>JAGPXD010000005.1:2400000-3886981 GCA_020746995.1 Plectosphaerella cucumerina | reverse complement strand
AACCCTAACCCTAACCCTAACCCTAACCCTAACCCTAACCCTAACCCTAACCCTAACCCTAACCCTAACCCTAACCCTAACCCTAACCCTAACCCTAACCCTAACCCTAACCCTAACCCTAACCCTAACCCTAACCCTAACCCTAACCCTAACCCTAACCCTAACCCTAACCCTAACCCTAACCCTAACCCTAACCCTAACCCTAACCCTAACCCTAACCCTAACCCAATGTCCCACCCAATGTCCCACCCAATGTCCAACCCAATGTCCCCGGGGCTTGCCCCGGCTATTCTCGGGTTCCCCGGGCTTGCCCGGGTTATTCTCTATATAGGACTTTGGGTTAACCTTTGGGTTGACCTTTGGGTTAACCTTTGGGTTAGACTTTAGGTTAAAGAGAAAACTTACTATATAGGACTTTAGGTCGACCTTTGGGTTAGACTTTGGGTTGACCTTTGGGTTGACCTTTGGGTTAGACTTTAGGTTAAAGAGAAAACTTACTATATAGGACTTTGGGTCGACCTTCGGGTTAGACTTTGGGTTAGACTTTGGGTTGGACTTTGGGTTAAAGAGAAAACTTACTATATAGGACTTTGGGTTGGACTTTGGGTTAAAGAGAAAACTTACTATATAGGACTTTGGGTCGACCTTTGGGTTGGACTTTGGGTTAGACCTTGGGTTAGACTTTGGGTTGGACTTTGGGTTAAAGAGAAAACTTACTATATAGGACTTTGGGTCGACCTTTGGGTTAGACTTTGGGTCGACCTTTGGGTTAGACTTTGGGTCGACCTTTGGGTCGACCTTTGGGTTAGACTTAAGGTTATATAGACTAGGACTTCGGGGTCTTACGGACTTTCTAGACCCCGAGACTAGATATAAAGGCCCTTCGGGCTAGATATAAAACCCGAAAGTAGGGTAAAGTTACTTTCGGGGTTTTCCTAGACCCCGAAACCAGACTTAGGGGCCTTTCGCGCCGGATCTAGAGTCCGGAGACTTTGGGTTGACTTTGGGTTGACTTTGGGTTGACTTTAGGTTACCTATATATACCGAAACTACCCCCCCTCCTAGCTACCTTTCTCCCTATCTCTCTTACCCTCTTCTCTCTACCCCCTACCTCCCCCTCTCTCTAGAGGAGATTTCTAGATTATTACTTTCTAGACGTCTTTTTTAGAGGGCCTTTCCCGGTCTTCCCGGACTCTTTTCCCCCCTTTTTTAACGCTTTTTCGACCTTCCCGAACTCCCGCTTCGAGCCCGGGCTTGTAGTAGCTTGGGTAGCTTAGGGTTTTAACCCTAACCCCAACCCAAACCCAAACCCAAACCCGAAGCCCGACCCAACCCCCCCATGGCTCCCTGCCCGTCCTGCAAAGGGGAATACGCCGACCTGATAGACCACATCAGGAAAAAACACCCCCAGGATAGCTACACCCCCCTCCAGCTCCAGCCACTCGGCTTAACCCCCTGCCCAACCTGTGGGACGGCCTGCAAAGGCTCCCAGGGGGTGAAAACCCACGCGGCCAAGGTCCACGGGATCCCTGGGTCTTCCAGGATTTCTACCCTACCCAGGGTAAGGAATCCACCCTCCGGGACCCCCCAAGACCCCCCCCCGCCCCCCTCGGGCTCCTGGGAGGCTACGAGAGCGCACTTTAACGCGTATTTCCGCCCCTCCCTACCCCCTAGGGCCTCCCTACCCCGTAGGGCTCCCCAGGCTACCCACTCTCCCACACAGTGGGCGAGCCGCTTTAGGACCCTCCGCGAGAGGGACCTTGTCCGGAAACGAAGGGCCGGAACCCCCTCACCCAAGGGGCAGCCCCCTAGATCCCGCCCTAGGGCTCTAGGATCCCCTAGCCCTACCCCAGCCCCCCGGGCTAGACCCTCGGGCGCCCCCCTACCCCCTAGTACCCCTAGAGGGCTAGGGGGGTATAGGGACCCCTCGAGAGTCCCTACCGAGTCCCCCTCGACCCCCGGATCTACAGGCTCCCTACCCTCGCTAGACGCCCTCCTCCGCCCCCAGGGAATCCCCTCGGACCCCCCTAGTACCCCTAGGGAGTCCCCCGAGCCCCCCGGAAGCGATTTTTCAAGCCCTAGTACTACTAGAGAGCCCCCCTCCCCTAGGGAGTCCGCCTCCCTAGAGGAAGCCCACCGCGAGGCTCTAGAACCCATCCTCCAGAAGGCTTCCGTCCAGACCCTCCTAGCCTTCTCGGGGGTGCAAATTCCGGAAAAACGCCTCCACTACCGTCAGGCTACCCTCTTCGAGGAAGCCGCTAAACGGACCGCGGAAGCTTTTATCCGGAACCCCCGCGAGAAAACCCTCCTACCCCTTCTCCTCCTTCCCCGGGTCCTGGGATTAGCCCTATCCAAGGGACAGCTCGCCCCTACCCTCCGAGCCTACCCTGGGGTTATCCCAGACCCCCCCGCGCCTCAGGAATCCCCCCAGAGACCCCCCGGGGACTCTACCCCTACCGAGAGAGCCTCTAGACTCCTGGAAAGAGGCTTTATCGGTAGGGCGGCCAAGGCCCTTACCGACCCTACCCCCCTAGCCGAAGAGACCCCCCAGACCCTCGATCTCCTACGACAGAAACACCCTATCGGCCCCAAGACCCCTTTTTCCCGGTCTGGGAACCCCCGAGCCGGACAGCCGGTGACCGAGGAAGCTATAGCTAAGGCTATTAGCTCGATCGGTAGGGAAAAAGCCCCCGGGCTAAGCGGCTGGACTAGACCCCTCCTGGATCTAGCCCTAGGACCCCCCGAGTCCCCGTTTATCGCAGCCCTACGACTCCTCGCGGACATGATCCGTCAGGGCACCGCTCCCGGGGCTGACCTACTTTGCGCGAGCCGCCTAGTAGCCCTGGAAAAACCCGGCGGGGGGGTTAGGCCTATCGCTATAGGGGATTTACTCTATCGAGTAGCCCTTAAAGCTATACTCCTTACCTCCTATCGCCCCGGGTCCCTACTTCCCACCCAGCTAGGGGTTAAGACCCCCGGGGGGGTAGAACCCGCTGTCTTCCTCCTCTCCGACGCTATAGAGGGGGATAATAGAGCCGGTATAGAGACAATCACGTCCCTAGACCTCCAGAACGCCTTTAACGAGGTAGATAGGGGCTCTATAGCTACTACGGTGGCTCTCTACGCCCCTACCTTCTACCGGGCTACCGCGTGGGCCTATAGTAGGCCGTCTGTCCTAGTAACAGCCGGCGGAACTATCCTCGCGAGTACCCAGGGGGTTAGGCAAGGGGACCCCCTAGGACCCCTCCTTTTTTCCCTAGCCTACCGACCTACCCTCGAAGCCTTACAAAAGGCCCTCCCGGACGCCACTATAGTCTCCTACCTCGACGATACCTATATCCTTAACCGGAATAGGATCCCAGTCTTACCTACCGTCGAGAAGGTACTCCAGGACTCCCCGGTTACCCTTAACCGGTCGAAATCCAAGGAAATCCCAGTCCAGACCCTCCGGGAGGGGGGATTCAAGGCCCTAGGGTCTTTTCTAGGACCCCTAGAAGCCCGGAGGACCTTCCTAAAGACCCAGATCTCTACCTTTTCCAAGGTCCTCGACTCCCTACGAGAGCTCCCTAGGCAGTACGCCTTACTACTCCTACGGGGTAGCTCCCACCTACTCCTAAGGCACCTACTCCGACAGCTACGCCCTGACGGTCTACAGGACCTCTGGAGGAAGGCTGACGGCCTGATCGAGAAGGTAGTAGTAGCCCTGGCTTCTAGGACCCCTACGGAGACCCCCCGGGATCTCCAGAAGGACCTAATAGCCCTTCCGGTAAGGGACGGGGGTCTAGGCCTCCCCCTTCACGAAGAGCTAGCCCCAGGGCTCTACCAGGCAGCGAGGGTACTTACTAGGGGGCTTAGGGAACGTATCCTTCCGGATTCCCTACCCCCTATCCCCCCTAGGGAAAAAAGACCCCCCTCACCCAAGGAGGTCCTAGCTGAGCTAAACGCTGCGAAGCTACGGGGTCTTAAGGAGGGTCTATCTCCCCAGGAAAAAAGAACCCTCCTCGAGGGGACTTCCTACCTAGGGAGACAGTGGCTCGGGACCCTACCCCTCCACAAACAGGATATTTTCTCAGACCCAGAGATTATAGAAGCCCTTAGGGGTAGGCTCCTAGCCCCTGTTAGACCCCCCTCCCGCCCCTGCCCCTACTGCGGCTCCCGTAGCCCTACCCTGGGTCACGAGGACACCTGCGGGGGCGCAAACCGCCGCTGGATAGCCCGCCACAACCAAGTCGTCCGAGCCTTCGAAAAAGCTCTTACTAGCCGGACTGACCTGGAGCTTGAGGTGGAACCCAGGGTCCCCACCCCCGAAGACCCCCCCCAGGACCCCCCCGGGTCCCCTACCCCTACCCCTACCCAGCCTGCCTTACGGGCCGATTTTTCCCTACAGCTCGGGACCTACCGTCACTACTACGACGTCCAAATCGTAGCAGTCAACAAGGACTCAGCCCGCGAGGAAGCCTTCCAGACCCTTACCGAAGCCGCAGACGAGAAAAGGAGGAAATACAAGTCCCTAGGGACTATATTTCACCCCCTAATCTTTTCTACGGGGGGTCTAATGGAAAAATCAACCGCTAGGGAGTATAAGAACCTCCAGAAGGCTCTTGGACCCCCTACAGCCCGTTGGCTAGACGCGAATATCGCTCTTACCCTTACCCGGTATAAAGCAAAGTCCGCGGCCTCTATCGCTAGGGATATCCCCCGTCGGTAGACTACCCTTTCCTATTTTTCCTATCTTCCTACTCCCCTATCTTCCTATACCTCTCTCTTCTCGCTAAGCTAGCTAAACCCAAGCTAAGCTACCTAACCCCACGCTAAGCTACCTAAGCTACTGTCTTTCCCTAGTTTCTCTTTCTCTTTCCTAGAAATCCCCTCTCCCCTCTTTAAGAGATAGCTAAAGCTATACCTCTCTTTGTAAAAACAAGGCTAGATAGCTTAGACAGGCAAAATAGACCCTAACCCACCCTAAGCTAACCCTAAGCTAACCCTATACCGGATTATGTCGGCAGTCTGCGCGTGTTGGGGGGCCCGGAGGCGGGGCGCTATCTTGTTGTGATGAAGGAGGGTAAGATTGGACTTGACTTGACTTGAAATCCTACTTGGTTGTGGCCGCTATCTAATATCAGACGAGAGGTCGTACGAAACAGACGAGAGGTCGTACGAAATGGACGAGCGGGCGTACGAAACGGACGAGAGGGTGGTGGTGCCTCGACGCGCCTGATGTATTATTCTGACCAATGAGGACACGTCAGCACACACCAAGAAACAGCCACTGGATGGTTCCTGGAGCCCTCATGTAGGGTCAGTCTGCCCACACCCCACTACCAGCCAACTTGCGCCGCCAACAGGTCTGCAAAATCGAGTTGGGCTAGGCTCAATGCTTGGGTTGGCGATGCTGTTATCCGTAGACACGTCGTATTTCGTGGCGTGCTTTCAAGTTTCGATGGTCAGGGCTTCTGTCGGCCCACCGAGCCTGCACAGGTGTTGCTCAATGCTGGGATGGCATCGACATCCGTGAAGGCTCTGCGGCCTCAGAGGGCGTCTTGTGGCGCTGTTGCTTCTTAGATTTCAAAGTTTCGTTCTCGCTGTTTATGATGCGGTACATGTCCGTGGTTTGTTCTCTCGATGGGCATGGGCTACAAGTCTGAGCCTCAGACTTATGGCCCGTGCATATGTCGCAAAATCGGGCTTTCTGAGCGCTTTCTCTTATGGTCCCAAAATGAGGCCATCAACCAGCGGTGAGTTGGTGCGTCCCGACGGCGTTCCTTTCGCGTAGTTATGAATGGGGACTCATTTGGGATCTGGCCAATGTCCTAAATGTCCCAAAGAAGGGACTTGTCGATCCAGGCGACAGTCCCGGAGTAGGGACCTCTCGATACAGACAATAGTCCCAAAGAGAGGCCTGGTTGGGAAGATGGACGCTATTTAAACCGCGGAGGCTTTGGAATGGTGCAGTGCGCAATGCGATCGAAGGCCAGCCGTCATGGGTTCTCGTCCTCGGAACACGAACGGATCCTCATGGCAACCACAAAGACTATCATCTGCCGCCGGTCGATGAGAGTCGAGTGGGAGGCGTCCTGGGAGAAACTGAACACATTAGAGACCTCATGCGAGTACTCCTGCATCACTTGCAGCTCGCTCGACACGTCGTCAAGGCGTACGACACTATTAATAGAAAGTGCAGCATCGCAGCTCGTGAGGGTGGTGTCTGACGTGTCCCCGATGGAATTTGCAATTAACAGCCGCCCTACGCCAGTCTAGAGCCTGGGCTCGACTTTCCCCTCCAAATTTCCGACATGGTTTTCGATTTGAAATGGCGAATCTCTGCGACCGCTGCGAACAGGTGTTCGAGGCCGCTAGCATAGCCTTTACCGTGCCGAGCGTGGCTGAGATGTACTGTTGGAAATTTGGTTCTTACCATGCCCTGCAGCAAAATGCAGAGGGCGGCGGTGCCAACTTTGCTGCATCCTATCCAGCCTCAGGCGCCAGGACGCTGTAGACCAGCTCATCCAGAACCTACATCAGGACCAGCTCGACTTTCCTTCGAGCTCGACTACGGGGATTCAGACCTTCTATTCCTAGACTATGAGTAGGTAATATCCTGGTCCTTCTTAGCCAACAACAGGGGCACATATGCCAACAGGACCTCGACTTGGTCGTGGTGGTCTGCACAGCTGCTTCAGAACTGGCTATCTTCATGCCCGGCGCGCGCAGGTTGACGTCCTGGATCGAGCTGAGGAAGTTCTTGTTGACGCGGTCGATCGCCTCCACGCCGTTCTTTTCCCGTTCTTCTTCCACGTCGCGACGGACCCCTCCACGAGGTCCTCGGGCTTGATGCGGCCCCAGTTGATGCCGTCGAGCTCGTCAAAGCCTGGCAGCACCTGGAACCCGTCGCAGGAGCCGCCAGTATCCTCCTTTTGGCAGTTGTTGTCGGGGTCCGTCGCGCCCGCGAAGAAGTACGAGTTGTTGTCGATGCACACCCGGACGCGGCGGGCATACCCTGGCAGCAGACGTGAGCTGGTCTAGGCAGAGTTGCTGTTCGCCATCCGGGACCCGGCGTAGCAGAAGCAGAAGGCGCACGGCTCAGGCGTGCCTGAACTCAGTATCTTCGCCGGCGCTTGTGCCGTAGGTCCCCTCCCGCTTTAGGTGGACCGTTAGTCGTACTATAAGTAAGATATGGTGGTGGATGAAGGTAACCCTGTTTCGACCGTTACATGCATGGCAGGCTCCTGCGCCGAAATGTCAGGCTTGATGCAGGTGAACCCAATGCCGCCTATATCAGGAGGTAGGCAGGTCAGACAGGCTATCGAGGCGCCTGTAGGTGCTGAGCCGCCTGCCCCAGATGCGGGCGTCACTAATTATATCCAACATTACGATTGACCAAGAAGAGATGTTGGCGCAAGCGCCCGGGCCCAACTCAAGCAGCTTCTGTGATGTGGTCGAAACCTATCGACGACTATGCAGTGCCACCAGGTACTCGTCAGGCTGGCTACAGTCAGTAAGAGGGGCGAAGGGGTCCCCGGCCCGTGGATAATCCGGCTCGTGGCCTGCGGCGTCTTGTGTTTCGCTGCCGGCGGACGCACGGGCTATAAGGGATAATGTGTCCCTTGTGGCCCGTGCGAAGCTGGCCTTCGACGTCTCCGATCCTAGGTAACGGGAAGGTCTCGAGATCGCCTTAGGTAACGATTAATCTGTGGTCACGCGACTGCTGGCCTAATTCAGGGGGGCCTAACTCTTAGGTAGTAGACTGTGGCGGCGATAATCATCTGCTCGGGTGCCTCCCTGCGTGCTACGATGCTACCTCCTGGTCGACTCGACAGGCGATAACCTGCGAAGCGTAGGGCCCTCGTCGCTGGAGGAGATACTCCGCGGCGTAGGCGTAACCGCGCGCTACACACCCGCTAGATCTATAATATAGTCCTCGCCCGGTACGGCGAGAAGCGCGCTAGTCAGGCCTCTACTACGCCCAAGATATAACCTATTCGCGCCTTAACTATCCTATCTTACCCGGCCCCCGGGGCGCTAGTACTAACCCCGCCGTTAACGGCTAAGCCCGCCTTCGCCCTAGCCCCGGAGGAGCTAGGAGAAAGTATTATTAACTACCTAGCCCGCTTTACCGCCGACACAAGTTTCGGTAGCTTAATCGACGTATAACCCCTTAAGCCCGACTTACCGACACTCCTAAAGTACTTCCCGTACTTACACCTAAAGTACAATCTATAGTTTATCAAATAGAGCTAAGACGAGGATAACCTTAAAGACGGGGGGGGTCTCCCGCCTCTACCTCGCTAAGCGGCCCGTCGATAAATAATACCTTACAGGCCTATCCAAAATCACCGACAGACTATCCGCCGCTAACGCCCGAGCCTTCCTCGAGACCATAGCTACCAGCCCTCCGAAGGGCCCTATCCCCTACTACGTCGGACCGACCCGGTCGACCGCGTTTAAGAACGTCCTAAGTACCGGTATATAGTTAAACAAACTCGTCGAGATCCCCGGGGTTAATACCCTCTACTATTATCACGGGAAGAAGGCCTCGGGCACCGCCTATCCATTATAAGGACGCCGCCCTGCGATCCTATAATCTTATTATCAGCCCCGGCTATAAAATCTGGCTTATAGTATACCCCGACGACTCTAAGAAGCTCGAGAAGTTTATCTGACGATATAGGGCGATAACAGACTACGGGCAGGCCGTCCGTTACCTTAATCTGTTCCTACCGCCGAGTATGCTCGAGTAGGTATATACCCCCTTCGAAGTTATCGTCGCCGGACAGACGGACCTCGTTGTTATAAATCCCCGGTAGTCCCACCTTATCGTCGACTTTACCGATTATCTCGCCGTGTTAATTAACTACCTGTATCCGGGCGAGCCGGTCTTCCCTGAAGACGTCGCCGCGTGCATGCGTTCTCGCCACTATTAGCCGTCTCTGGATGCTATAGATGACACCCACCCTTACCCCAGTCTTTGCTCGGTGGGAAGCCTAGACGGCACCACCCCTCCACACGCGCCGCCCGTCCCTATCCCACTGGCGAGCCGCTCGTAATTTTAACTTTGGTTAGGTCGCCGACGGGGTGTGATTCTCCAATCGGTTCAATGAGCGCTAAAACAGCTTCGACCTAAACACCTGAAGCTATCTATACTAGCGGATGCCAGATCCAGTTATCCTTTGTAGCAGGAACCTGGTTGGTGAGAAGATCCGCCGGAAAGGGAGTGCTGCCAAGTGATGACTGCCCTAGCCTAAACCCAATTCAGGCCAATCGTAGCCGCTCTCTGCTGCCATGAAGGGACGGGTATTGAATTCATGAGCCGCCGTACATACTTCACACGTCTCCCATCTCTTCTTTCACAACAACAATACACCACTTACCCATCCTCCCGCCCACCAAAAACTAATCGCATACTACAGTAGCTGACACCATGCGGGCCGGCGAATTCCCCCAACCCCAAGTGCCCACACAGGGCCACAACCTTCCAGTCAGAGACATGGTTGCCATCTGCAAGTATGCTTGTACAACCCAATGGAAATGGCTGCGTTCCTGACATGGCGCAGCCTCCATGTAAAGATTACGCACTTGGAACGACAGGTAGAAATAATGATAAGAACTCTCGAGACCAGGATCACAAGCCAAGCCAAGATATCGTAAGTTGTGGCAACACTACCAATAGTGGGGCGGTCCCTGATGAATAGAAGGAATGAGATGCTGGACTGTTTGCAGATGGAAGCCGATATATTCGGGAGTTGGGGTTATGGGGCTCGGCTGTGTGCCCGCCGCCCAAACATACCCTCGAGTCTGGTACGAACAACCAAGTCCAAGGCGCTGCTAATCATCAGCCGGTCTAACGAGCAATAGAATGGGGCCGGAGACATCTCTCAGCCAACTCGCCATCTGACCACAGTCCAACGTGGAGAGGTGACTGTGAGCATCCTAGAAGACCCCACCTTCGCTCATGCACCCGTCGCCAAGCGGGCACGCCTTTGATCCCTACGGTACAACGCGCCACCAGCAAGCCCGATCCATATCCGTCCGGCACCTCTGCCGCCGACTTTGCCCAGAATGCGGGCCGAGTTGGAGCTTCCATACCAGGCCAAGTCTGACCCGTCCATATCGCAGGGCATACCAAGTAGTTTAACTACCTGTTCATATCAAGATAACGTCGCTCCTAAAGGACCTGGACGTCTGAGGCCCGGCACAGACTTCCGCCCCGTACTCGGATATGTCGGTAACTCGGCGACTACCGGGCCCGACAAAAGCGCCACTATCTACGGTTCAGGCAACGGACCTCTGCACACTCGGATCAGGGCTAGGTCTCACAGATTGAGAAGCAATGGAGCTCCCTCCCCGGGAACAGGACCAGTCCGGGGACTTCACGTTGCGAGTCAGAATCCAGACGATTCTCCAAGACAACCCATCCCTACACCCAAAACCCCGACTTCAGGGCCAATAAACAAGTCCATACTGACGGCAAGCTGGACGACTGGCGACAGGGAAGATTCTGCCCTGCCACACCTGGAAGCTGCACTATGCTCTGACACCAGTGCTGAGTTCACGACGGCATTGTTTCCAGTCGTTGCAGTGGGGACGTCTTCCACGACTGAGGCCCCCCCTAAGACGTCTACAGGTGCCACGCGTTTGAAACGAACCTTGTCTTCAGCTGCCGAGGAGGATCAGTTAACGGGCTCTGGATCACAACCGCAAAGTCGTCCTGGTCATACTGTCAAAAGTTCGCGCCACCATATGATGGAGTTGCAGTATATATTGACTGCGGAAACGCACAGGACGAGGGCATCCGTTGGCACAGCTAAGTCTGGCCCCGAGATATAGACCAACATGAATGCGTTGATAGGGAATACCAAAGACCGCTACTGGTCAGCCGAGCTTAAGCTCCAGTGCTGAAACCCACAGAGCTGCCAATAGCCCATCTCGCGACTGCAACTGGGATTTCCCTGTTAGGCAGCCCCTTCGTCGGCATTCTTTCACGAGCAACTAACTCTCAGGGAGCCTGAGTGCAGTCGATGTTCCCCGGGAAGGTCAGAGCAGTGTTGCTCCTGGCAAGGAACGCTCTTTTAGTCAGACGGATGCCCACTTACCGCCAACCAAGCGGCCATGCTCTGCTTCGCCAACCAAGCTAGCAGTTTTGCACTACCAAATCGTATGAATCGTTGCGTCGTCGTTCATGATTGTGGGATGCCCATCTACGAAGCCACCTCTCCTCGGCCCTACTCTCAACGCCCCAGCAACGGTTGCTTTTCGATGACATTATCGTCCTCAATCACCCCTCGTCACTCGTCGACTTCATGGTGTCGAGGGGAAGAGGCAACCCAGACCTTTGACGCGGACGCTCTGACCTTCAGCACCCAGGATGACACCCAGGACGGATGCGCTGACTTCCAAGCCCCGTCCGGCTTCCTCACGTCGTCCATCCCGTTCCGGCCACTCATGTCCTCTATCATATCTGCCGCGGCTGGGACCCTGCGACTCCACCTAACGAAAGCCCATCGATCATCATCCGATAAGCAATCGAGACAGGTTGTCATATAACAACCGAAGCAAGGCAAGGAACACAGAGCACTAACCCCACTCTCTTGCCACAAACAGGAAGCGCCGCTTCAGTCCCGTCCTTCAAGTCCGCCTGGGAATGAATTAAAACCCACGAGAGACCAGCGAATGACGGAATCCGACAAGGCAAGGATGGAAAGAAGAATGCATGGGCTTTTCAGGTCTTGAGGCATCCGAAGGAAGAGACCATGTACAAAGCAGACAGTGCCTTATTGACCCGCTGGCCACCAGGCGTATAAACTTGTGTGTGTGTGTGTGTGTGTGTAACAGATCTGGCTGATGGAGTGCCTACAGTACTCAGTGGCAATCCCGGGAGAGTGAAGGCGACATACGCTTGGTCGCGGCGCGTGGTTGAGATGATGGGATTAGCGCATTCGAATTAGTTTATCTAGGTCAGTCTCGTGCTAGTCCCGTACCGCGGCAGGCCTGCCAATGATAGGTCTTCTCCGCTACCCCCGCTTTTCACTCAAAGGCAAGTGTTCGGGAAAACGTCGGAGGCGGTGGCTACTAGAGTCGATTTTACAACTGGTGAGATCTCTCCGAATTCTCTCATATAACACACTGCCCACGACTTCCTGTCCTGACCCAAAGCATGACCACGCCGGTGGCAGCAACGATACAGCCGGAGGCGATGACTGGCATGACTGCTGAGGGAACGCCCATCACTGCCGGCGCGGAAATCGTTTCCCAGAACAGGTGGTCATGTGTGAGTTGTCGAAACCGGAAGATCAAATGTAAACGCCCCTCGTCTGCTTCTCCTCTGATTATCTTCGACACGCCTGACCCGCTTACAGGTGACAGAAAAAGCCCCTGTGGTAATTGCACACGGTCCAAAATCGAGTGTGTGGCATCGTCCTCTAGCCGCATGTCCCGCAAGCCGCGTAGACGGCCCGAAGATGCCCTCATTGAGCGCCTGGCACGCCTGGAGGGCATCATAGACGTGCTAAAGCAACAGGGTCAAGTGGAAATTGATGATGGTATGTCGGTGTTCTTGGGTTCCCCACGCGAGGCCCAGCGCTTCTATCGAAGGCTAAAAGCTTTAGGTGTTACCGGGTCCGCAAACGATCCTCTTCGGGGTCGCGGACACGGCGAAAGACCCCCATCCACTACTGAAGATTCGAATCATCTCCCGCTTGAGCATAGGCTGGGAAAGTTGATACTTCACCAGGAAGGGACTAGGTACATCAATGATTCTTTCTGGGCCAACATAGACCAAGAGGTATGTGCAATGCCACGGATTAGTCCTGGACACCATTAATCCATACTTGTAAAAGGCCAAAGACATTCGGACTATCTTGATCGACCCAAGCGAAAGCGAAGATGAGCCTCCCCTCGACGACCAACCTCAGGATCTTGCATTTGGTCGAGGATTCATCTTTGGACTCTCTTCTCACAACGTCAACCTTACAACGCTACACCCCGCTCATGAGTTGGTGCCACGGATGTGGGCCATATTCAAGACCAACGTCGATCCTCTTGTCAAGATTCTTCACCTTCCGACTATAGAGCCTGTTGTTTTGAGGGCTAGGGATTGTTCGGATGGCGTCTCAAGAGGAACAGAAGCCTTGATGTTCGCCATCTACTACAGTGAGTCAAGCCATACATACCTTTGCCTCTCCCTCATCTACCCAGCGCGATGTTGAGACTGACAGCTCCTAGGCGTGGTTACATCTCTCACATCAACGGACTGCGTCGCGGAGCTTGGCGAAGACAAGGGCACTCTCTTGGCTCGCTACCGCTTCGCCACCGAACAAGCCCTCGCCCGGTCAAATTTTCTCGAATCTGCAGAGCTGGTAGTTCTGCAATCTTTCACTATCTTCCTCGCTGTTCTCAGACGCAACAACAGCGCAGCGGCAATCTGGGCGCTGACCGGTTTGGCGGTGCGAATTGCACAAGCGATTGGACTGCATAGAGATGGGACCCATTTCGGACTGGCACCTTTCGAGGCGGAAATGAGGAGAAGGCTGTGGTGGCAGGTGTGCCTTCTAGATGCAAGAGCTTCGTAAGTTTCCCTCGGGTCCTGTTTAGTACGTTCTTTTCAACTGACCAGGGGGGGTATTCAGGGAGGATCACGGGCGCGACGCCACAATCGTTGACGCTCATTTCGATGCTCGAATGCCCTTGAACATCAATGACGCCGACCTCAGCCCCCAAATGGTCGAACCCCCCGAGGGCCGTGTGGGGTTTACCGAGATGACCATATGCCTCGTTGGCTTCGAACTCGCAAATATTTTCCGGCGGATTATTCACGAACCTATTAGGACGACAAGATCCGACAAGCTTGTCTCCTCCTTTGAATCATTGGACGATGATGAAAAAGAGAAATGGATCTTAGGGTGTCACCAGAGACTAGGGGAGACATATCTTGCCAACGGGGACCTTACCGTGCCGCCGATTTGGGCCGCAGCGACTCTCACGCACCTGGTCATGTCCAAGATTTGGTTGATGGCGTATCACCCCTTTCAGCAACCCCGGAACCAGAACAATTTATCCCAACGCATCAGGGATAAACTCTTCCTTGTCTCAGTTGAGTCCATCGAGTACGCGAATCAGCTTGACAACGATCCTCGCACGCGGAAATGGAGCTGGCTTTTTGCCACGTACTTCCAGTGGCATGCACTCGCCTTTCTGCTGTCAGAGCTCTGCCACTGCACTCAAGGCCAGTTTGTCGAACGTGCCTGGCGGGCCATGGAAGAACTAGTGCGAACGCGGTTTGGCGACACACAATCAGACCCTCGACGGGCCATTAGGTGGCATGCAATGAAGAGGCTGATGCTGAAAGCTAGGCAGGCAAGAGACCAAACTGTCAGGGAAGAGCAACGCGTCCAGCTCCCCGATGGTGCTCACTACGGGGCAAGCTACCCAGCCATTGATTTCTTGCTAGGATGGACGAACTCTGCCCGTGCTACACAGGCGCAGCCCGTGTTTAGGATTCCCGACCAGCGATTCCCGCTCACGTATGCAACTTCGTCTCAGACAACCCCGGGTAACGCATCTTACGCGTCGGAAGGGGACATGTACATGTTTTACAACATGGATTTCGACTGGACTTTGATGGACATTGATCAACCGTTCTTGGCACCTCCGCTGTCACAGATGCAGCAAAGTATCGACCCATTATCACTCGAGCTCGGGTCACCACCCAGGGACATGATTTAGCCGTCGCGAACGAACCGACACAGAACATAGGCCGTACATCATGCCCGGAAAGAGGGGTGCGAAGTCATGCAGCCCGAGATTCAGTCTTCTGCTTCTAAGGACGGCAGCATATGAATTTAAAGGCAAAACAATGCCAAACATATTTCGCAACGAGTGCCGTGGTAGGATGGAAACCTCAATTCCTCCCGTTCATGTCAGCTGCACTGAACCAATATTTAATAATTAGCCATGTCTGTGGGTGATTACTTCGCCTTTCTAATAGTACACTGTTTCTTTTAACAAAAAAGAGAGGGAAATAGAGGAAAACTCCGAAGAAAGAGAGGGGGGAAGGAAAGGGGCGGGGGATCCACTGGGAACTTGTCCTTTGGCAAAACTCTAACAGCGCTCGCCTCAAGACACCCTCTTTGAGTCCTGTCTTCCTTTGTACCCCTGTGAGTATAGGATTCGAAGAAACTCACAGCGAAGATGTTGCTGAAGTAGTCCTCGGTTGTCCATTTGATGTTCAGATCTTGGCCATTCTTATCCCGCGGAGTACGATCCTGCAGAGCAAAAAGAGAGCCGTACCGATACCACAGCTTACTCCTGCGAAGATTGCTGTGTATCTGAACGAACCATTGTCGAGAGATATGAGCTGCCCGCCGATTGGCGGGCTAGTTAACGGTGCAATAGATGCCACAGCAAACACTGTTCCAGTGAACGTGCCCATATCTTTCGGAGGGGAGATGTGCGCACAAAGCGCAGGGGTCAGGCGGATGCCTGCACCAGAACCGATGCCGAAAAGTACAGCGAAAGTAATGATGGCTGCCTTTCCTGTAGCGAGCAGCCAGAATACCAAGACAAGGGTAGTTGTGAAGAAGCTCATGACCACCATGACGTTGAAATGACCGACATGGTCGGCTATTGCGTTGGGAGCCGTCCTTCCAATTATGCTGAGTCGTAGTCAGCAGATGTAGCCATCAAAATAAGATGTTAAAACTGACCTCCCAGCATTAAGGATCACCACCAAGTAGTTGGCCAGCTGTGTGGACATGCCATGCTCTTGTGCTGCCACGACGATGAATGTGAAAGGAATGAACATTCCCCCTGGCCACTGTTAATAGCCACCACCGTGCTACAACCATGGGATAACTCACAGAAAAAGAAGAAAACGGCCGCGGTCAACAACAAAAGAACGGGCTGCTTGAGTGGTCGCAAAAACGCTCCGGGGCTGAACGGGCGTTTGGTTGGTTCAAGGCGAGACTTTACCGTACAGATGGCAAAGATGAGAAGCGCCAGTATTAAAAATGCACAGACGCGCATGGCCCAGCCGAATCCAACATCAGGGATCAGATGAATGACAACCAGGGGGAAGATGATGCCGCCCAGAGACGATCCGGCAGCGACCATGCCGAGGGCAATGCCTCGTTTCTTAGTGAACCAGGTAGATGTCTGTGAAGGGCAGTTAGTACGAACGAACAAAAAGCACATTGAAACCTTCGACCCACGGCAGATATGGCGGGGTAGAACACCATGGATGCCCCAATGGCGGAGCACACAGCTTGGCTGAGTAGAATTTGATAATAGGTCTTTGAGATGCTCGTCATCATCAAGCCGAAGACGTGAAGAAATGCACCAGTGCATAAGAGGGCCCGGGGACCGTAGTCATCGAAAACCTTGCCGACGAAGGGACCGCCACACAACATGAAAAAGACTGGCACATTCTGTTTAGCGAACAGTGCTCTTGAAGACTCGGTCGAGGAAGCTTACTCTGTAGAGATGGAATCCAACTGACTTCGGACTCAGTGTATGCCCGTAGCTGGTGTGCCAAGTAGTAGTCCTGGAAAACTCCGATGCAATTGACCCAACCAAAAGAGACAAAGAGACACGCTGAAGATCCAGCAACTGTGAGCCAAGCCTGGGTACCCCCGTCAGGAGCTTCTGCCGAAGCGGTGATATCGCCGGCTTCGGCAGCCTTCTGGTCGTTCAAGTGAGTCATCGCTGCAAATCAAGAAGGCGCACAGGAGTTTCGGATTGGGTGTGAAAAGACAAGGATATGATTGAGGGGGGCTCATGAGCTGCTTGACGCGGGACTCACGGCAGACCAGGCACTTATATGAACTTTGCGTTCTCCCCCTAAAACATGCCGGGACTCGGTCTTCGGCTCTAACTCGCTAGTATCCAGTCTCATTTCACATTCATCAGCTCCGGGCCGCCTCTATTGGGACTGGAACCACGAGTCAGACTTGCACCTGGATGGAATGACCCTTCAATCCGTCATTGAAATGGCTGCCTGCATGAAAAGAAGTCGGCGAGGCTTCGGCCGGGGGTGTATTCGGTGTCTCGGACCTTGGCTTTTGGTTTCTGGGAGAAACTAGCGCCAACAGGTGGCGCTTGTCTTCTTACACCGAAGCCGAACTCCGACGTCAGTCCCGGCCTGACCAATTTGCCCCGCCGCCCCCCTCGGGCTCGGGTCATACTTTCGGCCGATCTGTGACGACGGGAAGCTCGAGATAATTCATAGTGCACCATCCACCACTACGAGCGCATAGTTTTCGGCCGAATCAATTCCGTCACATATGCCCATGCAGCTCTCGCCTTTTCATTTTTTCCCAACGTACTTTCTTCCACGGCAACATCACTGAACCTCGGTCTCAATGGCACCCGATTCCGTTCGGATTTTCACCAACTTTACCTCTGCGATTTTCGAGTCCAGCGCCAAGCTGTTCTCTCAACAGGTGAAAGCTGTGTATCATCGACACACCTATCACGCCTCGCCAGATGCCCGCAATGTGGTGGTGATTGGCGGCTCCTTTGCCGGTCTCCAGCTTGCCAAGCGGCTTTCCCAGTCTTTACCTTCCGGCTATCGCGTAGTTCTCGTCGAGAAGAATTCGCATTTCAACTTCAACTTCAACTTCCCTCGATACTCCGTTGTGGGCGACGAGAGGAAGGCGTTTATACCCATCGGTGGTGCTTTTGGGAAGTCTCCTGACGGGAGTTGGGAGATTGTTCGGGACACCGTCACTAGCGTCACGGACCGAGAGGTTCTATTGGAGTCCGGTCAAAAGCTTCCATATGCCTACCTGGCCATCGCTACCGGATTTCGACAGACGCTGCCAGCACGGATGGTTTCTACGGATCGAGACGAGTCGTGCGACCACATTAGAGATTTGAGAGCGAAGATCGAGCGAGCGGAGAAGATTGCCGTTGTTGGGGGGGTCCTGCGGGTGTACAGCTGTCGACGGACATCCGAAGCGTGTATCCGAACAAGGAGATCTTGCTCATACACTCGAGGGACAGGCTGCTAACCAATTTTGGAAAGAGGTTGAGTGACTTCGTGGAGTCCAAATTGGAAAGCATGAGCATCAAAGTTATGCTGGGAGAGAGACCAAAGCTTGCGACGGGGAATGACGGGAAGTCTACCGTGGGCAGTGACGAAAAGCAGGAGACCGGCATGTTGGTCTTCAAGGACAATAGGAAACTGTCGTTCGATCTCATTGTGGGTACCCCTTCCCTATCACTAACAGTTCGACAGCTGCTTTTCTAACGCAGACATCTGTGGTACAGATCCCATGCACGGGCGCAATTCCGAACACAGACTTCCTCTCCCTGTTTGTTCCTCACCTTTTGTCGAAGACCACAGGCCGAATCCTTGTGCGGCCGACCCTCCAAGTTGAGGATGATACTCATCCGAATGTGTTTGCCCTCGGAGATATATCGGAGAGCGAGGGGCCCAAAATGGGCAGAACAGCCATGGCCCAGGCTGACCTAGTTGGCGAGAATATTGTGGCCATGATCCAAGGAAAAGGTCTCAAGGAGTATGTGCCTCAGCCGATTGATGGCATGCTCAAGCTCAGTCTGGGAATTGTAAGTAGTCCAGCCATGCCCCTTGATGTATTCTTCGGTCACACGAGAGATGCCAGCTAACACAATGTGCTTCTAGAACGAAAACGTTGCCTATGTTCCAGAGGGAAAGGGGGGAGACATCATGGTTCCAGGAAAAACTAAGAACATTGATCTCGAGGTCAGTCAGGCCTGGTGGTATCTAGGTGGGGACATGAAAGCAGAACTTGGTGGCTAGACTTGGAGCAAGGGAATCGTCCTGTAATATAGAGCACCATAGATCCGGGAGTCTTCAACAAGCTTGATTTGCACTGCCTTGATATTACTGGCAACAGGAGCAGTCCGGAACATGCCTCGACCGACCCAGCTTTGACACCGCCCATGCCTCCCCAGGACCTTGACATTAGACCTTCAGAGCCATGCTCCAGCAAGTAAGCAAGCCTGACTCCTAGATGAGCCTTCATAGTCCATTGTGGTTCCTCGGGCCCGCCCCACCCAAGATTGATGCGCCAGCCCCTCCCATGAGTCCCATCGCGACGTCCCATGTCCCTCGACCCAGCACCACGCTACCTCCAGGCAGATCTCGGCCGCGATCAAGCCCCCTGGGAGCACGTCAGTCCGAGCCCGCGTCAGCGGTGCGTTTGGCCGGGACACCAACTGGAGCTGATGCCGTCAATTCGGAGTCGAGGCACGGCCGTATATATTCCACGCCTGTCCCTGACTCGGCCGAAAGGCTTAGCACGGTCTCGAGGGAGACTGATCGACATGAGGCTGGAACGCAACGATCTTGCTCGCAGCCACACATCATCAGCACGCTGTGGCCGCGAAATGAACTTGAACCGACGAGGCATCAGAACAGGAACCGCACATTGCAGAAAAAAGGCCCGAGGCCTTGCCCGCTTTCACATCAACGTTATAAATGCATGTGGCATGTGCCCCATACTCAGAATTTCTCCTCCACTCTAGTGATCTAGAGGAGAAACTTCCTAATTTCAAGGGTAAGAATTCTTCTCCAGAGCGCGCTCCCAAAGCTGGGAGCAGGCAACACGGCACCGTAGGGGACTGGATGTCGGTCGTGGCAGCCCTGTTCGCTTCTGATATGAAGAAGAGAAAAGGGAACAAAGTCTAGAAGGAATTTCCCAGCCGCGAGTTTCGTAGTCCAAGTGAGGCGGCGCTGGACCGCGTGCAGAGGGCGGTGGGAGGCAGCATCAGCAGCGCTGGGACGGCCGACTTATTAGTGGGTACCTGCCAGTAGATGTGTGTGGTGCCGACATGGATGCATCCATCCATCGTGGGTAGGTCAGATGTCAGCACCAAATCTCGACTTCAACTCCGTCAGGCCCACATCTTGACGGGCGATTGTCCAGGCAAAGCGACCAGAATGAGAAGAAACAAATCGACAAATTACGCTGTTCTAGGTATCGTATCCTAACGCCCTTGGTATCCCGCGCCAGTCCTCCAACAGCCAGACCCCCACGGCTACCACCCCTTAACCTGGATCGTCCTCTTGCCTGCGGCGAAGTCCTTGTTAGTGTCTATACCCAAGTACTTGCCCTTCAGGAAGTACACCATCAGGCTGAAGAGCTTCCAGGTGCCGAACTGGCCCGTACCGCGGCTCCGGCCCAGCGTGACGGCGACCATCAGCTTTATGTCTGGCGCATACTTGTCCAGGGCGGTCTTACCGCCGCCGCCAACGAACCACTTTTGCAGGTTCTTAGAGAGGTGCACCAGCTACATATCCGCCTTAACGGCCGTCGAGACCTCGAGGTTACCGACGTCGCCCACAACAAACAGGTTATCGTAACCGGGCACGCGCAGCGTCTCGTCCTGGAACACAAGGCCCGCGTCGTTGCGCAGCTTAGCCGGCACGAATTCGCTGTTGGGCACCATACCCACGGTCGGGAGGTAAGCGTCGACCGTCAGCTTACGCGTCTTACCGTTCTTATCCGTAAGCTCGACCTCGTAGCGGCCGTCGGCCGTAGGGTCGGACTGCGCGCTCGTCACGCGCGTGCTGGGGATAACCTTTACGCCGAGCTTGTCGATCTCGGCCGTGATATTCTTCCGCATGTCCTCGCGCCACCTATCGTCCAGGGGCAGCGGCTTGTCAATAACAAAGTAGACATCCTTACCCTTCTTACCGAACTCGAAGGCAATCTCCGACACCACTTCGATGCCTGTGGTGCCGCCGCCGGCCACGAGGACCGACTTAGCAGATACGATCTGCGCCCGCAGACAGTCGAGCTTAGCCTTTATCTCCTCGGTCGTGCCCACCTCCTTCCACGGCATATTGTCCTTATAGCGACTGCCTGTGGCGATGACCAGCGCGTCATAGACGATCGTGCGGCTAGTCCCGACGTTGGTCGCGACCGTGACCTGGTTCGCGTCGGCGTCGAGCGCCTAGGCCTTACCGGCCACAAACTCGAAGCTGTCCTTGGGGTACTAGGCAAACTCGGGGGCGATAGGCGAGAAGACGGCTTCATTGCCGAACTATCCGGGCACGACAACGCGAACGCTAGCGAGGTTCCAGTAGCTGTTAGTCGCTCGGGTCAGCCACTACTCTCTGGACCTGGTGCGTGGTTGGTGACTTACTGGTCGGTGTTGGGAGTCACCAGGATCACCTTAAGGTCCTTAACCTGGGGCACGGTGTGCTTAAGGATGTGGTGCGCAATGGGCAGGCCAGCAATACCGGCCCCCAGGATAACAAGTGTCTTGCCCATTTCAACTTGTGAAGTGGTTGTTAGGTTGAAGGTCAGGTGGGTGGGCAGTTTGACGGTGCAAGGTTTTTTGTGATGTAGACTCGGTATGGAAAGGCGAGTGCGATTCAGTTGCTCTGTGTGTGTGTGTGTGTGTGTGTGTGTGTATTCGTGTCGTCCAGAAAAGAGCGACGTTCCACCGTTGGTTATATACATTATGCGCCTGCATCCAACTCTCCCTTCACTTCGATCGCGACATTGCTTGGCTAGCCCGAGAATACCGAAGTGCCAGAGCCAGCGCCGCGCCCGGCTCCTCGGTGCAGCGATGCGCAATTACCGCATCAAAAGTTCGCCAAAAGCACCGGCATTCCTCATCTGCCGCGCGCCGGTAGGGCTGAGGTAGGGGCGGCCTTCGGCATGGGGACTGGTCAACTATGAATCATGCTTAGCCTTGATACATGGTTTGCTCTATATGTGCCGCGCGCTGCGGAGCTTCACGGCGCAAACAGAACCCCGAACGACCGAGGGAAGGTTGTGGCTGGCCGAATAGGGGAAGGCGTGCGCGGTTGTCGAAAACGGCAGGGCGAGACGAGAGTCACGTGCAATTTTGCGCTCGACGACGTGTTTTCCTCTTGTATGCCCGCAGGTCACTAAGCCACCTGACCATCGCTCGCTAGATGCTCCCTTACTGGTGGGTCCTTAAGGTGTCGCAAGGATGGTTTTCTCAGCTTCAGCGCGGAATCTCATTTTGAGCAGGGCAATGCTGATGGGCGCGGGTGCCAAGGTCAAGAACCGTACTGCGTCAGACGGCCAACGCCGGCCGTACTTCAAGTCGAGTCGGAGAAGCGGCCGACTCGGACTCGGCGGTTCGTCGGGGGCACCCGCAACTTCACCATGAGCCGAGGCGCTGCCGGCTCTCTCCCCTCTCGCCAAACCTGAGAATCTGCCCAAGTGACACTCGGAAATGGCACTCATTGTGAACGAAGGAACCACCAGGATGCGACTTTGTTCTGAGCCTATGTGCAGGGTAATATAAGTGATGCCACTTCGCTGAGTCGTCTGCACGGTGCTCGCCAAAATCGCCAAATGTATTCTACCGCTTCATGCCTTTATGATGCTTGTTTGGCCCACACTCCATGCTCATATTGTAGGCCCACTTCGATCTCCTCGGGGGTCGCCCCTTGAAAATACATTACTGCAGTGCAGGCCTTTAAAAAGCTAACAGTTGGGTGGCGGGTTGTCAGTTCCTGGCAAGTGCAGACGACTCAGCCACCAGGTCAACGCGGCATCTATCAAGCGACCTGTCAGGCTGCTCGTTGCACTGTGTAACACCTTATTTATTATCTGGATGCCTCCCATGCTCAGGTAACCCCGCTGCCCCCGCCCGAAGGACCAGGAGAAAGCTGCCTCCCCTTGACGTCGCTCACTAACTGCAAGCTGTGAGGCTTTACATTTTCAACCACAAACTTCCTACTATTAGTTAGCAGAGCAACTCAATAACTTCATGGTAACAGGAAACGCTCATACCTGTCTCCGTTCCCTAAAATCCCTGTACAAACTATGCCATAGATACCTCGATGTACAGTCCATTGCCGAACCTGTTTCTTCGCAAGATGGCTGGTGCTTTTGTAAAGCGTCTTTCGAGGCTGCAATCCAAGGCTTAGGGATAGGCCAGTCGGAGAAGTGGATGAATTTAGCCTCATTGAAAGCTTCAAGAGGGTCCCAGTCCTCATTCTCATTCCCGAGATAGTACGTATGCTGCTTGCTTCTGAACTCGCCGGTAAGGAGATTGAAAGGTCGATGTGGAAGTATCAGGGCGCTATCGCGGTATAGCTGGTTGATTATCTCCATGTCGTAGTCGTTAGAGCTAGCGGTACCAACTTTGCCCTGAACTCGGGCAAACTCCTGGACGCTAGGCTGAACTAGAATGATCTGAGAGGAGAGTATTTGGGTGTCGGGCCAGAGCCAATAGGCGCGAGGGGCGGCGAGGGTGACGGAGGGAAGTAGGAATAGCTCGTCCATACTCTGAAGGAGGGTAGAGTCTGAGTCCATCGACAGGACGCGGTCGTATTGGGTCTGGTTGAAGGCGAGGAGTTTCGTGAAGGAGTCGGCCCAGGTAGCTGCTGGGAGTTAGTTCTTCATCTGAAGCAAAGGAACTTGGAGGGGAGAGGGAAATGGGCTACCGTCTTGGCTGGCCTTGTGCTGGACTATCACAGGGGATAGCTTCACCCCATACTCGTCGCGTGCCTTGATAATAAGCTGCGCATCGCCCGTGCCTTCGGTAGCCTCGGGGTCGGGAAGCATGTTGGATGGGTACATCATGATGCGTTCGGCCCTGCTACCAAGCTTGTGCAGCCGGTCAAAGAACATAACAGAATTGCAAAGGTAGATACTATTGGTAACATACTGCGCGTATGCGAAGCGCGACCAGTCAATGCCGTCTTTGGGGTCGAGGGGCACGACTTCGGCGGGCTGGTGAATGATGGCCTGTGTACCGGGAAGAATACTGAAGTTTTCAGCGTAGTAGAGGCCCAGTAGGATGAGGAAGACGAAGCAGACGACGGGAGCCATCAGGCGTACCCGCTTGGAAGTAGCCATCTCGGCTATAGTAGGGCGCTGGATTGACGCCGACATGGCTGCAAAGATAGGTGACAGTACTGTATGCTTGAACAGTAAGTGGAGGAAACAATTCTATCTCAGGTTCGCAAGGCGAGAGATTGGCAGAGTAGACGGGCAGGCGGTGCACCTAAAAGGCGACGGGCCGAGCCAGCCATCGAATTGCTTGTGGAGGCGGTGTTAGCGCTTCAGCCCGGGCATGGAGGAGCCGATACGAGAAGAACAAGCACGAGCCAAGGCGTAAGCTTTGACAAGAATTCACTCCGTGTGACGTGTCTGTTGCACGCGTCGACGGATGCATGAGAATTAACGTGGGCTGGCTTGATATTACTGGTGTGAGAATCGTCAGCAGACTTAAAGCCAAGTTACTTGTACCATGACATTGAATTATTTGATGAACCCTTTTGCACTAAGACAGTATAGTATGACCTAACATGACTCCCTTTAAGCGCTTGCTCATTCACTCCGAGATCTGGGGATGAGGCAGTGCGGAGTAGGGCGCTGATATTGTCATGGGATTCTGAAGACGAGATGGTGTGGTTACAAGACCCGCTTTATGCACGGTAGCTTAAGTGGAAAGGATAGTTCAGAGCTAAGCCTTCCCTGATGAAACCAGCCCCTGCCTTACCCCATCCGATACCCCTATCCCCCACCTCCCCTTCGGACTTCGGGCTTCTCGGGCAGCGTCCCTCTACAGCTCGGGGTTCCTTGATTCCCGACCACTTCCACCTCCTTTTCAGCACTCCCACCTATCGCTATGTTATTACCTCGGTGCTTACGTTCCTACGGGAAAATAATAAAATATTCTGGTCTCTTTAATGGAAAGGCAGCCCCCTCATGTACTCTTTTCGGTGTTTCGAATCTATTCTTATTTTATGTTTATTTATTTCTTGATTGTGTGTGATAGATAATATTACTTCATCGCTTACATTAATTGGACACGATGACCATGGGCAAGATGGAAACCCAAAGGGGCAAGTCACAGGTAAATGTCATAGCAGGTGAAGAAAATAGCCAAAAGACGGAGATTTTACATTATAGTCTAGAAAGAGTATATGTCCATCTATCTCAAGCCTGAATCGGCGATGCCGCCAATATGCATGATCTTGTAATGCAACTTGGTATACTGCACGGGGATTCTAAGAGCAGAGAGACCTGGTTCATCCCGCCATACGAATCATGATGCTCAACGCACCGACGCGACCCAGTCAACGCGTGGTTTGAAGGTAATCCCATTCCCTTGCTAAAGAAAGCCCTGCCTTCTCACCCCACTCCCCTCCCCCTCAGGCCCCCCTTCCCCTTCCCCTTCCCCTTATACCGCTCGCTCTTCTCACCTTTTCCCACTGATTTATAACATTCTTCCTGTTTCCTGCTTGTATAGCAACACGACAGACGCCTTAGCCCAGCGACATTACCACAACAAACTCAACTGGAGGGCCAGTCCAACAAGTATAATGGTCAGGCCTTCTCTCCTTTTTACACCGCACCGAGCCTTGAGCTCTCTCCGACTCGCCTTTGCAGCTATCTTTCTTTTCAGCTTATACTGGTACCTGCACTCCGGCAACGCGTCTCTCACCAGTACTTACCTGAAAGGGAATGCGGGCATCGATGATACTCCTGCTACCCAAGAAGATACCCAGTCTCCTTACTCGTCTGCTCGACATCCCATTGACGACCTCATCCAGACCGCCGAAAAAAATTTCCTCAGCCTTCTAAGGAAGCAATCCAAAACGATAGAGGCTGCCGCCGAAGCATACCGTGCCCGTCGGGACCGGCATCCACCTCCAGGATTCGATGCGTGGTTCAAATTCGCCCAGGAGCGTAACGCAGTTATCGTGGAAGATTTCTTCGACCAGATCTACGAAGACCTCGAGCCTTTCTGGGCACTCGAACCAGCCTACTTGCGCAAGGAGGCCGCGTCCTTTGAAATGTTCATTTCTGTTCGCAACGGCGTCGCGACCGCCGGTAGTGACTGGTTTTGGACCAAAATATGGCTGGACCTTTTACGGACAATCGATCATCTCCTCCCTGATATGGACATCGCGCTCAACCCAATGGATGAGCCGAGGATGATCGTGCCATTCGAAAATATGGAGAAATACATGCAAACTGCGGCCAAGACCAGGTTCATGGAGCGGCCCGAAAATGTCATGAGCAACTACCAGAGATTGCCTCCGAAGAATATGGTTGAGCCCATGACCAAGCTCCAAGCAAAGGACTGGAAAGACACTAGTATGCTCTTCACTCCACGAATTGTAACGAAGCGCTAACATGATTGGGAGAGCCCTTCTGGCAGCTTGCACGCCGCGGCTGTTCCGCCGACAGCCCTGCACGAAAGACCCCGCTACAAACGTCCTTTCAAACAACGCCAACTATATCCATGGGAAATGCAGGACCGCATTTGTACAAGGGATTCGTAGCGAACTCTTCTCTCGCCAAGGACATTTGCCACCAGCCAGACCTCCAGGGCTTGAATGGGATTTTCATTGAGCCCCTCAGCACATCGACAACAGACACTTTGTTTCCCTTGTTCGGGGGCTCCAAACTTACAGTCAACAACGAAATTCTCCTCCCTCCTCCGATGTACTGGAACAACGAAGAGAGGTTCACGGGCGGCAACAATCACGGTGGGCCCTGGGCTGAAAAGCAGTTGGGCGTCATCTGGCGTGGGGTAGCAACAGGCGGGCGTAACCGCGAATCTACTTGGAAGAGTTTCCACCGACACCGATTCGTTAGCATGAACAACGGCACGGAGCTTACGAGGGTCGACAATGGCTACTCTCCGCTCAACTTTGCCGTGCCTGACAGCATATACAATATTGCGGCGAACGCGGCAGGCAAGCTGGGCCAGTGGGTGGAGTCGTGGGCAGACGTCGCCTTTACTGACCTCATGTGCGAGCCTAACGAGGGTAACGGGCACTGTACCTACACAGACCCGTACTACTCGATTGCTCCCGGTGTGGCATTAGCGGAACAGTTCAACTTGAAGTACCTGCCGGATATTGATGGCAATAGCTTCTCAGGTCGATACCTTGGTTTCTTACGCAGTAGCAGCTTGCCTGTCAAGGCGACGATATGGCGCGAGTGGCATGACAGCCGTCTTGTAGCGTGGAAGCACTTCGTGCCGATGGACAGTCGATTCGGCGACTTCTATGGTATTATGCAATACTTCCTCGGCTATGGCGCTGATGCTGCCGCTCATGATGCCCAGGCGGAGCAGATTGCAACGGCAGGCAAAGACTGGGCTGAAAAAGTGCTGCGAAAAGAGGACATGCAAATTTACACGCTGCGACTACTCCTTGAGTACGCGCGCGTAACGGATGGGAAGCGTGAGAAGATGGGGTGGGTGGATGATCTGAAACGCAGGGACGACAAGGGCTGATCAGCGATACCTGAAGTGAAAGATATTAGGTTTATATGGCAGTATCTGATATCAATGTCACCAGTCCACTCCCTAAGCCGTAGGTCCTGTTATTTCGGAAGACTGAAATCGTCAGCTCAGGCCATCGGTCACCGGCGGACCCTCCCTAAGTCCTTTTACTCAGTTGGAACAAGGAGGCTGTGGAAAAAGTACTGAATGTCTCACTCGAGCATTTGAGAAGCCTCAAGGATTTCATCTATCTATGATAAGGTATCATGCTTTACTCCTTCTCGCAGCCGAGCACACGCTGAGGATAGTCTGATATGGGATAAGTGAGGCTTTATTGTTACTGAATGGGTACCTCTGAGATGATGATACTTGTATTCAGATCCAGCGTCTATTCGTGTCCGCGCCTACTCTATTTTCCTCTCCAAGTTTGATCCAACATTTCCTTTGCCGTCAGCAGCTTAATGTCGGGGAACTCTTTAGTAATGTCCTTCTCGGACGGTAGGTTGAGTAATCCCTGCGCCATCATGAGCTCGAGCTTGACGTATAGCCACTGCAAGTGCTCTTTGGGGAAGAATGAGTATGCCGCGCGATGGTTCGGTAACTCCGTAAGCTGGAACTTGGTGAGCGCCTCTTCGCTGTCATAGCTGACATCGAACTTGCTGCCGCGTGCGTCCTCTGCCAAAGTGAGGAACTCATGCCACGTCAGTTTGTCGCCGAGGATGTATGTCGTCTCTTCCCAGGTGCCTGCTGGCTGATGAAGCATGCGGGCCACCACACGGGCCACATCCACCGAGTACGTGAACGAGACGGGCTCATTGCCGGTGCCAGGGAGGGCCGCGATTTTGGAGGCGATATCCATGGCGGGCATGATGCTCATCATATGGGTGTGGATGTACGGCATGCCCCAGAAGTCAAGGAAGTAGCCATTGGCAATTTCGGTTGCTTCAAGGGAAGTGGTGCGAAGATGAGCTTGGGAGGCGAGCTGGAACCGTGCCCATGGCGCATTTTTGTCGCTGCCCGGTTTGTTGGGGACTGCCCAGTTGCTATGGATGAAGCGCTTGGTTGTAGTAGACTGGTCCGAGGCATTTATCATGGACAGTTCGATCTGAGCCACGGCCTCATCGTGTACGCCCAGACAAGATATGACTGTGTTGATCTGATGTTCCTCCAGCAGGGATTTGAGAGACTTGACGTTGTTGTAGTCGACCACCACGAAAGACACCCCTATATCGAGGCTCGAACGGCTCTGTAAAGGCACTGTTATTGGTGCCGAGACCTTAGAGAGGTGAATCTGAGGCTCAGTACCTCAGGAACAACATACCTGGCGGCTGAAGACGATGACAGAGTGGCCTGGGTCGCTCTTCAAGGCTTCCACCATTGTCTTGCCGACATGCCCACTGCCTCCTAATACAGCGACATTGACCATAATGTGATGCCGTGCTCTGATTTGGTATGTTTTGAAATTGTGGGTTTGGTTGCATCCAGATGGACTTGAGCGTTAAAGGTTAACATGAGCTCGAGTGTGTTCAGTTACGTATCAAATAAGAGAATAGAAGCGGTATTTATAGTGAGATGCTGGCGAGTTCCAGCTCGCGGCACGCCCCCGGCTCCGCGCGCAATGCTGGGAGCACCACCAAAATCAATCGCCTCTAACTATGCGACATTTACCCGACGGACCCGTGTGAGCAGTTCGGGCCACAGGCTCCTTCAAGGAAATGGCTCGCTTCTTAGTCTACGGGGTCCGTCGGGCTCCGATGCCAGTAGTGGAACCCCACTGTGCTTCGGGCTTCGGGGCTCCAGGCATCTACTTAAAGAGAATGCTGGTCGGGCCGCATTCTCTGGAAGACCGCACCCGACCTTTCCCCTCTTTTCCACAGCCATCGCCCTGCATTTGCGGCCACCCTTCACGATGGAGATGAATGACGATGACCACGCAATTGGATCCCAAGAGGGTAACGAGGCCAAGAGCACTCAACAACCGAACCCACACTCCCGCCTCGCTGTTTGTGTCCCACGTGCATGTCTGCCCTTTTCTTGGTTCTCGAGAGCTGACTTGCGCTTGCGCCACTTCAGTGCATCCAATGCCGGCAGAGAAAAGTAACACACCCAAACCAAGACACGGCGACCGAGTTCCCCGAAGATTGAAGCTGACCAGAACACCGAAAAGATCGCGTGTAACCGAGAGGACCCCTGCTCCGGCTGTATCAGAGCCCAGACGGACTGTGTGTATGGACCTCGACAGCGGCCCGCCAACAAGAGGCAACGCTTACATTTATCGGACCAGTAGTAAGTACCTGGAAGATGACCATGGCCACAACATTGACCACCTGCCACCACCAGCGAGCGAAGAATCGAAAGCATCGGCTGTCAAATGACTCAAGTCATCGACTTGCTCGAACAGCTCATGAAAAAACCTAATCCAACTCGGAATCAGCTCCAGGGCTTCAGCAATCCACCACTTCTTACATCGAATGCCAACAGCCTTTCGAGCTTATCAGCTACCCTTCCAAATGCCAAAACAAGGTCACAGTCTCCTCCGTCGATCCATGGCCCCAACCCGCAGATACCGTTCGAGGGCGACTCGTCACTGGCAGCGCATGCTTCCTTCGCCAACACAGTTCTAAAACAAGCTGCCAGTGTCAGTTCGACGGAGACACCCCGACCTGAGATGGAAGACACATTGGCCAGTCTGCGCACGCTTATCGATGCCTTGGCAAAAGGGTCCTATACCCCTCAGGACATACCACCATTCTATGTCTCGGACACGCTATCCCGGGGGGCGCTGGCGATGCCTCCCATTGAGACCGTCATGGTAACGTTGCGGATCGTTAAAGGTATTTTGCACATCCAGCGTCACACTCCCCTTTGCTGATGGGTATGCAGAAAATTCCGATTTCGAGTATTTCTGCTTCAACCTTTTCCTGCCCCACGAACAGTTCATGGAATACGTTATCAAAGTATACTTCCCAGGCGGTTACGATCCTGCAGAACTCATCATCGTCAACGCCGTTTTGATGGACTGTTTCTTACGACGCGCCAACTTCGAGAGTGAAGCTACCATCAAGCAGGAGCTTCAGTTGTTCGCAAAGGCATGCGAGGACAACCTCGTTACTTCTCTACAGAGATTGCCAATGCACCTGCCGAACAAATTGAATTGTATAATGGCTCTACTTTTGGGTGTAGGTATTTTGCCTCTTCCACCATCTTTGTGTCTATCTAAGCTTTCTACTAGGTTTTCTACTACATGCGGTCATCCAAGACTAGTATTGCATGGACCCTCGCGACTACAGCCCTCATAATGTGCCAAACCCACGGCATGCACCGCATCCAGTCCATGAAGCACGACAACTCGATCGTCCGCAACCAGAAGATTTGGACGTTCTGGATGCTTTACAGCATTGAGAAAGGGTTATCCTTACGGCTGGGAAGGCCTTCCACGGTGCAAGACTACGACATTACTATCCCCATTCCAGAGGTAGACCCTTTCAGCTCGGGCCCCTTTGTCTACGTCGCCATCCGTTGGATCAAACTGTCTCAAGTGCAAGGCAAGATCTATAAGCGCCTTTACAGCCCCGCTGGCCTGGCGGACACCGTGGGTGTGCGGTCGAGGTGGGTGGCTGCGTTAGTGAGCGAGATACAACTTCTTCGCGCGACTACAAGGGATCAAGAGGTTTGTTCAAGATGTGGCTGGGGCTGGCTTGTTCCCGACGACTAACGGCATTCATTCCAGAGAAATAAGATCAACCAGTGGCGAAACATGCTTGGCTCTCGAATGGAATTGCTCAGTCTTTCCGATGAGGTCATGTTCCTGTCAACCATGACCCTCGTCATGCGGGCTTGTCCGGTTTCACCTGGTTCAAGATCCAGCTTCACAGCGGACTGCATCGAGACAGGACGGAGGGCTCTCGAGTGCCATCTCAAATACTTTGACCAGATGGAAAACGTCGACGGGAAAGAGTATGAGGCGTATCTCAATTGGTACTGGGTGGAGGAACGATGAAGCCCTAGATGCGTACAGCGAGCTAACGCGATTTCTAGGACAATTATGTATACCCCTTTCGTTCCTTTCATCGTCATATTTTGCGACATCATCGAATCATCCACCACAACGGACCTCCCGCGGCTCCAAGCTTTCGTCCAGTCCCTCGAGGCGGTCAGCAAACACTCCGAGAACATCGCAGGAATGTATCGCTACTTCAGCGTTCTGTACAAGGTGGCGTTGCAGTATACGAAAAAATCGTCACAGATGCCCATTGAGGGAGATGCCTATCGCGACTTCGATGCGTACGTACATGCGTTAGGTTTAGTATGCCCTGGCGACTCAGGCTTTGGTAACGACGTTGGACTTCAGGCGCTTGCGGGTGGACAGCTTGACGGGGAACAGATTCAATCGCAGCAACTGGGGGAATGGTTCATCACAAATCAGCAGCTTATGGGCTTGATGGAGGAAAACTTGTTCTAGAAATAGATTTCTAGTGACTAAATCACGTTGAGGGTGTCGTGGCCTGGGTCAGCAGAATACGGCGTTTAACTGCGCGAAGGGTTTAGAATTCAATTCGTATGACCATCAGCGGATCCAAAATTCAAGCACGCTCAATACAAAGCATGCCAGATTTGAACAATGACATCGAATTTAAGCAAAGCCCAGCACGCTACTACCAAGATGGGCGCATAAAATGGAAGCATGCAACTTGCCTGAACGACGGAAGCTGGGCGGGGGAGATCTGTTCTGTGCCCACCACTAATGTTACCCGTAGGTACAGTACATCGCTCAAAACATGCTGTCTAGCAACCGAGCTGCATGTCTTTGTTTGAGGGGTCTGCACCGCTGTGGTCATGCCATTAGATGAGTCAAGGATGAGCTAGTGGTTGAGAGGCCATCAACGCCTGGTTCAGGTACGCTGCCGCCTGGATGAGGCCAGTTCTTAGCTGACTTCTTGATATGACCTTACTCACATACTGTAAGTTAGAATCTAGCTACTCCATCCCAGGTAAGTGCTCCCAATTACCGACTGGTTGAACCTTCTGGCCACCAGCGATTGATAAACCTCAAGAAGTTCGCAATGTCGTTCATTTTTGTCCATGTCCAGATCTTCCAGCCAGGGCCTACGACGAAATTATAGGATCGCCACGCTGGCGTCGCGCTACCCCTGGACAAGCAGCGCCTGCAGATTGTCTTCGGCTACTCGGCAAGGGCACCAGGCTTCTTCAGCACCCTCGACGGCGCCGAGCTTGCGCAGCTGTTCGTCCGTCTCCCCGGGGATGCGCCAGCGAGGCAGCCTCGTCCGTAGATTCGAGAAGCCGTTCCAGGCGGCCGGCGAGGCGCAGCGGGCTGTGTTCGACCTGACCAGGCGGCAACTGAGCGATTGGGATGTGGAAGAGCAGCAGCGCCAGCTTCGGCGGCGGCTTTCAACCAAGGATAGAACCAGCGTTGCGGCGTGAAAACATGAAGCGTAGGTACCAGATGAATTGACCCACAGCCAAGATGACCACGTCCGCGACTATTACTCGAAACATGGGCCGCCAACCATAAAATTGCAACCCTCCCAGATCTCACCCGTTCTACAGGAGGACCAGCAATATCACCCATACCCGAGTTTCTGGCGCCCCGGCCGCTGGTTTACACAGTGTCGACTGTATTCATATTGCACCTATATATGTCGGCTCAAAGCCTTCTATTTACCCGACCAGGCCTCTGCAATAAGTTCTCCGATGCTCTTCGTTTTGATCTCCGGGAACCTGTCATTCAGACGGCTCTCTTTTTGGAGCATCATCTCTTGCTCCACCACCGAAACCCCAAGCATAGCAGCTATACTGGCCAAGTCTTGCCCTCCGTACGTCTCTTCTCCTGGGACTAGTGGCGTCGCCTTGCCGCTCCTCAGGTCCCCCAGCCTATCATACGTAACTTCAAGCCTAGCGCCGATAGCCCTCTCAAGTAGGGCCACCACCTGGTTCAGGCTCTTGTCTGAGCCGCTGATGACACTGTGTTGGGGCCATTCATCCTCTTCGAGCAGCCGAGCGACGAACCTGGGATGGTGGCGGGGCGTGATGGTACATTTATCGCCCAGGGGGATTTTTGGAGGTGGCTGGGAATGTGAGGCAGCCCAAAGTAGTCCATAAACATGCCATTCGCGACACGAGTGTAAACGAGTCCGGAATTTTCGAGAGCCTGCTCGGCACGAAGAAGTATAGCATTGAATCCGTGTGTCTTGGCACCATCTGAACTACTAGCTCGTCAATCTTCGTAAACAACTCATGCAAGGGAGACCTGGACTCATCTTTACCTCTTGGGTGTGTACCCAGAATACTCGCTAGGGATGAACCTCTTGGTCGTGGAGGATCTGTCGGCTGCTGCAATAAGATTCAACTGCGCCTGAGGGCCAGGAACTTGAAGGGAAAGGGCAGAGATGACCGTCTCTGCGTTGTTGCTCTCGAGGATCTTCGTCAGGCTGTCCACATCGTCGTAGTTGACGACCAGGTGTTCTGCATCGTCTGAGCCAGAGCCCGAAGGAACCTCGAAGAAAAGTCAGTATCGACTTGAGGCATGGCTCGTTTCCTTACCTGTCTGCAGAGGACAAAGACTTGGTGCTTCCGCGACTGGACCAGCTCGTCCACGAGGGTCCTGCCGACGTTACCAGTTCCACCGCTTACTGCGACGACGACCATCGCGGGAGGAAAGAAATCGCGACGTGCTGCTCGAGAATGACGTGTTGCTCGAGAATTACGTTCGAGAGAGTAGTGCGCCGTCAGAATGATGTCGTGGTTAGGGGTGTCCTGAAAATGATGATTTGAACGAGTGCTGCAGGCCGCCTTTATACGCAGCGGATCCACATGCAGCCCATCTTGGTGCCGGAGTCCGCAATACCCGCGCCCCGGTACCCGAAGTTGACTTGGTCATTCGCCAACGAGAGCTCCACATCACTGTGTACCAATCTGCAATTGCTTCTTTCCCTCGTTGCCTCGTTTATCTAAGGTCGCCGGAGGAGATCCGACCGTTTAAGTCTCTATTTGATCGCAAGACAAGTAAAGGGTCTGTGTAGGATAGCAGTCATTTTCGGCTTGGTTCTGGAGCCACACGCTAGAGTATGTTTTCAAGGCAGGCAGGCCTATCCGCACTTTTACCAAGGCGCGGGCAGATTTCAGCTTCCGTCGACCCTACCTACTACCTCGTACCTCGCGATGTGGCGGAAGAACCCCTTTAGTCTACCTGAGGATACACCGCTGACAGACGGGCGCAAGGGTTGCAGTCAGGGCGGCACCAGAGTACCATGTAATACAGATGCATTACGGTCTCCAGACGGACGTTTCCGAAACGCAGCCCAAGCAACTAGCATATGTCCCTCGAGCCGTTGCCGAACAGGTTCCAGCTCACGTTTTGGCCGCACGGGTCCTCACGAACAGGCGTGTTGTTGACCTGTTCAGTATTGTCAACGCGATGAACCAGATGGAGCGGGCGTCCCATGTGCTTACAGTGATGGTCACAGAAATGTCACGGTTATTGGGGAACTCGGATCGTGCAGCAAGACGGACTTCACCGCCGCTGCTGACGATGCCGCTACGGATAGCGACGTTCTGGCAGTTCTCGATCAAGATTGCGTTGTTGCCGTTGTTGACCAGGTCGACGCTCTGGATGACGACACCACCTGAGCGGGATACGCAGAAGACCCCACGTCCGCCGCCACGGGAGACGACGCGGTCGATGTATGTGTTGGTGTCGAAGTTGCCGTTGGCGTTCTGCCCGTTGTTGTTCGCCATGCGTAGTGTGGCGTAGCCCGTTCCGGCGCCCACGTTGTTGCCATCGACGAGCCCGACCCTGGCATTGGTGGTGTTCTGTAGTAGTAGTCCAGATTCTCCGACATTGCGGGCGATGACTTGGTTGATGTTGAGGCCGTTGATATTCCAGGTCTCCACCGCGTGACTCGTGGCTCCCCTGACGCTGATCGTGTCCATCCGGACGTTGGTGTTGACCCCTTCGTTTCGATCGAATCGAATACCCATTCCCCTATTCAGGTTCATTGTGATCCTGCCCAGGACCAGGTCGCGGGTGCCGTGGAAACGCATGGCGAAGTAGGCCTCTCCGGTCAGGGTGAGGTAAGGGATCTGGACGCCCTGTGTGTTCAGGGACTCGAAAGCGCCACGGCCGTTCCTCCATCCGACATTGATCGTGCCGCAACCCTCGAAGGTCTTGCCACTCCCGATGGTTATGGTGCTCGCGCCGATCGACCCCGAGGCAATAACGGAAACGCGCTGACCGCTGCTGATGGAATCAACAGCGGCTTGAATGGCGGCTCGATAGTCGAAACCATTGTAAATAACCGTTGAGCCCCGGGTGGCCATGAAGGAGCTGCCGGAACCAGTCACTCTGGCATGGGGGCTTCCGGAACCACACTGTCCATAGGCAAGCGAGATGAGTGCAACGACTGCCGTAACGAGATGAATATGAAACATGTTGACCAAGTCGTTGTGAAGATGCGAGAGCAAGAAAGTCAGTGAAGTCAAGGCGAGTAGAGCAGGAGTCAGCGTTTAACGACGTAAGGGCGCCCATGTACCACATCCTAAGACCTCAATCAGGGCCAGCCAGGATTGCAAGTAACCCTTTCCCGGGCACCTGACCGCGATGGCCACCGGGGTCTGTTACATCTAGTCCATGTCCAAACTAGTATAACGTTTACTGTGGGTAATCCACGGCATCCTGGAGGGACGAATCATTTAGGAGCACCCCATACACTGGACGTCCCGTTTGGGACTCTCCGTCCGTAGTCACCAGGGTTGTGACATGAAAGGCGCAGGATACGAGGCTCTCCTAGTTTTCCATCAACCAGAGAATCTTCCGCCTGTATGAATGGGTGTCTCCGCACGAGCACCATTGGTACAAGTGGATATTAGAAACGTGCATCATCCCTTTCTTAGCTCTAGAGGCTTTAGCGCCCCTCCTCCCACTATCAAGACTGCCAGGTTGTTGACTGCCCCCGAGACACCATTCACAGAACGGGTCCCGTGGGCCCCAGCATCAGGACCTCGGAACCCGACGGACACCGTGTGATCCAAAAGGACGTCACGTCCGGGTCAAGCCTCGGACTTGTAGTAATCTAACCGTACATGCTAGTTCCTAATTTGAGTTAGCATGAGTTACGAAAAGGGAATGATTTCAAATCATTTTAAATCTGAGGAAACGCGCCTGCCTGTGACCTGTGAAAAACAGCGTCTCTCTCACCAGCTGTGCGACTTGACCCCACTCTTCGGCTGGCGTCAATCTTCAACGCTGACGTCGATTGACTACAACGCCAAGCTCGGAGTCCCAAGTCGCAAGCTCAAAGTAGATCACAGTTGAAATCAAACCATGCTGAACGTTTCTCTCATAGCAATTAGTGAACATATGACTGGGGCCTGAATGCCAAGCCTGACACTAGTACCTTGGATAGTCAACACCACAGGGGTCCAAGGTGATCACGTCAACGCCACGAGCATACGCAGCTACAAATGACCAGCTTCATGCGAGCTCACTTTCAGTACACATTACCAGCCTTAGTGACGTGCAGGATAGCCCAAAAGAAATACAGTGGTTGGTGGAAGAGCTCGCCAAAGACGACCCTATCCTATCCGAAGCAAGAGGATTAGGGGTGAAAGTCATCCCTGTCCAATCTCAAGTGAAGAGAACGCATCAGATCCATCTACTCTATCTACCTCTGCATGCATCCCGCGTCCTACAACTGTTAGATCAAGTCGTCTTTGGATGTTACGACCCAGGTACAATCTCCCTGAGATATGTAGGCTGGATAGGCGGTGGTGTATGCTAGCAGTGCGTGCTGGGCAACTAGAGCAAGGTTCAAGCAGTAGTCGTCGTCGTGTCTTGTCGGGTGTCGTAAAGCGTGAGGCTTCTTCACTGTAGGCCAAGGAGGTTTCCGATGAAGACTTAAATTGATCACTGTCGTGAATCTAGGTAGAGCTATGTACTACGAGGTAGTCCCTTATATAGACGGAGGTTCCTGAGGATCACTTTGGATCACGTCGTGATCCATCGTGATCCAACCCGTGGCTCACTGTTGTGATGACCGTGATCCATGTTGCGTGCTGACAGTCCTCCTTGGTCGATGAACATGCGGGATGCCTGCAGCGAACATTGAGTGGAGCCTCGAACCGGCTCACCCTCTTGGCGTCCGTGATCCCTGGTCTGCACTTGGCCCGTGCGCCTGATTACCTAAGGGGGCTGGTTCTCGCGGGGTCTTGGGCCGAGTGACCTGCGGCCTGCTTGGGCGTTACATTGGACTCGTGAAGACAGCCAACAGTTCTCTGACCCCGTCATAAATCTGCCGGAGACGACCGATCCAAATCGGAGAGCTCGAAGCATCGCTGAACTCACAGCTGAAGACAAGGTCTCCTTTCAGTTTGAATGGAGATTCTACGAGCAAGATTTCAAAGAGTACAAACAACAGGAGACCAAGTGCAGTGAGCCATGGCCCAAGAGACCAACAACATCGTCAGGATGGATCGCCAGCCTGGGTGATCCAGGTCGGACATCAGAGGTACTTAAGGGAGACCTCTGAGGTTCGTACCACCAGATAGATTCACGACAGTAATCTATTTAAGTCTTCATTGGAAACCTCTTTGGCCTACAGTGAAGAAGCACAACGCTTTACGACACCCCGACAAGTACGACGACGATTGACGACTGCGACACATTGCTCATTAGTTGCCCAGCACGCACTGCTAGCATGCACCACCGCCTCTCAGACTACACGTATTTGGAAGATTGTACCTGGGTCGTAACAGGTCCATAGCGCATAATAAGGCTTTCTATCTGCTCACGGACGCTCCCTTGTTTTATGGTCCGCCGTTGTTCTCGTTCGGCAGACGGGGAATGTCAGGAAACGAAAATAAGATGCATCACCTACTGCTGGAGGTAGTCAAAAGGCGAGGCCGCCGCCGCCCCATGTGAACGAAGTACAGCACTATCGACCCCCAGGAGTGCAAGTATGGCTGATGCCTTACGAAGAAGAGCCAAAAGCTGCAGCACGGTATCGATGTCTATGAGCAGTAATCTACCATGCTGCACACCGCTCTGAGGACGAATGAACAGACATCTTACAACGGATCCGACAGGCGAATCTTTAAGCCGGACCTCGAAGAGCTCGTGGAGGCTCCCTTGCTGTTAGTCAACATACAATATCAGAAAGTGATGAAGCATCTGAAACAAGAAGTTTGCACCTAATAGTAAGAGACAAATCTACAGGACAGATTCAAATAATTGACCTCCTTGTATTTTCAAGCCACTCCTCCAAATCCAACTCATGCGTCGCATCAACGGCATCGAAGCCATTCGTGGCACCATGTTCGTGAACACCCCAACCTACGCCGAATCCAGCTTGGAAAGGCATGGCCGCAACTGCCTGCACGTAAGCATCCAGTTCATCCATCTGGGGGTGCTTGGAATCAGAAACTGCCTTGATCTCCAAGTAGCGCGATGCTGCTTTGAAGAGCACTTCGAATTGGCGTGGTAATGCCATTGAGCCTTCCGAGTACCGGCTCGTTCTCTGCAATGACGCAACAAATCTACCCAGACGAGCCAGATCTGCAGGGTCTCTAGTAATTACAACGTTGCAGAAGATGACGATGAAGGGTACGAAGGGTGTGTAAAGAATGATCCTTTCCGACAGTCAGTGAAGTGACTCTCATCGATTGCCAGCAGAGTTGACCATCTGCTACGCACCAACTCATGTAGATGTCGAACTGCTCGTCATGACCAAAGACGGCTTCTGAGTACTCCTGGTGACGTTCCAGCGCGTGGCGGGCCGTCTCAATGCACTCTGGAGAAAATGCTGCATCTGGGTTTTGTGGCGCTGGTAAGACCCGCAGCGCGGATGTAATGGTGGACAGAAACGTCACCTCTTCGCACAAGAATACCAATGCCTGCGTGTGGCCGAATGGTCTCTCCCAGAACTTACTTTTTAGGACCTTGAAATCAAACCGCTGTTAGAGATTTGAATGCTGCAATGTAAAGCCGAGAATTGCGTCGGGTGCGAAGAGAGAAATTGCGCAGGGGGGTGACAGTGTAAATCAGTTCCACTTGTACGCACCTGTTCAGCTTGAGATTCCGCGCTCAAGGACTTCGTCTCGCGTACCAATGTGTTCACCCAGCTCGCCCGTACATGTTCGGGCTCAGCGAGGCTAGCAGGGCTGTAAAGCTTGTCGTAGATCTTGCCATGTATGCTGGACAGCTTAATCCACCTGATGGCGCTCAAATCGTACGGGCCAGAAGTGTTAGGATCAACCGCGGGGAGTGGGATGGTGAGCTCGGGATCATGTACAACTGAAGCCCGCCCGAGACGCAGCGAGAGGCCCTTTTCGGCGCTGTAAAGCATCCAGAACGTCCAGATCTTCTGATTTCTCAGCGAAGGAGTGTCTTGAAGCATTGATTGCGCTCTGTGGAATCCGGCTGACTGGCACATATGAAGTGCAGTACAGACTAGACTCCATGCAATCGACGTTTTGGACAATTGGATGGCATGATATACCTGAGAAGAGCAGCCATTAGTATTGTCCTCTTGTAACAAGGAAACAGCTCGCGTGAGGGAGTTTACCCCACGAAGAAGCGCCAGAATGTAGGTCAGATCGTTCGGCATGTGGATGGGAAGCCGTGCCAGCCCATTCTCCATGTTTTTCTGGCACGTCTTGACGTATCTCTGTAACTCTTCGCGAGCAGGCGAAGTCATATCGTCGAGGAAGAGCCTCTTCAGGAACACATCCATCAGGCACGAGTTTACAATGATAAACTCGGCCAGAGTAAAGCCTCCGGGGAAGAACACTTTGACGATGTATTCCATGAATTTCTCCGGAGGCAGAACTAGAAAGAAGCCCATGTATTCAAGCTTGGAGTTTTCTGAAAATAGATGAACCATGTTAATAGTCCGTCAGTGTCTTAGCACTAGCTGGGTTTCGTACCTTTCATCATTCGGATTGTTGCCATGACCAGCTCGACAGGTGGCATAGGATGGTCGTCGAGGCTAATCTCCGGGGCAACATACCCAGTAACAAGAGGATAGACCATGTCATGAGCTCCCGGCTGGCGATCAGGCGCAACAGAAATATCTCTCATGGATGCAAGAACCTCTTGCATCGCAACTCCGCCGGAATCATTGCTTGAGCATTCCCTGCTGACTGCGCTTTCCAGCAGGTAGTTTGCAAAAGCGGTGTGGGCAGCCAACGACGACTCGCCCTCGAAAAGGGTGTGTGCGTCACCTTTGGTCCCTTGGGTAGTCGAAGTTGGGTGAGAGGATACCCTGGATGGTGCGGGGGTCGAAGTGTCAACTGTTTGAGAGGGTTGGGTTGCATCGTGAAGGGTGGCTGAGATGCCGCCAAGCAGGTCGGTAATGTGTTCTAGCTGAGCCTCAATGTTTTCGATCCTCCGCTCACTACCAGCCAGCGACTTCTATTAATATTGCGAACCGAGCACGTTTTTGGAAAGCTTACTATTGGGCTGAAAGGTGCATTCGTTGCTTCCTCACCGATGGGCGTTGTCTTGGAGCATACGTGCACTCCGCCCCGGTCCTCACGCAATAAGAGCATGGTGTCTCCCGACTGCATGCGATCTAGAGGGGAATTAGCTTCTTAGCTTTGCTCGAAATGTAAGAGGATTGGAAACAGGGTTGGTGGTACCTTTCGCTGTCGACATTGGCTGCACTAGAAGTGATGGAATCAGTACTCACGCCTCCTTGTCGACAGTCGTCCCCCGTAACAGCTGGAGCAAGAGGAAAGAGGAATGGTTTGGGTCGTCTTACCGCGAGTAGCCGTATGGTTGGGTTCTCCACTGACGTAATATCACCGTCCAAATGGGTGGCAATGTGTTCATTTGGTTCCGGGGTCCCGCCGGTGTTGTCTGACATGATTTCCATGGCAATGTCCGGGGCGAAAAGTGTATCGGGGCTGGAGTCTGTGTGAGTGCCGCACTCCATGGGGAAAAGAAGTTTAATGCCAGGTTGGACGGAGAAGCGGAATCCCGACGTTTTCTCTCGTCATAGACGGAAATCTCCGTGGACTGGCTGCAGTGCACGTTCATGGCCTTAGCTTCGAAACCACGCCATCGACCCTAGTTTAACTGACTCGGCCAAATTACGACACGCGGGGACGCACAGATCACCCCGGATTTCCTTGGACATCCGTGGCTCCGATGGTCCCGTCACTCGAGATATCGACGTGAGCCAGCAATCTCTATATAAGAACGCTGTGGATTGTTTGCAAACGTCCATGCTTCTATCTCATAAGTTTCTCCAGCCTATTCATCTTCCAGATTCGCCTGGATCAGTTTCAACAACCGTCGTTCGAATTGACGCCGCCAGCCTATAATAACCCCTCGATTTGGGTACGAAGCGATAGCATGGTCATCTTCACGTCGGAGAAACATGGCGAGACGATTTCAAACCATGAACAGCCAATAACAAAAGATGGGGCTCATGCCTCCGAAGCCGAAGATAGGGCTAAAAAAGATGAGAAGGGACCATCTATGGCGTTTTGGGTAAGTGGAAATCCTGCTATTTGTATGCTTCGAAATCCGGCTCCGTCTTTGGGCAGAGTGCGTCCGTTGTATTAGTCCTCCATTTGCAAATGGACATAAGCAATTGCCCGAATATTCCTGCTGATCGCGGTCCTGCGACTAGAGAATATTTTCATACGGAACACATGTCGATCTTTTGTTTCAAGCGTTGTCCATTACTGCGGCGATGGGCTCGGGCGTGGCCGTGTCACTTGTCAATCTGGTGCTCGGTCAGTTCATCGGAGTATTCGGCCGATATGGCAGCGGCCAGCTCGACGGCGATGCTTTCATGAAGGAAGTCTCGAAGTTTGCGTACGTACATCCAAGAAACAGCACAAAGACCGACACCACGTTCTACCAAGAAGCAAATCATAAAATCCATTTCTGACATTATACTTAGTCTATACTTCGTCTATATCGGAATCGCGCGGCTGGTGCTAATCTACGTCTATATGGTACTTTCCACATACTCCGCCATCAGCATTACTCGAAACATCCGAAAAGCGTACTTCAAAGCCGCCCTAAGCCAGAGCATTGCCTTTTTCGACCAAGGCACCGCCGGATCCATTGCAGTGCAAGCAAGCGCAAATGGAGACATGATTCAAGCCGGTATTTCCGATAAGCTTCCGCTCGTCTTCCAGGCCCTGTCCACCTTTATAGCTAGCTTCGTCATTGCCTTTGTCACGCAGTGGAAGTTGGCACTAATCATCTCATGCATGGCCCCTGCAATTATGGGAATCATTGCCACTGTGGCATGGATCGACTCTCGGATTGAAACAAAGATTCTCGCAATCAATTCTCAGGCTGGGTCATACGCAGAGAGTATTCTGGCCAGTTTACGAACCGTCCACGCCTTCGATATCAAGACGAGACTATTCGAACACTTCGCGGGATATTTGGACGACGCTCTTCGTCTTGGTGGCAAAAAAAGTCCGATCTACGGCGTCATGTTCAGCACATATTACTTTGTCATCTACTCTGGCATGGGACTTGCTTACTGGCAAGGTATCAACATGTTGGCAAGAGGCGAAGTTGACAACGTCGGCACCATATTCACGTACGTATTCATCTTCATTCATCTTCGCACCATGGCTAACAAAATCGCACAACAGGGTCCTGATGGCGGTAATCGTTGCCTCGGCATCGCTGGGTTCTGTTGCGCCAAACTCAGTTTCCTTTACGCGTGCGGGAGCGGCGGCAACGCAGCTCTTCAAGCTCATTGACACACCCTCTTCGATGAACCCTCTTGAAGAGTCGGGGGAAAGACCTGGCACCGTCCAGGGCCATGTGAAACTTGAAAGCATCACTTTCAGCTACCCATCTCGACCAGGCACGAAAGTGCTGAAGAACTTTTCCCTAGATATTCCTGCTGGCAAGGTCACAGCACTTGTGGTAGGTGGCGCAGGCTGACACCTGGTTCCAGAGCGAACCCGCGTGCTAACATGGTGGAAATATGCAGGGTCCGAGCGGTTCAGGGAAGAGTACCATCGTTGGTCTTCTCGAAAGATGGTACAGCGCAAATTCGGGTTCAATCCAGCTCGATGGGAAGAATACCAACAATCTGAACCTGAATTGGCTTCGGACGACCATGCGTTTGGTTCAACAGGTAAGAAAAGTCCAAGACCGCAATCCTGTTGTGACCATAGCCTGACTGCTGTTCGTACCGTAGGAACCAGTGCTTTTCAACGGCACAGTCTTTGAAAATATTGCTCATGGCTTAGCAGGTACACCGCACGAGCATGCCCCTGACTTTGAAAAGCAAAAGCTAGTGGAAGAGGCCGCAAAGATCGCCTTCGCTCATGATTTCGTTGTCCAACTGCCAAACGGATACCAGACTAGGGTAGGCGAGCGTGGCAGTCTGCTATCAGGTGGCCAAAAGCAGCGTGTTGCGATCGCACGGAGCGTTATTTCTTCTCCAAGGATTTTGCTTCTGGATGAAGCGACGAGTGCTCTTGACCCTCACGCCGAGACGATCGTTCAGAAAGCCCTGGAAAACGTGTCGCGAGGCAGGACGACACTCGTTGTGGCACACAAATTGGCCACAGTTCGGAAGGCAGACAAAATCGTGGTCATGAGCAACGGCAGGATAGTCGAGCAAGGCACCCACGAGTCGCTCTTCACCTCAGGGGGAGCTTATGCTCGTCTCGTACAGGCCCAAAGTCTTGCCACTCCGGAATCGTCCCAGGATGATGGCTGCATATCATCCTCTGCAACTGGCGAAGACACGAGTCCGATGAAACTCGAGGCTGAAAAAACGCTGACAAGGTATGGCACCACCGAGCAGCGAGCTTTGGATCATCTCGGCAGTGTCCACGATTTCGACCTCCACCAGGCTGTCGGCATGTTCTCGGCGATGCAGATGATCGTTAAAGCAACGCCGGAGCTCAAGATTGAGTACCTCGTTCTACTACTTGTCTGTGTTCTAGGAGGTAAGTACATGTTCTGGGGGAACGATGCTACAACCTGGTGAGACGGGTTCAACAATGCAGCTGGATACTGACTGAACGTGTAGCTGCCGCCTACCCTGGGCAAACGCTGCTGATCGGAAACATCATGAGTGTTTTCACCACAATGGATGGGGAAAGAATGACAGATCGAGGAAATTTCTTCTCTCTGATGTTTTTTGTCCTTGGCCTCAGCACGCTCATCATCTACTTCTTGTTGGGTTGGGTGAGCAACGTGATTGCGCAGGTAACAAGCGAAGCCGCCCCTCCCCCGTTCTTGTATGAATGAAGAAACCGTCAAGCTAACGCGGGATGGGGGACAACAGACGATTAACAATGTCATTCGGCGAGGAATGTTCAAGGACTTCCTGCGGCAAGACTTGCAGTTCTTCGACCGACCGGAAAACACTGTCGGCGCGCTCGTCAGTCGATTAGAGTCGGGCCCACAGGCCATCTACGAGCTGATGGGTTTCAACATCTCCCTCATCTTAATTGCCATTCTTAACGTTTTAGGCACATCGGCCCTCGCAGTTGTAACCTCGTGGAAGCTCGGCCTGGTGGGCGTCTTTGCCGCTCTCCCGCCAATTGTTGGTGCTGGATACTCCCGAATCCGCCTCGAGTCTCGAATGGACAGAGACAATGCCAAGAGGTTTTCGAACAGTGCGTCGATAGCATCAGAGTCCATCACTGCCATTCGAACGGTTTCCTCCCTGGCCATTGAATCAGACGTCCTGCTCAGGTATGGCGATGAGCTGGATACTGCCCTACGGCTTTCCCTCTTCCCCATTTTGCACATGATGATTTGGTTCGCCCTGACTCAATCGATCGAGTACTTCATTCTCGGTCTCGGATTTTGGTGGGGCTGCACCCTGGCCTTCCGCGGTGAATTGACATTTTACGAGTTCTTGGTTTCGTTTCTGGGAGTCTTCTTCTCGGGTCAGGCAGTGGCGGGTCTCTTCGGGTATTCGAGCAGTGAGTCGACCGTTGTCTCCTGAGTAATCTGGCGCAAAGGAGTGGACAGTGCTAATGAAATTAATCGCAGGCTTGACGAAAGGCAAGAGCGCAGTCGACTACTACTTTTGGTTGCAGAATCTTGAACCCAGGATCCAAGAGTCGCCCGAGAATCACGACAAGCGTCCCCAGAATGGTTTAAACACCATCGATTTCGAGCACGCGAGGTTCTCATATCCTCTCCGACCGGATACCCACGTTCTAAGGGGGATAGATCTTCAGGCATGTTCCACTCCCTTACCTTTGTGTTTGAACTTCAGCCCACTGACACTGGACACAGATTAAACCAGGCCAGTTTGTCGCGTTCGTCGGTGCCTCTGGCTGCGGAAAATCGACTATGATTGCGCTCTTGGAGCGTTATTATGACACGACGAGCGGAAGCATTCGAATCGACAGAGAAAACGTCACGGTCCTGAACCCGCGACTGTATCGTCGCCAGATCGCCTTGGTGCAGCAAGAACCATTTCTCTACCCGGGCAGTATCCGTGAGAACATCGCCTTCGGACTCGACAGCGCGCAACACGATACATCAGGTGGGCACGTCGATGATAGCCTCATCGAAGCTGCATGCCGTGCTGCCAATGCCTGGGATTTTATCTCATCACTTCCGGAAGGCCTGCAGACGCCATGTGGTACCTCTGGAAGCCAATTGTCAGGGGGCCAAAGGCAGCGAATTGCCATTGCCCGTGCTCTCATCCGTAACCCAAGGGTTATCCTGCTGGATGAAGCGACGAGCGCTCTGGATACTGAGAGTGAAAGGGTCGTTCAGGCAGCCATCAACGAAGCCGCAAAGACTGGCTCCCGTATCACTGTGTCTGTTGCCCATCGCCTAAGTACCGTCAAGGAAGCAGACCTAATTTGCGTCTTCCACAACGGGACCATCGCAGAAGCCGGCACACACTCGCAGTTGCTTGCCCAAGGCCGACTTTACAAGCAGATGTGCGAGGCGCAGAACCTAGATTGAAGGGATTCCGAGCTGGGCCCAACTGAGGATGAACACATTGATCTGACAAAAACATGTTGACCACTTTTGTTCAATCATAATCGTGTCATCTGCACTGCCTTTTTCACCCTTTTTGAGCTTATGGCTTCTCTTTGTCAATATAAATATGCAGTGCTTAAGCCGTGCATGTTGGTCTGACGAGGCGCTTGCGACCTGCTAGGTTTCGTCGTGGCCGGGTGACACCCAGTAGTAGTTCTTCGAGTCAACGCCCATTGTGAGTTGGTAGGCGGTCAAGCGCACTCTTGAATCTAGCCACCCCAACTTGCCCACCTCCACCATCACCACCACTACTACCACTATGAGTACCTATCTAGAACCCCTACGAAATGTAAGACAACTGGTGTTGTCGATTTCTTGACTCTCATAAAATACCTACGTTAAACAACAGTTGTTTGACTGTCTCGGTGTCTCTAAAACAACAGGATGGAAGCTCCTGCACGACCGACGCGACCGGCGTCATCACAGTAACGCTACAACTACAGAGACTCGCGGTCGCCGTGGCACCCTCACCTTGTCGTATCTACACAAGATAGAGCGGTTAATATGGACCGTAGGCTGGGAGGCGCGGGCTCTGACCTAGTTAAATCTAGCCCTCGAGACAGGCGTTAATTATAACTATCATCCTATATCCGGGTTCCGAGGGCTCTCGGGATTGTACGCAGAAGTGTATTGCCTGCGAGAAGCGCTAAGTCAACCCATCCTCAGCTGCACGACGCCTATGCGAAGCAGAAACTGCCCTTAAGCAACGTCCGCGTCCAGAGGACTGGCGTGACGTCCAAGTTTCCGACGAAGTACACTCCCCCCTAGGACCCGAGGGTAGGGCCCGTATCATCAGGAACACCTGGTGAACTGTACTGCCCCAACTGTATCCAGGAGACAGTAGAGTCGAGGTCCCAGGGAAAAGCAACGGCATGATGATCAGGAGGTCTACCGCGACGAGATCCCGGAGAAGCACGTAAAACCCTGGATTGAGGTCCATCACCAGTTTGCCCTAAAAGCGGATGGGGACTCCGTCATGGACTGGGATGGTTTGATTCATTACGGGCGTGGAAACAGGCTAATGGACTAAAATCCTACATCAATACACCTGGGTCCCCCGACCTGTCCCCTATCGAGAACGCCTGGAAGGTCCCCAAGCAGCACATCCGGAGACACGCAGTCTGGGATGAGTAGGAGTTACGCAACCTAGCTATAGGGGCGCGGGATAACCTGTCCCAGGATACGATCGATAGATGGATTGATTCAACGCCGTAGCGGATGGAAGATGTGGTCGCAATGGATGGGCGGATATCTAGGTTGGGGTAGATGAATGAAGGAGTGCGCGTTTTTCTGTCAACTGCTTTGGTCGGGTGACGCTGAGGTCGAGAGGGCAGGAGCTAAGCCGTAAGTAGGATTGATAATAACAATACTACGACTACTACTAATAATAGCAATGATCAAAATCGGAGGTGTTGTTGTTGTGGTGGTTGTTGAATGTGTCTTAACAATTAAACCGCTTGCGAACCGAAGATACAGGATTGCAGTTCTGGGCATGGCTTGAAGCTGATGAGCCGGGCGCGGTCGGCGGCACCCCCGGAAATCCGCCCCTCAGTAATCCGCCCCCGTCTCCACAAGTTCGGGGCCCGAGAGGCGGCGCCACCGACTAGACCCCGAGCAATCGCCAGGCAAACTTCGTAGCAGCATTACCCACCCTCGGCGTTCACCGTCGGCCCCGCGGACGGCTGCACGCCCGAACCCCGTAGGCCCTTGACGTGCTGACGCCACATCACACAAGGTACGATTCTCGCTGAGGATAGACCCGTAGGCACAATGAGACGTGCGGCCACGGCCGGGGTACTTGCTCGGCATGCTGAAACGGAGCTTTCCGTAGTGAAAACGCGGGTCATCCACCAGCAGATGCGCGTTGGTCTTATCGGAGATTCCACCAAGCCTGCCACAGCACCGCCTGCAACAGCCTGCAAGTCGCTGTCGTGGGCTATGAGCGCCAAGCACGAGAAGACCTGTCCGGGGTCGCTCTCACAACGACTCACATAGGCCCTGGGCCGCACTATCCTGATCAAGATCAAAAATGCAGTGTTTATCATCAGAAGACGCGCATAGGTGGCGACATGAAGCACAACGCGACGAGTCATGTGGCGGCGTCCGAGAATCTCCGGTCAGTCAAGATCGGCAACGGTCTGTTGACCGCCCTGCCGGACTTCTCGAATAGCCCGATCCACGTCGTTCAGACACTAAAAACTTCATTTAACAACGGAGAAACAAAATGTTCCAATTTCGGCTTACGTATTTATCATAGCCAGCTGACTTCAGAGGCGAGCCGCTGCAGTGTATAAAGTATGGCCTTTCCCCTTGCCCATTTTATCCTCCAGAACAGTCGTACATCACATGCTTCTTCTTCCACAATGAATCTCATCCTGCTCCTCGCTATTCTGGCTTTCGGTTCCACTCGGGCCATGTCCCCGACCCCTGCCACACTGAAAGGGCGTAACGACACCGATCTTCTCAAGCCGACCATCATTCACCAGTTTCTACCCCCTGTGTGGTTGGAGAATTTCTACATTCGACCCAATGGGCAACTGCTTATCAACAGCCAGTCGGCCCCCGAACTCTATCTCCTCGATCCTTCCCGCCCGGACGAGAAAACTCTTGTCCACAAATTTCCGAATACGAACCCTGGCTTGACTGGCCTCGGCGGGATCGTTGAAACAACGCCGGATAACTACGCCATCATCATCGGCGACTTGAATCACACGACAGTCTCTGGCCAGAAGGGTTCCTTCTCCATTTGGACAATCAGTCTAGAGGACTATCCCCGCCAGAGTCCACGGGTAGTCAAGGCTGCCTCACTTCCAGAAGCGACATTTCTCAACGGGCTAACTACCCTTGAGAACCCGACCGTCATTTTGGCCAGCGATTCTTATGATGGCCGCGTCTACCGTATCGACACACTCACCGGCGACACTGCGGTTGTCGTCCATCCCGATGATACAACCATCTCTCCATCAGGGATGGAATACTTTGTTGGCATTGATGGAATCAGAGTACACAGGCCAAGAAAGTCAGAAACTGTGTTTTTGTACTACAACAACTTCATGGGGGAAGGCTACTATCGTGTGCCTATCGATCCAGAGCTCGGGAGCCCTGTTGGACCTACGGAAACTCTTGCAACGAACCTTGGTCTTGGACTGGACGATCTCCATATTGACAAGTACGACGCATCCTGGATTTCCGCGGTCATTGCTTCACGTATCATCCGCGTCGATGCGAACAACACTGCCGAGACAGTAGCTGAGTCATCGGACCTACAATCCGTCACTGCTGTTCGCCAGGGCCGCACATGTAATGACACCAACAGGTTCTATTTTGTTACTGGACAGGGCAAGGTGGGTTTTATCGACACCTCGGGTTGGTTGTAAGCTTGTGATAAATACAACATACACCCTCTTGCCTCTCTCTGTCGTTGTGGGGAGGGAGGTGACAGGCTCAATTATGTGTAGTTTTCCCAGCACAACGCAGATTTCAATGATCCTTTCCTGTAATGAACAAAGTCCCAAGTCTGATAAGGCTGAAGCGAAGCTCAATAGTTTGCCGCTCACCCCCGTGATTTTGACTTCAGTCCCGAGATGAGATATAAGCAGGTAGATTTACTCGCCAACCCGGAAAAGAGCTGGTTGCATAGCGTCAGTTAGCACTGTTTGGCTGGGCTTCCTGACACTCATTAGCCGCACCAGTTCCAGGTCGCCCCTCGCCGGCGACACCACGCCAGGCACCGCGAGGGTCTCGCCCATGGACCGCCGCCGCGCCCGGCTCGAAAGATCCGTCTCGGCCCCCGGGACCGCCAGTGTTTGCTCTGAGACAGAGGGAGAAAGCATCCTCAAGGCATGGCTCCGCCGCAGGGTCGATTCCATGCGCGAAGGGGTGAACCCGCGCGGCGCCTCGAACCGTGAGGCCGACCCTGAGGTCACCGACGCCGAGGGCGATCGTGATCGGGCCCTCGCCGCGGTCGCCTTGGTTGTCTCCTGGACCTCGTCCTTGACCAGGCTCCACAGCCCTGCCAACCACATCTGCTTCTCCTTCGGTTTCATCGCCCGGACTGGCAGCACCTCGACCCCGTCCATCTCCCGCGTAGGCCACGGGAAGCTTACAGCCATCTCGCGCAGCGTCGCTGGGTCCAACTGTCGTAGCACTATGCGCAGTTGAGGCTCGACGTTGATCACGGGCGGGAACGCCCAGTCGGCCCTCTGCTCCAGCCGCTCGGCGATCTGCGCCATAGCCGCTACCAGCCATTGAACCGCCACCCGGTCGGGCACCGTGCCGGCCTTGCTCAGGAGCCAGTCCAGCACCTCTGGCGTGCCAGATTGATTCAGGATCGGGATGCTTCGCTTGTCGTGTTCGCTGTTCTGCAGCTTCATGAGGAAATCGTTGTACTCCTTCATGGCATCGAGGTGCAGCCCTACGAACCGGCCGGTTTTCAGCCCGTGGACGATCTCGTCGCCCGCCACCGCCACGAGCGCGTGCGGCCGCTTGACCTCTCGCGAGTCCTCGAGCGGCAGGTACTGTACACCCTCTCTGACAGCTTGTACGACAATCGGGATTCGCACCACATTGATGACCTCGTCTTCCTTGAAACCGAACAGCTTCAGGCCGTCCGAAATGGATCTTCACAGCGCACTGCCCCTGTCCTCGGAAGGCGCAAACACCTGGCTCTCCTCGAAACCGTCGGGAAGGGTGCCGTCGGGCCTACGCAGGCAGCCAGGGTTGCCGAATGTGACGGGGTTTCCCTCCAAGTCTGTCATCTTGTGCCACTCATCCTCCGGCAACTGCATATTGAGGTAGCCCCTGCCGGACTAACACCAACAGGATTCGTCATCGAGCTGGAGCGGATTCGACACACTACCCAGCCCGAAAATATATTACTCAAAACCCAACTAGGCTCCTTTGCAAAGAATAGTATAAATTGCGATACACCTCAGCTCAAAGCAGACACATTTCAAAGGGATAATCCGACGGAAGTTTTAAGGCAAACGAAAGACCTGCAGCAAGACCATCACAATATCCGCCCTGAGCTGGCATCTGATGCACTGCGCCCCAACAAGAATATGACCCACTTGACCAGGACGCGATGTCATGTTAGAGTCCACGGACCGCCGTAGTGGACATGTAGTGCCCGATTCAGCGGCGCCTCCATCTCCCCGTCTTCCAACACTTCCATCACCGCATCGCGCATCGCCATCGCAACCGTGACATCGCGCCATGGTGGCTTCTGCCCAAAAAGCCGCGAGTAGAACCTGCTCGCCACCTCCACACAGGTCCTGTTATTCGGCGGCCACAACAGCCCACGATGTGCGGGAAGCCGGCGACCTGGAACCCGCTCACCACGTGGATGACCTCGTCCGAGAGACGATCCGACTTGTTCTGCGCCGTCGAGCATGCCGGCAAATAGGCCAGCCGGGCATTCTGAAGGCTCACCTCCGATATGCGGCCGATTGATAGTAGCTGTCGATTGCCGGTTTCGCGACTTGACGAGCCGCTCGGGTTTCCCCGGATCACCGAGCGCTTCGCGCCAGGGACCCCGCCCCTAAACCAATCAACTCATTGACAGTTTCAGCGACCCAGGAACAGGCGCTTGCTGATTGGCGATGCACCCCCAATGCCGGACACGACGAGGAAGGAAGCCCGGGCGAGGCGGATCAGATCCGCAGAGGGTGGCCATCGGCCCCTCCTCCCACACCTGGGTGCCACAGATCACACATCATTATTGGTAGCTGAGCGCTGTCTTGCCCTCCACGGATATGCCTCCTGCCGTGGACACGGCTCTGAGCCAACCCCCGCCCGGCGACGCTCGATTCGCTCGGCGAGATGCCTCACGGAGGACGCCTCTTGAAAGATGGTGATCACTTGTCGACGGTGGCCTCCACCGCCAAGAACCACGACCTTACAAGGCAGTTTAACCATACCATACCATCAAATGGGGGTACTACTTACCACGCCTGAGCTACCCAAGAACCTTATGGACATTAAGAGCCTGGCACGTGTGGCTGTACCCTGGGGGTGGGCGGCGCACGGGCCACAAGGCTCACGATGGACCTTGTGGCCCGTGCATGACTCCACCTTGCAACCCTGGAGACCGCCTTCGCGCCCCTGCGTGTGGAAGGCATAAACATCGGCGCCAACCCTTCTTTCCACCGCGGCAGGCAGGCACGCTCAATTGAGTCCACGTCGCGCGCCGGTCCCAAAACACAGTCAACACCAGGCGCAGCACCACGCCCCTCACACCACCACCGCGCCGCGAAGTCTCCCGCCTTGTACACTCACCCACAGGCATGGAAGACGACATTATCTCTATCCTGGACGCCTTCGGGGCCCGTCTACAATCGCTCAACGCGCAGGTGCGCCGCGTCGTGCCCCCAGATGCCGACCGCCAGCGACACGCATCTCGTCGACATCAACAACCCACAGCGCCCGTCCCGGACCTACGTAACGACGTGGACGAGCTTATCACCGAATTCCGACAGATCTATAAGAAAGTCCTCGCCCGGCACGGCGAGAAGCGCGCTAGTCAGGCCTCTTCTACGCCCAAGACACAAGCCATTCGCGCCTCGACCCTCCCTCCTCGCCCGGCCCCCGGGGCGCCAGTACCAGCCCAACCGTCAATAGCCAAGCCCGCCTTCGCCCTAGCCCCGGAGGAGATAGGAGAAGGCATTATCTACCACCTAGCCCGCTTCGCTACCGACACACGCTTCGGCAGTATAATCGACGTATAACCCCTCGAGGCCGACCTGCCGGCACTCCTAAAGTACTTCCCGTACTCGGACCTAAAGTACAACCTTTAGTTCGTCGAATAGAGCCAAGACAAGGATAACCTTAAAAACGGGGTCTCCCGCCTCTACCTTACCGAGCGGCCCGTCGACAAATAGCACCTTACAGGCCTATCTAAAATTACCGACAGACCGTCCGCTACTAACGCCCGCGCCTTCCTCGAGACTATAACTACTAGCCCTCCGAAGGGCCCTATCCCCTATTACATCGGACTAACCCGGTCGACTACGTTCGAGAACGTCCTAAGCGCTAGCGTATAGTTAAACAAACATATCGACCTCCCCGGGGTTAACACTCTCTATTATTATCTCGGGAAGAAGGCCTCGGGTACCGCCCTCTACTATAAGGACGCCGCCCTACGATCCTATAATATCGTTATCGGCCCCGGCTATAAGATCTAGCTTATAGTATACCCCGACGACTCCGATAAGCTCGAGAAGTTTATCCGACGATATAGGGCGATAACCGACTACGGGCAGGCCGTCCGTTACCTTAATCTATTCCTACCACTAAGTATACTCGAGTAGGCGTGTATCCGCTTTAAAGTTATCGTCGCCGGACAGACGGACCTCGTCGTCACAAGGCCCCGGTAGTACCACCTCGTCGTCAACTTAACCGATTACCTCGCCGTGTCAATCAACTTCCTGCATCCGGACGAGCCGGTCTTCCCTGAAGACGTTGCCGCGTGCGAGGCATGCGGCCTGTATAATGTCGACCACCCCTCCATACGCCACATCGGCACCACCGACGCCGAGAGCACCGACCCGGAGGAAGACAAGCCTCGCAAGAAGCCACGCCTCGTCGGCCCCCGGCCCACGGCAAAGGTCGCAAAGGCTGCAAAGGCTGCCAAGACCGCAAAGACCGCAAAGACCACGCCCGCGGCAGACAACATGACCGCGGAAACCGTCAGTAAACACACGGACCCGACGACGGCGGAAGAGACGACCCGACCCACGGAGGCCAAGACACTGCCCGCGTCTGCCGACGTAGACCTAGGGACACGAGAAGCTGCCCACGCCCGAGACGACGCCGTGACGACAAGAGAGCCACGGCTTGCAGAGGCGGAAGACCCCTCAGCCGAAACCCTCCTGACCGAGCTTCAGGCCGTCGTCGACAATGCCAAAAGCATCGACAATCACTGCAGCCCACCCACGCTCGACAGGAAAAGCCTCCCGACGCCCCGCGTACTCCGACTCGCGTGTGCGCTGCGTGGCAGGTGCGTGATCGGCCAGCTCTATGATCTCGTCAAGGCTGCCCGAAGCACCACCCTCAAATACCACCCGCGCCTACCGAGAATATCGCCGTCCGGGGGCTACGCCGAGCACGAGAAATGTCTTCGGAGCATCCAGGGTACAGAGCAGGACATAATCCTGCCGAAACTATGTCTACGTATCTCGCGGCCAGGGAAAAGCAGGTCACCGAGGACCACATGTTTCTCAAGGCTTCCGCGGCCGCCCTCTGGGAACAGATCCTTACCCTCAAGAACCGGATTCTGCAGCATGGAGACTGCGACTGCGAGGTCATTCAGGCGTACATCTCCAACGTGGCCAGCCAAGTCAGCAACTCGTCTGCGTGTTGACATGGCCCTCGGCGGTAAATCCGTCCCGCTGGGCGGCCGCTCGGAGACCCGTGGCTTCACCCGTTCGAAAGAAACCGCCTACGAGTGACTCGGGGCTGCCCTCCCCTCTCGCAACCTCAAACCCAGCAGGTTGGCACTGGCGGTCGAAGTCGGCAAAGGACGAATCTACTTTGCAGACAATCTCGATCTTCTTGGCCTGTAACTCGTCTTCAAATATCTTAGCCGCGTGCCTCATAACTTTCACCGGCTGTGCAAACAATGGCTTGATGATGAGGTTGGAGGCCATGTCGGACATGGTAACGATGTCATCGACGGCGGACATCAGACGCTGGGCGGACAAGAGGATAGTGTGGGCTGCTTCAAGATAAGTCATCTCTTGAGACCAGACCTGTCCTCCTATGGCGGAGGAGAGTGTCTTCCACATCTTAATTCCAGATCCATCTTCGACCGATCACGGCAATTCAAGGTCTGGATCGAACCTCGTCCTCACACGACGTCCGCAGCACCACCACCGCCGCTTGCCCTTTTGGACGATCAATGCGCTAAACTCGCTTTCGGGTCCAGTCAGGGTGCGCCCAGGGTGAATAGGGGCAAAGATTCCGATTGCTAGGACCATTGGTGTCGCCTCGAGGGTATAAAAGAAGGCCTCGTTCTTGGGGATGGGCCCATTGATACCAAAGGAAAATTCCACGAGGCGGAAGGTGATGCGAATCTGTCACTTTTAGAACCTATTCGCAGTAGTAAGACTGTACTCGCAAAGTGTATACGTACAGTAATAAGAGCAAGGACAGCGTAAAGGGAGTTAAGGAGGCGTTGCCAAGAAGTGGGTCGATCGATCCCCTGCTGGCGAATGTTGACATTGAACTTGACCATGATAAGGAGGAAAAGAAGCAGAAAACCCTGCTGGGCGCCGATTCCACCCATGTCTAGCAAGTTTAGCAAGCGTTTTCGGGGTTTTCAACGGAAAGGAACGCTTACAGATATACAGCCCAAGCTTCGCTGATTCAGGATCCTCGTTTTCGATCATGCTCCCGCCGGTAGCCTGTACGAAAAACAAGACCACATCGAGCCACACAAACAACGAGGTCATTGTCCGTGCCTTGAGCCTCCAGATCGACTTGCTTGGCAGCCAGTAGTAAACCATCCGGCCCACAACCATGTAAGCAAAAGCGTTCACCCACAGGGGCGACAGGAGGACTAAGAGGTTCGAGCTAATGGAATAGGCTTGCGTTCGTGGATCTCTTGATCCAAGGAGCCGCATCGTGAAACCCGCAGTCTCCCAGGACGAGGCCATGCAGATGACCCAGCAGAATCGTTTGCGGTACATGACAGCTTGAGACAGATGAGCAACGGTGAGAACTGCAAAGCAGACAGTAATGACGACGGCGGCCGGAAGAGACGGGCAGTACGGCCATTGCATAGCGGGGTCGTCCAAATCTAAGAAGGTCAGTTCCGGGGAGGGGTCCGCTTGAAACTCTCCAAAGGGGAAAAATGAGCGCGTACCCGGACACTGATTCGTGGCGGTACCCATGACGGCGCCGGAACCAATTGCAAAGAATGTCGTGAGACGACCAGTGGGTGTTTCTTGGATGCCTTTGGATGAAGCTCTAGGCTTGGGGTTGAGGGTGAAGAAGAGAAGAGAATGGGGAGAAATGATATCGAACTGTGCCTGAACCCGATGTATGTATAGAGAGAGAGGGAGAGGAAGAGACAAACGAACCTAACGTTACAGTCGTCGGCAGGGCTGACGCCGCTATGGCCGGGACATACAAGTCTCCCAGTTCTGGTTGGTTTGTTCGTGTTATCCCTGCCCACGCTTCTAATTGGCTTCTCCAGACTAACGGCCTGTCTTTCGACGCCTTGATTGGTCTGATCGTACTCGCTTAGGATAACAGGGGCTGACGTTGCATAACAGGCTGCCGTCCCCGGGTTTCGAACTACGAGGCATCTCGACTTCGCTTCATCGCTTCACCCACATTGCGTCTCTCGAAATCTCTCCTCCTCACATCCCGTTGCACAGGTCATTTCCGACTAGGCCCGTCCGTGTGGCTGTCGTTTCTCATAGCCGTGGGTTCTGGTCCAATGGAAATGGTACCCCAAGCCATCTTCCGGGCCATTCGCAGTCGGCCGCCACTCACAGCAGATGAGGCTATGCGTTCCAGTGCTATGCATGCCACCGCTCGGCCAGAACCGGCGCTCTCTCGTCCTATCCACGCTAGGAGGAGCCACAAAAAGACTCGCACGGGTTGTCATGTGTGCAAGTCAGTTCTACAGACATTCAGCGCCAGGCTTGGCGAGCCAAGTGATTAACGAGTAGTAGAATCCGCCGAGTCAAATGCGATGAGACGAAACCAGCTTGCACACGCTGCACCTCGACAGGGAGATCATGCGAATATTATCCCGTTCTGGTCCCGCCCGCAAACAAGAGCCAGTCACCACCCCATTGGCAGTCATATCCTGCCCATGACGGCCTCTCGCTCTATTGCGTGACCTGGGAAATCCCCGGCGACGATGCCGAACGACGAAGTCTTTGTTACATGAGAGAGCGAGCTATCTACGACATTTCGGGTTACTTCGAGTCCGAGTTTTGGGATAGGCTCGTCCTACAAATCAGCTACACCGAGCCTGCTGTACGACATGCCTTGTTAGGCCTCAGTTCACTCTGCGAGACATACGAGTCCCAAGGCTTCAAAGATGATCAAGACAAACGCGTACAGTTCGCCCTACAGCACTACAACAAGGCCGTCGGACTGCTGGCGAACTCCTTGTCAGCCAGACAGCCACGGTTGGAAGTAGTGTTAGCTTCCTGTCTGATTTTCGTCTGGTTCGAGTTTATGCGAAACGACCTCGACGCAGGCCTGAGACACTTCAAGGGTGGGTTGATGATCCTGGATAGCTTTCGACAACCCAACAAGCCGGACACCTCATCGTCTCAAATGATCGATGAGTCTCTGCTCCGCTCGTTTTCGCGGCTCAAGATCCATGCGGCTATCTATGGCAGTCCGAGTTTTGAGTTCGTCACCGAAGGCGACGAAAGCATCCGGAGAGGTGTACCTGCCTCATTTTCAAGCATCGAAGGGGCAAGAGAGTCCCTACACACGTTGCTGGACACAGTCACTCGCTTCTTACGAGGCATCGGCGATCCCAACTTCTTGGCAACGACCCAAACACCCCCCCTAGGTCTGAGTCCCCATGCACTCGAAGCGACGTGCGAATCGCTCCTTTGTCAACTCCGGAGTTGGCATAGGGCCATCAAGAACAGTCCAGCGTCGATCTTCGAATCCCAGAATCCTCGACACACCGCGGCAATGTGCCATCTCCACATGTGTCACAAAACAGTGACCATTCTTCTGGAAACGCTCTTCACCCAGTCACAGATGATATACGATCGCTACGACAGCTGTTTTGATCGGATTCTCACCCTTGCCGAGCAACTGATCCAGAACTCCCAACACATGGGCCGCATCATCTTCTTCGACATGGGGGTGATGGCTCCCTTGTTTTACGTCGTCCTGAAATGCCGCAATCTGGATTTACGACGAAAGGGACTCTCGCTGCTAAGGTTAGCGCCATGTCGAGAGGGTATGTGGTATCGCGAAGACACGATAGCGTATGCCGAGTGGAAGATTGGCATCGAGGAGCGCGGTCGAGGGCAGTTGTCGGAGGCTGAAGCTTTGCCTGAAAGCGCAAGAGTCTCCAACGAACACCTGAAGGAGGTTATTATTGGTGGACGTCAGAAAACTGTGGTGAGCTTCCAGTGTCAGGGTCCAGACGGCGTTGAATACGGCCAAGACGTGACTGATCTGAACACAAGGATGGGGCAGCTGATATAGACATAGCTCGAACAGCCTTAATATTGATCACTGTATGATTGTCCTAGCTGGAGATGAACTTCGGCTTACGATTAGCAGATGCGATACCGTTAGCCTGATGAGACCTACCATTCCTGGGCTAGGCGTTCCACTTGGCCCTCGTCTACATACCGACGGAACCTGATATCCGCCCATGGCGTACCCCCAGCCAAGAGGAGGAGGGAAAGGTCCATGTCGCTATCGGGTTCCTTGCACGGCACGATGCTCAAACCGCCGGGATGGCTGATGTCCGTGTTGGCCCCATACACCAGCAGCCATTCCACTGCATCTGCATGCCCGTTGCAACGGCTAAGTGTAGCGGCGTCTGGCCCTTTTTGAATCCCTGTTGCGTCCCCAGTCTGAAGCACAGCCACGACTTGTTCCCCGGGCAGCCTCGCCGCAGAGCTTGCTCTATAAGCGGAATGTCTCCCTGGCCTGAGGTCGTTGCCGACGATCAACTCAGCCCCAGGATACTCGTCTCCTAGCTGAATCGGCCAGATTCCTATCCCTGTCCCGAGATTGAGGATGCGCTTTCTGTCGGGGTCGAGGGAACAAGAAATAGTTTGTCTCCGATCAGGCCGTAGAAGAGGTGGATAACTTCCAAGCGATCTTGCTCCTGATCGTCGTTGGGAAAGCTGTACTGTTACTCTCGGTAGGCGTGATACCGACGCCCCTGGCGCCATTAGAACTGGATGATGCTGAATCGCTCGCGGTGGAGATCTCGTCGCCGAGGACTAACGCGGCGTTGAGGCAGGGCAGTGTCATCTGCATCGGGCTCGACCTCGACCTGTGAGGCGTTTCAATCGGAGTTTCTGCTTTGAGAAATAGGATAGGTGAGACAATTGCGCGAGCGGTGCAACGGACCCAGCGGGCCGTGGAAGCGGAAGAATGATACTCCTAACCAGGCCGACCAAGAGGAACACTTGGAAATTACAGTAGCGGCACTATCAAACATCATTGGCGGCGGCCATCTCCGTCTCGCCCATCCGCCTGGATTGACAGATCCCTCCTAGAGAACTGTGGCCTGGATCGAGGTGTCCCTCCTTGAGATCTATCACCTGGATCGGCAGGTCCCTCCTTGAGAAGTGTCGTCTGGCTCGACGTGTCCTTCTTTGAGAAGTGTCGCTTGGATCGACATGTCCTTCCTTGAGAACTGTCGCTTGGATCAATTTGTCCCCACTTCGGGACTGTCGCCTGTATCGACGTACCCTCCCTTGCGGACGGTCCCCATTCTGTCGCCCCTACTTTGGGACTGTCTCCCGTAGCAGCGACACACGCACACCGGTTTAGTCCAAGGCATCGTTGGTGGGCCGGTTAGGGCCCCGGGCGGTATGATACACCCACACAGTCTGCAGGCCGTATCCTACGCGCCATCTTTGAGATCACTGCGAGGAAGGGATGGGCTTCAGTTGCCTCGAGCTTCGCAGGAGGGGCGAGCCGCTCGGCATATCCAAGGACCGCAGACCCATAATCTGGCCTCTTCCGAGACATCTAAATCATTCTTTGGGGGGATGTAAAATGATCTCTTACCGCAAGACATGGAAGACGTAGAGACCAGTTAGATTGAGGACGAGCAGAAGAAGCATCGGCTCACCCAGCTGGCCGCCTGATCTTGGAACCAAAGTCACCGGGACGTGTGGCGGAATGCCGGCATGACGAGTCTCTCGAGTGACCGCAGGCCATTTCTTTCTGTCTGATGGCAGTGCCGTCACTTCGTCATGGTCAACCGATGGTGGTAAGGCCTGCCGCCAGTTGCTTTGTCCAGGTGGCCTTGCCCCTAGAGCCTTGCCACCGAAAGCGCGGAGGGAGCATCGATCGGTCGCGACTGAAAAGGTCATCCTGAATTCGGATGCATTGACTGCGGGCTGGTGGTCGCCGCGAAACACCTCCTGAATCAGACGGGATGCCACCTCGTCAACAGGCACGATGTCTAGTTTGATATCTCGCCGACCATTGATGACTCTCAGGATGCCTTTGCCGAAGCAGAGAACCAAGCCAGCAAACGCCGCCTTGCTGTCAATCCATCCAGGCTTTGGATACTTCAATGCCGCGCTGATGATGCTGGGACGAACGATTGTGACCGACAGGTTCGCCCGCTGCTCGAACACAAGATGCTCTGCCAGGCATTTGGACAGGGTGTAGATGTTTGGATGGCCTGTGATGCCGATCGCTTGTTCCGCGTTCATATTTCCTGCCTTCAACGTCGCGTACAGCTGGCTTGGCGGTACCGGCAGGGGCGAGAGCTCTGCATAGACTGGGCCGATCGCGGTGGACACATATGCAGTGCTCGTGGTGACTATCCTACGCAGCTTGTCACAGCTGCGACCAAGAGCGAGGACGTTCAATACACCGTCAACGTTGGAGGAGATTGCTTCCGGTACGAGGCTGTTGAACTTGACGCATCCAGCCACATGGATAATATGGGTGGTATTGTTCGCGACGTGGCCGTAGGCGTCATCGGACAGCCCGCATCGAGGCACTGAAAGGTCGCCATCAAAGACCTCAACGTCGTCGGTCCAATCGGGGTGAAGGTTGGAGAAACAGGCGGATGGGACGATGGTGTTGCAGAAGCGTTGCCTGGCTGTTTCTCCATTTTTGGCTCTGACAAGGAGAATGATCGATTTGAGTGAGAGAGTGTGTTTCTGGCGGAGGAGCTCTTCAACGACGACTTTGCCCAAGAACCCAGTAGCACCTGTTACGAGAGCTACACTGTTGTTTGAAGAGGCCATTGGGCATGTGTGGCACGATCGTAGCCTAGACCTGGCATTGCTTTGGGGCCAAGAAGCAGGGACTGCAGCTATATTCTCACTGCAGATCGTACACGATCAGCACCACGGTGGACCCGGCGTACAACTCACCCACTCCCACAGTAGAGTTTCGAGACAAAGACCTGCAGGTGATGACATTGTGCGGGTCAGCATACGGCACGCAGCTTCGATGTGAACAAAGTGCTTCCCGTACAGTACCCTGCTGACTCTATCCAACATGCTGGGTGACGAAGTCGACTGAGAAGCTCGTCAGCATGGTGCCTACAGGCTACATACAAACATTCGCTTACCAAGGAAGAGAAATCCAAGGCGGTCAGGGCCAACTTTGTCTGTATGATGACATTGTGCCGCACGTCAGCCACTGGTGTGCCTTCAACTGCAGTTCTTTGTCTGAAAAAATGAGTCGAAAAGTGATGGAACCGAACTCGCCTTCGATCTGGCCTGTGTAGTAGGACACACTGCTCAGTACGTCTCCTGGCAGTGCGAGTGTCGACTGGCGGCAACGTGCTGTCTTCCAAGAGTGTCCGCCCTCCATCATGGCGTCCGACTCTGGCGAGAAGCATACCCGCAAGACGACAATTTGCGTTTACTGTGGCTCATCCCGAGGCTTTAGCCCTGCTCACATTGACGCTGCACGTCGTCTGGCAGAGATCATGGCCGAGAGCAACATCCAGCTAGGTAAGGCATCCCCACACCCGCCGCTTGCTATCTGACACATTGCCAGTGTACGGTGGCGGAACAGTCGGCCTCATGGGCGAGACTGCCAAGACACTCGTGGCGCTGTCGGGGCCCGATGCAGCGCATGGGATTATTCCGGAGGCTCTGCTCAAGTTTGAATGCGACGACAAGTCTCCGAGCGTCAAGCAAGGGGGCATGGACATCCCCGACCCGACTATTTACGGCCGCACCACCGTCGTCAAGGACATGCATACGCGGAAACGCATGATGGCCGAAGAGGTGTTCTCGGGCGGACCTGGATCGGGTTTCATCGCACTATCTGGAGGGTTCGGCACCGTGGAGGAGGTCCTGGAGACAGTGACGTGGGCTCAGCTGGGGATTCACGATCGGGGCGTCTGTCTCCTCAACATTAACGGGTTCTTCGATGGAATCCTCGACTTCGTATGCCGAGCGAACGCGGAAGGCTTCATCCATGGCAGCAATACCAGGATCCTGTGCAGCGTCTCTACCGCCGAAGCTGCGGTGGAGGCGTTGCTGCGTTACAAGGTGCCGGATTCCGTACTGAGAATTGAGTGGAGCAAGATGTGAATAGAAGGTACAATCATACTCGCCTCTGAGACCGCTTACTGCCACGAGTTGAGTGAATGGGGCATGTGGTTGGGGCGCTGTGGTGTCCAGAGGGAAGCCTGAGAGCATGAAAAGGGCCGAGGTCTTCCGAACGCACAGTGACGATTTTTTGATGTCACAGAGGCAGGATAGCAAAAAGCACGGCGGCTGGAAGTAATTGAACCTGTCTGAGTGGATGTTTGCGCATCTGGTGCTGCACGAGCAACATCCCGAGACTCTGGTTGCCGCGGTCCTGCATTCAGCATCCCTGCTACGCAAATATGCCTTCTCCGTGCTGTACTAAAACCTTTCGAAGAGTCCCCATCCAACACGTAGTACCTTCGCAGCCCATAGCGCAGCTAGGGACCCGACATACACAACGCCGGTGAACACGATCAGACCCCAATACCCACCCTGGTTGTGTGCCACAATATGTCCCGCCGCCGGAATGCCAACCAAGCAGGCAAACGACACTGACGTATAAGCCGTCGCATAGTACTTTCCGTACACTTCCGTCCTGCACAGCCGCCCGATGCAGACGGGGCCGACACTGATGTTACTGCCACTCGCGAAGCCAAAAATCACAGCAAAGACCACAATGCCCTGCGGCGTCGATCCGAACGGCAGCCAAACGCCAAGGCATGCAACTATGCTCAGAAGTACGGCGAGGATGTTGACATTAAACGGACCGAAGCGGTCGGCCCAAGGTCCGGCAAGGAGGCGTCCAAGCACGCTGCCCGCATTGAGTATCGGGAGGATGTGGTAGCTGAAGCTGGTGTCGAAACCCTCGCTGACCATGTAGCTCGAAATGTATGTCAATGGGATGAACATGGAAAGCTCTAGGAGGAAGATTCCCAGCGTCGTAAGGGCGAAGGCAGGCTCTCGGAGGATTCGGATGTCGGGGCGGGGCTTTGCATTGGTAGCCGGCGGGAGACGAGAGCGAAGAAGAAGGGTGGAGAAGCCGCAGAGAACGAGGCATATCATGGCTATGACGGAGATGGTTCGGCTCCAGCCGACACGGTCGAAGAGCGAATTCATCAGAAGTGGAAAGGCGATGCCGCCCATGGAGCCCCCGGTCGTTGCGATGCCCGTTGCAAGCCCGCGACGGAGCGAGAACCAGTGGCCTACCACGGCGATGGACGGAGTGAAAAGCAGGGAGGTGCCGACGCCCCCCAGGATGCCAAAGGTGAGAAGAAACTGCGGATACTCTGATGAGGTGGTCAGTCAGCCAAAAGAAAGCCACATGGAGACGGGAGGCGGACCATGACAGAAGCTGAGAAGCATCAAGCTGGTGACCAGGCATACTGTCCCTACCAGGATCAGCACTCTGGGGCCGTACTTGTCGAATATCGGCCCGATGAACACGCCGCCGCCGAAGCAGACAAATGTGTACACGGAGAATATCCAGCCGATCTCGCCATTGCTGTATTTTGCCAGCTGGTGAGAGTGGAGGTAGGTGTGGAAAGTGGCGATGCTGCTCAGGAGGCCAAGGGAAGAGAAGAGAGCCAGCCATGCGCCAAGAACAATCGACCAGGCACGCCATCCGCCTTCTGGGTATGTATCGACCTTGACGGGGCTCCAAGTCAGGCTCGAGCCGAGCCAGGTGTTGTAGGACAGAGGGGTGGAGATAGTGGTAGATGCGTGCATAGAGGCGTCGTGCATGGCCTCAGTCGTCTTGATTCTGCGCAGAGGTGGTAGTGCTCTTGCGTTGTCCATGTTGAAGTCCATAGTACCTTCTGGGTGGGGTGTAGATGGAAGTCGTGTACAGGGCTGTATCTCCTCGCTCTTATGTGCCCTCCACCTGTAGGGTACTTTGTTCAACGACAGGTTGAATAATTTGGCGGTGCCCGATGTCACACAGCCGTGTTTGAATGTCAGCAGCCTTGGAACGAGTGCTGACGCTTCTCACGCAATGGATGACCGTCTGCTTGCAGCTCTTTCGAGCCTTTCCCGTCCGATGTCAGTGTCGGTCGGTACTGTATGTATGTACGCTTCCAAGTTCTGTATCTAGCGGTGAAATATGTAGTCCAACTGGTCAAGATTACGAAACGACGTCTCGCTGCCACAGCCCCCCAAGATGAAGACTAGTTGGATCCCCTTCATGATTCGCATGCTCCATGCTATCGCAATCATTGTAACCCTCGGCCTGGCAGTCGCCTTAACTTTCAAGGACGACAACCAGAAGACCGGAGTAGTCAGTCTTTACGTAAGGTCAACCTCCCGCTGTAAAAGGCCGCCCAACTTACAATAGCCAGATGAAATCCGTCACCACTCGACAACCGTCCCTTCTCGATCCCATTCTCTCTCGAATCACGCAAGAGTTGCCCCAGATAACCCTACCGGCCGAGATCGAGTCGGCAGCAGACAAGGCGGCCGCTGCTTTCACAAGTGCTCTCGAAAAAGCAAAAGAAGTCATTACCCTAGAGCTCTTTGGCAACTTTACTCTTGGCACACGGCATGGATGCGCACAGATACAGGACGAGGCGGCATGTCTCGACATCGGGCCGATATCTTCACTGTTAGTAGGCAGCATTGCAGTTGCGTGTATATCGCTTCTTCTGGACGTCGGGCGAGGTTTTGGCTTGGAATGGGTGGTTGTGCCTATGGTCATCAGCGACCTCGTACTCTCCATTGTGTCAGCTGTGGTTGTGGTTTACGCGAACGTCTCCCATGAGCTGTTTTCGGCAGTTGCTGCGCGTTTGCAGCTCGGTGTCGAGCGAGGTGCGGCCCTTGAGCATGCTTTCGCCATGCTTGTGCTGTCTATAGCAGCAGCCACCCTCTGCATCGGCTCGCTCTGGATTTCGTTCAAGGCGCGTCTGAAGGAATAGGTGTCTCGGCAACCTGGACGATGCTGCGGAGATTCTCTCCGGACACTGTGCCAAATCATGGCAGTTCTCTTTATCACAGAAATGGAGCTTCGAAAACGGAGGCTCACTGGTGCTTGGTGGCTCTTGCGTGCTTTGAAAAGTTGCTGGTCGCATTGTGTCCAGTACCGAGAAGGCCCTACTTTTAAGGCATCGGAACACGTCTATCCTCCGCTGGTGTTCTCCTCCGGTACCTTCCTCATCCGCGCCCCACCTAGCCAAAATAGATAACTAAGAATAGATTGCTCCAGCATCGTAAGACTGAGGCGCAGACCCTAATTATAGAAATGGCGCAGAACCGCATGCTGGCTATAAAGGTGATGCTCACCTCGTGCACTCGGCAGCGTCTCAATCGGTGCACGCTAAATCCACCCATGGCGGTCTCCGATGCGCACTGGATCTCTTTAGAGTAGAGGGATGACGGTTTGTCACTGGCTCGAACGTTGCGACTTGAATATCTCCTGGACGACGAGCCACGCCAGCTTGTCAGTTGCTTGATTCTAGGAGGCGATTCCAGGCTTAGAGCAGCCAGACACGTCGCAAAGTCGATCGAACCCATCGGAAAGGCTGACAGCATCAACCTGCGACTCAACAAACAAACCAAATCTCCCCTTTTGATTGCGGACGGACCCATCTCCCTTGAACCTGTCCAAGGTCGGTCGACAAATGAAACTGTGGCGAAGTTCCCCCCGAATGACCCAGCCATGTCTCTGCCGAGCCTCTACACCAGGTTGCTGGCCCCTTTCGTGGATGTGGTTGCCTTCATTGTCTCCAGCATCGTCGAGCTGGAGTGCGCGGCCAGCTTTATCTCCCGGTGGATTTGTGCTGCTGGGGGATGTACCCACGCCGCACGGCCGCAATTAATACTATTGCTCGAAGGCGACTCGCTCTTGGGATCTGAAGAGAGGTTTACGAGGCTGTTGGGACGGAGGACCGCTGCCTCGGTCTTCTCGGCATTCTCTGACATATCTTTCTTACCTTTCGGGCCTGACTCTGCCGAGGACGGACACACGCTGAGTGCCGAGATCATTACCAAGTCGCAGGCGACTGCGGACGCCATGAACAGAGTCAGATACTCGAATGCTCAACTCTGTGCTCTGCTTGAGGGCGCCTTTGAAAATCTGATTCGGGGGTTGTCGTTTGACTGCGTCCAGGCTGCAAGGTCAACGAATCCCATACCGGAGAATGCAGCCTACTGTCTTTCGCGCTTTCTTCGCGCCAATACAGGATCGCGTAATCTACGATCTGTTGTGCTTCCAATGGTCGCGTCCTGCATCCTTCTAGATGGCTTCCCGCCGGAAATGCCGGGTGAGCCCCTCTGGCCCTTGCTTGGGCGTACAAGCTAATGTTGCAGACTTCTCCATCATGGATGTGTTCCATACTCTGTACAAACCAGTGTGGGTCAGAGCGGTAGAGATCTCCGGGCTACACCACGGAGCAACGCCCCTCCTCGATCCCTTTGTTCAACGCCTACGGCGTCCAAAGCGCATCGGGGCTCTGAAGAGCCGGCACAAGCGGCTGTTGATGTCGTTGAAACGAATTTGGGAAGAGTATATGCCTGAAGACGTCTGCATCGCATGTTTGCTCAGGCGGCCGGAGCACTTTGTTTCCTGTGGGCATGGCTATTGCGACGTTGACCTACGGCGATACGGTCGCTCTCTAGGTCAGCACCGGTTTGTTCTCGACTCGTGCCTGCTCTGTGGCGCACATTGCCGGCGCGCTTTCGATGTGAGGCCCCCAACAAGAGGCCCCCGCATCTTGTCACTCGACGGCGGCGGCATCCGAGGCATAATACTGCTGGAGTATCTTTTGATCTTAGAAGAAAGGTTGCGACCCTATTTGCCAGGGTACCCCGTCCAGAACCATTTCGACTATAGTATCGGCACGAGCGCAGGTACGTGGTCCAGACACTGGACGGGCTGGATGACTAACAGCTACAGGAGGCCTGATCATCCTGGATGCGGTTTTGAAGGGAAGAACAATCCAGGAGTGCGTGTGCGTGTTCATGGCCTGCGCCACCACTGCCTTCAAGAGCCGGTTCAAAGTCCTAGAGTCTTCGTCCCTGTCAGCGCTTATTTCCCTAGCAATGGATGCTGCCAGGTCGTCCGCGAGAGCTCTGCAGTCACCTTTGGTACGGACTTTGGCGGCATTGACGGAAGAACTCGTCAAGGGTAGGATTCAAGACGGCAAAGCTCTGCTTGCAAGTATTGCCACAATAGCATGCGGTCTCGTCGCCGACTGTCTCTACCCGTCCGGTAATATAGAGAAGGCCCTGCAGGAAGAGTTCGGCCGTGAGTGTCGACTGAATAACTATTCCGCGGCATCACGACGCGGAGCAAAGGTTGCCGTAACCGTCACAGAGACATTCTCTCCACATCCAGAGTACATTCTATCCAACTATAGTGGCGTCGTATGCGACTCGCGTCGGCAAGGATACCGCCATGCGCTCCCGGAAGGATCAAGCAGAAGCCCCAAAGTGTGGGAAGCGTGAGTTGTCGTGGGCTTGACCATGAATTATACTGACCACCCCAGTGCCAGGGCAACGTCGGCAGCACCGTGGTTCGTATCCGACCCAGATCACGCCACGGCGTTCCCTCCCCAAGTCTAACTTTGACAGGTACTTCGCCCCGTGCTTGATCGACGGCGTCGGGGACTTCATGGACGGCGGGCTCTGGAGGATGAACCCAGTGGATGTTGGTCGCCAAGAAGCCGCTGCCCTGTGGCCTCATGCTACGCATCCGGACATAGTGCTGTCTATAGGCACTGGACGGCTGGGTGAGAGCGACCGGCCACCGGCCCAGTCATCCACGCTGGCAGCGATCAAACGGTCTGGCCGCTTCCTGACACGGCTGCTCACTTGCCTTCCCGAAAACCCCGTCTGGAATGCACACAAGTGGCACGAGACAATCACTGCATGGAACGAGCGCTTGGGCGATGTCAGTGGCGTCAGGCTGGATGTCGAACTACCCTGTCTTCCCGCTCTAGACGACGTCTCGGCTATGGGCTGGCTGAGGACGGCGGTTCGCCAGCAGGCAGCTTCGTCCGGAGTCATGGGCAGCCTAGTGGAGACATTCCTAGCTAAGTTGTTCTTCTTTGAGCTCACCTCGCGGCCGATTCGCTCGCGACGTGGGGTAAGCTGTCAGGGGAGCATTCTATGCGATTTGCCACCAGGGCCGGACTTGGCACACCTCGTCTCGCGGTTGGAGAGAGAGGGTTTCGTCTTTCACGTGCTTGACATTTCTGTTCCTCTGACAGGCAGCGCCGAATGGGAGCTGGAGACGCACCCGCTGCGGCTTCCTGTCGAGGTCTGCGTCTCAGGCCTGGAGGCACGTTTCTCCGTGGCTCTCAGCGACCAAAGCAGACAATCCTGCGACATAAGCAGCTCGCCGTTCACGTTGAACTGGCTGATGACGGCTCAGGGGTGGTGCAAGCCTTTTGGAAGGGCAGACCATCTGCCAGTGGGCCCCAGGGAAGTCAGCCAGGGGAAGCGAATGCAACCGCAAAGTATCAGAGAAGGCAAACGACGGAGGAGGTACTGAGACCATGATCACCTGCCCAACATGAGGCTGTTTGTAAGGACGACAGTTTGCTATTAGATGATCTGTGCAGCAATAATATGGTCATCCTGCCGTAGGAGGATTATGTATGAACAGAGGGGCGATCTCTGGGGCGTTTGTGGTGTTCCGTGAGACACTCGCCGTACCAGCAGTTGAAAGATGACCACTCCGTGATGAAAAGGCACCTCTATGACCTCGGTTGCCGCGTCGCGGTAATGAAGACTCTCCTCGGATGCCAATCCCATGCTTCTGAAAAGACTTCTCAGCCAGCGGTCTCCAGGCAGACCCAGACTGCCGATCTTCATGTCTGGATCACCGCATGTAGTAGAAGGGAAGAGCAAGACGGACAGCAAGACTCTGTTGTCCACGCTGATGGATGCCCACGCAGACCCCGATACATTCTGGATGCTCAGCTCCAAGGTGCTAATGCTGCCGTTTCGTTCGAAATTTCTCTTGGTTCTGCGCTCGAAATGGTTGAATAACCCTCCCGATTCCGGTGATTTGAGAGAAAGGAGTTGCTGGCCAGAGGACGGTGGCGGAGTCTCGTTCGGAATAGTGACGCTGAGTTTGTCCATAACCGGTCGTGTCAGTTCGGGTCGTGTCTTGCTCCGAGAGGATCCGAGACGAGCAGAAGGTAGAGTTTTAAACAAGACAATGACTGGGATGTCGAGTCAAAGAAGGTGAGAACAGTATGTTGCAATTTGGTCAGAGGGAGGGGGTTCCAGTAATGCACCGCCTTATACGCAGCATGTGTCCGCGTTGCTCCGGTTGCATGTCACACAGTATGCGTAGAACCAAGTCATCCAGAAAGGCTTGTGCAGATAGCCTACTGTGGAGCACGGTTCTGTAGTGACAGCGAGCGCTTTCAGACTCGATCCAGAATTGACGACCATATGGACGATTTTAGGAACTTGCTCGGCTTGTCATCATGAACTACAGCAGCATCCGGACTGAGCCACAGACCAGGATACTGTTATGGCACCAGGGAGATCAGAGCAGCATCAAGCCGCCAGTTGCCCCACAGGTACGGTACCTTACAAAGGCAGGAGCAATGCGCAAGGACGACTGAGCTAAAGGCGAATCGAAGGAGTTTATATCATGGATTTGTCTTTTTCTTCTTGAGGCTTCTTCTGGCTTGGTACATTATCATCTCGTCTTTATCGTTCGTGTCCTTGGAAGGTCCCACTGGATATACATTCTGCTTCAGTGAGGCTGTTACCGTTTGGTTTGAGATAGTTCCAGGCAGCTCTCCCCGAATGAATCGCGGCGCCTGATGGAACTGGCCTAAGGAAGGGGCTTGGGAATGAAGAATATCGTCCGGTTGGTTCCGATGAGTAGGTCCGTGACTCTTTCGGGCGGAATACTGACTCTGTTCTCGTCAAATAAGTAATACCCCCGCTCATCGTAACCATCAGCCAGTTTTTGAAGCGTGGTCGGGTCGGACGGGTCAATCTGGACCACTTGAGCAGTCCTCGACTCCGGTTGTAGGTGTCGCTTGAATGTGACCTGGATAGGCCTGCCCCTCGGTAGAACCGCGGATTCGAGCACCTGAGCCGGCTCCAGTCGAAGGTACTGCGGTCGACCGTCCACATGTCGCCAAGCCCCAGTCATCGCATCGGTGGGCTTGGTTTGGCTAGAGGGTGCGTTGTTGTTGGCATGCGCCTGAGTGGTTGCCGCGACGCTCTCATGACGATGCGAGGGGGCCGCAACAGATGTATGGTCTGCGACTTCGGACATATATGTGCTGGAAGTCCACCTTTCGACGCCAGCAGCCTCTCTCTCGACGATGTGGACTGCGTTTGTCCGGGCAGGGCTCTCTTCACTCAGGGCCTTGCGCAGCTTTCGCCATTCAAGCCTGACCTCCGACGTGCCGAGTTCACCATCACTGAGGAGTCCATGATCGGCCATAGCGGTTTCCGGCGTCAAGGCATCTCTCTCTCTGGGGGTGCCACTTATTTCGTACAAGGAGTAGAGGACGGGGAATGCCGGGATGACGCTGATGTTGAACGGCATTTGTCGGCCAAAGAAGGCAAGGTAAAGCGTGCGGTATGCGAGATACTCGGCAACATCACAGCAGCCGTAATGCTGAGGGCTGTGTAAATGGGCGAGAAACAATGTCTCGTGGTGTTGGCCGGTCGGATGTCTGCATATGGACTGCCGTATTGCGTCTTCCGGCCTCAGTGCCTCCTCTGCACTGCGGTGCTTGGGCAAAAGGGAGGAGAAGGAGGTTTGTATGCGTCGCGATTCCCTCGAAGAAAGAATGCCCAAGGCCTCCGCCAGCATGGCAAGCCCATGCAGCGTCTCCGAGGGGCTCTCGGTTGATCCCGCGTCGGCCTCTCGTTTGCCGCAAACAAGTCGCAGTGCTGCAAGCCAGATCTGCCGTCTGCCGAGCTCAGCTCGAACAGCGTCATCGCAACGAATCAGCGTGTAGCTGGCCTCTGTGAGTTGAACGACACATTTTTCGCCGTTCTGTCCAGTCTGAGCTGCTTCGCGAATCGAAGGGCTGATCTCGGTACACCCCGGGAGGAGCCCTCTGAGCAGCTTGCCAGCAAGTCGTAAGACCTTGAAATCTTCGATAAAGGTGGCAATAGACGTAATCCTGCGGTCAGTGGTCCTAGAACAGATTTGTTCCAAAATCTGCTCTTGTTCTTCATGGTTGAACGACTCCAAGAAACGCTTCCGGTCCCGCAGCTCCACCAGGACACGCTTGTCCTCATATGACGATCCCGGAGCTTTGCCCTGGAGGACCTTCACGTCGGACCTACTCACGCGCTGCAACTTTACCACGTCATCACTGAACATACCCCTCCATAGCTGCAACGTGTCCGAGAAATAGGAAAGGCACTCCTGCTCAACCGTCAGAACGTACTACACGGGACAGGCGACATACCTCTCTGGTGCCCGATTCGGTCAAGTCCGGCAGCAAGCTAGCCGTAAAGCCTACAAACATTCCATGCAACCCAGCTTGTAGGAATGCAGTAAATGACTTCATGTAGTCTTTGCTCCGCAGCAACGATTCAAAGTCCCTGGATCGTGCTGGAGATGCGGTAGCAAGCGTCTTGAACCAAGGATCCTCTACATCCAGGTTAGCCTGGCCATTTTGTCTCCAGATCTCACAGAATAATGCGCCGTCATCGAGCTCCACTGAACTCCCGCCTCGCGCTGTATCGGCAGTTTTCCGCGATACTTTCGTTGTGACCATTCCTTTATCAGCGCCGTCATCAGTCTTTGGTATTCTCAGCCGTGAGGGCGGTATATTGCGCTTGCGGATAGGGAGACTTCCGGGCTTGGCCTTCGACATAGGGTTGTGGGAGGGCCATTGGACAGCTAGGCCTAGCAGGCTGGTGGTCGTTTCGACAATGTCTGAAAAGACTCGTGAGAGGCGCGTCTCGCGACTGGATCGATCGAAACCGGGGTCTGGCGGCTGTTTCTCCCATGCTCTTGTCTCGTCGAGGATGATTTCTCTTGCTATCAGAAGTCAGCGATCTGTCGTAGGGCCAAATACACATGGCTCACCCTGGATAAGAGACTTCCCGAGATGATCCAGGAGATTGACTACTTTGTTTCGACTACGAGTGGCGACGCGAAATCGATCCGTAAACGATGGCTGTTCGACGGTAGTGCGCCAGACATTGAACCTGGCCAACTCCCCTTCGACTTGGAGCTGTGTGGGGTGCCTCCTGGAGGGATCCCTAGACGTAGTGGCGAGTCCGTTGGCAGCAGGCTGATTGAAGGCATCTGCCAAGGCCTCATAGCCCTGCAAACAGACGAGGATACCATCCTCGATTGAAGCCATCACCTGGTTGGCGTCCAGAGACTGCTGCTGAGGCAGGCATGTGCAGTACAGATCCTGAGGCGGCGTTTTTGGCAGTGTCTGGACAAGGTTGCTGAAGCTGACGGGATGACCGCGTGCACTCAAGATGCCAGAATCGTACTGGAGCCCCCACCCCTTTCGGAAGCAATGATGACACGGCCACGTGTCTGACAGAGTTGCTCTGGAACGCATGTAAGGGCAGCAGCGTTTCTAGCCCTGCCTGCCCACATCGGCCGTGCTCTGTTCTACATCTTGCGGGGGCGCGACATATTCATGATATGCCACATGCTGTTCAGCCATGGGATACGATCTCGCTACTCGGGCACAAGTCGTCGCCCTGAAGGCATACGGAGCCCCTACTATTGTCGTCGAGGGTCATACAGGCGTTCCCTCCCAAACAGTCCGCCGCATCTACAATCGAGCGCTTGCCCGGGGTCTCAATCCCAGGCTGAACCCGTGCAGAATCCTCAACTTCCACTTGGTGGACCGGCCGCGCCTACGTCGATCGCACTTGACGACCGGAATCCTCTCTGCAGCTTCGACAGATCCTGAGCATCGACCTGCCCCATGGTTATGCGCAGCAACCAGAGAGGGAGTCTCGTCTAGCCAGGACTCTTCCGACGCCGGTAGCAGTCCCACAAGTTCTCACGCGAGTAGCAGCGACACCAGCGTGCGAGATCCAACGACGTCCCCAAGCCCTGCCTGCGACACTCCGCCGCCACCGGTCGCTCCTCCTCCCCCACAACCTCACCCCACCAGATTTCTTCAAGTGCAAGCGGCCATGTCGCCCATTTTCCAGTCCCTTAGCAGTTCGCCAAAGTTCGCCATTGCCGTTTTGACAGGCGACAACCTGCTTCGAGACGACGCCGTGAGCTTTCTGCGCGACGATCTGCCTCTCTGGGAGGGCATCTGGGATCAGAAGAAGACGCCCAAACCAGCTGCGAACGAGTCCAGCTTCGAGCAAGTCGCGAAGATGGCCCGTTGCGTGGCGCTGTTCGAGACCCGCACCATCAGAGACCACGTGCGCCTGCGGTTCCATAAACTGCTCCAGTACCAGGCTTTTGCCCGCTGTCTCGCCGCGGCGGAGGTTGAGGACACGCATCAGACCTCGACGATGAACCACATCATGCAGAAGATTCACGGACATCGCTGGATTTCTGCAGGAACAGACCAAAGAAAGAGGCTCAAAAACACGTTCCACGCCCAGAAGCGCGCAGGAAAGAGGCTGCAGATCTTGTGCAACCATGTCGGGTACGGCTTCCTCCTTCTGGGCAGCCGAGCCGCGGTGGGCAGGATGTGAGTGGCGGCGACTCTCTGGCTTTCGACCTGACTAATTTGCCTAGCTTGGAGCCCACGTTCACCGACGAGATGTTCCACGCCTTGGTCTGCTATGTGTGCAACATGTTTCCGCAGCTGCGCAGGGTTTGCGACAGGCTGGATAGGGCAGTTCGACATTTGGTGCGGGACGATTCACCGATAGGGATGGATTCACAGCTACTGAGTAGTGCGGACGAAATGGAAGCCTTCATGGAGGAACGAAGTGCCGTGATTCCGCCAGCAAAATTCATCATGATTGACTTGTCGACCGAGGTCAACGGCCTGAGCCTAGGCAGACGAAGAGACTAGTCAAATTGAAACCTCCGCTTTCCATCACAATGGGTTGATCAAACAACGGAGAGACGTTGCACAAGGGCACCTCGAATGTCTAGCCTAGCTAGCAGGCTCGTGTTCAGAGCGACCTGCCAAGTGTATTTCTGCTCCCTACAGCGAGACGCTTGCATCCACAGCACCTGGACCGGTGTCTGCCCTACTATCAGTTGATGGACTGGGCCATCTCTGCTACGATTCGGTCCAGTCCATGTCCGACTCTGCGCAAATATAATCTCTGCGTGCATCTTTGGAACTGCTTCAATTCTGCTCTTCCTGTGCTGTTGCGCTGCAGCCTGAGTCTCATCATTGATAATTCCATCGATTTTCTTTCGACCCGCGTAATCTGTTGGCTTCCTGGATGTCTTGTGCGTTGTCGGCGGGCTCTGGTTCCGGGTCTCGGCCGTGTCGGCGGCTTCGACGGCGAGCTTGTCTTGTTCGACCGACACCGCAGCTTCTTCTGAGCGGGCTGAGGCAACATAGGTTGCGGCCAGTATCGTCGCCCTTCACATAGCGTAGGTGATGGCTGGCCAGAAATCACTCGTGCTTCCGTCGCACCCCGACGACAGATGGCCAGATCTCACACGGGGCGTGCTTCGGCAGCGACGTCTGGGCTGACACGGCGCTGACAGTAGGAGAGACGCGTGCCATTCCGGCCATGGAAGCGCGGTCATCACATCGTGGCAGTGTGGATATGCTGGGTCGGCCCAAATACTGACTGTCTGGTTGATGCGGAGGAGGTCAGGTCATTCATGCAGTCATTCACGGTGTGTTTCCATCCTCGCGCAGTGTGCTCATACTGTCAATTCTGTCTGCTGTCATTCTCCTGTGGTCAATCACGGTGTGCGACCATCCTCGCGCAGTGTGCTCGTACTGTCGGCTCTTGGCCGCGGTCATTCATGCGGTCATTCACGGTGTGCAGCTGTTCTCGCGCGGTGTGCTCATACTGTCAATGTCTATCTGCGGTCATTCACCTTTGGTCATTCAACTCTCCTGCGGTCATTCAGTCTGGACGGCCATGGTCCTGCGGTCATTCATGCGGCCATTCACGGTACACGGCACCTCTCGCGCGGTGTGCTCATACTGTCGACTCTTGGCCACGGTCATTCTCCTGTGGCCATTCAGTTCTCCTGCGGTCATTCAGTCCAGACAGCCATTTTTCTGCGGTCATTCATGTGGTCATTCACTGTACGCGGCCACCTCTCGCGCGGTGTGCTCACACTGTCAATGTCTATCTGCGGTCATTCACCTTCGGTCATTCAACTCTCCTGCGGTCATTCAGTCTGGACGGCCATGGTCCTGCAGTCGCTGTTCACTGACCGCAGGATGGCGACAAATCCTCCAGAGGATTCGGACACCAGGACCAGGACGGGAGGGACGTGACTGGAGCTGACTTTCGGCTACCGGAGAGGTCAGCCAATGACGGCCACCAGCATCCGCCCCTCCAGACCCCGCCCGATCCACACCCGCGTTGTCCGCACGACCGGACGTCGTCGACCGGCTCGACGCGCTGCTCCGTTCCTACTGTACCAAAGTCAGCAACGCGCCGCGCTCTGAGGACTGGATCTTGGTACGTCTGAGGAATGCAACACCCGCTAATGCTTACAGTAAGCAAAACGCTGATTGCGCTCGACTACTATAGGCGTACCGACGAGTCACACCCGACGACGACCCGACCCCTGCTCCTCGGTCCCGCGTGTATGCCCACAGCGGCGACGATTACAAACGACACAAGGCGTCGATTGCGCGTACAGTACAAGGCGATCGATTTTCGAATTGGGTATCAACAGAGGCTCTGGGCAAAGTAGGTGTTCGCGGCGATACCGAGCCATTGCGGACCCCAATCGTCACCACGCGGACGACTTGACGCTGTTCTACGTCGACAAGCTGATAGACGGGACGGAGAGCCAAGAGTACTCCAGGAGATAATGAGATCATTCAATGGACGAGTCGCGGTGAAGGATCGCCGAGTGGTCATTCTACGTCGGCGAAGTCGCCTGCGTGACGGTGAAGGCAACGGAGCTTCCGGGACGGCTATGATTGATGTAGCGGTGGATGAGACGGCGAAATTAGATGAAATCGCTCGTAGGAATACAGTAGCTGCCGTGGCTGCCTCTTGCTACCTCCTAGGCTGACTGAGGCGAACATACTGCGCACCCGACACGGTCAGGGAGGCATTGCTACAACATGCACAGTCCTGGAGGAAGCTAGTTCCACCGCCGTGCGCATCGTGAGCCTCCGCGTAGCCTTGAAGATGTGGTATCTTGGTCGAGCGCATCCGACAGCAAACCACTGCGGCATACCGCCATAACTCAATCTTTCGGCACATTCTTGCGTGCGCGCTGCTTATGCGCGATTCTCCTCCATCTACCGTAGTAGTTCAATGCTAGCCGGTCTGCTCCTGTTCGCCCGGCCGGCTGGCACAACACTCAGTGACGTTTTCGTCGCGCCCACTGAACCGTACGTCATTGTCGCTCCCTCCAGCAGCAAGGGCCCAACGACAAAGGTCGTCTTTGCAGCGACATCCCAGACGCTCCTTGTTGAGCAGCAGCCTCTGTGACATGTCAGGATCTCTTCGATGCGCCTGGATTTCGCTGCTTACCGTGAAGTTCTCGAACAAGGCTGCGACCACAACTTGTCCGATCGAGTACGCGTACATCGATGCCCTGAGGGTGATGGCCGACTTTTCAAAATTTTCGACAGAGGAAAAGTCAACGCACGCGGCTCCCACCTTCACCAGCTCTGTGGGAATCTGGAAACTCCGATCGTACACGCCGCTAAGGATGACATCGCTGACGCGGAGACAGGCCTCCAGGTCGCAGCCGGGCAGATCCGTCACCTGGTATCGTCTACCGCCGCGGCCAATCCTTTGTTTGAGGACCTGAGCGGCGCCGGTTGGGTCCACAGAGAAGACGGTTGCTCCTTCGCTGACCAGCAAAGCCGCCAATGGCTTCCCGACCACGTTCGACCTGTTGATGACCGTGATGGTCTTGCGACTCAGCCGCTCACCCCAAGACGTGCTGCTGTAGACCCCGGAAGATTCCAAAAGGCGACACACGGCGAGGGCAGTGCACGGAAGTATGGCTTGATGGTGCAGACCTGGCCCCAGTTGCAGATACTCGTGGTAGAAAGCCTGCATATGTTCGGAGCAAAGACCTTCAACATCCTTGTCAGGGGCGACGAGCCGCTGATAGTACCTATCAGTCATAGCTCCATCGTGGCGGGCCGGGTAGTAGACCAGTATGCCATCGATAGCATCGTTCATATTTGCCTCCTCGATCTGGCGTTCGAGGCTTAGGCCGGTCGTGCTCTGAAGGCTGAACTGGAAGCCGCTTCGTGAATGTCAGCGGATTCTTTCCCTCCAAAAAGACTGGCTCACTTGGCTTGGAAGACTTTCCGGGTGAATTTGACGTAGGCTAGGGTAGACGGCTCTTCGTTTGCCAGTAGGCCGAGCAAAGTTGGTCGACGCGCACAGGGTTCGCAGGCTTGTCCCAACGCTGCCCTGGCCTCGCGGATGATGCTCTCGGCTGCATCAGCCGATCGTACAACAATGCGATGCCCGGTCGATGATGGACTAGAACTTGTCTTTGGTAAAAAATCCATTGTTGATCGGAGGAAACAAATGCAGCCGCAGACAGTTGAGAGCTTGGTGGGCGCACAACTCATTATACCGGCGCCATAGAGCAATCCGTCATCTACGGTCAGGCGATTGATGACTGTCTAGTACAGTATTGTCATTCTATCGTCAACTGTGAGGCATTTATGCTTTGCTCGCAGGGCCCTCGCTCTGTCCGCCGCTTCCTTGAGAGACACCTGAGAATCCCGAGTCACAAGCTCGAAGCCTCCAATGCCGCTGAGTACTCCGACAGCCTTCTAAAGCAGAAGGGCCGCGCTAACTTGTAGCTTTGAAGGCACGAGCGAACAAGGCAGGGTTTATGAGGCCTTGGACGATCGACAGAGGCGGACGGTGGATCGTGCGATGGCGTACGCGAAAAGAAAGGACTTCTCTGTGGCTTTGGCCATCTATCTTTTTAACACGCCAGAAGCAACCTGCAGTGCCGCTACATATCGAGCCATCCAAAACTCATGCGAAGACGACGCTGACGCTTTTCGAGATGGCCTCCTCGAATTGTATCAACTGGTTCGCAGCGGCCGCATGCCTCCACGCGATGACGCGGGCAGGTAGGCGGCACCTCCCACTTCACAAGTCTCGACTGCTAAGGATCCCCAGCACACCAGAGAACCAGAACCCCTTCCTGGCACTATTGTCGAGGCCGCCGTCCTATCTTGAGGAGCCCATAGGAGATCTGTTGATGAGACACATTCTGCTGGCCAACCTAGCCAAACAAGAGAACAAAGCACTCGACGCCGGGGAGGGCCTGACAGCGATCGAGAAGCCGCCGGACAGGAAAGAGACATCAGAGGCCATAATGATGTCCAAAAGTAAGGTGTTAGTGCTCACGATAGGCGACATTAGAGACTTGCATGGATAAAGATGGACTCTCTCCGACGTGCAGTTTCAGCAAAGAACAAAGATTTACTCCAAGCACGTAATGTACGATTGTCAGTCTCGGGATCGGTTATTCCATGGATGGTCTGTCCTTCTACTCTTCTTCGCCCACTCATTTTCGCCACAGATCTGTTCCTTCTCCTCATTTGTGAAGCCATTCGTTCTCTTGATCATGTTGGCGACCGTCTTGCAGCGGGTGTTGAGAAGGGCTCCGATATCGAGATGGTTGGCAGCATGGGGGCCAAGTGGTAAGCAACGTTCAACAACGTTTCATCCCACTCGCTGACCTCTACATCCTTGTCGTCCTTGTCGTCCTTGTCGTCCTTGTCGTCCTTGTCGTCCTTGTCGTCCTTGTCGTCCTTGTCGTCCTTGTCGTCCTTGTCGTCCTTGTCGTCCTTGACCGGGCCGTTCTTGTTATGATCACACCGCTTCATGAATTTGCGTAGGTTGCTTCATTGGCCTGCACAAGGTTATTTCTTGCGTTGGTATGGGACGGAAGACATCCATGGTAGGAATGGGATTGTCCTTGCTGATGTGATCGTATCCAAGACCTCTCGGAGGTTCTTGATCAATAAGGAGCGTTTCGCGGCAGCTTTCGGGACGTAATAATGGCGTTGTCACTTGAACGGAGCCAGACCGTGGCACACATGTGATCCGACATGGAAGTACCGATGCTTGAGCGATGCTCCACGTGGGCGGCGCTCGCGAGTTGAAGAACAAGTGCGGGGCTGTTGTGGCAAGAACTGAGCCGTCCCTAGGCGAGACACGGGAACAATGCGCCCGTTCAATACGTAGAGGGGAAGAGCTAACCGGGAAGGAGCGATACCCCTGGCCGTTGCAGCTTGGTCATTGTCATGGCTGCAGTCATGGCCCCCGTCATGGCATACTCTCGATGACCGTGGAGATACATAAAGACAGCACTTACCGTGTACTGTACTGTACTGCATATATACCATAGTGGAACCCATTTGCACTGTTTCGTTGATAAACATACTTACGCGATGCCCCCGATCTCGACGTCGAACGAAGCGCCGCGAGCGGCCGACGTCTCCAGCGTCGCTAAACTCGCAACTTTACTCCATATTTACTCGAGCCACCAAATCATCGAAGTGGTGGGCGCCATCCACAAGCAGCAGCGAAGTCAAATGATCAAGCTCGTGCACGATCTCCTGCCAGACGACGATGCTGCCAAGGCCTTTATTGAGCGACTTGAGACCAGGAACAGCGACGTCGATCGTCTGGCACAGCTCGTCCACACAGCAATGTGAGCAAAGCGGTACTGATTGATGAGGAGAAACCATGCTGACACTGCTAGACTGTCCGACCAAGCCACCAAATGACTGCAGCACGGTAAGAGCGGCGTTGCTGTGGCGGTGTTCCAAGGGCATGTTGTAACATTGGCGACTAACCGCAGGGCCTCAGGACTGCCGAACCCGAACGGATGGTTCCAGTGAATATTGCATCTAGTTAGGAAATCCACAGTCTCACGGCCTGGGAGAACTCAACCTCTCCTTCGGCCAATAGCTTCAGGAGCGACTCTTCCTCGCAGTTCCCGTGCCGCGGAATCGCAGACAGCGAATCGCCAGGGTGGAAGCTGGCGATCCAAGCGATCCAGCCATCCACATCCATGCCCGTGACGCTCTCTGTGACCTTGTGCTCGTCTTCATTCATTGGTTTTCTGGGCTCTTCGGGACCCGGAGCCGCTGACAATGCCTCCATCATCGTAGTATCAAAGTCCTGGAGATCCGGGAAGACGCTGCCTGGCGATGGCAACTCGAAATCCAGAGGCGGCCACACCAGGGTGGTCGGAGGGTCCAGAGCGAGAGGCTGCCACTGCGGCAGAGGCTTAGTCGGAGACATCATGTACTCCTCCCGGTTCGTTGCCTGCTCAGTTGGCTGGTGTTCTGCCATGGGAAAGTCGGTCTCCCACTCGTCCGCCGCCTGGCTCTGGAAGAAATCACCGAGTCCTGTACGTCGTCAGGCAAAGTCCGCATCGCAGGCGACTACTCTTACCTAGTTCTGGGTACAGGAGCTGGTCGGCGAAAGAGGGGTCAGAAGCTACTGGATCATGTGGATCCAATCCGGCGGCATATCCAGTCGACTGCGGCACCATGACCCATGATGCGATCGTCGAGGTTTCGGCTGCGTCACTGCTTGCCGTCTGGGTGGCCTTGGATACTTTGCGGGCCGATGTTTCCTTGGCGGAGCTCTCGGTCGCGGAAGTCTCGACGCAGATTTCTTCCGCAATCACTGCCTCGGATGCGCCATCTTTGCGCTGCCCTCGGGCTCTTTCCCTCTTCCGGGCACGGCTGGCTCGCTGATTGAGTCTGTTTTGAACGCGCCTCCTTGCTGCTGGGTCAAGGCTCTCCGAAGCCTCTGGACTGAGGCCCATTCTCCTCTTGCCGTTCGGCATGACGGGGTTCGTGGTGCGAATATCGAGGCGCCGCTGTTCAAGAGTGCGATGAAAACCCAAACTCCGGCGAGCTTTGGCGCCGCTGTGTTCTGTCGACCGCATGCCGGCACGCTTGGTCATGCCGTGGGTCACGCCGTTGGTCATGCTGTCAGTCATCAACAGCGTGACACCTGGAAACGCATAAAGGAGTCGTCCGAGGCACTGAATCACCCTGTAAAACGCATGTCATGCAATCCAACATGCCGGAGCCAGGAGACTCCGACCTTGGGGAGCACGCGGATCGCGCACCCCACGACCCAGAGGGTGTCCGGAAACTCGCAACCCTACTCTACATCGTCTCACTCCACCAACTCGTGCAAGACCTCGAGGACTTGGAATCACGGCGGAAAGAGCAGCTTCGGTCTCTCGTGTCCGAATTCATCCCAGACCAAGCGGCAGCGGCAGCCTTCACCGAGACTCTCAGGACGGAGGCAAGCGATAAGCTGTCGAAACTGGCTGGAATAGTCGCGTAGGTGCCCTGCATCCATGTCGCTTGAACTATCTAATGTCACTGTCCTGCTGAACAGTCCATCACCGGTCGGTTCAACGGCGCAGCCGGGCAGGTCCGGATGAGGACCGATGAGTGAGAATCGGGAGCAACAGGAATAAATACCGCATGTATTGCAGCGACTCTAAGAAAGACGACTAGGTGTTTCGCAGCATGTTGTAGCTCTACTGCCCCGCCCCGCTCTGCCCATACTGCCTATGCGAAAACGCCGCTCTCGCGTTGCAGCAACCCGACGCATTCGTTCCTGTTGACCAGATAAGTCGCATGCGCAATCACAAGACGGGACAGCTCACCATGTACGTGCTTGCTGGCCGACGAGGAAGGCAACAAGTCTTGCGAGAATGACGACCCGTCGCTCAAGCACCCCGATTTGGAGCGCAATGTCATCGTAGGAGCTGTGCCGTCCCCTTCAGTCGGGTTGCACGAGATTCGAGGTGGACCGCACGTACCTGGGCCCATGGGGCCAAGCCGAGGGAGCAGAGAGCCCAGCAGGCGTATAGTTGGTGGGCTGAAAAGCCTCGATCCCGGGCCAGTTGACCATTCTGACGTTTCCACTTGCTGACATGAACGGATGAAGCGGCGAGCTGAGTAGCATCGTGGCCACGCACTTTGCACGGGAATGGGTCGTAGTTGTAGCGACGGACGTGACGGCCAAATGGCAATTGCGTCGGCATTACGTATGCTGGATTACCCAGTGCCTCCTCTGCGGTCATGAACTCTGTGGCAAGACGATGTGACCTTCTCCTCAGGATCGGGCGCCCCACGTCCTGACTGCGACCGGTCATCCAACCCCGCTCGTATTCGAGGACACTTCGCTCAGGCCTGATGCAGTCGCTCCCAGTCTGTTGGCTTTCCAGACGGCGGCAGGACGAATAGCTGATGCAGGTTGAGGCGGGTGTCTGCGATGATGACCGCCGCGTGCGCGGTACTTAGCGCGACCGGCCCCAAGGGGCCCTTACGCTGCTTCTCTCGCATCGATAGAGATCTCGGCCGCGCTGCACTGCTGCGGGACAACTTGAAGCCATGGCCCATTCAAACGTGCCGAGCGGCATCGGCCTCCCGCTCATCCAGGTATTGTGGGACCCCAGCTTCCAACCTTGAGACTTTGGTAACAGGGTGTAGGAGGAGGATCATCTTGTCGCACGATGTAAATTCAGCGAGTGAGGCGATCGCATCGTCCCGGGCCGCCATCGCCAAATACCGCGCCACTGTCGCAGACCTGGAAGACCGCGTTCGGATCCTAGAGGCCGACAACAATAGTCTTCGGGCCATGGCTGAAGCTAGGTGTGGCGAGTACACGTCGGTGTGGTCGGAATCCGAGTCCATCCGATTGTGGCACGACGGGGAAGCTTCGTGGAAGGCTGTCAACGAGACCGCGAACACTCTGAGAAGCGAAGCGGCCGAAGCCAAGGCCGCCGCCAAATCAGCCCGTACGGAAGCAGATGTCCTGCTGATGGAAGCCGAACAGTATCGACTGGAGAACGAGGGTTTGCGGGAGATTTTGGCAGGACTCGGCATTTCTTCACTGCACAGCGTCAAACAAGAGGCGGCGGAATCTGGCGCCAAGGCGCCTGTAGATGAACAACATGAATACTCGCTCAGGTCGCGGAAGAGGCCACGGAGGGACACTTAGATTGCAGATGCTGTAGTCTGAGCGCGGAACATGCACGACCCCTAGTTACCTCCGAACATGGCTGCCACTTCGCTGTGCCTGATCAACACCGCGCAGTAAACCCGCAGCCGTCCCGTGACCGCCCATGCCTCTGCCGCTGCCCACAGCTGATCATGGGGGCGACTAACGCCTGGCCCAGCCGCAAGAACCCTCAGCCGTTGCAAAGCGGCTTCTCCGATGTGACGAAAAAGGGTGTCGGCGGAACTGATTGTCGACGGGACAGTCTGATGCGGGGCTCGGTTGCTTGCGTCCACACCGCACTCGACAGCCGGAAGGACGAGGAGTCTGCCCAGACTCCTCGCACGAGCTGTGCGGCCGTGTTGCGGCGCCGAGTCGAGTGTAACGAGCATCGAACTTACATGCTCGAACTCACACGGCGACAGCGGCTCGCACAGAGCGGACAGCACGTGGCCCATGATGCAGCGTCTAGGTCGTTCGGGACTGGGCGTCCCGCAGCAACATGGAACATCACGGCTGCCAGCAAGATAGTGCACTCCTCAATGTCGCGGGTCAGGAAAGGGGCCTTAACAGTGATGGGAGGCGAATCTTCGGGGGGGCTTTCAATCCCAAAAATCGCTGCCGAGGCCTTAGGCAAAGACGCCGAAGACGGCATCAGATCGTACACCACGATGGGTTCGTGTCCCACCCACGTTGCGAGGATGGTGTGATCATCGTGGTGGGTCAAAAACAGGACCCGGACTGATGATGGGCGAAACTTGAATAGAAACGGGGTAGCAACGGTGCGGGACCAGTGAGGGATGATCCGCGCCCATCACCTTCTCTTTGCCCTCGAGCGCCCGTCAATACATCTCTTCCGCTTTGCCGTGCTTGCCCTGAGCCCGCAGCCGCAACCCCAGATGTTCGACACTAGCCTTCTCCGGGCAGAGTAAGGAACATGGCTATGTCTCATCGTCGTCTTGTATCCAGAGAGCATGAACACCTCCAAGATGACGCGCCAAGCCAACAGACAAAGGAATAGTGAAGCACTTTCTTGAGCTAGGGTCCCGTTGACGGCCGAAGTGATCCGCGGTCACAAGCGCAACCCTGCCACGCGAGACGACTTCGAAGATAGTCCCAGTTCACCATATGCCTTTCTTTCACTGGGCGAGGAAAGACCCACATCTAAGTAATGATCATGGCAGCAGCCACGGATCGGATCCACACCATATCCAGTACTTCATCAATTGAAAGGTGGTGCTCCGGAAGGGACAGCGACTTTCTTCGCTTACGTACCAAACAGAGTGTAGGACTATCGCGTTTCCCGGCGAGGTCCTAAGTCTGCTAAAGAAGTTCCGTCAGTCGGCCACTCTTTCGTCAAACATACAGGTGAGTACTCAGTAGCAAAGACTCGGTCGATTACAATTTCGGTTCAACTACTGTGGTGATGATTGCGAAGGCTTGGGACACCCCTGCATCGCCAGGAGAGCTGGAGTATGGAGTTCCAAGGCGAGATGCTCGAGGGGTAGGTCGAGGGAATTGACTGTAGTCTCTGTGCCACAGAGGATCGGGGCAGGGGTCACGTCTCCGCTAGGACTTAACATGACACTTATGTCATGTGTGTAGAAGGGTGAGATAGCGTCATGACGATACTGCAAAGTGGTTTAGATTCATCCAACAGTTGCATGGCTCCACAGCCTACCGAATGCACTCTTCCCCATCCCCATCGGAATGACTATCTTTTAGAACGCTTCATTCAGCAACCCAATCACTTAAGTTTACGTCTTGACTTCTCCACCCCTCAACTTCCTGACACGTTTGATAGCCCCGTGTACCTCCTTCTTATGGCGATTCACACCATCGTCGCGCGCAAACACCGCCGGGCACAAATCGCACCGAGCACACTATTGGGGTGTATCTAGTGCTCTCGGCCCAAGCTTTGTGATTGTTCCAAACATGACGCCTCTTTTCCTTCCCATCCCGAGCGTCGGCCCAACTGCAGTCCTCTTTGGGACAACGTCGGTGAGCGACGGCATGTTTTCTGAAGCAAAGTTGAGCACTGTGGTCGCCAAGTGGGCGGGAAAGAGTAACTTACTTCATCTCATCAGCGTCAGGCTCTTGATAGTCACAACCCTTCCATGTGCACCGTATGCGGGCTTTAGATCTTCTTCCTGCCAAGGGATATTCTGAGGGGATAGGGATACGCGCATCCACTGCACTTCCACACTCGACACGATTATACGCTGTATGTTCCACAGTTTCAATCGCATCAGGCGTGTTTGGGAGGGGCGGTGATAACATGTCAGCACCTCAAGGTTGCTGAATGGGCGCGTCGTGCGCCGAGATGTCGCTCGAGACATGATGGTTGGTCAGCAGTGACGGATCGATCGTTGCGTCAACCTCCGAACCGTCAGCGAATGTGTACATCGGCAAGGTCGGGTTGGACATGGTGAGGTCTGAATAAGGGGTGACCTCTTCTTCAGAAGAACCGATCTGGACAAAGTTCTGATTGACTTCGTCGTCGTAAGCAAAAGCTTGACTTGGAGACCAAGCCATGGCCAGACGAGGCGTGAGCAGATGCAGGTTTTCGCAACTCTTGAGAAAGGATGAGAACGAAGAACGAAGAACGCAGCACGGAGAATCAGCGGAGTGACCCGGGCTTCATGTACATAAGGCTACGTTTCGCAGAGGGTGACTGGTGGGAGACTCTCGGGACGCTGCTGGAGGTTGCTAATGTTGGCCGCATGGTGCATGCGATATGTGGCAGAAGCATGCGTCTTACATCTCAACGTGGCCCAATCAGATGTGTGCGGCCACCCGTCACATTAGGCAGACATGAGTCTGACTCAAGGCCGTCGCATGGATCCTGACGTGGTATGGATAAGCATCTTCTCGATTACACTCGGTCGGACATCTTGAATCTCTCCTTTTCAGATTGACTGTACCAGCAAAGATGGCAGTACTCACTCAGATTGGCGGAGCGGACCTCAAACGCTTCGTGATGCATTCAGCATTGCTATGGTTGATTGACCCTGTTCGAGGGAAACCGACAAGAACCTCACTCGACGAGAACCCCGATGGCGACATTTCGGGTGGGCAGCAGCTCAAGCAGAAGTTTCTTGACTCATTTGCTCTCATCTGTTCGACATCGAAATCGGGAGCTGAAACAGCCGCAGCCGTCTGCTTGGAACAAAATCCCCCTGCGGGAAGCATCTTGCGCGTGGCCCGGAACCGCGGCTTGACGCCGGAGGCCCTGGCTGGCCTTGAACGGGTGTTACAAACACTTCGACTGGTTGCCAAAAAAGGTACGTATTTCATCCGAAACCTTTTGAGACATTCTGACCGGCGAGCGATACAGAAAAATCATCTAAGCAAGCCGAGCCTGAGATTCTCCATCTGGTTGTCGAATTGGACAGAGGTCGGATCTTGTCGATTGCCAAGAAGGTGGAGAAGCGTGGCATTCGAACGTTTCTACGAGACGCGCACTCTAGGCTTCTTAAAGACCAGGCGAAGCCAGAAACATGGGCAAAACCTGGGCTCCAACTTTGGCTCGGGAGTTGTCCTTTTGCTGCCGAATCACTGCAGACCTGGAGTTCCAAGACTATGGCCAAGCTGATCAACTGGGCTTCGCAAGCCAGATGGCACTATTCTGAGCAGTTGCAAAGTTTGCTCGGAACTGACCATATGGAAAAGCCGCCCTGGCTGGACAGTCTGCACAAAATCGCTCGCTATCACTCCGCCATCAAGTCCATGGTCAAGTTAGCTGTGAAGCAGCCTGAGGTCTTCGCAGATATTCGCATCCGAGAGGTCAGAGCGCCCGACTCGTGTTCATTTTCTCTTCACAATGAGAAGAACCCCCTTCTGGCAGTTGTCAAGAAGCTTGTCAAGGAAGATTCGGGGATGACAATGAATCAATTGCAGAAGCACTTGGGCAAGCAAGATGTTGAGACGCTTCTGCGAAGAGCATGCCGCTTGAATCTGACGCTCCACGCCGAAATGCAAATCGTCGTGTTCTATGAGGGCAATCCCAGTTCTGCTCCACGCATGCCGTTCATTGGGACCAGCAAGAAGGCGTGCTTTCTCTGTTACGAGTATTTGCTTCAGCATTCACGACTCCAGGTTTCGGCTTGTCACCAAAAAATCTACCCGTCCTGGATGCCACCACCGTACTACCCGATTCCTGGACGATTCAAGAGCACTCCATTTTTGAAACTAAGCAAAAAAATTGAGCAACTGACGAAGCGAGAGCTCAAGACCGCGCTGACTGCTCCCCGGCGGCCAACGAATCAAGACTCGACGGCCGGGCCCTCACTGACTATGACGGCAACCATCCCGACGTGACTGGGATCACAGCAGGCGGCAAAAGTATAGTTCACCCGCAAAGATGTCTGCCTGTCGGGGGCTTCGGAGTGAAACGCGACTGTATGTGACGAGCGGGGTGCATTATCAAGCCGCTTCCGACCACGATCGTTGATTCAGAGTACCCAGGCTGGCGATAGAACGCAATACATTGTCATGAGTGCACTAAGTCGCCCTTGTAGGCCCCAACTGCGCAGCTTCCTTCATCTCTTCCACCGAAACAAATCCGAACCACAGCAACACTGCGAGCATGTTTCCACGAATGGTGAATGATGACCAGGAGCCTTGCCCGATTTTTTCACCGAGGTTGCCAACTGGCAGGTCTAGACCTTACTCGGGCACTTGGCGCATTACAGCCGTCAGACGTGCGCGATGCAATGCCTTGGTACCCAACCATGCGGGCGGCCTTCCACATAGCCACGGCGGCGCATCCCAGGCGAGGGGGAGAGTTTGGCTATCGATCTCTTCTCCCACGAATTTATTTAAGACGCCCGGATGTCCGCCGCTGTGCAAACTACTTATTCTCTTCATCGCCCGCAGCAGTAATGGAGACGAGCATGACGGCCACAAGCATCGCTGTGGGAGACCATCGCGGCCTCCTCGACATCATCGATAGTCTCCGCTCGCAGGGAGTCAGCCACTATGTCGACCTACCGGAAATCATCGTCTGCGGAGATCAGTCTGCGGGAAAGAGCTCCGTCCTCGAGGCCATCTCTGGCATGCCGTTCCCTACAAAGGATGGTCTTTGTACTCGTTTCGCCACTGAGCTGGTCCTTCGCCGGGGTTGCGAGGTGAACACCAAGGTATCAATCACTCCAGGCGAGGACCGGTTTGGAGAGGACAAAGAACGCCTCGAAAGCTGGCACCCAGAGGCAAGCATCAACAAGGAGGGCCTAGGTGCCGTGACCGATGAAGCGAAGCGCGCCATGGCCGACCCGACCGGCACAGGGGAGTTCTACGAAGACATCCTTCGCATTGAGGTTACCGGGCCAGGACTACCACATCTCACCATGATGGACCTTCCAGGCCTCTTCAGGAGGGGCAACAAGGAACAGTTTGACACCGACGTGGGCATTGTCCGCGGCATGGTCGAGAGGTACATGGCGCGACCACGGAGCATCATCCTCACCGTGGTGTCGGCCAAGTACGAGTATGTGCTACAGGAAGTCACCCTGATGGCGAAACTGGCCGATCCAGACGGGCTGCGCACCATGGGTCTCATCACAAAACCCGACACCTTGGACGTCGGCTCTGAATCGGAGAGCTACTTTGTCCGTCTTGCTCAGAACCTTGAGGAAGAGCTTCGCCTTGGCTGGCATGTCCTGAAAAACCGAAAATTTGAGGAACGCGACGTCACCTCAGCTGAAAGAGATGCCATTGAGAGCGAGTTCTTCTCCCAAGGATTGTGGGATTCCATCGACTCTTCGCATTGCGGAGTGGCAGCCTTGAAGCTCAGGCTAAGCACGATTCTGAAGGACCAGATCCTTGTCCAACTCCCAAGCCTTGTGCAGGACGTGGAAGAAGGCATTCAAGACTGCGTTGTCAGGTTGAATCGACTCGGCCCGGTACGTGGCACCTCACAGCAGCAGTTGAGCTACCTGCTACGTATAAGTGAGGAGTACACGTCCCTAGTGACGCAAGCGGTTGAGGGTACATACACCGACCGTTTCTTCGGCAACCGGAAGAAGATCGACAAGTTCCCTACAAGGTTGAGGGCTGTGGTGCAGAACAGACTCCTCGATTTTGCGACGGAGATGCGGCTGAGTGGTCACAGTCAGAACATTGTCGATTCAGACGGTGAAGACGAGGGTGACCGCGAGGTCCGTGACGTACCTCGAATCGCTCGGTCTGAGTATCTCGATGAAGTTGCGCATCGCCTAAAGTTCAGTAAGGGACGCGAGCTCCCGGGTCTCTTTAATCCGCTCATCGTAAGCGACCTCTTTGTCGAGCAATGCGAGCCTTGGGGGAGGATCGCGAGGCTCCTTGTCGACGATATCCTGGAGTCTGCGCACTTGACGACTCAGTTGATAGTCGAGCACATCACCACCAAGGACGTTGCTGAAGGGGTTCTCAAACTCGTTCGCCAAGAAATCGATGGGCTGAAGATCGGGCTGGACGCCAAAGTCAATGCGCTGCTTGCTTCGGCCGTGCAGCATCCCATCACGTACAATCCCCAGCTCACTGAGAACGTTCAGCGAATCCAACAGGCCCGAAACAAAAGAGCTATCAAGAAGCTGGTGGACAAGACGTTTGGATCGCATCGATTCGACAAACCGGACAGCAAGATCAGCCTGAATCCGATCGAGCTCCTGGAACTATTGGGAGAGGGCTTTGAGCCCGACATGGAAAGGTTTGGGAGCGCGCTAGCGGTGGACTACATGGAGACTTATTACAAGGTAAGATTTTCCTTCGATCAGGAAGCCATGGATAAGGCTGACAGGCTCAATCTGCGTCCAGGTTGCGGTGAGAAGGTTCATCGATGATATGAGCATCTTGGCGATTGAAGACTGCCTCATTAGCAAGCTCTCGATGCTTTTCAGATCGAGCAATGTTTTGAAGATGAGGGACGAAGAGATAGCCCGTCTTGCAGGAGAGACCCTAGAATCTGCCCTCGAGAGGAGACGCCTGGAAGCGAAACGAGGGATCCTTGAGACAGGACTCCAAGGCCTGAAGAGCCTGCATAGGCGCAGAAACACCGTCAGCCCCAACAATGCGGATCAGGTAGCATCCGAAGATTCCCAGCAATTATCGGTTATGACGCCGAGCAGGTCTGAGAAAGCCTCAATACCTCCTGACAGCGGGGAGGCCCCTCGAGCCATGAATCCTGATGAAGCCTCTCCTTCTCCGGCTATGGTTGCAACACCGCCACCAATTGATGGATGGCTCACTCGAACCGGATTGCAAAGCGATATGGAAGACATTTGGGCTCCCCGTCCCAAGAAAGGAAAGAAGAAGGCTTCGGGGCACGGCACAGTAGATCCTCCAGCTGACCAGGAATGGGGTCATTGAGCGGCATCCTAACCGAAGCATTGATGGTACTCAAGTTCACGGTTGTTCAGAATTGAAATTGGATCCTGCATTTGGATCCGCTTTATAGTCCAGTGATGTGTGATCCCTTGAAAGAAGCATTCCGGGTAGCGATGGCGATGGTGGCAAGGGCGTCGAGTCAATGCGTGCCTTCAATCCCGCATCGCGTCTAAACTAGGCCACCATGGTTAGCAATCATATGCAAGTCTTTCCTGCTCCATAAATGACTAATGATCCTCCCTTCTCCAGTGGGTGGTAGTGTCTGACGCGAAGTGGCGGGGGATCGCCCTTCATGGCTCGCATCGCAGCACGCAGCAGATGAAGCCAACGGCGGGGTGAAGGAGGCTTTCGAGCTGCTGGAGCGCGTGGTGACAGTGTAAGCCTTATTCATCTCACCAGGTCACTCATCAAGGATCGAGTTACAATATGTGCTTGCTAGGACATAGTACCTACATCAACGGCATGCCATCGAAACCCCAAGTTCGCGAATGCTGCCAACCAAACCTACCTCGACTTCTTGCATCGGGCCATCTTTCTACGGCTGTGTTTTTTGTTTCGCAGAACGCGAGCCTGTTCCTCTGATCGCAATGCGACTTGGTGGACGGTGAGAACATGGTTTCGAAAGTGGTCTACTGACGTCAACTTCACATCAGTACACTTGGGGTGCTCGCAGCGGATAGTATTCCCGCGGCGCTCGGACAGCTTGTGTGCCTCGAGATGCTGGTCATCGAAGTGGTCGTTGCGGATGGTGGGACGACAGAAGCTGAAAGTTCGTTCCTCTCGTGAAAGACGATCGTCTCCGATACACACGGGACATTGGGCCGGATCCATCAGGAGGGGGAAGTGGTCAAGCATGGGCTCGACCTCTGGCAACTCTTGTTTCACGGGAAGCTCGGGCTGCCTGCGTGTCCGGACGCGACCAAAGCGACGGGTCTCTCGCTTGCCGCACAGAGAAACTTTCAAGTCGATGGACTGGACACGGCGGCATGCGACTTCCTCGTCCGACAGGCCATCTGGCTGGTTGATGAAGAGCGCAGCAAGCCCTGCGCGTTCCGGGATGTGTAGCTCCATCTTGGGTTCTTCGTACTCCTCGTCCATCTCGCCACGGGCTTGCCGCTCGATGTCGCGGGTTGGCTGGGTGTAGAAATAGTACTCCCGGTACTCCCTTGCGATCAAATACTCGCGGCGGCCTTTTCTGAGTCTGATCTGCTCGGTGAGCGCACGGATTTCTTCTTCGTCTTAAAGATCTTTGATACGATACCGTCCCTGCTTTAGCATTGCTTGTCGCTGTTCCAGCGCAACAAGCTCGGGGTCGGGCGGCAGGTTGTCCCACACCTTATCGGGCACCATGTCGCGTTTAGCCCGGGGGTCTCGGGTAAGGCTAACGTGCGCGAATAATTTATACAGTTCGCTCTCTGTCTGTTCCTCGAGGAAGGTATTCTGCAAGTCGAACTCAACCATTTGATTAAGATAGGCATCGTGAAAGGTGAGGAACTTGGGATCATAGCGCATCATCTGGTCTCGAACAGCGTCTAGAGCATTACCTAACGATCCAAGTCAGCTCTGGGAATGGCAGTCATCGAGCTTCGGTCGACTCATCGGGATCTACCATACCGTTCGCAGCATTCGAGGCTCCTCTACGGCACACTTTGGGCGTCCAGCGAACCTCAAACCCTGCATCCTCGCTCTGCTGGCCCATGTCATCTCTGAGTTTAGAATAGAGCATAGCTTTATCGTCGGAGAGTTCTCCGTTACGGCCGAATCGGCGGAAAACAGGGATCTTGAGCATAGATACTTTCCATCGCAGAGGTGTAGAGTTCTTGCACGCAGGAATCGTCGTCCCTAGCACATCCGAGGCTTTCTTCAAGCTTAATACGTCAAAGGCGTCGTCATAAAGCGCGAGGGCGATAATATCGCTAATGACACAGAAAATCAGCTTCTTCGTCGGCGTGAAATAGAAGACAGTCCTGATAGAGTCAGTTCTGCCGCGCTGCTATAAGCCTGCCTTTCGGGCGCTAAAAACTCACGGCTTCGGCTTGTTGTCTGCGCCCTTGTGGTGGATAAACCTGATAGCCATGGCGGGTATTACCTGTCCTGTACTCGGGTGCCGGACGATCATCAAGCTGATATCCTCGTAACAGAGAGCTTTAGGCCTACCGCGACCCTTAGTTTCCGCCAGTAGAAGCCCATCTAGCCTCCGGGACTTCTCGTCAGGCAGGGTGTCGTCGTCGTTGTCGTTATCTTCATCTTCGTCGCCTGGACAGCCAGTGTCGGACAAGGTGACAACCTTGGAGCCAAAGAGCTTCTGGGTTGAGCCGTCGTCAGGCTTGCGCCTCTCATTGTCGACGAGCTCAGCAGGTCTTGCCCCAGTATAGCTCATGATCTTATAGCAAGCAGCAAGTTGGATGCGGTGCCGTTCGCTAGGAAATATGGTCGTATCGTATGCCATGTTGAACACCAAGATGATCTGCAAGTCGGCCATGCTTATAACTGGCTTGGGGTCACTGTTCGGCGCGCGATAACCGAACCGGGGGATCAAGACCTGACGATGGTACTAGCCGACAGTTTCGTTAGTGCTCTGCCCCAATCCAGGTGTCGTTGACATGAACATACCTTGTAGACTTCCTTTGCATCGTTGCGGTCCATGAATCGGCCAGTGACGGTGGTGTACAATTGCTGGAATTGGCGGATATACACATGGGAGGTGCCCCAAGACTTGATGTTGTAGTTGCCACAGACGAAGAGGAAAAAGTCCATCGTCGTCTCTCGTTGCAGGGTCTTCAGGGTCGACTCCCAACCGCCGACCTTGTTTTCCTCGCAGTATCTTGACGCCACGTCAGAAAAACAGCCTGCCAGTGAGCGCCAACGACATACCGCTTCCATTTCCGGAATATGCCAGCGACGTTGATCTGTGTTTCATCGGCATAAACAGGCTTGACAAAGGTCACTCGACGCAGCCGTTTTCGATTCTCCGCGTGCTCCTCTGCGGACAGCGCCGGGGGTCGTTTGGCAACGCGGCCACGGGACTCACGCTGAGCCAGTTGGGCGAGGAAGTCGGAATGATCGTCGGAGGCTCGTCCATGGCGATCGGATCGGTGCGTTCTAACAGTGGTTGATTCAGCCATGGACGGAGGATGAACGAGGATGGAGTGATGGGCAGAGGGTGGAAGGGTGGGAGCTGGCTGTTGAGGGGACTCTTGAATGGTGCAGCGCAAGACAGAAGGTGGGCGAAGGCCATCGAAGTCGATGCCGCCATATATGGCGGCACCCGGTCCAGCCGGTCATCAATGCTGAGGTTGGTTTGAAGGGGGATCACAGACTGCGCAAGCAGGACGGGCGCCAGCCCAGATTTGGCCACGTCCAAAAAGTCCGTCCATGAGAGAGGTCTCAGGACTCGGCCCGCCCTGGTCGTGGTAGGATCGGGCGGTCGCCTGAGCCCCCGGCCGTTGTGGGGCTGCTCTTGGCAACGAAGGCTGCCGTGGACGGGCACGAGCCCGCTCGAGGTACTGTGTACATAGACCGCGGCATCGAGCGCTGTTGTCACAGGGGCTGCTGATGCCTGTGTGAAAGGCGGCATGACCCGCCCGATTGGGCGGTCGCGGCAGCGACTTCTCTAGTTAAGGAGTAGTATTATCGGATACGTTAGTACGTTTTCTAGACTCCTTAATATCTATAAGCTAGAGTACTATAGATACGTATAACAAGTTCTTAAGTAGTCTCTTTATAAGTAGTAAGGACCTCTAAGACTCGTTCGTTAGGTACGAGATCGCCTTACGAATTAATCGAGAGAATTATATTATAATCGGGGACTTCGGTATTTACTAAGTCACTACACTAACTTAAGGCGTCCGCCCGACTATTCTCTAATCCCTTACAGTATAAGATAGTAAAGTTAAATTCCGAAAGGAACTCGGCTTATCTTATCTACCGCTTATTTAACTCCTTTATAGTCGTAAAGTTAACAAGGTTCTTATAGTCCGTAAGAACCTTAACTAGGTACGTAGTACCTAAGAGGTATAACTTCTATTCCTTAAAGGCTTTAATAATAACTATTAGTTCCTTATTATAGATCTAATAGTTAAGTTCTAGTCCGTAAAGCTTCTTAGAGTAGAAGGCGACGGGGTAAAGTCGTCCTTCCTTATCCCTCTATCCCAGTTATCCTCCGAGCGTATAGTCGGATATATCAGTTTCGACTTCGAATAGTAGCTCGGGGTCGGGGATCTTAAGAATCGGCTTACTTAAGATACTATTCTTAATACTCTAAAAGGCTTATTCCTCGGTATCCTACTAGCGGAACGGCTAGTCTTTTTTCGTAAGGTCGGTAAGAGGTCGGGAAATCTAACTATATCCCTTTATAAATCGTCGGTAGAAATTAATAAATCCTAGAAATCCTCTAACGTCGGAGACGTTAGCTAGCGTTAACTAGTTCTTAACTATCTCGATCTTCTTAGGGTCTATACGGATTTCCCCTAGTCGGATATTATATCTAAGGAAGTCTACGTCTTAAGTATAGAACTTACTCTTCTCGGGTTCGATAAGTAGTTTAGCGTCTATTAGTTATTTTAAGACCTAGTAAACGTATTTTCGATATTCCTCAAGGGTTCTCGAAAAGATAAAGATATCGTCAAGGTATACTACTATAAGGATATCGAGAAAGTCGCGAAGGACTTTGTTAATTATCGTTTAGAATATAGCCGGAGTATTTATAAGCCCGAAGGGTATTACTAAATACTCAAAGTATCCTTAGCGAGTACGGAAAGCCGTTTTCTACTCCTCTCCTTCCTTTATACGGATTAAGTTATACACTCCTTTAAGGTTAATAGCCGTAAACTATTACACTCTAACTAATAAATCCCGAAGCTTAGCGATAAGTAGTAAGGGGTAGTAATTCTTAATTATAATATCGTTAAGCTATCGATAGTTAACGTATAATTATAGTTTCCTATTCTTCTTAGGAATAAAAAGGATCGGGTATCTAGCTAGTAACTTAGATAGTCGAATATATCCTTTCCGGAGGTTTTCTTCCAGGTACTTATCGAGTATAGCCTACTACTTCTCGTTAAGCTAGTAGATCTTATAGAACCTAGGCTGTATACCTTCCTTAAGTACGATCTCGTGGTTGTAATAACTATATAAGGGGAGGCCTATTTCGAGTTCCTCCTCGAATAGGGTTAAATACTTCCGGTACTCAATCGGAATATATTTAATTTATTCTTCGAGAGCCTTACGTCGTTTATCGCGACTAAGGTCTCAGCTATCGTATTTATCGAGCTCTTTTTAGAGCTATACGAGATATCTTATAGTCTTTATATAAGACTATACTAGAGCTGTATCTCTCTATTAGATCTAGCTAGGATTCTAATTTACTTAGGGATTCTACTTTCTTAGCTATAGGATACCTAGGATAATATCCTAATCTCCGATTTCCGTGATATTAAATACAGTTAGCGTTATATACCCTTAGATACGGATCTCAAGGTACGCGGTCTCTTAATCGATACTTCCTTAGTTATACTATATAAGCCCGCCTTCTACGGATCTCAGCTAGTAAGGGTATCTCTTACGGTTTATTATAAGTCCGAGTCGCTATTAAAGTCGTAGCGATATATAGTTCCCCTATACTCCGCTATCTAGGAGCGCTACATACTTATACCCTCGTAGGGTAACTCTTAGTATAAGATAGTTAGAGTCGCCTTCGTTATATACCGTATTATACAGGGTCTTAACGGATTTTACTCACGCCTACTCTTACCCTTATAAAAGTAGCGCGACTCTTTTCCTAAGTTATCGTTATATTTACGCTTAGTCTTAGGTCGTTAAGAGGAAGAGCTTAATAATCCGGTTTTCCTTCTCCTAACTTCGCCCGACGTAACTATACTAGTTCCTTAGGCCTAATAGCCTGAGGTAGGTAAACTAGTAATTAAGTCGCGGCGGATAACAGTTAGTTCCGGGGTTATAGGTAAGTTAAGGTACTACTATTCCTCTTTTTTCCAAAGGGTCCTTTTAGCCCTTTAGCGACGGAGTTTATAGTCGCCTTAATTATTTAGGTCGATTCTAGTAAGGGTCTATCCTAGGTTTTTAGCGATACCTAGCTAGGACTAGAGGAGCCTCTATTCGCGGATCTTTCGTGAAATATATACCCTGTATACGTCGATAGGGCAGTCAAACCAGAGGGTCTCGCGACTAATATATAGTATAGGGTATTTAGGTAATAGTACGAAGATAATAGTTCTCTTCCCTAGTAGGCGAATAATAGGTACCCAATAGGGTAGTTCCTCGTTAGTATAGATATATTCGATTATATTATTATTAGGTCGCCTAGGGTAGAAGTTATAACTAAACTTCTATACGTAGTATATAGGGTAATCGTCGTAGATATATTAGGCCTAAAACATAGTATTATAGTCGGGGCTACTAGGGGGTAGGCGATTATTATCGTCCTCCCTAGGACCGAAAGTATAGGTTATATAAGGTACCTTACTAGTATCTCGAGTATTATACCCGAAGAAGTCGACGGCTTTATTTTCTTTAAGATCTCCGTATCCCTCTAGCCGGATAGTAAGTTATTAGTCTTACGGCTAGGTATTAGGGATTAATTCTTTGTTATCGGAGGTTACGGGTTCCTACGTTATTTCGCTTTCTTCTTCTTCGCTAGGGTCGATAACTTCGACCTAGTAGTTCTATCGGACTACCTTCTCTTAGGTGGATATCGAGCTACGTCCTAGGACTACAATAGTTCGGATTACGGTTTAAGGCTTCTTATCGTACCGAGTAGTATTAAACTATCGGGGGCTTTCGATATATTTAGGTTAGCGGTAATCACGTACGAAGTAGCCTATCTTACGGTAGTTAAAGTATTTAATATCCTTCCTATCTTTCCTTCCCTTCTATAACACGTTAAACTCTATAAGGCCGGTATACGTAGTCCCCCTATAGGCGGTTATTATACGACATTCGTTACGTTAATAGGGTTAGTATTAGTAACAGCAGCCGGTATTAGGCTAGAAGGTAGGGCGAGCTCCCTATCCCCTTCCTATCTAGCCACGGTTCCCCTTTTCCGCGTGTCTCTCGTACTAACGGTTATCAATCTTAACAGCTAGGGCGACGTAGTCGACCAGCTTATTAGGTCGTTCTTCGCGGATAAGGTCGTCCTTAACGGAGTCTTTCAGGCCTTTATAGAATCGGGCTATAAAAGCAGTCTCACTCTAGTCCGGGAGGCAAGAGGCGAGTTATCAGAACTTAGCGGTATACTTACTAACGGATCCTGTTTACTTAAGGTAGAGGATCTTACGTTTAGTACTACGTTATTTATCGATATCGCCGAAAGCTACTCGGAAAGCTTTCTTAAATTCGTTAATACTACTAAGGACAGTCTAGACCTTGTCCGAGATATCGTCCTTATCCTTACTAGCGTACTCGTATATATAGGGTTCGAACTAGATAAGGGTATCACCCCTAAGGTAGGACACGGCATTAGTAATATATTCTCCCTAGTACTTAAACTAGTTATTATTAGCTTTTTAGTATATACGGAGTTAGGTAAGGAAGGCCTGTAGGGTACTAGGCTTCCCGTCGAAGGCTTAGGGCGGGAGGGCCTTAATCGAACCTCCTCCTCCGCCTTAGAGTTAAAGGATAGCGGCTTAGAGTTACTTATTCTTCTCCTTAAGTTCTATAAATATAGCTTAGTAGTTAGCGGAGTTATTACCCTGGCTAGTAGAAGAATAAAGGGCTATCGTAGCTATATAAGTATTACTCGGTAGTCGTAGAGAATATACTAAATAAGAGTAATCAAAGTATTACAACCCAGGTATAATCTTCCGAAGATATATAATCTAGAACCAAGGTAGTATATACTAGTAGTACATACTAGGTAACTAAGGAGCAATATATCGTAGTAGTCGTCGTCGTTGTACTTATCGTATTATCGTAAAGCGTTACACTTCTTTACTATAGGCCAAGGAGGTTTCTAATAAAGACTTAAATTAATTACTATCGTGAGTTTTATCTAGAGGTACAAGCCTAGCTAGTACCTCGCTATATACTTATAGTCCGACCTGTCTAATTACCCCGATTATTCCTAGTCCCGTAGTAATCGTAGTAATTACTACGTCCTACTTACCGTGATCACTAGCCTTAGCGGAGTGATCATAGTGATCACAACCCAAGCTAGTCCGTACGTCCTTATCGTTCCTACGATAAGTTCTGGCCTTATATAATCCTCCCTGACTAGTCGCCTGATAGCCGTGTAGATAGCCTTGTTTCTAGGGTACGTTGTCTGGGCGTTATACTACTATAGGCTCCTTTACCCGGGTAGAGTTAGTTACTATCTAGTAGCGGGAATCCTTTAGCTTCCTTACCTAAGACTATACTAGTACCGGTATATAGATATAACTCCTATATACCTATTAACTCTTCTCTACCGGGTAGGTAGAATTTACGTATTAAAAGGCTATAACCTTATAGATTATCCGGAAGTTATACTAACGATAGAGGAAGTTATCTATATATAATAAAGATAAGTCGCGATTAACGCTATCCTCCCTTAGCTCGGTAGATACCGGGTCTTTAAAGCCTTATAAGGTACGGAGGATCCTTAAGATCTCCTACTACTTACTACTAGGGATAGAATAGTATTTTCGGAGGTAGTTATTTACTTAGGCGGCTTTAGGGGATAATATAAAGCTATAGTCGGGGTAGTTATAAAGGAGAAGCCCTATATCGTCTGTAATTTCGAGGTAGATACCTTATAAGGTATCCGTTATTATTATCGTCGATAGAATTAATATAGTCTACATAGTTAAAAGTAGTTAGCTTTAGTATTTTAGGCTTACCCGTTATTAAATTATTAAAAGGGGTTAGTTTTCTTAGGGCGTAGTAGTTATATAAAGTCCTACTATAATACGTTATATTATATCTAGGCTATAGTTATTATACCGGAATTTATATTAAGTCTTACTATAGGGCGGCGGGCTTATATACCGGGCGGGGATAGTAAGCTTCTACTCTTAGGGGCGCCCTTAAATCTAGTTTACTCCCCTCCTTTCGACCTAACTAACTTAAGATACCCCGGGCCGGCTAGATCTAATTATAGTACTTATCCCTTTATCGGCGGTAAGCTACTCCGGTTCGGGGTATAGCCCTCTATATTAGGTATCCCAGGCGTAACAGCCGTATAAAGTCCTACTATAATATATCGCGTTATATCTAGGCTATAGTTATCTTACCGGAATTTATATTAAGTCTTAGTACGGGACGGTAAGGGCGTATAGGCCCGTTTCGCGTAAGTATTAACGGGCGCGACGGGGAGAAATAGTCTAATATAGATAACAATTAGTATAGTAGGGGCCCGGCCTTAAATCTAGCTAGCCTTATACCTTCCGACCCGGCTAGCTTAGCTTCCCCCGGCCTAGCTAGATCTAGTTATTCTACCTACCTAAGGCTCCTGTAAAATAGACGGGGTTTTCTTCGGACGGGGTTTTAGACGGGGTTTTAGATTTAGTTAGTAACTAGCTAGCCCCTCGAATAGGCACTACCGGCTATATTATAAGTCTATATACCTACCGCCCCTCGTGATATAGACTTAGACTACCTTACCTCTTACCGGGCCGGCCTTAGTATATAATATAGGTTACTATTATCGGTATAGCTATCCGTCCTATATAACCCGGGCTTTTTATCTTAACTAGTTATCCCGCCTATATTAGTTATTCCCGTCCTATCGCCGGCCGGTAGGTAGGTACTCCCCTTTATATAACCTAAATTACTTATCCGACTAGAAGCCCTGTTTATATAAACCGTTCCGGTTACCTACCTAATAGGAATTATTTATATAACCGGAATTTCCCTTTATATAAGCCCTTCCCGTTATATACGCCCCGTTTTTCCCTAGCCTTCTCCCGACGGGAATTTATCCGACCGGAAAATATACAGGCCGCCGCTATTTAATATAAATAGCCGGCACTTATTCGGGTTAAATAAGCACCGAATAACAGTTAGGCTTCGCTTAGTCTAAGCTTAGCCACACCTTAGTCGACCTTATAACTCTAAAGTATATACTCGCCGCCGGTTATCACGCTATCGCCCTCCGCCTCACCCCCTTCGAATCTCACTAATACGCTACCGGTAGCCGAGAACCTCGACCTCAGTGTCATTGAATACGACTCGACCGACGTCGAGGCTCTGACGCGAGCCATTACAGAAGCTGACGGCAAGTCTTCCGTCGACACAGGGAACGTTGCCGCGTTGGATGCGATGCAATGGATCAGGGCTGGGTGAAATCCTCGAGGCCCCCGTCGATCTCAGCCCTGATGTTGCTTTCTGCTATCTCGCAAATTGTGATATCACGTTGCGAATGGCGCCTCATCCTGTTGAACCAGAGAAAGAGATAGCGGAGTAGGGATTGTCATAACAGGACTGCAAATGTCCCATGTCGCCTAGAAACGACTTCTAAACTACTTGTACTCTGGAAAACCATCCCTGAACACCGTCGCAAGCTCTCCGTCTCTCCACACGCCAATGATTGGTAAACACCGCTGATCCTGGTTAGATAGAACTGAAGCAACATCGCCATCTATCAAAACCAAGTCAGCCTTTCGTCCTGCTTCAATTCTTCCTCGGTCGTTGAATCCAAATCGATCTGCCGGGGTCGATGTCGCGGTCTTGAGAACATCCTCTGGAGTCATCCCGACTTCATGTGCGAGCAAGTACAGCTCCAAATGCACACCAAGTCCGAAGGGAATGTCGAAACCTTGGCCAGAAGCATCAGTTCCCGCAAGTATGGGAACTCCAGCCCGATAGAGTTCCCTGACGGTTTTATATGCGTGTTGAATGCTGGCCCTTGGTCGTTGATGCTCTGCGAATCCCAAAGGCTTATCCATGGGATCTTCCATCATCATCTTCTTTGCGAAGGGATCGGTTAGGAATTGTTGCCGTATTTCTCGGTTCTCCTTGGTGTGGGAGGCGCATAGAACCAAAGTCGGGTTGCAGTGAACTTGCTGGGACACCATCCTCATGATGAAATCATCGGATGCTTCGTCCAGAAAGATATGAGCCAGGCCGTCGATACCAGCATCAAGAAGCGCCAGGGCCCCAGCATGGCTGAGAGCATGGCCCACGGCTATGACACCATGTCTGTGAGCTGCTTCCACCACAGCTTTGACGACATCGGGACGTGGTGATACCAGGTCAATCCCCAAGGTATCTCCAAGCTCGTGGAAAACTTTGATGTAAGACGCACCGTGTTTCTCGACCTGCTGCCGGACAAAGGGCTCGGCGTCTTCCGGCTCCCTAATCTTTGGCCAGGTGGAGACAACGTGGTCGACGACTTGGTCCACTTGAGGATGGTCTTCGAGTACCTTCTTGATGACCTGCTTAGGCCAGCCATTTTCGAAGACGGCTCCAAGCCCGCAACACTTGAAATCTGCATATTTTGACTTGTTGGCCTGTTCATTCGCCAGCTTTTGCAATCATTAGCACTATTCCTAGCATAGTCTTGGACAACACGAACCTTCACCAGGCGGGCATTGTCGTCTGGGTCATTGTGCAGATCGCACACAGTAGTGCAACCAAATCTCAGGGATTGTTCCATGCTGTCGGTATTACCCGATAAGGCGTGGATATGGGCGTCGAAAAGTCCCGGAGTCAGGGTGGAGTTGGGTCGAGAAACTCTCGTCAAACCTCTGAGATCCCCTTGTGTGAACTGTCCTCGGCCAACTTCATTGATCATTCCATTCTGGATGACAACGAAACCTTTGTCAATGAATTCATAGCCGGTGAAGATCTTGACCTCTTCAATGACAAAAAAGGGCTGTCCCGACATTATCGAAGATGAAATGGGTGTGGAGATTCAATGGATGGTCCAGTGAAAGGGAGATTGGTTGACTTGTGATAGTCTGCCATATAAGCGGAAACGTGTGATTCCTCATGATCCTTATATACCGGAAGACAGGTCTCTTCTTCCACGGCCACGCAGGCTTGTTGATACACATCTGTGCCCTCTGCTGAATGCAAACCTTGACTTGGAATCTAGTCTCCTGTCTTAGCCCTTGTCAAATTTTTCCGGAATGCCCGAAAGGAATGAAACCTAGGAACGATCGGAACCCTGACGGCATCACCCGCTCGCTGATTCTCCCACTAACAAAAGTCACTATTCCGTTTCTCCACCTTCGGAAAAGGTGACAGTACTACTAAGAAAGACAGCATGGTCCCACGTCGGTTGTGGCTATGCTAGCCTAACCGGATAGGAGGACATTTACCCCGCGTTTGAGACACTCCGCTTTCGTCTGCCGTCTGTCATCGTACTAAACCTTGATTTGAAATCAGATTCCTATCTTGGACCTCGTTATAAAATAGGAATAATCCGACCGGAACGTAAGAGCGATCGGAACTGAAAAACGTTCGGGAATAGTAACGAGAAAACCCCCGTCTCCGCTGACTCACGTTGTACCTCTCCTGAACAGATAGTGGATATGGGATTCGCTGCCACTCAACATTCGGAAGGCGGGCAACATAATACCACATCGTTTGTGGCTATGCTAGCCGAACGAATGCCGGGACATCGACCCGACCGTCGCGGATGAGACGTGCCAGGTTTCCCTGACGGACTGGCATCAGACTAGGACTTAAAAGAGGATTACTCCCAACTAGTTTTTGACTCGTATGCTTGTCCAAACTTCATTTTTACAGCACACAACTTGACCTCCCATACTTTTTACTTCGTTATCCAATGGATCCCTCGGATCACTCAGATTCATCTATTGCCAGCTGCCTGGGCTGCAATATCACTGTCCACCACCCAGACCAAGCTCTAAGCGAAACGATTTCTAGATGGTCAGAACACAATGTTGAGCCCCCGGCGATGGTTGTTCGACCAAACTCGAAGCGGGACATTGTGGATTCGATCAAACTTGCCAGAAAGAACAAGTTGACTCTCATCCCGGGAAATGGGGGCTGTGCGTCTTGGGTCCCCATCAACGCCAAAACCATGTACTTGGACATGACAATGTTCAACAGAGTCATTATCGACCCGTCATCGGCTACTGTGCGTATCGGCGGCGGTGCTTCTACCGGCGAGGTCATCAAGGCCGTTGTGGCAGCAGGCTACTATACGTTGTGGTGCAACTCCAACGCCGTCGGATATGTCGGTTCCATCCTGGGCGGCGGGATCAGCCCTTTCACGGGGCTACATGGCTACATCATCGATGCTGTCGAGGCGATGGAGATCATCACCACCGATGGACAAATACGGAACGTGGGGCTATCTTCAGACGGCGAAGAGAAAGCTCTGTTTAACGCCCTTTGCGGCGCTGGTCACGGTCTTGGGATCATCACATCAGTCGTCATGAAGATATTCTCATTGAAGATATTGGGCATGACTGAGGACTGCTTCTGGACACGCAGGGTAGTCTTTCCTTCAAGTGCCATTGAAGTTGCTGCCGAGACATTCACGCGTTTCAGCGACCCAGACCCTCATTTAGCCATCAACATGGTATTCTCCAGGCCGCCGACTGGAACGACAGCTCTGGGACTACCTACGATTACGATGATGGTGTCATTTTTCGGGCCTCCGACCGAAGCTGAGCAGGCCGCAGCTGTCCTGTTCGATCAAAACGTCATCGGCAAAGCGGTCGAAGAAGAGACCCTCCTCGTACACCTTGGTGCCGCAAACGACAGGAACAATCACATGAATGTTCACGGCGGCTTCAAAGACACTTGGAGTTGTTTTGTAAGCTCGGTGGATGTCGCCATCATCAAGGATAGCTTCGAAAGGTGGGTTCAGGTCGCTGAGCAAGATCAGGGCGCTAAACGAACTCTGGTTCTTTGGGGCCGATTTAACGCGGACAAGGCTGTGAGCCTAGAGCAAAGCCCGGAAGGACAAGGAAAGTTCATCGGCGTGCGAGATCGTGGTATTTTCACCAATGTGGTCAAGTACGCAGATTCGCTAGAATCAAACAGGGCGTTGGATCAGTTTTGTTATGATCATCTGGATATCGCCAGACAGAGAGATTCAGGACCGCCGAGGATGTTGGCGAATAACAGGAGACCGGGTATGAGTCTTCAGGAACTGTATCCCAACAAAATGGTTGCCGAGCTATTAAGGGTCAAACAGGTGTGGGATGCAGAGCAACTATTTTGGACTCCGTTCTGAAGAAAGTCAGATGCTTTGGAGGTGTTTCAACGCATACGAATGCCACAACAGAACATCTACATTAGATTTACTCATTTGGCCATGAATTAGAAGGATGTTGTGCTTGATTTGTAGGATGTAAGTGTATTTCCCAAGAAAGCTGGGTGCCATGGACGTGTTGTTATCAACTGCATTAGTGATTGGTTTGTTCCACTAGGTGGTTATGCTTACTGGTCAATCCGTATTATCGCGGGTTTAGTTAGAAGCCTTATCATTGACTGGGTATCGGTCATAAAGCCGGTGGCCTCGAGTCTGCTATAAGTTTGCTAGTTAACGTCAAGCGGCAGTCCAGTTATGCTCTTCGAAAGGAGTAGCGCATCGCTCCACTTCTTGAAAGAGTGGTTGGGTAGCGGAAAGTCTTTGTCCGCTGACAACTTCCAGTCGCTTTGTACCTGTTGACAGCTTGCCCTGCTAGGCCGCATCTATCAGGAGATTCATCATTTGCCAATCCAACGACCTAGCCCTCTGTTGTGTGACGGTCCTTGGCAGAATGTTTTGATGAACTCGGTTGCTAATTCGGCCGTCACCGTCGATACTGTAGGACAGATTCCCCACGGAGTTGACCGAAATAGGGACGCCGGTAAGCCTAGAGGGCGTCTTACAATAATCGACACACGACATGAACTTAGCCACATCGATGTGGCCATTGTCGGCAGCAATTCTGAGTGGCGTCACACCATCGTTGTTGGCCACCGCGATGTCGGTGCCCTCGCCCACCAAGACTTTGACCACTTCAAAGTGACCGTTGGCAGCCGCAGCAAGCACTGGTGTTCTTCCGTCGTGATTCGGTGCGTCACTTTCAGCCCCGCGGTGCAGCAGAAGCCCATCCGTTGTGCGACGCATTGTAGAGCGGAGTCCCACCCATAGCGCCTCGCGTTTCGACATCAAAGCCGGCATCAAGGATGGCCTCTGCGGCTTCGATATTCCCTCGGAGACAGCACAGGTCAAGCACGGACCTGCCGCAGGCGACAAGAGGTCCGTGACCGAACTCCAGGATATGACTGATGGCCACGACACTCAGGTCCAGTTTGAGGGCATAGTAAGAGGGCCCCGGTAGAATATCCTCATCTTCTGCTTGGTTGCTTGCTTCGTCATCTTGCTCGTCAAACCACGTCCTCCAGGGCTTCCAGCTAGGGTGAGCATCGTTCATGAATGCGTGGATGCGTTCAAGAGTGCACGGATCGCCATCCAGCCCCGAAGAAAAAAATGGAGTGTTGCGAGGCCCGAGGGGTGTTTGGGGATTGGGGGACCGGCCTGCATGATGCGGGCGAAGGAAAGAATTGCAATCCTCAAGATTCAGGATAGCCGCATTTGTTCGAGAGATATGATCAGCTAGGATGTGGGTGTTGGGAGCAGGCCTCCAATAAATATGCCCTATCCAAACATAGAGAGCTGGAACCCATGAAAACGAGTGTAAAGATGGACAGAGGAAATGGCAGACTAGTTTTTTCCAAAACCCATGCCCTCCCACCTTTCCAGAACCTTCTTCTTGATGTCTTCAGGATAGGAGCTCTCAAAGTCAACATGCTTGAAGTCACGGGGCTTCTCGTATTCAGAGGCAAGGAGGCAGTCCGAGACGAGCTTGCCGCCCTGGCGAGGCGCACCAGGGACCTGGGACATGTAGGGCGTCAGGGGATGGGAGCGGACATCGTCGAAGAGGTGATCGTCGTGGCCGGGGCGGCACCTGGTCGTGAACGCCCACATGACCTTGTTCCAGTCGTAGACATTAATGTCGTCCCCAACGATGAGAAGCCGATTAATGAGCATGCAGCTCTTGTCTTTGAAGGCGATCTCGCCGAGCCGGCGGCAGAAGTCCGCGGGGGTAGTGCGCATGGCCCGCAGTGTGGCTGTGTCGATCTGCAGGGCGCACCAAGTGGCGAGCGTCTCGGCAGGGGCGAAGGCTTCTTTCACAGGCAGGCCGTGTGCCTGGCAGAGGAGAAGGAGTTCTGGCGCGGCGAGCTGGGCGGTTGTGTGCTGGTTTTGTGAGTTTGGGGGCGTCTCTGAGGCGTCCGAGTGGATGTACGCACCGATTCATCGACGATCTGCCCCGGACAGGAGACCGGCAGGATAGCATCGTCCCGGTACGTGATGGCGTCGACGCGGAACAAGGGCCCCAGTTTCTGTTCGTCCTCGAATACTAGGGCGAGGTAGTCCCCAAAGGGACCCTCGGGCCCCTTCCTCGTGAAGGACATGGTCCCCTCGAGGATGATCTCGCTGTTCGCAGGAACTAACAGGTCGTTCAGCTCGCACCTGACCAGGTCCAGTGGCCGCCCTGTAACTGCGCCGATGTACTCGCTCTCCGATACGCCCTCAGGGACGGGCATAGAGGCCACAACTGAGGCGATCGGCGGCACACCCATTGCCAAGGCCCATGGCATCTCGTCCCTGCCCTCCTTCAACCACAGGTCGCGGATAATTGAGTTGTGCTGTCCCCCGCCGACGAGGCACACAAGATGGTTCCGGTCATGCACCATGCCGCGGAAGATGGACCAGTTCGTCCAGGACCGGTCTGGCGTCTGCAGGACATGGATGCCGTACGTCTGGAGATACTTCCCGCCGTCACCCTCGTGGAGGTACGGCGCAGGCAGCGCCTCGAGGTCGATTTCGTCTCCGAACATCTTATTCTCCTTACACGGTCCGGTAGGCAGGATGTTCGGTGGTAAAGGGGTCGCTTTCTTCCACGCTATAAACCGGTCCGAGATATCTTTCCAGCTCGCGTCGCGAGGTAGGCCGAGGTTACGCGCGACACGCCCGAACCTTTCCCTCTCGCTGCTGCGCAGGCTCGCGGCATTACCGAAGATACGCCACAGGCCGTTCCGTGCGCCGCGGACGTTGTTAAAGAGTGGCGCCTTGGCCCGAATCTCGCTTACCCGCCGCACGATGGCGCCTACCTCCAGATGGGGATCAACCTCGTCGTCGATCTCAGCCAGGTCGCCGTCCTCACGGAGGATATCGATGAATTTGCGAAAGTCCAGCTGAGCCTCCACGGCGTCCACACTGCCTTCAGTGGTCCTGTGGGCGGCTGCATCCATGGTGCTGTGGAACGATTGTACTGTGGGAATGAATGGGCGAGGGACTTGTGATGAAAAGAGTGCCTTTGCATATCTGCCGTGCAGGGTCATGACGGTGGTGGTGTAGGAGTATTGGTTGGATATGATAACGGCTTCGAGGTCTGCCACGAGCAAACACCCAACAGTTAGGTAGTATAGAACAGCTCTGTCCCGCCAACATTGGCAGGCTCAATGTACCACACCTCAACACTCTCTACCCATTACGTCCCACTTCAAGGAGGGGCACGCCACCCCGGTCCGGCGGCGGAAGACGTTCGGAACATTCCTAACACATTCCGCGGTGCCCTTGCCGACCATCCCCACTGCGAGCAGCACAGGCCCTTCGAGCAATGTGCTTCCTGGCTTCCGCATGATAGTGGATCGGGGCATGTGAGGGCGATCGATTTCTTGTTATTGCATATCCCGTGGCTCAGGGGTGCCAGCCCGGTGTGATTCATCGACCCTTTTGATCCGAACCCGATCCAAACTTCCACAGCAGACTTCTTTTGAGCACATACCTCTCTGTTCTGAAGCCCAGACTCATCGCAATGATACGCCCAGTGGTTCTTCGACAGGCGCTTCGGGCTCTGTCGTCACCTCTCCCGTTCCTTGTCACTATAATGTACAATGGCCCGAGTTCGGTAACTTTAACATCAAGTTACCAAAGAAGAAACATGACCTCTTCAATATCCAAATCCACTGACACCGGCACCACGACACCAAATATCCAATTCATGGCGCCACGACCAAAGCGAATTGTCGTAGGCATCACCGGCGCAACCGGCACCCCGTACGCCATACGACTCCTCGAGATCCTCCGGACCCTTGGCGTCGAGACGCACCTAGTCATGAGCAAATGGGCTCTAGCCACTCTCAAGTACGAAACGCCCCTGAGCGAGGCGCAGGTTCGAGGCCTCGCACATATAAACTACACCGGCCGCGACCTGTCGGCGCCAATCGCCTCGGGCTCCTTCCAGCACGACGGCATGATTATCGTGCCCTGCAGTATGAAGACACTGGCGGCTGTGCGTGCCGGCTTCGGTGACGATCTTATCACAAGGGCGGCCGACGTCACGCTGAAGGAGAACCGCCGGCTGACACTGGTTGTACGTGAGACGCCCTTGAACGACATTCACCTCGACAACATGCTCTTCCTCCGTCGGGCAGGAGCCGTCATCTTCCCGCCTTTGCCGGCATTTTACACTCGGCCGAAAAGTTTGGAGGAGGTAATCGACCAGAGCGTCGGCCGCATGCTGGATCTGCTAGGCTTTCATGTCGATAGCTTCGAGAGGTGGGATGGCTTCAGAAGGGACTGAGAGGGCGTAAACCTTGGTGAATGATAGTGATACAACCTAAATAATAACACGCCATGCCACCCTCCACTCAGCTACTCCTCATAAAGGAGTTCCCCATCGGAAAAGAATGTCTGCCCATTGACGAGCGGCCAGTCGCCGAACAAGGTCACCGGCCCTGAGAAGTCGAAGCCCGACATGGAATTGACCGTGGTAGGCGTCATGTTTACTGGCCCCGAAATGGGGCCCAGATCTGGGAGGAAGTGATCGAACCCCTGCTGGTACGTGGCGTCGGTCCCATTCTCGCCCGTCGTCATTAGGAACGACGACGCTGCTGGTTCACGCCTGAGCTGGGGAGAAACAGGCACCCGGTTCCTCGACGGTCTCACTGGCCATGCCGCAGCAAGCCGTTCATCCTGCCTCTCAGCCAGAGTTGATGTGGAGGCAAGATCTTCTCGAGGGAGAATGCCAAGCTGTACCAGAGGTTCGCACATCAACATCAGCCGCTTCCAGAGCTTACGAGACGCGCGCGACTTCTGGTTGTACGCGGTGGCCAGGGCCAATGCCTTGCGGAAGCTCTTTGACACCGACTCGGCGAAGTCGTCGGGCAGGTCTGGCGCAAGGGCGGCATGATGCTGCGCCACGTGTGCAATGACCAGGGACAGCAGGGCGCAGGCGCTCACCAGCAGGTGGATGTAGAATGGCTGCTGCTTCCGGTAGATGTCGGTCGACTGGTCGAGCTTAGAGATGATACTGATCGTGTCCGAGACGAGCAGCAATGCCGGCTCGATCTTCTTCCGGCTGACGGCCGTGGGCTTGTTGGCGAAGAAAAAGGGGCGCAGAAGCATACTGTGCGCCGCGTTTGCGCGAAGGTTCAGTAAGATTGCCCACGACGGGATGCGGCCGATTGGCGTCGTACGCCAGGTCCCGTGCTGCGCGAGATCATAGCTGCCGATGGCGTTCTTGCGCCATTGCTCAATCTGGAAGTTGAGGATCGTAAAGTTGTCATCTTCTTCGTACGGCTGGCTAGTCGCTGTGATGCGGGCGATCGGCGAGGTGAACTTGTCGCTGACGGCTATGAACGCCACCATGGCTTTTAAGTAGGGGGATTCGACCTGTAGGGGGTTAGGGTCGGGCTTTAGGGGAAGACATGTTGGGAATGGAAAACGCACTGAAGACTTCATGGCATGGTGGAAATGCGACTCTCGGAAGTGTGTAGGCAGTCCGGTGGCCGCACTCCACTGCCGGTCGAGGACAATGGTCGTACATATGATGGCAATAACCCGCGTCCGCTCCTGATCGGAGCTGAGAATGTGATCTGGGACCTCGTGGCTGTGAAGCCCGAGCTCGAGCAGCATGTTTCCCGCAATGCCGCACATTCTCCAGGCAAATCGAGCATCGTTCCGGAAAAAGTGATACGTGCCCTGGTGAAGCTGATGTCAGCCATGACTTAAGCCAGTACCTGGCACGATAACTCACCACCAACAGCGCAATAGCAGCGTTCTCTATCTTGGGCGCCGGCGAGAGCATCTTTCTGTTTATGGCTTCCCGGCAGTAGGCGTAAATGACTTTTGCCATGTCAACATCCGACGTCGACTCGGCGCAGAGCGCGATGGCGAAAATGAGGTTGATCGTCAGGAGCGAGGATTCGTCAGTCGGTACTCGAACGGGGAAGTTGCCAGGTGGGGGGTACGATGAAGCTCCGGGCGTCTGGTCGTACCAGTCCTCCACCTGCTTGGTGAGGACCTCCAAGTCCAACATCGGGTGAAACCCGCCATAGACCTCTTGATATGTGTACACGAGCCGCAGGGACTCGTGCTTCGACAAAAGTCTCCTGAAGCCTGTGAGCATCTCGAGCGTCCGGACGGAGACGCGTACTAAGCCAGGGTTGTCGTCCTCATCCAGATCATCCGACCCCTCGTCATCGTCAGACTGGTTGTCATCGATGCTCGGGACACGGGGACGGGCAGGCCGCCCGTTGGCGTCTCCTTGCTGCAGCCGTATCTGGGCGATGTTTAAGCTGTAGTCCGGGGATGTCGGTCCGCAGAATCGACGTCGTTGGGTCGGCCGTTTGGATTGCGTTCCGGACAGCAGCAGGCTTGACCCTGACTCTCCCGTTGTGGACATGGTGTTGAAGTTACCACTGCTGTTGCTGTTGCTGATAGAGGTATCGGCGTGGCAAGGCGAGCCGTTCTTCTCGACATAGTTCATGCGCGATGCCAACGTGCCGACCTGCTCTTGCAGGTCAGCCACGACCGCTCCGAGGGATGCCAGCATTCTGCAGGTTCCAGTTAACAGCGTTCATCTATCCAGGCGTAAGAGGATTACCTCGCCTCAGAGTTCTCGCTGGAGTCCTCGGTCTCGCCTCGAGGCCTCGTCGCTGGCAGCTCTCTCTCGTCTCTTGATGTCGACGTGGGCGCTGGCGTTGCTGGTCGACCGCCTTGAGAGGCCTCACCGACATCGCTCGACTCGCCATAAACTAGGCCCCCGCCGTCGCACTGGAGCGAGCGCGACACACAATAAGAACATGGGTGATCGCCTGAACATCTGCCTTTGCGTCGCCGACAAGCGCCACACGCCCGAGACGCGTATGGGGCCCTCTTCTTCGTCAAATCGGCACCAGCAGGGGCGGACGGTCGCTTGCGGTCGTTCGTGAATCTCGTCAGGTCGTTATACATGGTAGCTGTCGAGGAGTCTAGCTCATGAGAAATGCCTGTGGCCAACGCGGGGAAGACAGAAACATACATAGCTGGGTAGGCCAGGTCTGAGGCAGGCAGGCAGGGGAGGGGAAGGGGGGGGGGGGGGTTGTTTGGGCGGCTTCCTTCCCAGCTGAGCGAAGACAATGAGGTCGTCCCTAACAGGTCTAGACCTTTCCGGGGATGGCGTCCTCGCGGCCCTGTTACAGGGGAAATCCCCCAACCATCCCTCCTCGGTGTGTGCGTGGTTTCTATAAAACCCAGATTCAAGGTGACAATCCTAGGCCTAATATTATCCCGCACCGGACGTATACGATTTTCAGTTAGTAACTACCTAAATATTCCATACATCCATAGATAAATGACAGTAGTGAATGAGTAAGCTAAGTCGAGCTCTGGTATCAACAAGGAGTGGCTCCACTAGTTTGGACACGTCCAAATAGTCAATGTTCGACCGGGACTAAACAACTGACTATAAGTTTGGGTATCATGTCAGGTGTGAGCCCCTGCCACCCAGGATCGGGGAACATCATCCGGCATTCGCCCTCATAGGACTAGGGAATTCCCCAGATAAGGTGCTAGCCGCACCTAGGCTCGCATTCTGTCAGTTGCATGCCCTTTGTCTCGTGTGGCGTTTTAGTTCCTATGCCTAGCTCCGGAAAAGAGCATCGGAACGGACCGGAACCGGAAGGTTCCGATACAAGCTTTTTACAGTCATCCGGATCGGCAATATAACGGAGTCAAGAGAGGACAGGTTGACTGCAAACCTTGGTCTGGGAAAGGCGTCGATACAGCTTACAGCTTGTGTAAGTCTGGGAAGTGCGCTGCCGTGGTACTAATGTCATGCTGCTAGGCCTCCAATGCCCTGTCTGTCCCTTTGATCAGGTGCAGGGACCATTGGGGTGAAACCAAAGAGGAACTTGTCCAAGGTTCCTCGATAGATCTATGTGAATGCAGGGGGTAATCTCTATCAGATTCCGAGTGGGTTAACACGGCCATGGAGCCGGCTGTGATCAATTACATCAAATCTAGACGCGGTTGCCTCCCGTCTGGAACGACGTAGTCTGAGGCCATGTATCTGCTCGGAAAACAACACGATCCAAAACCGCCTCTCATCCCTTGCAGAGCACTGTTGGAGTACAAATCCATGCGCTGCCCCAGTTGGACACCGTCAGTAGCCATTGTGACTTCTGGGAAACCGATTCAGATATGCACCTGGAGTGCAGAAGGTCTGCATTGAGAAAAGACGATGGGCATCTTTGAGGTCACATTACGCCAAACGCTTGACGGCATTACCTCCCAAATGCCTGGCGAGTAAGCCGGGTGATTACGCTGCTCTACGAGTCACCCGGTCGCGCGACGCATAAGTGAGCGGGTAGTCCCAGCCTGACCTGCTTCCGCCTGACTCGGACATTTTGAAGATCCGACCCTAGCTTGTGTGTAGCTTGGTGGCTGCCTGCGATACGAGGTTTCGTCGACGACGATCAGTCATGTAGGGTAGGCAGCATCGGATGAATATCCAGCTTTTACGTCATAACCACTATGCAACAGTCGCTACCCATTTGCACCACCTGCGCCGCTGCCGGCCCCAGGAATGCGACTACGACTGCTACCCGATCTTGCGAGAGCCGCCGCCCTGAGGAAGACGAATAACAAGCTGTACCGCCACCTCATGCTCTACGAGCAGCTTTTCGCCATGCTGTCCGACCGCTCCGAGTATGAACCCATCCGAAATTAGTTCTGCGATGGATGCAACGGGTGAATCTCCGGACAGACCTCAAAGACCTCTCATGGTTTATGATAACGGCGATCTCTTACTGTAGATGTCACTGGCTGGTACGGTTGAAAAGTTTGATTGGGTTCTGACAGATTGTCTGTGACTTGTGGCTTGGCGGGTTTAATACCCAGATAGGGAAAGGTTCGAAAACACCAGGCAGTACACAGCCTCTGCTCGGTCTGGACTAGCTTCGTGGGCAAAGAGACTAACAAGCAAAGTCTGGTTGCCTTGCCGCGCTTATTCTACTCAGCAGCAATAGAACTGATGAGCTGCTTAACCTGATCGTCGCTCCATTTCTGAACATTCAGAAGTAAGTTGTCTTCCTTCTCCCACTTGCCAGCGTAGTCTTCCCTCGAGTTGCAGTAGAGAATCATGTTCACCATAACCTCGAACGTGATGTTGCCGGCTTGCAGTTGAGCGAGGGACTCCTGGTAGACCGGTTCCATATCGACTGTGGACACGGTCCATCCTTCCTTCCCGAGAGCCTCTTGAGCCAGAGCCAGCATTTCTTTCTGGCTCTTTTGAATAGTCGAGATATGGATAGGCCGGTTCTTGGTCGCCTCCGGGTGGAGAAGTACGTTCACCGTCGCCGTGCCTATATGGTCCAGGAGTGTCCAAGGCACAATAACTGTGCCGCCATTCATCAGCTCAGCTTTCTTGTTCTTAAGGTCGAGCTTGAAGATCCCTGTACGGAGGATCCAGTCGAGGAACGCGCCGTTTGAAATTGTCGTATAGGTTAACTTGCCTGCTGACGCAAGCTCTTTCAAACGGTTGTAAACCTGGTTTTTAACGTCGTACACCGGAACGGATCGACCTAGAGTATTCTCGGGAGAGAGAGAAAACTCCGAGGGGATAAACCTCATAACACCTGCTGTAACAGCGGCGTTAATCAGTCGAAGAGGAAGGGCCGAGTCTGGCGCCATGGTGACGTCGATAACAGCATCCTGGCCCTTGAATGCCTCGACCAGATCATCCATTGACTCCATGTCGACAACTTTGACTGTAGTGCCAGGTCCTTTGACTGAGATGGGCTTGCGCGCGATTGCTGTCACGCTGAAATGACCTGAGTCTACCAGAGCTTGGAAGATCTTCGACCCAGCAGTGCCGGTTGCCTGCGAGTTGTATAAATAACATTAGACAAGCTGGTCTTCTACGCACGCAGGTTGCAGCACCCGTGACTTACGCCGACAATAGCAACATTCTTGATGTGCAGAGCCATTGTGAATAGTTAAGACGGATGAGTTCGACTTGATTGTGAGTCTTGTAAGGTTGTCATAGATTGGAACGAGATCCTGATCGATTGTCTCTGTGAATCCCTTGTGAAATTACAGCGGCGGTGCTGGTATTCTTATAGTGCTCGTCGAGGTTCCCGTTACACGTCCGCTACACGGTCGTTAAGACTGCTAGTCATGTCCACACCAGGCGATACTTTTGCTTCCTATGCAGACATTCGCATAATGCCGATTACAAACCAAAAGCCTTACTTCCACGGGTGTATGCTTTACCATTCTTGGTCACATTTTCCTGGCTGGGCATGTGCACCGTATTCGACTGCGGCTGCCCCCCTGGTCCGGCTCTTGGTGAGTCGCTTTCAAATCAGCTTCGAGCCACGCAAAGGGAAGAAGCTAGGTTGAAACGCTTGTGTAAGCGCCGGGGCATCAGAGCATGCCCGTACTTCTGTTGAGATGTGATGAGAACGTGAGGCGGGCATTGGGCCGCCGGTCTTAGCTCTCGGGACCTTCTTTGACATTTCCATATTGGGTATCAAAACCCGCCAAGGCTTCTCATATGGAGACTGAGCAGACCTCTGCACCGGGCAAACAACATGGATCTTCTCTTCGCTAATTCGACCATTTGCAGGCTTACTCAAATGCCGCGCGCGATATCAATTTACAAATGAGCTCTTATTAATGTTTCTAAGAATTTAGTGCTTTTTAGTAAGCGGTCGGGCAACCCGTGGGATGACTACTCCATGTCATCACCGAACACACGTGTATGGACATGCTGGGAGAGCACTTGACGCAACTTTGTTATATTCTGCGGGCGGCCGTCCCAGTTGTGGTTTCCCTTCAGGACCGCGTTCTGCCAAGTGGACACGACGAACAAGTGTTGTTAAGGGAATCGTGCGGAACCACAAGCTCGGAACTAAATCAGATCAATGTTGAATGTCGAAAAGAAATCCCTAAACTTAACCTCTTCCCGACCCTCCCCCCTTTCACTTTTTTCCACTCCACGTTACTACCGCCTCTGCGTGCGTGCTTATCTCCTTAGCCTCCTGGCGGTATATTCCGCCCCGTCCCACGTCGTAGTTAGCTGCCTCGCCCCGGCCCTCTCCCCACCCTGCCGCCCCTGGGCCACCACAATCGCGATGAAACAAATCGCGCCGAAGTGGCCCGTGCCCTCGCGTGCGCTCCTCACGCCGCCGCGCCCATCTCACCCAAATCGCGCCGCGAAACCGACCGGAATGACGGCCAGACGGGCGCCAGGAACCGAGAGGGAGAGCAGCTCGACGGGAGCACCAGACAGGAAAAATCACCCCCAGGCATAACCTCTCCTCCGATATCGGTGTAGTACCCCGCCCTGGACCCTTGGCTGGCAATGGCATTACGTCTCTCGGTAATGAACATACGCCCTTGCGGTCGGAAACCCAGTCACGTTGCGTGACTGATTTTCAATTTATTTAAGGAAAGCACCCAGGCCAACACAGTTTGTCCTACCTCCTGTAGCAAATAGATCTCAAGCTAAGTATAATGAACCCCTCCAAGTGTTGAGTTGAGATGCGATCAAGATCCAGCCAGGATACGGAGACCACTCGGCTTCCTCGACGCTGGCACAATCTATCTAGTGTCCTTCACCACTAACATTACCACTCGTTGTCTCCCATCTTGAGTGGTACATGAAGTAATCTCTGCCCAGCCTGGGTTGGCGTTGGCAGCTTCCCTGCCCTGATGTTCACCTGGAGTGATTGGTGAATTAACCTCGGGGCCGCGAGCTTCTCGTCCCTCTCCTTTCTCAGCGCAACAAACGCTTCCTCCGTTATGCCGTCATGAAGATGCTTGTTGTTCAATCTGTGCTCTTTGACCGTCATGAAGGGGATCGGATCCTCCCGGCCTTTGGGTGGGTAATCATGGCCTGTCCAGATCTTGACATGCTCCGGCATGCTTAAAAGTCTGCGACAAGAAAACCAAAGGCTCTTTGCATTTCCTCCGGGAAAATCACATCGTGCCGTTCCAATATCCGGATTGAAGATGGAATCGCCACAAAAAACGTTGTCTTCTCGTGTTTGGTATTAGTCGCGAAAGACTTGCTACTGGAAAATAGATGATATAGCTACTTACCCCCAATCTTGTAGCCCAGGTGGTCCGGAGTGTGGCCGGGCAGATGGATGGCGGTCGCCGGTATGCCCCCGATGAAAAATATTTCATCATCGTCGAAGAGTTTGTCGAACACAGCAATGTATTCATCGGCATCAACTCCATACCGCTGGCCAAAAAGACTCTGAACGCCTTCGATGCGTTTTCCAATACCGACGGTGGGCTTGAGGTCTGGTTGCGTCTGGGTAAGACGCTGCTGGAGATAGGCTGCAGCTGTGAGGTGATCGGCGTGGGCATGGGTTTCGAGGATCCATTGAACCGCGTAGCCCTGTTCGTGGACCAGGCGCAGCAAGGCGTCTGCTGCATTGGTGGAAAGACATTGGGTGGCAGGGTCAAAGTCGAGCACCGGATCGACGATGGCCGCATAGGAAGTTGACGGGTCCATGACAATGTACTGCCATGTCGCAGTAGTTTTCTCAAACAACGAATGGATCTTTGGCCTGAACGCGGGGGGTGAATGAGTTTCGATGGAGTATGACGCTGCAATTGGCGTCGTCGCCTGCTGGATGGTAATGCTAGGGGCGGCGGGTAGGCGCGGTGTCGAAACGACACCATATCTACCCGGACCATATTGAGTGACCAAACTAAACGGTGAATGTCGAGAAAGTTTGTTGAACGCTCGGCGACAAGTCAGTGGTATACCTGATAGTCGAGACGGTCGGATATATACGCCAGATATAGGACAAGACGAGATGGGGTGGCTGCTCTGGCATGCTCGAGCGAATGATAGGGAAAGAGTTGCCATGATGGTTGCTGCGACATGAAAGATTTACAGAATTCGGCGTAAGAGGCAAACAAGCCGTGATAAGCCCAGGATGCGAAAAGGGCCGGGGGGGGAGGGCCTCGGAGTTTGTACCCATCGGCGACGTCAACCCCGTCGCGATTCACAGCGTCAGGTCGCCGACCATGGAAACTTGCTCATTACGCCTCGGCGACGCTTACAAACCGCCATCTGCCGACATACAACAACCGAGTCATGTAGTCTCGTGTTCGCCGGAGACATTCGAATTATGATGGCTTGGGCGCATGCGTTCTTCCGAGTTCTGGGCAGGCAGGCTTTATGCGGCCTCGGGCCTCGGGGCCCAGGCTGGTTTTCAAACTTGAACACTCTGGCCGCCTTCCAATTCCAGTCCTCAGGAAACCCCTTCTATTCAATCTTTTCCCAAGCATCTATTATGTTCCTTTCTCAGACCGCACGAGTTGGCTTGGTAGCCGCCCGACACACAGCCCGGGGCTATGTGACAATGCCTGCCACCGCCGGCACCGGGGTTTGTCATGGCCACAAGGCCGTGGTCATTGGTGGCGGTGCCGCCGGCTTGGCTATAAGCCATCAGCTTCTTCGGTCCCGCCGATTCCGACCCCATGATATCGCTCTAGTCGATCCTGCGACTCACCACGATTACCAGCCTGGCTGGACACTTGTCGGGGGCGGTCTCAAAACGAACGAAGAGCTTCGAAAGCCGTTGCCCGCTCTGATCGATCCCGCCATCAAGTTTTACAACCAAGCTACCAGTAGTTTCTCGCCCCGCGACGGTACCATCACCTTGGCTGGCAATGGGGACAAGCTGTCATACGACCACCTGGTGGTCGTTCCAGGTATTCACATCGACTACACCAGCATCAAGGGGCTTCCTGAGGCTCTTGCGGACCCAGTAGCCCCCGTTTCTACTACCTATGGGTACAACACGTGCACCAAGGTTTTCGGGACGGTGGAAAAACTCAAGAAAGGAACGGCTATTTTCACACAGCCCACCGGCATCGTCAAATGTGCTGGAGCCCCGCAGAAGATGATGTGGATGGCACTGGACTACTGGAAGCGCGATAATTTGTACGACGGCACCGGCGAATCTCCTATCAACATCACCTTCGCCACTGGGCTACCATTTATGTTCGGCGTGCCCAAGTATAACGCGAAGCTGGAGCAGCTGCAACGCGAGAGAGGCGTTGAAGCTCTGTTCCAGCATGATCTCATTTCCATCGACGGCGACAAAGCTACTTTCGCTCGTTTAGATGGTGGCGACGCCGTCACCAGACGCTTCGATCTACTCCATGCCGTACCAAAAATGGGGCCGCATACCTTCGTGCGCCAGAGTCCCCTGGCGGACAGCGCGGGCCTAGTAGATGTCGACCAAGCGACGACCCGCCACAAGACGTTCCATAACGTCTGGTCCGTGGGAGATGCCTCGAGCCTGCCTACATCAAAGACTGCAGCGGCTATCACAGCACAGGTGCCGGTGTTGGTGAAGAACCTTCTTCTTTCCTTGGATCAAAAGGAACCGACCGCCACATACGATGGCTATACATCGTGTCCTTTGATCACCGATTATAGCCGGGTATTGCTGGCGGAGTTCGGATACGGCGGTGTGCCAATGGAGACGTTTCAAGGCATTCCCGGAATCGATCAGGGAGAGCCTCATCGGGCGTTCCTCATGTTGAAGAAACATTTCTTCCCCTGGGTGTATTACAAGTCCATGGTAAAGGGCACATGGGGTGGGCCGAAGGGATGGCTGAGCCAGGACTGAGAAGTAGCAACTGTGCATAACCTTCAAAATTCCAATTGATGATGGAGGCTTTCTTGTGAGCAACATCGGATGAGTGTCTCTGATGAGCCCAGAATGCAATACCGTCCAACACGTGCGAAGCCTGAAATGAAGTTGGGCTTGAGGCGAGCATCCACAAATCGCCCCAGAGTCGAGGATGCTCGGTATCTACCTAGGTAGGTTCCGTGCAGCCAGCCGTGTGATCAAGGAGCTCAATTGTCTTTACGTTCGCTCACGCGCACCTCGGAGAGAATCGTAAGCCATCATCTGCTCCGTATAATCCTCGGAGCATTTCGTTTATCAATTTTTCAAACACCGACAGTGAGTCTCAAACGCCGACCAAGTGCCAACGCAACAAGAAAGAGTGCAGGGTTGGTCGCCGAGCCAGTGGGGGTTGGTCCCCGAGCCGGTGGAGGTTGGTCCCCGACAGTCGCCTAGGTTCGGAACGATAACAGCATCCCGCGTGACTGGAACAGTGCCTCGGAGGGGCGAGTCGAACACGACTAACACACGATATCGGCGATGGTTGCAGTAAGAGACCCCTAGCAAGTTGTTATTTATGAGATATACCTAGACTGGAGCTTGCTGTCGGCCCGCAATGTTCTCACCCGGTACATTATCCCGTTCATCAATATGCATTTCTCGACGCTCTGCAAATCCACTTGGGCGAGATATGCCAGAACTATGGCGACTCACCTGTCGCCAGGTCCTCCCCCAGAATTGGAGATCCGAGCACGACAGCTTTTCGAGCACGTCTACATTGAGGAAGACCCTACCATCAAGGAGGAGCTGATAGCCCTAGTGCCATCTAGCCGCTCCATAAGGCACTATTTCCAAAACCTTTTTCCCTTCGTCGACTGGCTGCCCAGGTACAACATCCATTGGCTGCTCGGTGACGCCCTCGCAGGGCTTACTGTTGGCCTCGTTGTCGTGCCCCAGGCAATGGCCTACGCCATTCTGGCTCGACTCAGCCCAGAGCACGGCCTCTACACCTCATTCTCTGGAGCCGCCATCTACTGGATGTTTGGCACCTCCAAAGACATTGTCATTGGTGTAAGAGCCCTGAGCCTCCCGCCACCCTGCATCACCCACCGATGTTGACTTCTTTCCAGACTACTGCAATAGGTTCTCTCCTCGTGGGGTCTATTGTGACCCGGATCGAAGAGCACAGGCCAAAAGAATTTGATCCGGCGGAGATAGCAACCACGGTGTCGCTACTCGCAGGCTTCATCCTTCTCTTCATTGGCTTCGCACGTCTGGGCTGGATCGTCGACTTCATTCCTTACATCTCAATCTCGGCCTTCATCACCGCCGCGGCTATCACTATTATTTCGACACAGTTTTCCGTTCTCATGGGAATCAAAAACATCAACACGCGGGAGGCGCCGTATCTCGTGATTTTGAACACGATCAAGGGACTACCTGACGCCAGGCTCGATGCAGCGATTGGCCTCTCGTCCTTGGTTCTCTTGGTCATCACACGAGAGTGTTGCGGCCGTATGGAGAAGAGATACGCTGCACATGCGAGACTCTGGGGCATCATCTCGTCCATGAGATTTGCCATCACGATTATCCTCTTCACTCTTGTGGGTTGGCTCGTCTCCCGCTCGCGGGAAGACCCAGAGCCGGCCTTCCGGCTTGTTGGCAAAATAGAGAGCGGTATGATGGTCCAAGTTCTTATCTCTGCTGTTCAGGAGAGATGGCTGACGACCTAGTTGTGCAGGCTTCCGGAAGGCCGGTGTGCCAAGTATCAACTCGGACTTGGCCTGTCTCATCGTGGGAGACCTTCCCGCCATGATCATCATTTTGGTCATCGAGCACATTGCCATTGCCAAATCTTTCGGCAAGCAGTTTGGGTACCGCATTGTTCCGTCTCAAGAGATCCTTGCGCAAGGAGCCGCGAATGTGCTAGGACCCTTTGTGGGCGGATACGTCTGCACGGGATCCTTCGGGGCATCCGCAGTCCTCTCCAAAGCAGGCAGCCGAACACCATTCAGCGTGTTCTTCAGCGCGGTAATTCTTATCATCGTCCTGTACGCACTGACAGGACTTCTGTATTACATCCCGATGGCCTCGCTGGCCGCATTGATCATCCACGCCACGATCAACCTCATCTCGTCACCCCCGACGTTGTACAAGTATTGGAGATCGTCCCCTCTCGAGTTAGTCACCTGGGTCACAGGCCTGGCTATCGCGATCTTCGACTCTCTTGAGATGTCGATATACATTACGATTGGACTTACGCTGGCACTGCTACTGATTCGAATTTCACGCGGAAGTGGTTCTTTCCTCGGTCAGGCACGAGCACAAACAGTAACATCGGCCGCAGACTCTCGCAGTAGTCCCTGCATCCCGGTCTCAGACGTCAAGAACGTATTTCTGCCACTTACGAATCGCCATGGTTTCCAACCTACCATTCACATTGCGTCGCCATATCCGGGGGTTGTCGTCTACCGATTCCGGCACCCTTTCAACTACTTGAACCAAGCACAGCAGATCGACCGCATCACGGAGCATATCCTGGCACACACCAGTTCTGCAAAAGAAGAGGGCCCGGATGTCAAGCCTTCAGATCTATTGTGGGTTGATCGTGGTACAGCTCCCATCTCAGAAAAGCGGCGGCTTTGGGGCATGGGGACAGAGCCGGCAATTGAGGACTCGCTTGCTTCCAAGCCCTTGCTGCGATCTCTGGTCCTCGACTTTTCTGCCGTTTCCTCACTCGATATTACGAGCCTACAGGGCCTTCAGGACTTGCGGCACATACTCGACCGCCATGCAGGATCGCATGTAGTCGGGTGGTATTTTAGCAACGTCCAGAGCCGATGGACGCGGCGCACGCTCGCTTTGGCAGGCTTTGGCATTCCATCCGCTTCGGAGATCAACGCCTTGAAACAGCTGTATACAGTTGCTCGACAGGCAGAAGTCGCCACTGGCTCGGCACATGTGGATGATGGACTACAGCAGGTCCTTGAAGGCCAGCCGTTGTTTGACGTCACTCGGTCAAGGTTTCACGCAGACTTGGAGACGGCAGTACACGTGGCGGTGATGGATGCAAAGCTAAAGGACCAGGAGGGATAATCAATATTGTTTTTCAGACTACCCAACAGCAAGTCGATGGAAACCCACATGGCCGCATTCCCCATCACAAAACCCCGAAGGAACTCTCTGCATGTTGTCAGGCAAGGGTGGTCGCTGGGTGAAACTCGCCTCGCACTCCTGCTAATAGAGCTCCGAGTCCAAACACCGCGGTTGTTGCCACTCGGCACCACAACATCATGCTGCGTCCTACCCCATAACACTGTACGAAGCGCTTGCCGAGGCAAACCAGGTCTTGGGGCCTTGAGTCTCGAAGTTCCAGCTCAAAGTACCCGTCGATGCAGCGTTCGCAGTCACCCTCAGCCGCAGCGTATCGGTCGCCCCTATGTCGAAACTGCTCAGTGCGACCAAGGTCCGCAGGGGCTTACCGCTGTTAGCGAAAGATGAGTCGAGGAAAAGGGGCGTCTGTCCCTGGTGGAGGCCGGGAACCCCGGGGTCTCGTCCCGGCGCATCGTGCGTGCCGAAGGTGCCGCAGGAGACCCCGGCCTTCTGCTGGGGAAAGGCGATCTAGCAGACCGACGCTGAAATGGGAGCAGTGTCTCCATTAGCGTCGAGATTGAGTACAAAGCCTTGCGTCGTGATGTTAGAGGCCGTCGCAGATAGTCGCCAGCTTCGCGCGATGCCAAGCTCGAATCCGCTGAGCCAGACAACCACCGCAGGCGGCTGGGCGTAGGGCCGGTCAAAGTGACGGGAATCGGATTTTGAGCCGGAGGAGCCAGCCCCCGTGTCGAAGGTAGCGACCGTGCCGACCTGAAAGTCGGCGTCATGGGACGCCGCCGCCTTGCACCACGCGGCTTCGGCCGAGCCCAGAGTCGTCCCGGCGAGGGCTTTGAATCGGACATCGGCTGACCGGTGTGTGACTTTGTCGGCAAAAGCAATGGTGAGACCAGGGGTCTTGAGATGACGAAGCGTATCAGCAGTCCCACGGAAACCAATGGCGGCGACGAGATCTATCTTAATACGGCCACAAACAGCTTCTCCCTGGTCCGCTTGTAAGATATCGCACGGAAGGGGGTATCTCATCTCTTTCTCGCTAAGCATTCTAACTACCCGGACCGGGTCATTGTCGTTAAGAGGCTCACGTTCGATTACAGTAAGGGTTACTATAATCCAATGTAAGGCGCTAGCTGCTGGAACAGAGAATACACTATTCACCGGAGGCTAGACTCCGTAAGTAAATCTCTAACCTAAAGATTCCAGTCATGGGTTTGATAGGCGACCTGACCTTGGCATAGAGAAACATCGCTATGTTGCTTAGCGGCGATACCTAGTTCGAGGTTTTATTCCTTAACTACCGAAACGTACCCGATCTGGGCAAGAGCTACTGGTGTAATACTAGAGGCGACTGGATGTTAACTAGCACCGTCGATGACGCCTAGGCTATTCTCGCCGATATGACGGAAGCTTTGGGGTATCTGCGTAAGAAAGGTATCCTGTATAACGATATTAAACCTGGTAATATCCTGTCCGGCCTAATGGTGGTAGTCCTGATCGACTTCGGCCTGGGTTCTGAAGACGGATCCAGAGCCTCCGCGGGAGGTATACTATGGTATGTGCTACCGGAATATTTGACTGCCGGATAGAGGGGTGCCCTAGCCGACGTCTGGGCGCTCGGTATCGTGATGATTTACTTGCTGCGGTAAGTCCCTCTTCCAGAGTCCGGTCGCCAGGCAGCGCACTGGATCATATCTCGTGCCAACCAACAGTCGATGCGTGAGTGGCTGGACTTGGTCGAAACGGTTAGAACCCGCCTCGGCAGGGCGGAGGAGGAGGACTGGATGAGCAGTTGGGTGGCAGGTATGTTGGACGGATCTCCCTAATCGCGGATTACACTAAAGGGATTTGGAACGCGCCAAGCTAAATAGCGCGCCTGGCGCCTCGGTTTGAATTCAATTGTCCACGTGCTCAGGCACAAGTGTCGATGGGGCACCTTTTTTTGTAGGTGAGGGGGCGGAGGGGGTAAGGCTAGGGAAACAATATCGGATCTTGTTAACTGAGTACATGCTTGAGCGTGCAGATGTTCGATGCGCAATGAATGAGAATGTACCACGGCGGGCTACGCGCAGAGCTGTGGGTAACAGCATGTGGTAGCTGGAAGAGAAGTCGGAAAATGGAGTCAGCAACATGACCTCGGCCATGGCATAATTGTATCTAAGAACTAAAGAGAGGTATCTTTTAATCGATTAGGAGGTTTATTAAAGTAGATAAGGATACTTCCTAGCCCTATGGTAGTTACTATAATAAATTAGATAGTTAACTAGGGTAGTAAGTAATATTTTATTAGGTAGGTTCCGAGCCCCTCTAGGGAGCCGGAGGATTCCACCTCTATAGGCTTAGTTCCCTGGGTCGTACCTACTCCCCTATAGTCTAGAGGTACCCGAGGCTCCCCCACACGAATCTCGAAGTCGCAGAAGTCGGATATGTTGAGACTCAATACCCACATAGAGCGCCAACACAAATAATCTGTTGAGACGAAACCACAAAACCCTCCGGTCACTTACAACCCTCGGACAGGTCAATCATCGACACTTGTTTAGTGATCACGCATGAAGCTGCAACGTTGACACTATGTACTTATATCAGGTCGGCAAGGTCCCCAGCGCAACCATCGCCAAGCACTACAACAATGGCAGAACAGCAGTTTGAAGAACTTCTCCGTCGAAGCAGGTGAGCTCGGTTATCCACGGCATTAGCTGGCGCATACTGATATGCTGCTGTAGGGAGTCCCTGGGCTCACATCCGTCGCCGCCACTCCTGAAACACCTAGTCGGGACGCCTAACCTCCCGGGGAGCCTCTGCATCTGTAAGCTTCGCCATCGCCGGAGAGGGCACTGCCAGCTAACCATGTCAGTGACCTGCTCTGACGCCCGCGTGGACCCAACGCAATATCTGGGACTCAACATTGGCGGTGAGATCTCTTCCTTCGTGCAAACGGCGGCATCTGACATGCATCGCAGAGGCCCTTGTCCTTCGCAATGCGGGGGCGCGCGGTCGATGCCCTGCGCAGCTTGGAGGTCATGTCGTCCATCCACCCCATTGACCTAATTGTCGTTGTGCATCACACCGGTAAGCAGTCCTCCAGCGCGGAAGAGCACCTTCTGACGGTACAGACTGCGGGGCCCTCTTCACAAACGACGACGAGGTGCGGGCCAAAATGTGTGCCAGGGCACCCGCCCACGCGGACTCTATCCAGAGCAAGTCGTTTGGCACCTTTCAGCAGTAAGTCCTTCGTGTACTAGATGGAGCTCGAGCTGACTAAAAAGCATCGGGCTCGACGAAAGCATTCGTGAGGACGTTGCCTTGCTGCGGGAATGGGCATTCCGGTCGCCGGGGACGAGGGTGATCGGGGTTGCGCTTGATATCGAGACCGGGGTCATCCGACAAGTCACTGGCGGGGAGCAGGAATAGGAACCGGGCCTCACTCGGCCAGATTCGTGCTGCTTCGAGGTATCCGTCTGGTCGGCCCCTTCCCCAGATTCTCCAGTTTGGAAAACCTGACATGGACCCCGGCAGAATGATCCTCTAGACGGGGGTCACCACCATCACCGAGGCGTTGTGCCAATGAGCCGGCGCGAATCCCGAGCCGTCTTGGAAATTAAGCTTGACGCACAGCCGATGAGATGAGCCGGCCAATGGTCGGTGATGAAAATCCCCGCCTCGTAAACAGCGTCCCAGTTGGTCTAGGATCGACGCCTGGACACTCAAAACGACGCCACTCGAGGCTCACAAGTTCTTCACCACTTCTCATGGCCCCGTGAGAAGAACAGTAGCATAGTTGCCTCAAAGTACGAGAACTTAAATCGGTCGCGCGTTGGGAGTAGCGGCGTACGACTCCTCAACGACCTCTTCGCATCGCTGGGTATTGACCTCCCTGCCCATGAGCCAGCCTGTCCCGATCAATGTTCCCATCATGCTCTTCCTGGAAATTTCCAGAACATGCCGTCAAACGCATGAGGCAGGCCTGGGTAGACGTCCAGCCTCGTCAGCACCCCGTGAGCACGTAATGCCTTCTCGTAGATTAGCCCATCGTCTCTAAGGGGGTCCTGGCCTGCAACGTGGATGTAGACAGGTGGCATGCCCGTGTGTGGGTTTTCTGCTCGAAAGGGGGGGAATGCAGGAGAGAAGATGTCCGGCCGGTACGCATCGAGAACGAAGTCCATTGCCTCCTTGTTGATGACCATGGCATCCGCGTTCTGCACTCTGGCGAGGTAGAGGTCCTTGTACTGAGGGGGCACAATCTCCTTTTCGAGAACATATGGAATGCAAGCCCAAACTCCGGAGAGCTTTGGCGTGCGCCCCTCGGAAACCCATCTTTGCGCGGTGACTGCGGAGAGGTTGCCGCCTGCGGAGACGCCACCAATGTAGAAGCCAAGGAATAGATCGCACCCAAGCTCCTTGGCATTGGCCTCTTGGCTCAGCCATTCCATGGAGTCCCAGACGTCGTTGGGGCCGGCAAGAAACTTATGCTCCGGAGCCAGCCTGTAGGAGAGACTGACAACAACGACGTTATGAAGCGACGCAATGGCTCTTGTCTGGTAGCTATGGAAGAAGCTGTTTCCGAGACAGAAGCCGCCACCATGAATGAAGACAAACATGGCCCGAGTCATCGGGGACGGCTGGGGTGGGAGATGGACGCGAAGCTCGCTTAGGTGACCGTCCCGCATGGGGATCTTCTTCGTGTACTCATTCTCTGCGGACGGTGGCGCGGGCGGCGGATTCTGCTTAAAGGCAGCGGTCACAGCAGAGAGCGGAGGATTTGGAACATTGCCTTTCTCGAGGAGCTTTTCAGGTTAGCATGAGGGACCACGGGAGGTGGAATTCTTACCGTGGTGAGCTCGGGGCTTTGCCCAAGGGAGGATGTTTAGTAATTGTTCATGTTCCACGTGTGCAAGGATACTCACTGCGTCTTCCCAAGCTCCAACACAGCTTCCTTCGTGTCGTAAAGAGTCATGACGGAGACAATAGTCTGATAGCGCTCACTGTGGGCATGCGTAGAACTCGGCACAAGATCTGAAGCTGGAGTGTTGAACCTTGGGCATTCGATCTGAAGCTGGGATTTTTCATCTCGGGTCCGGGCTGATTCTGCAAGCCGAACAGCGAGAGGCTATGGCTCCAACTCGTTCAGGGGCGACCAGTCTGCCCAGTGCCCACATAACTCTTACGGCAAAAGGCTCAGCCGGCGGTAACGCGACATGAAAGACCAAGGCTCTGTGACTAGCATGCCTTCAGTCATGCCCCTCTGTGACTAGCATGACTTCAGTCATGGCCCATAAAGTCTGCAGCTGAGCTCTGCCCGTTTCATCTCTGCGGTGGCAGCGAACTCGTTCTCGGCATTCTCACGCTTCAGTCTCCCCGGGCGGCCAGCCAACTCGAGCTTCTTGCTAGGCTCGAAACCCTCCGGTCATCAACCCGGGCATCAAACCCCCCCGGGCGCCGAAGACCTTGTCGTTTCACGGCGGCCACGGCGGCCGTGACAGCTCGTGTATCTGGCCGTCTGTATCGGGCAAGGACTGGTTTGAAAGCCGGCATGATCTGACCCATCTTCCTAGATGCAGTGCTCGCCTAGTCTGACCTGGCAACACCCCATGATGTGTTCTGGTATCACCTCATTCCCCGTCTCTCGGCAAACTCTGAGCAGGGCCCCATGACACGTGACTGATTACCGGGATATTCCCGTCCCCGGCTGAGTCGCGGGGAAACCTCCATCGCCACAGTGCGCAACGGCAGAGGGCTGCAAGCGCGACGCTCCCCGGACCGCGAGCCCCTTTGTCGGGAGGCAGTGGGGGAAACGGGAATTCAAAACCCCGTGGTCTGCTCGGCGCAGACATGCCCCGAGGAGATCGAGGGGGGCGGGAGACGCTGTGAATAGCGGCTCCCCCGCACTGGGGAAGCGGGGTTGACCCCCACCGATGCACAACTTCTTCTGGCGCGGGTCTGGATTTCCCGTCTCGCGGGGGAACTCCACGAAGTCTGGGGTTGATATAAGAAGGGCGAGATGAGCGATCGAGACTGGAGAGGAGCAACTCACCTCAGACCTCAAGCCGGCATGGAGAAATCACAGACCGCCAACCACGTCGAGGCCTCGTCGACGGGCCGCGACGACCACCAAGGGGAGGCGACGAACCGACTGGCCAAGAATGTGCAGTCGGTGGCTCTCGCCGACGCCATCGCAAAGGATGCTCCGAGTTACACGTCGCCGGTGCAGTTTCGTTTGTACGCCATGATGGCGCTTTGCGTCATGTGTGAGTTGGCCGCCCCTCCCCTCTTCAGAGTCCTGCTAACATGCCCAGGCGGCGTGATGAACGGCTTCGACGGTTCGGTCATGTCGTCAATCAACGCGATGTTGCCGTTCCAGGAGCGGTTCAAGATTGGGTTCGTGGGCGAGCTCAACGGGGCCGTCTTCTCCATCTACACGGTTGGCAACATCATCGGCAGCCTGTCGTGCGGGTACATCATGGACCGTTGGGGCCGACGGGCGTGCATGTTCAGCGGGGCGACGCTGATCATCCTTGGATCGGTGCTTCAGGCCAGCAGCTTCCACCTGGCGCAGTTCATGCTCGGGCGATTCATCGTGGGCGTGGGTACGCCCATGTGCGCGACGTCGGCGCCCGTGTTCCTGGTGGAGATGTCGTACCCGACGTGGCGCGGCCTGGCGGGCGGGCTGTACAACGTGCTTGGCTGGTACATCGGTTCCAACATTGCGTCGTGGACGTGCTACGGCACGAACTACATCCAGAGCGACATGTGCTGGCGCATCCCGTACATCCTGCAGGGCGCGGCGCCGTGCATCGTGGCTTCGTGCGCCTGGCTGCTGCCCGAGAGCCCTCGCTGGCTGTGGCAGCAGGGCGAGAAGGACAAGGCCACGGCCATCCTGATCAAGTACCACGGCAACGGCAATGCTGACTCTGCGCTGGTCAGCCTCGAGCTCCGAGAGATCCAGGAGTCGCTGGCGGCCGAGGAGGAGGTAGCCCACCGCAACTGGAACTACAAGGCGCTCCTCAACACGCGGCCCAACCGCTACCGCATGTGGCTTATCATGCTCGTGGCCGTGTTCGCGCAGTTCATCGGCGGCGCCGTCATCTCGTACTACCTGCCCGAGATGGTGCGTGGCATCGGCATCCACGATTCGTCGCGCCAGCTGCTGCTCAACGCTCTCAACAACGTCACGTCGTTCGCCGGCGGCATTTGCGGCGCCTTCTTCGTCGACAAGGTCGGCCGCCGCCCCCTCTTCCTCTGGGGCACGCTGCTCACTGGCCTCGTCTACGTGCCCATCAACGTGCTCGCCGCGCGCGCCGAAAACAGCAAGGACGGCAGCATCCCCACAGCTCAGGCCTACGCCTTCATCGCCATGATCTTCTCGTACGGCATCTTCTGGTCCTTCTGCTGGACGCCCCTGCAGGCTCTCTACCCGGCCGAGATCCTCAACAACGAGATCCGCGCCAAGGGCATGGCTGCAAAGGGCTTCATCTCGGGCATCGCCAGCTTCATCAACACGTACGGCACCTCCGTTTCGCTCAAGCACATTGGCTGGAAGACGTACACCATCTTCCTCGTCCTGCACTTTGTCCACCTCGCCCTCATGTACCTCTCGTGCGTCGAGACCAAGGAGCGCACCCTCGAGGAGCTCGAGGAGATCTTCAACGACCCCAAGCCCGTCAAGCGCAGCCTGCAGAAGACGCGCGTGGTCATCGACACAGGTGTTGGCGTGCAGGTCAAGGACACGACGGTATAGGGTGCGAGGGAAAGGATTCGGGAAGGGGTTTCGGTGGGCGGTCGAGACGGAACCTTTGGGCTGGAATGTCAGTGGTTTCAGCACATTCATTTATGTCAAATACTCACCTTATCACATCGTTGACTTGCAGCCCGGTTGTTGGTGTCTTGTGAAGATCGTGGAAGGGTGAAGGAGAAGTCGGGAGGTTGCGACCACACGATGTGGCACCGTGGGATGTAGTCGCCCCGCGCCAGCCAATCACGGGACACTGGGCATCACTGGGCGGGTTTTTGGCAATGAGTCACAACACCAAATACAATCCCTTCACACAATGATTTCGACATCGAAAAGCAAGATGGCGCAGCGGAAGCGCGCCGGGCTCATAACCCGGAGGACGGCGGATCGAAACCGCCTCTTGCTAGAGATATCTTTTGCTCAATACCTTTTGCTTTTTGTATTCCGACATCTTTCTCGAATGTCACGACTGACTTGGCTCAGCCGCGATGCAGCCCGCCCAAAACATGCTAGGCCCAACGCCACGCTGACCTCGTGCAGCACGAACAGGGGACGATGACTCGTGGCACCGCTCGCTGGGCGTTGTTGGCCCGTTGGAGGCGTTTTTGCTGCCTGCGGTCTGCCTTGCCGACCGGCGGGGTTGTCGGGCTTGAGGCCGACGGCTCCCGTTATTTAGATGGGCATCGCCAAGCGCCGTCCAAGAGCCGCCCCGAACTTGGCACTTGACGATCCTGTCTTGCTGAAGCACCTACGCCATGGACCCTCACAACTTGAACGCCTCGGGCTACGCAAACGCCCCTGGCGGCGCAAATGCTTCAGGGCACTCCGCCTCGGGGGCATACTACTACCAGAGCCATGCGCCCCCTCCCCCCACAGCCGGTCCCCCGGCCGCTCCCGCTGCTCCCCAGAATCACCAGTATGGCTACGGCTATGGCTACGACAACTACGTGTACGGCGCGGATCAGCACGCGCAGCCAGCCTCGCAGACTTCGGCCCCGGCTCAAGCCCCGCTCAACGTCCCGGGCCACGCCCCGGCCCCGTCGACACCCAGTCACTTCCTCAACCAGCCCCTCCCCCAGAAGCTCTCTCTGTCGTCCTTCTCGGGCAAGAAGACTTCGGCCTGGCTGAAGAAGAACGTCTCGCCGCGGCTGGACAACGTTGCCCGCTCGTCTCTCGTCCAGGGCAGCATCAAGGAGCTCGGCACCGCATACACGGCCGCGAGGGGCATGGCCGACAACTACTCAGCAAAGTACTACGCCGCGCAGGCGCAACAGCAGCAGCAGTTTGGCCAGCACGGCCAGCACGGCCAGCCCGGTCAGCACGGCCAGCCCGGTCAGCACGGCCAAACACATGGCTCGTTCAACACAGGAGGGCACGCTCCGTGGCATGATCCTCAATTGGCAGCCTCGCCAAACACGGCTGCAAGTTCGGCCGCTGCCCAGTCGGCAGCGCCGTGGGGTCATGTTCACGACCAGCAGGCGCCATCAGCCCCCTCTCCTACCGGCCAACCGACCTGGGCCTCACCCACGCCCCCTGCTTCGACGGCATCGTGGGGCCACAACCACGGCCAGCAGACATCTTCAGCTCCTCCTCCTGCCGGCCAACCGACCTGGACCACTCACACGCCCCCTGCTTCGACAGCATCGTGGAGCCAGGACCTGCATCCCCCTCATCCGCCTGCGGCCAGCCCAGCCTGGCACCAGCCAAGCCAATCCCCAGGAGTCCCAGCCGCTGCGGTCGGCAGCTCTCTGATCGACCCGACATCGAGGTCAGCCGAGTCCCCATCAGCACAACCAACTCTGCCAGTCCCGTCTCAAGCGGTGCCCGCTCGCAGGCCTGTGCAAGGCTCTATCTCGCGAAAAGCCGTCAACGCCCCGCAGCAGACGGGCGAGACGATCAGACCCATCGAGACCCATGACGCATCGACGGCCTTCCTCGTCATCAACCACGATCGGAAGCAGGCTACCCGCGTCATCACGTCCCCCACCGGCGACCGGACCTTTGTCGAGGAGGCGTACCCCGGGCCCGATCCGCCGGTGGTGAAGGAGGACAACAAGGCGGCCGTCACTTCTCCGCCGGTGACGGAGGTGCCTCGAGAGAATGACCAGTGGAGTTCCCCTCCGGTGATGTACGTTCAGGAGCACCACCAGCCGGCTGCCCCCACGGTGATGCAGAAACCTCAGGTAACCCCCGTGGTTGACCCCATTTACGACCCCCTCGCGCTGGCGGCCCCCATCGGCACGTCAGCCGGCTCGGCTCTCCGGCTGTGCCCCGGGTTGCGCACCGTCAGCTACGCGACGACCTGGCACCACCTCAAGGGATTCCCCGACTTCGGCATCTGCAGCTTCTGCTTCTCCAAGCACATCGAATCCTCACCGCTGGCCCACGAATTTGACGCGATTGTCAAAACGAAGGGCCTCTGCCGGTTTAACGTGCCGCGGGTGACCAAAAGCCTGTGGCCTGAGGCGCAAAGAACATCGTCGGTGGCCGCGCTGCGCGACTATGTTTCCCGCCGCATCACCATCCCAGCTTGCACCAAGAAGGGCGGCGCCGTCGGAGCGGATGGGGTCAAATGGTTTGGACTGGTCGGCGGCGAGCTTGGCATGGTGGCTTGCGAGGCGTGTCACGAGGACGAAGTCGCCGGGACGTCGTTTGCTGGCCGGTTCGAGCCGCTGAAGCAGGTCCAAGGCGCTTCGGAGCGCTGGATATGCACCATCAGCTACGAGCACGTCAGCAGGTGCCTGCAGATCTTCTCGGCGTGCGATGCCTGGAGTGAGTTTGTGGCCGCGGCGGGGAAGCGCATGGCGCTGCCGGACTGTTCCGAAACGATGGGCTCGGCGACAAGCCGCAACTGGTACCGGCCGATCCGGCCGACGGGTGACCTCGACATCTGCGAGGCGTGCTATCTCGACAGCCTGGCGCTAACGGACCTCGGGGAGCACTTTGCCGAGACGGGCGAGAGCTTCGAGCAGAAGCTGTGCATGCGCATCTGCGACCTGCTGCTCATGAACCTGAGCGAGGCGCTCGTCGTGTGCCGGACAAAGGGACTTGGCATCGATGCGTTTCTGCGCGCGGCCGGCAAAATTGCGTCGAGCCCGCGGTGCTACAAAAAGGCTGGCATCACCGACGGCCGGTTTTACAATTTCGCGGGCACGTCGGCGGCCAACTTTGGCGTTTGCGAGGGTTGCCATGCGGGAATCCTGGAGCCGCACGGCGTGGCCCCTCTGTTCGGGTCGGAGCCGAAGCTCATCCAGGGCACCGCATGGTGCGCCTTCAATCCCAGCGTCGAGCGGTTTGGCGGCCTCGTGGACCATTGGCTCGAGGCCGTCGAGACAGGGGCGTGGCCCACCTACGAGCGCTGGGTGTCCCGGTTCGCGGCGCTGCCGACGTGCCCAAACTTCAACATGGTGGCGGGCCGTCGCTGGTACGGCTGGGACGACCTGCCCATGTGTCCAGAATGCTACGAGACGGTCGCCGAGGGCACGCAGCTGGCGTCATCTTTCGAGCTCCGCGACACGTCCGTCGAGGGCGAGCGGCTGTGCTCCGCCTACTCGCAGCACATGAGAGGCCGATGGGCCGAGGCCATCTCGGCGGGCGATGCAGCGGGCTTGCGCGAGTTCAACAAGTACCGCATGTCCGTGTACGCGCAGACGGTGCCGCGGTTCAAGATGCTGGCGCAGATGCAAACGATGCAGAACCAGCTGGCCCTGTCGCAGATGATGCTTGGCCTGTCGCTGCAGCACGCCGACGCCATCAGCGGTTGGGGCGGTTCCTCAGGGTACGAGTACGGCAACAGCTCCCTCGGGTACCACTCGTCGCAGTACGGCGTCGACAGCGCAAAGGCCTTTGACGAGGGGCGCGCGACCATGGCGCGAGCCAACGGGCCCATTGCCGAGGCGAGCTACCTGAAGGACGTTTGGCAAGCAGTGGAGTGACAGGGCGATGTTTGAGGCAACGTGATCCTTGCATTGGTCTTTCCAAACGTGAAGCCGCGATGTGATGGAAGTAGACGCCTAGCGGAGTCGTGGAAGTGTGGTGATGGGGTCCTTGGCGTAGAAGAGTACACTGCCCTGGACATACGAGTATTTTGACATTGCGTCGAGGGGTGCTCTGACTGGGGACAGCTTCAGACAGCCAGACTGCATGCCTTTGACGCACTCAAAATTAGCGTGGGCATCATGCAGAACAAAAAGAACTACTCACGGCCAAGCAAAATGTGGACAATCCGCGAATCGAACGCGGGACCTTCAGCATGCTAAGCAGACGTTATACCACTAAACCAATCGCCCATCTCTGGATGCCGAGGTACAGGGGTGTTGAGGCTATCGCAGGCGGAGAGGGGCGATTCAGGGACTGGACCTGGTCGTGTGATGTAGGTAGTCAAAAGACGCAATGAGAGGATGGCATTATAGCCAGGATGTCACCATTGAAGTGAATCGGCCAGATTGAGGAAGGACGGGCACTTCACCGAGTGTTTGGATGGGAACAAGTGAACTTGTTTGATGAAAGTTGATGATGTTGACGTGTTGTTGGCGTTGGGGTTGATAATGATGCCGCTGACTCAGCACTGCACGTGCCTCCATCACCCCTCACCGCTTCAAAACCTCACGGTTCTCAATTGAAGCATACTACTAGTATCTCCAGCGTCTCCGTGTTTCATGAGATCATCTGGCTTCGACTGCTTCCACTGCACTCACACTCGCCGAATCTCAATCTCCGGCGCCGACAGCACCTGCCAGTCCTCGGCCGTCTGCGGGCTGCCAAAGGGCTTCAAAACCGCGAAGCGCACGTGGTAGCGACCATCGACAATGTCCGTTCCGTTGGCCAGCTTGCCGAACCAGTAGTAGTACGTCTCAAAAAGGTCGGATCGGAATCGCTGGCGGATGGGGAACGAGATGGTCTTATTGGCGTCGGCCCCCGGCGCGTCCGGGTCAAAGTCCATGGCGTCGGCGTCGGCCCAGGTCGTGGCCGAGCCGATGTAGCCGCCGACTCCAGGGACGGGCGGGTACGACCACTGGGTTTCGGTCCAGCCGGGCTCGTAGATGTCCCACCTGATCTCGCGCGAGCCCCAGACGATCATGTTGTTGATCTTGGGGTAGTCCTGCGCGGCGAAGCTTAGGTTCAGGCCGAAGACGGCGGGCGACGACCAGGGAATGAGATCTGGCCCGGTGTTGTGGAACGGGTACCCGGGCTCGGAGACGTGGTCGAGCTCGCGTCGGAGGTCTGCGGCGAGGCCAGTGAAGGGGACAGCCAGCTTTTCGCCAAGGCTGCTAGACACCACCAGACTGCCACCGTAGACGGGAAGTGCCGATGCGTTCCAGCCAAGGGCGCTGGGGTTGTCGAAGTGAACGCTGTGGTCGAGTCAGCATAAGCCGCGACAAGGCTCGAGGCACTCACGATACTGTCCTGCTCTCCCCGGGACCGAGGGTGAAGCTCCGCGGCAGCATGATCCTGGGCACCAGCTCCACGGGCTGCAGCTCCGTGGTGTTCCTGACGCGCCTGGTCCTACCCCGCCAGCCATCCAGCCAGCCAAGGAGCTCGAGGCCGGCCGAGTTCTCAATCTCAAAATTGTACGTCGCGGGCTCGTCTCCCCCGTTGAAAACAGAGACGGGGTGGTTCGACTTGAAGTTGCGGGTGTCGTTCAAGGCGATCTTGTCAAAGTCGAGATGGCTGGTGTACTGCAACACCTTCCAGGCATCGACAAGTCCGGAGCCAACCTGGGCGGGAGGGGCCCTCCAGTCGAGGGGCGAGCGGACGCCGTCGGCGTCGATCCACGGGAGCGACTCACCACTGGAGATGATGCGCTGGTGCAGCCTCCTGGCGAGGCCCTTGCCGTGAACGCTCCGGCCGCCGTGCTCCCCGATCCAGAGTGCCGCGATACCCGCGACGTAAGGGGTCGCCATGGATGTGCCACTGGCGACGACAAGGGCGTCTGGTGCGCTGATCGAAACGCTCAGAATGTTCCTACCGGGGGCGGCCACGTCGGGCTTGAGGGCTAGATCGTACAGGCCTCCCCACGAGGTAAAGTTGCTCGGCTTGACGATGGTGTCGAGCTCGGGGTCTGTGTCGGCCGAAGCGATGGAGAGGACGCTCCGTCCCGAAGACCCCGTCGAGGCGAAGAAGGGCCCTGTGCCGCCGTCGTTACCCGCGGCAGCCGTCACAACGACGCCCTCATCGACAAGACGAGACGCAACCTCGGCCCAGCTGCCATCCGCCCAGCCGTTCACGCCACCCAGACTGATCGTGACAATGTCGACCTGTGCGCACAAGGTCAGTTTAGAAGATCGGGAAGACCGAAAAGATCGCTTACCCCGTCGTCCAACGCGCGCAGCAGCGCCTGGATGATGATCTCGTCACTCACGCCGTCCCCATTGCCAATGACCTTGTAGGCGTACAGAGAGGCCTCAGGCGCGACGCCGGTGAAGCTGTGCCGTCAGCGACATCCCGAGGAGGAGACGCAGTTCACCTACTTGGCTGTCTTGCCGGCAGCAATGCCCGCGACGTGGCTGCCGTGGCCCAGGTTGTCGATGGGGTCTTCGTCAGGCACTGCATCCCCAGCGGGATAGTCTATCAAGTCCAGTCAGCTCAGTGGTGCGAGGAGTAAAGTACGGGAAGAATACCTTCGCCAACAAAATCGAAACCACCGGCAACGCGGGCCCCTTGGCCGAAACCGCCCCCGAACTACCGACCGTCAGTCGAATCTCCTTCAAAGATGGGGGCGTGCATACTGCTGTGTGGTTGTAGGCAATACCGGTATCGATGACGCCAATCTTGACGCCCTTTCCAAAGATGCCGAGCTCATGCAACCTGTCCACGCCAGTGACCTTGTGGGTTGCCGCGGCGGCCTCGCGGTCAATGTTGTCAACCACCCTTCCTGTTACGAAGGACGGCAAGGCGTACAGCCGGCTCGGCCAGGCCCTGACAACATCTGGAAGGGACTCAAGAGCGTCGGCGTCAAAGCCGTCTGTTTCGACGCTGACGCCTGCAAAGACGCTGCTGTCGAAGGAAGCTACAACGTTGACATCTGGCCGCAGCGCGAGCTCATCTTGTCGCTTCCTCAGAGCCGTCTACGGAGGTCAGCGCCCTTTACCTGTAACGTCAAGAGAAGCAACTTACATGCGCATACTCAACGATAAATCTCCCAGGAACAATGTTGACCTGATCGACACGGTCTCTGGGCGAGCGTTGCGCAAGGCAACCCAGGGGCAGCAGGGCAAAGAGGTGTCTGAGATGCATGGCTTTGCGTTGATGGGGAGGTCATGACGAGGGCAAACTGAGGCCAGCGAGCCTATTTATTTGGATGGCACTGCGACGGCACGTTCCGCAACCTCATCTCCGCCGATCCCGTGCAAGCGCGCGATGAAGGCCGGGGTCCCGTGGCAGTTCCTAGCGGCCTCGGTGTGCGGGCAGGTAAGCTTTTGGTGGTATTCAATCTCCTTGGACCAACCCTTTTCCTTCGTTGAGGCCTGTCAACATCTAAAGCTTTTTGCCATCTGATTCTCACCGAAAACCCATCTGTTGTACCTCCGAGACGTCCACCGGCAGTTCGTGATCATGACTCGAGCGTCGTCCATCAGGGTCATCCCGGTCATCCGGACTTTGTCAACTTCACGCTAGTGTTGCCGACAGGGGCGATCTGGATGCATCGGTATTAAAGTCTAAAAGTGTATCTACGGTGCAGGTCTACTCGAAGGCAGCGCAGATGGTGGGGCTGTTGATGTCCATGACATCGCCAATGGTAACGTTCTCGGCGGTGCCGGAGGTCCAAAGGACGTGGTTGAGCGTGGTGACGTCGCCACCGTCGTTGAAGTAGGGCAAGAAGGCCGAGACGGGGAGGATAGCGGGCTGGTTGGCAACGAGGATGCCGCCAGCAGCGACGTTTCGGCCGGTCATGTCGGTCAGACGAGACGCGTTCTTCGACTGCCACTCCCACCAGAGGCGGTCGAGGTTGGTGTGGTGCATGAAGAACAAGGGGTCTGCGGGGGACAGGGAGACGTCGTCCATCTGCTTGAATGTCAGAAAGGCATCTTCAAGCAACGAATTGCAGCTTACCGTGCCGCCGACGGCGTAGTGGCCCGAGGTGTGGGGGGTGCCGCCCAAACAGGCGCTGAAGGTGGCGTAGGTGTCGAGGGTCATGCAGGCATCGACGACCTTTTGGGAGACGAGGTCGAACTGGTCCTGCTTGAGGGTCCTCTTCAGGCACGTGGGCTCGCCGCGGGTCAGCTGGATGGTCAAGTCGAGCTCGAGGCCGCTAAAGGCACCGTCAATGACGCAGTCGTTCTCGTCGACTTGAGCACTCCCGAAGCCGGTGAGGGGGTCCGCGCTCCAGATCCCCGAGTCCACCAGCTGCACCTTTGCCTGCTCAGCCTGCTCATCCCAGTAGCTAAAGTCGTCAGTATGTTACGCAAAGAGGGCCGGTGCTTCAACTCACGGCAGAGGTCCACGATATCCGCACTCGTTGCGAAGGAGATTCTCATGGACGGTCATAAACCAGCGGTGCCAGGGGAGGAAAGCGCCCTAAAGATGTCAGTCAGGGTCTTCCAAGCCTTTCGGGAAGACTCACAACACCGTGGATGAACTGGACCTGGGCGACGTGGGTCACCTGCAGCTCTTCCCATCGCGTCCTTGAACCGGCATACTTGGTCTTGGACGGAGCCTTCTTGGGGTCCATCAAGCACTTGGTTGCAGCGATGTAAGCCTGTTTCTGGGCGGTGGTCAAGACAGCCCTGGCTGAATCAGCAAAGTTTTGAGTCTTGGACAATGCCTTGACTCACCATGACTTGCGCACGCTCGGGTTCTTGCAGCCGGGAGCGGGAGCGGCGGAGACGCTCTGAGAGGCGGCCAGAGCAAGGGCCGCGACGGCGAGAAAGTTGACCATGGCGAGGGAGGAAGAGCTGAGGGCTGAAGACAGATGCAGAGGATGGTGGCCTGAAGACGAGAACGATCCTTCGCCACGGCACCGTCCTCTTATATCGGTGGTCGAACCCTGATTTGTGATCAGGCGCTCGGATCTGCCGATGCAGGCCTCTCGGCCAATATGACAAGTACGATGAACTCACGATGCGTCCGTGGCTTGGCACGGCAGTCCATATGCGAGACGGGCCTGCCGAAATGAAGAGCTTGACTCCGGCAGCCAAGACTGGTCGGTCTGAGCCATGCCGCTGGCCAAGACGGACCCATCCAATGTGACCATTCCGGTGCCTTCAACAAGGATCTCATGCATCTGAGATGTTATCAGATGCGCTGGGCCTATTAAGAGCCAGGTTTATTGCCTTACGAGGTGATTCCCGCGCGGGTACTGCCGTGCCGCAGAGTCTTCAAGCTCAGGCCAGCTGCTCCCTGTTCCTTTTAAGGTAAAGTAACAGATCAGCAGCCAGCGGGAGATGGCCGCCTCTTTGGGATATGGCTCAAGTTTGCCCAGACCCAGGCACGACAACGACGCTCCACTGCACTGAAATGGCGTCGGCAGTCCAGAACCGACGGTTGACCCTTTGGGCGGCGGCTGGGTGCATCCGCGGCGGGACCGGCGGGTGCAAGTTCCTGCAGGCAAGGAAAGAAGGTCCGAACAGGAAGGCAGATGCGTGTCCTCAATTTACTGGGGATGACGAGCGCGGCCGAGAGTCATGAACCCTGAGCGTCCAGCCTGTTATCTTATATCAGCGGTAAAGTCAGGGATGAGAGTGGGGGACCCGGTGTTTCTCTCGAGATAGTCCGAGATTTATGGACCTTTGACTGGCCGGGACTTTGTTTGTCCACCGGGGTCTGGGGCCCATTCTCGTACTTCTCGGAAAGCATCTCTGATCCGGCAGGTGTACCGTAGGTAACCTTTCCATTACGGATCACATGCCGGGACAGCCGAGACCATGCCCACGGACGTCTACTTAGACGCGCAACAGCACCACCTTGATCACTTCACTATCCGCCGCGCGCCGTAATTTCAAACACTTGTATTCAATCCGGATCTACTGTACAGTTACGCAAGACACACAGTGCAACTCTGACATGAAACTCTGACATAGAAAATGTTGGTGATGGAACGGTTGACTAGGCCCTCAAAGAAGAGTGTAGCAGGTTCCGACGGCGCCAGCGGCAACAGAGCCGGCGGTGGCGATACAGGCAACGAGCTTGAGCCAGATGGGAGCGGTGGCGATGCCAAAGGTGATTCCGGCCCAGATGGCCTCCTCGGCAGCGGCAGTGGCAGCGCAGCCGGCGATGGCGCCGAGAAGGGCCAGGCTTGCAGAAGAGATGCAGGCCAGGCAGGGGGCGTTCTGGGTGCAACCAGAGTTAGACGCCTGCATGCGAGCCTCGTGGAGCGTGAGCTGCTGGGTGCGGTATTGGATGTACTGGGCGGACTCGTCGACGTTGCGCTCGCTGAGCTTGCCGTTTCCATTCTCGGCGATGGTCTTTGCCGCCATAGCCATGATGGGGGACTCGCCCTGTTGGTCGTTCTGATAATACTTGATCTCGGCGGCCATGAGCGGGAGGATGTCCTTCTTGACGGAAGCAGGCCACTTTGCCACCACCTCGACGGGCTGCTGGAAGAAGCCGGCAAACTTGGTAGCATCGACGTTGGCGTAGTCCTCAATGCTGATGAGGTCCTCGAGGACCTGCGTGGTGACGTTGCAGCCCTTGGCCAGCTCCTCGAGGGTAGCGGCGGCGGCCATGGTGATGCCGACGGCGGCGAAAAGCATCTTCTTGAGGGACATGATGGCCATTGTGAAGGATGTAAGAAGCGAGTGGCTTGTTTAAAAGATTGTGTGGTAAGGAGTGACTGGAAAAGGAGTGTGAGTGTGAATGGTGAACTTGTGAAGCTTGCTGGAGAGATGGTTGTTGAACATGGCGAGTATCCCAGTGTATATGTAGATGAGAGCTCACAGCTTTCAATTTAGGACACTTCTCATCACAACAGCACTGCCTACCTGCGGAGTGTCCGGCATGAGTTCTGGTAGTATGATCGAGTCGTTAGCCTTAGAGACTTCATTGAACGCATAGATGCCAAGCATCGTCGACTTCACTCGAGCTGCCGCGGTATTTGCCCCGAAGTCCGACTTCAACTCGGGGTTGCGTAGCCATCCCCAGATATTGCAACTTTATTAAAGTTTGCGAATATCAGCTGGTGAGACTGTTGGACCCCTAAATTCAGTGTCGCCACTCTACAAGCATTGAGGCACTGGCCAGGCCAAGGCCTAGGCTGCACCGGTCCGAGACAAACGAGTCCGAGGGGGCGACCGAATTTGGCCGTCCGAGCCCACGACTTTATGACCTCAAACAACGCCCGGCCACTTCGGGGACCTCCCCGACTGAGAGCACAGATCTGAGGAATTACTCCGAGACGGCGCGATGACTGAATCGCGGCGAGTCATCTGCGGCCGTCCGGAGTGCTCGGTCGTCGGCGCATGGCGAATGACTTTATCGAAGCCTCCGTCTCTGTGCACATGAACTATTTCTGGTGGTTAGGAAACACCAAGTAGATTGAAGCCAGATAGTGCTTCTCAATTAAACTCCAGGCTCCAAGAGACACAGCCTGGGCAGTTCGTTCATGCCTCGCATCAAGGCGTTGTCTCGAGAGGCTTGGCCGAACTCAGGCAACAGTTGCAATCGCCTGCGGCATTGCATGGAAGACACAAGGCAGCTTCACGAAGACCAGAGAGCATCTTCAAAATCTATAAAGATGCAGTTGCCCGTCCTGGCCAGACAACTTCTTCTCCTCATCACTCATCACTCACAGCTTCAATCACAACAGCATCACTCTCTCTCTCTCACAGCTCTTCAGCCCATCACACTCTTTCACTCTCAACTTCTCCAAGTCTTCACTTCAACCTTCAACATGTTCTCCAAGATCATCGTCTCCGTCCTCCTCGCCTCCTCGGCTGTTCTCGCGGCTCCCGCCGCCGAGGTCGACTCCAGGCAGCTCATCCAGGCTGTCAAGATCTGCAGCAACAAGGACTTCAACGACTGCGACACCATCAACTTCACCTTCGGCTTCTGCGGTAAGTGTTCATACATTCGGGTCCTCGACCTTTGCTAACGTGGACAGTGCAAAACGTCGGCCGCCTCAACGACAAGGTCAGCTCGCTCGACTCTCAGGGCTACAACTGCATCTACTACAAGTAAGTATCAGACAACCGCGCAGAAGACGCATCGCTAACCAGTCCACAGCGACACCGGCTGCCGCACCGGTGGTGGTCAGATTGCCACCAGGGGCCCCATTGCCAACATCCGCACCGATACCAGCCACAGCACCATGAACGACGACGTCTCTTCCTTCCTCTGCAACATCTAGAGGGCGAATGGGTTTCTTGGATTGGAGTTGTTTGCGAAGTGCGAGTTTCGAAGACTCTCATGTACACTCGTTTAGTTTGAGGATTGCCTGTTTGATTGAACTGAATCTCCCCAACTTCCTGTTCCGATGAGTTTGCAATGTACAGTGATCGATCAGCCCTGTAAATTGAGGGTTAATCGCCCCCACTTTCCGACCGTTGCGTCCGAGTCCGAGTCTCGGGCCGCACCTCTGGCCGTTGACTTTCAGGGGCGGGTCGCCTGGTCACAGCACGGCACGGCCCTCATTGACCAGGGACCGTGGCCTCAGAGCCCCGATTTGCGGGGTCCCGGGAGGTGGGAGACGGTTCCCAATCTGGCACCGTCTGCTACTCCTTCACAACACGTTCCACAATTCCATCGCCCCCTTGTGACCTAATTCTTTGCCTGCCAGAGTCAGTGAGCATTCCCGGGATATGTTGTTGCTATTTGGTGAGTGGGAAGCGCCATCTCCCAGGGTAATATCGTAAATCTGTGATACGCCAGCAGCTGTCATCGGCACATCTATCGCGTTCCGGGGCTTCGAGGTCCTAGGTGCGTGACAGTGTCATGTCACATGCCCATGGCAAGGGGCCAAGGGCGTCGTCTCGACATCTGTACAGTCGGACCGCCACCAAGTACAAGGCCAAGGTTCCGGCGACGGGGCCTTTTGAGGCGTCTCAACGGTGCTGCAAGAGTGGACAAGCTGCTGCCACGGGTCGGTGCAGACTTGATCTTGAAAGCCTTCTTCTACGCTATCTCCGCCATCTTGGGCTCCGGCCCCTCCCTCTCTGCATACGTGTTGAGCACTTTAGCCAGCAGCGGCAGATACCGCGGGCTCAAAAATGCTTGCCCGTGGTCCAGCCCGTCAAGGTACATGAGCTCGAGCTCGCCGTGCCCGGTCCATCTGGCGGGCGACACGCGCCACTCGTCGCGGTCAATCTCGGCGTGGCGTGCGCGCCCCGAGTACACATAGCTGGCGACAGCATCAGGGTTGGTGACGTTGTCGCGGCCGCCAAACAGAGCGGTGGTCCGGCGCAGGGCGCGGTGGGCGCCGTCGGCAGCGGCCATGCCGTCCGGGAGTAGATCCTCGCGCGTGAGACGCATCTCGCGCCAGCAGATGCGGCGAGCGAGGGTGTGGGCGACGTTGGAGTCGGAGGCCACCGCAAGCCAGATCTGCAGCTCGTTGGCAAACTTTGGCGGGCGGCGCGTAAAGTTGTAGGCGACGTCAGGGAGGTGCAGTAGAAGGCTGACGGGGTCCATGAGGACGAGTGAGTGGACAGAGGGCGACATGCGCGGGTTGTGCAGCAGGGCGGCGGCGTACAGACTGCCAAAGGAGTGCACGGTTAGGACGAGGTCGTGGGGAAAGGCATCGACAGCCTGGTGGTGGGCGGCGATGGTCGCGATGGCGTTGGCGACAACATCGGTGGGCGGCAGCGGGGCGGTGATGCGGCAGGACACGGGCAGGATCTCTATGGCAATGATGCCAACGTCCCTGGGGATGAGGCGCAGAAGCGGGAGGTATGGAGCGTAGCCAATGCCGATGCCATGGATGAGGACGATGGGGCGGCTGGTGGTCGACCTGTGCGGGCGGTAGAAATAGCTGAGCTCGGGAGCGGGGGACGCTGGCGCCAGGAGGGTCTGCGGGCGGAAGGGGAACGTGGTGAAAAAGGTCGAACGCGCCTGGCGGCGGAAGCGGAAGCCAAGGAAGGCCATGCCGACAAGAGTGAGCATGTCAGCGGCGCCGACAATCTGTGCCGTTAGTTTGAACAAGAAATTTGACCCAAGGGACTCACCATGTACCACAGCAGACTACGGTGAAGCATGCGAACGCGGTCAAAGTCGAGCCGCAACATGCCGGCATCACCCCGGCCTGGCCTGATCTCGCGGCCCAGCTTGGTCTCGAAGACGTCCACGTACTCCTCGAGCTCGGCGTCGTCAGCGCCGGGCGGACCTTTGCGGTCGAACAGGGCCCATAGCAGCCAGTCTTTGATGTTCTCACGTCGAATGTCCTCAGACTGGGCACCAAGAGCCCAGCGCTTCTGGAAGGTATCGTAATCAGGGATGGCGTCGAGGCACTCGAGGATGAGCGCGCGCCGGGCATCGCGGTCCAGCGGCGGTGGGTGGTAACCCGGTCTCTGGAGGTACTCGCGGTAGGGGACGTAGAAGACGAGGTACCAGAGTATTTCGACGAGGCCAAAGACCTCGACGATGATGGAAAAGGGATGGGCGATGCCGCGGACGCCAAAGATGGCGGCGGCGAGTACAAAGTAGAGAACTGCGGCGACGGCGGGGAAGGCGAAGAGGGCGGCGCCAATCTTGACGAGCGCCCACTCGGGGCGGGACTGGCCAAGGAGCATGGTGTCGGTGTGAATGGCTGTTTGGAGATGCGTCGTCGAGAAAGAAAGTCGGGATCCTCTGGCTTCATAAGAGCCTCTTCCCGAAGTCGTTCTCGAGACCCTTCCCGAACTGCTTCCCAAAAGCTGCAAGCGCCTAAGGCGATCTTCCTAATCGAGTAGTTGACAGAATGCACGAAACGAGCTGCGGTTCGTCGCAGCTTCTCCGAGGCTGATCCTCGGGGTGGCGGCCCAGAGGTGTCAGAGAATCGTCTGATGTAGGGGGCCGATCACTCAGGACCCATGGTGCTTCGCCGGGACCCCCTCGGGCTTCCCCCGCGAGCGGCCGAGCAGTCGTTCGACGGCCAGGCGTCCGTCAGCGTGGCGGTTGTGGTAGGTGACGGTCAAATCGACGCGGATAGTCTCAGGGGCGTTGCGGCGGTGGCCGAAAAGGATGGCGCCCGGGCCGCGGGCGAGAGCGTCTGCGATGGCGGCGTGAGTGGACACGGCGGCGACGCGGCGCGAGTACCGGGCGATGTGCAAGCCGACGACGAGGAACATCTGATAGCCGAACCAGACGTACTGGAGGGGGAGAGGCATAACGAGGGCAGAGACGACGAGGCCGAGAGGGAAGACGGCGCCGAGGGCGACGACGACGAGCAGCTGCAGGGTTTCGCGGGGGCGGCTACGCACAGGATGGGCATAGTGGCGCATGAACTGGAGGACGACGGCGGGCGGGCCGGTGAAGACCATAAAGTCACCGTTGGACCGGGGGCAGTGGACCTGGAAGTCGGGGCAGGGGCCGGACGGAGAGGTGTCGGGGCCTGGGGCGGAGAGCGGCTCGCGGTGGACGGCGAAGACGGCGCTGAGTAGACGCAGGGCGAGCGGCGCCAGCCAGAGGAGGGCCCAGGGGGTTCGCCAGACACCGGCGACGACTGCAGCGACGACAATGGCGGTCGATTCGGCGACGAAAATGGCGGCAATGACGCGGAGGCCGGGGCGGCGGGTGTCCTCGCGCACAAAGGGAATATCTGAGGCCATGTCGTCGGGCGTGGCCCTCGAGAAGGTAAGGTGGCTGACCGAAATGCGTGCCCTCACGGGGGCCTTGGGCTTTTTGTGACCTTGCTCGGCCCTCTTCTCCGGTGAGCCGCGGTCCCCGTCGTCCATCTCGGGCACCGGGAGCAGGGTGACGGCGGGTGCCCATAGACAGTTGCGCGTCTCCTTGACTTCGGGCATCTTCCCGGGTTCATGGACGTTATAGGTCCAGCCGATCTCTGTGAAGAAGGCGGTGCCGAGCATGTGACCGCGACGGGGGCTGGCGAACAGCAGGCCATGGCGGTGGAGGGTGTCGAAGGTCTCGAGAGCTGCCTTGTGAAATGGCCCGCCCATGGGCATCAGCAGAGCGACAGCAGGCACGGCACGCAGGGAAAAGTTGGACAGATGACGCTGGGGCCAGAGGAGGTGCTCGAAGGGTGCCGTTGTCGCGGCCTCTGCGCCAACGTAACCAAGGAGAGCGCCGAGCGCCGCGAGCGCCGTGTTCTCGTCCTGGGACATGGCGGTTGGAGGTGCGTAGGCGGATCGGATATGAGGATGTATTGCAGTGGGCTCAAGCCGCCTGCGACTGCCAGTGCAGCGCCGACTCTTAAGTGGAAGTCGCGACCGAAGTTGAGCAAGGTCCAGCTGAGAGTATGATGGGAGGGAAGTTGCGGTCAGGCGCCCCTGCCAGTGTGCCTGGGAGGAACTTTGAAGCTGTGGCGGGGTGCCTGCCAGGACAACTACTGCAGGTGATAAGCGCTAGGAGCCAGACCCCGGTCCATCAGCAGCGTCACGGTACACTTTGGTGATCGAGGCAGTGAAATGGGAGGCCAGGATATTTGAGATGCGAGCATTATCGACAGCGAAGTAGAACATCCCCTGCCAGTCTCAGGCTGAAAGACGCCTTGCTATGGATTTGAGCTGACAACATCCAACGCTCATGCCTGACCCCTCACCCGCACCGGCCAGCCCGCGATGCCCAACGACGACACCAGCATGACCGACCCCAAATACAAAATCAGCGGCTCGTACTTGCCCATGCCGTAACCCGTCGACAGCGAGCCCGCCATGAGTGGTGTGCTAATAGGTCCCGTCAGGATATTGCCGATGCCCTTGCCAAAGGCCATCATGCTATAGACGGGGCCCGGGTCGTCGGACAGGACGCTGCCAAACTTTGGCCAGAGGATGACGAAGCCGCCGGCGAACCAGCCGTACACAACGGCAAAGGCCAGCAGAGTGGGCAGCGACGATGCGAAGCCCCAAAGGAGGAAGCTGGCCAGGGCAGAGACGAAGGACGATACGAAGACAAGCAGAAGCGCGTTGGCCACGCGGTCCGACAGCCAGCCCATGGCGATCTGGCCAAAGGTCGTGGCCAGGTTGAAGGCGGCCAGCAGCAGCGCGCCCGTGGCACCCGAGAGCCCGAGGCTCGACGCGTACGTCGGCAGGTAGAGGCCGGGGATGTAGTAGCCCAGACCCTGCACAAGGTTGGACAGGGCAAATACGTAGAAGAGAGGCTGGCGGAAGAAGCTGACGTCGAGGCCTCGCAGCGCACCGCGTCCGGCCACAGGGAGCCGGCCTTTCAGCAGCGGGACCACGGGCAGCACGAGGACGAACAGGCCAACAGCCACGGCCCGCAACGTCGTCTGGTGGCCGTACCGCGACAGCAACACCTCGAGCAGGAATGGGTACCCGACGCCGCTGAAGCCGCCGCCGGCGAACATGACGCCATAGGCCAGGCCGCGGCGCTCAACGAACCACTCGTTGAGCATGCGCAGGATGGGAAAGTACAGCAGCGTAAAACCCAAGCCGTACATGGCGCCCTGCGTCGCCACGAGACCGGCCACCGACGAGACGAACGACGCGCCCACGAGCGACGCGACGCAGCATAGCCAACCCGCCACGATCATGTGCGTCTGCCACCGCTGAAACCGCTTGACCAGCGGCGTCGCCAACGGCGCCCCGAGGAAGTAGATACTCGTCGCGAGCGTGCCGGCCACGGCCACGTTGTCCTGCTGAGTCTCAAAGTCGGGGTGGTGCGAGTAGTGCTCCTGGAACACACCGTACGCGAGGGGGAAGCCTGGGGTCGGTCAGTAAACGCATCACCAATGGAGCTGACCGGTCACTCACCCCAGAGCAGGGCCTCGATGACAAAGGCGCCAAACAGAAACTTGAGCGCTTCCCTGCTGCGGTCCGGCGCTGGCAGCGTCTGGATGAGGCTTGTGGTGTCGCCGTCGGCCTCGGCATCGACCGGGCGGGGAGACGCGAGCGTCTGCAGTTCGGTGGCCATGGTTCGATGTTGGTGGTGGTGTTGCTGAGAGAGGCAGAAGCGTTTCGAGAGGTGCATGTCAAGTGCACCGGTCTGACTTCATATCCCCGCCCCGGCCCGGTGTCACGGCCTCCGGCGTTGTAGGCCGCCCGATCTCGGCCCGCGACCCCGCCTCGCCTCGCCGGCGGTGTTGGTCTTTCGACTGTCACACCGACTCCACTACCCCTCATCTCCCAAGTCAATCGTGAAGGGTCCTGCAGCAGCACAGAGACATCCGGCAGGTTCCCGGGCCAGTAGACAAAAGGAGCCACCTGTGTCAGCCAGGGCCACTGTCCAGACGGCAGTCTGGAGCAGTACATCAACCCCCAAGCAGCCGGCCTTTCCAGGATAAGTTCAGTCGAGCCGCCGGGATGGCTTTTTTGGAAAATCGCATGACGTTCGCGAGTATCGTATAATATCTGGGGGTTAAACCTGCTGCGCCGGTTGAGCTGCTGCACCGGTCGAGCTGTTGCGCCGGTCGAGTTGCTGCGCCAGTCAAGCTGCTGCGTCGGTGGACCTGCTATGTTAATTAACCTGCTACGTCGATAGAATAGCTGCGTCGATTGACCCGCTGAAGGCTGAGTAACGCGAGACCTACCTAGGTCGGCTGTTATACGCCGCTCGCGAGATGTTATACGATTTTCCAAAATGCCCGCCGGGATGTAGTCATAAAATCCAATTTGAAGTCTACCAAACGCCACGCTATGCCTAATGCCCAATGCTCAATGTCCTAGAAAAGCATGACGGCGGCGGCCAAGAAGGCCACGAGTGCCCCCGTCTCCATTCCTGCCCTGCCGCTTGTCGCCCCGCTGGCGTCCTGTTCGCTGTTGTTCGTTCCGCCGGACCCGGACCCCGAACCCCCAGCGGCCTCCTCTTCGGACGTCCGGCCCTCTGGCGCGGTGACGCCGTTCATGGCATCGGCCGTATCGACGGACGGACCGCGGTCGTAAAAGTCGACGAGGGCAAAAGTCGGGACGCGCCCCCACTGGGAGCGGCACAGCTGGGCATGGGCGCCGAGAGCGCCATCGACGCCGGTCGTGGCGGGCGAGTTTGTCGAGTTGACGGCGCCGTCATTGGGGATGATGATGGAGTCGGTGATGCGGGTGTACATGAAGTGGTTCATGAGGGGGAGCATGCCTGCGGCGATGGCTGCCTCTGCGGCGCCGGCGCTCGAGGGGCGGTCGAGGGTGCAGTTGAAGCCGGCGGGGTCGGTGACTTCAAAGTGCGTCTCGAAGACGTAGCTGAACTGGTTCATGATGTAGGGGTGGTCGGCGGACGGGGTGACCGAGGCGACAAAGGTGACGAGGCGCGTGCCGGCGTCGATGAGGGTCTGCAGTGTAGGCCAGGGGGTGAAGGCCGAGGAGGAAGAGGGCACGTAGCCCTTGGAGGCGATGCCGGCGGCAGTGAAGGCAGCGCCGAAGGTGGCGGCGTCCTGGTTGCCAGCATTGACGAGCACGAGAGTGACGACGTCGTTTGGGTGGTCGTCCATCCAGGAGTTGATGGGCCGTAGCCAGTCCTCGAGGAGACCGGCGTCGAGGAGCGCGCAGCTCGAGTGGCACAGGCGCAGAGTGTTGTCCACGTTGTGGACCTGGGCCTGCAGCAGGCGAAGACCGGCATCCAAGGCGAAGGTCGCGTTGAAGTATTGGTTGCCAGAGATGGAGTTGCCGGTGCTGGCGTCACGGAGGAACGCCGAGTTGTGGGCGCCCATATGGGTGACATTATTATACTCTCGGTCGCAGAGGTCCGGCGAGTTGTTGCAGGCGACAGCTGAGGCCGAGGCTGCGAATGCCGTTGCCGCGAGGGCTGTTCGTAAAGAGAAGAACATGTCTGGAGATGTCGGGAGGGAGGTAGAGGTCGGGAGCAGTCGGTCGGAACCCGGGAGAGAATATGTCGAGATGTCGAAAAGAATTACAAGAGATAGCAGAAGGAAATACAAAGAGAATGACGTGTGTCGTTCGTGCCCGACGGCCGTCCTGAGGCGGCAGGTGTGTCACCTTTAAGGAGGGCCTGGGAGAAGCCCGAAAGACTCTGAGGCTGTCCACAGGACCACAGCCCCCCGGCGTCGGGAAGGTCCTGGCAGTAACGCATCAGCCCCACGGGCCCTGTCGATCGGGACTACGCACTGTGAGAGCTGCAGCGAAATACAGTGCGTAGGGCGGAGCTAAAACAGCGGTGCTGCCCCTGGTTGCGCGGCCTCGTGGGTCGGCCTGGTCGTGTCAACTTGAACGACTCGACAGCAAGCACAACCAAGACAGCACAACAGCAGACCAAAGAGCTTCATTTGCCAGTTTAAAGATGTCGATGAAATCGGGAAAGAATGTTGCTGCAATGTTGGTGCCGCTATCAACACCTCCATCCTTTCCGGACTCTCTCCGGCAGCCACACCACCATCCAGGCGGAGTGCATCTGGTTCGATCGGCCCTCTGGCATTGTGTCCAGTGTCGGGGCGGTGCCATGCACGGTAACACCCCTGTTCTATTTTTATACTCGGCTGTGCTGCTTACCTCAGCTCGGCCGGACATCCCTCACCACGAGGGACGGTGCGATCAAGCATTCAAGTCAATCTCATTTACACGTCCTCATGCACAGCTCCTATACATACACGGCCTGCGTCTTGCGTCCCAAGGCCTGCCCTTACACCACTGTCTCTACTCTTCTGGGGTAGCCTGCATCATGGCCTGCATCTGCTCAATGTCCCCGATTGTCTCGTTGAAAACGCCCTTGAGCTCGCTCATGACCTTGACGCGGTTCCACTCATCGCGGGTGCGCCAGATGCCGTCCATGAGCTCGCGGCTGATCTGTTCGAGCTGCTCAATGGTGCAGCCCGAGGTCCGCGTGGTGATGTCCTCGAGGAAGCCGAGCACCGCGGCGTCGTCGATGACGAGGGGCTGCGACGACGCACCTGAGTGCCGCATCGAGTGCTCGTCAGCCGACGAGTCATTAAGGATATTGCCGAGGCTGGCGGCCTGCGACTTGCCTCCACTGCCGCTGCCGCTACCGCTGCCACGTCCCGGTGGCTGCATCTGGCCGCGCGCGAGGGCATCGGCCTGCGAGTGCGCCCAGTTGTCGTCGACCGTCTGCGCCTGGCTGGGCGGAATGTTAGCCCCTGGCAGCTCGAGCGTGTCGGGCAGATCGGAGGCGTCGTTTTGCGTGTCGTTGTGCGCCGTGTGCCCATTTGTGCCGCTCCACTTGCTGCCGGACGAGCGCTGTGACGGGTCCGACGTCTTAGTAGTCGATGCGTCGTTGGCGATGGCCGAGAGCGAGACACCCGGGGGCACCGTGGTGATGACAGACCGCTGCGTGACGGCGGCTGTTGCCCTGGCCGAGTCGTCGACCGACCGAGGTTCGGTGACGGGCCACTGTGACGGCGGGCGCATGGCCTGGTTGGGTGAGTGCAGCTGCGTCTCATCGTCGACGCCGCCCATCGTGACGTCCTCGGCGCCGTTGGACTGCGGCGGCGGGCTCATGAGCTGGAAGCGAGTAGCCAGGTGTGACCCCGGGATGGGCTCGCCGAGCATGACGGGCCCCTGCGAGTCGCTGTCGTTGCCACCGGCAACATCTGACTGAACGCGGTCGACGATGGACTGCATGGCCCTTCGCTTGCGCTCCTTTTCGGCGGCGACGCTGGCACGCTGCATCTGGCGCTGGCAGAGCGCCTCCCAATCAATTGTGGCCGTGTTGGCGGCGATGCTGGCGACGTCGACCTCGACGTTGCTGACGAGCTCGTTGGCCTTGAGTGTGCGCTCCTTGTCACCAATGTTCTTGGCGTCCCGGGCGAGGCTCTTGATGTCGCGGAGGAAGTCGTCGGGCCGGCAGTAGTAGCCGTTGGAGAGGCGCTCCTCAATGGTGGTCGTCTCAAGGTTGTAGTAAATCTTTCCACTGGCCGTCTCCCGCAGCACGTCGCAGCCGTGCTTGTCCTTCACAATCTCAAACGGCCGCACCTCGGCGCCGGGCACGTCGGGCCGGATGTAGTTGGGGTCTGACTCGGCAAAGAGGTGCTCCAGCTGCGCCGCCGCGATAACAGGTTGCCGAAACTTCTTGTACTTGCGGTTGATCTGGTCCATAATGGGCTGCAGCTGCACCTTGAGGATGTTGAGCAGCTGGTGGTCGCGCTTCTGCATAGCCTTGACCTCCTCCTTGGTTGGCACCTTGGGCGGCGGCGGCGGCGCCACGGGGAGCACCTCGAGCACGCGCTTCTTGCGGTTGGCCGGGTCGGGGAAGTCGGCGGGACTCTTGCGGATGTGGTCGACGACGGCGCCAAAGTACTCGTGGCGGCATTCCTGCGAGGTCAGCACAAGTTCACACCGAGGCAGCAAAAGAAACTCACCCGCTTGGGCCGCGCAATTTCCAGCCGGTTCTTCTTAGAGAAGGCGAAAATGTCGCGCAGCAGATCGCTGGCAATCTTGCCGCCGCTGCCCTGGTCGTACTCAGCCGTGGCCAGCACGAGCACCGGGTCCGTAGGCGGGATCGACTTGAGCATGGCTTTGAACGTGATGTAAGCGACGGTATCTTTCACCGTTTCGAACCAGGCCTCGATGTTGGGAATGTACACGACGCTCGGCTTGTGGCGCTTGACCTCGGTGAAGAAGCCGACAATGACCTGCTCCATGGGCTGTTGCTGTTAGTGAAGTCATGGTAGGGAAGCCGGACTACTTACCCGTCCATCGGCAAGGAGATTTGGTAGGCCAAAATTCTGTACGTGCACGCCCTCAAAGTGATGCAGGAGCGCCGAGGCGAGGTAGTTTTGACCCATGCCGGCGAGGCCGTAGATGAGGAAGCGCGGGCGGAAGATGCGTGAGCGCTCAAACTCCTGATGCAGGGCCTCGCGGCCAAAGCCGTGGTCACGGTCCTCAAATTGCTCAAACATGGCCTCCTCCAGAGCGGTGATCTTCTTCTTCCGCGGCAGCAGGTTGTCGAGAGCGACCCGGATGGCAGCAAATTGGTCGCGCAGCAACGGCTCCACTGACTTGGGCAAGGGAGCGGCGCCGGCGCCGGCGGAGCGCTCAGACGAGGGAATCATCTTCTTGATGGAGATCATAAAGTCGGTGGCGTGGATGTCAATCTTTGCGGGGTCGACGATGAGCTTGTCCTGCGACGAGTAGATCTGCGGGTATGAGCGCTGGATGGCGTTGAGGGCGGCCTCGGTGCACAGCGCGCGCAGGTCAGCACCACCGTAGCCCTTTGTATTCTCAGCCAGGGCGCGCTTGAAGGGCTCTGCCATGCCCCAATCCCGTGTGTGGATGTTGAGAATAGACAGGCGGCTGTCGAGGTCGGGCAACGGGAAGTAGAACTCGCGGTCGAAGCGGCCGGGGCGGCGAAGAGCCGGATCGATATTGTCGGGCCTATTGGTGGCGCCAATCACGATGACCTGCCCTCGGCCATCCATGCCGTCCATGAGTGCGAGGAGCGTTGACACGATCGACGCATGAATCTGCTCCTGCTTGGAGGAGCGCACGGGGGCTAGGCCGTCAATCTCGTCAAAGAAAATGATGCTTGGCTGGGTGCGGCGCGCCTCCTCGAACAACAGCCGCAGCTGCTTCTCGGCTTCGCCCACCCACTTGCTGAGGGCGTCGGCACCCTTACGCATGTAAAAGGTGATCTTGCGGCCGCCGACGCCCATGGCGTTGGCAAGAGCGCGCGCGAGCAGCGTCTTACCCGTGCCGGGGGGGCCATGGAAGAGCACACCGCGCGGTGGTGTGACGTGGAAGCGCTGGAACAGTTCCGGGTACAGCAGCGGCAGCTGCACCATCTCCTTGAGCTGGTCAATATGTCCCTGGAGGCCGCCGACGCTGTCAAAGTCGACATTGAGGTCGACGCCGAGCGGGTCAGCATCGGCGAGGGCCTTTGTGTTCTTGATCTTGCCGACATTGGGCGCGGCACCGACACCGGCCGCTTCGGCACCGGCGTGCGCGAGCCCCGGCAGGAGGCCGGCAGGCGCGGCCGTGGTGGGCGTCATGCCGACGTTGCCTGCGGCGCCCCCACGGTGGCCCATTTCGTCGTCACTGCTGTCCGAGTCGACGCCGCCTGCCGCAGCGGCACCTGCACCCCAGGGGCCGGCGAGCAGCGAGCCTGCGCCGCCGCCGCCAAAAGGGCCAAAGGTGGTGTTGAGCGGTCGGTCCCAGATGGTGCTGGCGGCGCCACGGCCTCCCCTGCGACGTGCCGGCGTGGGTGCGGGGTCCTCCTGCGCGTCGTCCTCGATGTTAACGGCCGAGAGCGGGGGCATGTAATAGTTCATGGGGCGCGCGGCGGCGCGGCGGCGCTTGGCATTCTCCTGGTAGACAATGGCGGGCGAGGGACGGCGGCGGCGGCGGGTCCTTGACCTCGAGTCGGCGCGCAGCTCGTCCAGTTCGTCGGCCAGTTCGTCCTGATCGAGCTCGGGCTCCTCATCCGAGTCACCACCCCGCCGCGAACCACGGGCTGACCGTTCCTTACCGCGGCGGCCGCGTGGCGTTGGGCTGTCGACAACGGCGGCAGGGCGGGCTTTTTTGTTCGACGCGTCCGACATGTTGACATCGTCGTGGGACTCGTCACCCGGCTCAAAGTCGCTGCTCTGCTCCTGGAAGGACTTCGATTTGGCCAGGCGACCACGGGTCAGGCGGCGACCGGTCTGCTGGGGAGGCTCTTCGGGCGCCTCGGGCTCAGCGGGGGGGTTGGCTCTTGAGGCACGGGTGGCGCGTGCGCGGGTGGGCAGCACGACATCGTCATCGTCGTCATCGGCTTCGGGAGGCGCCTCGGTGGTCTCCTTCACATCTTCGGGCGGTGGTACCTCGGGCTCACCAGATGGGGTGTCCCCGGCGAGCTCGTCCTCGTCGTCATCCACGGGCCTGGCAACGTCCTCCTGCGTGGCCTCGTCGATGGTGGACGGGGGCTGCTTGACGCTCTTGACAGCGCGCGAGGTGCGGGTACGGGCGGCAGTCTCTGGGCTCTTGCTCTTGGAGGCGCGCGGCACGGCGTTGACATGGCGGCCCGAGTTGGAGAGCTCGACGAGGTTCTCCTCGGCCTCCTCCGTGCGACGCCGCGTCATCCTACCAACGGGTGCTCTAAGCTTGACGATCAGCCGTGGAGGTTTGGCAGCGTCGGCGACGGCAGGAGTGGAAGCCTGTCGAGTGCCTCTTCGGCGACTGCTGACGGCGGGCATGACCTCTGGCTCTGATTCCGCGGGCTCGGAGGGATCTGGCGTTTCAGCGTCGGCGGCATCCTCCTCATCCTCGCTACTTTCTTTGTATGTGTTGTGGGTGGTGGCGGCTTTTCGGGTACGACGGCCAGCGGCGTTCATGGGCGCGTCTTCGTCTTCTTCGTCTTGATCGTCGGCGTCGTCGTCGTAGTCCTCGGCAAACGACTCCTCCTCAGACCCCTCGTCGCCATCGTCGTCGATGTCGGAGCCACGGTATCGATGGCTTCGCTTGGAGCCGCCTGATTTGGAGCCCTGGGGACCTCGGGAGCGCTTCTTTGTTCTCGGGGCTGCGCGCACCTCGGTCGGGTCGAAGTTTTCGTCATCCGAGTCTGACTTGTTAGGATCAAAGTCCTCGATGCCTCTCTTCCGCTTGCTGGGCATAGTTTCAATGGGGGAGATGGAGACCTGATGGGGGCGACTATGAGTGAGAGACGCGTCGGGGGGAGCGGGAGGACGGGGAGGCTCACCTAGTATATGGAGATCGGCGCAGGGAGGGAGGATAAAGGATGGATGTTGGTGCGTGGGTCACGACTGGTAGGTGCTTCTCATGGTGGTGGTGTCGGCCTTGATGCAAGGGGGACGCGACCGACTGGGGCGACGGGAGACGGGGATGGCTTCGGGATTAATGTCGATGATGCGGGAGGAGATGATGCCCGCGTCGAGGCCGTGATGATTCACGCGCGAGGTTGAACAGCCAGGCGAGCAGAGGCTGGGACGCGGCAGGGTGGAGGAAGGAGCCAGCCTGGGGGGAGCAAAAGCACGGCTCGGCGGAAAAGCGGGTCTCACGTGCAGGGCAGGCGCGGTGGGGCCGGCCCAATTACAGGGCAAAACCACGACCAAGATCCCCAATTTTCAGGCAACCCCGACAAAAGCGCGTCGCGGGTCCGGGACGATGCTCATTGACTACAATGATGCCACGCAGGGCGCATCGAAGGTATCGGGGTCAAAAGTGAGGGTGGGAGGCATTTTGAGACCTGAACTGATTTTGTGAGGTGCCGCGACCCGGTTGGCACGCTTTAGAGGCCCATTGCAGCCGTCTCCGGCCCGGCGCACGCCTCATCAGAAAACCGTGAGCTCATGAAAGCTCCTGGAAGAGCTTCGATGCCGCCGGGCACCACCACGGCGTGCGGCTCTTCGACAAGCTTCAACGGCCCGGGGTGAAATCCGGGGTAACCGTCCCCACGACCGGGCCTTGTGGCGGCCGAGTGGCGATACAGGTGGCTAGTGCAGCCACACCTTGTTTGGACTGTTTCTGCCTTGGTGCCTGATCCTAATCGCCCAGCGCATCACATGACCCGTTCCCCTGCATCGGCGTCGTCCGAGGGGGCCCACGCGGCGGCCCCAGCTGACGACGGTTTGCATGCCGCGGTGCCGCTTCCAGAAGGTCAATAGAAGGATTTCTGGGGTGTAGGGCTTGGCTCGGATGCACTCAGCCTCCTCAAAATGCATCTGGGCGAACGGTTGGATGACCCGGGAGACAATCATGACGAGGCGGCGTGTTTGTTTGACTCTGGTCTCATCCTACGGCAACCACCCACGGCGAGTCCGATCAATTGACAGAGTAGATCAATTGACAGAGTAGATCAATTGACAGAGTAGATCAATTGACAGAGTAGATCAATTGACAGAGTAGATCAATTGACAGAGTAGATCAATTGACAGAGTAGATCAATTGACAGAGTAGATCAATTGACAGAGTAGATCAATTGGCAGAGTAGATCAATTGACATAGCGGGTCAATCGACATAGGGTGTTGAGATCGAGATACACCTGGACTTTGATGCTGAATACGATGGAAGCTTTTCGTGTTTGTTGCGGGCTGAGGTCCTGTTCGCGTATTTTTTAGAATAATGAAGGACCACCAAGGCTCGCAAGCAAATGTCTGATTGAGCAAAATCTGTACAATGCTGAGCGTAGAGCGTCGCAATCAGCCGGAAGACGGCGCCGTGCCAATGTTGCCATGGCTGCTGCCTTACGAAGCCCCCGGTCTCCCCGCGCCCAATTGAGCCCGACGATGAGATAGACGGACAACGTCCGGCGGGCTGCATCATCGGAGCCGGTTGGCCCCCAGGAATTGGCCAATCTGGGCCTCAGCCCTGCCATCCTCACCACTTGAAGTCGTCCTGGCGCTGCCAGTGCAACGCAACGCAGCCGTGAACGTGACCTTCAGGTGGGGCCGCGGGGTGGGGCGTGTCCGGCTCGCGGCAGCACACTGCGCAATTGAGGCCCGGACATCTCGGTCACGGCCGGATTCGCTTTCGCATGCACCCATCCTTCGACGACGACAACAAGACATAAAGCTGTGCGTGTTCCTCTTCAATTCCAACGACTATTTTTTTCCAACTGGACACCTCCCACTGTAGTCAATTTCGTGCCGTAGACCGCGTATCATCAATACGACCCTCTACGACACCTCCTGCCTTAGTCTCCCTCACCACCTGCTTCCAACATCACCACATCGGCCCGAGCACACCACTTTATACCTCTAGCTCCCTTCAGTAAAGCTTCCTGCCTGCCGCAATGGGATACCGCAAGTCAGCTCCCGCCCCGATCACTATCGAGAAGGTAAGCCAAGACCCTCCATCGGACGCCAGACTCCAACAGCTGACTCCATGTGCCACTGGCAGGTGCGCTCCACCTCGTACTCGTCCCAGAGGTCCGCCCGTAGTCTCGACTCAGTCGCCTCGGTCGACTCCCCCTCTGGCATCCCCCACCGCAACAGGAACGTCTACACCCACTGCGGCCGCCATACGAACCAGTTCCTTTTCGGCGGGCGCTCGCTTACCGACATGGCTCGCTCCGTCTTCAAGCGCGACAACTGAGGGCGCGTTCCTGAGCACAGCCCGCACGACAACCTACGCACGTGGGGGAGGGGGGCGACCCGGAGTCGAGCCGTTTCTCGGCCACCCGGCACCCGGCACCGCATAACCGGACTGATTTGACCCCCCGTCCTTTGCTGCTGCATCCCATCACCACCTCGATCGATCGAAAACAGCGAAGTTAATCGACGAGCTCTCGCTCCTCGCGTCGGGACGAGATTCACCCCGACCGCCCTCAACTCGACACAGCCCCCCTCCCTTCAGGGCTCAGGGTCCCCTCCGGATCCAGCGTCGCCGTCATTTCCACGACTCTGTCAACGTCTTGGCATCAGGTCCCACGTCTTGGCACTACAAGTGCCGCCTCACCGAGGAGGAGAAGGGGGGCGCAAATGCGAATGCATCCCCAAAGTCAACTGCCGGTCCTGCGCGCCAAGACCCGGCATAGCCCTCGTCTTGTCCCTTCTCGTCCCATCTCCGACCGCGGGGAAGTGGACGCCTTTCCTGAAGCTGCCCTTCGCCGGCGCGCGACACGACGACGACCTGTCAACGCGACAAGCTTTTCACCGACCATTTCTCCCTCGCGCCGTCGTTCCCTTCAGCCGGGTCTCCAAGCGACGGGCCTTGCCGACGACCTCACTTCGCCAAGCACGTCGGCCTGGTTGGCACGCTGGCACGCTGGCACGCTCACTCGATCATCGTCGCCACGCGGTGACCGGTCATCGTCCGATTACCCGCTTAAAGGGTAGCAGTGCTACTGCTTGGCCGTGTCACACATGTCTAGTCCACGATGCGGCCCTGCTGATCCGCGGACCCCGCGAGGGGGTTACCCTGTATTGTGTACTGTATAGCTCGTTTCTATTTTTCCGGCGTCGCATTGCCCACGATTCATGTTTCGGAGAGATAAGTTAGATACCCTGGGCAAGAGTCTGTTTGGTGGACCTCGTATGTAGCAAACAAACAATCACCATCGGTGCACCCCCTCACCTCGGGTCTGCCTTGTCTGCGTGCATGCAAGTATATTCAGGACGCATAGGAAAAATAAGATATGTTCAAGTCAGATGGCAGAATGCCAAGAAAAAAGGCTCCAGCCAGGCCACGGCTGTGCCACAACTCCGCGGGCCCCCATGACCCGCCATCAACGCCAGCGCTAACATGCCCACCTCACCTCACCTCACCCCATTGCCCCTTTGCCCCTCTCTCCTTGGACCCATTGATGATGCTTTCCCCCCTCACAGCACGTCACAGGCATGCTTGATGAGGTTCTTCTGGCCAGGGTGGTTCTGGGTGAAGCGCGAGTTGAAGCCCATGACGCCCTTGGCGGCGCGGTAGGTGGCAATGTCGATGTGGATGGGGTTGGCTACGACGTTCCAGGCGATGCCCTGAGTGCAGGGAGGCGTGGTGAGCGAGCCCGAGTACTGGTACACCTGCGAGCTCTGGAGATGCGCAGCCAGCTCGGTGAAGTCGAGAGGGCCGGTGAGGCCTTCGGAGCCGGGCACGGCAATGTCGGCGACGTGCTCGAAAATGTTGGCCAGGAGGGGGTCAGCCTCGGCGTCGGTGCCGACCTCGATGAGGAAGCCGACAACGGCGAGTGCGTTGTCGGCGGCCTGGAACACAAAGTGCACCTCGGCGCTGAAGTGCTGCTTGTCGACGTGGTGCTCGCTGGGGGTGTGGAAGTGGAACTGGAGCAGGTTGTACGTCTTGCCGCTGCGCACCAGGGTGCCGTTGGTGAAGGCCTGGACGGTGCTGCCCAGGTTGACAAAGTCGGCGCCCGTGGGGTGGCTGGCCACCTGGAAGGTCAGCGAGCTACCGGCGACCTGGGCAATGGCGTTGCTCTCGATGTTGATGGGCGACTGGTTCTTGCCCTTGGCGCAGAGCTTGTAGTTGGAGTTGAGGCCATGCCAGCCCAGGGCGCCGTCCGTCTCGTGGAAGCCATACGACGCCACGGGCGCGCGCTCCTCGAGACTGCGGGGGTTGAAGGTGGTGCCGTAGTCGCAGACGGCCGAAACCAGCGAGGCGATGAGGGGAAGGGCAAGGACGGCGGACTTCATGGTGAAGACGAGGGGGCTTGGGAGACAGAGAATAGAAAGAGAGAGAGGGAGAGTGGAAGAAGTGGTGATGCTGGCTGGATGAGGATCAAGAGTCGATAGATGCTGGGCACGTCGTCGTCTTCTTATACTTGGGTGCGTCCATGACACGCCAGATGGTCACGTCCTGTCCTGCTTGGGTTACATCCGCTGCAGTGCAAGGCCGACGAGGGACCGTCCTCGGGCCCCCTTTGCCCTTGGGCGAGTCACCCCAGCCAAGACCCCCCCCCCGAGTCCACCCTGTGATGTGCCCCGGTGAGTGAGAGAATAATCTTGTTCGCGAGTCGCGGTGAAAACGGGGTGCCCAGGCGGGCACGGCGGGGCACGCCCGTCGGCATCCCTGCTTCCCCGTCCTGAGAGCGCCTCCCGCGAGGGGGTTCAGATGAAGATCATCTGAACATGTCCCTGCTCGGGCGCACGAGCCCTGCTTACCGACCCTCTTGAGAGCTGGCAGGTCGGCGACCGCCAAGGCCGTATGATGCCAAGACCTCGCGAGACGCTCAATCTGGCATTGTCTGCCCGCGTGAAGAGCTGCGGCCACGGCTGACCGGCCTGTTGGCGCTCTGCACAGCCGAACAGGGGTAGCTCGCTTGTCCAGCAGGCTCGCTTTTGCCCGGCATCCCGGCACCTCGCCTGCGAGCAGCTTCAGAGGCCCAGTCTGGTTGTGGTGGCTGCTCTGTCTCGGAAACTTGTCAGCTTCGTCAGCTTAACCAAGAGGCGCCAGGTTGTCCGGCCTCTGGTGCCAGGTCGTCGGGTGAAGGACCCACCAAGACATCAGGCTCATCCGTCGGCCGGGACGTGTGCTGCGGACGAGATCGAGGTATATGGATCCCGAAAGTTTATCTCAAGCTCCCGGTCATCTGACGTTGCCTGTTGAGATTCCCGGGATCAGGGGCTGGCTCAGGACGATAATAGTGTCAAGCTGTCGAGTCAACCCCCAAGTTTGCAGCCTCGTGTGCCTGAAACCGCAGCCCATAAAGACAAAGATTGCCGTGCAGTCTTGATTGCTGGCCCAGCACGGGTCTTGGCACTATGCGTCGAGTCGGCTGTGCAGAATGTAGAAGCTCGGACGAACACCACCAGCCTGGCAGCCCTGGCCAGACCAGTCTCTGGCTCTGGCGTCCATGCTTTTTCGTTTCCGGCCTGCCGTTGAAGAGTGCCCAGAACTGGCAGTTGATCGACAGGGCTGTCCGCGCGACGCCGCCGCTAGGGATTGCGACAGCACCGACGTTCGTCAGCACACTGCAGCCCATTGGTCTTGGCCGTGGGAGGCCGAAAAGCAAACACGCCCAGCTCGCGGCAGGGCCATCCCTGCCACTCCGCCTGTCAGCCGGCCCAGTGAAGGATCACATAATCCGGAGAGCAGAGATCGCACAGATCAGACCAGATCCCATCAGATCGGCTGGCGATGCTTGCGCTGGCTCTGAATTCCACGGCCAGGCCAAGATGGCCGGCCGTTGCGCTGTGCGACGTGAATGCGACCAACTTGGCATCAGCATCCAGCCGCCTCTGTCAGCGTGCGGTGGCCAAGTCTTGTGGCAGGCGAGCTGCCTGACCGAGACAAGCTCGGCGAGATGATGACGGTCAACTACCCTGCTTTTTCGCTTCCTTCGCGCCTTTGCGGCTTGGAATATGCGGCGCCGCAGATGCCGTTGAAGCGCCATGCAGCGGCGGCGCCTCCCATGGCGGTTAGCAGATCGACCAGGGCCTCACCCGAGACCCCAGCAGCTGCGCTCCCCACTACACCATCGCGATGTTCACCGGAAAGCCCGCTGCCAGCCTTGCCATGCTCTGCGCGATGTCGGCTGCAAGGCCCCCACGCCGGCTGTTCGTTCGCTCACCGCATCCCAAGCACACCTTGGCGGCTCATCGTGGCGCTGATGGCGCATCGTCTTCTTGGGGGCAATGTTCGTCAGCAAGCCGTGGGTCGCGACGCCCCCTGGCCCAGTCTGGCAGGTGGTTCTGGCATGGCGTTCTCGATAAGCTCATCGGCCGCCACGGGAGCACCCTTGTCCCGCTGCATGGCGGTTTCGATTCGCTGGTTCGGAACTCCGTCGTCTGGAGCCTCCGGTTGAGGAGCCCGCGGAAGATCCGCCGGTCAGCAGCTGAGTATCCCCGTCTTGGCCGCCATCTGCAGATTGAACAAGCGAGGTAGCCGCCTGGAGGGCTGGCGGTCGATAGGGCTACTTGGCAACTGCCTTGTGAGGGGAACTGGAGTTTGTGGAGGGACTTTGGTACGAGGCTTCTTGGCCGGCGTTGAACCCCCTGTGATTTTTCTCAACGCCATCGTGAAAAGAATGTGACTGCGTGATTCTCGGCGGCCGAATTTGATGGTGGCTGCATGAGAGCACTTGGCGGAGAGTTTTAACTCGAGTCATCGCGAGCCCAGGCCCTGCCGATGGTTTCCGGTTGTGCTGAGGCAGATGCGCCGACGACGTGGAGGAAGTGTAGGCATGGGACTGCTCGACAGCCACAACGACAAACCCAGGCGTTGTCCAGCGGAGATGGCCGGAGGAGACAACCAGATACACAACCTGACCGGTCCATCTGCTGTCGTCATTCTCTTCTCAGCGCCTCCACGGAGACATGCCAAAGGCGTGGAAGGCCAGCAAGGGGTTCAACTTGCCAGGCTGATATTCGAGCTTCCCTCCTCGCCCGGTTCAAGCCGGTGCGTATGGTCCTCGCATGGGGCTGGATCCTCTTGCTGCGTCGAAAGCAGTTTCGTTGCGCCTGACGAGCAAGGCGGGTCTCGTTCAGGGTCTACTAGATCCCCTCGCAAAGGTGTTCGGCGTGGCCTGTCCCTCTTGTCTCACCAAGCTGGCTTTTAGACGCGCGATTCTGATCGCAGATGCTTGCCTTTTTCAACCCCTTCCAACATTTGGCCATCCCGCCTCCGCACCACGGCCTGCTGCAAGACCGAAGGAGTCGTTGTGGCTCTGCGTGAGGCTGCTTGGAACGATGCCGCGTGCCCGGCTGGGATGAATCCTGGGAACCGTAAGTGCTTCTTGCCGCAAACTCTAGATGGCTGACCGGTGCAGAGGCGTAACAACATGAGTCTCTGCAACTGTGGTTCAACAGCTGCGTCGAATCGCCCATGGCATCGTAGGTGTGGAGTCAAATAACGGAAGATAACGACAGATCAGTGTAGGTCTCTACTACACTTTGAGTGCCGCTCGGCTGAGTCTCACATAACACGGGCCGACATATAATCAGGCCCAGTCGACGAGACGAGTCCCGCCGCCCAAAGTGGCGCACCTTGAACCGGAATGCCCTCCAGCCGCCGCGGATGCGATCTAAAAGGCGGTACCCCTCACTCCGGAGCAGCCGGCCGTGACATGGTGGCACGACGCCGGCGACTTGCACGTGCAGGCTGTGGCCCGTTGCACCGCAGAAGAGAATCCCGACGCCGAGTGCGGAGGCGGATGACGTTGGGTGAACAGCCCGGGGTTTTTGGGAACACGTTGCGAGTCGAGGCCGGGCAGTATCCATTAGCACACCTTCGTCCACAGCTCCGGGTCTTGCACCGGCTTCGCCCGGACGCGCGTTCAAGGCCCGGACTGCGGCGGTCGGCCGATCACCTCCCGCACGAGCATCGGCAGGTATGCTGTCACATGACGACAGCAGCCGCCGGCGGCATGGCTCGAAACGACGGAAGGCAGCCAGCTTCGGATTTGGCTGGTGGAGGCATCGTAAGACGTGGGCCTGTCCAGCCCGCTTTTGCAGCAACAAGCTTTATGTTAGCCTCGAGCCAATGCACTCAACAAGAAGAAAATCGGATGAGCCTTCCAGCCTGCCAACTGCCAAAGCACGGCGAGACAGCCGCGGGGAACCAGCATCTCGACACTGTGGCCCGTCATGCCGACGCTCTCCCGGTCTGACAGGCGAGACAAGGCCGTCAGGGCGGCTCCTTGGCGCGGCGGCGGGCCCCGGGTCGCCGGTGCTGTCACGAAACACCAGCGCGGGCCACGCCAATGCGAGGTTGAAGGCAGTAAGCCTGTGGTGCTGCTTGCGGATGCCCCCCCCCCCCCCCCGGATGACCTCGGGCTTCTCGGCCACGAAATGGGTCGGGAGGCCGTGCCAAGAGGGAGCACCGGGGGCAATGACCTTCAGGGACCGGTACGAGTGGAGCCTAAATATAGGAGTTCCGCCGTGGGCATCAGCCGATAAGGGGCGAACAGTAAGGGCTCTGACACGAGGCCTGTCGTTGAGTTGCTGAAGTCTCATGGCGCGAGCGAGTGCTGAAGGCGGCGATCTGACAGGAACGCTTGGGCGATGCGATGACGAAGCAACAGCACCGTCTCTGCGTTGCGATTCTCGCTGGCAAGCGGACCACACCCGTGTGCCGTGGGAAGGATGGCTATCCTGGGCGGTTTCCACAGTGCTTTCTTTGTCCGCAGGCGCGGCGCCGACGCAAAAAGGCGACGGGTGGAGAGGCTGCTGGGGGATACGAGGTGTCCGTCTGCTGGACGGGGGAGACAACCCTTTTTCTTTCTCGACGGCCGCTTGTGTGAGTCCCGCCCGGACTCGTGCCTTTTTCGGTCCTAGGGGGTGATCAGTCGGCTTTGATCGGCGCGGGAGGCCGGAAGGCTTCGTCGACCGGTTTGTTCGTTTCTCGAAACGTCGAGAGGCGGCCGTTGAGGCGTACGAGGCGGAGGGCGCTGTTACCTACAGTCGGCGAGGCGTGCTGGGGAACGGCCGATCAATGCTCTCCAGGGGCAGTGTCCCGCTGCATCCGCACGCATCGCGGTGGGACACGCGGTGGAGATTGGCTCGAGATTCGCACAGGAGCAACGGCAAACGGTGTCTCAAGTCGACAGCCACACATCGCAGGCGTCGATTCGCAAAGCAAGTAAGGACCTGATTGCCTGAGTCCTCTGTCGATGCGACTCTCGCGGCGAGGGCTGGCAGGTGACATCGGCCCAGCAGCATTTGCTTGCGACATTACACCGAGGAGGCGGCAAGACACGGCGTTGGCTGGATGCTCGAGATGGTGATGCGTGGAGGCACCCCTATCCTGCTAGCCCCGATCCAGGACGGGGAGGGTGTAGCGCGGACACTAGCTATTCCCCGAGGGCGATTGGGACGACGTCGACGGGTGTTTTCATCGGTCGGAAGAACGCGTTCCCTGGCGTGGGCCCGCGAGGCGTCTTGGTACGGGGGCAGCGCCTCTCTTGGCGTCCCCGCGGTGTTTTCTCCTGAAGGTCTTTCTGGCAGGCAAGCAGGCATGTCCCGGACGCGGCTGCATGAGCTTCGTCTTCCACATTGTCGTCTCGTCTCGTCTGGTCTGGCTGGCCGTCTCTCAAAGTTTTGTTGATTACCATTTCTCCCCTGCGCGCGGCGAGACAAGGACCCATTTCCCCCATCTCGACGGGCCCTGTCTAGCGCCATCCGGGTCAATGCCACCGCTTCGGACGCGGGCCAAGGGCCAATAGGCGGCCGGTGCGCGTGTCTTGCAGCAGTTGCAGGTCCCTGCCGACCGACGGGGCTCAAGCTGCCCTGGCGTGGGAGGCAACGGCGTGCAGCCGGCGTGGTGGTTCGGCGTGGGTTTTGGCGGCGCGAGATGGGACGGCAATTGACACGGACGCCGTCGGCGAGAGGAACAGACCTGGTGGACGTGCGGACGGACGGACGCCTGTTGTCTTTGGCGTGTCTTTGCCGGGATTGCCTGTGTCGATGCTCATGTCGCCGCGCTCAATCCGCAACAACAACACGGCCAGGGGGGCACGGCACACGACCAACCAGCGGGCGCTGCGCTGAAGAGGCTGCAGATATGTAGGGAGCGGCGGACGACGGGCGGCGGCGTCAGATCAGATCAGTCTCCCGGCGACAGGAAGGAGGATCAGCGAGATTCGGAGGGGCAAAGGGGCATGCAGCAATCTGCGGATGAGGTGTGGACGGAGGCGTGGACGGCGGTGTGGAATGGGGGATGATGAGTGCCTGTCGAGATTGCGACCGTGGTGCAGGTGCAGTGTTGCCAGTGTACTGGGAAAAGCAACGCCTGCCGTTCGAGAAGACGCGTCGACGCAACGGAAGGAACGAGGCAGGTGCTAACGGTTTGGCCGCCCTGTGCAGCTACCGTCGTGCCTTCCATCGTGTCTCACACATGGCGCCAGGTACGGCACAGTGCCGCTGCGGGTGGGACCGCGGTGCCCCCCTCCTCTCCCCTGAGTGTGCAGCGTGCAAGCACCGTCGGCGCGACCCCCCGGTCTCGTACCCAGAGGTACCCGGCGCCCTAGCGCGTCTGTACCTGTAGCTGCAGATTCGCCCAAGCAAATACGATACGATGCCCCCAAAACCTTCGCTCGTTAGTGGCTGGTGGTACCTGGCCGTGGCGGAAACCTGCCCACTCACGGGTCTCCTCCTTTCCATTTCCCGGGTCGTCCTCTCCAGTCCTCCTCCCGTCCTCCGTCCTGCCCCTGGGCTCCGAACAATCCCTCTCACCATCGTCACTGCCCATCGTCGTTGACGGCATCACGAACTCTCCCTCTCTCTTTCCTTCCTTCCCCCGTTCCTTCCCTCACCGTCTCCTTCCTTGTCCTCTTCTCACGACCCTCAGTCTCAGCCTCGCTCCGGGACCGCCTCCTCTCCCGCAGACGACAAGACTCCGAGTCGCCACGGCCTGGACCAAGAAGACCCCTGATTCTTGGCCCCTCCCGAACAAATCCCAGCAGCGTCCACACTCTGCCCCGACCGACTCTCCTCCTCCTCCTCTTCCTCCTCTTCTCCGGGGAAACAACAAGCAGAAAAAAAGAAACCAGAAGGCCTCGTCTCCTTTCTCCCACTTCAGCCTCGAACATTTGTCCAGCATCACCGTCGCTTTTTTTCTTCCCTCCTTTCCCGCAGTGCTCTTTTCCCGCACTACCATCGGCTTTTTGCGTTTCCACGGCATCATCATTTTTCTCTCGCTCGCTCCTCCAGTCATCCATCCATCGTCCGATTCCGAGTCCATACCTTGAACAACGTGACGACGTAGCCCTCTCTCCCTCCGACAGACATATCATCCCGGACATCACCACCGGGCGGAAGCATCAGGATACAACCCCATGATCTCCATTGACTGCTAGCCCTCGACGCCTCGCGACGCGGGTATCCCGACGAGCCTCTGTTTGGAAGCCAAGAACCCACGGTGAAAGTGGTCTCTCTCCAGGCCTGCTGCTCAGACGTCCGCTCGTTTCCTCTTCTCGCACATTCCCCCTTCTCCGGCCGCGGGCGACCTTTCGATTCATCAAACACTGTTGGCTTACCCGCCGACGCCCATTAGGTGAGCTGATTTGCCTTGAGCTTGAAGACCGCCCGTGCACGCCTCTGGCGGCGCCCGCTCCAGTTCCCGTCTCAGATCGTCCCATGTGCCCCTTGCTAACTCGGCGTCAGATCCCCTTCCACGACCGTCTACGGCCGTCTCGGTGATTGTGCATACGAAAGAAAAACATGGCTGCCTTGGTCCAGACCTATCCTCAGCAGACCACGACCGTCCCCTCCTTCCAAGGCCGATCCTCCTCGAACATGCTGCCGTCTCAGGCACAGGCCGGCCAGTCCTACGGCCATCAAGGGCAGCGCAGCTTCTCGGGCGGAATGGCTGGCCCTTCTGTGTACCGGGGCAGCGTTGGCCCGATTCAGCCATACGCCTTCACGAGCACGCCCAATCTGAACACAAACGTCGCCCCGTTCCAGCCGTACGCAGCTCAACGCACAAACTCGTCACCGGTGGTGCCCTCGGTGCCGATCGCCGGCCACTCATCATCATCACACGACCCGAGGGTCGCCGTTAAGAACGCCGGTCACCCGTACGCCGGCCACGCCTCGTACAACAGCTCATTCGGCATCAGCCAGGGCGGCTCTCGTGACGACCTGTCCATCCCGCAGCCTCGTAACATCCAAGCTCAGCCGCGACCGCAGTCTGCCTACCTTTCAGGGCCGTCCCTGCAGACGCCGGTACACGCACCTATGCAGATGACGTTCGCCCAGGTTGCGGCCAAGCCCGCGCCCGAGCGGTATCGCCGCGCCTCCGGCAACCAGGCCCGGCCGACAATGCCCGGCGCTGCTGTACCAGTCGGCAGCCGCGGCTCCGCCGTGCACAGCCGGCCCAACAGCCACTACGGCTCGGTTGACGACCTGCACGTGAGCCGCCAGCACGCCGCCAGCGACGAGGCCCAGCGCCTTCGCCGCCGCAGCATGCACAACCTCGACGCGTCGTCCGAGCCGGCGCAGCAGGACTTTACTCGCCCGTCCCGGACGCCGACGCCAAAGACCGCCGCCGAGCAGCAGCAGAAGACGTTGCGGCTCGTGACGGGCGACCCCACCATTCATATGCGTTCCGGCAGCTCGGACAGCGCCGCCTCGAGCCTCAGCAGCCACTCGCGGCCGTCATCCAGGCCCTCGTCGGTAAGTGGTGCCCTCTTGCCTGACCCCTGTCGATTGCCCAATCACGGAATTTACTGGTTCCGGCTCGCGTTCCCGTCCAGCCTGCTGACAAGGATGTTTCCCACAGTCGACCAACCGCAATGTGTCCGCCCCCACAGGCGCCCCCTCTTCGACTGCCTCCTCTGATGACGGCGCAGCCAAGCAGGATTCCAAACCTGTCAACATTCCCGCCCGCAGTTCGTCGTCAGATGCCGCAAAGAGAACAATCAATCCCTCGCCCCTCTCGCGACCGGTGACCATGGCCAGCGACTCGGCCGCCCAGAATGCTTCCGACGCGGTCTCGCCATCGGGCGAGGCCTCTCAACAGCAGCAGCGGCCGCCGTCGTCAGGGAGCGTCAACCTGGCCAGCCCGGCCGCCCAGCAGCTCGCGGCAATTAGCCAAAAGGGTGCCAAGCCTAAGAGCAAGACCTCCCGCCTCCGCCGCGCCTTTTCATTCGGCAGCGCCGCCGATTTCAACAAGGCCGCGCCCGAGCACGCCGCCGCTGCCCCGAACAGTAACACGACCGCGCGCCTGCAAAAGGAGCAGCCTGCGGGTGATGCCTACGATGCCGAGCAGGAGGCCATCGCCAAGAAGCAGGAGGCCAGTGGCCTCGGCAACAGCATCTACGGCGGCCGCATCTTCACGGGGTCGACAGACAACATCTCCGTGTCGTCAACGGCGTCGTCGGCGTCCATCATGATCCGCAAGATGGGCCGCGGCATGAAGAAGAGCACGCGATCCTTGGTCGGCCTCTTCCGACCCAAGTCGGTCGTCGGCGTCCCGCCGGCAGACGGCCCGCTCTCGCCAGAGGCCAGCCGGCCGGCCGTGTCCATGATCACGGTCGAGGCCGAGCGCGTCAACGTCAACCCTGACCCGACGCAGAACGGCGGCACAACGGGGTTCCCGCACCTAGAGCGCAACTCCATGGACCTGTCCAATGCGCCGAGCATGATCTCGGAGCGACTGGGCAGCTCGAGCACTGACTCGGGCGCTCGCAAGAGCATCATGGGCGGAGAGCGGGAGAGGGCCGAGGTCCTAGCGGCCGTCCGCAAGGGCATCCTCAAGCACCAGCCGGGGCGGTCGAGCCCCGCGCAGGAAAAGGGCCCGTCCTTCAACCTGCCGGCCATCCCGCACGTGTCGGACTCGCCCAACTCGAGCGCGCCTAGCACGCCCAACGAGGAGACGTACGCCCACAAGCGCTCGGGCTCCGTCGCCATCGGCAGTGAGGATTACTTTGTGTCGGCCCTGCGTCTCCGCCAGGATACCAAGAGCGCCCCGGCGACGCCTCACGGCACCCTTAAGCGTAATGCGACCTTCTCGCCCCGACTCATCTTCCACGACACATGGCCGAGCGGCGAGTACGACCGCCGCGGCGAGATCGCCACCTGCAACCGCCTCACGCCCATGCTGGCCCAGCAAATCAAGGAGGAGCTCAACAGTTTCAAGATGGTACGTTCCGAGCGTATGCCCCCCATGGCAACACAGCTGACCCCTCTCAGGAAATGGAGGTTCACGAGACGTCCAAGATTTACACACACTTCTTCTGATGAAGCCATCGCACGAAATCCGGACAGCTTTTTCCCTTCTCCGCGCGGGCATCCGGCCCCCGACCTGTATTCAAACCACACTTAGCACCACTCGACGAAGGCGTTTAGGGAAGCATCGTAAGGTGTCACGGCGTTTTTTTTTTTTCAACAATTTTCCTTTTTCCTCGCTTCGGCTCGACACACCCAGAAACACACATTGCATGGCCTCCGAGGCTTCCTGGATCTGCGGGAGAGCAAAGGACGGCACCAGAAGAGTGCATTAGAGAGATGCGACAGCGGAGACCGGCGGCGAGGGCACGAGGGACGGTCTTGAGTTTTGTTTCCATATCGTGTTTATTGCGTCTAGTAACTGCAAGACAAGAAGAGCGCATGGTCTCTCCCACATTTATTAGTGTGCCCGGTGATGTACCCTAGGTCACTGGCCGTGTTCCTCCGGGTAAAGGAGCTTGCGTGTGCAGACGCACGTCGATATCACCTGCATGCGCTAGGCTGGTCCTGTGCAGGTTGACACGGCCAATCGGACCTGTTTCTAGTATGTGGGCGTTCGTGTTAGCTGGACGTTGGCTGCTAGTGTGAGAAGAAGTTTGAACCCGTCGGGTGAGTCTGTCAAGTGAGGCAATAATAATGGACTCTCCCGCCCGAGTCAACCTCTCGCGGGATTCGTTTACTCGTCCGTCCGATTCCAGGCGTCACTCGCAGCCTGGGATCAGGCCTGCTGTCCTCAAGGACCTACCGACCACCTGATGTATGGCTTGCAGGTGCAGGAAGTGCACTGGCTGGCCCAACATGCCCCCAGCATCCCGCCAGGCTGTAGCCGGAGCCTGATCTCCCCAAGACCGAAAGTGCCAGGCCCCTTGGCCACACATCACCTGCTTGAGGGCCTTCCAGATACCCCGATCGAATTATTTAGAATTCCAAGGCCCTTCGACTTGACGAGGCTCTTCCTCTTGACATCTAGACCGCCAGGTCAGCATCGAGATATATGGCGAAGACAAAGGTCCTTCGATCTGGTGCCTGGCGAAAATGGTTTCAATCCTCTAGCACTCGCCCGCCCCTTGTTCGCTCCCGCATGTGAGCAAATTTGGAACTCCCATCAGGCGCATTTAGGGGGGCTGGACGTCGTCGCCCCGGCCACATGGCCACTTTCTGCCAGCAGCTCGTATCCCCTGTGTGCTCACGACTCTCAAGACCTTCATATGCGTGTACGTATGGCATGACCTGTTTGTCAAACCCGGAACGCCTTCTGGGACATTTTCAATATTCCCATGGACCAAGATCGGTTCAGCCTTGTCCCAGAAGCTAGTTTCTGGACAAATGCTCCAGTGATCTTTTGTATTGTCGAGTGCCTCCTGGCATGGCTGTGACGCCGAGCCGCCCCGGCATTCTCACGGCCGGGAGTCATTATTTGCCTTGATGAACGAGGTCGGCAGATTCTCAACGGTTGGAGCATGTTGATAGTCCCATGTGCGAGACTGACGACCGTCTGGAATGGGGGACATGCCGGCGAATAAATAATCAGCCCGTGTGCTTGGGCTTGATGGCATGTCTCGGGCTTGAATTGCAGGCATGTTTGCCGCTGCTCGGCCGGGAGGACAACAAGAATGCATCAAATCCAATGGCATACTCCGGCTGGGGACCGGGTTAACTGCCGCTATCCCCCAGCGCTTCCCTCGTGGAGCCCAGCACCCCCAAGGCGTGGTAGCAAGGTAGGTCATCGCCGCCCAGCCACAGCATGGTGAGGGTACGGCCAAACTGCGTTCGAATCCAGTCCAGCTGCCCTGGACGCAACAGCAGCGGACTGTCCTCCTCAGCCACAAGCCGCAGGAGCCATACCATGACACCCATGGCGTGCCAGGGCCCTTGAGCCAGGACGTGACGGCGGTGGCGGGCAGACGGCACCCCAGGGCCGACGTGCTCCGGGAGGCCCTCGGGTTCGAGCGACGGGTGGTAGGGGAGGTGAATGTCGAGGTCAGTAAAGTCGGCCATGGAGGACACGCGGGTGCGGTTGCCCAGGTAAAAGGGGAGGCTGTGACAGATGTTGTCAACGAGGTCCTGAATGTCCTGACGGTGGACGTCCTGGGCGCCGAGCAGGGCAAACTTCATCTTGGCGAGGGCAACGCCGTAGAGGCGCCAAGAGTTCCAGGCACTGGCGACCTGGCAGGCGGCGTAGGCGTCGCAGGCCCCAGCGTACGTGGGGATTGAGGGGTCAAAGTCGTCGGGGCCGACGAGCCAGACGGGGTGCCAGTGCGTGGGGAGGGTAGCAGCCCAGGCGGCGAGTTGGGACTCGGCGGCTTCAACGGCAAGTTGCCAGGCGGCTAGACGGGTGGCGAAGGAGGGGGAGGACCGTGGACGGGTGCACAGGCGGACAAAAGCGACCTGCAGACGAGAGATGGAGGCACCGATAACATCGAGGGCGGCTACGGGACTTGGAGGGACAGAAGCAGCCTTTTGGTCCTCGACCCAGACGCTGGCGGCATCGGGAAGGGGCCGGCCGGTGCGCAAGGAGGTGCGGACCTCGAAGTGAAGGAGGTAGCGGGGGATTAGGGTGCGCACTGCGTTGCGGAGGTGGGAGTCGGTGTCAGAAGTAGCGTCGGCGTGGACAGCCGAAGAGAGAGATATGGCGCCGTCAAAGTGCGTCCGAGAGGGACGCCGGCGGTTGTAGGTGGACACAATGTTCTCGTAAAACTGCAGGACGACAACGGCGAGCAAGGTGGTTGGACGAGAGCGCTCCAGAGGGTCCTGGACTGCGACGCGCACGGCAGCAAGGGCGGCACCGAGAGCCTCGGAGTGTGGATGGCGAAGGGCGGCCGGGCCGTGACGCCATACGGAGAGCATGCCGCGGCCGACGGCAGAGACGACGAGGGGCAGAGGCGCTTTTGAGGGATGGGACGGCGTGGAGGCGAGGGCGGGAACGAGGAGCTCAAGTGCGCCGAGGCAGCGGCCAGCGGTCGCATAGTGTGCGAGAAAGAACTCGACGGTGGTGTCGGGTTCTAGGGATGGTCGTGGGGAGGGTGTGGAGATGGAGGAGATGCTCGCGCTTCTCTCATGCTTCGGCGGCCGAGCAGCCCTGGCGGCGAGCTTTTGGTTCTCATTGCGAAACCGCAATCGCGTCGGCGGTCGATCGTAGCCCTCACAGGGGACGCCGAGCTTCTCGCAGCGCCGACACTCTGGTTTTGCCTCGTCGCACTTGACGCGGCGTCGTCGGCAGGTCGCGCACCCGCCGGATCGACCGTGATTGACCATAACGTGTGTGATGATGATTGCGTATCCCAGGGCTTTTTTGCGAGGTCGCCATGTCTTGTCCCGGCGTCCAAGGCCTCCTTTAAACTCCTGGCCGTTGCATGCTGGGCTTGCGTGGTCGAGGGGTGCTCAGCCTCGCTGATCCTGACCGCCAAGACGGCCTAGTCCGAGTCAGCAACTGCATGAAAACCGCCAGTCGCACAAAACAGGCGGCTCCCTTGGGTTCAACAATTGGACTGCTGTCTGCAGGTGTCGTGTCGTCTAGGCAGCAGAGTAAGTCCTGGTTGGGTGTCTTCGATTGTGTGTGCCAGTCGAGTTGAATCAAGCAAGGATGCATTTTGGCTAATCCGACCTAACAGAAGCTGTAGCCCAACATGTAAAACGAAATGTCAGAAAAGATCTTTGCCAGCAGCTCAAGACGCTGAGAGAGCCTGGTCATAGTCGTCGACGTGATGGAACATGGTCTTGACTGGAGATGGACAGAATGGCTGGGTTGACAGCTGCCAGACGCAAGGAACTTGAGCAATACGTGGATCTGTACGTTTTGCGTGGTTTCGGTAGCTCTCCGAGATAAAAAACGACGTTCAGGAGTCAGCTCCAGGTGGGAAGATACCCGCTTAGGTAAGCGCGCCAGCGCCACCACTTCCTTACCTCAGCCTCGCGCCAGCCTTGTCTTGCAGCAGGAAAAGAAAAAAAATCCATCACCAGTTGACCCGGGGCAACCTCAACACTGAACAGCTGAGCACCCGCCACCCTGGAGTGTCTACGACAGCTGCTTCGTCTTCGGACCCTTCCGAGAATACGGCTGGCCCGAACACTTTCCACGATCATGGCCACACCCGAGCCGCCTCGCGCGGCCGACGATGTCAACCCCGGACCAGGCAAGGCAAAGCTGCACGGGCGGGCATTTTACGAGAGCATCGGAAGCCCCAAGTACATTGTCGCTCCCATGGTGAACCAGTCCGAATTTGTAAGCCATTCGAAGCCTCTCCTCTTCGGCACACCCGCTGACCCTTTCCCTCCCAGGCCTGGCGGATGCTCACCAGATCGTTCCTCGCGCCCGAAGAAAGAAAAAAGGTCCTCGCCTACAGCCCCATGTACCACTCGCGCCACTTTAGCGAGAACGAGGGCTACCGGAGCATCAACTTCCAGCCGACACGCCCCGCCCCTGCCGATGCGCCGGACCAGACCCCTCAGCTGTGGCTTGACGGCAACCCGGCAATGGACCGGCCGCTATTCGTGCAGTTCTGCGCCAACGACCCCGAGGCACTCCTTGGCGCGGCAAAGAAGGCGGCCCCCTACTGCGACGCCGTCGACCTCAACCTTGGGTGCCCGCAGGGTATTGCGCGCAAGGGCCATTACGGCGCATTCCTCCAGGAGGACCAGGACCTCATCTTCCGGCTGATCAATACCCTCCACCGCGAGCTGGACGTGCCGGTGACGGCCAAGATCCGCATCCTCGACACACGCGAGGCCACGCTTGCTTACGCGCGCAACGTGCTGCGGGCGGGCGCCAGTATTCTGACTGTGCATGGGCGGCGGCGCGAGCAAAAGGGTCACCTCACAGGTGTCGCAGACTGGAGCACCATCCGCTGGCTGCGCGAGCAGCTTCCACCAGAGACGGTCATGTTTGCCAACGGCAACATACTGCAGCGGGGAGATCTTGAGGCGTGTCTCGAGGCCACGGGCGCCGACGGCGTCATGTCGGCCGAGGGCAACCTCAGCGATCCCACCCTCTTCGCTGAGCCTCCAGCGCCTGGCAACGAGGGACGCGAGTACTGGCGTGGTCGCGACGGCCTGGGCGGATTCCGCGTCGATGCCGTCGTGCGTCGCTACCTAGACATCCTGCACCGCTACGCCGCCGGCACCGAGCCGCCTGAACGGCGCCCTCTGTTCGTGCCGGGCGACGACGAGTCATGGCTGAAGGCCGAGGCCAAGGACGAAGACGGCCAGCCGGCGCGCAAGAAGCAGCGGCGCGATGAGGGTCCCAAGACCAAGGAGGCGAAAAAGGCGGCGGCAAAGGATGCTAAGCGCGGCAAGCGGTCAGGCGGGCCCAACTACAACGGCATGCAGCCGCACATGTTCCACCTGCTGCGGCACTTTGTTGCGCGGCACACGGACGTGCGGGACGTGCTCGCGCGCAGCCGGTCGGGCGATCTCGAGGCGTACGAGGAGGTGCTGGCATTGATGGAGCGGCGGGTGGCCGAGGGGCTGCTCGAATACGAGCGCACAGGGGTGTGGGAGGAGCCAGTCAAGGCCGGCAAGGCCGAGGCAAAGGAGGGCGAGGACGACGATCCGGAGAGCTCGGCGGCGACGGTGCGCAAGTGCCGCCGACCGTGGTGGGTGGTGCAGCCGATCGTGAGGCCGCTGCCGGCCGAGGCCATGGCCAAGGGGGCTGTGGCACTGAGCAAGAAGGACTTGCAGAAGCGGGCGGAGGAGGAGGCGGGGAGCGGCACGTTGACGCCAGGGCAGGCAGTTCAGGAGCAGGTGCTGGCCACGGACGACAAGCTGCTGGCGGGGTAGTCACAAACAGGCATAGATCAAGCGTTCAGAACAGCATATGACAGCGGTGATGATTATGCTTTCAAGACGAGTACTGACTTAGGGCCGCATTGCATTGACTACAGCTTGGCCTTTTCCACCTCGCCCGCCGCGCTATTGTACCGCTTTCCCTCATCGTCCTGTTCGGCCACGGTCAGCGGCGGCAGCTCGGCCGGCATGATGCGACGTGGGGTGGCCCCCTTGACGACCGAATACTTTGAAAAGTCGGTCACGCCGGCTTGGCGCAAAAAGTCCTCGTCCAGAAGTAGCTCGCCGTTGACATCAGCGGGCGGGGCACGCAGGATAGCGAGCACAGCATCAGAGAAGACGGTGGCCTTTCGCAAATCACGGGCCTCGTTTGGATCAGCGGCCGTGAACTTTTGCGTGGCGGCTGACTCGATAGCCTGGAGGGTCAGCGGAAGTTTCTCGCCGAGTGACTGTGAGACTCACGACTGCGGGCCACAGGCTCGTGATGGCCATGTCACTTTTCTCGCGCGCAAAGTCCATAGCCAGCCCCTTTGTCAGCACGCTCATGCCGACCTTTCCCATGGCATAGGCCGTCTTGCCACGGAAGAAACGGCTGTAAATAGGAGGGCTGACGACGACAATACGGCCGGCGTTGCGAGCGAGGTGCGGCAGGGCGGCGTGGACGGCAGCGTAGAGGCCCTCAGGGTTGACCTGCTGCATGAGGCGAAAGCGCTTCAGGGGGGTGTCTGCGACGGACGCCCACCATACAGCGCCTGAATTATAAACGAGGACATCGAGGCGGGCATATTTCTCAATAGTCTGGTCGATTAGGCGCTGGACGCTGGATGGGTCACGGACATCGACGGCAATGGCGATGGCTTCGCCTCCAGCCTCTGTGATCTCTCGCGCTACGGTACTGGTGGTCGACTGAGAAGAGTTTGGGTCCGGGGGGAAGGGAACGCAGCTTGAGGCATCGCTGGTGGACTTGGCCGCGACAACAACTGAGAAGGTCAGTAGGAGACTTCGGAACTGGATGTAGCGCCTCACCTTTGTAGTCGTTGCCGGCGAGGTCAACGGCGATCTGGCGGCCGATACCCCTGGAGGCACCGATGACAAGGGCAACTTTGGACATGGTGACTAGGATTTGAGATACATTGATAGCCGTCTTGCTACAGGTCTCCGGACGTCTTAAAGCTCCCCCAAGCCATGGTGTTGATAAGTGCTGATTAGTGATCAAGGCTGGCTGGCTGATGTCGTCCGAATCGCGGGCCGAGGTACAGCTGAAGACGCCCCACTTTGCTCCGCGTCAGAAGCCGGCCCGCGGCTCCACCTCCGCCGAACCGCCCGCCTCCCGCCTCGACACCCACCCCATCTACCCCCGCGCCGCCGCCCTTCCACCTACACGCCGCTAGCATTCCCTCGCATCCTATATCACCGGCTCGTCTCTTCCTGGCATAGAACCGATCACGACATCCTGCACTCCACTCGCACCCTCCCCAATCGCAGCCATGGCCACCATCAAGGCCTACATCGACGTCGGCAAGTCCCGTCCTATCCCTTGCCATCACCTTCCTGATTACTGACCTTCACAGCCTCCTTTTACAGCTACACGGCGTTCACAGAGCTCACTCAGCTCAAGCCTACCCTTGAGGCCCACGGGGTCACCATCGAGTAGGTTCCCACCTCCACTCCTCCCTGGTCACATCTTACCTCTCCGCCAGCCTGGTCCCCGTCCTCATCGGCGCCATCAACGTCGGCTCCGGCAACAAACCCCCATGGACTCTCCCTGCAAAAGCCCTCTACCTCCCACACGACTCGCGCCGCTCCGCTGCCCGTCTCGGCCTCAACAACATCCGCACCCCCGATGATCTCATGGCCATGGGCATGACGGTTCTCCCTCTCCGCGCCCTGCACCACATCAAAGCCACTCGCCCCGAGTCCGTCTACCTGGCCGTCTGGGCCCGCCTCTTCGCCCTCTTCTGGACCCCTCCCAACGCCAAACTCACCCTTCCAGATGTTCTTGCCGACGCACTCGCCAACGTGCCTGGCGAGAACAACAAGAAGCTCTTCACCAAAGATGACGTCGCCGAGATAATGACCGCCGCAGCCTCACCCAAGATGAAAGACGCCCTTAAAAAGGCGACCCAAGAGGCTCTCGACCGCGGGGCCTACGGTGCCCCCTGGCTCTGGGTCACCAATGCTCAGGGTGACAGTGAACCCTTTTTCGGCAGCGACCGCTTCGGCCACGTCTTCCGCTTCCTCGGCCTTCCCTTCAGAGACATCACACTCCTGCCGCCGCAGGACGCCAAGTTGTAGGACACAAGTAGTGTAATAGGGTATCTCTGTTGTTGCCTGCCAATGTCCTTGTGCCCTCCCTAAGTCCTCCCCGCCTGCCGCGCCCGCCACGCGTCCTCCTCGCGTTTGGCTTCGCTGCGCGCCAGGAACCCCTCGCGCTCGTTGTACGCCCCCTTGGACCGCCCCGCCATCTCCAGCTCGTCCTTGAGACCTTCCTTGTCTACGTAGCCGGCCCAGTCCATGCGACTCTTCTCCACCGTGTTGAGCTTCTTGGCCGCCTCAGCTCGCCCCTCGCGGCCCCGGATCGTCCCAGACACGCCGAGATCCAGGTCCGCCCGGCCGCCCGCACCCTCGGCCACTGCAGGCTCAAACGCCGACCGGAACGCCTTGCGCAGCACCGACCGCGGCTTGCCATCTCGTTCCGGCTCAGCCCCCTCCTTGCCCTGTAACGACGCCAGGTAGACTTGCGCCTCGGCCGAGGTGCGCGCCACTAGCCTCTCTTCCGTGTGCACCTTGCCGGCAAAGATGTACGTCCGCTTGATGCAGATCATCTCGGGCGCCTCCTCGGGCGGTTTGGGAGGCTGGTCCGCCTCCATTGCTTCGGCGGCTTGTTCGACGACTACCGCCGGCGTTCCAGCCGTCATCTGCTGCCACAGGGCGTCGACGTCGATTGTCACGGGGCCCTCGACAGCAGCCACCTTCTTCTCGGCCTTTTCCTGCGCCCGCATGCTGCGCGTCTTGACCAGTCCGCCATCGCCGCCCTCGTCGTCTGACGCGTCGCCTTTTCTTCGCTTCTTCCGCTTCTTCTGTCCTTTTGTGATGATGGCCTCGTCGCCCGAGTTTTCGAACCCGGCGTCGCCGTCGGCGTCGGTGGCGTCTGCATCGCGCTTGCGTTTGGCTTGGTCGGAGGCGTCTGTTGCCGCGGGCTCCTCGCCCTCCGAGTCGGACTCTGACGCTTCGGCGCCGGCGCCATCATCGGGGGCAAAGTCGGAGTCCTGCGAGGACTCGTAGTGGTCGTCCTCTTCGTCGGGTCGCGCGTCAGGCATTGTGGTGGTTGAAGTGAAGGATGAAGGTTGGATGTGGGGCGCGTCCGACGAAGATCTACATCTCGACCTCAGAAGAGCATTGGCCAATCACATGATACCAGCGACGAAATCCATCTCCTCAACATTAGCCACCGCCATCTACAGCATTCTATCCTACAAAGACATGCTAGGTATACACAAAGAACGATTCCCAACCCTCTACCCCAGAAGCACCTCGACCCTCTCCCGCGCAAATGCCTCCCACGCCTGGACGAAGACATGCCCCACGCCCCGGCGGAAGCACACGCCGCCCACCCGCTCCACCCACAGCACATTAACAAAGTCCAGGATGCCGTCCTGGTCGGCATGCGCGCGGACAGCTTCCATGTCGCATCCCGCGCCCCATACGTCGCTTATGACAGGGGCTGCGGCACCTGGGCGGGCCCCTCCGTCCACCACCCGCTCGTTGCCCTCGGACACGGCAATGAGCTCCAGCTTCTCCTCGCCCTCATAGTTGGCGCCCTGCAAGCCCAGCCAGGCGTCGTGGCTGCGTAATGTTCCTATCCATTTGCCACGAGGGGCGAGGATATTGCCGATGGCCAGGGGGATGCCACCCTCGTCGCCGCCGGCGGGCTTCCCCCGGGGCCCCCTTCGTGCCCCTGCCGCGGGGAAGGGCACACTAAAGTCCACTTGTAGCATGGCCCGCGTGGTGCTAAAGGAGAGCAAGGTACCAGGGTAGATGAGTTCACCGCCGATGGGCAGGTCGGCGGCGGGTATGTCGGCGGCCATGGGCACAGGATACTTGAAGAGGGCCGCGGGGTCGCTGTCGTGGCGGAAGCCGCCGGTCGAATTGCTCTTGGACCAGCCGAGCGGCAGCTGCGGGCCACCACGACGTCCCTGGTGGCGCATGTTGCGGAAGCGGGCGCCGTCGTTGCGGACGGGTGCCGTGGTAGCACGATCGGTGACGTGGAACTGGCACGTCGTGCGCAGCCGGAGCCCGGCGGCGCTGCGGAACCTGCGCCTGGGGCCGTCGGCGTCCGAGGGAGCACCCCCCTTGCCGCCCGACTGACCAGCGTTGGCCTCGAGCACGTAGTCGGCGGCGGCGCGCCAGAGCGTCAGGTCCGGGGCGACACCGTCAAAGTACCAGCCCATCCAGCTCCAACTCGGCACGGGGTTGAGGCCGCCCGAACTCATAGTCGGCGGCAGCTGTCGCCTGCGGATGGTGGCGGACGGCCGCCAGAGCAGGGCCGCGTCGAGGAACAGCGCGGGCATGCCAAAAGTGAAGCCACCGGCATAGGACTTTGCGAGGATGGCCGTGAAGCCGCGGAAGGCGTCAAGCGTGTCCTCGGCGTGCGTGAGCCTACGGGACGAGTATTCCATGCACATGCGCGCGTACTCGTCCAGGTCCGGCCATGGCGGGTGCCTGAACCCGAGCGCCGCCGGCTGCACCTTCGCCGTGCACTTGCGATGACCGGCCTGCTGTCTTCCGCCAGGGCCTCCGGCCGCAGCCGCCGCGCCGCCCCGAAGGCTCAGCACCCGCTGCAGCCCTCCCAGCCGCCCCAAGCTGCCCCCGGCCGCGGGTCCACCGTCCGTGTCGCCGGCCAGATTCCACGTCGCGCAGTGGCACTCCCAGGTCATGGTATCGTCATAGACAAAAAGGGCCCGTCGCGCGTAGAAGCCCTCAACCATGGTCCAGCATCTCTCGGCCCATCTGGTGGCCCGCAGCATGTCCTCGTGGCCTCTGCGACCAGGAGGTCCCAGAGCCTCCTTGGGCACGTGGGGCGGCGCCCTCCCGCCGGGACTGACGAGGGCGCTTAGGCCCGTGTCTGCGTTTTCGCCGGCGGCAGCAACGACGGTCAGGTAGGCGTTGGCGAAGACGTGACCCATGTTGCGCAAGTACTCTTCACGCTCGGCGTCGTCGTCCTGGACAATGCAGAAGCGGTCAACCCAAAGCAGCTTGATGCCGAGCTTGCGGGCCAGCCATATGCCGTCGCTAATGGCCTGCGGCATGTCGGCGTCGTCGAGGTGGTCGGTCAGGAGACCAACGTTGTCGCGGCGCGTCTCGCGCGGAGCGTTGCGGCCCGAGGGCGAGGGGACCGGAGCGCGCTCGTAGACATAGCTGAGGGCCATGTAGCGGTCCGTGGCGCGGGCGCGCACGAGGCGGCGCTCCACGGCATCGATGAGCCAGATGGGCCGCCAGGTCGGCGGTTCGCCTCCAGTCCGGGGCGGGAGCACGGAATCCTCGGCAGAGTCGTCTGAGTGCGCTGGTGAGGGCGGGCGGGCGGCGGTGCCGACGCAGTGATCGCCATGCCAGGCGCTGCAGTTGTCGAGCCATTCGCGAACCTTGCCTATGGGCGTCGCCTTCGCAGGTGGCTGTCCGGCCGACGAGGAGCGGCGCGAGGGCACCCGCGACGGGGGCCTGTTGCCGGCGGCGTTGGGAGGCGGCGGCGGCGGGGTCCCGCGCATGTCGTCCTTGCGGGCCTGCCACGAGTTGCGAAGACGGTCGGTGATGCTCCGTCTCTTGGTTTGAAAGGGCGGCGGGCTCTCATCTCTTGGGTGCCGCGAGTCGCGATCCCTGGGCTTGGTCAGGCGAGAGGGTTCCGTCAGCCTGGGGCTGGCGGCATAGCGGTCGTCGTCGCGCAGACGTTCCCTGGTGTCTCGCTCAACGGGCTTGTCGCGCGGCGGCGTGCGACGTCTGCGCGCTGGCGGCGGGCTGGGGCTCAGCGAGCTGGGCGTGAGCGAGTCGTCATCGTGGTCGTCCGTCCGCCGATATCTTCCCTCGCGCTCGGCCATGTCTGAGAAAGAGGTGGAAGCCTCAGTAGAAGATGCGACGCGATGGCATGCGACGGTGCGCTGATTGGCCGTGTGCTTGCGTTGGCTGGTATGCTTCCGTCAATCCGCGCGGAGCGGCTGGCGGCAGTCTATCGCGCTCAATAGGTGAATGCAGACTCGATAAGATATCAGTAACAACATGAGAGAGCAGGCCGGGAGACTGGAGTGAGCGGGCGACGAGCAGCAGGTGACGACAGACAGGCGACAAAGTGAGTGTGTTGTGGAAGAGATTGCTGGTGTCGTGGCCGGCCCAGCACAGCAAGGTCCTGTACAGGGGAGCCCTTTCCCTCCCGAGCCGCCCCTGCCTTCCAGGTTGAGCTGACGGCACCGGGCAGGGCAGACAGGGGGAAGGTATCCCCTGCGCTCTTTCCCAGCCGCCCTGGTTCCTGGTCGCCCCTTCCCGTCCGCAGCCCAACCGCCCCATCATCGGCCCCCAACGCCCACCTGCACCTGCCCTGCATCGAACTCCCAGCCCCCCTATTTACATGTACACTTCCCATCTGCTGACCATCACGACACTTGGCGGCCCGAAATGCGACCAGCCAAGACGCATCAATCATCGTCACTCATACCTCTGGTCGCATGCACCGTACTCTTCTATTACAATACACTACACGCTGGAAGTTCCGTGCGCATCCCCGCATCCCCTGCTGCCCATGGTATTGTCAAGAGGAACCGTCCCTGGCCGTCTCCGTTGCCGCCCATCCCATGCGCCGTTCAAGAGCAAACTGAAATATCACTTTAACGCCCAAATCCCAAGCCATTTTAGGGGCAAATTGTCCCGTCTACTCCTCGTCGCTGCCCGTGCCGTTACTTGCGCCATTGGGCGCTTCCTGCTTAGTCGCGCCGTTTGCCGACGACGACGAGATGAGCTTGATGCGCGGGCCACCACTTGTCGTCGTCTGCGGCGTCGCGGCGCCTGTGCTCGGGGCCACGGACTCAGCCTTTGTCGATCCGGGCTCCAGCTCTCGGAGCTCTGGAGACTCGTCGAGCATCTTGGCAAGCTCCTCGTGGAACGTTTTCTGTGCGACTGTCAGCATTGTCCACCGGCCGGGGCTTCAGATAACTCACATGTAGAACCTGCGAGTCCTGATACAGCAGCGATGTGGGCTCGTTGAAGGTTTGGCAGTTGGAGAACATGAGATCGATGTCGGCACGCATGTCGCCGAGGCACGTGTACTTTTCCTTCTTGATCTTTGTGTCGATCTGCTTCATCGAGATGGGCGACGGGATGATCAGGTAATAGTCGGGGAAGTCGCGCTTGGGCGGCAGCGCGATGAAGGGTCCGATGATGAGCCGCTTGCCGGCATCCGACTCGTCGTCCTCGGGCGGCTCCGGGTCGTCGAGCTCGACTGCCATCAGCTTGTCGTAGAGCGAGCGCAGGCTCTTCTGGAGCAGGGCGCGGTGCGAGGCGCGGCCGCCCGATGCCGTCGTGACTGCTTTGGGTCGGCCCTGGGGTCCGCGGCGCTTCTTGGCCGGGGGCTCGTCGTCGCCGTCCTCGGCCTTGCGCTTCTCCTGGTTCTTGCCGCCGGCCTTGCGGCCGCGCTTCTTAGGCGTCTCCACCTCCTCCGAGGTGGCACGGCTGGGCGGCGGCGAGTTCTCGACCGACCCGCCTCGCCCGGCCTTGTTCTCGCGCCTCTCCTTGCGCGCCTGCTTGCGGGCGGCTGCTGCCTCGGGTGAGTCGTCATCGTCGTCGACGGCCATGAGCCACTGCTCCTCGGTGAGGCCATCGTCGTACTTGACCTTTGTGCGCTCGCGAGCGCCGCGGCCGAGCACCATTTCCTCGGGCTCCTCCTCTGGGTTGCCCTCGGCGAGGTAAATGTCCGGCAGCTCCTCCTCGCCCATGAGGCGCGGCTTGGCCTTCTTGCCAAGGTTCTCGCCGTAGACCGGGTGGGCGCGACGCTCCTCGTCAAGCTTCTGGAACACGGCGATCTCGTCATCGTTGCGTGCCAGCATGAGGTTGAGCTCCTCATCGTCCATCTCGTCCTGCTCAGCGCTCTCGCCCACGTCGGCCGTCTCGAGCAGCGTGCGCAGCATGGCGTCACGATCCGTCTCGGTCGACTTGTTGTCGAAGCGACCAGCCTGAATGATCTTGCCGTCCATGTCGAGCTTGTAGCGCGCGCGCTCAAGGATCTTTTCCTCGACCGAGTTTGAGCTGATGAGCCGAAGGATGCGCACCTCGTTCTTCTGGCCGATACGATGCGCGCGATCCTGTGCCTGGAGATCCTGGTGGGGGTTCCAGTCCGAATCGTAGATGATGACCGTATCGGCCGTCTGCAGGTTGAGACCCAGACCACCAGCACGCGTCGACAGCAGGAAGATGAAGTACTTTGAGTCTGGCGCGTTGAACTCGCGCAGAAGATCCGAACGCTCGTCCGACTTGGTCGTACCGTCCAGTCGCATGTACTCCATCTGCTTGTAGCGCAAGTAATCCTCCATGATGTCCATGATGGCCGTCATCTGGAAGAACATGAGGACGCGATGGCCCGTTGCCTGGTACTTGGGCAGGATGCGGTCAAGCAGCTCGAACTTGCCGGCCGTGCGCCACAGGTTGTCGTTGCTGATGTTGAGAGGGTTCATGACATTCTCGACCTCGCCAAAGACGAACGGGTGGTTGCACAGCTTGCGCAGCTGCATAATCATGTTGCTGAGACCGCGAGCCGCCAGCTTGCCGCCCTGGCCGTCGCTGACAGCGATCTTGTTGTGCGTCACCATCTGCTTGTACAGCTTGGTCTGCAGCGCCGAGAATTTGCACTTGATGACCTTTTCCGTCTTGTCGGGAAGATCCTTTTCGACGTCCTTCTTCAGGCGGCGCAGCAGGAACGGCCGCAGCACCTTGTGCAAACGTCGAATGACGAGAATCTGCTCCTCCTCCGTCAAGGCCATCTTGTCTTGTCCGCCCGTGTTGGCGAAGGGCGTGTTGAACCACTCGTCGAACGTCGTGGCCGATTTGAAGATTGTAGGCAGGACAAAGTTGAGCATGGCCCACAGCTCGCCCAGGTTGTTTTGTAGCGGCGTACCTGTCAGAATGAGGCGGTAGCGGGTACTGTAGTACTGCTGGATGGTGAAGCTGAGCTTGGAATTTTGGTTCTTCATGCGGTGGCCCTCGTCGATGATCATGTGGAACCATTTGATCTTGCTCAAGATGGGGCGGTCCTTGATGATGTACTCGTATGTCGTGAGCAGGACCTGGAAGCGGCCCTGGCGGATCTTCTCCTGCTGCAGCTTTCTGGTGTTGGGCGGGCCCTTGTAGACGACCTTTGTGACGGAGGGCGCCCACTTTTCAAACTCAAGCGTCCAGTTGGTGAGCGTACTGAGCGGCACGATGACCAGGTACGGGCCGTCCTGCTTCTTGCGCTCGATGAGGTAGGTGATGAGACTGATGGTCTGGATGGTCTTGCCGAGACCCATCTCATCGGCAAGGATACCGTTGAGGTTGTTGTTGTACAGCGAGATCATCCACTGCAGGCCCTTGATCTGGTACTCCTTGAGGGTACCGCCGACAAGGATGTTGGCCTGTTCCGTGACCTCCTCCTTGACGCGATGCGCAACAGCATAGTAGTCAATCTTGCGGGCGGCCTCCTCGTCGCCGCTGTCAATCTCCTCTTCTTCCTCTTCCTCCACAGGGTAATCGCCGTCGCCGTAGTTTTCGGCGGCGCGCCTCTGCTGCGACTTGACCGACGCAGCGAGCTGGTGCAGGAAGCCATCGGTCTGCTTGAGCAGGTGGGTAATACGTGTGTCCTTTGCCTGATCAAGCAGCTTGAGGTAGGCCTCCTCGTCGTTGGCCTTGAGAGCCTGCAGACGCTGCTTCGCAGTGCGCTCGATGCGTTTCTGCTCTTCCTTTTCGATGTTCTGGTGCTGCTGCAGCATGATCCTGCCAAGCTTGGCGGCACCGGCCCTGTCGCGTTCCGTTCCTTTGAAGAGCTCGCTCCTCCGCTGGACGACTGCCTGGAGGAAGTCGACGTGACGTTTCTTCTCGCGGTTCTCGCGCGCATCGCGCTGCTGCTTCTCCAGCTTCTCTGTGATGCGGGCCTCGCGCACCGTCATCTTCTTGGCGCGGCGGTAGCTGCTGCGATTTGTCGTCATGGCCAGGTTATCGTATGCAATCATCTGCCGGCCAATCTTCTCGCGCAGCAATGTCTGCTTCTGGTAAAGGCCAAGCATCTTGAACTCGATGATGTTTCGCAGCCTAACCGAGTCGTCGATGATGACGTCGGGGCTGCTCGAGTCCCAGTGGGCGAGGTTGACGGGGAGGTTCTTCAGTTCCTGGTACCGCGCGGCCATGCGGTTCTTGATGCTCCTGTCGCGCTGATTCCGGAGCTCTTCGACATCGACGCCCACCGGGAAGATGCCAGGGATAAGCTTGCGGTTGCTGCGGCGGTTGTGGTCAAAGTAGGAAATCTCCTTCTTCTGGGGTCGGAGGGTGTCGTAGGGCGACTGGACCGAGTTGAAGACGGGGCCGAGGGGGGTGGTCGAGGCGGGGTCCGCCGGCTGGGGCGTCCCGTTGGTCTGGGCCTTCTCGGGAACGGCCGGGGTCGAGGCAGCCGACGACGCGGCCATGATGGCGGCCTTTGCGGCCATGGCCTTCCTCTGCTCGCGCTGAGCAAAGATGACCTGCTGCACCTGCTGGGGAACACCGGCATTCTTGGACAACAGCTTGAAAGCCTGGATCTGGGATCGCAGCATGGACAGTTGAGACGCGTTGAAATGATTCGGAGGCGCGACGGCAGGTGCGGAGCCGGTCGGCGTCGCGTTGGCCGTCGGCTGAGAAGGGGGGGCAGCGGGCTGCGCGCCATTGACGCCGGTGTTGCCGTTGGGCTGCTGCTGTTGTTGCGGCTGGGGCGCCTGTTGTTGCTGTGCCTGCTGTTGTGCCTGCTGCTGCTTCTGCTGCTGCTGCGCCTGCCACTGTTGTTGTCTTTGCCGCATCTGGGTTGCGTGCTGCTGGAATTGCATCAACACTTGGTGCGTCTGCTTGTATTCGGGGTCGGTCTGGGGGACGCCGCTGTCCCTCATCTGTTTCAATTTCTACAGGGCGCGCGCAGTTAGTTGTGACTCTGGGGCTTTGAGCAACAGAAAGACCTACGGAAAGCATCTCTTGCGCCTGCTGCTGGGTAAGCGTGACGGGCACGCCGCCGGCGCCAGGCAGATGGACCCCCGGGGGGCCCTGCGTGGCGGAAGCCATGGTTTTGTGTGCGTGTGTATCGGCCAAGGTGAGTCCCGAGCGATGCGACGGCTATCTCGATTGCATCTCAGGACGAGGAGCGCGTGCAATAGCTTGGCGTGAGTGGTTGCGGCGCAGAGAGGGTTAAGGGGAAGGAATGTCCCAATGCGGCGCGTCGTGGGGTGGCAGTCCAAAACGTGTCAAACGTATCGCGGCGCACCTGCGGTCGGGCGTGGTGGGCGGTGGGCGATGATCGAAGACGCGTGGGAAGTTCTCCGATCGCGACGGGGGATGGACGGGGCGTCGCGCGAATGTGTGTGATGCTTGTCGCGGGGAGGCCGAAACGGGGTCGGTCGGGGGAAGGCGCCTCGCGAGGCAGGTGGGAAAATTCGAAAAGGGAGGGTTGGGGGCGCGTCGGGGGGGTCGAGAGTGCCGAGGTGCGCGAGGAATCCGCTCGAAAAAGGTTGTAGATGGTTCCACGGGATGGGTGTCGATGGCGTTGGGGCCGTCCTGGGGATTTTTCGATGCGCGCGCGCGGTCTCCGGTGATGATGGGAGAGTGTGAAGACCGAACGACAATTGGAAGTGGATGGTTGGTGCGGTGCTGGGGAACGCGTGCCACGGTAGCTTTGAGAACGGATGACTAAGCTCGAAGGCAGCGTGGGACGCAAAATGGGTGGGTCCCAAATGGCGAGCCAATGGGCTTCACTCTTTCCCGGTTGGTTGAGCTGACTTCAACTGCACGGTGCCTTTAGTGTTCACCTTAGGTAGTGTTGATTGATGTGATGTTTGGCCTGGCTGTAGAGCCCGGACATCTGAACAGAGAGCCCGAACGTCTAAATGGAGAGCCCGGGACAAGTGGGTCACCTAGAAACTGCCGCGGCGATGGCCTCAAAGCTGCTGAACTAGGTACACTACAGCCACGGCCAGGTCTATCTAGATCAGTTGCTCAGTCGCTGTCCATCTAGATCAACTACTCGGTCGCAGTCCATCTGCGCCCCCAAATGACACGGTTATCTGTAGTACTTACCTGGCTGGACCCGCTGTGTTGATTAGGTACCTAGGTACAGTAGTTGGTCTTGACGTGCTTTTAGCTGGATCAGTGGGTGCAGCTGCAGAGCAACTGGGAAAAGCTAGGCACCAGAAAGTCGATTTGGCGAGAAGACAGGTCTTCCGCGATCACAACCCGCGCTTGATTTGAGTCCTGCGACCATAGTCTGACCCAATTGACTGCAGGTGTTACGATTTACCGTGTGATGCGTTGCGGTTGATACAGTCTGGTGTGCCTCCGGGAATTGATGACCGAGTCAGGTCCGTGCGCGTGACCTGACATCACTGGACCCTGACTGCCTAGATCGCAGCTCCCGACTTCTCTCCTTCACCACCCGGCGAGGTGAACACTGCCTTCCCACCCACTGTATCATGAGCGACGATGACGAGATTGTCGTCGAAGGCCTCGACCTGGCCGAGGACGACCCCATGCGCGCCTTTATGCCGGCAGCTTTCGGCAAGGCATCCAAGGAGTCGAACATTGCGGCGCAGATCGAAAGGAGCAGACGGACAGCCGACAAGCCCGTGGGCGCATCGACAGACTCACAGCCGATCGCATCCCGCGCAAAAGATTCCGACAGTGACAGCGACAGCGATTCGGACTCTGACTCTGACGCCGACGAGTTCCCCACGTCGCACGAGCTCGTCCTCAAGACGCACGAAAGGGCCGTCACAACAATATCGCTAGACCCAGCGGGCGGGCGCCTGGCATCGGCCTCGATCGACGGCAAGATCAACTTGCACGACTTTGCGTCCATGACGCCGACGACGCTGCGAGCATTCCGATCTGTCGACCCGTGGGAGGCCAAGAAGGCGTCTGCAAACTCGGAAACCCATCCGATCCACCGCATCGAGTTCAACCACCTCTCGGGCAGCGCCTTCCTCTGCATCACGGCGCACCCCCAAGCCAAGATTCTGAGCCGCGACGGAGAGGTTCTCACCGAGTTCGTCAAGGGCGACATGTATCTGCGCGACATGCACAACACAAAGGGACACATCTCGGAGATCACCACGGGCACATGGCACCCTACCGACAGGAACCTTCTCGTCACCGCGGGCACCGACAGCACGCTGCGGATATGGGACGTCAATAACAAGCGCAGCCAGAAGGAGGTCATCGTGTTCAAGTCAAAAGCCCCAGGCAACGCCGGCCGCACTCGCATGACCACCGTCGCGTGGGGCGCGCCGGCGTCAGGCGGTGGCAATGTGCTGGTTGCTGCCGCCGTGGACGGGTCGCTTGTCATGTACGGCGGCAACGGGCCATTTACGAGGCCATCGGCCGAGATCCGCGACGCCCACAAGGCTGACACGTGGACCAGCGGCATCGACGTCTCCGCCGACGGCAGAATGGTCGTCACCCGGGGCGGAGATGATACAATCAAGCTGTGGGACACGCGGAAGTTCAAGAGCCCCCTCGTCACCGTCAGCCACCCGTCCACATCAGATCACTACTCGACCACCAGCATCCGGTACGCGCCCAACTCGACGAGCATCCTCACGGGCTCCGCCACGGGCCACCTGCACATCCTCAACCCCGGCAACCTGCAGCCGGAACACGTCACGCCCATCACGCCGGGCTCGCCCCTCATCACGGTCGAATGGCACCCCAAGATCAACCAGATCGTCACGGGGTCAGCCAACGGCGAGACACACGTGCTCTACAACCCGGACCGGTCCACGCGGGGCGCAGTCGAGGTCATGTCAAAGGCACCGAAGAAGCGCCATATCGACGACGACCCATCCCGTACCACCGATCAGTCACTCGGCCTCTCGGGCGAGTCCATCGTCACCCCTGGCGCCCTCGCCAGCGGTAGGCGGGCCGGCTCTGGCAAGTCGAAAGACCCCATGAGGCCCGAGGCGCAGCTGCAAACGCCGCTCTCGAGGAACGCTCCGGGCGAGAAGCACATTGCCGAGAACATCCCGCTGGCCCGCATGCTCCACGAGGACCCCCGCGAGGCCCTGTTGAAATACGCAGAGGCCGCCAAGCAGGACCCAAAGTTCACCGGCGCGTGGCGGAACACACAGCCGGTGACGCAGTATGCGGAGCTGAGCGATGATGAGGGGCCGGACAAGAAGAAGGCTAGGAGGTAGGGCTGAGCAGCCTGGGTTGTCCCCAGCGGAGCGACTGTGTCGAGCGAAGCGAGTAACGCTGGGAACTCAAACTGATGACTACTGGTCCTGCTCGATCAAAGGTACATGGGAAATTCGTACTACGGCGATTGGTTTGACGTTCTGTGGCTTAGGTATGTACCTAGAGCCCGCTGCAGGCGCCCCCGGAGGGGACCTGACAGCCTTGCACCGCTGGGGCACTTGCTTCTGGGATTCCCAGGAGCCGAGGATTTTAGAATAGTACTCGCTGTGAATACGGATGCATCTAACCATTAAGGGCCTGGGTGTAGAGCCCGGACGTCTTGATCGAGAGCCCGGACAAGGCGGGTATCTTGAGGCTGTCGCGACAGCCTCAAGACTGCTGAATTAAAAGACCCGGACAGATACAGTGAGCCTGCTGCGTCGATTGAATTGCTGCGTTGATTGAATTGCTGCGTCGATTGAATTGCTGCGTTGATTGAATGGGTGAGACCGCGGTTAACAGCCGCGTATAGCACAGTACACTGTGCGTAGGTTTGGTAGGATCGCCGTCCAACGGAAATCCTCCCCGTTTACCCGGCCATTTAGCAGATGCCATTCCATTCTGCCTGTAACAGCCGTCATGTGGCCGCTGTTCGGAGCCGCGTTATAACAAGCGGCCGCATCCTTCTCCTACATGTACCGCCGAAAGCTTGACTTCTTATCATCAAGATAGAAGACACTCTCATGAGCAGCCTAACACTACACTGATCACCTTGCTCCCTGTCATCTTGTCTGTCTGCTTCCGTCGCCAACATGCCCACTCTATCTCAGCCGCGAGAAACATGGTCGATCCCTCCGACTGCCCCGGTTAAGCAGTCTCCGGCTCGCCTCACTGAAGAGCAGAAGGAGCACTTCCTCAGCAACGGCTGGATCCGCCTGACCGAGTGCTTCACCAGGGAGCAGGCGGAATGGGTTCAGAAAGACCTCTGGGCCCGTCTTGGCATGGATCCTGATGACAAGTCGACCTGGGAGGAGCGCAGGAACATGCCGTTCCAGCGCAGTTTCGACGCCGCTCTTCTGGCGCCCAAGGCTTGGTCAGCCATCACCGAGCTCTGCGGCGGCGAGGACAGGATCACTAAGAACTCCCGCGAGTGGCGGGATGCCCTGATCGTCAACCTCGGCAAGCCTGAGTACGAGGGCGTCGAGCTCACGCACCCTAGGGAGCTCGACAACTGGCACGTCGATGGCGACTTTTTCGTTCACTATCTCGACTCTCCCGAGCAGGCCCTCCTCGTGATCCCCCTCTACACCGACATTGCATCGGGCGGCGGCGGCACAATGATCTGCCCCGAGGCCATCCCCAAGGTCGCCCGTCATCTCTATGATCATCCCGAGGGCGTCTCACCGTACATGGTGGCCCGCGGCGAGCCCCAATTTTCCGAGGAAGCCGGCCTCGGCTTCTTCCTCGACACGGCCAGGAGCTGCAACGAGTTCGTCGAGGTCACCGGCAGCGTGGGCGACGTCTTCCTCATGCACCCCCTCATGCTGCACTCTTTCTCTCGCAACCGCCTGCGCCATCTGCGCGTTATCACCAACCCACCCGTCCACTTCCGAGAGCCCATGATCTTCGACCGCCCCGACGGCGAGTATAGCCTGGTGGAGAAGATGACGCTCAGAGCCCTGGGCAAGGAGGCGCTACCGGGCTGGAGGATCTCCGCGCCGAGGGAGCAGAGGATCCCGGCAAGGCTGAAGATACAGGCCAAGATGAAGGAAGAGGAGCTGAAAAGGTTGGGACGCAGCACGTAGTCTGGTACAGACACAACCAGTCCTGAGGCATGGTAGGCTCCGCGGCATTGAGTTTTGTATCACGCAGTGCCTTCAACTTGAAGTTGTAAAACGCAGCAACCGCGAGCCCGGTGTCTGGAAAACATTGGAAGAAATTGCCGACACAAAAACAAGATCAATTGACCACGGTCGGTTTCGACTGCGCCACGCAGTCATTTGATAAACATTTGGAACAATCTATGCGTATGTGGTGCATCACGAAGCTTTGCTTAGATGATGAGCTTTGCTCCGCAGGTGATCAAAGACCATACGTCAGGAAGAGCCCCGTGCTAAGACGCGGCAACTCTTGATCGCACTGAGCTTGAGCCGCCGGCTCTCGCATTCTTGGGCCATCGTGCTAAGTGCCGCTTGTCATGGGGCGCATGGGTATGCTGTCTGAAGTCCGGTCGGCTCATTTTGGCCACGGCGCTTAGCAGGCTGGGCTGGTGTTTAGAGGAACGCACATCCGCCCATGCATCGTAAGCGCCGCCAAGGCAGTAAGCCAGCGGTTAGGTCACCAACATGATATTAGAGATCAATGAGACTTAAAGTATAAAATACAGCCTCATATGACCGATTTGAAGCAGCTTGCCGAACCCGAAGAATCATACACTGACTGGATAACGGGCCTTCAGGCGCAGTCATAGAACTGGCCGCATTGTCTTATCCGACCCAAATCCCCCAGTGGAAAAAACCTATCTGGACTCTCCGGCTGTAGGGACTCATCTGAGGACCGTTGAGCGCACACCTGACTCGCCGGAATCTCTTTACCGGCGGGCAATGGGTCCAATACTGAGGTGGCTGTTCCCTGAGAGAGAGGGATTCGATGTCGTCCAAGAAGAGGACCGAGCCTCGCGACCGGACTTCGTCATCTTCAAGATATGCTGCCGGCCTGGCGGCTCAAACTATGCTTACGACTTTTGCATCGTCGAAAGCAAGCCTGCAGGTCGACCATGGGGTTCCACAGAAGACCAATGCGCCAACGAATGCGACTCGGGTGAGAATGATGCCGCAAGACTATATGCGATTGTCCACATAGGCTTGGAAGTCGGTTTCTACAAGTACGAGCTCGGAACGGTCACTCAGTGGAGCCAGAGAATGCACCTGAGACAGGATGTCCACGCAGTCACAAGATGGGCGCACACTCTCAAGGCAAACCCCCTGCCGTTCGTATGACGAACTGTGGTAGCCGGGCCTGGCATGGCGCTACATTATGTCCCACTGATCCGATGATACTAGACTTGAATTCAATATACATTTCAGTCAGCTACCCGCTGCATTATACAAAGAAGGGAGGAGGAAGCTTCGTCGGTTCTGGTGGAACGGTCTGGATGGGTATATGAAGCTGGGGCTTGTAGGAGATACCGCTCATAAAAGAGCCGGATCGGATTTGAGACTCTATCGGACTCGTGTCGAGTCGCTTACGCTTGCATAGCTCTTGCACCAGGGGAGCTCTGCGGTCACGCCACTGAAAGGCTGGCCCGAGACCCAAATCGCAACCTAGCTTGGCGGGTGCAACTGTCGAGTAAGAGGTGAATCGAAGGATGCGGTCCTGGATTTCCGTCGGAAGCAGGCTCAGCGAAGTCTGAGGGCGGTTGATCCGAGAAGCGAACAAAATGAGATTGATGGACTTTTGCGTTGGCGATGATCCGCCATCGTACAGCACCTCAGGCTTGGTCCATTCAAGAGATCCATCTGATCGACGCCGAACCATCATAACATGTCGTAGAGTGAGCACAAGGTACGAATACTTGCCAGTTGCAGCTGTTGCCACGCTGCCGACGACTTAGTCTCGTATCGCCTTGGTCTCATCTTCGGACTCGTGCTTGCGGAAGCCCTTGTGTATCGACTGCCCTAATCACTGTGAGCTCCTCCTCCGATCCGAGGGTTCTGATTGTTTACCTCGCACAATGTAGAATAATGCGCCCATGATGTTGCGTCGTTTGTCTGGAGGAGCAAACGGAGGGCGCCGAGTCCAGGTAAGCCCACAGTTCGAACACTGTGACGGATAACTGTATCCAGGATAACCACCGCCATCCTCTCAACGACCAACCTGACGGTCTCGCCTTCTCATGGAAGCACAGCAACCAACCACAACACCACGTTCTTCGCGCCGCTCGCTCGGGCGGTGCATCAACCCATTGCCCCGCCATGGCAAGCCGCTACAGTGAGAGCGGAACGGAGAGGATGCATGGGACGTCGCCTTGGCCAGATGCCGACGACAATGGCAATCACGGCACCACAGAGGCTGGCTCAGACGACGAATCGGTGCACCCGGGCGCGGGCGAGTCGCGGGAAGAATCGTTGTCGCCATTCGATCCAACTGTTACGAAGGGATTTAAGTACTCCGTCTACGACTCGGATGAGGACGGCAACGACAAAGAGGAGCACCGCCCCTTGCCTCCCAACAAGGCCACCTGGGACTCTCGAGCTGTCCGGAAGTGCGCTCGCTCCGAGTTCATTTACCCGGGCAGCACCTGGAAGAGCTCGACGTTTCGGGCCATTCCCCCGGCGAACGCCGCCGAGTCGAGGATGGCCGGCAGCACCAAGCAGAAGAACTTCAACAGCGCCAACTTTGTTCGCATCGTCAAGGGGACCACACGCTGCAGGAAGGCCCAGCGCCTTTCCAGCTACCTGGCCGCTGAGATCACTGCCCACCTGACGGCATGCAACGACTACGATGTGTTCTGGACGGCAGCCCACGACATGGAGGAGTACATCCGCCAAGCCATCTGGCCGCAGCTAATGCAGATGGACGCGGTCCGTCTCCAGCGAGGTCTCCGGAGCAAGACCGTGGAGCTCGCAAAGTGCATCCCCCCGCCCCGTGCCCCCGGCTTCAGCAATGATCGGTTTTGGGGCTTCTCGGTGTACCTGGCGCTGAGGTTCCCAGCTGGCCTGCACCCTTTTACCACACCCGTTGTCCGCAACTCCATCGCGTACTTCCGCAGGTGTCTTACGGACCACAAAAATCCATGGGGTGCAGATCCCACCACCATAAAGAGCCAGATGGCAATGGCGGCCACGTGGGCCGGCTATCATATCAGTCGCCACCTGATCAACCGCAACATATACGACATGAGCGAGGAAGAAGTCCAACGCCAGAAGACACAGCTTGACACCCTCGTCTGGCTGGGCTGTCTGCAGGTCCCTCACCTCCGCGCTCTCTTTGAAGGCGTCCTCAGGGAGAACGGAGACATGGACATGGACAAGCCCGTGGAGTCGCTCCAGCAGGAGATGTACCTTATGCAGTGGGACAGGTTCGTCGGCGCTTGCCATCGGGTGGGCTACAACTGGGAGCGCTCGCTCCCGCTGCCCCTGTGCAAGCCCAGCCGTCTCCTCAGGGAGATGCGGGCGTCGAGGGAACTCCCCGATGACTGGGATCACGAGACGGCGTTCACCGAAGAGTTCGACGAACCACTGGATCCGTCATTGCACACTTTCAAGGCTGCCTACCCCATGGTCTTGGCCCAAAACGTGACAGCAAAGGTCGAAAGGATCAACGCGTGGCTCCTGGCCTTCCTCCGCAGACAAGCTCTGCGAGACGATGTGACGAGCGCCGAGTTCAGCTACATGCCCCCGGAGGCTTTCCCGGATGAAGACGACCGACGCCCTGCAGAGCCCCCATCAGCCATAGTGAAGATGGAGATACCCCTGGAGCAGATCCAGATGGATATCTCACTGCTCAAGACTTCGGTCGCGAGGGTCGAGGTCGCCGTTGCGGAGAGTCGCGAGAGGCATGCGGAGACTCTTGGAAAGATCACCGAACTGTACGAAAAGGTCACAGAGATCCACGAAAAGGCTGCTCGCGATGCGGCGGAACCCCCAAGCCACAACCTCAGCGACATCGACCTCGACGCACTGGCTCGTAGGGTTGCGCCAGCCTTGTTGGGGATACTCCAACCCGACCTCACCAAGACCGTGGAGGCATCTCTGGAGGTCAATATGGAGCAGACGAGGGAAGCGGTGCACTCGATCGTGAGTGACGCGGCCAAGTCGATCATGAGCGACGCGGCCACCTCGATCATGGACTCGAACAATGCACGGGCGGCCGAAGTTGAGAAGTCGATGGAGCAGCATTACTCCCAGAGCACAGCACGGATGGCTGAGCTGAAGAAATCAGTTGAGAAGCATTGCTCCCATCAGACGGCACGGACGGCCGAGCTCAAGAAGTCAATGGACCAACATTACGCCCAGAACACGGCGCGAACGGTCGAACTCAAGACATCGATGGAAGAGCATTTTTCCCATCACACGGCACGGACAACAGAACTCAAGACGTCAATGGACCATCATTACTCCCAGAACACGGTCCGGTCGGCTGAGCTCAAGAAGTCGATGGAGCAGCATTGCTCCCAGGCTCTCCGGCAGACCAAGGTCCAACCCCCTCGACCCGCAGCGGCGCTCAATTCGCAGACCGAACAAGCGCCTCGGCCGCCTCGGCCGGCGACTGCAGTTAATGACACCGTCGCGAGACCTTCGCAGGTCAGTGCCCAAATCTCCCAGTCGGCGCCTCCGCTCGACAGGGTTGAGACGAGGGCCGCGCAAAACAAAGCACAGCCCCCACGATCGGCGCCCACGCTGGACAGGGTCGAGACGAGGTCCTCGCAGAGCAAGGCACAAGTCGACAACGCTAAGAGGCCCTCTCAGACCGAACAGCCAGGGCCGGCGCCTACGCTCGACAAGACCGAGACGAGATCTTCTCAGACAGGTGCACAACCCCCACAGCCGGCGCCCGCTACAAGGAACACCAAGCACCGACATTCCGACGCTGGTCCCGTAACCATCGATCTCGAATCCCCCGCCCCATACTTCACTCGCAGCAAGAAGGATCGATTCCCGGCAGGCAGGCATTCCGACGCCGGTGCTGTACTCATCGACCTCGAGGCCCCCGCCCCATACTATACCCGCAGCAAGAAAGATCTGTTTGCGGCAGGGAGGCATTCTGACGTGGGGCCCGTGGTCATCGACTTCGAACACGCTGCCCCATACTATACTCGTAGCAAGAGGGATCGGGCGTCGTCAGGCAGGCTTTCCGAAGGCACAAGAGTGCATCGAGACGACGATGACGAGGCGCTGTCCACTTCTACGCCTCCGCTCATCAAGCGCAGCAAGCTGTTTTCGGGCGGAGCTGTTCCTGAGAACCCCTTGGCGCAACCGACCAAAACTCCCCAGCAGCTGAAGCAGGAATACATGGACACGTACTGGCGGGATCAGGCTGCCACGGAATCTGAGTCTGTGTCGGTAAAAAGGCCGCCTTCCGAAGAGCCGTCCTTCGAGCAGGCGCAGAAGAGGCAGAAGTCGGTGCGATTTGGAGTATAAGCGGGCCTGGAAGAAGGGCAGAATGCGGTGGTGGGGTTTTCGGAAATCTTGGGCTTTTGTAGCATTGCTGGTCTGCTTCGATGTGAAGGCGGGTGTGTAGATTTAATCAAGTCCTAGGAACATGAATACCTGGGCTCTTCAGTCCTAGGAGCATGAACACCTGGGCACTTCAAGTCGTGGCGATGCAGACGTGGACGCTTGGTGAAGTCAGAGGAGTGAGGTGGTGGAGTGGAGCGGGCTTTTTGGAAAATCGCATGACGTCTTGCGGGTGTCGCATTACAGCTCGGACTTCCTTCGTCGATTGACCTGCTGCGGCGACTGAACCGCTGTGTCGATTGACCTGCTGTAGCGACTGAACCGCTGTGTCGATTGATCTACTCCCGAAGGCTGAACTATCACGAGGAAAAAATTGTAGCTGTAGATAGCTGACGCGGATTCAGGTCGGATGATATGCGATGCTACTCGTGAGGCGTCATGCGATTTTCCAAAAAGCCAGTGGACCGAGCCCGATAGCGGGGTTGTGCCCCGCCACATGGAAACTCGAAGAGTGAGTCGGCCGCCATCAAACTTGAACATCAGACACATCCAGACATCACTTCATAACCCAAGATGACTCGATTTCGGCCTTGTATTGACCTTCACGCAGGGCAGGTGAAGCAGATTGTCGGCGGGACGCTAGACAGCACGACGACAGAGCTCAAGACGAACTTTGTCTCGCCGCATCCGCCAGCGCACTTTGCCAAGCTGTATCGGGACAATGAGCTCACGGGCGCGCATGTGATTATGCTGGGCCCGGGAAACGACACGGCGGCGCGGGAGTCGCTGGCAGCGTGGCCCGGCGGGCTGCAGGTGGGCGGCGGCATCAACGACACGAACGCAAAATACTGGATTGAGGCGGGCGCCGACAAGGTGGGGGTTGACACCGAGGACGGTCCTGACACAGGCTGACGCTGGCAGGTCATCATTACATCTTTCCTGTTTCCCGAGGGCAAGTTCAGCCAGGAGCGGCTGGATGCGGTGCTTAGGGCGCTGGGCAACGACAAGGAGAAGCTGGTCATCGACCTGAGCTGCCGGCGGCGGGGGGACGACTGCTGGTTCGTGGCGATGAACAAGTGGCAGACGATTACGGACATGGAGGTCAACGAGGGTGAGTCTAGCTGCACAGCGAGAGGGCGGCACAGTTGCTGACCCGACGCAGAATCCATCAAGCTGCTGGAGCCGTACTGCAGCGAATTCCTCATCCATGCGGCGGACAATGAGGGATTGCAGAAGGGCATCGACGAGAAGCTTGTGGAGAGGCTTGCGCAGTGGTCTTCGATCCCGGTCACGTACGCTGGCGGCGGGCGCAACCTGGAGGACCTAGAGACCGTCAAGAGACTGAGCGGCGGACGGGTGGACCTGACGATTGGCAGCGCGCTCGACTGTTTCGGGGGCAACGGCGTCGGGTTGGACGAGTGCGTCGAGTGGAACAGGCGGCAGCCGGCGGCGTGAGGGGACGGGGCCGGGCTTACGGCAGTGTGACCTCATGGCCGGAGACAAGCGAGGCGAGCTGCGCGAAATGTCTACTACGGGGCAGCCTTCCGATGTCTTGCAGACGTCGTATCCGGGGGAGGGCTGCCGCGAGGGATGGGTCACGGCATGGGATGGGTCAGAGGTAGAGCAGCGCGGTGTATGTTAGTGCGGGGGCAGACCCGCGAGAAGAGAAAAGCAAGATATCTGGGTCTACCTGGGGCCATGTGAAACGGCGTGGTGCATACGAAGGACAGGATCGGAACGATAAAGTGTTTGGGTAAGGGGGTCACTGGGACTGGGATTGACGAAAGTCGCATAGTAAGTCGTAAGTATCGCATAGCATCTTCGGTCCGCCACACCAGCTTTAGGGGATTTATTCAGCGTACCTATCTGCCTTACCTACATGCACGGACTTAATGCGTCGCGGGTCGATTGACTCGCTACCTCTGTTGACTCGCTGCGTCGGTTGATCTGCTGCGTCGGTTGATCTGCTGCGTTGGTTGATCTGCTGCATTGGTTGACCTGATCGTCGGTTGACCTGCTCGTCGGTTGCCTGCTGCATCCCTGGACCTGCTGCGTCGCGAGAAGTACTGGTAGGAGGGCTCCTCGGTTACTTGCAGTGTGACTTTTGTCGATGTCAGTGTGATTTTAGTCAAGCCGGACACAACAGTGACATGTCACCGCACCAAGGCCTCGAGGAAAACACTGCTTCCTTGGATCCATGACACGGACCAAACCTGGTTATTTGGACCCCGCCTGCGATGCAGTGCCCGCTTCGACACACGGGAGTCGTGGGGCGTCGTCAGGACAACAGCCCCTGGCAGCCGCGCTAGCGCCTGCCACGCAGCGTGGGCAGTGCCGGGCTGTTTGTTTACCTGGCGGGCCCGCGCTCCAATCAGAGGCCACGACTTCGTCCGGCGCAAACGACATGTCCTCCCTCGACGTGCACAATCCCCCTCTTCAGCCCACCCTTAAACAACAAGCACAAGACCAGCAGCATTCCTCCATCAGCATCGGACCTCCGTTGCCCGTTCATCGCTCGCCTGCATTCTTCGACTTTGTATCGTTGCATCTTTCCTCGCCCCTTCCGAACGCACGATCAATCGCCCGCGGGACAGGCTCCCAATGACCTAGCCGACCAGACACCAAGATGGAATCTGAAGAACCGGTGCGTCGCCCCAGATGACCCGTCTCTCGCAATCATTCCTTCTAACAAGTCCACAGGTGCACCCATTGCGCATCTCCAAAAACGGATCTCCCACGAAAATGAGCGTCCCTCGCCCGCTCTCCGAGGTGTCACCCTCCGACCAGAGAAGGAACTCGCCGAGCTGGCACCAGCCCAACAAGGTAGGCACCCCTCCCCCTTTCCTCCGCTGTCTGAGACAACACGGATGTCGCTGACAATGAGCAGCAGCAGAAGCTGGGCCTCGCCACTGATTCTTCTCCATTCCAGTCCTCGCCCCGCGAGAACGGCACCACGTCACCCCGTGTCTTTTGGCAAACCCGCAACCTCAACTCGCTCAACGCAGAGAACAACAGCCTCTACGGACGCTCCGGCTCGCCTTCACCCACCCGCCGTTCCTCCATCGAGCGCCTCCAAAAAGCTTCGCGCGTCCGCAACAGCAACATCCTCGCCCTCGAGCACAAGCTGGAGTACGACCCCACCCGCCTGCCCCAGATCGAACGTCCCCTCGCCAAGGTCCAGGGCAATGCCTACGGCGGGAGCGGCCTGAATGGACTCCGCGCCGAGTCTGACCGCCACGCCTTTGGCCACCACCGCAGCGAGAGCAAGTCGAGCATCTCCCTCTTCAGCCCTTCCTCGAGCCTCGACCAGACCCTCTCCGACTCGATGCCCGCCACCACCGACACCACCGTCGATCCCCCCCAGACCCCCACCAAGGACCAGGCGCCGCTGCCGCCATCGCCTATCAAGTCCTCCCTGTCTACGAGCCGCTTCAAGAGCAGCTTCGACCCCGAGAGCGGCCTATGGTCCGATGACAACTCGGCCGACGAGCGCGAGCTCCCCAGCGGCAAAACCCTCCACCGCCACATGAAGAGCGTCACCTTTGATGCCGCGCCCCCACAGATCAACGAGTATGAGATGGCCACGCCCGACATCTCGTCCATCGGCTCCGACTCGCGCGAGGGTAGCTTCGAGTCCAACGAGGATGACGAGGATGACGACGAGGCAAACCGCCACTACCGCTTCGGCGACGTCGACCTGCATGACGATAGCTTCGACGCCTCGCTCGAGGACACGGACAAGACTCCCGTCGTTGGCCCCGACGACTGGCGCCACAACTACCGCGGCGACGACCCCTTTGAGAGCAGCCCCATGCCCGAGGCCCTCCCCTCGCAGCTCCTCCCCGTCCGTCCGGCGCAGCAGCGCACCGACTCTTCGAACTCGGACCACCGCCCCCTGCCCCCGCTGCCCGGCCAGCTCACGCGCAGCGACTCGGTGTGCTCGTCGCCTGGCCTCGCCGCCACGGCGGAGCGCATGCTCGGCTCGGGCTCCCACCGCAGCCTGCCATCGCCGCCGCCCGCCACCTCGTCCAAGGCCGACATTCAGAACATCGGCAACGGCAAGATGACGCTCGAGGAGAGGCTCAAGCTTATGATGCTCTCGGATGACGCAAAGTCCGCCAACGAGCAGCAGCGTGAGCGCCGCCTTCGCCGTGGCAACCAGCGCGACCGCATGCAAAGCCCGACTCCTGACGTCGAGTCGGCCAACTCGAGCGTGCTCGACACGGCGGCCCACGACGAGGGGGACGACACTATTGGCGACCTGTCCGGCCTGGGCGAGTACCAGCTGCCCGAGCGCATCTCGCGCGAGTCAATCCTGCGTCGTGTGAACGGCAGCGGCCGCGAGTCCGAATACCAGTTCTCATCGCCGCTGCCCAGCTCGAGCCCTGCACGCAGCCCCGACAGGAGCCCCGATCGCCGCCTCCAGTACGATCCCGACGTCCCAATCCCCTCGACCGAGACGGACGAGGTCCCCGCCGACGATGACGGCGCGCTCACGGACGACGATGTCGATGGTAGCGTCATCATTCATCGCAGCCCGGATCGTGTCTCGGACCTGGACTCTATCACCGACCTGTACCGCCGTTCCGAGTCGACCGACGATGATGATTCGGCCAGCCACTACTCGGATGAGCTCATGTCCAACATGAACATGCAGGACCCCGAAGTGCAGGAGGTCAAGGTCAAGGAAGTCGAGGTCGTTGAGGTCCGCGAAAACGACGACGACGTCAAGACGCCCCGTGCCGCAAGTCCCGTCGACGCCAACGAACGCCAGACGCCTGATGAGCCCGTAGCGTCGACCAACACCACCAGCCTGCCCGAGGTAAGCAAGGCCGAGACGGAGAACCTCTTCTCCAAGAGCCTCTCAGCCTACATGCTGCAGCCTCCCGAGGAGACGGCGGCTCCGCTGGAAGACCTTGAGCCGCCGCCCAAGATGAGTGACGCACAGGCTTTCATGAAGCGCCCCTTCACCCCTGAGCAGCTGTCCAAGCCCGAGTACGATGGCTCCGGCTGGGGTGATCCGGAGGACGAGTACGACGACGAGCCCGGCACCCCCGATTCTGTCATTCACCACCCCATGTCCGACGACGACGACGAGTCCTTTGACGAGCCCGAGCTCCCGGCCGTGCCCGAGCGGCAGGCGACGATCAAGTCTGCGTCGGGCTCCAAGCTCAAGACGCGACCTTCGGCGACGCCTTCCGACATTGCCTCGATGCGCGAGGCTCGACGACAGGTCAGCCGCGAAATCCCGATAGTGCCGCCCATCCCCGAGCGCCACCGCAACCGACTCTCCCGCGACCTCGAGTTCGACGACACGCTGGCAACCGGCGACGACTTCCTCGCAAGGCACCCGAGCTTCAAGAAGCGCAGCCTGACGCTGGACCTCGACCTTGGCCTCAGTCTCGACCAGGACTTTGAGCGGGTCATCGAGGCGCAAAAGGTTGCTCAAGACCCTTTCATTTTTGACGCGTCCTGCGTCGTTACCGGCAGCCCCGTCAGACAAGCGTCTCGGCGGGCGCCGGCCCCCAAGCCTGTCAACATCTCGGAAGCCCCGAAAGCTAACATGCCCACTCGTACCCAGCGCGGTTACCTCATGCGCCAGAACACCAAGCTCGTCGCCGCGAGCGACAAGGAGACGGAGGACGGCTGGATGTCTCGGTCGGCCGGTAACTCCCCCATCAAGAAGGACCGCCCGCAGACGTGGACGGTCGAGCCCTGGAACAGCAAGACGAAGCAAAAGAGCATTCGCAAGCGCCAAGCCGCGGCCGGCGGTCCGGTGCCCCCGCTGCCCGGCCAGGAGAGCAACGCTCAGGCGGCGACACATGCTGACGACGACCTCAACCCCGAGCTGGCGACCGAGGAGAGCGGCGAGCGTGGCCGCCTCTTTGTCAAGGTCATGGGCGTCAAGGACCTCGACCTGCCGATTCCCAAGAGTGAGTCACTATCCAATTCTCGAGTGATGATGTTAGCTGACCAGACAGACGAGCGCACGTGGTTCAATCTGACGCTGGACAACGGTGTGCACTGCGTGACAACGGCGTGGCTGGAGCTGGCGCGCAACGCGCCGGTGGGCCAGGAGTTTGAGCTGGTCGTGCCTAACGATCTCGAGTTCCAGCTCAGCCTCAACGTCAAGCTGGAGAAGCCGGAGCCCAAGAAGGTGGTGCAGCCGCTAGTCAAGCAAGCCAAGCCCAAGACGTCAACCTTCAGCAGAGTGTTCGCGTCGCCCAAGAAGAGAAAGGAGATGGAGATTCGGCAGCGCGAGGAGGAGGAGCGGGCAGCCACTCAGCAGCGCGAGGCCCAGGCCAGGCAGATGAAGACGGCGCCAACGGGCTGGGACCTGCTGTCGCCGCTGGCGGCCGAGGACGGCAGCTTCGCGCGGTCGTACGTGTGCCTCAAGGAGCACGAGGCGCGTTGCTACGGCCGGCCCTACCATGTCGATGTGGCCTGCTTCAACGAGTGGGCGACAGAGGAGGCGTCGTTCGCCTCGAGCGTCAAGAGCAAGCGGGGCAACACGGCGGTGGTCCGGCGTGCGCCTTACAAGATTGGCAAGCTCGACTTGCAGCTGCTCTTCGTGCCGCGCCCCAAGGGGGTGGCGGACGAGGACATGCCCAAGAGCATGAACTCGTGCATCCGCGAGCTCAAGGCGGCCGAGGAGCGCCAGGCCCGCAACTGGGAGGGCCACCTGAGCCAGCAGGGCGGTGATTGTCCGGTAAGTCCAGGAAGCAGCAGCAGCAGACATTCGGAAGGAGACTAACGTGCTTAGTTCTGGCGCCGCCGATACTTCAAGCTGGTCGGCACCAAGCTGACGGCGTACCACGAGGCCACGAGGCAGCCGCGCGCGACCATCAATCTTGGCAACGCCAAGCGGCTCATCGACGACCGGCGGGCACTGACGGAGAAGGAGACGACGGGCAAGGGCGGCAAGCGTCGGCGGTCTGCCTTTGCCGAGGATGAGGAGGGCTACATGTTCGTCGAGGAGGGCTTCCGCATCCGTTTCAACAACGGCGAGGTCATCGACTTTTACGCCGACACGGCGGCCGACAAGGACGGGTGGCTGCGCGCGCTCGGCGACATCATGGGCCGCGGCGACTCTGGCGACGATGAGCCGGCCGGCCGGCGCAAGACAAAGTGGTGCGAGCTCGTCCTTAAGCGGGAGGAGGCTCTGCGCAAGCGCGCCGAGGGCCGCCGGGTGCACTCGCGCACCAAGAGCACTTTCAACTGATCGTCGCCGGGTGGAGGGCGCACTTCTCTTCGCGCAGCCCGGGACACATCCCACGTCAGGACTGGGGGTGTTTCCTCGGGGCGAGGCATGTGGTTTGCTTTACGTGTTTAATATTTTCTGTACGGGTCGCGGGCGTCACGGCTGTATGAGGGAAGGGAAACGATCTGGACGGAATCAGGGGGAAGGAAACGGAACTGGCAGTGCGCTTGGTGGCTGGTGGGCTGACGTCCGCCATGCTTGCGCCGGCTGTACTACAACGGAATATCTCATGTGTACGAATTGCGTGTGCGCGGTGAGGCGTGATGTGGTGATTTGGTGATGAAGTGCCATTGACACATATGGCCTGGTCCGCACTACTGCCCCCATCGACATGACTTCAGCTGACCGATGGTCTACTTAAAACCAATGGAAGTAGTTGCCAAAGCATTGGATGCAGCACTTCCCAGGCTCCTCGTGTGAGCAGTCGAAGTTGTCTGGTTGTGTCGATGAAGGTGTCAATCACGTGACCCTTTGACCCCCTGTCGTTCTCCAGCGCCTCGTGGCGCAGCCACCTCAGTTCCCCACTGCGCCGGGCTGGGTGGGTTTCATGGAACTGGGAAGGAGCGCCCGACAGTCAGCCTGCATCGAGAGCACGACTGACCTGCAGCCGCTTCCGTACGTCGACTGTCCCCCCGACACACACACTCCGTCCCGTCTCGACACCCGCATCCTCCGCCTTTCTCCTCCACGCACTACTCCCGGGTCTCGTCATTGCTTTTGCACGCCTCCCGGACGCTTTCTTCTCGCAAACCCCCGACCACCACCCGACCCGCCACATCAGTACCAACCGCAGGCCATGGCGGGCCGTTTCGTACGCTCGTCGAAGTATCGTGAGTCGTGGCCCTTCCCTCCTCGCCATTGCCAGGCCAATCTGACCCTCCCACTCCAGGACACGTCTTTGGAAAGCCGACGAGGAAGGAGTTTTGCTACGATAACCTGCGCATAAGTCGCAATGCGTGGGACACCAACCTAGTCAAGGTACGCTCGGCTCGACTCGACTCGCCCAAACCAACTCCTTGGCCCCTCCCGACGGGCCCGCTGACATCTCCTCCAGGCCAACCCCGAATACCTCTCGGTCAATTGGGAGTCGGGCGGCGGCGGCGCCTTTGCCGTGCTCCCTCTCGGCGAGAAGGGCAAGGTGCCTGACCAGATCCCGCTGTTCCGCGGCCATACTGCCACAGTGCTCGATACCGACTGGAACCCCTTCAACGACCGCATCATCGCGTCCGGCTCTGAGGACGGCAAGGTCTTCATCTGGGAGGTGCCTCGCGACTTCACCCTGCACACGGACGCTGAGGAGCCTGCCGATGTGGCCCCCGTCGCCCGCCTCAGTGGTCACGCGCGCAAGGTCGGCCAGGTCCTCTTCAACCCCGCCGCCGACAACATCCTCGCCTCGGCCTCGGGTGACTTCTCCATCAAGCTGTGGGACATCACCACCGGCCAGCCCACCCACCAGCTGCGCCATGCCGACATTGTCCAGAGCCTCACCTGGAACGCCACCGGCTCGCTGCTGGCCACCACGTCGCGCGACAAGAAGATTCGTGTCTGGGATGTGCGCCAGGAGACTCCCGTCGCCGAGCACGCCGGCCACGCCGGTGCGAAGAACAGCAGGACCGTCTGGATGGGCGAGCACAACCGCTTTGCCACCACGGGCTTCTCGCGCATGAGCGAGCGCCAGATCGCTCTCTGGGAGCCCGGCCGCGCCGAGCCCATTGGCGGCTTCACCATGCTCGACTCCATCTCAGGCGTTTGCATGCCCTTCTGGGGTGCGTGTTTTCTGCTCCTCCTCCCTTGCGCTTCGCTGACTCTCGCAGACGACGGCTCCAACTGCCTGTACCTTGCCGGCAAGGGCGACGGCAACATCCGCTACTACGAATACGAGAACGACAAGTTCGAGTTCCTCAGCGAGCACAAGTCGGCCGAGCCTCAGCGCGGTATTGCCTTTGTCCCCAGGCGTGGTATCAACGTGAGTCCTTTCCCCATCCGTCTGACTGCCCCCGCTCACCTTTCCAGGTCCATGAGAACGAGGTCATGCGCGCCTACAAGACCGTCAACGACTCCTACATCGAGCCCATCTCCTTCACCGTGCCCCGCCGCGCCGAGAGCTTCCAGTCCGATATCTTCCCCCCAGCCACGGGCCTCAAGCCCGCCGTCTCCGCGAAGGAGTGGATCGACGGCAAGGACGGCCTGCCTGCCAAGATTGACCTCGAGAGTGTGTACGACGGCAACGCGCCCCGCGAAGTCGCCTCGGACTACAAGCCTACCCCCGCCCCAGTCCCTGTCGCCGCGAAGCCCGCGCCCAAGAAGGAGCCCGAGCCTGCCGCCCCGGCCCCGGTTTCGGCCCCTGCCGCCTCGAGGAGTCCGCCTCCCAACATGAAGGACCAGGGCGCCTCCATGGCCAACATGGCCAACAAGTTCAAGGACGACGAGCCCGCAGAGGAGGAGGAGAGCAGCGATGATGACTCGAGCTTCGAGCAGGTCCAGAGGCCACAGCCCCGCGGTCCCGGTGCTGCCGCTGCCGCCGCCCCTCCTGCCCGCGCCGCTCAGCCGCCCTCGCCCGTTAAGGCCGCCGCGCCCGCGCAGGCCCGCCCCGCGCCCTCGTCTCCCATCAAGTCGCCCGTTTCCTCGCAGCCGCCCGCGGCCGCAGCCGCTCCTCCCGCATCCTCTGGTATCTCCTCGTCCAACGCGTCCATCGAGGCCTCCCTGGACGAGATCAAGCAGCTCCTCGCGCAGCAGACGCGGATCATCACGGCGCAGAACGACCGCATCGGCGCACTCGCGTCCGAAGTCGACGGGCTCAAGCGCAAGGTCGGCGCCTCGGCGGCCGGCGCGTCGCAGGACCAGAGCGAGAGGATCAGGCAGCTGGAGCTGGAGCTCGAGGCCGCCCGGGGGGAGTAGCTCTCCAACGGGTGGGGCGGGTGAAAAGCAGGCTGAGTTTGGTGGGATGTAGGGGGCTGGATAGCAAGCATGCAAGTTTTTCTGACGTGGACCTGCTGTGATGATGCCTCGCATGTGATGCTGAGTGTGGGTGACGATGTTGGAGCTGGTATGAGCAACTGGGTGGATGGGGGTGAGAGTCCTTGGGCTGGTTACATTTGAGTTATATCCAGCGCTGGAGCAGTGCCCGTTTCGAAGATGTTTGATCAGTTCAACCATAAGGCCTCAAGCCTGGGTGGTGAGATTTGTTGTGATGTGGAAATTGATATGTTTGACTTTACTGTATTATCTCAGTCTGAGCATTAAGCTGCTGGGATGCTGTGGTTAGAGAGATGCGTTACGCGTCATCACAGAACCAACTTGAGTACGGTAATGAGAGATGGCATTATTAGGACTTCTGTACGATTCTCTACTTGAGTTCTCACGGTCCGGAAACCACATTTGTGTTGAAGATTATGTTCATGTAACTTGCAAAGGAATTGTTCACTCGAGACCCGGAGGTATTGTACTACTTGCCACTCAAGCGCCTCTTTGACACTTGCATGACTTTCCCTCCAATACATTCAACATCTACATCCAATCTGTACTTGGATGTTTGCTTTATCTAGCACGTTGACATCTTCCCTGCGTAGTGTTTACATTGTCAAAACTCTGAAGAGGCACGGGTTCATTCTTTAAAACTCAGTGTTAGACCGCCGGGTTCAGATCTAGTTCAAACTGACATTTCGAGCTCGCAAAATCCGCAACAAGCTGGGCATGAGGTGATCAGATTCCTTTTCGAGTTCAAAATAGAACTCGCGCCCCGACTCTGCTTACACCCTCAGCCAACCTCCACTCACCTCTCTTGTCCCATGTCGCACAGCATCTGCCACCACCGTGATATTGTCTACCCCCCGCAGAAATACCACCGGGACGACGCCTCCGCGCCTCGTACGCATGTGCCAGGCTCGGGAGACGCACGAGAGACACTCCCGTCGGCGTCTAGAACACGGCTGCGGCTTGGATGCGTCACACAAGCGAACGGAGGCACAGGCGCCGGGCAACGGCCACCACCTCAGCAAGTCTGACCGAGTCCCGAGGGCCTGGAATTAGGCGAGCGTGTCTCGGGGCCGTTGAAGCCGGACATCACGGCAGTAGCATAGGTCATCACATCACAGACACGGCGCAGCCTCTCACGCTCGCTCCCACACTCTCCTGCCCAGCAGAGTTCGCCTTCTCCTCCTCCGATATCACTCTCGCCCCCTCTCTACCTCGCCACATCGGCGATATGCTACTCCTTCGAGTCAGCCACTCTCGCCCCGTCATCATCTCGTGATCGCCTCTCCCGACCGGATCGCCGCCGGCGCGCGCCCAGAAGGCCGGCGTCCAGCGCTCGGAACCCCGATGGTACGCACCGTGGCATATCCTCGCAGGGTCCCTCTGCCCCACGTTGCCGCCTGCCCGTCCCACCCGCACGGACTCGCCCCGATCCTTCCCTCCTTGCTTGCCTTTGGACTGACCCGCGATATCTTCCCCCGACTCGCAAGCCTCGCCGATCAACGAGGAATGATGACCGGGCCGGCGCCCTGCCATCTCGACCGCCCGTTCCCCGCAAGCTGGACGCATAAAGGACGGCAAGGCCCATCAACGACGACGATTCGCCTCACGTCCCGCGAGTAAGCAAGGTGGGAGAGGCTCAGGAACCACCCTCCGGCCCCTCCACCGAGTGGAAAAATAGCACACTGCCTCGGATCGCCGTGCTGCCCAGCGCCTAGGCCGATCAGCCCGGAGGGGGAAGCGAAGTCGCCCCATTGGGCCCTTGAGGTCGTGAAGGATGGGTGACCCCGGCGGCGTAACGGCCGAGCGGCGTTGCCATCTTTATGCCTCGACATCAACGAGGCCAATGGGGTGCCGCGCAGGGACGGGAGCCAGTTTCAGGAGTCGATCTCGACTCTCCCCGGGGCAGGAGCGGCGTGGGGCCGGAGAGGAGGGGTGGTTCTGACAAAGCTCCAAAGGATGGATGACGAGAGGGGGGAGGTCTTCCGGCTGGAAGCCGTCCTTGGGACGGCATGCATGGATGGGGATCGTCCAGCCGGGAAGCGAGGAGAGCCTGGCAACCTGGTTACGACTGGCTGCGCTGATGTCTTGGAGGGGAGAATATCTCCAGGACGGGCGGGCGTCCGGGGACAAGAGGCGTGAGGGTATCGCCCACGATGTGGCGTCCACCCAGCCCGGCCAGCTGGAAAGAGCCGGCGCAAAGTCTGTCGAGCCCACCATCGGCCGAGCTTGAGAACCTCGCGAGTCAAGGCAGGCGGCGGACCCTAGATCGTACTTTGTAGATCAGGACGTCCGAGGGCAGGAATAGCCTGGCCGGTCTGTCAACGTTTCAGCAGCTTGACCTGCTCTCCCGGCACTTGGGCGAGGGCATCGTCGGGGAGGTTGGGGGTGATGCTGACCCGGCCCTGACTGCCCCCTCGGGCATCGGCCGGCGCGAGCGTCTCGTGGAAACAAGAAACATATCGAGCCTTCCAAGAAGCTAGCAGGCATCGCCACAAACTCGGCGGCGAGGGCAGCGAGGATCGCCAGCGATCGATAGCCAGGGCAACCCGGAAACAGGCGCGCGCAGAGGCTGAAACGTGAGCGGGAGCGAGGCCGATGAGCTGTTGACGAGGGGGACTGTCAAGTTTTGGGGGTGGGCGCCATGTTTGAGGTTACCGCTAGGGGCGGCCGGCGGGAGTGGAGGGTCGAGATATCAGATGCCAAGATGGGACCTGGGTGCGAGAACGAGGTCGTCGTTTCTGCTGGCGCCGGGCAGATCCCGATACGACGCTGTACGGGCATCGATACGGCAGATATCGATATCAACGAGGGTCCGGTCAAGTCTTGGGAGGTGATGAGGCATACAACCCAATACCCAACCTTCCGCCGGGCCGTGTTGCCCCCGAGTCACGTCTGTCCTGCCTCGGGCCGATGCCACGCGGTGACTTGCTCATGCGCCGGCGGCATTGTATGTGGAAGGCAAATAAAAATGTTGGCCGGCAGGGGACTGTTGTCCGTCCAAAGAAGAGATCAGCGGGCTGTCCTCGAGTCGCCATGTTCTGGAAGCTGATGTGACGAGGGTCCTCGTGTTTCATGTACCTGAACGCCAGCCCACGTCGCCTGTTTGAGATGCTGCACAACACTGGGTGTGTGCACTGGGCGCGGGCTGGCCTCGTTCGTCGTCCGCGGTGGGGGGCCGGGGCAGTTCGCCGTACCTAGACCACAGTTCGACGGCGGTCCTCCGAGAGAGACGGAAGCGAGCTGGGTGAGGCCTGTGGCCCATCGCATCCCCGATGTCACGGTGGCTCAGGGAAGTGGAGAGGACTTAAGGCGCAGCCGCCATTGCCGGTTGACAGTGTGCTCTTCCCTCCGTCAGCGTCGCGTTCATGCGGCGAGGACGGACGGGTACCTGCATGGATGAATGCGACTGGCACCGTGGTTGGCGGAAGCGAAGGGGAAAAGACAGGGGGGCGGGCCACCGCCGACAGGGCCTCTCTCTCCCTCCATCGCCTCTCCTGAACTGTTCCCCCGCGCCGGCGCTGACCTGCCAACTGCCGGGCTGCTGGCCCCGGGGAGCGTGCGTGAGTGCTTGCTGAAAGAAGACGCCAAGTGGTGTTTCAGGACATTCGTCAACAGAGAAGCCATCGGGCCGCCAGCTGCAAAGGGGAGGCAGGTTGGCAGGCAAGCAGGGCAGGCGAAAAAGGGTCTGAACCCGCGTCAACCGATGGCAGGCCCGCTAGGCGTAAGCTCAGGAGGGTCTCTCCTGTGGTGGTGGGTAGTGGTCGTCCATGGTGATCAGAGCTTGCCTCTAGAAGGCCCTTCTGTCGTCTGTCCCTAGAGGTCAGAGTCGGTGCTCGGTTTCATGTCCGGGCTAACGTCGGCCGGCCACCTGCCTGCGTGCCTGTCTTTTGGTCCTCGAGTCGAGCTTGCCGCTCGGGCGCGGGCGGGCTGGGCTGGTTTGGCCTGATCTCGGGGCCCGTGGCCCGTGGGCGCTGCCGCTTGTCATGTATGGTCATGCAGCAGACGACGATCTACCGTACTGTATCCATCGACGCTGGGTTTTCTATTTCTGATGATGGGGCGCGATGGAGAAGCGCTTGCCGGTGGTCGAATCTGGGTTTCCCGGCTGAGGTGGTGGTGTAATCTGACGAACCGCCGCAGAGGGCGGGACGGGAGTTGGAGGCCGGATTTCTGCGACCCGATGCTGAATTCCCGGGACCGCTGACCAAAGAGGAGTCAGCGTGTCGGGTCTTACGAGATGCCGGCGGTTGCGGTCGGTGGTGTGTGGTGGCTCGTCGCCGTGTGGCTGTCAAAAGGGTAGAAGCACGGCGGCCATCGGAGGTCTATTTTGGTCGGGGTGCGTGGAGGGGAAAGACGTGAGGTTGAGTTGAGCTCAAGATCCCGGCAATTGAGAGGTGGAGACTGACGGGTCAGAGAATCTGAGGGGTCCAATGAGAAGGAGGTGGAAAATCCGCGGAGGCCTTAGCGCTGGACGGTCCTAGTGCTTCAGTCGGATGATTGGCTCCGACGACAAGCACGCTAGATAGGATATGAACTAGCGCAAGTCTGAAACGCCCGCTAAATCTACCCCTGGACGCACGTCCTGGAAGGAAGCAGAGGGCAGGAAAGGAAGCAAGCACGACCGACCACGGTGACCAGCTGAGAGGATGCCACATCCGCCAAAGAATTCCCCATTCCTGTCCGTCAAGCCCAGAGCACGCGCGCGCCCGGCGTGGCCCCCCAGAGGCGGCCCAGATGAAGTCGCACAGGCACGAGATGCGATTGCTTGGTGGAGCGGCATTCCCGAGCATGACTGAGAGCACAGCGTCACGCCCAACCGCAAAAACCCCCACGTGGCCGACGATTCACCACCCCCAACGGATGCTCTGTCGTTCTGCTCTGCTTAGAACACCCGGCTCAAGTTGCATTCGTTTGTGATGGCGGCGCGCAGCCCGCGTTTGCTGTCTCTGGTCCGGGCGGCGCCGCGAAATTACCACAGGACCGTTGCAGCCCGGGCTTAACGACGTAATCGGGATCGGGATGGTCACGGAGCCGGAGCGACTGCCTCTTTGAGGTTGGCCGGCTCTGGGAAAACCCACGAGGCTGGGCTGTCCGAGCGTTGTCCTTCTCTCCGGCTGGAGACTGGAGTCACTGGACTGGACTTTTGGGGGGACGACGGCAAGACGGCGACTCAGGCACCACCGCGTTCGAACATGATCATCGCTGGGTGAGGGTCGGAGGGGCGCTCCTCTTCGGACAATTCCCAGGTGCGCGGGCGGGCCAGCGGGACGATCGAGCAGCCACAGGGCGAGCCCGCCAGGGGTCGACGGGCCACTGTCTTTTGGCCTTGCCTTTCCTTGCCTTGACTTTTCTTGGCCCTGGCCCTGGCCCCCCCGGGAACGAACGCGTCGGTTGTCGCGGTGATGTCGAGTTTCAGGATCACGAACGGCATGCGGGCGGTGATCAAACCGTCACCAGGAGCACCAGGACCAGGACCAGGAGAGGACCACACTCTGTGCGTGCCTGGCCTGGATGGCGGATGCCATGACGGTGGGACAGGCAGGGCAGCGGTCGTGTTTATCCGGTCCCTTGCACCTGCATGAGTCTCGCCCCCAGCGTCGGCCTCTCTCTCCCCTCTGTCCCCTGCGCTCTCCATCCTGTGCGCGGTATTGCGTCGGAGCATTCTTTGACAGGAGGGGCCACGGCCTGGCCTGGCCTGACGAAAGCCCAGCCGTCGTGCAAATCATCCATCGTCATATGGCCTGGGGAGAGCGGGCCGCGGCAGTCCAGGTCGGGGCATATGTCAGACGTACGAGAGAAATGCGCATCAACGAAGGGGGACTCTGACCTGGGGGAGAATGCCAGAGACGGCCATGCGTTCGTCCAATCGAGGGTCTCCTCCGCGGTCTGATATGCATCTCGCCCGCAGTGGTGGTGGCAGGTTTTTGATGATCACCAGCAGAGTACGAGTAGATACGGCCGGCCCCCTACAACACGAGAGGGCCAGTGATGGGGGCCAGCTGATCTCCTCCCCATCACCGACGCAATCGCCGACGACGTCCCATCGCCTCACTGCTACCGTACTTTCAGCCATGCCTCCTGCTTGGTAGCGAACACGGACAAGTTGGGGGCGTCGTCGCTCGTCCGCGGGCGGGGGTGGTCGTAGCGACGGACGGCTCGATGTTGGGGTCGCTACTCTGGTAGCGCGCAGAGCGAAAAGCTGGTTGTTTTTCTGATGCATTGCTTCGACCGCGTTTCAGTTTTTTTTTTTGTGTGGCTCCGGCCGCGGTCGAGAACATTCGCCTTGTCCACCGCGAGTCCTCCGCCGCCGCCACGGCCTGGCCCTGGCGCGATGCTTGGTATGGATCGTCGTGGTTGACTTCCTGCCCTGGGGAAACGCCCATGTGCGCCGGGCTGCCTCGTGTCACGGGATCTCCTGGGGACATGGGTCTGGGGGACGACGCTATCGCGGGCATTGGCTGGGACTGTGGCAGTGGGACACCGAGCAAGGCAACCTCATCGCATCGCCAGATCTGTCCACGGCCTGATGTCCGTTGAGCTGCTGCGTTTATCAACCTGCTGCGTCGGTTGACCTGCTGCCTTAAAGAAGCATAAAACCATTGTTATGCAAGGCACAAATCGATGTGCCGGGTGCCAGTGGAGAGGGATGCAGGTCCGGTTAGTGCTTGAGCCGGCAGGTGTGATCCCGCCAGGGCCGCCCTCCGAGTGTCCAGCGATCTCCATCGGTTCGGGCCCGGGCAGGCACCACGTCCAACGACCGCATCACGGACCGTCACCACGGTTGACATAGTCGCTCCTGATCACCGGCGATCACTCGAAATCAATTAAAAGGGGCTTCCACTCTTCGTTTGCTCGGAGGAAATTCTAAGATTTGTTTTCTCCGGGGGAGGAGCAAAAAAACAGCCCGGCCGTCCCTAGGCGGCTCCACACTGTAATGTCGGCTCGTCAGTGCACCGCTGCACAATGAGAGAAAAATGTCCGAGTGCCCACGTCAGCGCATCATGTGGGCGGTTCTTGTGCTTGTTGGGACGGCGAGAGATTGCGCAAGAGATCAGAGCGGGCGGCCGGCGTGCTCTTTGCACAGCAGCACCGACGGCGATGCGAGTCAAGGACGCGAGGAAACGCGATTCTTGCAATGTCGCCAGGTCCGATTTGGGACCCGATTCGGATTGGGACGATCTAGTTGTATTTAGATGGATGTTAGATCAGGGGGACCGACGCAGCAGGTCAACCGACGCAGCAGCTCAGTCAATGCAGCAGTTCAATCGACGCAGCAGCTCAGTCGTCCGAGGTGCCATGCGACTCGACTTTTCTTTGAGCCCGTTCTCGTCATTGTCACTTGAAAAGCCTCCTCATTTCAAAAGGACCCCATCTGCTATGCCACCTTGGGAAACCCCCTCGTGTTCGGCGCTGGTCCGCTGGAAAGCGTCACGTTCAGGTTCGACCTCAGAGACACTCCATTTTGCTGCGTTTGATATAGCCAGGGTGGCGTCTGTTATTATCGCACGCGAGAACGTGCTGCCCTCGCCCATCACGCAGAGGAAGAGGACGGACCTGTCTTGCCTTCTGCTTCCTGCACAGCCGAGGGCCACGTCGTACCGAGAGAGAAACAATGTGACGGTTATTTCGGGCGGTCGTCGGCTTGGGGAATAGTACGGGAAACCCAGGGAGCCAGACCTCAACGGCTCCGAGGCGGCCCTGTCGATAGCAGCCACGGGGCTGCTCTTAGCTGACCCGGCTCATCAGACCCTCCAGTGCAGTGCAGTGCAGTCGCAGTCGGCCAGTCAGTCAGTCAACTTGCCCCTCGGCGTCCGCCCTCCCCAACGGTGGTCCGTGAGAGATACCGGCTTGACTCGTTGTTGTTCTCGCCTCCATCAACGGCGAGTAAGGACTGCCGCTTCCGCTGCTGCTCGCTCGCTCGCTCGCTCGCTTGTCGGGGAGACGCACAAATGCCCCGACCGATTCATTCGCTGAGGTGAAGGCCCCACGGAGTCATTGTGCGACCCTGTTCCCTGCGGCGCCGACAGTCATGTTGTTTCTCCCGCCTGGAAGACCCCTCTGGATCAAGCGACGGCCGACGACCCAATCAGCGCCCTGAGACAGGCGACGAGGAGGAGGGACAGCCAGTCTCAGCAACCGCCAAACGCCGTTGTCATCCCGCAGGAGTCGCAGGACCTTGAGGGACGACGAGGTTATCGCGGGACACTGGAGCCACTGATCCATCCGCATTCCTGGTCCAACACCGGCTCATCGGCCAGTGATGGGGAGCGATTGGGCTTGTGACACCAAGAGCAGCGAGAAGGACGAACGTGCGGCAATCTGCTCTTGTTGTCTGCCTCACTCCCCCTTTTCTTTACAGAGCGTGGCATCCAAAGTGGAGGGGCCCGGCCCGGTGCAGCGAGACAGTGAGAACAGCGCCAGCACTACCTGTACGAGTAGTATGCCACGAGGCTCGCTCCCGGCCAAGGTGGTTGAACGGCGGCGTTGTTTTTCCCAGCAAGGGACTTCATCAATGCGTGGCCGGCTTGACCTCGTCGTCAATAAAAAAGCAATAGCTTGAGATGGACTGGGGGGCACCGTCCTCCCTGCTTTACTCCATTCGACGTTGAAATCACTCCGCTCAGTCAATCAGTCATTTCCATCTTCAAAGGGTCAACCAAATCATCCCTCTGGTGGTCCTGGTGGCCCCCTTTAGCCCTCTCTACCGCTCCCTCGGCGCATGACGAGCGGAAAGGAGCGCTGGAAACGGCGGACTGGCTGGCGATGGTCCATGCCTGCTCGTGGGCCACGCCGTGCGAGCGGAGGCGCGAGCGCAGCCCAGCGCGAGAGGCCCTCGCCCTCGCTCTTTCCTTCCTGCATTCCACGTCCTGCGTCCTGCCCCCCGGACTATAACAACACCCCTGGCCCCCCCGGACCCGACACGCCCCCTCTCAGCACCAATCACCACCCCCACCCTTCGGGGCAAGGCCAGGGCACACACCCGCAGCCCGTCGTCCATGCTCAGGCACTTGGGCACTTGCAGGGAATCGCCGTCGTCTCCGGCCTCCCCTCCTCCAGCTGTCGGTCGTCGCCCCACATCAACTCGCTCGCGAAAGAGCCCACGCCCCCCCTTCTCTCGATGGGACTCCCTGCCATCCCGGTCGCTCCTGGGTGGTCTTGCCCGCTCCTGCCCTGGCTCGCCGTTCAGGGACACACCAGCTCAGCGCCTGTCCACACCCTCGTCCGCCAGGCTCTGTCGCGGTCTCCCTCTTCCAACCCTTCCCCCTTCCCTCCTCCCCCCCCCGTCGAAAATCATTAAACCCCAGACTGTCCTCCCCCTTCCTCAAAACCTCCTCAAGTCTCCCCCGTCGCAAGACCTCGCATTTTCCTCTCGTTTCTATTCTTTCCTCTCCCCCACTTTCCCTTCCTCTTGGTCTTCTGTGCCAGGCTCTTCCTCACTCACCTCGGGAAGCCGCACACCAACCACCCGACCCCTTTTCTTCTTCCCGCTCTCGCCAGGAAGCAAGCAGGCAGCAACGAACGACGGACGCCTCGACGACGCCCCGTACCGTCGCCGTCAACCATCCTGTTCTTGAAACAGCACGCGCGCCCGCCCGCCTCCAGCGCCGCAACCCGCTTCGACTGCCGCCGCCGCAGCATTGCCACGAGCTGAGCTTTGTGCCGCTGCCCGCTCCACCACCGACAGCGCCTGGTCTGTCGTCCTGTTGAGAGTCACATTCTTTTTTATCCTCCTTTTGCCGGCAATCGGTCCTCTCCGACCTCGGTCGACGCATTAATTCCTCACGGCCAATCGCTTCAACGACGACGCCTCACCACCGCTACGACGCCCTGTACATAACACCGACCTTGACGGTTACTCCATCTGCCGTACAGCAGCGTCAGAGAGCAGACGCCCAGAAGACCCTCCCAAAAACCACATCAACAAAATCTCCCGCGGGCTGGACTCGACTCGGAACACATCGACACGGATCGATTTTCATATCTCATCATCAGTTAGGCAGCGCCTCCACCCCAACCTCGACTCGGCCGTCTCTACGCCGTGGCGACATCTTAATCCACAAAGTCAAACACAAGGTTCACGCCACCATGTATTCGCAACAGGCCCAGATGGCCGCCCAGAAGCCAGAGACCTTTATGCTCAGCACCGAGGCGCAACAGGCTCTTCCGCATGACGCACAGGTGGCATTGCAGCAAGTGGATAACTGTAAGCTACCATACAAAAACCCTTTCCCCTCATCCTTCCACCGGTTTGTTTCGTCATGTCGCACCATGGCCAAGCTCTCGGAACCACCTCAAAACGATGAATGCTGACTTTGAGGTAGTGAAATACTTCCTCATTTCCGCGCCCGTCGACTGGCAGCCCGATCAGTACATTCGCCGCTTCCTGCTGCCAACGGGCGAGTACGTGTCGTGCGTGCTCTGGAACAACCTCTTTCACATCTCGGGCACCGACATTGTGCGATGCCTCTCATTCCGCTTCCAGGCCTTTGGCCGCCCCGTCAAGAACTCCAAGAAGTTCGAGGAGGGCATCTTCTCCGACCTGAGGAACCTCAAGTCGGGCACCGACGCCTCGCTTGAGGAGCCCAAGAGCCCCTTCCTCGACTTCCTCTACAAGAACAACTGCATCCGCACCCAGAAGAAGCAAAAGGTCTTTTACTGGTACAGCGTGCCGCACGATCGGCTCTTCCTCGATGCCCTCGAGCGCGACCTCAAGCGCGAGAAGATGGGCCAGGAGGCCACCACCGTCGCCGTCAGCGAGCCTGCCATGTCGTTCCAGTACGACTCGTCTCAGTCGCTCTACGAGCAGCTCACAAAGGCCCAACAGGCCAATTCGTCCTCCTTCAGCGCCCAGCAGGTCTCCTTCCCCCAGTCCCAGTCGACGTCCCCCGTCATGAGGGCCATGGACTCGATGCCCCCACCGCCGCAGATGATGCAGCAGCAGATGCCGCCGCAGATGCCCCAGTCCATGGCCCCCCTCTCGGACGGCATGGACGCCATGGTGCCCTACGGCGCCATGGGTATGCCCCCCCAAGGAATGCCGCCGCACGGCATGCCCCCTCAGGCCCAGGGCATGCCTCCCCAGGGCATGCCCCCGCAGATGATCAAGCGCGAGCCCGACTTTGCCCGCGTGCAGTACAACCAGAACGGCGTGCCCGTTGGCCACGGCCACCAGAGGCACGCGTCGATGCCTGCCTACGGCCTTGAGTACTCGCCTGCCCCCTCGTTCGTTTCGTCCCAGTACGAGGACTACAGCAACCGGGGCATTTCGTTTGAGCCCATCACCCCGCCACAACAGGCCCTCGGCCTCTCGGCCGAGCCCGCCTACATCGCCAACGAGGAGACGGGCCTGTACACCGCCATCCCCGACCACATGGGCGGCGGCATGAACGGGCTCAACGGCATGATGCAGCTGCCCCCCTCCAACCTCGCCGCCTCGCAGTTCTCTCGCGGCTACGGCGCCAACAACGTGTACTCGGTCATCGAGGGCTCGCCGACCTATAAGCAGAGGCGGCGCCGCTCCTCAATCCCCCCGTCCATGTCGGCCATCGCTGCTGCCACGGCCCAGGCCCAGCAGCAGCAGCCCCAGGCCCCTCACCGGCCGTCGGAGCTTCGCCGCTCCGTCTCTGCCTCGGTCGGCCCCGTCGCCGAGGGCGACGAGTCGGGTGAGAACTCGCCCCCGGGTCTCACCTATGGCAACCCCACGTCGGCCATGCACATGATGAGCCAGCAGCACAAGGACGTTCTTGACATGTCCCGCCACGGCACCCCGCTGTCCAACGTTGAGGGCAGCCCCGGCATGCACCCCCTGTCGCTCCAGCAGCAGCAGCAGGAGTACCCCCAGATGGCGGGTGACGAGGCCTCGGTCGACGGCTCCATCCGCGGGCCCCTCTTTGGCCCCAATGGCGTCGTCCGCAGGGCTCGCTCTGCCACCGTCATGGAGGTCGGCCCCTACCCCCAGAAATCCCACTCCTGCCCCATCCCCACGTGCGGTCGTCTCTTCAAGCGTCTAGAGCACCTCAAGCGGTAAGACTCGCTATTGATTTCTTTTGTCTCATCAACCTGACGACCTGCCGAGCAATCTGACTCAACTCCTGTCACAGACACGTGAGAACACATACACAAGAAAGACCCTACATCTGCCCTCATTGTAGCAAGGCCTTCTCCCGATCAGACAACCTCGCACAGTATGCCCCTTTTTTTCCTTGCCTCTTGCTTTTCTATGTCAACTTCATCTCCGACAAGCGTGGAGCCGCCAAGTGATGTTGCCGACCAAGGAACTGAACCCCCGACCTCTCACGTCACCTCGTCTCAAACCATCACTTTAGCCACTTCTCGCTCGCATCATTGACTAACGCGTCTGTTTACAGGCACAAGCGGACCCACGACCGTGGTGACGGCTCTGACGGCCCCGTCAACTTCTCCGGCGAGGAGGAGGAGGAGTACTCTGGCGAGGACCAGCTTGGCTCCCTCGAGGAGGCCTCGCCCGGCTCGGAGAACGGTTACATCACGGGCTCCCTCAACGGCGTGGCCAACGACCACCTCGGCGCCAGCGTCGCCCCCGCTCAGACGTTCAACAGCCTGCAGACGCTCAGCATGCCCATGACCATGAGCCAGCCCGCCATGAACAGCGGCATCATGTGAGAGGCCTCCGGCCAGACTTTTTTTACGGTTTCAATGCGCATACATGACATAGAGGGGCACGGGGTTCTTGGGGGGTATGTTCTTTTTTTCCACGGGGTTCAAGGTTCCCGCCCGGGTCTGGCGGGGTCCAGGCGTTCGCTCACGGAGCGAGCTTTCGATTTTCTCGTGTCCACTTTTCACGACCCGGGGCGAGCAACAACCAGGCCGGCCGCCACACGCTGTGGCTCGGGAAAAGTTGCCGCTCTGTATATATAGTTTGCACACACCTTTCTTCCTTTTCTGTGGTGGAGTGTAGGGCCGCCGATGACGGTGTGTCGAGATGATACCAGGCAGGGACGGATGACGGAAAGATGTGTTAGGTGGACGCGGTGTGCCCATGTGCGCGGGTATCTGCTGTCCCGAGTGAATCCGAAATTCAATGAGAAATCCACACATCACAGTTGCCTGACATGACGGTCTTGCTCGAATGACGTTGACATCGACTAAGATCACCTGCCCACAACCAGGAAAGATGTAGCGTGACAGCCTTCCTACAAGCAGGTCCCGCGAAGCAGCAGTTCAATCGACGCAGCAGTTTTATCACTTCAGTATGTCCAGCGACGCAGTAGGTCTCTAGGTCGGCTACTAACTCGGCCGGCCAGTCCTTCGACAGAGTCAGGACGCAGCGAGTCCCAACAAATGCCGATCAACAGGCCGCAAGACCTACTGCGACTTGCAGTGCGATTTTCGTCGATATGGGTGTGATTTTAGCCAAACCGTTGTCGAATGCTGGTGAGTCACAAGCTTCAACGTAATGTGGTCACGCGGGTGCCAAACGACATGAAGGGAGTCATTACATGTAAAGCCTATCGTCTCCCCCGAGGGCCGCCACGGCCGCCACGTCCTCCCCCCCTTCCCCTTCCCCTGCCACCGCCGCCGCCTTCTATACTCCTGACGTCCCTCTCGCTAAGCCGAAGCTCTGCGCCGCGCATACGTCCGACCTCGGGTCCGTCAATGGCCCTCTCGCGCTTAGACCTGTCGTTCCTCTCGGGCTTCTTCTTCTCCCTCTCCAGAATGATGCCATTCTCCTTGGCCTCGCGGCGGCGCTTGTCCTCCCTGGCGTCACGTGTTGCGACGATGCGCTTGCGCATGGCCATTGGCATCTTCTTTTGCTCGAATAGGCTGTCGGGGGCCTTTGACAACGGTGCCGATGACGTGGCGAGGGCCTGGATGCGCATGTCGGTCGTGCGGTGCCGCAGCTTGCCCGAGGCGAAGAGTTTCTGTGAGGCGCCCGTCGAATGAGCCGCGTCGGGGGTGTAGGAGGAGAGGAGGTGTGACTCGGAGAGAAGGCGCTGCAGGGCGAGGTCCTGGGCGCGCAAGGAGCGCTCCGTCTCGTCGTCGGATTCGGGCGCGGGCGCGGCGGGGGCGGGTTTCGTGACAGCCGATGGAGGGCGGGAGGACTGAAAGGGGCGTTAGATTTGGTCAGGTGTTGACGATGTTGTATGAAGTTGCCTACCATGAACGCCTTGAGCTCCCGCTTGGACATGAGCGCCTTTGGGTCGTGGGCTTGGGAGCTCGTGTGATCTACAACTTCAACGACCGGTGCAGTGTCTTCTTCGCTGTCGTCTGACAGGCCGTCCCAGGCGTCATCATCGGCGGCAGCTTCTTCCTCTTCTGGTTCTTCCTGGACGGGCTGCTTGGTTTTTTTTGACGTCCGCAGTGGCTTGAATTGTGCCTCGAAATGCCGTCTGAAAACATCCTGAATATCTTCGGTTTCTTCTTTCGGCTCCACCACGCGCGCCTTGCGCTTTCCGAGGACGGACGGCATGTTAAATGTGGTTGGTGTTTGGTATCGCGGTCGTGGTGAGGAGTTGCGGTCGATGGATTGACGCTATCGAGAAATTTAGGTGGAGGGCCAGGAACATGCGGACTTTGATTGGCCGAGACTCGTCCCATAGCGGGGAGCATGACCCGATAAGCTTCCCGATAACGACTCTGGTTTTTTTTTCGGACAAGGTCAAGGTCGACCAGGCGGGCAGGCCGACTTCAACCTACCCATCACGACCAACCCCAATCCCCAACATCACCGCTGCCGCCTTAATTGCCAACCCGTACACACCCCTTCCGTACATGCAAACTATCGAAGAAGACTCGCCGTATTTTCCACACCGCGCAGCATGAAGCGCAAGGCCGACGAGATCGAGGAGGCGGAGAACAAGGTGCCAAAGAAGAACACCGAGACCAAGGGCTCATGGGACGACCTCAGCCTCGACAAGCGCCTGCTGCAGGCCCTCGCACAACAGAGCTGGCACGCGCCGACACCGGTGCAGGCCAAGGCCATTCCCGTGGCGCTCGGCGGCCAGGACCTCCTTGCCCGCAGCAAGACTGGCAGCGGCAAGAGCGCGGCGTTCCTGCTACCGGTGCTTGAGGCCATCCTCAAGCGCAAGGGCGGTGAGGGCGCGCGGGCTGGCGAGGCATGCACTTCGGCGCTGGTGCTGGTGCCGACCCGCGAGCTCGCCGACCAGATCCACAAGACGGTCGAGACGCTGACGGCGTTCTGCGCAAAAGACGTCCAGGCCGTCAAGCTCACCGACAAGATCACAGCCAACGTGCAGCGGGCCATGCTGACGGCCAAGCCCGACATTGTCATCTCGACGCCGGCGCGGGCATGGGAGAACGTGAGCGGCGGGGCGCTGCCGCTCGACAAGCTGACGCACTTGGTGCTGGACGAGGCGGACCTGGTGCTGAGCTACGGCTACGAGGAGGACCTACAGAACGTGGCGCGGGAGCTGCCCAAGGGCGTGCAGACGATCCTGATGAGCGCGACGCTGACGGCGGAGGTCGACACGGTGAAGGGCCTCTTCTGCCGAAATCCGGCGCTGCTGGACGTCGACGAGCCAGAGGCCGAGGGCGAAGGTGTCACGCAATACATCGTCAAGACGGCCGAGGACGAAAAGTTCCTGCTCATCTACGTCATCTTCAAGCTGAAGCTGATCCAGGGCAAGGTCATCATCTTCTGCCAGGATGTGAGTAAACCATCCCTCTCCTTCGCCTGTCTCCGCTAACCCGCCCAGGTCGACCGCTGCTACAGGCTCAAGCTCTACTTTGAGCAGTTCGGCATCCGGAGCTGCACGCTCAACAGTGAGCTGCCCGTCAACACGCGCCTGCACGTTGTCGAGGAGTTCAATAAGGGCGTCTACGACATCATCATCGCATCGGACGAGAACGAGGTCATGGGCGACGAGGACAAGAAGGAGGACAAGGAAGAGGCGGGAGAGACCGAGGAGAAGCCCGAGGAGAAACCCCAGACGAAGAAGGACGCCGCGAAACCGAGCAAGAAGAACGGCAAGCCGCCGCGGAGGAAGGACAAGGAGTACGGCGTCAGCAGAGGCATCGACTTCAAAAACGTCGCGGCCGTCATCAACTTCGACCTGCCGACCTCGTCGCGGTCCTACACACACCGCATCGGCCGCACAGCGCGCGCCGGCCAGACCGGCATGGCCCTCTCCTTCTACGTGCCCACCGACCTCTACCGCTCGCACCCGCCGACGTCGGTCGAGTCCGCCGAGAACGACGAGCGCGTGCTCGCGCGCATCCGCAAGAGCCAGGCCAAGCTCGGCAAAGAGGTGCTGCCCTACCACTTTGACAAGGACCAGGTCGACCGCTTCCGCTACCGCATGAACGACGCCCTCCGCGCCGTCACCCGCGTCGCCATCCGCGAGGCCCGCACCCGCGAGCTGCGCCAGGAGCTCATAAAGTCGGACAAGCTGCGCCGTCACTTTGAGGAGAACCCCGCCGAGCTCGCCCACCTCCGCCACGACGGCGAGCTGCGCGCCGCTCGCATGCAGCCGCATCTGCGCCACGTGCCCGACTACCTCATGCCCGAGGGTGGCAAGAAGGCCTTGTCGGCCGACAACGTCGGCTTCGTTCCCATGCGCAAGCGCAACGACCGGCGGCACGCAAGCCGGAAGCCCGGCGGCAAAAAGAACAACAACAGGGTCTTCAAGGTCGGCAAGCGGAGCGACCCGCTCAAGTCGTTCAAGGCGAAGAGCAAGTAGGCATGTGTTGACAGGGTCTGTAGCCATTCAGTAAAAAAGCGAGTTTGCATGTCAATGCGTGCCTGAACGCAGAATAGACGACGTGCACGATGTTGAGCTGCCTAGGGGCAGACGAGTCAAATGTGTTCGCAACGACAAAGTGGTATATCGACTACAAGCCCAGTGGGCTATGAGAACGCCCGCAACTCCTCATGATAATTTACATACACGGCCTTCTTTCGGGCTTTTGTTTGGCCTGGCCTGCTGTGGCTACTTGGCACCCTTGGCCTGGCCTTCAACAAAGTGCAGCGCGTCTTCCGTTGGGACAACATCAATACCAGATGTCTTGTTGTGGAAGGTCACGCCGTAGCACTTGTCCGCGATGAGCACAATCTCCGGGCGGAATGTGGTACAGATAAACTGGGTTCCCGCATCGCGGGATATGCTCTGGAGGAGGGCGGCAACGGCTGTGCGGTATTGCGCGTCGAGGTTGGCGTCGACTTCGTCAAAGATGACCATCGGGCTCGACTCCGTCTGCTGTAGTGCGAAGATGAGGCAGAGGGCGCACAAACCTGGGATACATGTCAGTGACGGGCAGAACAAGAAGCAGAGTGCACGGGACTTACTCTTCTGACCACCGCTGAGCTGCTGAATCTTCTGCTGCTCGTCAAGGGTCTTTGAGTTGAAGGAGACGCTGATGCCGACGCCGGTGTAGTTCTCGACGGTGCCGCGCTGCTCGTCTTCGGACTCGTCTGCGGGCTGACGCTTGTCGGTGCGACGCTGGATGACGAGACGGCCGTGGCCTGCGGGAACGAGCTTCTCGAAAATGGTGGCAAACTCCTTGGAGACTTGCTTGAACGTGCGCTCAATGGCCTCGTCCTTGCGTTGGTCAAGATGTGCGACGAGTTCCTCGATGGATTCCTGGGACGCGTCGAGTTCTGCTCTTCGCTTGAGGAGCTGGTCCTGTTGGGATGTGAAGCTGTTGTACTGCTCAAACGCCTTCTTGTTGACGTGCTGGTACTTTTTGAGGGCGTTGCGGACCTTTTTGAGGCGCGAGTCGATCTGCTGCTGTCAGTGTCTGTCCGCGGCTCGGGGCTTGTGCATGCTGCTCACCTGTCTTGAGTCGAGTCGCTCATATTTGTTGAAATCATCGGGTAGGACGCCGAGGTCACGGATCGCCTTGGCGGCTTCGGCGGCCTGGCTGGTGTAGAGGGCCTTCTTGGAGACGCTCTTCTCGATGACGGCGCGCTGTTTCGCCTCCTTGGCGGCTGCTTCGCTCTGCCGTTGCTCTTCTTGCGCCATGTGGGCCGAGTGCTCGTCGATCTGGCCACCAATCTCCTCGATCTTGGCTTCGGCTTCGTTGACCCGGGCTGTGAGGGCGTCTGTAGCCTTTTGCAGCTTCTTGAGCTCGCGCTGGGCTTCTTTGAGGCTGCCGGAGGCGCCAGACGTGTTTTCAAAGGCTTGGCTGTTGAGCTGGTCGAGACGAAGTTGGAGATTCTGGCTCAGGTCGGCCTCGAGGATCTGCTTGCGGCTTTCGACCTCGCGCCTCTTCGTGCTGGTCTCATCCCACTGCTTGTGGAGGGTCTGCACCTGGACACTCAGCTCCTCGAGTTGGCGTTCCTCGGATGCGCTCAGGGCCTTTTTGAATTCAGTGGACAGCTCCGCCTCATGGGCCTCGAGGTCTTCCTGGAAGTCCTTCATGTTCTTCTCAACAGTGTCGCGGCGTCTGGTGGCGGCTTCGAGATGGCTCTTTGCGCTCTCGATGTAGTGGATTTTGGAGTTGAGGTCAGACTTGAGGGGGTTGAAGGACGACTCGAGCTGACGCAGCTTTTGCTCAGCTTTCTGGACGTTGCCAATTGCGCGCGTGATCTCCTGCTCCTTCTGCTCAATCTTAGTCTTGATGTCGTCCAGCTGGTCTGAGACCGAGTCCGAGTCGGATCGCCACTTGTTGACGGCCTGGACTGCTTGCAGACGTGACTTTTTGGGATCGATGTAGCCACCCGTCATGGCACCCCGCTTGTTGGCCTGGTCACCGTCGAGGGTGATGGCATCCACGCCATGGCTCTTGGTGTACTGGACGGCGATCTGGAGGGTCGGGCACACGACGGCCTTGCCGAACACCTGGAGGAACGCCTTTTCGTGTCTCTCGTCAAACTCGATCTTGCTGATCAGCGGCACCACCTCGCCACCCTGAGACCTCGGGAACTTAACCGGGCGTGGGCGGAGCTGGTCCAGCGGCATAAAGGTGACTCGGCCGCCGCGCTGGTTGTGGAGAATCTGGGCCAGGTAGGTTGCGGTCTCGGCGTTGTCGACGACGTAGTGGAACAGGCTGGCGCCGGCGATCTGCTCGACTGCGAGGCGGTAGGCTTCGCTGACTTCGAGAAGCTCGGCGAGGGTCCCGTAGGCGCCAGGGATGTCCTGCTCACGCTTCAGGCGGCGGATGGTCGCGAGTCCTCGTGCAGTGGCGCCGTCCATGGAATGGGAGAGCACGCCCTCGGCTTTTTCCCGCTCGGCTCGGGCGCTCCTGTAGATGTTCTCAAGCTTCTCTTCGGCTCGACGCAACTCCTTCTTCTCTTCGCTCAGCCGGTCGTAGGCCTCTCTGGCGGCGGCGACTTGCTCGCTCAGATCGGCTCGGGTGCCGCTGAAGCCCTCAAGCTGTGACCGAAGGCTGACGATGTCCGTCTCCAGGGTCTTGATGGACTTTTCGGCTCGGATGACTTCTTCGTCGGCATCGAGCTTGTTGGCCTTTTGCGTGGAGATCTGGGAGTGGAGTTCCTCGACCTCGCCTCGAAGATACTTGTCGCGCTCACTCTTGTTACGGAACTGAGAGCTGCGAGTTTGCTTATTGTAGAGGCGCTGGCGCAGGGCTTCTGCCGCGTCGAGCTGGTCGCGTATGTCCGTCTCGGCCTGCTTTCGCTGGGTGTAGGTGGGTGTGATCTTCTCGAGCTCCTGCTGCTTCTCGGAGATTTCGGCGCGAACGGCCTCGAGGTCGGCTTCGTGCTGCTGCTGTGCCTGGAGGGCTGCTGATTGTCCGTCGGACAGGCTCTTGACTTTGAGCTCCGCCTTTGCCTTTGCCTTTGTCGTCTCGCGCCGGTCGTCTTCGAGCTGGCGTCGGTCGAGTTTGAGAAGCTCCATCTCGCGATTGAGGCGGTTGATTTCTGCGTCGAGCTGAGTGATGGCCTTTTCCGCGTCCTTAAGCTCGGCACGAATCGAGTCGGTGCCTTCGAGACCGTTCTGGCGGATGTTCTCGATGCGGTCCAGCTGCTCTTGAAACTTTTCCTGCTCCTGGTGGTACAAGGCGTACTCGAGGCATCGTCGTTCGCGGTCCTTGTCTTGGAACCCACGGAGCTCCTCTTTCTCCTCTTCAAGCTCGGCAAGTCGCTCCTTGATGTAGGCCAGCAGCTCGTCAATCTTCTCGCGCTTGTTGTTTGTCTCGTTCATGATCTTCAGGGACTCGGCCCTGCGCGCTTCGTATACCTGGGTTCCCGCGACCTCCTTGAGCAGGGTGAGACGGTCGGATTCCTTCATATTGGTGAGAGCTGTGACGCGTCCTTGAGGCACGATGTAGTAGGGGTTTGATCGGGAGAATCCGGCGGCTTCGAGCAGATTGACCACGTCGTTCTTGGTCACCACTTTTCGATCGAGGGAGTACTCGTCCTTTTTCTGGCCGATGGTGCGACGGAGAATCACTTCTTTGCTGCCTGTTGGGAATCGGTCGTCGGAGTTGTCAAAGATGATCTCGACATAGGCTGACATGACGGCGGAGCCGGACCCCTCGTGGAGGAGCGCCTGTCGTTCTTCACGGCTCATCTGGGTGTAGGCATCGGACAGGACGAATCGAATCGCCGCGAAAAAGTTGCTCTTGCCCGATCCATTGCGGCCGACAATGACATTCGTTCCCGGCGAGAAGGGTTCGATGACCGTTTGGTCCTTGTAGCTGATGGCGGAAGGAGCAGGTCAGGGGCTCGGTCCGATGTAGGCAAGAGATGAATAAGGATGGAACGTACCTTTTGAAGCCTTGTACGATGATCTGCCGGATGAACATCGTGGCGGCGGCGGCAGCAGGCGGGCTCACTGGATGAGTGGTGATGTTAGCAGGGAAGTCGCGTCGCGGCGCGTTTGCGCGCGGGGTGCCAAAATAGCGGGCAATCAGTGTTGCATGGGTGGGGCGCGCGACATGTGGAGTGATTGGACATGTTGAGTGATTGGACATGTGAAGTGATTGGACATGTGGATCAGTGCGACATACCTTCCGAAAGAAGACCCAATTCTGGTGCACCAAGACCGCCAACACAAGGGTGGCGAGGGACCCCAAAACCATCGCCACCGTGGCCGCGAGTCTCCACCTTCAAGTGACATACACCGTCAGTTCGCCATGTCATGTATGTCTTTGCGCCCGGTCTGTGACTTACTAACGACTCGCGTGGGCCTCGAAGTCGGCCACATGCCGCGCCGCAAGGGCCATTTCCCGCGAATGCCGGCTCGCGGCCCGGGGACACCGCGGGTTCTCCTTGACGGCCGTTGCCGTCACCTCGACGGCACGAGCCGTCGCCAGTGCCGCCCTCGCCAGCGACGCGGCTGACCCCGTCGGGCCCACCTTGTTCGCCCGTCGGCGAAGGTCCGCCGCCGTGAGCTCGGCGTCGGTCGGGGCCGGGGCCGGGGCGTCGGCGTCGGCGTCGGCGTCGGCGGCGGCGGCGGCGGGCTGCTGCTGCTGCTCCTGCTGCTGCTGCTGCTGCCGCCACTCCTGCTGCCGTGACGGCCGTCGCCGCGCTTGTTGCGGCTGCGGCTGCCGCTGCTGCTGGCCAAAGGCGGCCGGGGGAGGGGGGGTTGCCGGGGCTGCCGGCGGGTCCACGGGGGCCGGCGGGGCACGGGGGCCGGGGGTCGGGGGCGGCCGGGGCCGGGAGGGGCGGGAGGGCCGGGGCGGCCGGGCGTGGGGGGAGGGGGAGGGCTGTCGGCGGGAAAGGCGCCGGGAGGAGGGGGGGCGAGGCGGGACGGGCGGGGGGGTCGGCGGGGGCGACGTCGCCGTTGGGCACAACGACGAGCTCGATGTCCCATGGTCCTCGTTCCATTTTCTATATAGTGTTAGTAGCTAATCACGAATCTTAGATTCGTAACGTGGATAGATGACACGCAAGACAGGTAGGTGATGGATGGCCAGGACGTGAGGGGACATGACTTACGATGCTGCGATGTCTGGAGGAGAGAGGAGAATCGTCGCAAGCAGGGAACGTGAAAGAGGTCTTTATGTTGTTCTCTGCCCAAGCACCTCGACATCAACTGGCATCTACCTGGGAGGCATACCTGCCTATCTACTTGACATACATAGTAGCCAGATCTGACACACGGCAGCGGCTCCCTCGCTCACGACCTTCATGGGAGGAAGTAGCTTACAACGGGATTGTCTGCTCTGGTTCCGGGAAGAGCGATCTGGCTATACACCCCCATGTGCACCTCAGCTTTCAGTCTAGGGACGTAACAACACTTTGAAGGACCTTGCTTGAGTAAGGTACACCTCACTTCCAGGTTGTCTGGTCCTTGTTCCGCCGAATCGTTGCTGATGCCTCTCGGGGTGTGACTAGTATGGCGATCGCTGGCGGCATCCGTGGCTGTTCTGGCGTCGTGGCGTCCTCACAACTATTGCAAGGCGACTCGATGTGCGTATTAGATGAAACATGAAGGCGTTGCCGCCACGGCTGGCGGCCCGTACTAAAAACCCAAGATGCCCCTCTCTTGATTCTCAACCGGCTCTCAAGATCATCCAAACCTTCCTTCGCCCAAGATGACCGCTCCACCACCGTACGAAAAGGCCATAATTGGTATAATTGACGACGCCTCCGTCACCACTGGATCAGCTGCCCGTGAACTAGACGAGACTTTGGCCGATCTTCCTCCGTGCGGTTATAAGACCTGCCCCAGACCAACTGAGCGTCAACAATTGCAGAGTACGCCGCCCAGCACGGTCGCCAAAAGCGGTGACAAAAAGATGGTCAGAGAGTGGGATCAAGAAGAAACCCGTGTCCTTCGTGTTTGGCCTACCAGGTGCTGGAAATATGAAAATTCGGGGCCTTCCTCCAGCAGCTCTGAAATTCCTCGACCGTTCCTCGAGCGCGGAAACAGCAACAGCCAGAGCGGAATCCCACGAGGCGGCCTCGCGCTCGAGCCCGGAGACCTTGTGTTCAGACCCAACGACGGATCGAAGTGGACACAGGCATGGGGGTGGTGTGTCTCCTGGAGACTGGTCGTTGGTTCTCTTTACAGATCAGAATCACCGTGGGGCATGGACATCCGCATCGTCTCGAAGTACCCGCCTTGGGAGCTAGCCAGCGGGATATCCTTCGCAGACTCTCATGTGAGTCAATTGTATGGGGAAACGCGAAGGAGAGAAGACATCAACCCCGCCAGGGGCTGGCACTGGATGACATCGTACGCCTTCACATCTCTAGAGGCCACGCTTCAGATCGACCGAGCTTGGATGGCCGAAGTCATAATCGCCCATAGCGACCGTGTGAAACTCGAAGCCCTCGACTGGCGAAGTCTGCTCACGGCAAAGAATACCGCCCTGTGAGTTGGAAACACCTACCCCTTGACTAAAGCAAGCAAGCGCCTGTGCTGACTGAATGCAGTTTCAAGATTGACCAGAAAGTCGGTCCCGACGAGTACAAAAACGTCGTCCTTTACCAACAACTCTCTACCTGTGGCAACGACATCACAGGTGAAAAGACTCGCCTGTGGGACGAGAGTGTGCCGGAACAACTTGCCAAGTTTGCCAGCTGCCTCATGTCCCTGGACTGAGCCGAGAGCCGACCGGGCAACAAGAGTTACGTTTATTTGCTTCTTCGTTCTGGTTGTTGATCGGTTAGGCGGGTTGGGCCGTCGCACACCATCTGTCGCAGTTTGGAATTCATCCGTCAACCCACGGACTATCAAGGTTGGCAGGCAACCGGTTTTACTTTTGGCCCAACGGCTACAACACCATCTCGCCGCTGGAACTTATTTCCAAGATGAATGTGTCTCTGCCGGCTCTTCAATGAGTCACATGCCCGCAGTGTCAAGGTGTTGATTCTGCAGGTTGGTAGCACTCAGGTATCAATCAGTTCACAAGCTCGCCCCAAACTCCCAGTGCCAATCATGAAATGTTCCGTACAAGCAGCCGATTGTGCCGGATTGTCCTCTCCTCGGCTCTGGAGACACTTCTTCTTCTTGTGATGCAGGCAAGGAAAACGGTGGCAGTCTTACACCAGGCGACCATCTGCACCATGCAACTCGCACGACCAACGCTCGTCTGATTCGGGCCCAAGCCCCCCCGTACTAGTACATACATATGTAAGACAGTGATACAAAAGTGGCCGCTCCTTGCCGCCGCCCAACGCCCATCCTTTGTTTTGAGCGCCCCGGTCCCATAAAACGCCATCCCAGTCCTCACTCCATTGTCTTGAGGAAGCCGTCCAGGTCGAAGCTCTCCTCGTACTGCCGGTTGTCCCAGAGGTCGCCGAGGTCCTCCATCCAGGCCTTCTTGCCGCCCTGTTTGTTGGTGATGACGTCGCCCGTCTCGACGTCCACCATTTCCTCTTCGCGCCCCTCCATCGGGTTGTGCGCCTTGTCCGAGATGAGGCTGGGTCCCGTGTCCCCGAGGTTGAACAGGTCTAGGATCTGGTCCGTGTCCATGGTAGACAGCCCCGCGTTCTGTTGGTTGACCACGGTCGACGCCACGTCAATCTTGAAACGCTGGAGGCTCAGAATCTTCTCCTCGAGCGTACCGCGCGTTACGAGGCGGTACACGTTGACCACCTTCTTCTGGCCGATGCGATGCGCCCGGTCCATAGCCTGCATGTCCTTCTGGGGGTTCCAGTCGTGCTCGACGAAGATGACAGTGTCCGCGCCCGTGAGATTGAGACCGAGGCCGCCGACGCTCGTCGTAAGCAGCAGCACGTCGTACGATGGGTCCTGGTTGAACTTATTGACAATCGACTGGCGCTTGTTGGCCTCGACCGAACCGTCGAGCCGGAGGTACGACACACTGGGCAGCATGCTCTTGAGGACCGTGTTCTGCACCATATCCAGCATCTCTTTCATCTGGCAGAAGATGAGGGCGCGGTGCGGCTTGATGGGCTGGTACAGCGGGTCGTTAGACTCAGCCTCCTCGACGCCGATGCCACAGTCGACGAGCAGGTCCCGCAGCGCCGTGAGCTTGGGCGCGTGCGATGGGTCCTCTATGCTCGTACCCGACCGGTTGAGCAGCCGCTGCGTGTCGTCGTACAGGTTGTGACCCGGCTTCATGACCATGGCCGGCGAGTTGCAAAGCTTGCGCATGTACTGCAGCGCCTGGAAGATGTGTGCCTTGGCGTCCTTGTCGTCACGTCCGGCCTCCTCCTGCAGCTTCTTGCCCTGGCGCTTGCTGAAGTCGTCAAAGAGCTTCCTCTGTAGGTCGCTCATGTCGCAGTAGTAGTTCTGCAGAATCTTGGGCGGGAGATCGTTGAGCACCTCCTCCTTGAGACGCCGGAGGAGGAATGGCAGCACCTGCTTGTGCAGCGCCTCAATGGCGAGCGCGCCCACCTCTTGCTCCTTGGACGACGCCTTGCTGAAGCGGCTAGCGGCGATGGGCTTGGCGAACCGGTCCAGGAACACCTTTTCGGCGCCCAGGAACCCGGGCATCAAAAAGTCAAACAACGACCACAGCTCGAGCACGTTGTTCTGGATCGGGGTGCCCGTCAGGATGAGGCGGTGGTTGCTGGCGAGCTTCTTGACCGCGATGGAGATCTTGGCCTTTGGATTCTTGATGAGATGGCCCTCGTCGAGGACCACGTAGTTCCAGTTGTACTTTGCGAGCACGTCGCTATCGTTTCGGCACACGTCGTAGCTCGTGACCACCACGTCCGTTTGGTCCAGCGAGTCCTTGAGGGCCTTGCGCTCGGCGGGTGGGCCAACGTAGGCGGCGACGCTGAGGAAGGGCGCGTACGTCTGGATCTCTTGCTGCCAGTGGCCCGACAGCGTCGGCGGGCACACAATGAGGGAAGGCAGGCGCCGGCAGTCGGAAGCGCCCGTCTTGGCGAACTCCTCGGCGCGGTTGTGGTGGTCGCTGGCGACGATGCAGAGGGTCTGTAGCGTCTTGCCAAGGCCCATATCGTCGCAGAGAATGCCGTGCAGGTGGTACTTGTTCAAGAAATGCAACCAGTTGACGCCGTCCTGCTGGTACGACCGGAGCTCGGCCTTGATGGCAACCGGGATCTGGAAAGGCTCGACCTTCTTGGGGTCCAGGAGCTGGCCGATAAAGGTGCGCTCTCTGTCGCGCCCCTTGAGCAGCTCCTCTGACAGACCAGGCGGGTCGGGGATGCCGGCCTCGAGGGGCACGAGCTTGACGAGCGTGGCAAAGGACGTCGTGGCGATCAATCGAATCTCGTTGTCCGAGTCGCTCATGCGGCCCAGCACGGGCACGATAAGGAAGATGACGTACGGCAAGATCGCGTCTCCCATGACGGCGATGAGGTGGTAGATGGCCTCGGTGGCGCCCTGGCGGAAGTTGAGATCGAGCGGGTTGCTGATGGACGGCAGCACCTTTTCGACCAAGGCGGTCATGCCGTCCACCGTGATGACGCTGCAGATGGTGGCCATGCACTTGGCCGCCATGTAGCGGAAGACGGAAAGCTCCGAGTGCAGCGCCTTGATGACCAGGGGCACCATCTGCATGATAAAGGGGTGGACGGCGGCGTCGATGGTCGGCACCAGCGTGCGAATGAGCGACATGGCGTCGACAATCTCCTGGCCAAACGTCTGCTCGGCGTCCCTGGCGTCGGCCGGCAGCTCGCCGGAAAAGGCCCTGACGAGCGGCTCCTCCATGAACACCTTGAGCACTGGCACCCTATCGAGCACCTCGGCGCCGTAGGACTTGGACAGAATCTCGAGCGCCTCCTTGGCACCCCGCCGCGTTATACGCGCGGCCTTGGCCTCCCTCGCCCACTTTGCTGCGTCCGGATGGTCCACCCTGTCCTCCTCCTTTTGCATGGAAAGGATGCAGTCTGTCTTGGCGGCGTGGACGGGGAACTCGGGCGTCTCGGCAACCTCGACGCACGAGAACTTGACCAGGTTCGACACAACCTTTTCGGCGGGACCCTTGCGACCGAGTTCGGTGAAGAGCCGGATGAGGCTGGCAATGGTTGTCGCCGAGCGTGTCTGTAGCTCCTGGTTCTCCTCCGTCTTGATGCTGTCCATGATGCCCTTGATGAGCGGGCTCGGTTTCTTGGGAAGAGCCTTCATCGCCACGAGGGCGCATGATGCTGCCGCCTTGACGCGTGTGTCGCGCACCTCCTTGGCAGCCTTGGAGTCGTGGATGGCCGTCGCCGCGACCTCGCGGGCTTCCGAGAGCATCTGGCTGGCGACGAGCCGTTGACCTGGCGACATTGCCTTTTTGAGCTTGTCAAAGTCCTCATTGACAACCTTTTCTGCGACGGCGATGGAGAATGCGCCGGGCCCCGCCTCGGGCTCGCCCTGCACAACGACGGCGAGAGTCGGCAGCTTACCACTCGAGATCTTGCCGTGGTCGCGGAACATGTTGAGAAGCTGAGAGCACTGCGAGCGCACCCTGTGCATGTAGCTGACAAGGTCCCTGTAATGGGATGGGCGCTCCGTCTCGATGATCTGTTGCAGCGGTTTCGTAAAGTCCGCCGAGGGAGTTGATTCGACGCAGTTTTTGGCGTACTCCTCGATCACGACGCAAGCAGTCAGCTGCGTTGAGGAGAAGGGGGACGAAAGGGCCGGCAGGAGATGCTGTTGATATTCGACCAGCCTCTCGGCGGGGATCCGGGCGATGAGGAGGCCGATGGCCTTGGCGGCCGACATGCGGGACCTGACGAGGGTCTCCATGCCAACGAGGTCGACGTCGCCCTGCATCATGTGGCCGTCGACGTCGTGTGACTGTGTGACAACCGGCGTGTCGTCGAGCTTGGTTGACTTCCTGCGGCGCTTGGTTGACCGCTCGCCGCCATCGGGAGACGACGGCTTTCTGGCGGCTGTCGATGGTATAGATGAATTAGAATAACTTCCGCCGGAAGGCTTCTGGAAGAGGGAGGCGTTCATGGGCAGCGGGTGGCGCGAGACGCCGATGGGGTGCAGGGAGAGCTGCATCATTGGCTCGACGGCGGCGGCATCGGCCAGTTCTGTCGGGGTCTTCGCCAAATGGTCGATAAGTGATGTCCAGACGTCGAGCGAGGTGGCAAGGGTTTCCCTGTCACGCTCCACTAGGATATTCTGGAAAATAAGACGTAGCAGCCTCTCGCCGAGCCATCCGGTCGAGTGCTGCTTCTCGAGGCCGATGAACGTCCGCAGCGCCTTGAGCACGGCGAGACGCACCGAGGTGATGGTGTGGCGCAGGAAGGGGTACAGACGCGGCACGAGAACGTCAAAGGTACGCTCCTCGTCGGCGTCGGCCGAGGTCTGCATGGCTTGGAGAACCTCGGGGAAGCCGCAGAGGGTGGCCAAGAGGTCCATGATCTTACCGGTGCTAGCACTGAGGTCGTCGCCCAAATCCTGCAGACTGCCCCAGACGATGTTGATCAGCTCGTCGATGGCGTCGGGCCGCATGTCAACAAACTCCTTGGCCATGGGCAGCAGGGTAGCAGCGCTGACGGCACGAACGTCATCGTCCTGATCCTGAAGACCTTTCATGACGGCGCGGATGACGCCGTCCAGCATGTCCTTGTCCTTGAGAAGAAGATCCTTGCGCACGGCGACGACGTAGCGCAGGCCGACCATGCCGCCGTGGCAGACGGCCCAGATCTTCGTGTTGCCCAGGTCCTCCTGCATGACCATGCGGTACAGGATCTTGTAGACGGAGTGGACGGATTCGGGGGGCACGTGACGCAGCGCGGCGCCGAGGGTCTGGCCGATGGACTCGCGGATGGGCGCCACCGACGTGTCAGAGCTGTAATCTGTAAATCGGTCCAGCATCAGGACGCAGGCGAGGCGGCACGAGAGATCTTCGAGCCAGGCCTTGTTCAGGCGGTTGTTTTCAAGGCGGGATTTTGACCGTAGCCTACCGGCCCCGGCACCGTGAACTCTGATGATCTCCCGGAGGCCCATGGCAGCTCCGTGGCGCGTCTCCCACGTGGGGTCGAAGAGGTCGATCTTGAGAAAGTCGCACAGGCGGTCGTAGGGCCACTCGGTGCCCTCTATTCCGTCCTCGGCCTCGAGCTCGGACTTGATGGGGAGCAGGGGTCCTTTGAACTCGCTGACAACCTTGGCTTCCTCATCGACATTTTCGGGGCGGTCGAGGTTGAAGTAGTCATTGACCTTTCCGTTTTTCTTGGACTCATCGGCCATTGGCGTCTCGTCGCCGAAGCCTTCTGATCCGGCCGTCGTCGTTCTTCTAATCGACAAGTCACCGAAGCCGCCCTTTGCAGCCTTTTGGGCCTCGCGCTTCCGCTTTCGCTTGAGAACGTTGAGCTGGCGGGAGCTCAGGCTGGCCTCATCGGTCGATCCGGACGGGCCGGCGCCGTCACCCTTTCCGTTACCGCCGCTGCCGTTGGCGTCCTGGGGTTGCGGTGTCGAGGGACTCGGGGCCTTCTCAATGATGACAGGCATCTCTTCATCTTCGAACTTGCGGCCGAGAAGGCCTAGGCGTCCGTTGAGAGTCTTGTTCTGGTGCTCGAGCCGAGATGCTGGGTCGAGCTGCGCCAGGCCGTACTCAATGGTCCCACCGCGAACGAGCTCCCGGCCATAGGCGATGATGTTTTGGAGGTCAAGCGTCTCGAGCTTGAAGAGGTCGTCGTGGACGAAAGGCGCGTCCAGATCCTCCTCCTTCTTCACGGGGGCGTCCTCCTCCTTGGCTTCCTTGATGTCTGCGAGGGGGACGGGGATCTCGCCATCGTCCTCGTTAGGGTCATAGAGCGGTGCGTGCTCGATGATCTTGCCAATGGCCTTGGCAGCGGTGGACCGAGTCTCCCAGTCCTTGTGGCGCAGGTACGGGACGACTCTGCCGAGGATGTTGAACAGCTCATCCGGATGCTGTTTCTGCCAGTCGGCAAGCTGGTTGACGGCGGTGTCTCGGATGAGACGGGTGCTGCCGGTCTCGAGGATCCTGAGGGGGTCAGAGGAAGGGGCACTAAAGGGGAAGGAAGTCGACTCGACTTACGTAACGATCCTCTCCAATCTGAAACGGGACTGTCAGCGGATGCATTCGGCTTCGTTTGGACTGGACGGACGTACCTTGAACCCATGGCGATGTTTACTTGGTGACCAGATTCATAATCGTATTAGTAAAGAGGTTTGGGCCGGATGGGGATTTCCCAGGATGGAAATCAAGTCGGGCGCTTCAAGTCAAGATGGGGGGCGATGTGAAATAGCTTCACAATCGCCCAAAGTGGTGATGCGATGAGATGTGGTTGATGCGACAGGCAGGGTGAGCGTCAGGTTGGGTGTGGACGCTGTGGATGCGGTCAGTCGCTGCCAGCCGGTGCCGCGCGAGTTGGAGAGCGAAAAAAGTCGGGGGAGCGTCGGCGCGGCCGGGACTTGGATTGGGGGGGAACGGGGCGGTCAAGTATGGCGGAGGTACCCTCCCTCTGGTAGGTTGTATTTTTATACTTGGGGCGCGTCGCAGGAAAAAAAATGGCAGGGCCGTTCCTTCCCAGGATTAACGCGGCACGCCGTGCAAGGCGGCTGCTCTCGCTTAATCCTTAGCGTCATCTGGGGGCTCCACCTGCCAGCTACTAGCTCCCCCATCCTTGCCTCGAGTGTTTTTGGTCTGAGCCTCTGAAGCCCGTCTTCAAGAATGGACGCGTTCTTGCCATCTATTCAGGTTGCATTTGTCGCTCTTTGGGGGACTTTCCGAGAAGATTCCATCAAGGACCCGCGAGTGGATGATTGGGGCTTGTGAGGCCAGCTTGCGTCACGGCACGAGTGTTGCGGGCAGGCAGCCTCCAGGCTCCAGGGGCGCCGAGGCGTCGATGCCTTCCCGCTCAATGACACGCACTTTCATGCCTGGAAAGGTACGACTTACAAAGGTGCTTCAGCAGTCTGAAAGGAGGCAAGAACTCCAGGCTGCAACATCTCGAGATTCACAGCACAGTCAGGCTCAAGGACGATGGGACAAGTGGCCACGAAATCCATCAACAACCAAATGATCACCAGCTAAGGTAAAGCACCTAGATCGACATGGGCGGCGTGTGTGCTGGCGCTAACGGTTGACTTTCCCCGGCAGACGAGGGCGCGCGGACGACTCGGGAGTTGATACGAGCAGGGGCAGTTGACTCGAGCACGCCCAGTTACCATCACATCGTCTTGATACAAAGTACTCGCCGGAAGATGCATCGCCCCCTTTGACAAATCGTTCCACGATGAAATGCATCCTGCACCGATGCATCCGTTTCGCGGCACTTCAACGCAGCTCCCACTCCATTCCGTGGCCTCCGCCCGGCGCGTCCCGGACGCCCGGGGCAGAGCCAAGGACCTTACCTGGGACCCCTGCGATCGCGCAAGCTTCTTCAAGTTCTCCTCTCAGATTGGCTTCAGCTGCACACCGCGACAGCCGCTGTCAGTCCTGCACTGAGTAAAGCCGACCCGGGCCTCCGCCTCACAAATGACAATCAGCAGTGCAACACTTCAGGGTCCAGTCTGCACGCTGTCCGGCCCGAGCATGTGCCCCAACAACTCCGGACGCCCTGCCTCATCTTCATCCAATCCACCCCGGCCTGCGAAAAAAAGCTGATGCCCCCTGCTCGAACGGTCCCAGGATCGGAAAGCTTGGCGTGCACTTGCCCTTTCTCGGCGACCCAACAACAAGCTCTACCCCATCCCGAGAGCCATGGTCAATCACGCGGTACCGACCCATCGAATCGTGAACCATCCCTCAGAATCAGAAGTTTACAGCTGTATTGGAGTGTATCAGCCACATGACGGGCTTCTTCTCCAGTCGAGCTGCTCCTCTGATTCCTATACTGCTACAGCGTGTCAAACTAGGTAGTGATGAAATCTTCGTGGTTGAAATCTACAGGACACTCAAATACGGTATTCCAGATCATGTAGTGCCTCTGGTTCCATTGCGCACAATTAAGACTGCGATGGCATAGTATGATAGCCTTTGCTCGCATTTCGTCTCACCGTGCCCCTGCGAGGCGCCCGCCGCGGCGTCGACGTCACCTCCAAGTGGAAGAGCTGAGTGCCACGAAACCACAATACCGTATTGAAAATTCAGCATGGCATTGAAGCGTACGAGAAACAACTTGAACGATGATTGAGGACGACGCAGCTGCAGGGGGTTGTCGGGGCATCTCGAGTTGGCCAACCCTCTTTTGACAAGCCATAGTCTGCCGGCCATGATACCAGTCCATGGCGTTCTCCACAGGCGCAGCGATGGGGTTTCGAGTATCAGATTCCTGAATTCTCTGATGAACACCCCCAGCCAGGATGTGCCACCTCAAGCCATCTTTTCACAAGCTGCAAATGGTGGCTTCACTGCTGAAGTACGAGTATAAGTACGAGTCTTCTTCCCTCGAAACAATATCCCGGGTCACATCATCTGAAGCCTCTCCATACTACTTACTTAGTTCACTGCCCACGATGATATTCTCTCTGGTCGTCTCCCTCCTCTTTTTCCTCTCCCTTGGCGCTGCCATGGCCACCCCGGCCACTTTGGCTCCTTCGACCACCTCGGCTACTTCAACCACCTTGGCTACTTCAACCACCTCGACTACTTCGATCACATTGGCCACTTCGACCACCTTGGCTACTGCGACCACCCCGGCTACTTCAACCACCTTGGCTACTTCGACCGCCTCACTCTATCCCGCGAACGCCAATAAGCCCGAACTGTCGTATTATATGCCAGAGAATAGCTGCGGCCGAACTTGCTTGTGCAGGGAGGAAGGTTGTTACTGCGACGTTTGCCTTGACGGAGTTTGCTGGCTTCTCGACCCTGTTCCCCCCTGCCCACCAGGGGAGATAGGTAAGTTGGTGTGCAACATCCTTAACCCATCTCGTACCAGAACTAATGTCCCGGAAGGTTAAGCCACGCAATTGTGGCAATCGAGTGTGCGATTTTTGCCAAAATCTCGCCAGAGAGGAGGAGTGACGAGGTACACTTGGGAGCCCGTCTCTGTGTCGGCCGGTCCCATCATCATGCAGGTACCTGGGTACCTTTGGTCGCAACGAAGCTGGGCGGGTACATCACCGAGTCCCGATAAGATAAGCCATCTAGCGGGGCCGCGACCCCGCCATAGGTGCCATACAGCTCTCTCACCTTCCATGTTCCAGGCATCGCGATCTTCCTGCATCAACATCACTCAATCTTGTCTACCCGTGCCAGTTCACCGCCAGCATGCCAGTCGACTACAGCAAGTGGGTAGGTCATCACTAATACCTGCACTCTCGCCCAATCCCCCACCGCTGACCACATTAGGACGCGCTGGAGCTCAGCGATGACTCGGATGTCGAGGTCCACCCCAATGTCGACAAGAGGTCCTTCATCCGGGCGAAACAGGCCCAGATCCACCAGGAGCGCGCCCAGCGGAAACACCATATCGAGACGCTAAAGTACGAGAAGCTCATCAACGATGGCCTAATGCGCCGCATCTCGGCACTCCTCGAGGCACTCAAGAGCCGCGCCGCCGAGGCCGCCGACAGCACGCGCAACCCCGGAGAAGTGGCGTTCCGGGCCGTCATGGAGTCGGCCGGCCGCCCCGAGGATGACCAGCCGCCGCCCCGCCCCGAGGGCATCCATACCGACGCCGAGCCCCTGCCTTCGTACTCCAAGATGATGGCCACGCTGCTGGACCAAGTCAACAAGGAGCTGGACGAGAAGAAGGTCGAGAACAGGTACACGGGTATGCTCGCGGCGATCCAGGAGCACCTCGACAAGGTGCAGGGCCTGCAGAAGGAGCTATTCGTCAAGCTTGCCGAGCTCGAGAAGGAGGACGCCCGCAAGATCACAAGCGAGAGCATCCACACGGGCTTCGACAGCTCGCATGTCACAAAGGCGCAGCCTGGCGAGAAGACGGAGGAGAAGAAGATTGAGCTGCTGAACCCAAACTTTGACCCTAACAAGGCCTCGTCTTCCAAGCCCGGCGCATCCTCCGCTGCCGCCGACGACGATGAGGAGATTGACGCATCCCCAGCCGCACGCCTCTTTGGCCAGATCCGCCCTACAGACTACTCCGCCAGCCTGTCGTTCCTGTCCAAGCACCCCGAGATCCTGACAGAGCGCGAGACGGACGGCCTGCTCGTGCTCGCCTTTGACGCCGCGCTCGAGAGCCGTGACGACGCCTGCCGCCAGCTCGTCCACCAGGCCCTGCTCCTGCAGTACTGCCGCGCCCTCGGAAAGGACGGCGTCGCCATGTTCTTCAAGCGCGTCACCACCCGCGGCCACCAGGCCCAGGAGGTCTTCTCCTCGGATGTCCAAGGCACTTACATGAAGATCCGCAACCGCGCCCGCGAGATCATCGTCGAGCGCGCCGCCGAGCCCGAGGGCGTCGAGCAGATCCAGCTGCATGCCGTCGAGCCCGGCACCGAGATCAAGATCAGCGTCCCGCCCAAGGACGACCCCGCAGCCAAGGACGCCAGGGCCATCTTCGACGCCTTTCCTGAAGACTTCCGCAAGGCCCTCGAGACGGGGAGCCTCGACACCGTCAACGAAGTGCTGGGGAAGATGGCCGTGCCCGAAGCCGAGGACATTGTGGGCAAGTTGGGTGACGTGAGTTTGCACATCTTGACTTTCCGAGAACCATACTGACATGAAATCTTAGGCCGGCATTCTCAGTCTCGAGGAGCAAATCATCGACGCCACCACGGAGGAAGGTCGCAAGGCGCTCAAGGACATGGAGGCCGCGAATGCGTCGGATAAGGACCGCTCCGAGTCCGGGTTTGCGCCTGACCCGGAATGAGCGGAGGGTGATGGGGCCAGATAGCATAAATATGTCAAGCGCTATTCCAACGTCATTGTCTCTTCCACGATCTCAAGTTACGAACTGTCAAGAAGTGATGGGAACACTGGATCTCTCCAGGCCGGCTACGCCATCACAAACCATGTTACCTCAACCTCTGCCCGGTGGCTTCACAGCCAAAGGATGTACTGAGGTATGGTCAGCCCACACAGCGTTAGTGGACCTCCTACATCCCCTGCCTCCAGGCATTCATGTGAATCAGTTGTTATGTCTGAAGCTGGGTCAAATGTACCTGGGTATCGATTAACCTGCTACATCGATTACCCTGCTGTGTCGATCAGTATGCTGCGTTGCTTAACCTACTGTACCTACCTACCTAGGTAGGTATTGACAGTAGTCAAACTGCCCTATGAGACATCTCCTTGGCCCTCTTTGCCACTCTCTCCTCCTCGCCGCGGTCCTCTTGCACCACCCGTTTCTCTCCATTCACACCGACACGACCAGCCCCCATCATCGAATTCCCCTTCACGGCGGGATTGTCCTCCAAGCCAGGCCACCTGTTCCTCTCCCCTGAAGCCTCCGCCACCTCAACCGTCTGGGTATTGTGGTGCGGGCCACCAGAAGTTGCAAGTCCCTCTGTCTGGGTAGCTCGCTGGACTGCCGCAGCGACATCATCACGGGAAGCCTCAGTTTCGGCCCCGTTGACGTTGACCATAAACGTCTTGAGCAGGCGCGTCTGCTCCAAGATAGCGCTGCGCATAGCCTCAAGTGCAACCGCATTTCCCTCCACCAACGCCCTGGTTTCGCCAACCGCCTTCTTGATCTCTGAAATCTCGCTCTTGAGCTGTTCAACGGTGTCACTGGCGACAACTCCGCCTGAACGTGTGATAGATCTCCTGCTGCGCAAGATGGAAGTCTGGGTGGTTGTCGCTGCCTGAGGTCTCCCAAGGGTGACGAGAACAGGAGTTGCCGGCTCACTGTCAAGTCCAGTGGCGACGGGGTTCCTCAAGAATGACAGTAGCCAGGCGTTGATCTTGGCGACGTTTCCGGCAACCTCTGCCGGCAGCTGAAGTGAAGAATGCTTGACGTCGTGCTCCGATGGGTCAAGCGGCTCGTCGTACTCATTCGAGAACTGGACGTCCTCGCTGTCGTCCCAAGGACGCTCGGGGTCTCGTTCGCCCAGGTCTTGGAGGTGCTTGAACAGCACGCTCGGCTTGCAGATCGGAAGGGGAAGAGAGTTTGCCTGGTTGAACTCCACGCGGTGACATGCACCGACGGACCTGGTCCAATCGGCCGGCCTGACGAATCGGTCGATCAGGATATCGGTGGAAAGCGAGGTATCGACATAGCCGTTTTCCTCAATGGTTTCCAGGAACAGGATCTTGATAGGTTCCACGGTTCGGGTCACCACGGCGACGGTGGCATCAAGCCATTGCCTTCTTTCGAGAACCTCGGCTTCAGAGAAGTGGTACGCGTTCCGAGTGAGGAGGTGGTGTGAGATGTGGTAGCCAGCCCACGTGGCGGCCAGTGCCATCATGGTGCTGTGCAGGGTCGCTTCCTCTGACTCCCATGGACTTGTTTCATCGTCGGGTCTCACGTCCAGTGCAGCGACGAGATACGACAGCGCGTTGCGGACGACTGGCGTGGTGAAGGGGTGCAGGCCGGAAGGGAACCTCAGGGCCATGTACAGCGCCGACCCCCAAAACTCGTTGTTGTTGAAGCCAAGAGCGTACGCAGGGGGCACGGTCTTGGCGAGGTTGATGACCTCGCTCTCCTGGTCCTTGTTCATGCGGATAGCTTCGATGAGCATCAGGCTGGGCCACAGGGTCTGTCTGATGTACTCCTCGACGTCGCCGGCCGCCGCCCAGAGCGTGTCGAAGCTGGTGCCGATGACGAACTGCGCGAGGACCTCGGCTGCAAGGTAGGCTGAGAGTCGCTGGACGGGGTTCTTCTTGAGGTTACGGATGAAGGTCGGCTCGGAGAAGTACTTTCTTGCCTCCTGGAAGGCCAGGAAGAGCTCAGTCGATTTAACTTGCGGAAGAGCGAGAGGGGGGTTGGAGTCCCAGGAGCTGCCTGGGCTGATGAACTCAGGACGAACGTGTTTGCGAACAAGTTGCTCATCGTATCGTCTCGCAGTTTTGTCGAGAGAGGCGTATTGCACTTGGGTATTGCCTTCGTCGTCGGAGTCGTAGACTTGATAATTGTCGCCTGTGATTATAACCTGAGGGGAGCAAGGGCCAGGGTTCCTGCTGTCGTTCTCGATCTCGGCGGGAGAGTCCGTGTTCTGGCTGTCTCTGTCCTGCTCGCCGTACTGTTCTTCTTCGACATCACCGTCCCCATCCTGAAGGGATTGGCCATGTGCGTTCTCGTCAGAGTTGAAGGACTCGGGGCTCCTCATCTCGAAGTATGCATAAGTCCCGTGTACTTCGTTTGTTTTGGCTCCATGGGGACCGGCCGTGTTCGAACCCATGTTTGGTGTGACGATGGACCCTGTTGCGGTGCGAGGCGGGTAAATGTCTCGAAGCTCACTGAGAGCAAGTTCCCAGCAATGAAAGAACTCAGGACCTAAGTAGGGCGACGGGAAATAAAATCATGGAGAAAAGAACAAAGGAGCCGGGGATCAGGTGGGGTTTGTATAGAAATTCTGCAAGCAACAGGAAGGTGCTGGCTGTAGCCTTGGGCCGGCAACAGCTCAAACACCTCCACTGCAGGCATCCGGCGAGTGTGCATGCTTACCTTGTATCTGCCCTCCTCAGCGGCGGACTTCGAGATCAGGCTGTAGGGCGCTTATTAGAGCCCTCGACCACTCGCACAGTGACTACAGGTAGGTGCAGCCTCATCTGTTTGCAGGACACCTTTGACCCTGTTTGACTAGATCAGCAGATTACAGGGCAAACAACACAGCAGGTCAATCGACACAGCCAGTCATGGGACGTAAGTAGCAGGTGCTGCATCCCAGAAAGTCTGTGGACACCGAGTCCTGCGATGCTGTGACAGCACCAAGGCTTGCAGTGCATACCGTCAAACCGCATCTGCCCACCATCTTCACCTCCAATGAGAACATTGTTTGCTCCCCTCCTCTGTCATCAGCTGCAGCCATCTCAACACTCAGCCGTAGTTGCAAACGAACGGTTTCTGGGGGCGATGCGTGGTTCCCATTCTCTCAATACAGCCAGCTTGCTTAGAATACATGTCCAAACGGCCCAAAAACTACGATGCCGCAATGACATTCAATCTCGCGCGGACCCTGTCCACGTCCAACAAGAACACCTACACTTACGACTTCCCCTCGTCACCTGCGCCCCCTCTTGGGAGGAGGCGGGCTGCGAGACCGCGACGCCGACGCGCTGCTGTACCGTCTCTTGGGCGCCCCGGCGGCAGCAGGCCTCTGCCTGTCGTCTGGTCCGGCCGGCGGGGACCTCGACCTCGAGTAGCTGTCCCTCCTCGCGCTGCGTGGGCCCCGCGGCGGCGGCGAGCGGCTCCTACTCGGCGAGCGCGAGTCGTACGACGCGCTGCGGTCTCTGCTGTCGTATCTGGGACGTTTGCGCGGCGCACTGCTTGCAGATGAGCTGTTCCTCCTGCGGCGCGGCGGCGATGGTGATGCCGTCCTCCTGGGCGTCGGACTGCGGCCACGAGCGGGCGCACGACGGGGCGGCGGGCTGGCGTCGCGAGGGGGTGCCCGCCTCGGGGGAGGGGAGGGCGATCTGCTGACGGAGGAGCTGTTGCGCCTCCTTCGTGGCGGGGGTGACCTGCTCAGACTGCGGTTGGGTCCCGTGCCGCGAGGAGGCGGGCTGGGGGACCGGGAGACGCTGGAGTAGCGGCGTCGGCGGGGCGGTGGTGTGGCCGATGAGCCGGCTCTCTGCGCGCGACGGGGAGGAGGTGTGTAGGAGCGAGAGCGGGAGGAGGAGCGGCTGCGACTGCGGCTGTCGGGACGCTTTCCGGCACCTCGTGGGGTGGGCGACCTGGTGTAGGAGCGGCCGCGGTCAAGGGGCCTACGAGGGGGCGTTCGCGACCTGGATCGCGAGTAGGACGACCCTGTATAGGAGGAGTAGCTCGAAGCCGAGTCGGAGTCGGAGTCGTCGGCGACGGGCGCCGGCAGGGCGGGCTTGGGCATGTTCTTAAGGTACTCGCGCGACTCTTCGGTAAGAGCGCCCATGCCGATGCTGGTGAAGTAGTTGATGGAGAAGCGGATGTTGCGGGCATTGTCGCGGGGGAAGAGGCCGGCCAGGCTAGGCTGCAGCATCTCGTCCTTCATGCGGGCCTGGAGCTTGGGCATGCCGAGCTCCTCGGCGAGATGCTGGAAGAGGATCTTGATGAAGATACGGCTGGAGCTGGTGGTCTCGTCCTCGTTGAGGTGGATGGCCTCGAGGACGTGCCAGCCGATGGCGTTGCTGGCAAGAAGACTGGAGAAGAACATGGCAATGTTGCGGAGGCGGTTCGTCTCGTAGCGGTGGATCTTGTTGTAGTATTCGACGAAGGAGTCCTCGAAGAGGCCGGTCCACAGACGGTTGAGCTTGGCGAAGCGCTCGCCGATAAGGCCGTGGAACTTTGTAAAGTTCTTCTCCTGCGAGCAGATCTCGACAATCATGGACGGCAGCTCGGGCTCCTTGCCGGCAGGAAGCTGGACGCGCAGCAGCTTGTGGACGGCTTCCTCGGGGTCGATGGAGGACATGACGGTGAGGTAGATGGTGCGACGAAGGTTGACCAGGTCCGTGTTGGTCTGGTCCTTAATCTCCATGGCCTTTTCCTCTTCGTTTTCCTCCTCATCCGAAGATTCGTCCTCATCGTCGTCATCTTCGTCGTCATCGCTGCCCTCACCAAGAATCTCGGCCTTGAGACGGCGGTAGGCCTCCTCGTGCTCCTCCCACTCGGGGTCGAATTTGAAAATATTCAGACCGTCCTGGACATCAATCTCGCCGTCGAGGTCGATCTGGTGGGTGATCTGGTCCTCCTCCTCGACCAGGTCGAGCTCGTCCTTGATGGGCGGGTTGTCCTTGAAGCCGTCCTTGCGGACCTGGAAGAGGACCTCAATCATGTACTGGACGCGCTTGTCAATGTCCGCCTCGTGCAGAACATTGCGTAGCTGGTCCCAGACGGCCATGGCAATAGCGGGCTGCATCTCGTTGAGGTGCTGGCCAACCTCGCGCATAAAGTTGACGGCAATCTCGACGCTGTCGTCGGTAGGCTTGTGCAGAAGGAGCAGCAGCATCTGGCCGGCAAGCATCTCATGGATGACCTGCTGGTTGATGAGATGGGCGATAAAGGTGGTGCTGGAGACGCAGACGGCCTTGTCGCCACGCTTGAAGCCCTTGCGGAAAGACATGACGAGGCGCTTGGCCAGCAGCTCGCCGACCGAGGGCAGCTTGGTGTTGACGATGGCAGCCATGGCAGCGAAGACGGGCGTGAAGGGCAGACTGGCAGCCTGAGCCTTCATCATGCTGCGGCAGAAGAGGCCGCGGCCCTTGATGAGGTTCTCGCCAAAAAGCTCGGGCACGATGTGCTTGATGTTGGAGTAGTTGACCTTGTTGATGAGGCCGTTGATTGACTTTTTGAGGGCCTCCCACATGAGGCGCTGGTACTCCTTGCTCGTTTTGTCGGTAATCTGGGCCTGGAGAGCGCGCAGGCGGGCGGGGGGGATGTACGTGCCGCCGGAGCGCATGCTCGAGAGCTTTTCGTACTCGGCTTTGGCGATGGCCTGCTTCTCCTCCTCGGTCTTGGGCGGCGGGGGCGGGGTGCGCTGACGCGGCGCAGGGCGGTAGTTGTCGGCGCCTTCACGGCGAGGTCGGTTGTCGCGATGATCGCGGTCCCGGTCGTTGCGGTCGCGGTCGCGCTGCTCGTCGCGGTCGTCGCGCCCATGATCACGGCCCCTGCGAGGCGATCGCGGCGCGGGTTCCGGGGAGTGCTCGCCCGCATCCCGGGGAGACTCAAAGTCTTCGGATGCCATGATGGGCGGGATTGATGTGTTGGACCTGCCGATGGCGGCGGCGTTGGGGTGTGGTTGTCGGGTCCAGCGGCCGAGGTTGAAGTTGCTGGTCTAGTGGCGGCAAGTCGACGAGGCAGGCAGCCAGCCTTGCGGATGGATGGCTGAAGCTCGAACTTTTTCGCGACTGCCAGATGTGGCTGGGGACATGCAGCCACAAAGCAGGTGGCTGGTGGGCCACTGGATCTGTCGTCCTTCAGGGGGAAGTGGGCCGCGTGCACGTGCCACCCAGCTTCAGACCAGGGGCTGTGCCGCTAAACCCTCTTGGTCAGGAAGCTTCTCTATCGCGAACGTCGCGCAACAAGCCGCGTTGTACCTTGCTGGTGTTGGAACGCGACTTCCAGCTCACCTCTCCCGATCCACGTCAGTCGACAGTCGCGCAACTGAGAAAGCACCTCCGAATCCGAGACGCTGCGGCCTTTGAGCTTGCCTGTTCCCGACCACCACCGCTGCAACTCGCCAACCCGGCCGACCGAGGTCATCTGCCGCACGAGCCCCCAACAAACCCGACATGGCCACCATCGTTGACAACGTCGCCCCCGCGGCGGAGGAGGGCCTCTCGCCGAAGAATAAGGGATCATTGGCGGACGAAATCCAAAGGTCGCTGTCGATGGACAACTCGTTGAGCTCAATCGAGGCGCGCGCCGATCCCGATGCGCAGGCCACGGTAACCGACTTCCTCGACTTCACCGAATACCTCCCATCCGACATGATCCGCTCCCTCACCCTCATCGGCAAGCTTGACGAAAAGTACAACGAAGCCTCAGATGTTGTACATAATCTGACGACAACCTGGGGACGGCTGCCGTCCATCTCCGTCCCCGAAGAGCGCCCCAACCCGGTCCAGCTGCGCGCCGACATCTCCCACAACCTCTCGCGCGCCGTCGACTCACGGTCCTTTGCGCACGCCGAGGCCATCCGCATGTCGGAAAACGTCAACAGACACTATGCGCGCGCCAAGACCATTCTCTCTAAGCTGCAGACCATGCTTGAGAACTACCCCACCCTCGAAGAACAACAGAAGAGCCCCGTTGCTGTCTCGAAGTCGCCGCAGCTCGCCAGGAAGCCAAGCGTCCGTGGCGCCGATGGCGAAAAGGTGCGGCGCCCGATGGTTCCCAGGATTACGGTTCCCGGCGAAGTTCTGGCGCCCTACGATCAGTTCCAGCCCTACTCCTCCGGCACCGAGTCAAGCTCCGAAGAGGACGAAGAAGAGGAGGATCTGGCGCGGCACCGAACACCTGGCAGAGCAACGCCCGCCCCACGCATCAAGGTATTTAAGCCACCGAAAACACCAAAGCCCCCCAAGTCATCCACGGCGAGGACACCGAAATCGGCCGCCCAGAGAGCCGCCCCTGCCGTCCCCGCTGTACCACTCGTCGAGCCTCCGCCCAACGCAGTCATCGGTAGCGCCGACGCGCCTTGGCTCCAGCTCACACCCTGGGAGATGGCCCGTTTACGCAAGCGTATGAAGAAGAATGCGCAATGGACGCCTAGCGACACCATGATCTCGCGGGAGCTGAACGATCTTGGCCGTGGCATCGACGCCTACAGGGCTGCCAAGAAGAAGGCGGAGGACGAGGGCAAGCAGTTTGACCCCGCGCCGCCTGCCCTCGCCGCTGAGTCCGACGCGGGCAACATGAAGACGCCAGAGGGTGCCCTGAGCGCGGCCGCCATCAAGTCTGACGAAGTGCAACTGAGCAATCGCGGCATGAAGCTGAACGAGGCCAAGAAGCTGAAGCGCGAGTCCCTGGCGAAGCAGGCCGCGGAGGAGGCTGAGGAGTCGGCGCGGCGCTTCAACGAAACAGCCCGAAGGCTCATGGGACCTCAGCAGCCGCAGCAGTCGCCGCAACCACAGCAAGCCCAGCCGCCATCGGCGTCAAAGGGCAGGACCGGCCGGGCTAACAGCAATGGCAACGGCGCAAAGGCTGGCAACAGCAAGCGGAAGAGGGATTCTGTAACCGAGGCAGACGCGCCCAAGGAGAACGGCACCGTCGTCCCCGTAGCCCAGCCTCCCCTGAAGCGCACCAAGACCGAGACACCCGTGCCTCTGCCGCAGATGCGCGCGAGCCTCACCGCTCAGCCCCTGGAGACGCCGGTCCTCCCTCCCGTTCTCACCCCCGGCGGATCGGCCGTGGCGCCGCTCACGGCCACCCCGGTGCCGGTTCCGTTCCCCGGTCATGACCCCTCCAAGCGGACCGTCTCGCCAGCACTGTCCAAGGAGAGCAACGCAACCATCACAACCACCGTCCCCGTCAAGCCGCCGGCGGAGACGCCCATCCCGCCACCCATCCTCTCCCCGAAGAAGTCAACAACCCCGATCTTCCCTCCTGTCCGAGAGCAGCCCCGGCGAGAGACGCGCGGTGATGCAGCTAAGAAGGTGCAGCAAGACGCCGAGCAAGCCCTGCAAGCTCCGGCAGCGCAGCCGCCCGCACAGGTCCAAGCCGACCGCTCGTCTTCGGCCGCGCCGTCCAATGGCATCCGCACACGCAGCGCAACACCAGCCGACTCCCTCAAGAACGGACGTCCCGGCTCCCGAGGCAAAGCAGCGAGCCAGGAGCCACAGCCCTCGGCCGCCGCGGACCGACCCCGTCGCCTGAGCACGGCACGCAACACGCCGGCTCCACCCAATCCGGCGCAGCAGCAGCAGACGCCGCAGGCCCCGGCTCAAGTGCGCAACAACGCCGAGAGACGCCCGCCGCGCCGTCCCGCCCCGGGGGTCGTTAGCACCACCACCTCGGGCGGCAGCAGCGCCGTGGGCCGTCGTAAGAAGAAGCCGAGCGTCAAGAAGAGCCAGAAGAAGGACGCCGAGGAGCTCGAGGAGATTGACGACGAGGGAAACCCCATTGACCCCGAGGAGCAGCGATACTGCGTCTGCAATGGTGTCAGCTACGGCACTATGATTAGCTGTGATAATGCCGTGAGTTACCCTGGATGCACCTCCTTCTCCCCCTGCTCGAAGCTGACCTCTCGCAGAACTGCGCCCTTGAATGGTTCCATATCGGCTGTGTCGGGCTGACGGCCATACCGGCCAGGACGACGAAGTGGTACTGCCCCGAGTGCCGCGTCAAGCTCAACATTGGCGAGAGGGGCGAGGTCAATGCCCGGGGCGTCAAGATGTAGGATGACGGATGCGTGCGGGGGACCATTGAGTGTGGCGAGTGATGATGCTGCCTTGGGAGTTTATGGACAGGCGTTGAGGAAGTGTCTGTTTGACATGGGCTGGCGGGAATATTTTGGTGCCGTGCTGGTCTGGACGGTGGTAGTGAACAAAGTATGTGTTTGCCGATGGTCGCGTCGGGCAAGTAAAGGAATAGACCATCCGGAGGTTGGTTGCAGGCATGTCGATCAAGGGGAGGCACCTTCGCAGCAAGCACAATTCGCCCTGTTGTGAAGTTCCCCATTCTCAGATAGGGATCTAGGCGCATAGTGCGGTATTAGAAGCTGGAAGCCGTCACGTTTTCGGGCCAAGTCCAAGGTTTGATCAAATCAACCCCGACGACAATTAGAGATTTCGTCCACTTCAATATGGGCCTCCTCGCTGTTTGGTTGACTACCTCCGAGATGATGTCGGGTGTGTGAAGGCCCGGTTCAGGAGCTGATCTGAACATTTCAGGTGACCAGTAGATAGAACTCGGTGCTTTTTGTCTTTCCACTTAGTGTTCAGGCAATGTTCAACAGTGAACTCCGTCTGTTTGTATGGTGTGTTCCATCCTCTGACACGGTGTTTGATTGCGCTCACTTATGATCGTCTCCTCATTCTCCTCTTGAAGCCCTCCAAAGAAGACGAGACCTTCGCTTTGAACCCGTATGAATATGGTGTGCCACGTTTCGAGTTGTGCTCGATAATCTCTGCAACTTGCCTGCAGTATGCCGAGAATGCTTGGTGGTCGCCACAAAGTTGTGTGCTGGAATCACCCAAGCAGGATTGTCGGCAAATCCGCGAAACTTCTGAGCCACCACTCCGAGGTTGCACCCTTCTATTGCGCAGGTTCCCCTATGATATTCGTACGGAGTAACGTCTGTCAGGTGAATCAGCAATCCGTGATCTATGTGTAGACAGCTGTAAAAAAGGTTAAAGGGGGGTTGAGTCCTCGGGGGTAGGGAGAAATGATGCTGGCCGGTGCCTGCTTTGAAGTGCTTACCATACTTCAAGCAAAGTCTCAAGAGATCTAGACGATTCTCCCAATGATGCTTGGGCAGTGAGGACAGATCAGTGTCGGTCCAAAATTTAGTGCCCAGGGGATCTACGGAAGATGAGAATAGGCGTGTTGACTGCGCGCTTTTGTTTGAGCCGAGGTGATTCTCAACAAACCGTGGGAACCCAGATAAGGCCGCCACGTCAACAATCCCAACTTTATTTGAGGCTCGATGTTTGCCCGCAGCGTCATCGAAGAGTGGAGAAAAGTCAAAGCGATCAGCCCTTTTCTCTAGTATTTGAAGGCACTTGACCGTGTCTTCTATGAATTGTTGGGACGGAATGTCGGAGCTTCCAATGGCGGTGAGGTGGCTAGCAAGGAGGAATGGAAGTCTTGTCTTCCAGTCCCAATCAGATGGGTCGATGTGGCCTCCCACGACACATAAGCCCTGCAGACTAGCCAGATGTGCTTGTAGAGCAAGTGCCGCCTCTGCTTCAGGAGTAGAGTGTCCGAGGATGTTGTGTGTATCCAGCCACTCTGGAATGGTCCTGTGGAGAAAAGTCACTATTCCCTTTGGATCGATTTCAAGCAGACCCAGAGTACGACTGCTCAAAAGTCTGACAGCAACGTCGCGAACACTTCGCAGGTTCTGGACCGTGACTTTGAGAAGTTCGATATCCGCCATCTCAGAATGCCTCTCAGTGGCACACCAGAGGACAACGTAATCCAGGGGTTCTTGTGGTGGGGCAACCGATCGAAGCATAAAGATCTCCCTGGCTTGTTCTTGTCTCTCAAGGCTGAGTCGACTCCAGATTGCTGTATACAGCTCCGAGAGTTCTTCTGGTAGTCGTTCCAGGATGTTCAGGATGTCACGCAGGGGGTCGCCGTCTTTCAGCTTATCGAGGATGAAGTTGACTACTACCACCACCCACCCACTGGAATACACCGCCGGCATGCTTTTGGATCTCGGTCCGGAGATGCTCAGCTTCAAGAGGTCGCTTGCGAGCTGCTTTCGAGTTTTGAAACTTGTCGTGGGTGAGTTGATTGATGTCATCCGTAGTGAGTTCATGGATCTTTAGCTGAGCCCATGACTCGAAGCTGTCCTCGAAATCGTTCCAGGGCCGACTAGCGACGCAGAGTCTTACATTGTCGTGTTTGCTGATGGACTCCATGGTACGAATGAGCTCCTTTGGTGCCACTTGAAACTCATCGAGTCCATCCACGAGGATCATCAGCTTCTGGCTTGGCTCAATTGTGGAGAGCAAACACATGAGCCCTTCTACGAGCTGCTGCATATCCTGGGCTTCGAATTCTGGTGGATATGGTGTGCTCCACGTTGCAGTCGAGAATGCCCAGCGTCGGGGCAGGACCACTGGGAGCAGGTGAGGTTCGTTTTCTAAGAGCCGGAAGAGGATGGTTCGGATGAGCCCTTCAATGGATTTCTGGAGGCCTGAGCCTGGATTCCATGCATAGTAACTGAGAACCTGAAGTCGAAGTTCTGGCCTCCATTGCGATAGATGATGTTGCAAGTTGCGATGACCTTCAATGAAACGCATGAGCGTTGATTTACCAGAGCCTGGCCTGCCAGTCACCCAGTACGGCGTCGTGGAAGGGCCCTCGAGCCATACCGGGAAACTCGACCATTTGGGGCCGCCGTGAGCCTCCGAAATGGTAGGTTCGATATGCCAGATCCACTCAAAAGTGGATGTATGGGGTGCGGCGATAGAGTCGTATCGTGTTTGCATCTGGTCGAATCTGAGTTTAGATATGATGTTCTTGGCCAGTCGCATGTGCTTCTGGCTTGTGCTCTCGCTTTTGTCCATGGGCTCCCGAGGCCAAGAGCCGCTTGCTAGTTCTTGCATGAGATCGTGCCAGACTGGTTCGAGGAGGTCACCGCTCCAGTCAATATTCTCGAGGATAGACTGAGAACGAAGCGCGGCACTTCTGGCGATGTTCTGAACGAAAGGTGATGGGTCTGTCTCAGAGACACTACCTGGCCTTGATGCTAGAACCATGTTGTACAGTGCTGTCATTTGCTTGCTCAGACTAGCAATGGCTTCCCGGGTGTCCTTTCTACTGCCCCTGTGACGCGTTAGGATATTGTCTGGTCAATTGACTTAGCGAGTGCAGCCACGTACCAGTCGCAAACAATGAAGATGGAGCTGATGTCGTTCTGAAGCTTGGCGAGCGCATTTGTGAGTGATTGAATATCCCCCCTATTGAATTCTGTCTTGAACGCCTCCCAGAGTGCCTGCATTCGACCCTTCTGATTCATTTGGGTCGCTATTTTCAACGAGGCTGCGTGGAGTCTCTCGGCCTTGGACAAGCAGTCGGCGCAAATCTTTTGGAGAAGACCCTCCATTTCGTCAAGATGTGTGTCTTTCGCGCGGGTGTTCAGAGGGTGTAGCTGCTTCCCCAGGTGCTCAACCATCTCCTTGAGGCGAGCGGAGACGGCCTCGAGGTCATTGGCGTCTGCGGTGAGACTTTTTGATGAGGAGGTCGCGCGCCAGGTGGCTGTTGCGATAGATGTGGTGAACGTGCAAAACTGTATGGCCGCAGCGGCGACTCCGACGATGGATACTGGATCCATCTTGAAGTACGGCGTACGGCGCGCGGCGTCGAACAGGGAAGGGGGCGTTCGATGGCACTGAGAGGTGTTAAAGTCGAGAGGGAAGTACCAGTCCAAGGAACCCCTCTTCTTCAATCAGGCTGCGAGCTGCAAGTGACAGGCGGGGTTGATTGGACGATCTTCACCGAGGCCGAAAGAGTGGCCATGTTACTCACACACAGCCGGGCGGCTGGATCCATCACTGTGCATCCAGTACACTGCGGACGTTCGAACCGAAGAAAGTGTCCCGCTACTGCTGGCTGGGAATTCGGCTGGGTCGCCGTACTCATTGCCTCGCTCAAATCAACGTTCTGCAGATGGTATGCTGGTGGAAGCCGATCAACCGCAGCTGGCCAATCGACGCAACATGCCTCACGATTGAGCAGACCATAGTATGAGACTCAATATGCTTCGGAAGCGGTTCATTCTGGAGGCTGCTCTCGATGTGAATACTGTCAGTTAGGTACGTTGAGTTGCCCTTGAGTGAGGAGGTCGTAGGAAAGAAGGGGCTTCGACGACTGGACTGTGGCGGTGGCTGATGCCCAAAGCCACGGGCATGGTCGAGGTCGATAAGACAAGCCGACGATAGCCACCTGCCGACCATGACATAATGCGTCATGGGATTGCTCAATTCCCGACCAGCGACGACGAAACAAAGCCGGCTTCATCGTCGAATGTATTGGCCGGGGTCAGAGGAGAAGGGATCAAACCGTGGTATTGGCCCGGAAGCATACACGGGTACGTCAGCGCTTGGGGGAACGAGGTCACGGTGCGCGTCGTCTCGGCGGCCGTCTGTCCTCTCGTGGCCACCAGGCCGGCGCTGAATGGTCGAGCTCACCTGACCCCCCAAGTCGGCGTCCTGTTGGGACACGGTGCTCCGTGGTCAGGTGGCTTGGATATCGGGGCTGATGATTCTGGAGAATCCATCGATGCTCGCCCTGGCCAGCGAGAGTGAGAGCGAGACTTGGCCAGGCCTAGGTGATAGCCGGCTACCAGAAGGGGGCCATAGGCTTGACGCTGGGAGTCAGGACTCCTCCGAGTCTGGGCATCTCACAACTGGCCAACGGCTTCTAGGTTGCCCGAAGAGGGGTCAGTTGCCTTTGGTGGTGAATCATCCGGCGAGGACTCATTGAGGCCGCTGTCTGGTAGCGTCATTGCCCTCCTGGTCCTGCAGCAGTGAAGAGATACAGTTGATCAATGACTGACGGGCGCTGGATATCCAGGAGCGTCATGGGCGAGCTCACAGTGCCGCTGAGACCTGTACCTCCTGAGGCAGGTCCGGGGATCCCGCCCGTGCCCGGCGGACATGGCACAAGACGCACGAAGTGTACCTGGCGCCCTTGCCGCCGGGACTGTGTGACCACGCACCCCGATGAGTGACGAGGACGCCGGACCGTAGTCAATTGACGCGGCGGTGCGGGCGGTGAGTCCAGCTGACCGAGACAAGCTCCCGTTGTTGCGACGGAAACGAAGGAGAGGGCGAGGAATCTCGGGATGGACGGGTTGGGAGCGATAAGCAGGTACCTGAGAGAGAGAGAGAGAGAGAGCTGATGCGAGCGATGCCGGGGCAGCATTCCAGGTTCCCCTCATCCCGTCCAGCACATCGTGCCGTCGAGTCCAGCCGCCAGCGCACCTGGAGTCACCCATCTCACCTCACCCCGCCCCCAACTTGGACGTCCCAAACCCCTGTTCTGCATCTGGCAGCGGGCAGATGTTAGCGCCTTGACAATCCCATGCCACTGATCCCAGTGACCTGCTCACTGTCGCGTCGCGTCCTGCAGCGGGCCAGGCTCAGCTCATGTGCCCCATGCACGCACTCCCGGGGTGTGGCTGCATTGCATCATTCATCTCCCCCTCCCAGTGCCAAAGTGACAGAGTCCCAACCCGAGCCGGCAGGCCCCCCGCCTTCGCTCCTCCCCGCCATCACATCCGTCCACCCTCCCCCTCCTTCCTGTTGTTGGCGCTCACTGCTGGTGTCCGCCGAGGCAGGTACGTCTCTCTGGTACCTTCCGTACCTTATCGTCTACCACGCTAGGCCCTTGGGACCAGTTCCCGTCTCGCATCGCATCACATCCCAAGTCGCGCGCCTGCCACTGCCTCGACCTGTACCTCTTGCCCTCTCCCTCCTTCTCCCAGTCACAAACCAAACACCGCATGAGCCACGACATACCCCGAAACGACAAAGCGCTTTTCTGTTCTTCTCAATAGACATTTCCCTTCTTTCTTCTCTCCGTTAATCGCATCGTCTGGTCTCCGTCTCCGTCTCCGACATCCACACTGCCCCTCCTGGGCGTCTGACGCATACGCACCCGCTCCTTTGATACCGCATCGTCCAGCTTCCCCCGCCTCCGACAACCGACAGCTACCAAACATCGACGCGTTTTCTGCTTGCCCGACACCATCCGGGTTATATACCACCCTTCAAAGCACCCATCCCACACCGAAACCACCGTACATTCGTTTCGACGCCCGCAGACATCAAGGCTACCAGCCCCCTGCCACCAACTGCCAGCCTCCGCCTGCCCTCGCCGAACCGCAACCCGAGCAGGAACGCCAGATCCAGGGCGGGACACCTGCTCTGGCTGCCTGCGCTATACCATTTGAATGCCGAGTATGTTGGGTCCTCCTAAGGACGGGCAGGACGCCGCTGACATGACTTCCCTCCAGGCAAGAAGGACAAGAAGAACGCAAGAGATGGCGGCAGCGTTGCCTCCGCCGTAAGCAAGCTGGCGGCTGGCAAGTTCTCGTAAGTTCTACCCTGAAGTCTATCCCCCGCCCTCGCAACCACAGCTAACATCTCTGAACCAGAGGCAGCCCCTCAAAGAACTTGGACACTCCGTCGGCCTCGTCTTCCTCCGTTGCTTCGCCCAGCATCCAGCCGGTACAACCACCCTCCAACGATGACCACGCCGTCGGCTCGCCTCCTCTGGATGCCTTGTCAACCACGAGCACGGCCGCCAGCATGCACCCCGAGTGGGCGCGGCTTGCCCTCGCCGGTTCTCCTAGCAACCTCATCAGCTTGATGGGAGAGTCGCCGCCCACCCAGCCCTCCTCTTACGAGGACCAGAGCCGTTTTTCGCACAACTGGGCACACCAGCAACGCCACGTCATGAGTCCCCAGATGGCCGCTTCTCCGTCGCCTCCAAACAGCTTCCCCAACAGCTTCCGTCGGCCCCTAAGCTACCAGCAAGAGACCAACTTCCTCCCCGAGATGCATGGCCAGGTGTCCGCCGCCGCCGCCGCTCGGCGCGCGTCTGTGCAGTCTCCCTTCTCGCAGCTCCGCCCCGGCTCGCAGAACCCTCCGCTGCCCCACCATCCCCAGGCTCACTTCTACGGCGCTCCGGACATCGACTTTGATCTGCCCGCCGGTACAGGCATCAAGGCTGGTCATAACGGTCACTACTTTGGCTTCGACACCCTACCGTCTCCCCACACCGAGCTGACGCCTGGCTCTGACAATGTTGTTGTTGCCGGCTACCAAGGCGGCGTGGAGGTCCACTCCATCACCAAGCGCGGCCTGGATCGTGTTGCCAGTCTGCGAGGCCTGCGAGGGGCGGTGCTGGAGGCCAAGATCTTGCCTTGGGTCTCCTCGGGGCCCCATGCCGACGCATACCCCCTAATCGCTGTTGTCGTTCACGGCCCGGTCCTCCCCAGGGCCACCCCTGAGATCGCCATCCAGCGGGTCAACGATGTCAACTCCGAGGGTGGCCTCGATGCGCCCGGCAGCCCACGTCCGGACAGCAGTCACCGCGAGCCGGTCACAGGCCGCATGTCGCCCACCATCGAGTTCTACCAGACATCTGTCGAGCTATACTCGCTCAAGACTAACAGGCTCATCGACGTGCTCCTGGAAGCGCCCAAGGTTACTCTTTCCACGTCCATCACAAGCCCCATCTTCAAGGCGCCACCTCCGACAGGAGCTTTTAAGATCAAGGCGGACGGCAGCCACGTTGTCGTGGCCTCTGGCGCAACTGGAGAGGCTTGGGTCTACCGGCTGTTGGAGGCTGGAACCGACGACGGCAGGCTGCATGCCGGATGCGCGGGCAAGGTCTGGACGACCCTCCAGCAACCTCTCAAGGTCGACGTGGCTGAGGAGCCTGGACGGCAAACCCCCGCACCGCCGCCTCGAGCTGGACCGCCGACCCCCGTCATCGCGCTGAACGGAAGGTGGCTCGCCCATTGCCCGCCCACGCCCTCGACGCAGATCGCGCTGCGAGCACACATTCCCGTGCAGCTCATCGGCAGGGCACCTGGGGCTTCATCCGTGACAAGCCCTGTACTTCCTACCGTCAACTCGGCGCTCGACCTCCCCATCTCCGAGGGAGTCATGAACAAGATCATGAGGGAGACGACACAAGAACTCATCTCGGGCGCAAAGTGGGTGGGTCAGCAGAGCGTACAGGCCTGGAATGCGTATTGGTATAAGAATGCCGCGCAGCAGCCGCGCTCCCCTCCCCTCCAGCCTCAGCAGTGGGCTGGCTCCTACCCCCCTCGACAGGACAGCCCACACTTCCCTCCCACCCACGGGACCCCAGGCCAAGCCCCCGCGACCAAGGAGCCCGGCCTGGTCTCCATCATCGATCTCGGCACCATCGGCTCCTCGGTCACGGTGCACCCCGTGAGCACGTTCCCGACGCCCCTCGGCTGCAGCTTCCTCTCCTTTTCGCCTTCGGGCCTGTCCCTGTTCACGGCCAGCAGCAAGGGCGATGTGCAAACGGTCTGGGATCTCATGCGTATGCAGTACACCAAATCGTCGCCGGTCCAGGTGTCCAACACTACCACCGCGCTCGGCCCCCGGGTCAGGCAGGTTGCGCACTTTTCCCGGATGACCGTTGCCCGCATCGTGGACGTGGCCTGGTCGAGGCCTAACGGTGAGCGGGTGGCCATGATCACCGAGAAGGGAACTGTGCATCTGCTGGACATGCCTGAGAGCGCCTTCACATGGCCCCCGCCGCGCCGTAGGAGGGCGACGGAGGCCAACGGAGCGCCTGCCTCCGAGACGCCCAGCTCTGCCGTTTCCATCGCGTCGAGCGCGGTCGGCGCGGCTTTCCAGGCCGCCCGGCCCCTCATCACACGGCCGCGCAGGGGCAGCGCGACTGTCTCGCCCTCCAACGGCAGCAACTTCGTAGAGAACGCCAGCCAGGGCGGCCGATACATCGCCGCCAGCATCAGCCAGTCCCTTGGCAAGACGGGTACGGCCATCAACCAGCTGCGCCACACGGCTGACAACCGCGTGTCACTCCCGCCCAGCCCGCTTCTGCCGTCGGCATCGTGCGTAGTGTGGCTCACCGGTAAGAGGTACCACACGCTGTACGTGCTCGGCGATGGCTTGGTCAGGACGTTCCCCTCCAAGTCGAGGCAGCCCGCCGCGAGGGACAAGAACCGGGCGCAGCGGGGCGGTCTCTACAAGGACTTGAAGCTTCCCCTGCTCCCTGGCGACACCCTCGCGCCGGCGGTGAGGCACTTCATCGACAATGACGAATGTCTCGACCTGCCAGAGCACGATGCCGACGCAGGCAACACCCTGACACTCGATCCCCGCGCCAGACCCTCCCAGCCTGACCTCAGCGCCGAGGCGGCCATCCCGCAGGCCGAGATTGAGTCCAGCGCGCCGTACCAGCCGTTCCACACGGACAGGCGCGTGGGACTGTACGAGTATGGCGGAGCCGCGCCAGCTGCTGAGGTCTCCGCCATGGCCGACCTGCTGGCTGAGACGTCACTCGACGAGCGGCCCTCGGGGAAGAAGAAGAAGCAGCAGAAGCAGCAGTCGCAGACTGTGTCTGCCTCGATGGCCCGCGGGGATGCCTCGAGGCCCTGGGCATTTGGCCAGAAGCTGGACCTCGTCCAGCTCGACCTTGGCTACAGCGCTCTTCCGGACGAGGACTTCAACACCTCGGATGATACGCGGGCGCTGCCGACTTCTTCTATGGAGAGGGTCATGCACGCCGGCGACAGGCCTGATGAGATTGTGGTGACGACCCGTCGGCGGCGCGGGCGGCGAGCGGCGGAGGACGAGGACGGGTTCTTTGAGGATGACTGCGAGATTCTCGACTTTGCAGACCAGAGGGTCTGAGGGCTGGATTTCCTGGAGTTCAGTTGGCGTCTGGGCATGGTCACCGGGTCGCGGGCGCACACACTTCCCCTCTCCGCTCACTTGCTTGCAGTGGTTGTTTTGTCGCTGGCACACGCTGACGGGGCACGGGGCCTCTTGGACGGAGGAGGAGGATCATCAGGGGCACTTTGGCAACTCGCTCTCTCTTGTGGATTGGTCTGGGCTCGGGTCTGGATTTGACACTTTGCGAGTAATTGCTAGGCACTTTCCGCAATGCGCCCCCGGCGCTGCGAAGCGGCGTGGTACGGCCCGCAGGTCGCCCGCCGAAATAACAACCAGTAGACAACCATTTGTTGGATCTGCGTGATTGATTCGAGATTTGGACCTGATGTCCGTATTATGTTCCCCGGCCAGTCGTCGAACAAGCCGCGGGGCTGTAGATTTCGAGCTCAAGCCTTCTTCTTCGCGGCGGCCTTGGCCTTGGCGGCCTTCTTCCTGTTGCTCCTGATCATGACCATGGAGAGGAAAGAGCCGACGACGGCGGAGCCGAGGAGGATAAGGATGACGGGGATGCGAATGGCCCAGACGCGGGGCGGGAAGAAGTTCTGGAGCGGGTGGTCGTCGTCGACGAAGGGCTGCGAGGGAGGAGGGGTCAGACTGCGCACTGAGCAGGCGAGGGGACTTGGGGGATCGTACGATGAGGAGCGTCCAGATGGAGTAGTAGGTGAAAATCACGGACGCAGCCACGAGCATGGCGAAGCCGACGAGTTTGTCGAGCTGCGGGCGCAGATGTTAGCCATGGCCCGTACGATGGCGCTCGGGCGCAGTGACGTACCATTGTTGGAAGAGGGTCGGGATGGAAAATAAAAGAGCGTCGGGAGATGTCTTGCTGGACGTGGAGGGCGGGGCGGGGGGGTGGTAGACCGGGTCGAGTGTGTGGTTGTTGGAGGGAGATTTTGGGCGTGGAGAGACCAGGTCGAGGGTTGGAGTGCGCTGTGGACAGAGGTCGCGGTTTGGTTTGGCGTTGTGACGGGACACGGGCGGCGGCGGCGCGGGACTCGGCGCTCAGGGGTGGAGCTTGTGGCTCCGCTGATGACTAAGCACTCAGGGGAGGGACACTCGAGACGACGGCATCTCAGAGTTTTGTTGCTTCATTGTTCACCTCACTACATATGTACTTTCACAGTGGACGTTTCAACACATTGACTTTCCACAGCCTTCAAATCGATCTCCAGATTTTACTGCATCATAAGTCGGCTGCCTGTGGCAGTTGACCACTGAGAATGTCCGACCCAGTCAGGAGGAGGAGCTGAACTGTCCCTATGGGGAAGGCATCCATTCAACGAAGCTATGGAACCCACGAAGATCCGACAGAGCATCCCTGATGCTACGCCGCGGTGAAAGACTCGACCGAGATGGAGCCTCCCAGAGCCTCAGTGGCATAGTTGAAGATACCAAAGCGATAGGCGATGAAGAAGGCCCAGCCGCCGTACAGGGTGTACGTGGGCCCAAAGGTCTGGAAGGTGGTGCCGTCGAGACTGTACGAAAACACGGCACTGCGATCCCCGCGGGGCCGGGTATCGAGTTCGGCGCGCAGCCAGATCTTGGTGGTCCCCGCGGGCAGGGGCTGGGTGGCCTTGACCTCGCCGAGGCTCTCGGTGGTGCCGTCCCACTCGTTGATGATCATGCCTTGCTTGGCGGCGAGGACGAACGAGTCTCCGTCGCGGTGGATGCCGATGTAGGCCGTCTGGTCCCGGAAGGTGGCAAGGCCGGCGCGGTCACCGGGGGCCATGCGGGAGAAGTCAATCTCTGCGGTGCCGACGGGGAACTCGCCATGGGTGCGGTGGGTGATTGTGTTGCGGGCGCGGTAGATGTCTTCAGTGACGCTGGCGGCGCGTAGGGTCAGGCCGTTGTTGACGCTGTACGAGGCCTCGTCCGGGTTGTGGTTCCACTCCCACGAGGGGTGCAGGCGTGTGCCGGGGAAGGTGTCGGTGCGGTCCCAGTTCTTGGCCGGGCCGGTGGCGTTGGGGAAGGGGAGGGGGTAGGTCTCGCCCCAGCCGCCGTTGGCGCCCTTTACGAAGACGGGGAAGCCGTCGTCGCCCCAGGTGATGGGGGCGAGGACGGGGAGGCGGCCGGCTGGGTAGGCCCAGGTGAAGGACATGTAGTACCAGCCGTTGGGGGTCTCGATGAGGCTGCCCTGATGCGGCGAGTTGCCGCCGGCGAGGGGCGGGGTGACGTCCTGGACGAGGATCTTGGCCTCGTAGGGACCCCAGACGCTGTTCGACTTCCAGACGTAGGTGGTGCCGCCGGGGCGGTCGTTGAGTATGTAGTAGGTGCCGTTGATCTTGTATATGCGGTTGCCCTCGAGGCCGTCGGCGCCCACGTCGTCTCTGTTCAGGACGCTCTGCATGCGCACCTGCTTGAGGCCATCCTCGGACATTTGTGCCACGCGGACGTCGTTGGAGCCGAAGACGACGTCTGTCGAGGGGTCAGCACTGTGCAAATGGCCCCACTTTTCTAAAAATATGGACTGTCCAAGCATGCTGAGTCCGCCCAAAACACCAAAAATCATCACCAGACAACACCGACTCGCGCAACTCACACATTGTATCGTCGTCGTCGATTAGAAGACCGTTGTCGTAATAGCAGGTTCCATTCCATTCGACTGCTCCTCTGTTAGACCACGGGCCGGTCGGTTCTGGGGCCGTGAAGACCCAGGAGACCCAGAAGTTGGTGCAGCCGACCCAGTACCAGAGTCCATTGGACTCGCGGTACCTCATGGTGGAGGCCCAGGTGCCGCCGCGGTAGGCGTGGGCGCTGCCGTCTAGGGGGAGATCGTAGCCATCGCCAAAGGTCATGCGGGGGATGCTGTGGCCGATGATGTCCCAGTTGACGAGGTCATCAGAGCGGAGGATGGGAGCGCCGGGGCTGTAGTGGAAGTTGGAGGCGGAGAAGTAGTAGGAGCCGTCAGGGCCGCGGAAGATGTCGTTGTCCGGGAAATCAGAGTAGATGACGGGGTTCTTGAAGGTGTCGCCCTCCTCGCCGCATCGCTTCTGGATCTTGCCGGCGAAGGCGAAGGCGGCTTGGCCCAGCAGGGCGCCCGACAAGAGGCTGAGGAGCTTCATCATGAGAGGAAGTGCTGATGAGAACAGCTGAGCCCGAGACTAGGCAAGTGCGGGGATGCCTGTATATATGTATCGACGAAATCACGCATCGCGACGATCAATGGAGTCGAGACAAGGTACCCCAGAGAACGACGGCAGACGGGGGTGTTACCCCTTGGGGCTGTCCGGCAGAGAAACTCCGCGGGCGATAGAAACCGAAGAGAAAACTCTATCGGGAGCGACGTGCTTAAAGCGCGCCATTCGAGAGGAGTCGGATATAGCCTGGGGAGTGGCACACACGGCGGGATGTCTGTCGAGGGGTCTCGGAGGCGAAGGTTCCGGAGGTGCAGCGACGGGACGTCGGAGTAATACCCCTGCAGCTAGGCTGCGGGTGAGAAAAGGGGGGGGAAAATATTTCTCCGAAAAGTCCGATATATTTAATTTCTGTAGAGGTCGAGAGGATGTTGAATTGATAAGTCTGTCGAGAGGGAGGACGAGAGTCGAGGCAGGTGGACGGAGTCGTGCCTGGGCGTCCGAGTCGTGACGTCGCAGTGGAAGACCATCGCTGACCCCAGCATTGAGCATTCTCCGGGCGTCCCGACATGGGAACTTGCCGATGGCCAGATTGAGGAGAAGCAAATGAAAACTCCGTCGCGAAGTCGGACAGATACTTCCGTAACTTAAGAGCCCTACCCGAGTTGCATGACATTCTCGGCGCGGTTCGAATTGAGTTGCTCAGTTGGATAGACGTCCCTCACCCCATTCGGCCTCCTGCGTCACCAGCAATTTGACCACATCGCATGCACACCGTATGCCTTGCTGCATCAAAACTTCAGCGGAACCAACACAACTTGCTACTAGTACAGCACGTCGACTGAACTGTTGCGTCGGTTGATCGTTTGACCTGGTAGGTCGATTGAAGTGCTATCAGCTCACGAGACCCGAATACACTTCCGTCAAACTCCGCTACCAAAGAGTGCCCTGAAGCGAAGAAACAATAGTCAACTTGACGGCCAGCGTCATCTCATCACACACTCGCTCATTCAGGACTCCAACATGAGAAGAAAGTCGTCGCCTGCTGCACCCGCCCTCACCATTGGACCTCTTCATCACGCAGCATCTTGGCCCCCCAAACCTCCTCCTGGCCCTCAACCAAATACCCAGAAGTCTCTCCAATGAGCGTCAGCGACCCATAAAGAGTGAGACTTCTGCACTTCCTGTCCAAGATGTCAGCATACACCCCCTTCTCTCGGGGAAAGACCTACAAGTAGCCGTCAATGACCATGTTTCCATAGATCTCCAGGTCCTGGGCATCGCACGTGCCCACGGTCCTCAGCTTGCCGAACCCCTTGACCGGCTCACTACCAGGATTCAGCAACTTGAAGCGACATATCCGAGAAGAATTCTGACTGACCTCGCGCTCAGAGACCCCCTGACGACAATATTCCCATACGCCTGGATCTGCCCAGTGCACACCACGCTGCCGCTGATGTCAATGGTGCCGTATGAATCGATCCGACCCCGGATGTCAAAGTCGCCGCTTAGTGTAACGTTGCCGCCGCTCACGACGCCACCGGCCACTTGCAACGGACCTTGAAGCGTCACGGCAGACTCGCTCTGGATCGCCCTATGTCTGGGGTAGTTGCTTTGAGCACCGATGGCGTTGGACGGGCCTGCTTCGTATTCTTCAGTTGAATACTCGGAGCCCACGTCGGCCATGAACTCGCCATAAGAGGGCTGGACCTGTGGCTGCTGGCGTTTCTTCTTGTCTGTCTCTGGAAGCTTTGCGACAGACTTGCCCTTCTTGGTGTCCTTTTTGCTTGAGGATCCCATGATGATGATGAAGATGTCTTGGATATTGGGTGATGAGAGCTGTAGGAATCGGACACGTCAAGAGGGCTTATATGCTTCCACGATGGTCGAAGCTCTCACAGACCTGATAACACAGCTCCATCATCTGAGCATCTCTCCAGGCAGATGGTACCGCCAAGAACTGCGGCGGCATCACCGATGTCAGTTGTGAAGAACGACACCGTATCGGACAGCTTTCCCAAAGTGGTCTTGCGTCGAGCACAGCTGAAGAGGCACGATGACTTCATATACAGAGGCCACAAGACCGACTTCCTGCCTGGACCGCCCCCCTCCCAGCACTTTATGTTCCAGGGTCCGCTATTCCAGTGACATGAATACACCAGTGAGCTTCGAACCCCTTGTCGAAAGACCTCTTCTCAGCTCGCCTCTTGCTCTCCACCATGGTGGAAAAAAAGAGGCAACCCAACGGTCATTGTTAGTGTCAACAAGAGCTCGAGGCAGCAGGCCGCTAGGGCGGGAGATCTAACGGCACGAAAGCACAGCCGACAGCCGAAAATGCGCCTGCCCGGGTCCGGACCGGCGTCTAGGGTTGTGTCTTGCCGAGCAGCTTCAGCCGCATACTGGAGGGATCGGGTGATCGGAGGCGCGGGCATATGTAAGGCGGCAATCGGAAGGTTCTGCCCACGTTAAAAGTAGCCAAGCCATGTGGTTGATGGTACAGGCCTGATGAGGAACCCGGGCCGTTCCCTGAACATTTGGACCCATGCCAATATTGAAGTTGTCACGCCGCCCATACAAGATGGACTCTCCAAGCTGTCCCGAGCCCACGATTATTTCTCCCACTCTTTGCCATCGATCATCCCAGCTCCCACGATGAAGAAAAGCGACAATGAAATAATCATCGCCACTAGGCAAGTATGGCGCGGCAAGCCAAGTCTCCGAGGTGGTCGTCGTCAAAGCCTCCACACAAGCCCGCGCCAACCCCTGTCGGGCCCTTCAGCCCTACAGACGGCCAGGCACCAGCCGCGCCTCGCCCTCCACTCATAGACCTGCCTTTGAATGCAGCAGAGCAGGCGCGGCACAGCCCTGGCAAGTCTTGCGGGGGGTTCGACGTTAGCGGAAGTCTAGCTGATTTCCATGATCCCGTGTATGCGCCGCGGGAAGACGACCGATTCGTCCCTTTGCCAGGCAATCACCACCAAGACACTCCGTCTTGCAGTGAGGGCAGGAAAAAAGTGTACCATTGCGGCAGGACCACATTGAACGGCAAAAGAAAAGGGGTGCCTGTCGATCGACCTCTGAGACATCCTCCTCATTATCCAGGATCCCGAGCCCGACTTCTATCACTGTGATCGTCTTCTACACAGAGAAGGCAGGTTACTAGTATAGGCAGACTATCAAAGTAGCCGATTAACGTGGAAAGCAGTCAAGCTAAAGGGCTGTATCTCATTTGGTCTCGTTTGCTTCCACCTTCTCTTCCTTGGCAATCATGCCACATGTACTAAAGAAACCGACCGTTAAACTCCGATCCGACCGAAATCAACTCTCCGCGCTGTAATCCCATGTTCCGACCTGACATTGCGAGGCAGACAGCCAAGCAAGACAGCCCCAGCTGGCGGCTAGAGCACGCCACAGGGCTGAATCTCCCACGTTTCGGCAGCACCTCCGGCAGCTTTCCACTTCTGCTCTACTCCTCGCCGCCAACAAGCGCAAGCGCAACGCCAACCAGCGACACGGCAACGGCCCACGTGGACGCCCAGCTTGCCGCGCCAGCCGATTCGACGCCCGGCACCGTAATGTAGGTCTGCAAGTACGTGTTGACACCCGTGACGACGATAGCGACCAGGGTCCGAACAATGATGACCTTTGCGCGCGTGGTGTACCCCCAGAGGTTCCACAGCAGCGTCTCTCCGAGCGTGGCGGTGACGGGATCAAACTCATCCAGCTTACGGTCCTCGACGGTCGGGCCGGTGGCGGCAAACGGCGTGAAGATGAAGCTGCGCGCTGCGAAGCCGAAGGCGAGCATGACGGGCAGGATGCCGACATATTCGGCTTTGTAGGCGGGCTCAACGCTGGGGATGCCCTGGAAGTGGAGAACCAGGGCCTGGGGGACGGTGAGGTGCATGGCGGTGAAGATTGTGATGCTGTAGATGATCGTCGAAAGCAGGGTCGTGTAGACGGCGATGGGGACGTCGGTGACGATCTCGCGGTTCGCAACGCCCTTTGCGCCAGCGGCGTGGAAGCCCGAAAGAGGCCGCAGCAGCTGGAAGGGGACAAATGTCGAGATCATCTCGATAGCGACGGCGGCGATGGCGGTCGGCGCGCTGATGCCGTAGAAGGTCGAGAGGAGGTACATGGTCGGACCGTGGGCGAGCAGGTTCAGACCCGCCAGATCGAGGCTGTCAAAGTTACCCCACCAGCCGAGTGCAAGCTCGGTACTACGATCGTCAGCACATGGTGTTGATCATCGGCGCAAGATACTCACATCCTCCAGCTCGCCAGGACGCCCACCTCGGCCCAGTTGTCCAGCGATTTGCCGACGGTCGCCAGTTCACTGCCGGTCCACTCGTTCAGGAAGCTATACAGCAGGCTCGAGATGCTCAGGCTGATGATGGACAGTAGCGGGAACTGGACACCGGCGGGGAGCTTGGAGCGTCTCGCGACAGGCGCATCCACCGCGGCGGCAGCGTTGGCTGCGGCCTTTGCGACCTGCTTGCCCTTGCTCTTGCCCAGGCTGTTGCTGCCCTGCGCATCGTTGACGACGCCCAGCGCTTCAATGTGTCCGTCTTCAGGGCTCGTGATGATGGACTCGAGCTTTGTCGCGACAGGCTCAATCGCGCGCGACGACTCGTCGGCCTCGAGAATCTCCTGGACCACGTCCCTCTTCGCAGATCGTCGCAGAGTAGGCATCGTGGCAATTAATCGGTGGGTTGGGTATGTAGCGTGGTAAGGTAAGGTTCCAGAAGGGTGCGAAGGAATGTACTTGGAAAAGACAAAGAAGGAAAGAGGGGTTGGTGATGGCTGGCGCGTGAGAGATGGACAGTCGCGCAACGCAGCAAGAATTATCAGAGATGGGGGAAAGAGCACGAATCTGGATTGATCAAAGTGCGGGCGGGATGGACGTGGTGATGGATGGTGAGGGTGACGGCTGGTGGGGTTTGCCAATCGGGGAGTGACGTCTTGTCGCTGGGGGAACAGCACCACCTCCACTCGAGCACTGGCAGCTCGCAGCTCTGGCCGAACGAGGGCCCCAAGCTCCATCCACCGGCGCTCTCTCCTCTGTTAGTGCCACAGCACAAGCACCTCCACCCAATTAACAACAATGCTCACGGAATCGCACTGTACGTAGATGACTAAAAGCACACTCAAGCCGTCTAATAGAGAATAGTGCAGCTGGCACCCTGAAGCCGGAGCATGACAAGTCCCACGACGTAGCATGTCGATCAACACGGCAGCAGTTCAGTCGTTGCAGCAGGTGAATCCGACGACGCAGCAGGTCTATTGATGCATCAGCTCCAGGGATACAGCAAGGCCGTAGCAGGTCCATGGGCATGCTGACCACCGTGACCAGCAGGTAGTTGATTGACTTGCCCCATTGCTGGGCGTCACGACTCTGTGAGACAGGCCGTCAAAAGCGGCGAAAATGTCACAGTGCGCCTACAATCTTCTTCAAAAGGCTCGGGTTACCACCTCGAACCCGCCTTCGCGCAGGGGTTCCGGGATCATGGTCCGGCGGGTTTTTGCTGCTCCTCCTGCTGCACCTGCAGGACCCTTGCTTGACTTGTGCTAAACCCGTCACTTGAAGATTTTTTTCCCCTTCTCCCCTCCTTCCTCTCCCTCCTCCCTCTTCAACTCGCATCCCATCAATCTCGATCCCTCAGCAATGGCGTGCATTCCTCTTATTCTGCAGTCGTGTTCAATGGCAATCACAGATCCCAATCCTGCTGGCCCTCGCCCGTTTGGTGACCTGTCTGGTTGAGTGAACGAGTGCCAATCAACTTCTCTTCCATGTCCTTGCGTCGAGCAGCCCGTGTGTTCGGGCCTCTCAATGCCCCAGGCACCTGGCTGCCGAAGCGCTCTCATCTCTCCGCCTTCCCAGTCACCGGCGTGCTTCACACTTTCAATCGACTCAGCAATGTTGCTTGATTCGGTTCGTTACGTCTCTTCATATGGAGGAAGAGTACCTAGCCAATGCTCATCGGCCCGAGACCGTCCAACCACCTCTCATCTCCCCTCACCATCCTCCGCCTGATATCCCATGGTTTGTCCCTCCTTCCTGCTGGCTGAGTGCCCGCTCGACGCCCTCTCCGTCCTCACTTTAACCTCGTGGCGATGCTCTCGCGACCCGGCCGCCTCTTGCTTTCGCAAGGACGGCCGGACCGGGCTCCCCACTCTTCGGTGCTGAGGATCGGCGGCGGAGCCGAACACCCTGTGATTTACACATTGGGTGGTGGTTTAGTATATGGTGGTACAAAAGAAACAAAAAAAGAAGAAGCCCTTGATGAGAAACAATAGGCTGTTGCGGTCCTCCGAGTCCTTCGTGGAATCATTATCGAAAGGTTTCAAAAAAAGCAAAAGAGAAACTTTGGTCGTCATCATGTGCCCCGGCGCGGGGACGCCGTCAAATCTCCGGAATCGAAAAGAGGCGCTACTCTTCCATGCGACCGAAGACGCCGTCGTCATCCTCGTCGCTGCGGGATCGGGACCGGACATCGAAATCGTCATCGTCCATCGGGCTATCGCTCTCGTCGCCCTTGGTATCCCGCCGCATCTCGCCGCGCGTGAAGCTCTCGGGCTGTCGCGAGGGGTAGCTGCTGAGGAAGCCGGTGCTGGAGAGGGACGCCGCCTGGTCGAGGTATCGGGTGGGCAGCGGGGGCACGGGAGGCACGTCCGCCGGCAGGTTTACGGTGCGAGCACTGCCGCCGTTGTTGCTGTTGAAGCTGCAGCTGAGCAGCTCCACGGCGGCGGCCAGCTCGCGGTCGTCCTGGCCCGTGTTGTTGCGCCCTGACGAGGGCGGGCGACGGTCGTGGCTCATGCGACGGTAGTGGGAGAATTCCGACTCGGGCACACTGCCCGTCACCAGGGGGTTGGTCGACGGTGCCGACTGGTACGACCGGCCGAACCCGCTGCCGCTGCTGTAGCGCTTGGAGAAGGCGCCGAGGCCGCCGAAACCGCCCTCGATCTGGGGAGGGGGTGTGGTGTCGGCAGAGCTCTGGCGGGAGCCCGAGTACGCCGATGCCGCCGGGGACGGCGCCGATTCGGGTTCGCTCTGGAAGTCCTTTGTCGACTCTGGCGGGGTGGACGACAGGTCCTTGCCGACGTTGACGTTCATGGCGACGAGCACAGATGCGGCCTCGAGGAGCTGCACCTGCTGGTGCTTGGAAATGAGGAGCTTGGACGTGTACGACCACTCGGGCGTGTGTTCCCACCTGATCGAATCAATCAGCCAACCGAACTCTTTTCGACACGACCCAACGACGCTCGACACCGACACCGATGCCGACGCCGACTCCGACGACACATCCGACGGGTAGTCTCCGGGAAGGGACCGGTCCGGGCGCGCACGGCGACGCGTGGGGAGAGGGGGAAGAGGGGGACGACGAACAAATGCTTGGTCAGGCAGCTGCTGTGCTTGTACCCCTTTCCGCACTTGTCACAGCGGAGCTCGGCGCGGTTGCTCTTACGGCGCTCCTTTGTGAGGGGCTGGCCGTCGCTGGCCCTGCGAGCGCGGGCCTTGAGGAGCTTGCCGGCGGCGTCCTCGTCGGCAGACCCGTCCTGAGGGTCGTCGTCGATGGCGCTCTCGTGCATTTCCCGCTTGTCCAGGTGCGACCTGCCCGCGGGCAGGCTCGCAGGCGGCGACAGCAGACTGTCAACGATGGCGGCACGGGCGGCTGCGCTCTTGGACGAGGTGTTGCGGCGAGAGCCGGCGGGCCCGCCGATGGGCAGCGGGGCGACGCCGTCGACCGAGATGTCCCGGAAGGCGGCGGCCACTGCGGCGACGTTGGCGGCCGTGTTGGTCATGGACTTTCGGCGAGTGACGCGGTGGTTGGCATTGTTCAGGGCGCTCCCCAGTATGGAGTGGGAGTGGGAGCTGGTGCGGGAGTGTGTCTGTCGGGACATGAGGCCCGAGGCCGATGCCGAGGCGGTCGAGAGAGAGGAACGGTGCTGGGTCAATGGCCTCGCCGTCTGAGGCATCTCCTGATGGTGGCGGGGGAACGCTGGTCAGCCTTTGAGGTCGTGATGTTGCGCGGTTCGTCTGGCCTCTCCGCGGCACAGCACGGCGCCCAGCTCCAGGCCGGACGGACCGGGGTCAGCCGCCTGGGGGGGCATACCTTGGAGGAGGCCATTGCCTGTGATGCTGGGTAGGGAAGGTCGGAGTGTTCGTCTAGAGGGACTCGCAAAGGGGTCCCGGGACGTTGACGATGGCGTGTCCGTGGCGGTTTGGAGCGAGAGCAAGCGGTTTGTCGTGGTAGTCTGGAGGTTTGGAGAAGTGGGAGGGAATCGCGAGAGCAAGCCTCCGTAGGAAATAATATTATTTTGGGAGTGAGCAACCGCAATTCAGGCCAGGGCGTATGTGTGCAAGGAGGAGGGTGCGCACGTAGAGGGGGTACCTCCTTCTGTGCTCCCCCCTCCCCTCCTCCTCCCACTCCTCCTTCTCCCTCTCCCCCAGCTGGACTGGGCTGGCTGGACTTGCGCAAGTACGAGTGCGTGTGCGAGGCCACATCAGACTGGGCCGGCCCCGATCTGTACAGTACGGGGAAGGTGTGTTGGGTACGGTCCCAGGTCCCCCCCAAAGCAGGGAGGTGCCAGGACACCTGGACCAGGCCATTTCAAGGTTGGGCGGGCAGGCGACGCCCTGGTGCGGTGGCATGTGGACTGAGGTGACTTTGGCACAGTGGCTAGCGGCGCAGGGGGGGCGTCTGTCCACGGTCTGTCCTCCAGGTTGGAAGTACCTCCCAGGCCTGCCTGCCCTGCCGCAGTGGGACGGATCGACCGAAGCGGGCGGGCAGGCAGTGCGGAGAGAGAGCAAGTCAGTAACCAGCCAGGGCCGGGGTTGTCGGCGGATACCTGTACTGAGAAGTTGAGGACGGATGACTCCTTTCGCGAATGTGCCTTGCTGCTCCGACGCGACCGCAGTTGTTCCAGTTCCGTGTCCTCGGAGGGAGCCATTGATCGCTACCTCCCAGTGTGCACTGTATATCTTGCCAGGGGCCAGCTGTCCCCGAGACGTAGCATGTTTGACGGACGCCCTGGCCCGGCGTGTTTGGGCGAAACAAGGTCGGCCGGCTCAGGTCAAAGGCCGCCGGAAGGCGAGAGAAGATGGTGGACGCGGACGTGGGACGTGGACCTCTGGAGGGAGGTGGACAGGCGCAGCGCAGCGCAGGCCAGCGGCAGGTGGGGAGGGGGGCCGTGGTCCTGGTGATTGGGTGCTGCTGACACCACTACCCCAAGCCAGAGGGGAGGGAGGGCGGCCGCGCAAGAGGCAGCAAGAAGGCAGGTGAGGGAAAGGTGAAGGGAGGAAGCAGGGTGTGGACATAATAACACTTCACTGTGTGGATGGCCGCTGGCGCCAGTGCTTGGGCGTGTGCCTGACTGCGCCAGCCCGTATTCGGCTTAGTGGGTGGTGCATCCGGAGAGATGGTGCGCAGTGTGCACACACGCGCTTCTTCCCTCCTATCGAGCTGTGCCTTTCTTCAGCAAACCTCCTGTCATCTCTGGCCTTGGGTGACCACCGACACCTGACCGAGTGTCTCATGTCCGCTGCTAGCCATTTGATCAAGAGGCCGGGCGTCAGAAGGGTCTTTTGAGAAGAAAATTTTATTTTTTCAATCAACCATGCGGACCAGCTCGCGTGTTCAGATCAGGACAGGCCAGGACAGCCGGTCGTCATCCGAGCTCGTGGGCCGACCCGACATATCACCCAACAATGTTCGGAGGCTGGGGGCTCGGTTTCCGCAATAGTCCCCGGGCGGTGCTGGACTTGACCCAGGGACACGGCCGGGCTCGAGTCCTCTATGGAAATTCCTTTGTTGCTCCTGTCTCACCCCAGGCTCCGTCTGTGGGATATTGTTCCATATCGCGTCCGCCGGAAGAGGCCCCCGAGCAAACGCGATGTGGCTCGATGAGGCGCCGGTCACCGGCCGCAGGACCAGCTCTTGTTTTGTTCCAATTTTGGGAGATGTACTCGAATCCTGTTTCCCAGGACACCAAATGTCTCGCGGCATGTCCGTCAACGGCCGGGGCCTTGGGGATAGATGGCTTTACCAGTAAGTATACTTTTCTACCGGGAAACGGTCGATCGGAACTTGTTGATCGCGGGAGCCAAGTTCTGGGCCCAAAGATCTCCGCCGACGCAACCGCATCCCGGGTCGCGTGTTCTCGAGCAAATGCCATGCCCGTCGGGACGCTAACGGTCCATATTGTCAGATCACCTGCTGGATGCCCTGTCCATCCTCTCACTGAAGTCTGCTCACTCCAAAGTCATATCGCGTCGTTGTCGTCGTCGGCCACTCCACAATGACAGGACATGCATGTACGGCGATTCGCATCCACGGATTTGTGCACAGCATTGGGCATTATTTGACTGCCATATATCTTCCAGTGTCCCGTCGCCAAGGCACAGCTTAAAAGCAGGTACCACACAGTGTCCAAGGGGGGGCGTGGGCCGTCCGGGGTTCGAGCCTCTGGCACACGCCGACCGTGTCGATATCCGCAAGCCCACAGTGTCGCGCCCTCGCTCCCGTCGCATCTCCCGCACTGTCGCGGGGTCGGCTTTGGCGCGCTGGATTGCTCGCTCGCCTCTTTTCTCACCAGGGGGAAGGGAGGAGTCATACCACGACTAAGAACCAGGCCGTGCTCTCCCTTATCAAAGGCCATGTCCAGGTACCTTACGCTCCGAGATCGCAGCAGCGCCCGGTCCCGGGTGCGAAGAAGAACACATGGCTCTCTCTGAGCGGTTTTATGCCAGGGCAGGCAGGCCGGCGATTGCGAATATGGCACGGGGGCATGCAGCCGCTCTTATCCAGATTGCGAAATATCGCGGCCGGCGCTTGGTGCGCCCGCTTCTGGCGAAACATTGAACAGACCTGGACACTGGAGTGCACTCACCTCACGCCCTCCCCCTTCCCCTCCAGCGGTCCCCGCGCGCGCCCACAACCGCCGTCCGTTGTCATACTCGTACCTGATCGGCCGCCCAGCCAATGGCGGCTGCGACAACGATGCCCTATCAGGAGACCGGGCTGCCCTCCAATGGGACGCCTCGGCGTGTCCCCCCTCTCTCTCCAGTGTCTCCTCTCCGGGGGTCTGGCCTGGGCCCTTTTTGGTCGTCTCACGCCCCTCCAAAGGCACCGCAACGCATCAGGCAGTCAGTCGACGCCAGTTCTGGTTTAATGCGCTCCTCGGCCATGATCACAGGACCAGATCCTCGATCGGTCGTCTGTTCCTTTCGGCTGGTCGGTTTGCCTGGTTGGAATTGGCAACTTCGCCCCTGGCGCCGCACCGCCTCGCGTCACGAGCAGGCAAGGCAGGCCACCAAGTCCCCGGTGCTGCCGTGCTCACAGGGCCCGTCCCTGCCCCTCGGCCTGCTATCTCTCCGTGGGTCGGATACCCCGCGTGATTCCTCCGTCCCCGGCGCGCCGGAGCGGCAGGTGGTTAACGAAAGACGTGGTTAGCAGCCCCATGCAGCGAGCAACAAGCAGCGTGTGATCTTGATAGCAGCACCCGTCGAGTCGAGCCGAGTACAACGGCCGTGCCGCCCGCCCTGTTCCAATGCGGACAAAAGCCACTCTATCGATATAAAATGGAACTCCCAACTTATTCAGCCGAGGTCAGCTGGCCCATCCTTCACTGGCACTCACCCCCGGCCGCGTATGCGCAGGCAAGCAGGCAACGTCCAAAAGGGACCGGCCGCTTCTGCAGCGTCATGGGTGACGAGAGCCACAATGTGTGGCTCCGTCGGACAGAATTCCAAGCTTTCCTTCGTTCCTTCGGGCGACGAGAGAGAGAGCGCAAGCCTCCGCCACCTGCACCCGGGGGAGGGGGATCGAGGCGAGTTTGGCGAGGAACCAACGCGTATGCTACCCCGGCCAAATATGGAGGGATCGTCGTCCCAGAGGCCCGTCTAGAATCCCGCCCCAGGCACCGCACCTGGGGGCAGGCGGGCAAGGGGTGGCTCGGATGGCTGACCACACAGGATGGACGGTGCCGGGCACGTTTCGGCGAGACAAGCGTGTCTTGACGGAAGCGGGTGCGTTCCTCCTGAGTCCTCTGCCCAGGCGACGAAGCGGCACGTACTGTACTCGTAGCGGCACGCACTCTCGGCGGGAGATTTTATTACTTCCCAATTCTCGTGCGTGCGACCTGGCATCGAGGCTAGTGAGTAGCAAGCCAGCCGATGATCGATCGGAGACGGAGACGGAGGACGGAGACCAAGGACGGGGCTGTCCGAGTGCGGACGTTGGGAAACTCTCTTCTCCATCCCGCCCTGCCCTGGCCAGCACTCAAAGACCGACTGGGGGTGGATTTCATGCATCGGTAGCTGGCTCGTCGGATCGGCATATTGGGTACCTACCGGACCGTCTAGGGCTGTGCCACGGTAATCAAGAGAACGCGGCCAGCTCGGCACGAGACTCGGATGTGATGTGCTTGTGCTGTCTATCTGTTTCAGAGGAAGAACCCCATCCTGCTGCCCCCTCGTATTAACCTGACACCGCTTGACGGGCATTACTACATACCAAGTTCCTGTTACTCGTGACTGGGTCTGGAGAGCCTTTCAGGGATCGCCCGGCTTGTCAACAAGGTTTCTCGGCCCCCGGGGGTGAGAGGGGGAGCCGGTGAGAATCCATCGTCACCGAGGTGTAGCTTTAGACGCGCGCGCAAACCGCTGCAAGGAGGCGATCATCGGTGGGGAAGGCCTGGTTGAACAGTTCAAGCTGGACTTTTTTTTAATTTTCCTCGGCGGCGGCGCCGGTTGGATGCTTTCCGTCAGGGCCAGGGCAATTGTGCTTGTTGGCCGGAATGTGCGAGATATTCTTGTCCCAGCCTGGAATGCGCGTTGCGGTGACCCACACGATGACCTCATCGCGATGGGCTTTCCGTCGACTGCGCTTACTACCGGGGCTGGGGGCCTGGCCGCCTGGGGGTCGGCTCCAGAAGCGGAGGCCACTGGTCAAAGGATCAGGAATGATGTCGTTGAAGCCATAATCTGATGGCGCTCAGCCCCTCAGCGGGTCAATCGTGATGATGCCTCTGACAGCACGAGCTGTGCTGAGTGATCATTCAGTGCCAGTGCACAGTGCACAAGTTTTTCTGCTGCCAACCAAATATCGTACCGGATGCCTATCTCTGCCACCTTTGCTTCCATCGCTTCCATCATGGGTGCCTGCGCAAGCGGCCAGTCCACGTGGGGAGTCTCGGGCAATGGGTGAGGTCCGAGTCCCGCCATCCGGGGCGATATCTCATCACCAGGACAGGTTGGTCCAGTGGTTCACTGGTTCTGCAAGCAGCTCAGCGCCCGCCGGGTGCCTGAAGCAGCACATCGGCGCCTGGGGCTCGGCCTCTCCCGAGCTGGAATGGATGGACCCTTGCATCAAGCTGGGACTTTTGGCGTAGATCCGTCTGTTCAACTTTCTCTGTCTGCGGTGCGATCGGATCGCCTGTGCCATTGACTCGGAGCGGGGTTCTGTTGTGGAGGGCGATTGGGAAAATGGGATTCTCCGGAAAAGCCCGTGGGATCACAAATCGCCCATCCGACTCTTCAGGCAAAGTCACCCTCTGATCACAGGATCGGTTGGGTTGAAGAACGGCCGTTCCATGCGTCGATCATGTATGACGTTATCCTGCGCCCAGGCACCTCATGAGTGGCCGTGATGGCATCAACTGCCTGCTGGCTGTCTAGGTTGGCCAGTTCGTGAAGAAATGTATTGGCGTAGTACTCTTGCTGCTTTAGACCATTTGCAATCGATACCGAAAGGCGATTGAATTCGTCAGTATTGGCCGTGACGAATACCGAAGCAGCGGCACTGCCTGTGGTGCGGTGGGAGGAGAAGAGCGAGCAACCGCCACGACGACACACAGAATGAGCTAAGATGAAAGTGGTGGGCGAACTGATAACAGCGCAGCGCCCGTCTCCGGTGCCTGTCTTCTGTCCCTCCCCGCGCCACATTCAGATCGTCGGCCGGCCAGACACTCCAATCAGAGCTCCCCCGCCGCAGTTGGCTCAGCTTGACAGATGGGGTTTACATGAGAGCGGACAGCTCCCTCGATAGCCAGCGGATTGGGTAGGGACGAGGGAACTCTTGGGGTCATCAGCTAGCTCGACGGCAATTTCAACGACATTTCTTCTTCCTTCTGGTCCCTCACCTCGGTACAGCACTCGTGCATCGCATTGCCTCACGTTTCTTAGAAATCACCACTGACATCATCATCATGTCGTCCGACGCATATCGCAAGGTCGGCCGTGGAGGCGCTGGCAACTACCTCTCCAAGGAGACCGTCGACAAGGCCGAGGCCCAGGCCGACAACCATGTAAGTCGTCCCCTTCATCCGCGAGAAGTCCGCCCTGACACCCCCAGGACCTCGAGAAGCAGGCCACCAACGCGTCCGTCGCCCCGGCCGCCCCGCACAAGGACCAGTACGCCCGCGCAGGCCGCGGCGGCGCCGGCAACTTCGTCGACCCCGCCTCCCTGCCCGACGCAAGGCAGCAGGAGGAGACGGCCGACCGCACCAAGACGGCCGTCAACGCCAGCATCGCCCGCACCAGCAAGGGCTACAGCGGCCGCGGCGGCGCCGGCAACTGGACCAACGTCGTGCCCGGCGAGGAGGACACGGCCGACATTGAGGGCCAGGAGGAGCTGCAGCGCCGCGTTGTTGAGGATGTCGACAAGGGCCTCGCCAGGCCCGACAAGGCATACACCTCCAACCCCAGCGGCAAGGACAAGGAGGACGCATAGGGGGGCCAGCCAAAGGGTTGCTTTCGTGTTTCTGGTTTCTGATACCCACGACTGTCTTTTCCGTCTGCTCGAGTTCGTTTGGCCATCTCTCTTAAAAACGTTGCTCCCGCCCATTTGCCAGACCCCATGCTTCCGTCGCCCAGGGTTCACTTCGAAGAGGCGTTAACATCAAATGTGTCTGCACATCACGTCACATCAACGGCCAGCACCTCGTCATGACAACTTTTTGGTATCCTATACTTCGAGGGCCGCAAACGCCGTCCGCCCGACCGCAAAAAGCGCGACGGGGCTCAATGGAATGCTGCCCATCCAAACCGGAACGCCGTGAACATGTTGTGGGGTGAAGCAAGAGAGAGAAGCAGTACCAGCATCGGTTTCGTCCGTCCGTCCGCCCTCAATCCATGTCCATCTCATCGTCATCGTCGCCGTCATTGTCGTCCGCATCGTCCTCGAAGGTCATGCCGCCAGCCTCCTCGCGCTCCTCGACGACGTCGCCGTCGACGGTGATGCGCCGCCTGATCTTCTCCTCGCCGAACACGGCCGTCCTGCGCTTGCCGGCCAGGGCCTGCTCGCGCTCCGTCTCGGCAATCTCCTCCTCCGTGGCGCCCTGCTCGAGGAGCGCGCGCTTCTCCGAGCCGCGCATGCGCGGCAGAAGGTGGCCGTGCTCGGCGACGAGGCGGCGGGCGTCGGCGAGGGCACGCGCCCGGTTGCCGGCCATGCGCTTCTTGTAGAAGACGCGCTCGCGGCGGGACCGGATCTCCGACACGCGGGACATGGCGTGCAGTGTCTTCTGCACGAGGTCGCGGTCGTAGCGGACGGGGACGTTGCGGCGCGCGGCGAACTGGAGCGTCGTGTCGACTGGGGGGTGTTAGCCACGGCCCCTGATATGGTAGGGTAGGAGGGGACTCACCCTGCATCTCCTTTCCGGCGGCCTTGCGGTAGGCCTTTGTCCAGCCGACCTTTCTGGGGTTGCGCTTCATCTTGAAGTTCTTGTGGCATTTACTCCGCTGGCGAGAGGTCAGCGGTGTGTCTTAGGGGTCGGTTCCAGGGTAGGCATACGCAGAATCTGAATGCCCGGCCATCGTTGCGCATGAAGGTGATGCCCTTGGATGGGTACGCCGGTCGCGAGCAGAAGTAGCAGTTCTCGATACTGTCGTCAAAAAGTCAGCACTCTGGCCTGGGGAGTCGGTGTCCGGGGCGGACGTACCGCATGGCGTCGGTATTAGGACCTCGGGGCCCGTTGACGCTGATTGATTATGGGTGTCGTTGGACCGGTTTGGAGAGCGATTGTCGACCTGGGAGGCTGCGCTGTAAACCTCGAAAGTCGGGAATCTCTTCGTCCCAGAAAAGCTACAGGCGTCGAGCACAGGTCGGTCGGGTCTAAAAATTTCAGGAAAATGCGGGATGGCCACGATAAGATAAGCAGCATCCACTTGGTGGTGCGGCGGTCTGGCGGGTGGCCAATCACCGTGCGGCCGCGACGGGAAAGACTCGGCTCAATCTTTTTCTGGAGCGACGGGGGGCGACGACTTCAACCTCTTGGTCCCGTCATCGACCACCAACCCATCGCCATCGCATCCTCGACTCTCTCGATCACGATCTATCCCAAAATGGCCTCTGTTGCAGCTATGGGCGCCGGTGTGGCCGTCGCCGCCTTCCTCGTACGCGCAGCGCCGCTCCCCTCGCATCCGGACCATCTACTGACAAGCAACAGGGTCGTGCCGGTCTCATCGCGTGGCGTCGCTCCCGCGGTGGTGTCGGATCCATGGGCCAGGCCTTCTACAAGGGCGGCTTCGAGCCCAAGATGACCAAGCGGGAAGCTTCCCTCGTCCTGTCCCTCAAGTGAGTTCTCTTCTTCCCGCCCTTCGCAACACCGAAGCTGACCCGTCCAGCGAGCGCGCCCTCACCAAGGAGAAGGTCCGCAAGGCCCACCGAACCCTGATGCTCCTCAACCACCCCGACAGAGGCGGCAGCCCGTACCTGGCGACCAAGGTCAACGAGGCCAAGGAGCTGCTGGAGAAGCAGGTGTCGTCGTAGGCCGGCCGGCCTGGGCGGCTTGTGTATAAACTGTACCAATAATGTTTCGTCATAGCGAAGGCGTTTGGATGTGGGGGAAGCTAGCATGTTCCGTCTCGGGGCGAGCCTGCGTCAGGTGTGAATTGGATTTGGCGAGCCGGCCCGGCTGGCTGCACTCTCCCCTCAACTTGAGGTGCTGTGTTAAGAGAATGTGATGAGTGACACGACTTTTGTGTAGATGGTGGGCAGGTCTTCGCTTGTTCAGCGGTTCTGTTTGTCGACGTTGGTTCTACACCTATTCGTCCAGTAATCAGTCAAGAAGATCACTGATGTCTTCGTACATTACAAAGGCGTCCTCGGTTTCAAAAGAAGAGGAGTCAAGTCAACAAAGGGGTACATCATCAGGGCCTGAGTAGACAGGTCAACATGGGTGAGAGGTCAACAACATAGGAAAGCCGCATAGTGGAGAGGCCAAGCTGGCAAGCGGTTTGATTTTTTCCACTCAGCCATTGACACGCAAGACCATGCCTTTGAATCAACGAACTCCATATGTGGCACAAAAAGCTCAGGAGACCGACCCCCTTTCCGGCATAGTTTGCTGCAATATGGCTACCTACTGAGGCAACACAAACCGTCGGCTCTACAGATGACTGGCTTCACACATGGATCAGAGCATGTGCTTGAAGACTAGTATAAAGAGTCGCGCGATGGTGGATGAAACGCGATGGTGGACTGCAATGGTGAATGGACCCGACTGTGAGGCTGGATGGACTGCACAGTTCATGGACTGGAATGACCAACAGACCGGGACGGCGGATGGACTGTGGTCCTCCCCTATCTTTCAGGGATGCAAGCACGGTGCTTGCCCTTGATTCTGCCGGCAAACTGAAGCCCTGGCCCTTTCGGCGTGCCTCTCATCGGCCGTTTCACTCCACGGATGCCAACTTGAGCAACGAGGCAATCACGCTAGCAGAACACGTGCCTGCTGAAATACAATCGGCAACTGCACAATCGAGCTCGTCGCCTACCCTCGGAAGTGATCCCGTGCCTTTCTTCGGGCTACCTACTGACCCTCTACCTTTCTCCTCTTCCACCTCTCACCCTCTCATCAACGCCCGTCAAGAACCGCCCGGCCTCACACCACAGCCATGCCGAATCGCAATCGATGGGAGGAGTTCAAGAAAAACGCTCCGAGTGACCCGGAGGAGTACAAGAAGCATGTCCAGGCCTACCACGACGAGTATAAAGCAATGGTAGCCGACAACTTCGGCCTGCACTCGGGCAAGTACTACGCGGATGGCCCTCCATCCCAAGCACTGTACGTCGGAACCTGCTCCCAGCTGTCCTCAAAAAGGCAAGAACTGACTCTGATTTTTACATGAACAGCTTCGGCGACTCATTCATCAAGAAGGCCCCACGTGTTGACAGCACCAGGCAGACCCCTTCGGTCTCCACGATCGACAAGGCTCTTGCCAAGGAGCTCGCAACCATGACGTTCGATGAGTACGCCGAGAACCTCGAGCTTGGTGACCTCTGCTTCAACGAGGAGGAGTTCTGCAGCTGGGATGTAGCTGTCAACTACCCCAACTCATACATTGGAAAGAAGAACTACGTCAAGGCCGCTCACCTCTTTGAGGAGATGCTCGAGGGCTTTGTCTGGGACTTGTGAGTTTCTGAACCCCTAATGACAGGCCCATCTAACCCCTTGCAGCTTCTACCTCTACCATCCGAAGCAGTACCGCCTGCCGGCCAAGCTCTACGTCCCGACCGACCAGTTTGAGCGCTTCCTCGACTGGGTCAATGCCACTGTCGGCATCAAGCTCACCATCCCCGAGGGCGCTCCCGGCCTGTCCTTCGCCATAACCTTCGACATTGGTGACTGCGGTCCTCGTTACCTCGGTCGCTCGACCTCCAAGGCCGAGTTTGAGCAGCTTCTCAAGAACATGCCTGACTGGGACGCCGAGGACGATGGCTACAAGGACCTGTCCCAGCCCGTCATTGACGAGCTCATCGCGAAGCTCTCCATCCGCAATGTCGACGGCGACAAGAACAAGGAGAAGGAGCGCGCCGCCCGCAAGCGTGAGGCTCAGGACAAGATCAAGCGCACCGAGCTTCAGCTCGTCCACCACCTTCTTGGCCTTCGCCCCGTGGAGAAGACCTACCACGATGCCGACGGCAGGCCCCTGCAGCTCGATACTGCCAAGCCTGCCCCCTTCGATCCTTACCGCGATGCTGTCATCACATCTATCGACATTGAGGTGGCCGAGGAAGCCTCCAACACTGTCTACGAGATTGGAATTTCCATTCTCGATACCCGTGACATCGTCAACGTGGCCCCCGGTGTCGAGGGCCGTGACTGGCACGAAAAGATCAAGTCGTACCATCTCCTCACCTACGAGTGGCGCGCCTGCCGCAACTCGAAGTATGTCAAGGGATGTCCCGACATGTTCAACTTTGGGTAAGTTCTTTCGCTGTGACCGCCGATCGTCTTCTACAAACGCTGAAATGCATCGATGAAGTGATTCCGAGCTTCCCAAGGAGGAGGACCTCCCCAAGCGTCTGCTGGCCATCTTGAAGCAGCATATCTACCCCGACGGCGTCACCGAGAATGACTGGGAGCTCCACCGCCCCCTGGTCGTCATCGGTCACGGCTTCCGTTCTGATCAGGGCTTCCTCAAGTCCATGGGTGTCAACCTTGAGGATATCTACTCCTTCGCCACCGTCATCGACACCCAGCACATGGACCAGATCGTCAACGATGTCCCTCAGGCCCGCAACCTGGCCACCGTCCTGAACGAGCTTGAGATCAAGCACACTTACCTCCACAATGCCGGAAACGACGCTGCCTACACCCTCCAGGCGCTCATCACCATGGCTGTCAAGACCCGCGTCCACGAGGTCGCCGAGCTTGCCGAGTACGTTGCACCCTTCTCCCGTCCGGTACCTTGCTAATCGTGTCTTCTCTGCAGGCTGAATGGAGAGCTTGGCGAGGATACCGGCAAGGTTGCCGCACCGGCCGCCGAGGCCACTCCTGCTGTGAAGGAATTCGATGAGACCCTTCGCAGAAAGCGCCGCCCTGGCGAGGATGCTCACGAGTGGCGCATGCGCTACCATGGCGTCGTTGAGACGGCCTTCGTGTAAGCGGCTGGAAGGGGATCGGGATGGTTTATGATGCATATGAGTAGTCTGGTAGCCTAGATTTCATCGACGACGAGACGAAATGAGACATAGCACGTCAACTTGACTGCTGCTCACGTTACCCAGCTACTTTGGCACGATACTTCCTCTGCTGACCTGTTCTCTCTGTTGGCATGTCTCCTCTGTTGTTGGACGACGAAATGATCACAATGGCAAGACCACTTCACACTTGGATTGTAGGCCCAGGCTGGATAACCCAAAAAGCCTCCGTCCATTGTGATTGGCTTGATATCTCTAAATGTAAAGGCAGAGGGTCCTGCCAAGTCCTTCCTAGAGTCAGGGGAAACTCTGGGTTCAGACTCTCACTGCTGCATACCTCCATGCACACCCAACTCACGAAAGTCGGGCGGCGAGGGTGAAGCCATAAGCGACAGTGGCAACAAACGTGACCAGGTTGAGAACAGAGGAGATACCATGCGTCTTGCCGAAGCTCTTATTCAGAGCCGCCATCTCGGGCGAATGCGGTCCGGCATGGTAGCTCTTCTTGCCATCCTTCTTCTCTGCACGGGGGTCAGCGGGTGGCTTTCAAGCGACAAAAGGGTCTACTTGCCCTGCGCGCGGCGGTCGGCCATGATCTGCTTCGTGAGCGGCAGAAGAACGAGGAGGTTTGCGGCACCAGTGGCCAGGGCGAGGGCCAGGGGCAGCAGGGTATCGCGGCGGTTGGCGTCGTCGAGGACGCCGGCGAGGCCTGAGGCGGGGCCAAGAGGGTTGGAGCTACCGGGGTATGTGAGGGCGAGGATGATGGGCAGGGCGGTCTGTAGGGAGAAGTAGATTGGGAAGAGGGCGCTCTGGGCGGCGGAGAAGGCTGGGCGCTCGAGGACGCGGAACATTGTGATGCCGTTGACGAAGGTCTATGTGGAGGTGAGAGTCGCGTCAGCCCGTGAGGGGGGTATTATGGAGGATGAGTCGTACGTGGAAGAAGCTCGTGCCGAGGAGGGTGCCGTAGCTGGAGGGAGCGGGTCAGTTGTGTCGTAGTAGCTGGAGGAGGTCTTGGGGTGGACGCACGAGAGGATGTGGTACGGCGCCACGGAGAGGAAGGCTGAGCCGGCCATTTCGAGGGTATAGAAAGGTGCCTGCGTGTAGATGCGTGCGTTCAGATGTCGATGAGGTGGTTTTGGGTGGCTGCGACGGTTGTGAAGAGGAAGAGGTTCGGCGGCGCAAAGGTGTCGCGGAGGGTCGTTGGGAAGTATCATACGAGTCGGAGTCGGAGTGGTGATGATTGCATTTAGGCGGCCGAGGTCCCGCACGACGCTAAAGCTGCAGGGGCCTTAGCCCCGGTAGGTCTCGGCGCTCCACAGCGGAAATCGGGTGGTCGTGGGGGTCCGGGTCCGACGACCTGTCATCGACCCCTCGATGAGCATCATGTTAACGGACAGCAGATTTCAATCATTCCTCGAATTCTCATTGCACCATCGAGATCAGTGGAGGCGCAGAGGTCATCGCGACGCAATATGGGAGATGGCGTCGCTTCTCCAGAATGTGGCTGCCGCCCCCAAGGCCGACAGCACTACAGCATGATCTGCCCAACGTCTCATCATGACAAACGAGACTTTGGCTGACTGCGGGCTGACCCAGGGGCTATACCATGGAAGCAAAGAATTCGAAGACTTCGAGGGCACAGGCTGTCCGTGATGTATTTAACTCAAGACTTGCCCTCCAGCCAGGCGTCGTCAAGACATTCGCAAGCAAGAAGTTGACGACTGCGACATCATATCTACGTTCCTCAGATCCGATCCTCGGTAGGCTCGACTGTTTAGATGGCCATGTCTTTGCCGTCTTTTGCTGAGATGGGGGTGCCGCCGCCACTGCAGCCTCAACAAGGGCAATTCGAACAGCCCCAGCAACATCACGATGCCGCCACGGTCACAAACACAGCCAAGGGCATCAACGGAGTCAAGCATGATGCTGCAAAGCCTGTGGACAACGCCTCCCCTCGCCCTCCCTCATATAATGCATACCTCGAAACCCCACGACCGAAGACTCGCCTACAGACTGTCGCAGCGTACCGTCGCTGCGACTTTTACAACGAGTGGCACTCCAGTGACAGGATAGCTCTCTTCCATTGCTGGCCCATCGAGTATTGGCTTAATGGCCGGAGTCGGCTCGCCCGATTCCTTCGCGAGGGCCACCGACTGGGCTCGCCTTCATACGGGCTCGCTCCCCTTCCCGGAGACGTCATCCTCAAAACCCATCGCGGGGCACGGTGGACGCGCAATTGGGGCTGGTGCCTCTCATGGAAACTGGCAACCAATCCTTTGTACTCGAACTGGTACATTAGCGTAACCGCCGTGTCCAAAACCCAGCCTTGCTTCGGAAAACAAGAAGGGATTTGCTTCTCAGAGGCAAACCTTGACCCGGGCATGCAACGCTGGGAGACAGGTAGAAGAAATTTGCGTGGCTTCCGCTGCCGGCGAATTTGGGCATTCACATCCCGCGAAGCACTGCCTCAAGTTGACAGGACCTGGATGGCCGAGGTTCGGCTGTACCTTAGGGACTCTTCGCAGCTTCAAGATCTGGATTTCAGGAGCTTGTTGACGGCGCGAAATACAGCACTGTGAGTTTGACATACTTGTCTTCGAGGCGCCGCTTGCGATAGCTGACTTCTCACTCGCAGCTTTAAAATCGATCAGAGGGTCAGCTCCAAGCGGTACAAGAAAGTTGTCCTCTGGCAGAAAAATGGCGTGTGTGGTAATGATTTGGTGGGACAAGGAGTGCAATATTGGACTGATGATATATGCCGGAGCGACTTGCCGAGTTTGCCAGCTCCATCATGACTTTGGGTTGAGGGTTCGAGGTCGCCCTGGGTCAGTCTACAACATTGGGAATAGCGCAACAGGCACTGCTACCACGCAAAATTGCGATATTGGAAGCCCGTCGCAAGATGTTGAAGCCCGGGTTAGTCTGCAGTCACCACACGATCAATCTACCATTCCACGTTCAAGCTTCAGGCTTCGTTGCATCATGAATCGTCAATTACTACTCCCTCACGGCCACCGCGCATCATCTCGCCCTGAGAAACTACTAAAAGTCAGCAATGAACAATCCCTCTAGGAAACGGCAAACTTACCTCCTCCGCCTGCTCCGGCGCCACGTCCGACAACTCGGTCTCCGTCGAAGCCACAAGACCAAGTTTTCCCGTCTTCACCCGCCACCACATCTCCCTGCGGTCACCGCCAAGCTCGCCCGCGAGCAGGCGCTTCTTCAGATCGCGCATGAATATGTTATACAACTCCGGCACCTCATAAGCAATCGAGTTGATGCGCATGTTCTTCAGGTTTTCGATGGCCCTCTCGTAAGCGGCGTCGCCGAAGCTTTCGGTGATGAGGTCGCGGATGACCTCGCCCATCTGGTTATGAATCTCCTCGACGACATCTTCCTCCGTCGTGGCGAAAAGGGCCTGGACAAAGTCGGGTATGGCGTTCTCGCGCGACACGAAGCGTGGGCGCTTGGGCTGGCCACCCAAGAGGGCGTCGACATCGAGGCCAGAGATGGGCTTGGCCGTCTCGCGGGCGCGTTTGGACTTTGCCTTTGGCGGGACGCGCTTGACTTCTGCAGCCTCGACGAGGTACTTGGCCTCAGACTGGGCATTTTTAACGAGGTCTTCCGGCGGGACAGCGTGGCGGAGGAGGATGGGGGCGATGGGCTCGATGGGGCCTTCTGGCTTGACCGCACGTGTTCGGACGGCCTGGTTGATGCGGTGGATGATGGGGTTGAAGGATTCGTCAAACGGAGCGAACTCTGCACGCTCGCCGTCATCGCCGATTGCGGCGGTGCTCAGGTCCATAGCGTCGACGTAGTCACTCATGGCGTCGGCCAACTCATCGCTGGGCAGCAGGCGGTGTTTCGTGAGGGTCTGGCCGTTGACGGTGATGACCCTGTCGAGCGGCGGGAAGCGATAGGTGCGGACGTCTTCGGCAAAGGGGAGGGGGATGTCGTAGAGGCACTCAAGGTCGGGCTCGATCGAGGGTGCCAACAAGACAAGCAGGGGTTCTTTTCCGTCCTTGAGGACGATGCGCGCGACGGCGTAGGAGGAGAGCTCGTAGAGAGCGTGCACCAGGGACGACAGAGCTATCTGCGACTTGTCGTCAAACTTTCGCGCTACCGTCATACATGTCTCGCCCATGTTCAGGAAGGGCTCATGCTGCGCCGGTTAGCCAGATTCGAGGAACTAAGTATTACAGTGCTTACCTTGTCATTCGGCACGAAGCCCAGAATGGTGAAGCTCTTGGTGGTCTCGAGCTTTGTGATGTTGAACTCGGATTCGCTGATGTGCACGGCGGTTCTGCCGTATTCGTACCCCTTGGCGAGGTCCTCATATTCGACGCCCTTCTTGCCGCCGGGGGCATCGGGGTCGGGCACCGTGTAGGTGCGCATACTTTTGACGCCTGCAAACTCAGCACCGTCGACGTCGTCCATGGGGACGTCTTCAGGGGCTTGGGAGGCGCTCTCGTCGGCCTTGACTACCACGGTGGTGGCAGCGATGGGCCGGGCAAGCTTGGTCTTGAAGTAGCGCTCGACGTTGATGGTCATTGGGCTGGGGCGCTTCGGGTCATTGGGGTCGCCCAGAGTCAGGGGTCCGTCGTAGCTCTTGTAGGGCCTGACAGGCTTGAGGCGAGGGGTGTCGAGCTCATCAATGGCCTCAGCAATGGTGGCGAATTGGGCGTTTTCGCATCCATCGACGAAGTTCTTGAGGATGGTTTCGTTCCTTTTCTGTCATGTGTGAGACACAACTTCTGCGGAACTGGGTCCGCGCCTACCTTCAAGCTCGGCTTGTCTTCTTCCTTGAAGCCGTAATCAGAGTCATCAAAGTCGACGCCCCTGGAAATGTCAGTAGTGCAATCACACGGCTGCGGAGTATGCTTACAGAACAATCAGCTCGATGCCCTCGTCGTTAATCTTGTTGGTGATATCCCCCAGATCGTCGCCATCGATAGGCGCCGTGCCATCGGTGATCAGGTACACGCGGCGCTTGTACTTGAGCTTCTTGGTGAAGGCAGAGATCATGTCAACGGCAATGACGACGGCTGAAATGGCATCTCCAACTTCGGTATTGCTGGGTGTAATGAGAGGCTGCAGCTCCTTGAGCGAGGTCATGTTCATGGGACCAATTTCGCGCAGGACGGAAATGTTCTCGTAGCCATCCTCTTCCTGGAGGGCGTGGCGCGTGTCATCAGTGCGAAGACCAAGGACGCCAATGGTCCAGGTCTTGCGTGAGGCGGCAACGGTGTTGGAGATCTTGTCCCAGACGTAGCGCATGCTCCAGTCGAGGTCGGGTTCGGTGCGTCCGTTGTGGCAGTCGCCCATGGGCGCACCCAGGTCGACGATGAAGACGGTTGCCTCCTTATCAGCCATGGTGTTTGATTTGGGCTGATGGAAAAGAAGGGGTCCTCCGCTGGGTTACTCAGTTGAGATGGGGCTTTGACTTTTAAAGAAGACCGGCGGTCGGTGATACCAGACTCCAGGCACCAGCTGCGCCGAGCGAGACGTGACGTCCGAGCTGGGAGGTGTGATGATCCCTGAAGCCGCGCCAGGCAAACGCGCGGGGGGAGCACGGACGCCCGACCCAGACGCGACCCCACGTGACCATCGGCACTCTGGTGGGTCTCTCCTGTCGCACCACACCACGACTGCGCTGGGAACGGATCACCAGCATCGAATCTGTCGACGCGACCTCAGAAACATCTGTGTTCGACTACAATTACTTTGCTGCATTGATTTACCTACTTCTTCACCTAGTCTGCTGCCACGATTGACAAGCCGTATCGAGAAGCTCGCTGGGTCAATTGAACCATATCGTACATGACTTTTGGGCAGCTTCGTCCACGGCAGTGCGCTCCATGAGGAGCCCGACATGCTGATGCTAGACCTACCCAAACCCATTTGACCCCGTCCATTACCCATTACACCAGTTGTCATCAAGTACCATATTCCCCTACTCCCACGCCCTTAGGTCTTCCCACATCTTCCTCCTCTCAATCTCCGCCAACGCCATCGCCATCTCGCTGCTCGGCCGGAAGACGACGCTCCGCTTGAGCTCCTCCATCGCCTCTGCCTGTGCCTCTCGCAGCCTCGCCAGCCTCTCCGGGTCGAGCGCACACGCCGCTGTGTCGCAGTGTTCCACGTGGCCCGGGATACGGGCCAGGCGCGCCTCGATCTCGGCCTCGGAGCTGCGCCGGGGGAGGGGCGTGCAGGGCTCGCTGCTCGTTGGGCTGGAGGTGGTGTCTTCTTGGTTCACCGTCTGGGCGTGGGGGTTCATGGTCTTGGGCTGCTCCATCAGTAGGTTCACGCTGGAGAGTCGCGCGTGTTCTGGGCCGTGATGTGTCGTGGTGTGTGCTGCGACGTGTGGGCATGTAAGTGTCGGAAATTTCGCGTGGACAGCCATGGCAGGCGGGAGGTTGTGCCTGGTGAAGAATGATTTGATGTTTTGAATGGTTTGATATTGGCCAGGCGAGGGGTGACTTGGCTTCGTCCGTCACTGGATCTGCGGCAGCTTGCGGAGAAAGCCTCGTGATGTTGTTTTGGTTGAGATAGAAAGCATACAATTCCCGGCAAAGAGGCGACGGCCTCAATTTATGCCCTCAGACAGCATGCTCGACTTCTACTGCATCGGCAGGTGTGGGCTGTCTGGGGTGCTGCAACAGGTGAAAAGCACGTGGCCTGACAGCTCCCTCCCGGCAACATCACCCAACAGTGACCTGATTCCAACACCGAGTCGCGGCACGGCGCAGACTCGGCCTAGTAGGTTGATTGACCTCTGCCGTGCTCAAGACCAAACTGTGTTGGTCAACTTTCTGTGTGACCGGTTTACATATGTCCCATACCGCAGATGCAAAACAACAGCCACTTGTTGTTCAGACGGGCAAAATGGACGATCGATCGCAGGTTGCAATTTGCTAGCTAAAACTTCGACCTGGGCAAACCCGATAACAGAACTGTAACGTCGCTGTAACCCGTCCGCAAGCCTAGAAATGTGCCGCCAAACGACTGTAGTCGCCGATGCCTGCATGCCTCCTCCCCCTCGGTGTCCGGCTCCAGCTTGGCCGGTGATTGACGGTGCCAGCGAGCCGCGGTACCGCCGTTGAATGTCCTCCTCTTCTACTCCTCGCACTGCGCTTCCCGCTATGCCAAGGTCGGAAGCGCCCCTTTCGGTTGCGTCCCTGATGTTTCCAGATCCCAGAGCCCAGCCGGGCCAGGTGTGCCATCCGCGGCTCCCATTTTCCTCCCGTCCGTCCGTCCGGGCCTTGTATGCCCTGCCCTGTCCAGTAAAAAAGGTGAAATTAAATGCAATGGTGATGAACGCCTAAAGTAGCGAGATGTTGTTTGTAGCCTCCACGAGATGTTGAAGTGGAGGCTGTGCCGAGCCAGGATGAGGCGGCGGCAAAAAGTGCAAATGGTATAACCCCCAAGCCAAGTTGGCCCTGGGGAAGGTGTTGTCGTGACTGAAGAAAGCTCCAGCTCGTAATCAATCCGTTCGTTCCGTCATCATCGTAAAAACCCGTCCGGAGAGCTGTATCGCCGCAGCCTCGGCGACGTCTGCAAAAGTGGACGAGTAGTCGCGATGAAAGTCCCGTCAGGCGGGGAGGGGGCCGCGCGCTCGACAACGTCCAGCAAAGGGGTCGTCGACTCGAGCCCGCCCGCCATGAGTCAAGGGAGTGTGCCATGACAACACCGTGTCATGAGAGAGGTGAGAGTTGTTTGGGGTGAGACACGCCGGTCTCCAAGTCTTCGGCCAAGGGTCCTGGCACGGAATGATCTGGCCCAGCCAGCCGCCTCGGCCCCTCGACGGCCCTGAATGATGGCCGTCGAATACGAAATGAAAAAGAGTGGAGGGCGCCCGGAGAAAATGGGCGACCTCCGTGTTGTTCCCAACCACCGTCCCAACGCCGTGCTATGCAAGAAAGGAGGAATTATACAGAACCGAGGCGCAGAAGGGCCTCGACCGCGTCGCGCTCCTGTGCGTCAGACGTGGCTGCAAGGGCCGAAAAGTCCAGGTTGAAGGGCTGGGGCGAGCGGGCCATGCCGGTCGAGACGGCGCGCATGCATCCAGGGCTATGTACCGAGGTGAGGAAGCTGCGGCTCGACTGAGCGGCGTACGACTCGGCGCGGAGGCCGGCGGCGCCGACGGCCGCCCAGTCCTCGTCGTCGGTCATGTCATCCGGGTCGTCGTTCATGTCCATGTCGTCGTCGGGGGCCTCGGAGCAAGAAGCTGAAGCCGAGCCGTCGAGGGACATCTTGTCGGCCTCGTCCTCCATCATGAGGTCGTGGCGATCGTCGTGAGAGTAGACGAGCGAGTGTCCGGTATCGGACGAGCCGGCGACGTCGAGGCGCGCGCGGACGAGGGGAGCCCTGGCGGCGCCCCTGCTGATGGGGATGGCAGCCGAGTAGTCCTGCTCGGGAGGCGTCGAGGCCCTGCGAGAGGGATGACCGCGGCGACGAGCGTCCCAGCGGCCCCATCCAACTTTTTCAAACTCGACGTCGCCGTTGACTCCGCCGCCTTCACCTCCGCGCCCCTCCATGGCTCCGACGACCAGCCTGCGCGCCTTGGCCGGGGGGATACCCGCGAAGCCAGGGACCGATGTGGTCAGGTAGCCCATGATGTGGCGGATGGCCAGGGGGCCGTGGTTGAGCAGGATCTCGGGGAGGTGGTGCTTGGCCAGGAGCTGGGGGGTGATGGAGCCGGCCGAGTCGAACGAGGGCGACAGGCGGCGGGCGCTGGCGTCGCGGGCCTCGTGGAGGTCCAGGTCCGAGTCGATGGGCTCAAGCTTGGCCTTCTGAAGCTGAGCCTTGAGGCCGTGAGGCGGGAGGGCCGGGGAGATGGAGTTGGGAGGAGTCGGGAGGGCCTGAGATCGAGTCACAGTCGCAGGCATGCTCCGAGCCGCTACAACAGTCAAGTTGTCTCGGCTCATGGGAGCGTCCTGGAGGGTATCGCGAGCAGCTGCTGCCATGGTTGCCATGTTGGTGTTCTTGGTGCGAGGGCTTCGGATCGACAGCTGGAGAGGAGGGAGAGTGGTCAGCTTGGGGAGGTTTTGGGAGGAATCTCTCGAGTAGAAAGGGTTGTGCGACGCGACGCGACGGGAGGCCGGAGGGTGGGAGATGGGCGCTGGTGCGACCCAGGGCGGACTGTGGACGGCGGACTCGACTCGACTCGGGAGTCGCAAGGGGTCGCAACTTACAAGTCAAGTCCGAAGCTGTGCGATAAGCTTTTGCTTTGCGACTTGGGAAGAGCAAAGCAAAAAGAGTCTGGCAAGACGGTGGGCAGGATGACAAGCTGGCAAGGCTGCGGCGATGACCTGGACTGTGACGGGAGAATCTCGATGAGATTTGGTTTGGGTTTCTGTTCGCGTTGTGTTGTTGCTTTGGGAGGGAGGGAAGAGAAGGGGGAAGCCAGAGCAGGGGGGGGCGAAGGCTGGATATACCAAATCCAGGCTGGTGGTGTGTACAATGATTCGCGAGGTGCGACACACATGCCTTGCACTGAAGAGTCACCACGCGTGCGCGCACACGCACACACACAGCACACGTCTCTATCAGCCAAAGTATTGGCCAAGCCACCACACACACACAAAGCACACACTTTACGCGCAGGCCATCAGGCTTTCTCTCCTTTCTCCTCTCCTCCCGGACTGACAAACCTGGAGGTACTTGACCCGTCCCTACCTCTCCCGGGAAACCCAGCGACAGGCAGGGATAAAGGGCAAGGACAGGGCAGGTAGGCAGTCATGAGGTGCCCGCTGCAGGTGGTACGTCAGTCGGGACCGGGGAGGTACAATGACATACACCCACACGGGGAAGGCAGCCGCGGGCACCGGACGGGTACAGTGGGTACCTCTCTTGTAACAGGCAGGGCCCGCCCAAGAGGGGCCTTGGGGGCCTTGGGGCCTTCCAGCAGTCCGGCGCCCCCAAGCCCCCCCAAGCCCAGCGAACAATGGCCCCGGCAGGAGCCACGACGTGCAGCGACTGGCTGTGGGATGGATGGGATACGGGCGGGATGGGATGGATGGAGGCCGACATGATAAGGGTGTGGCTGTAGTGGACCAAGCCTGCTGCAGTCATGCCAACAGGGAAGGGGCAGCCCGGTGCGGGGGTGGCCTTGGTTTTGCCCTTCAAGAGGGCGTGGTCCTAAACTCCCACACTGGAATTTCCTGGGCACTGTGTGTGTGTCTCTTCCTCTGAGGCCTGGACCTTTCCCTCCTCCTTTCTGGACATCCATCCCTCCTCCCTCGCCCGCTGAGGTGGTCACTGGAGGGAGAGAGCAAATTGCCCATTTCACTGTGGCCGTGCTTCCTGTGGCTTCCGGCACGTCCGACTCCCTTTTCAGGCCCTGCCTGTCTGTCCTGCCTGCCCTGGTTCCAGGTTGTCATTCTGTTGCTGCTGGCTCCCGCAAACATGGGAGCAGCTGCATCCGGCCTGCGCTGCGCATATGTCTTGCCTCAAGCCTGAAGCCTTCTGCCAGGACCCGGATCTTCTTCTGTCTCTCTGCTTCTCCCGCGGGTAGACACATCGGTTCGGCGCAGCCTGCCGAAGAGAAGCAAAGAAAAAGAACACAACAAAAAGACGGACAGGCCTACCACGAGATGAGTCAGAGACACATCCACCCGGACACTCCCCAAGATCCCGGGACCGGGGCGCTCATTCTTTTCGCCAGGGCCCGGCTTGACCCTAGCTCGCCAACATCAATCACATCACATCGCGACAAGACACCACACACAAACGCGTCAAAAACCCTTGCCCTAAACTGACTGCCACCCAGCTCGGCACCTTATCAGACTTTCCGCCCGTCAAGCCATCTGCTCGCCCTCATTACGGGCCAGATTGCTGTTGTTCCCCTGAGATCGCCGGCCTCGTCAAACGCGACGGAAACCGGACACGGCGTGGTGCGAGCGCCAGCTCATCCAGGCTCAAGACCCTAAGGCCCAGGGCAGAGCATTGCGCGAAGCACCCGGGGAGCAAAGGGAGCAAGGGCAGGCCCTCTGACGGCTGTTTCAACGTCTCGCCCCGACCCAGGAAAGCACAGAGACCGTCCCGGGCCTCTCACAGCCCCGGCTCCTGATCGTCTGCCGCTACCCCGATGTCAACCCCATGATCGGCCTCGGACGCGAGCCATAGTGTGGGTACCCCTTGACAGCACTCCCTGTCGCTATCGCCAGGGACCCAGCCTGAAGCTCTGCTCCCGGCTGCCACGGGGAGACGTCGCCCCATCGCTAGGGGGCCACGGGGCCCTGGGTGTCCACGATATCCCGGCCGCGGGCACTATTGGACCCAGGAGTCGAAACCGGGCACACTTACCGCTGGATAGTGGACACGAGGGGAGAGCTCGGGGCGTGCAAAGACTCGGGCGTGCTCGTGGTGATTTCCACGGCAAATTAGCGGTCCCAGGCCCCCTTTTAGTACCAGACCGGTACCAGCACAGCACACCCAGCACACGTTGTGACGTGTCTCACGGCATCTAGACCTCGTCGCGCTCCGTCGCACCTCTCTCGACCTGTGATCCTGGGAAGCGGAGGGTAGGGTTAGGGCAAGCGAGGCATCAAGCAGGTTCAAGTTGTGTTTCGCGGGCCCTCGTGATGCGCGATCGCGATCGTCCTCATGGCATTCTGATGCCCGCGGTCTGCGTCGGTGAATGCCATCCGTCCGCCCCATCTGGTAGAGGTTATGCCCTCCGATCCCGATCGTCAGGCACACGTGATCCCTGCAACGACGCGCCGGACCCGATCCCGCCAATGGACTTTGGAGGAGTCAGGTCTTTGGGTTTGGATGGTGGTTTTTGCTGCTGACTTTCCCAGCGAGACGGACACAACCGCGATCGACGTGTCGTTCCATCTTCACACCGCCAGTCGCCGTCGTTCATGTGATGGGAAGTCCTGTCGGCAGCTTTTGGGACCGTGGAACAGAAGGTTTACCGCATCGTTGGCGGCGCGGGTCTGGGCCGTGCCGGGCGACGAAAACGGGCGAGCGATGATATGTGAAGGGGTCTGTCTATCGGGTACGGGCGCATCGTGGGATACAGACGCTCCCAAATCCCCCCCACGGGCGTGTTGCGAGAGTTTCCAGCATGGCGTCGCCAACGGCGGAAGTACGATGACTTCATCGCTGCGAATTCAGGGCATAACGACGCCGGTGACCGGCCATCTTGCCTCGAGCCAAGGCATCAACAGCTTGAGTGAGTCACCACAACCACTTCCTTTGTTCTCCTCGGCCAGTCGGCCACACCTGGCGACTTCATATCATCGGGTACCTGGCATGCTTCCAGGGCCCAGGGCAAGCTTTCCGCCCACAGCACACCATCATCATCCGCCAGGGGAATCGCTCCGAGATGCAAGCTGTCTTCGTAATGATGCCGTGGTTGCGTGGCTTGCGGTCATCCCGACGCAGGCAGCCACGGGACATTTCCATGGAAGCTGGCGTCGAAGTGTGGCGCGCAGTCACTGACCTCATCCCACAGGCACGATGGCCGCCCCAGAGCCACGGCCACAGCACACACGCCTCCCCAAAATGCCCCGACGCGCAGCTATTTCCGTCCGCCCACTGTGTACATCGCCCTCGCCCGGGAGAAGAGGGCGTGGCGATAGCCAGACCTGTCCCGAACGGGGTTGAGGGCTGTGTGGAAGCCCCAGGGCGCTGATAGTGCCTGGCACACCTGGACCGGAACGCCCACGGCGCGGACAGACAGACGCGCTGAAGGGTTGACCGAGGGATCGATGTGTAATTATCGCTCTGCTCCAGATAAGCACCATGTTTCGCCATGTTTCTACATCGCCAGTCCAGTCAGGCATGTGAGCAATGCCAGCCAGCCAGCCCGAGATAGCAGCAAGACTAGGGGACACACACAAACCAAGCTCGCTCGCTGACTTTCCTGCTTATCTCCCTCCCCCTCACCAATTGCCGACTTCGCCGCCTTCGCCTCCCAAAAAGGGCCATCAGCAGACGCGACTGCGACGCCGTTCCCACACACACCACACCACACGCCTTCGTTCGCCCGCCAGCCACGCCCGTGACCTGCTTCGCGATCCCGTCTTCTATGAAAGCCCACCCCGTACCTACAGGACCTTGCGTGCCCCGAACCACCAAGCGAAGCCCTAACCCGCGATCGTCTTACATCTTGGATGGACCCTTTTCCGCGCTTGCGCCGCGCGCCCCTCCCCTCTCCCCCGCTCGAGTCGCCGTCGTCGCAGCCCGTTTCCCCCCTCTCCCCCCCTCCTGCCCAGCCGCGAGACGTACAGCCATCACGTTCATCCCGCGCGGGGCGCTGATTGGTTGCCCCAGGACAGGAAGGGGGGGTGGTTGTTCGCCACGGGACTGCCTCGCATCGCGGGGTGCCCTTTGGTTGCGTTAGGCCCGCCGGGAGCGAACACACACATCAGACGAGCGAGACCCGGAGCACCCATTTTCCTGCTGGTTGGATGGATGGGTTGTTTCTTGTTGGGCCGGCTGGTTGGATCCCAACCATCATGGCATTCTTCAGCGACGGGGACTCTCATTCGTCGCTGGGTGGCGCGGGGCGTGGTGTCTTGATGGCTCTGTATTGGGGAGGACTCTGAAAGTGCAGTGTCTAAGCGTCGACTTGACCGGGAACCACACCGGACGACCGCCGGGGCTTGCTTGTTCCCGGCGTGCGTCGTGCGTGAGTGCCCCTCCTCTGCCGTCCCGCTTCCTCCACTGGCACGACCCCACGTTGTGGGATGCTGCATCGTGAGGCCATCGTGATGAGAGAGGAAGGCCCGGCACCGGCTTGATCGTCATCGGTGCACCGGCCGCGGCGGAGGGGAGGATGCAAGCCGAGATGCTCCGTTGGTCGATATCGCCCGCCCTTGTCTGACAAGCGACGCCCAGCCCCCCTCGTCGCTTCGCGATATCCCGACCCCGCGCTGGCATCCCGAGGCAACATGCCCCTCGTCTTGGCCCCGAGACCCCGCGAGAGGGGGCTGCACCGGCAGGCCTGGGCTCCATCTGCACCCGCGACCCAGTCCGGACTTCCGATCCCTCCCGGAGCACGGAGCGAGACAATCGTCCTGGCAAGGGGATTATCCGTCGCTGTTTAGGGCAGGGCAGAGGCCCAGCAGCCTGGTCCGCGCCGGCCGTGTGTGGTGCGGGTATTTTGATTTCGGGTGTTTTTTTCGCTCACACCCTCAGCAGGCGCTCTCGCCACCTCGGATGATATTAATGGCCCCCTCGATTGTGAAAATGATATGACACTTCCTGTCGCGGCAGGCAGGACGGACTCGTTCGGGCGACGGACGGCCGGCTTAATCCCTCAATCAGTGCCTCGATTGATTAAGCGCATGGGAGGTTGGACGCGCCATCGGTCCGAGGAGCGAGCATCTTGTTGTATCATGCCTGGTGTAAAGAGGGCAAAAGCGGCTCATGCGAAGACAAACTCTCGGCAGGCCTGCGGAATGTCAGCGAGAATCACAACTTGGGCAACAGCGGACCTACCGCTTTCAGTGTCCCGAGCATATCCTGCGTCTGGAGGAAGACTTCGCGATATTGCGCCAGGCTCCGTTGCAGCACCTCCCCCTTTGAGGTCCGCCCTTCGCAGATGGCCTTCATCTGGACCTCCATCTCCTTGCGCAGGAAGGGCTTGCCGAGGCTCGTCTCAAACTCCATCCGGTCAAAGCCAACGATGAGTGCGACGCCGAGCTTGGTCGGGATGAACACCTTGAGGCGGCCACGGCCCGCACCCCGTGCCGGTGCTCCGCCTCTACCTCCACGCCCGCGGCCGCGACCTCCCCGGCCGCCCCTGGCCGGCGGAGGCTCATCGGGCGCTGAATCATCATCGTCGCCGCCGCCGCCTGCTTGGCCCCCTTGGCCAGCCTGTTCTGTCAGCGCAACGTAATTTCTGTCTTGGATCTTCTGGATGTGCTCGGCCATTGTGGCGTCCGTCCCGATACCGTTGATGTCCATGAGCGCGATGAGGTCGGCCTCGGTGAGGTAGCCCGGCGGGGTAGTCTTGCCCTCGGTCATCATGGCCTCGGCGGGCTGGAAGACCTCGCCCTGCTGGAAAGCTGGGAGTTCGGCCGAGTCGTTCCACTTCTCGTAGACGAATACGTCCAGGTAATTGCGCTCGAGCACTATGAGGCCGTGAGCATGGAAGGTCTCTTCGCCGTACATAATCTCAATGTTGGTGGTCATGCCCTTGGCGTCCTCGGAGCAGCAGGCCAGGAACCGGCGGACGACATACTCGTACAGCTTCCGCTCGTTGATGGGCAGGACATCAGGCGAGGCAAACGTAACAGGGTGGATGGGTGGATGGGCCTGATCGTCGTGCCGGCCCTGGCGCGGCTGGCTGAAGCCGCCGTCGAGGAGACCTTGGGCATAGGTTCCCCATGCCTGGGACTGTGTTTGCTTCTGGACGAGGGCCTGGAGGTTGAACTCCTTTGCGAACCGGTCCGTCTCGGTCCTGGGGTAGCTGATGAAGCCCTTGTTGTAGAGGTCCTCGGCAGCCTTCATGGCATCCGCGCCCGTCATGCGGAGCAGGCGGGTGGCTGCCTTCTGGAGCTCGACCGTCGTCAGCGGCAGCGGCTTCCACTTGCGCGTAGGCTTTTCCTGGACCTTTGTGACCTTTGCCGTCTTGGCCGCGAGACACCGCTCGTAGAGAATGACAACGGTCATGCGGTCGAAGAGGCGGTTGCGGGACCAGGAGAAGGTGACTTTCTTGTCGTCCCGTGTGTGGATGACCTGTATGCTCCAGAAAGGTTCGGGGACGAAATTTTTGACGCGAAAGTACCGGTCGACCACGAAGCCCAGCGTCGGAAACTGACATGATCCTGGGTGGTTTAGTTTAGGGCACTATGTAGGGGCAGGAATCCTCACCGTAGCTGATGACCATCTCTTGAAGGGGGCCTCCCAGCGCCTGCAGGCTGAGGGTGAGGAAGCGGGTAAAAGCGAGGCCTACCCGCAGGTCGAGCTCGATTCGCGTATCAACAGCATCGACCTGCTTCTGATCGAGGTCGACGAGGTTCCGGGCTGCGTTGAGAACGTGTCTGGGTTGGTCAGTGGGGTATATGTGGTAAGGCAGCGCAGGAGACGCACGATCTCTCAATGTTGTTGAACCGTGCCCGCTTAACCTGGATCCGGGCGTTGCCCTTGCGGGCGGCGTCGACGATCTCCTTGCCAATATGTTCGCCCTCGCGATCACAATCGGTCCAGATGATGAGCAGGCTGGAGTAGCCGGCCTGTTGTGCGATGTTGTCCGCAAGGGCCTTCTTGTCCTGGGAGGCTTTAGGGCTATCAGTTTACTAGGACAAGGGGAAGCTTACCGACGGGACGGAGGTGACAATTTCCGCCGTAAAGAGCGAAATGGGCGGCGGGTGCTGCCACTTCTTGAACGCCGGGGCTGGCTCAACACCAGTCAGGTGTCCGCGGACAGCAGTCATGGTGACGGAGGAGTTGTTCCATGGCGGGCCAAAGTTGAAGTCGAAGGTATAGTTTTTGGTGAAGCGGTCTCTAGTCTCGCGCTGCCTCAGGGTCAGTACATGCGTTCAAGGGGCCGGTGGTGTCAAGACTGACGGTCTGAGGATTGCCGCCGGCGAGATGTCCGGCGACGGCCTTTGCAATGGACGGCTTTTCTGCGACGCAGAGAACCCGGGTCATGGTGGTGGGAGATGTCAAGGCGCTGTGTTGCGGGCGTCATCAAGGCGAACGTCACTGATCATATTTGAGCATGGCGTGAGACGAGGCTGTCCGAGGATCTTGTCCTTTATGACGTGGGAGCAGTCGTGTTACGAAATTCAAGCAAGATGCTCCAGACACCTAAGCTCTAGGCTGACATATTCCTTGTGACGTTCTTCAATGTTGATTTTGAACATGGCAGGCACGATCCACCTCGGGTGTGGTGCCTGCAGGACCTCTGGCTGTCTAGGCCTATTTTAGTCTAGCTCCAGCGATATTCGGCTGAGTCATCACCGCTGACTCCCCTCTCTTCATCAATTCTCTGCGGGCTATGAGAGGCGCCTGGACTTGATCATTGTAGAGCCGCAACATATCGCCATGTCAGAGCAGAGTCTCTCCCTCCTGGCCCTCGACGGCGGCGGGGTCCGAGGTCTCTCGTCACTGCTGATTCTGCGAGGGCTCATGGAAGCCATCGATCCCCACAACCCACCCAAGCCTTGCGATGTTTTCGACATGATAGGAGGAACGAGCACTGGCGGGTAAGACCAATGCTGTCTGCTGCCGGGTGGCGTGTATATTGGTTGTCTTATTCTTTTTGACGCCTAGTATTATAGCTATCATGCTTGGCCGTCTCCGAATGAGCGTCGATGAATGCATAGACCGGTACATTCGACTCTCGGACACTGTCTTCAAGAAGACATCCTACCTGCCCGTTCGCGTCGATGGAAGGGTCAAGGCACGATTTGGCACGAAAGCACTGGAGCAAGTTGTCAAGCAAACCGTTGCGGAATGTCTGCAACAGGAGGGACAGGATGCTATTCTCAAGGATTCAAGCTTCGAGGAGGGGCAATGCAAAGTGTGAGTGTGGCATGGTGATGTTCTATCCCGATTTCTCACATGCCGGTGCCTCAGATTTGTCTGTACAACATCCAGCTCGGATATCACGCATACCACCAAGCTGAGCAGCTACCTCAACCCGCGCCGGTCAAACGACCTCCTCCCCACCACCAAGATCTGGGAAGCGGTGCGGGCAACCTCTGCGGCTTCCACCTTCTTCGACCCCATCACTCTTGGACCCTTTGGCGAGCTCTTTACCGACGGCGCGACCGGCGCCAATAACCCCGTGCGCGAACTATGGACAGAGGCCGGGGATGTGTGGCATCATCTGGGCCCACTGAACACCAGCCTCAAGTGCATCGTCTCCATCGGCACCGGCCAGTCCGGTGTTCCCGAGTTTGGCGACTCTCTCGTCGATGTAGCAAAGGCACTGAAGCAACTAGCTGTCGAGACGGAGCGGACGGCAGAGAATTTTCCCAGGAGCACTCAGATCTGGTGAGCGAGGACAGGTACTTCCGCCTCAACGTGGGTCGGGCGCTCCAAGGCATCGGTCTGGAGGAGGCTGCCAAGGTGCCAGAGATCGCAGGGGCTACACGGGCATATCTCTCATCAGAGGCAGTGGCAGACCTTGTCCAGAGGTGTGCAAACAGCCTCCGACAGCGATGTAAGTTCTTTCCGGTGTCAGATATCCATCCCATCACCTGCTGATTCATCGTATAGCCACACCTTCCGCTGGTACCGCTAGCAAGAGTGACAGTGCGGTGTTTGCAAAAAGCCTCGCTGAATCGATGCGCGGCGGCACCAAGTCGTATCAGTCGATGCTGCGCTCAGGTGCCTTCCGGCTCCGACAAGGTCTTAGAGATCGGTTCCTATCCGCTACAGATTTGCTCGCTGACGACTTTTCGACCCGACGCATCTCCACCTCAAACTCGGGCCGGTCAGTTAGATCGATGAGATCGAGGGAAACAGCTGCTCGTCTGGTGAGCCAGCTCGATACTTTGCTGCAAACCGTCTCGTCAACTTTGGCATCATCGGACGCGGGCTTCTCGCTGATTACACTCACCCGCGGCGCCATCATCACTTCTTTGAGATTCTGCCTGAATGCGGAAGTCTACTTCCAGCCCGTTTCCAAATGGATTGGCTTGGTGCTCAGCTTTCTGGAGTTTTCAAGCCAATTCACCCTGGAGCACTTCACGAAGTCGACATCTGTGCAAGCAATCTATCTGAATACCTATTGCTACCTGTGGTACACCTGCCAGCGCCTCGCAGATTTCTTCCTCGACGACTTTGATAGGGAGATCCAAATGGCCCATGATGTGCGATGGGAGAAGGGGTGGCACCCTGTTGAGCATACCCTCTCTGTGGTCCAGTCCGTTGTGTCCTCAGACGCAGCATTTGCCATACATTCGATGAGCACCTTGATGCCCCAAGACTCTACATTGATCTTGAATATGGAACGTGCCAGGGGTCAAATCATGGATCAGATCAGTCAAATGGACGAGGCAGCGGAGAATGACCGCCTGATACGCCGCCGCGACGTCATCAACTGGGTTACCCAGCTCGAGTACAACGAAACCCAGCGTGCACTCCATGGAATACGCCTGGAAGGCACGGGGTCATGGCTGCTGCAGACGGCCGAGTTTAAGCAATGGTTTCAGGACGACACATCGGGCATCTTGTGGTGCTTTGGAAGCCCCGGCGTGGGCAAGACGGTCCTCTGCTCGGCCGTCCAGGACCACCTGTCCGATGCATTCAGAAAGGAGGCCAAGGTCGGCTTTGCCTTTGTGTACTGCTCGTTCCGCGAACCTCAGACTCCCTCAGCATACATCCTCTCGTATCTGCGGCAGCTGCTCTCCCAGCTGCCCCGAGTCCCCCCTGGTGTCCAGGTAGGTCGGCGCGCTTTTCCCAGCCGGTGCGAACGCAGCATATTGACTGCGAATTTCAGGAGAGATACGACGAGCTATTCAAGGAGGGCAAGCGCCTGACGCAGGAGGACATCGAGTTGCCGCGCGCGAGACAAGATCAGATGGAGAGCGGACATATGCGCCTCTTCACACATGTCATCGAACAGTTTGACAAGGTTCATCTCTCCTTCGACGCCCTCGATGAGTGCGGAGATCGAGAGAAGTGGTTGGTGCCCTTTTTCTGCCGCCTTGTCCGGAGATACAGGGATGATCCGTCCCTCAAGGTTACCTTGAAGCTCTTCGTGACAAGTCGACTGCAGCGAGACATTGAACTGGCGTTTTCCACGGTCCCGACCGTACAGGTCCTGGCCAGGAATGTCGATGGCGATATCGCAGCCTACATTGATCACGAGTTTGAGCAGCGGTCCAGGAACAACAGTATTGGCTCTCTACATACGAAGTTGCAGGATCACGTCAAGGAGTCTCTTACTTCGAGGGCAAATGGCATGTACGTCTGATACGTCTGAGTGACCCTGAACTGGCCAAGCCTAGCGGCTTCACGAGAACCCAACGAGCTGACTCGGTTTCTCAGGTTCCTCTGGGCCAAGTACCAGCTCGACATCATTTTCGAACAGTTCACAGAGGATGGCATCATGGAAACGCTAAACGACCTCCCCGAAACGCTCTATGAGCACTACGACCGCGTCCTCAAGACCATCAATGCCCAGAGCAAGCCTGTCCGCGAGCTGGCCCTGGAAGCCCTCTGGTGCGTCGCCGGTAGTTTGAGGCGGCTTCAAGGCTCCGAGCTGGTTGCCGCCATTTTCGGCTTCCGAAACCCAAAGGCGGACTCTTCCACTGGCGTTGACCCGGCTCGCATCGTCCAGGCCTGCCACAACCTCCTCGTTGTCTCCCCAGACGGAGCCATAGGGTTTGCCCATTACTCTGTCCTCGAGTACCTCACATCCGAGCACCTCCAAGACACCGAGGTCAGTTTGAGCATGCGGAAATACGCCATGGACCTGGAGGAATGCCGGTTTCGGGTCACGACCATCTGTCTTCGCTGCCTGGAGGCTGTCAAGCAGGGGCGTACGCATCCTCTAGAACGGTACGCCAGGACAGAGGCACCATCCATTTACGACAGGTTGACGTGCGTCACCTCCGAGAACGAAGCTTCATCCGCCTCTTTGTCGACGCCTACGTACCTCTCCAATATGGGTCGAGTCTACGGATGTCGTCCTCTCCCATCCAGTTCGCAGCACAGCTCGGACTGAGCGATCTGCTGGAGGATCTGCTTGACAAGGGCGAGTATGGGGGCATGCAGGACCTCGAGGCCGCGCTCCGCTTCGCCTTTACAGATAACGGCACCTCATACCAACGCTGCCAGCAAGCACTGCTGCGTCACGGCGTCCATCTCGGGGCCGCCAGCCCTCTTCCTCCGATAGCCTCGTTCCCAAGTCCCATCGACTCGCGGCGCTCAGGGGTGCAACGACTCTTCTCCTCGTCGCCACCGATGCCTCCTTGGAGCAGCAGCGATGATGGGACCTCGTCAGAACGAGCGCCCAGGCCGCAGTTTGTGCTTTTCGGGGACGAGGCGATGCGGACTGGTTTCGGCAGCGCGACCTTGGAGGATCCAGATCCCACTTCCGCGCTGGGGATTGTGACTGATCCTCCTCAGCTGTTCCAGGGAACGACTGATCTGCCGCTTCGACCGCTTTTTCGGGCGGAAGAAGCGGATGAGGCTGGTCCAGGGGGGGAGACGTACATTTCGTACGAGGATTTTTGTGGCGCGTGGACTGATGAGCCAAAAGGAACCGTTACTCTGTAACGGTAGGCTTACCTGTATTCCACGATACTTTTTGATGAGCTGGAAGGGCACACACATGTCGGGTTTCGCACTGGTCAACGGAAATATCATGATGGTGATGGTGATGACAGCACAATGTCAGACCACTGACGTATCAGTCCCCCGCTGGACGAGGATGAGGGAGACGTGTATTGACCTCCGGCCTGGCGGCACGAGGTATACACGAGGTCGTCGTGGAGATATCACGGGAGATGGGTGCCCGCCTTGGGGGGAGGAGGTTCTGAGAGCCTGAACCCGCAGAGTTGCGAAGTGTGAATGATTGATGAGCCAGGTAATCAAGTTGTGTTGAACCGGGCGGCACCTTCCGTCCGCTTTAGCGATGGAAGCCACTTACTGGACGGGGCCAACGGCCACTGCCCCCGGGAAGCTGCAGGGACCCGCCCCTGGAGGACCTCCCATTGGAGCCCTGGAATCCTCTCCGGAAGCTCGATCGCTGGCCTAGTGGGCAGTCGCCCCCGGGATCGATGACGCGCGCCCTCCAGATCTTGGGTTCTTTTCGCCCGGATGCGAGATGATGGACGGCGCCCAGTCTTCTCCCACACCACTACACCACCTCGGCCGCTCGTCCTACCTGAGGCCACGATCTTCTCAGAAACACAACCCGCAAGAATGGCGACAACCGCGCTCCCCTACCTCGCGCAGATCGAGGATTGCGCCAGCTGGAACAAGACCGTCGCGCCCTTCATCCCGCAGCTGTACGAGCTTCCCGCACGCGTCCTCTCGAACATTGGCAGCATCGATGGCCTCCGCCAGGTCTACATAGAGACGAACCCCCTCATCACGGGCTTCGCCGTGTCGCTCGCCCTGGCTGCCGTCTTCTTCGTCGTCGCAGAGTTCAACCGCAACTACTCGCAGGTCGATCGCGCATGGAGCATCCTGCCCAACCTCTATGTTCTGCACTTCTGCCTCTGGGCCCGTCTCGCCGATGTGCCGGCGAACCGGGTTGAGTTCCTGGCGTCGGCCACCATGGTTTGGAGCGTACGTGTTTCCCCCAACGTGGCGATCCAAAGACAGCTTTGCTAACCGCTTCCCCTCCAGGCCCGCCTCACGTACAACTACAACCGCAAGGGCGGCTACAATGTCGGCAGCGAGGACTACCGCTGGGCCATCGTAAAATCCAAGGTCCCCGCGATCGTGTTCGTCATCTTCGACCTCGCCTTCATCGCCACGATCCAGAGCATTTTGCTGTTCGCCTTCTCGGGTGCCCCGGCTTATGTTCTGCTGCTCACCTCCAAGTTTGAGCCGGAGATCACGTCGTGGGACTGGGCGTACATGTCGATCCTCCTGGGCCTTGTCTTCATGGAGTGGGTCAGCGATGGCCAGCAGTGGGCGTTCCAGGAGGCCAAGCGTGCGTACCTGCGCGACGCAAAGGTGCCTGCCGACGCCGGCTTCACGCGCGAGGAGCTGGATCGCGGCTTCGTCACGTCGGGCATGTGGGCCCTCAGCCGCCACCCCAACTTTGCTGCTGAGCAGCTGGTCTGGTTCATGCTGTACCAGTGGAGCTGCTACGCGTCCAAGGTGCTGCACAGCTGGGCGTTTGCGGGCTCGGCGAGCCTGCTCCTCCTGTTCCAGGGCTCGACGTGGCTGACCGAGGCCATCACGGCGGGCAAGTACCCCGAGTACGCCCACTACCGCAAGAAGGTGGGCTGCTTCATCCCGACGTCGATCAAGCCGTACGAGCCCAAGCAGCCCACGGTCATCCGCACCAGCGAGCTGGAGAAGCGCCATGCCGAGAAGCAGAAGGCCAAGGGGAAGGGTAAGAAGTAAGGGTTTGTCTAGTCTCCGGGCTAGGAGGCATCTGCATAATCATGAACCGTCATTGCGTCTATAGCTGGCATACGGGAGGGGGGAATGTAGACCTCTCCCGCAGATCATAGATCCGTCTAATGCATCCGAATTCTTCGTTACTTTTCCTACACCCGCAGGTCTGCGATGCCATTGACGTAGTAGGCAGGCACGGCGACAGCGCCCTCCTTCTCCCAGTCGGCCTTTGCGTTGACACCAGTCAGCACGGCGAGGGTGCCGCCCAGCTTTCCCTCGATACCAAACTTGATGTCCGTATCGAGGCGGTCGCCGATCATGCATGTGCGGGAACGGTCGAGGTGGAACTTTCCCTCGACGGCGTCCATCATGGCCTGGCTGGGCTTGCCGAGGGCCAGGGGCTGACGGCCGAGCATGTTGACGAGGGGCACGCCGACGCTGCCCGCCCCGGGGAAGAAGCTGCCGGCGAGGGGCAGGGTGGAGTCTGTGTTTGTGGCGAGGAACTCTGCGCCGCGGCGCAGGTAGGCGTAGGCGATGGACAGCTTGAGGTAGTTCACGTGGAAGTCAAGGCCGGCCAGGACGCAGCCAACCTCCGGATCGAGAGCGGAGCCATCGGCAATGGCCTCAAAGTCCGCGGGCTCAATATCACGACGCAGGGCGGGGTCGGTGCCGCCGATGAAATCGACGCCCTCGGCGCGGAGCTCGTCCTCGACGCCCGACTCCCCGAGGACGAAGACCTTGCGGCGGCCCTCGGGGAGGTTGAGGATGCGGGAGATGTAGATTGCGGCGCTGTAGGCGGAGCCGAAGACGTCCTCGGGGGTGCAGGGGATGGAGAGGCGGGCGAATTTCTTGTGGTAGTCGGGGCGGGACTTTGTCGAGTTGTTGGTTACGAAGACGAGGCGCTTGCCCTGGGCGCGGAGGGACTCAATGGCCTCGCGGACGCCGTCGAAGAGTTTCTCGCCGGACCAGAGGACGCCTGGGCTGTTAGTATACTCAGAGGAGGGGGCGGGAGGGAGGAGGGGCGGTACCGTCGCAGTCGATGAGGAAGGTCTGTGAGTGTCAGTTATGTGGTGTTGGGAGTGAGGGGGGGAAATGGCGCACGTCGAACTTGTCGAGGAACTCTTGCGTGGCGGCCTTGTCGCCGCTGAGGAACTTGGAGGTGGCCATGGCTGTGATGTACAACACGGAGAAGGTTTGAAGGGGGAAACTGAGTTGTATGGGTGAGGTTGAGGTAGTCAACTTGGAAGTCATGGTGAGGGTCTCGTCATGGAGGTCTTGAGCTGCTGAGTCATGCATGTGCCGTCTTCTTCGGCTTTCTCTCCGGCCGGCACCGGCGACAGTCCGCGATGAGCGATGGTCCGGTGATTTGTCTCAATTGTACTGGGCCGAGTCCTTGCCTGGTTTGCGATTGCCTTTAAGGGGTAGTAGTTCCGTGGTTGTGATTGAGCTGGTTGATCGGGCCTGGAGAAGGCATCTCGGTGTGCCCAGTCCTGAGCCTGAATCAAGGTCCCAAGTCCCAGGGCGAAACAGACCCTCTGCCGACAGGAATACACGTGTTGAACTCTAATCCAGGCGTGCTATCTCTCAGGACCTAGAAATGGGTATTCATCTTATCCAACAGCAAAAAGGCACAGCTCGCCAGGTTGAAAGGGCAAGCTGCAAAACTATTGGTCACTACCAGGATCGAACTGGCGACTTTCGCATTTCAGAACACCATGTGGAAACATGATGCGGTATTAGTACGACACTCTAACCAACTGAGTTAAGCGACCATTACATGTTGAAACAAAGAAGAGTGACAAATCATGTTGGGGTAGCCACGACTGTGGAAGACAAATATCTCCAGATCTGGACAACCTCACCTCTTGATAGCCCCTATTCATCACCCAAGTGAGCGCATTGGTTCGAAGAATGAGTCCAAAAAGGGAAACAACTTGAAGAAAAGAAGCAAAAAGCAAGGCACGATGGCGGCACAAAGCTAGCGGGACCAACACGTCTTTTGGACCCCAACTACCATTGCATCCCTTGGCCAAGCCTCAATCCTCGATCCTTCGAAACCACCATCCAACCAAGTCAATCCATCACCGACAAACTCAGGATTTAAACATGCATCGAGCACGCTTGATAACACGCCCGCATGAGGGCGTGCCATCCCCCGAAGCTTAAGGCGGCCGCTTGCAGACAAACCAACCCGGTCTGCAGATCGCACCAACGCCTGGCCGTCTTGGCATACGCCTAAGGCAATGGGCTTACACAGACTTGTCGACGAGGTGTAGTCGGAAAGGCGTCGCCGGCAACTGGAGGAAACTCAGCAGCCGGCTACACGACGGCTGCAGACGCCCACCACTGCACATGTCTAAGGAAGCTACAGTTCTGGAACGGCGTCGATTACGTCACTGCTACTGCTCGGTGACGGTGTAACTACCCCTCAGTCAGCACCAAAAGCTGGAGCTCGGGAGCTTGGGGTAGCTTGGTGACAATGGCTTCCCGTCCTCGAGTTGATAAGGAGCAGCATTGTCTCGGTCAAAACCCAAAGGCAATCTCCATCTGCCTCTACCAAGAACACACCCCTCAACACCATCAACACCATCACCATGGCCGCCTACCTCCAGCAACGCATCTGCCACCCGCACCACGGTATCCCCATCTCGCGCCCTGGGACGCCCGATTCCGACAAGACCAAAAAGTGCAGCGCCCCCATCTGCAACGTCGCGTCAAAGGCCAAAGATGTGCCCTTCTTCACCCCCGCCCAGGATCCCCCCTCCGGCACCGCCATCCGCCCCAGCGACGGCAAGGAAGTGCCCCGTCTCTTCACGCCCCTGAAGATCCGCGGCGTCACACTGCCCAACCGTATCTGGGTCAGCCCCATGTGCCAGTACAGCGCCCACGAGGGCTTCCATACCCCCTGGCACATTGCCCACTACGGCGGCCTCGTCATGCGCGGAGTGAGTTGACTGGCTGTAGTTGTGCGATGAATTCTGCTGACTCCTCCTAGCCCGGTCTGCTCATGATTGAGGCCACGGCCGTCCAGGCAAACGGACGTATCACACCCGAGGACTCGGGTATCTGGCTCGATGCCCACATTGACACCCTGCGCAAGCACGTCCAGTTCGCGCACAGCCAAAACGCTCTCATCGCCATCCAACTCGCCCACGCAGGTCGCAAGGGTTCGACCGTGGCTCCCTGGCTGAGCTCCGGAGCGACCGCCGTGCGTCAGGTCAACGGCTGGCCCGACGACGTCGTCGGACCCAGCGACGAGCCCTTTGACGAGCACTACCCCACCCCGCGCGCCATGTCCATCGAGGAGATCAATCAATTCAAGATCGATGCCGTCTCCGCCGCCGTCCGTGCCATCGAGGCAGGCTTCGATATCCTCGAGCTACACTTTGCCCACGGCTACCTCGTCTCGACCTTCCTCACCCCCGCTGTCAACAAGCGCACCGATCAGTACGGCGGGAGCTTCGAGAACCGCACGCGGCTGGCCATCGAGCTTGTGCGCGAGGTCCGCAAGGTCATGCCCGAGGACATGCCGCTCTTCGTCCGCATCAGCGCCACCGACTGGCTCGAGGAGAATCCCGACATCCCCGAGAGCTGGACGTGCGAGGACAGCATTGCCCTGGCCAAGATCCTGGCGCGCGAGGGCGTCGACGTTCTTGATGTGTCCAGCGGCGGGAACCACGCCGCGCAAAAGATCAAGGGCGGGCCGGGATACCAGGCGCACTTTGCGAGGGCTATCAAGGAGGCTGTGGGGGATTCACTGCTCGTGAGTGCTGTGGGGAGCATCACGGATGGAAAGCTGGCGGAGAAGATCATCACCGAGGGGCCGGGGCTGGATCTGATCGCTTCGGGGCGTGCGTTCCTTAAGAACCCGGGTCTGGTGTGGGCGTGGGCTGATGACCTCGGCGTTGAGGTCAATGTTGCCCACCAGATCGGCTGGGGTTTCGGTGGACGGGCGGGAAAGAAGAGGGAGTACGTCAAGCTGGAGGATTTGTCCAAGTGAACAAGCGGGAGAGTGTCTACGATGCAGGCGATGGGAATGTCTGTCTAGCCCTGAGCCAAATTAGTTGCGAGATATCGAGTTACGACGCAATTTGGGTAAGATCAGGGAGACGGAGAGACAGTCAGTGTATGGTTTGGAGCCCCTTCTGCTTGGTGTCTTGTTTGATTGAAATGAGAAGCGCCAACATGGTCTTCAAGTAAGTATTGACGATGCTTGTCCCCAAATCAAAACCCCAGGGCACCAACACGATACAATCTCACCATGCATCATCACATCACAGAGAGCAAGCTTAACATGCAGAAGACTTGTCATTCCAGCCATCCGGCGCAGACAAAACTACCATGTCCCCCTATAGGAAAACAAAACAACACCCCACTCGGTGCCTGCATTTTGGTAACGGGGAACATCGCCCGACTCAAAGTAGGAAAGAAGATAACCGTCTGCGCCGTAAAAAACCCATGTGCAATGTGTGCGGTAAGGAAAAGATTTGTTGCAAGGGACAGGTAAGCCAGCCACGCTGGCGTCGAGAGTGATAGTCGGGGACCACACCACCACCCCTACTCCGTCTCTGGGCGGGTTCTTCCCCGTGCTCCTTCAGCAAGATATAGTACAGGTTCGTCGGCAACTCATGTCATGTACGTCGTCAAGGTGTTCATCCCCGAAGGGGAAGCTCTACTTCCTCAGGATGGGGTAGAGCGGCGCGGCCGGGGTGGGAGTGGCGCGCGCAGAGTCGACGTCCATGGCATCGGGGGAGCGGTGGCGCTCCTTGGCCTCGGCCTCCTCGCGCTGCTGCTTCTGCTGCTCCGCCTGCTCCTCGGGGGTGGCAAAGTCGTTGCGCGAGATGCGGTCGCGGATGTACTCGCGCAGGGCCTCGATGGTGCGCATGTTCTCGAGCCACTGGTCGTACTTTTCCTCGCGCTCGCGGGTGGTGTCGCTGACGTCCGACTCGGACGAGGGGGAGCCGACCGAGGTGGGCGTGGCGACGGGCTCGGGCTTGACGGGGACGGAGGTGGGCGTGTCCGAGGGGCGGCGGAGGGGCGCGGGCTTGGCGCGCTGGAGCATGCCGCCGCCGTAGTTGCGGCGCTCGTTGTTGTCAAAGTTTGTGCCGAGCGTCGACGTGGTGGACTGGCCGGGGAAGACGGAGCTGACGGCGGGCAGGTTGGGGTAGAGGACCGAGGCGGTGCTGCTGTGGCGCGACTGGGGGGACATGCCGGAGGACGAGGGGCTGGGGGACTGGCCCGAGGTGTAGGACATGGAGCTCGAGGGAGGGGTGACGGCGGGGGTGCCGGTGGACGAGATGGCGGTCAGGGGCGAGGCCATGTGGGCGGCGGAGACGGGGTAGCCGTCCTGGGAGACGCCCATGCCGCCACCGGCGCTGCCGCGGTGGCCGCCCATGCCGGGGGGCGAGGGGCTGTGACGGAACTCGAAGGTGTTCTGGCCGTGGACGTGGATGCCGTGGGTGGCCTGGTTGGCGTTCTCGTAGACGGTGCTCTGCATCTGCTCCAGGATCTGGTCGAGCTGGACGAGGTCGTTCTTGGTGCGCGCGTTGGGCATGGGCGGCAGGTAGTACTGCTGCGCCATGGGGCCGGGGCCGGCAGGGCTGCCGCCGTGACCGCCGTGGCCGCCGGCGGAGATGGCCTGGTGCTGCTGCTGCTGTTGCTGATGCTGGTGGTGCTGGGCCTGGTGGTGCTGGGGGTGGTGCTGGCCCATGTACTCAGGCACGCCGCCCATGGAGCCGCCGGTCTGCAGGGCGAGGGCGCCGTGGAGGGGCAGCAGGGAGCGGCCGACGGAGGCGTAGGAGGCGGGGTCGACCTGGCGGCGCTTGGCGTTGCCGAAGAAGTCGTCAACCATGTCGTAGGCACGCTTGCGCGTGTCGAAGCCGGCGGCGTGGTGGCCGAGGTACTCGGGGCCGCGGGGAGGAGCGTAGTAGAGTCCCAGAGACGGGGTGGGGGTGGGCGCGGCGCCGCCATAGTAATTAGCATGTCCGGGCGCCTGGGGAGGGAAGCCCGTCGAGTTAGTCCTCATGTGGCCATTGTGATCATAGTAGCTGGTGGCAGCTGGAGGGGAGGCGGATTAGCCTCCGAGTTGGTAAAGAAAGCGGAGGGGGAGGGAGACCGATATGACCAAGTCTTCCTCCACCTCCGGGCCCGTGGGACCTTTTAATCTTTCTGGGGGTGTACGCAACTGGACTGATACATACCTTTGCCGCCGGGGCCACGGTAACCGTGAAGGCCGCCCTGGTCGATGGGAGTCCTGACGAGGACCGAGTCGTCGGCGTGGGTCTGTAGGTGTTAGGGGGGAGATGCAGCGGGGGAGGAGAGAGGGAGACATACCTTGACGTGCTTCTTCAGATCCTGGGGGCGCTTGAAGGACTTGCCGCAGAATTCGCACTTGTGCGGCTTCAGGGGGACGTGGACGCGGATGTGCGAGGTGATGTGGTCGCGCTTGACGGTGGTAGTGCGGCACGAGTTCCACTGGCAGGTGAGGCTCAGGTTGTTGGTGCTCTTGCGGCCGACATGGCGCTCGCAGAGATGCTCCTGGGTGGGTATTAGAGCTGAGGTTCTTGGGTAAAAGTTTGAGAGAAACTCACATAGAGGGCCTCGGGCGTGACAAACTTGAGGTTGCACGAGTTCCACTTGCAGATGAGGTTATCATCAGCAGCGACGGAGGCGCTGGAGGGGGTGGCGGCGCCGGCATTCGTGGACTGCGAGGTCGCACTCGTGCCACCGGTCGAAGGGGCCGGGGTGGTCGACTTGGAAGAGCCGGAGCTCTGCTCTTCTGGCCTTGCGGACATGATGTGTGATGTGATGTGTGTGATAGGTATGAGAGGCGAGGGTATGGTGAGTGAGCGGGATGATGCTCAGGGGGAATGACTCGATAGAGCCGGTTGGCGACAGCCGGTGGCGGTCGCTGGTAAGCAGTATAAGCCGGACTTGGGACTTCCGGATCCGCGGCACCCGAACTAGCGAGGGGCGGAGAAAGGCGGGCGTCGGTGGGTGAAATGCCTTTTTTTTCTGGTTCCCCTTCGATGTAGATGTCGAAGAGAGAAAAGTTCAGATCAGTTCAGAGGGGGCCGTAGGCTGGGGACTTGAGGGAGAGGGATCCAAAGGCGGATGCCGGGGGCATGGGCGATTGCCTCCCTCTTTTATTGAGAGCTTTCTCATCAGAGCATGACCGGAGAGGAGGCTTGGCAAAGTCTTGGCGTTCTCTTGGCAGTCGGGGGTCTTGGGGCCGGCGGCGACGATGATTGGGCCGGGGTGGCGAGACGCTTTCGCCCGATGTTGCTTTGCGTTAACAGTACTTACCCTGAAGTAAGAAGTGTGTGACACAGAGAGTATCTCCCCAACACAGTGACTTGGGGCCGCTTATTTCGCCAAGAGCCCGGCCAAGACGTGGTGCGGCTTGGCATTTCTCAGGCGGGATGGTCGTGTCGGTCGGTCTTCTCCCTCGGCGCGGCCAACGGGGGACTCGAGTCGTCCGTGGTTTTGGTTTTGGGGGGCTGCCTTTTTCTTTCCTCTCTCGCCGGCAAACCGGCCGACAGAGGTGTCTCGCAACGGTCTGCTAGTCGCCATTTGTTTGCCGCTTCATCCACGGGCGGGTCATCCGTCATCGGTCGAGAGAGGCCACGAGACTACCGTGATTCTATGACTCCTCGTGAAATGGTTGGAGGGGAAGGGACAGCAGTCTCTCCTTCCTGGTGCGCGGTTTAGGGGGCTCAATGTATCCGTACGGAAGGTGCGACGGGACGGGAAAGCACAGCCTACCTGCATCTGCCGCACCTGCACGCCTCCGTCCAACGGCGGCAACGGGCAGTTGCCCGGCTCGGCTGTGCTGGGGGTTGCAAAGGGCTGGGAGGCTTGCTTGCGGCTTGCTCCTGCTGCCGCCGTTTCTGCACGCGTGCTTGCTTCCCTCTGTGCTGGGCAGGGACGGCGCTGGCTGTCTGGGAAGTGTGCCAGAAGTGGGAAGGTGCTACCTGTGACTGTGCGTATGAAACATCTGCCCTGTGGTCATCCGGAAGAAGAAGAGTGATGTCATTGGATTCTTACACTCATTCTTGCTGTCTTCGGCATGACTCGGGCTACTCTCCTTGTTTGACTCTTGCACAGGCCTCTATCGACACAGGTTCAGGTACTCCTCGTCGGCCAAGCTCGCACACTTGGCTTGCTTGGCTCCCCCCTCGAGCGACGCAAAATCAAGCTTTCCGCTGAGCCCAAGAGTCCCTCTCCGCCCGCCAAGGCTACGCAGTCCAAGTCCGCCCACCGGGCCACGCAAGCTGTCTGCCCTCCTTCTCTCGCGCTCCCCTCAATCGGGCCCCCCAGGACCCCCCCTCATGTCCACTGAAAACTCTTGGCCCGGCAAGGATGCGGTCATCTTCAGCCCGTTTGTCTTGGCTTCTCATCCTCCACGCCTTCTTCTTCGACGTGCAGTGAAGAAGACTTGCTTGCTGTTCGGAAATCATCCTCGAAAGGCCGCGTACGTACCTTCCGTGTCCTGCCGAGCGGCTCTTCTGATTGACGGACTGAGGGATTGACCTGATTAACCGACCGGAATGCAATGCAGCTCGCCTGACCGCCTCTGCCTCGCGGTGCCTCGCCTCGCGTCCCTCTGTCGCCTACAGACATGGCCGGCATCAGAGAGGGTCGAGAGTCGCAAAGGACGAGAAACATGAGCCGATGGTCGATTTCTCTTGCGCATCCCTGATGGCCCTTTGTCCCGTCCTGGAGCAACTTGGCGACGCAGCACTCCGAACGTCCGAGGACAACAAGCACAGGGCGACAGCGACGCGCATTTTCTGATCACCCACGACGGCCCTCCATCTTTCCATCCTCAGACCCCGTGGCGATGCAACACGGACGCCCTGGTGCTCGCACGCGACCCATTATTCGATGTGCTGATGCACCCCCAAACATCAGGCCACGCCTGTTTGAGCAGCACACGTCCTCAATGCCCTCTGGCCGTTGCTGTCCTCGCTCTCGCCTTTGCTGCCCTCGCCCTCGCCGCTGCCGCCGCCCGTCAGTGATGTCAGCTGGCGCGAGTCAACAAGCACGGCGCCGGGCTTGTCAGACCCCCCTTGGGATGCTTGTTTGGATCGCAATCCCCCAAGGACGGATACCGCGCCGGTGGGACAAGACGATGGCACTCCTTCGCACCTTAGCCGCCGGCCTGGGCCACCGCTCGTCCCTGCGGCGCCTGCGCCCAGCACCTGATGTGCCGCCCCGGGGTGCTCTCGGGCCACAGCCAAAATGTCTGGGGATCGCCAGCCCCCGGTGCAGCTCATCCTCGGCGCCGGCCCTCCATTCGCCGGCGCCTGCTGTTAGTCGCGCCCAGGCCAGGTACGCCAAGAAAACACCAAGACCAGCCAAGAGATACCAAGACATGACCAAGACGAGCCAAGAATGGGCCAAGATTCGGCCAAGGGCGGCCAAGCCTCGACGAGCCCACCAAGCTCCTGAGGTCATCGCTCGGCGCTCGCCCAGCCCGCCGTTTCTCTCTACGGCGCCCGTCTTCACGTGCGCACCGCCGGCCTCCGGGCATCACGCGCCGCGAAGCCCGAAGCGTAGCAAAGCTAGGCCAACGATGCTGCTCCGCCTCCCCGATCTTCTTCATTCCATTCACGAGTAGTGGGATCGTGGTCGTCGCCCGACGCTGGAGAGGGTACACCAGACGCCACCTACGATGCAGTGGCGTGCCTGTCTTCCCACTGCCCTGCCACTGGACAGTAAGACCCCAGCACCGTGACAGGTTGGCAGGTGTTCTGTCGTCTGATGCTCAGCAACAGCGGGGTAATCGCTGACACTTCCAACTCTGCCAGTGTCAGATACCTTGGGGTTCCCCACGTCCTTCCCTCCGTTCAAAGAGGCCGTGAAACAGTCGGGCAGCCGCCTGGCTTGGCCCGTGTCGCCAAGGCCCCGGGGGCTTCAGGGGGCTTCAGGGGTAACCGGTGGCCGGTGAGATGGTGAACGCCCCTGAGTCCAGAGACTGACAATGTGACTGATGTGCACGCCGACGAGTATTCTGGATGACATGATATTTCCTAGCCGATCTGCCTCCTACCGACTAACACGAAGGTTCACGCTTCGATGCTTCACAGCCACCGCAATGATACCCTCCAACTGTCCGAGCCCCCTCGCTTTGATTAGCTCGCCATCACTACAGGCACTGGGAGTACCACTCTGCGAGAGTCGTTAGCATTTCTTCAGCACCTTTCCTCTCAAAGACATACCGTTGGAGACGGTGCACGTGGTGCCAGAGACACACGTCGTGCATCCCGTATATCCCGATCCACCGCACTGGGCCCATTTGGCCTGGGAACATCCGCTCGGCGGGGGAGTCGACGGTGGCGGCTGCGTCGGGGGCTGTGTCGGCGGCGAGGGTGTAGGTGTCGATCCGCCCTGGTTGTTCCAGTACGCCATGTCGACCCAGCTGGTGTAGTTGGGTAGGATGGTGTTGATGGACACGGCAGACGACAGCTTCCTCGCCCAGCTGACGCGGGTGCCGCTCGCCCCGGCGCCCGTGTTGCCGTACTCGCCGTAGTAGACGTTGGCCGTCGGCTGGTCTCCCCAGGCCGACCAGCCGACGCCGTTGACGACGTTGCTCAGGTTCGTGTTCTGGAAGACGACGCGGGCGTACGGCCGCCACGGCCGGCCGAGGACGGTGGCGCCGGCTGCGAGGCTGACGCCCGGCTTGGCGAAGACCCGCGAGTTGTTGATGACATACCAATAAGCATCTGCTGCGTTGCGGCCGCTGGCGGTGATGTAGCCCGCGCCGTTGATGGCGAGGTCGTTGTTCTCGAACCAGACGTTGCCGTTGTTGCCGAAGATGAAGTCCGTGGCGCCCTCGATGTAGCAGTTCTTGAAGACGTGGTGCGGACGGTTGACGTACACGGTATCCTGGTAACCGACGAAACGGCAGCCGTAGTAGCCCTGGTACTCGCCGTTGGCGGAGATGGCGAGGGCCTGGGAGCCTCGGCCGAAGCCGTTGACGACGTTGACGTTGTAGAGGGCGAAGTTGTTCGTGAGGGCGCGCAGGGTGGCGGAGAGGTCGTTGCTGCCGGCCTGGGCGGCGGAGAGGGTGTTTTGGAGGGTAACGCGGTTGGCGGCGTGGCTTTGGTCGTCGGCTGTGTAGCCGTAGATGATGAGCTTGCCTGAGAGTTTGGGAATGGTGACCTGGCCGTTGTAGGTGCCTGGCTGGATGAAGATTGTGGTCGTGGCGGTTGAGGAGGTGCTGATGGAGTCGATGGCGGCTTGGAGCTGGGAGGTGTTAGAGGTGTATGTATGTGTGGAAGGCAGAGCTTACTGTGGTGTATTGTCCCCCTGAGGGTGCCACGACTTTGGCCCCGGCAGGAGGCGTGGTGCGCGAGGCGGCGAGGGCGGCGCCGGCGAGGCCGAGGATGTTGGCGACGATGGTGAGCAGCTTCATGGCGTCTGGGTTATCGAGCTAGGCTTCATCAACAGACACAAGCTGACACCCAACGGGCATATATACTTGGCAGACATCCGCCTGCCCGGAGTCTGCCAAAGGCATGACTCTCAATATATTGCCCTCAGCCCATCCAGCGGCATCATGTACTCGGCCGAAAACCTCTCCACGGAGTAATACAGCTCGCAGCGCATGAGGCGCGACCTAGCCTGATCAGGGGCATTTCCGGGCAGCAGGTGCGACCGTGGCAGGGGTCTTGAGGCGGGGATGCGGAGAGGGGGGGAGGACTGCGTGACAAAAGGGGTGGTGAGGCGGTGATGCTCCGTCTCCGAAACGGGGAGGGAGGGATGATCTTGGGGGAAAATGCACCAGTCGGGATATTTCTAGAGGGGGCTCCGGGAGTATTTGAGTGCCGGTAGACGTGTGTGGAGCATGAGGACGAGGAAGTGTAGTGCAAATTCAGAGATGGGCATATGGATTGTGGTGAGGACAGGGTCTTGAGCTATGGGAGCTTCACGCCTTTGACCTCCTGGTGTATTTTCTGCCCCCCCCCCCCTCTGCCCGCCGCCTTCCCCTCCGTGAAGTCTTCCCGCAGTTGACCTGTCTTCTTGCTTGCCATCGTCATTCAATGATGCCGTCTGCTCTTCCAAGACCTACCGAACAACCCCAGCTTCCACCTACGAGCAGATAGACGCCTGCGGTCCAGCATTGGCACGCACATACGCCGGGACATCATTCGCGTTGCGCAGGGTATACGCGTAGGGCGGGCGGAACGACGTGCCCGAGTTGGCGGCAACAGTGCCGGTGCAGCTCTTGTAAACGTTGCCCGAGGCGTTGAGAACGGCGGCCGAGTCGCGCGTCAGGGGGTTGCGGGAGTTCTCGAAGAAGACGTTCTCGACCAGGGCGTTTGTGGCGCCGCGGGCGTAGTGGCCATACGAGGTCACCCCGTAGACGTAGTTGTTGTACATGTGGCATTGGGCGAGGTTGTCGGCGCTGGGGTTGCGCTGGTTGGTGCCATCGAAGAAGTTGGAGTGCAGGGTGCCGCGGGCGACGACGTTGGTGGTCCAGCCTGGGGATGTCAGGGTTGAGGTTTGAGGGATGGGGAAGAGGGACTCACCGATGCCAAAGGTCTTGTCGTGGTTGCGGAAGATGTTGTTGGATACGGTCCAGAAAGTTGTGTCGGCGCGAAGGTCGACGAGGCCATCACCGGCGTTTTCGAAGAGGCCTGTTGTTGAAGAGTCAGCTCGAGTTGATGGTTGGGAAAAGGGCGGTCGCCTACAGTGGTCGATCCAGACGTTGCTCGCGCCGTCCTACATCTGTCAGTCGCCGATGATGCTCAAGTCAGGACGACTTACCGCTTGGATGCCATCAAAGTCGTTATCACCCGTCGTAGGAGAGTTACCTGGAACTGTTAGAGACCATCTCCTCCAGGGGAAGGGGGTCACGACTTGCCGATTCTCAAGTTGCGGATGATGATGTTGCGCGTCCCCTGGAGTCTGAAGCCGCCTATGGTCTCGTCAGCTTCTTACATCTGTAGACTTCAACATCTGACTCACCGGCACGAATCTCGCCTGTGCTACCAACACCGACGATAGTCTTGTCGTTGGCCACGCGGACCTCGGTGCCCAGGGGCGAGATGGTGATGCGCCCCTGAACGCGAATGACATAGCGGCCAGCAGCGCCGGCGTAGCGTTCAAGGTCGGCCTGGTTGGTGACGGTCACGACAGTACCGCCGTTTCCGCCCGTGGTGCCGCCGTTCTGCGAGGCAAAGCCATCGGCCGCAACAGTGCCGCAGCTGCTGGCGGGAGGAGGACTGGCAGGGGGCGGCGACGCAGGAGGGGGAGACGTAGGGGGAGGTGAGGTCGCGCCCTGGATGCATTGCGAATACCACTCATTCTGCCTGACGCAGGAGCTGCCGGAAGCGCAGCACGTCGAGCCTGTCCAGCCGGTGCCGCCACACTGGCCCCTAAGATCTGTCAGAGATGTGCTCTGGTGGATATGAGGGAACTTACCAGGCGGGGGAGCAGCTCTGGCGAGGCGTCAGGGAGGCTGCGGTGGTCGACCAGGCGAAGCCGAGGATGAGTGCAACAGAGCTGATGTTTGCCTTCATTTTGATGGTCAAAGGTGTTCAGAGGCAAGTGACAAACGGAGTTCGTGTGATGGTTAGGGGGCCACGTCTACCCCTCGCCAACCATCCAAGGGCAGTATATACCCTTCACCTTCCACCATCAGCTTCAACCTCCTTCGAAAGCTAGGTTGCATTCTCACCCAGGTCAAAATAGACTCTAGCGCCGTGATTGCGCCGCTTGATGCTGCAGGGCAGAAAATGCCCGTTTCGGACCCGGGGGACATCCTCCGAGACCCCGGCCCAGCACCATGGGTGCCTCAATCTCGGGACCCCGCGATGGCTCGCACCGAGACGGATGTAGGACCGAGTCCGAGATCAACGAGGCAAAGGATGGCGCCACCATGCGGCCGAGCCATGCCTTTTGATGAGCTTGATGCGCTCACGACGTTGCATCAAGCAACCCTCAGGATGGAGAACCCCGGCCATGGCTGGGGGCCTCTTCACCTGAAAGGCGGGAAAACAAAACACGGCGCAGGGTTTGACGGGAGGATCTTCCTTCCCCGCGTCTCGTTCCGGGTAGAAAGCCCGGTGTACATGGCTGGGCATAATGCAGGAGGACTTCGGGAGTTGGTGTTAATTGCCCGAGAAAGACCTCCGATGCAGGGAGCCGTGTCAGGCAACGGGATGAATTGCATGCCGAATTGGGCAGCTCTCAAGCGCCATGAGGCGCTCCAGTGGTGGATGATGTGCTCGATCACCCGAAGTTTGTCGTCGTGTGAGGAGCCAGGAGGTCGTGGTTGTCACATGCCCCGGACGTACCCCTACCCTGGCCCCTTTTCTGACAGCACCACCCTCTCGACGCTGGTCTGGCTGGTATGCGCCGCTGACGGCCCAGCTACGCCGCCAGTTTCCACAATACATGGGCTAAGAGAATTTGCGTCAGCTCCTGTTGCTGGGCCAAACCCAACAGCACGTGGCTGGCGAGTGGCTCATGGTCGAATTCGCCGGGTTTGGCATTCGCAGTGGTGAACGAAACCTAAAAGGCCCGGTGACTTCCGCAGCTACCGGAGACTTCATGATGAAGCTATTTGTGAATTACGACGACTGTAAGGTATTCCGTCTTATCAGTCGTCGTCTTGTCGCTGGGCAGACTTCGCCTGGACCGCGGCGACAGGCCAGAGCTGGAGGTCCAGAGCTGACGAAATAGGTCTCCCTTTCCAGAACACCAGATGGTTCTGCTCAACCTCGACCCCAAGACAAAGAAAGACTCTCCTCGGCCACCCAGAGGACTGGGCGCGCCCCGGCCGTTTCGGGGTTCGCGTGCCGCCACACGCAACGTTGGCGCGGACGCCAGCGGGAGGCTCGATGCGGCTGAGTCGGGATTTCCCTGGGTCGCCGCGCCTAGTCAACGTCAGAATATCAGGCCACGGGCCTTTTGGGGGAGGGGAGATGGACTTTAACCTTGTGGTCAGTGTGGCTCTCTAGCCTCGACTTTGACCGATCTCCAGGGACTGGACCGCGCTTCTGCCCCAGGTTCTGGGCCCGGCTTGGGGCCCGGCTTGGGGCCCGGCCTCCTCGGATGTCGGGGTTGAAAAGGGGGTATATGATGCCCTCTGCCCAGGGAATTGCTGTGTAGGGGTTCCTCACCTCCTCATCCCTGAATACCCTGGCCGACTCTTCATCATGCCCCCGAGCTCATGACATCGCATCACACCATGGCCTTCACCAGGATGTACTTCATCGCCTACCGGGCGCAGAACAACCTCTGCAACGAGCTTGACAGGCCCGACCCAGACCTCCGCCGGCTCGTCGGGCACGGAAACCTCCTGGACGACCTCAACGACCGCATGATGGCGGCGAAAGAGAGTGAGAACGCAGATGATGACGAGGGCATCGTCATTGCCGAGCTCGACGGGACGCCGGTCGAGGTCGAAGAGGCAGAATTTAAACATGCCTCAACAAAGACCTCTGCGATCAAAGATACCGACGAAAAGAAGCCACCCGGGATCCAGAAGAAGAAGGGCTCGGTGCCCACGGTAGCTGCTATCGAGGTCGTCGTCGAGATGGAGAAGGATGATTGGCCTAGCATCGAAGGGGTTCCGATGTCCTTTGACACTGCCATCCACCCCAAGCCACAGCATGGTGACGTCGAGTTCAACCTGTTCGAGTCGGTGCTCCCGGCGCTTTCGATCCTGTACCTCGACGACGATGATGGGTACGAGTCGGATGTTGATCTGGCGGGGATCATCAGGCCGGCGACGGGGGTGCACACGGCGAGGCTGGCGTGTTGTTACGGGTTGGCAAGATGACGAGATGGGCCGGATGATCGATGGCGAGGGTCGATGGCAAGGGTTGATGGCGATGGGGTTGCTGAGGAAATCGGGGATTGTGAGGACATTGGGTGAGCCTCTCGGCAGGTTTCACTATTGCTTTCAGCGTCACGAATAACGTCTCTCAAATTTCTACTTGCATTAATCTTGGTTCCAAACTCAATGGGAGCATCAAGTCGTTGCAGCTGCACGATGTACCGGCAGACACGATGGATCCAGATCTGGGTTTGTCGAGTACACATGGAGGGAAAGAACTTGGAAGAAGAATGGCATGAGAGATTTTGTCACCTCATCCCGTGATCAAGTAAGGTCGACTCGTTTCCAGGTTGCTTTTGTCCCCGAGAGGTCGCTCCTTCCTTTGGACGGGCAGGTACCTGATGTGGTACAAGGAAACGCCCGTGGGACTTGGAGACGGACCACACGAGGCATGTAACTTTCAAGCCCATCCATGCTTCCAGTTTGACGACCATGGAACTTCCCCGCGCAACCCAGAAGCTCCCCCTCCCCTACAAGCTCTCCTCTTCTCCCTCTCTTCTTCAACCACCATCCACCGAAAGAAGCATCGCTAATTCATCAATTATTCAACCATCATTCCAGAAATGTACGCCTTCCCACCCGTTCCTATCTACCTTGCTTTTCAGTATTTCTGACAGACTTTCAGAATTACAACTCTACCATTATTTCTACCCCAGAATCATGGCTTCACGAAACGGAAATGCAAAACCCCGTGGTGTTCTGGACGTGGAAAGCGGCCACAATCGAGGACAGCCACTCTAGTATATCGATCTGGAAAGGAATACTTCTCTTCTCTTCTTCTCTAACATGTTTAAAGGATGAGCTGGCATATGGCAATATGCTGATACTCCTGTGTACCTTTGCCTTGCTCAGAGTCGCTGTGCACTTCGAGCTGCTCAGCGTTGGAAGATTCGAGGACGTCAACACAGCAGGTCAATCAACGCAGACACAGCAGGGTGCCAGCGCAAGGGTCGTAGGGGGTGCCGAGAGAACCAGGCCCCGACTTGAACACAAGAGTGAAGGTAGTTGGCGACAGGGGATCCTCGCCATCATGGAAAACCATGGCTGGCCACTGGGACGTATCTGCTCCAAGCTTGTATGTGCAAACCCCGCCCATTTCGCCGAGGATCCGACTAACGAGCCCAGAGTTACACTGAGGGCTGGAGATCATAAGAGGCATGTTCCAGTACTCGGAGTATTCCAGCGAAATAGCGATTTCAGTGCATTGGATGTGGTATTCATTCGCATCTAATTGATCTTCCATTCACCATGTCCAGCGTACCCATCATGTCCATCACGAATCAATGATCGTCAAGGCCCCCTTTTCGGTAGCCCCCCGTGCCCATTGTGTACACTGGTCTAATGGTTTGGGTGCCGGCGATGAGCGTCATAGCCACAAACCCGCCGGGCGAAAGCCCAAAGGATGACCAGGATACCCCGAAACAGGGTAGGAGTAGACCTCACTCCTCGGCAAGCAGCCTATCCTTCTGAGGAAGGATGATGATACATAAGGCACCCTCTCAGGCGGCCTTAACCTAGGCAAGGGTGGACATTGGAGAACGACGAAACCTGTCTCGGCGACATATCTCATGGCAGACCATGACGAAGGGATGTATCTGCCAAGAGGAACATAGTTCCAGTATGTGTAAATTTCGTGCTTTGGGCGGTAAAGTGCCCATTTCACGAGCAAGTCGTGCAGCTGACCCATGCAGAGTCCACCAGGGTCTGCCGCGTCCTTGGATGTGTGATCTTCCCCGTACATATCCTTCCCGACGTAGCATAGGTGATGCGGTGGGGGCTGAGACACGAGCATGCGTCGCCAGCTGGTCGCACGCATGATGGAGGGCCGCGGCTTGAATGGTCGTCGTGGCTTATCCGGCCTCGTGCGTGACCATGTTGTTACGGCAGTTGGCGGGGCGGGTCCCTCCTCGTCACGCCAGTAGAGCTTGTCGATGCTGGCCGAGAAGAGTTTGTAGAGAAGAGGGTTCGGGACGAGCTCTAGGCGCGGACCTCGGCCGTCCTTGTCGACTGGGCCATGGAAAACGGGCGTGGGGATCGGATCGAAGTGGAGGATCTGGCGGAGGACCGGGGTGTTGTTCACGATCCTGTGCCAGAGCTTGGACACGCGGTTGATGGACACGAGGAGGTCGAGAATGCCGAGGTTGACGAAGATGATCTCGCAGATCTCGGCGATGTTGAGGGCTTGTTGTGCGGCGGTAGGCTTGGGGCGCGGGAGGCGAGGCCGAGGCCGGGGTCGGCGTCGGACCATGGTGGAAGAAAGAGGGGCAGAAATGGGGATTTTTGTAGATACAGGTACAAGGGTGCAGGTACCGATGATGTGGTTGCGGCTGTTGGAGTTGTTGACGGGTTGGGATAGTGCTGGCCATCAGGGTGGTTGATGGCTGACCCGACATTATAAGGAAGGAAGCTCTGGCAGGCATGCAGCAAACGGAAGGTGCTGCCTTGACACCACAACCGGGCAGAGTTTGAAAGAAATGTCTTGATTTTCCCATCACATTCATCTAGCCTAAAAGGCAACAAAGCAACACACCAACGCGACATGTCGAACCCAACATTGAATCGGGAAGACGCTTCTTCCAGCCAATGATTTCGATCATTGGCCCTTCCAACCAGTATTCACGATTCTCTCAGCCCTTTCTCCTGACGCCTGGACCATGGCCCCTGCTTGCCGCCTGCTGCCTGCTGCCTGAGACCCAAGATCTTAGGTCTGATCGTTGACAACATCTTACAGCTCCTCCTCAATCTCCTCCTTGGCAATCATGTTGCTCAAAGGTCCCTTCTTGACCATGATGCTCATGATCTCGTACAGCGCATCGGCAGCAGCCATGGTGGTGTGCTCGGCGTTGGTGTCGTAGGCAGGCTGTCAGGCAACACGTCAGTCTTGATCATCGTCTCCAAAATCCAGAACACTTACGGCAACCTCGACAATATCAGCAGCAATCAGGTTCAGGTCCTCCAGACCACGAAGGATGGTCCTCAGCTCCCTGGTCGACCAGCCACCAGTCTCAGGGGTGCCCGTGGCAGGGGCAACTATTCAATGTCAGTCTTCCGCTGTCTCTCCACCTCCACCGCGCTGACACTTACAGGCCGGGTCGAGGGTGTCAATGTCAAGCGACAAGTACACCGGGTTTTTGGTTCCGACACGCTCGACAATCTTCTTGATGATGCCATCGACGCCAATGGTGTCAATCTCACGAGCCTCGACAATCTGGAAGCCGCAGTAGCCGTCGTTGTCGTAATCGCTGGGACCCGACAGCGTCGTGCGGATGCCGGCGTGGATGTTGGTGTCGTTGGCCAGAAGGCCCTCCTGCGCCGCGTGCCAAAAGTACGTGCCGTGGTTGATGCTCGCCACCTCCGACGGCGAGCCGCCGAACACCTTGGGCCTCCACGTGTCGAGATGGCTGTCAAAGTGGATGACCGAGACGGGACCGTACGCCCTGTTGATCGACCGGAGCAGCGGCAGGGTGATGGTGTGGTCACCACCGAGGGTGATGACACGAGGCAGCGTCTTGCCGCCCTTTGCCGGACCGGCCTTGCCCGAGGCCGTCGCCGGGGCGCGCGAGAGGATGTTGTAGTGGCCCTCCTCGATCTGGTGCAGCGCGTACGTGTTGTCGTACGACGTCACGGGGATGTCGCCGCAGTCGAGCACCGTCGCCCAGCTGTTGAAGGGGTTCGTCGCCAGGGGCACGTTGTACCCACCGTACAGGTTCAGGCGCCGCGAGCCCTGACGGATACCCGAGGGTCCGAAGCGGGCACCGGGGCGGTACGAGGTGCCCGTGTCGAAGGGTGCGCCGATGAAGGCAATGTCGTACTGCACGTCCTGCATGCTCAGGCACGGCTGGTAGGGCAGGCGGCCAAAGGTCGAGATGCCCGAGAAGACCGAGTCGGCCTGGGTGCCGCCGTCACCGGGCAGCCGGTTGTACCAGAGGGACTTATGGGGTCCCTCCATGTTCTTCTGGGCGCTGTGGTCGCCATGGGCAGCGGCCACGGCCGCGAGGCCAAGAGCAAGGCAGAGCTGGGAAATCATCTTGTGAGTGAGGCTTCTTGGATAAGCTTGTGGTGAAGAAGATGGGCTGACCAGACAAGATCACCGGACAGACACCTTTTTATCCATCCCGGACTCGAGCTCCGACCTCGACTCCGACGTCGTCCCCGACCTCAGCTTCTGCGACCTTGGAGCTTGTCGCCTGGGTGTCATGACATCTTCATACCAACCCATTCGGGACAAATCCCTCCAACAGGTGCATCTCCCACGGACAGCGGACTTCCATGATCGGGGGTCCCAGGTCGACATTTTTTACTACCCTTCGTTATGTAAAGACCCCCGGCGTCTCGCAGCATGGCCGCCGGCCACCCCGAGATAAGAGGAAGCCTTGGTACAGGACGACAGGAGGGCCAGCAGTGGCGACGGTAGCAGCGCCTGTCGGGGAACCTTTGGCCGTCGGGGTTTCTGCAACCTGTGATGCGCCAGCTGGTTTGTCGTCATGGACCCGGGCGTCGACCGGAGAAGCGCCAGGCCATGCACCCCGCGTTGTCAGCGAACCCAAGTTGGAGCTCTAGCCCAAACCGCGGGTCTGATAAGCCCTGATGTCGTCGATGGTCGGACGTTGCAGGGCTCGCACTGGCCCGGTACAGCGGTGCGCCCGTCAAGCGGCACCGGTTGTGACGTCTTTACCCCTTTCGGCAAGCCCACGACACTGTCTGCATGTCTAGCCTTATCGCTGGAGATGCGGCTTGGCTCCCCCGCATGTGGTGTGTGGTGTGGAGGGGACAGTACCGAGTCAGGGGTCAGGGGTCAGGGGCTGCCGAGCGACAGGACGGAGATCTCGCATGTCTGCGGCACGTATCCTGCATGTTCAGTCAGAGTTGACAGCCAAGACAGCCCGCAGGACCAACGACATCCGCCAAGCATGCGGTACTACCATCAGGCACGCGATTCCACCAACCGGCAACTGTAGGCAACGCATCTCAGACAGGTGTGAGCGATTGAATCTTCTAATCTATCTACCCCGATCGACCTATACAGCTGCATCTTCGGACCCTTCCTGCGCCCCCTCGTCCTCCAGCCTCTCAATGGCCAATCGGCACTCCTTCTCCCACGCGCTCCATCCCACAATGAGCCACTCGAGGGCGCCGACCAGGTAGAGGGCGACGCACTGGCCGATCCAGAGCCCCTCCAGCCCCCATCCGTGGAAGGCGAGGTAGATGCCACCCGGAAGAGCGGCGCCGTAGTAGCTGACCAGGTTGACGAGGGCCCCGATCCACTGCTTGCCCATGCCGCGCAGGGAACCGCCGCAGGATCCGTTGAGGCCGTCGGCGATTTGGAACAGCGCCACGTACGGCATGATGTCTGCCACAAGCCGGACGACCCGCTCGTCGTCGTTGAAGATGCGGCCGAAGACGTCTTTTGTGGCCATGAGGATCGTCAGAACCAGGGTCCCCAGCACCACCGACAAGATGGCAGCGGCGTGGGCGGCGCGCGCTGCCTCCTTCGGCTTTTGCGCCCCCAGCAGGTTCCCCAAGCGAGCCGAGGCGGCCACGCCCAGCCCAAAGGGGATCGTGTTGATGACTTGGTCGGATGTCATGATGACTGACTGCGCCGCCAGAGGGATAGTGCCCAGACGGCCGGCGGCCAGGGCCACAATCTCGAAGGCCCACCACTCTGTACCAACGTGAACGACACCCATGATGGCGAGTTTGGCAAAGGGGACGATGTTCTGGACCGCGCGGCGCAGCTCCAGGCCACCCCAGCACTCGCTACCCTTGACGAAGACGGTGTAGCCCATCAGGAGGAGGAAGCTGACCCAGTAGGAGATGCCTGTTGCGATGGGAGCGCCGTAGAGGCCAAAGTCGAAGGTGTAGATGAAGAGGTAGTTCAGGCAGGCGTTCATCGGAGAGGTGATGAGCAGAACGTACGTCCCGGGGCGGTAGATTTCTGACAGTGTTAGCTGGAGGGTGAAAGACGTGGTGCTTCGGGTACTGACGTTGTGCCTGGAGATACTTCTTCAGCGACTCGAACCAGACATAGCCAAGACCACCGGGGATCAGACACCGTAGGAAGATGCAGCTCTGGACGCAGATGAAGTCCTCCTGGCCCAACAAGCGGAACAGCGGCTCGGAGAACCACCAGAGCACGGCGACGACAAGGTAGAAACCGGTCAGGACGATGATGCCCCGCTGCAGCAGCATGCCGAGGTCCGTCTTGTTGGGGGAGCCGGTGAAGGAACTCGAGGCCAGGGTATCGAGGGCCGTGGTGCCGCCGAGGGCGATGAGCCAGGCCGTGGCCATGGCGAACATGTAGCTAAAGGCGGCGGTGGCGAGGGCCTCGGGGCTGAGGCGCCCGGCGATGAGGACGCTCGCTGTCTGGAGGCTGTTTTGGAGGGTGTAGGCGAGGATGACGGGGAGAGAGGCTTTGGCTAGGAGGAAGATCTCGTCGAGCCATTCGCGGACGGTTGAGGAGAGGGATGGCGAGGCATCGTCCTGGTGAGGCTTGGGCAGGAGAGCCGTGGTCTCGCTGGGCGAGGGGAAGAGGGACGACATTGTTGTTTGGTGCTCTGTGTCTCGGGATGGAATCTCGCTCTGGATGGGATCTGTTTCGAGTCGGGTCGGGCTTCATCTGGTCACACATGTGAAGAGGTCGTTCACGACATTGATAAAGGGCCGTCTGACGGACTGTCCTACGCGCCTTGGATGGACCCGACGTGTATCACCGAGGGCTTCTAGCCCCTCGAGGTGAGAAATTCTTCTTCTCCTCCTCCTGCACGTCTTGCATCTTGACTACCGCTTGCAACCAAGGTCTCCAGAGATGGTCTTATCGCCCTGCGTCTGTCGCCGACGGCGAGCCCGCAGAACAGCGAACCATCATCCCAAGAAGACGTCCGGAAACCGGCCGGTCTGGACATTCGCGGACGAACTTTCCCCCCTTTTTTCAATGACGAGATGGCATCAGGTCAATCGACGGGATCCTGCGGGCGTTTTTTCGCCCGGCATCCGACACCCCGCAACGCGGGATTCCGAGACCCCCCTCCTTGTTGCACCACTACGAATACCATCAACCCGGGAGAACACCCCAGAGGCGATGCAGGGCGTCCTTGGCCGATCTGTGCGAGATGTGCCGTGTGGGAAGAGATAAGGGGGATGCCGGGGGTGCGGAAAAGGAGGGGGGCGTGGGACGAAAAGCCGGTGCTACCGTGCTACTGCTGATAACGCGGGTTTCGGTCAAGGTTCCGCCCGCGCCACCCCTTCCCCCCCTGGCCAGAACGGCACCCCCTTATCTACGGCTGACGGTTCGCGCGACTGCGAAACGAAAAGGCATGGGCATGGGCCCTGGGCATGGTGTTATCGTGGTGAAAGTCGAGGGTATACAAGTATACAAGAATGGACGGGCGGCGTCGTTTGAGGGACGTGTGTGAGAGAGAGAGGAAGTTCATCACCACATCTTGACGACTGCCGGCCATGTCTGATTCTTACGCTGAGAAGGAGTCAAAGGTTCTCGAGCCTGTGGAAGGTCAGGCGGATGGAGGCGAGCCGGGCCAGATCACGGCCGAGGTGCTTCTTGATCCGAATGGATTCAAGCTCTTCCCCCAGCCGGTGCGAGGGGATGAACTCGACCCGTTGAACTGGACGTCGTTCCAGAAACATGTCATCCTGTCCATCGTCATGGCTCTGTAAGAAGCACCCTCACTCTTCAGATCCTTCGGTTGGCTAACACGCCCAGATACTTCATGTTCACCTACATCACCACCACAACAGTTCCCTCCTTCCCCGAGCTCGAAACCCAATTTTCCGCCTCCCTCGAACAAATCAACTGGACCGTCGCCATCCCCGCCCTCGGTCTCGCCCTCGGTCCCCTGATCTGGTCCTCCCCCGCCGACATCATCGGCCGTCGCCCCGTCCTCATCCTCGGCACCCTCATCTCCCTCGCCGCCACCATCGGCGCCGCCCTGGCAAAGACGTACCCCTCCTACATGGCCGCGCGCTTCTTCCAGGGTCTCGGCGTCAGTCCCGCAGCGACAGTCGGTCTCGCCGTCATCGGGGACCTCTTCTTCGAACATGAGCGCGGGCAGAAAGTCGGGCTGTGGGTGCTGGCTATTGATCTTGGACTGCTTTTTGGTCCTCTTATCGGAGGGTTCGTTGACCTCGCGGGCTCGGAATGGATTCAATGGGTCACTGCCATTCTTTTGGGTGCCATCCTCGCCGCGGAGTTGGCCTTCCTCCCTGAGACTCTCTACCCGAGAGATCAGATGCTCTCCGGCGCCGTGGAGAAGACGACAACAGGAACAGACGTCCGTCGAACCAAGAGCCTGGCTTTCGTCAACGTCGCCCCCGTCCCGGGGATGAAGCACCCCCGCGTATGGGACACCCTCGTCCGCTTCGGCAAGACGTTCCGCTACGCTGTCGTCCCCATCGCCGTCATCACCTACTGTTTCGGCTGGTACTGGTGGGTTCTCTCGGTCATCACCCTCATCCCCGTGGCCTACGAGACCTATTCCCCCCAGAGTCAGGGGTAAGTACCATCCTCCCTCTCTTCCTGCCCATCAACCCAACTAACCTTCTTCCAGCCTCCTCTTCATCGGCCTCATCATCGGCACCCTCCTCTCCGAAATCTTCTGCTCCGGCCGCCTAAGCGACTGGCTCGTCGTCCGCCTCGCCAGCCGCCCCGGCGCAACCAAAACCCCCGAGATGCGTCTCTGGCTCGCCTACCCAGCTGCCATCCTCACCGCCGTAGGCCTGATAATCTGGGGCGTCAGCATCGACCGCGGCTACCACTGGATCGTCGGCCAAGTCGCCTTCGTTCTCTGTACGTCCCCCCTCTTCCCTCCACTCGTGCTACATGTAGCTAACATCTCCAGTCGGCGCTGGAATCCAAATGGGCAACACAGCCGTATGCGCGTACGTCATCGACGCCTACCCGATGCAAAGCATGTCCGTCATCGTCTTCTACGCCGTCATGCTTAACCTCTCTGCCTTTGTCGACCCCTTCTTCATCGCCATCTGGGTCGAGGATGCGGGTTTCACGTGGACGTTTGCTGGCCACGCGTTGATTACAATCTTCTTCTGCATCCCCGTGTTTGCCCTGCTGCACAAGTATGGCGGCGCGATACGTGCGAAGACGGGGAAGCCGACGTGGGTGAATCCCGAGTTTGATCGCGAGGGGGAGCGGCAGTGAGGAGAGGAAGCAGGGTTGTAAGACCACTGAGCTTGTTCGTCTGTGTTTGAATACCTACCTACTTGACAATATTAGTTTGTATTACGAGCTGGGCATTGGGCAGTAAAGGGATTAAAGGCTTCTCGTGAGAGCGATCGGGCTGGCAGGTTGATTCGAACTGCTATCCAGTCAAACCGATGCAGGCACCGAACCCCTGAGTCGTGAGAATGACGAAGGTATACGTTGCTCACCAACTGGTGTGCGATTTTCGCCAACCGCATCTTCAACTACGTCCAGAGCGTGTGTGGAGGACGCCCAGCTATGCGGCTTCACCCGAAGTCAACACCCAAAGACCACCCCCGGCATGCAAATGTCTCACCCCTCGCTGATCAAATGTCTAACATTTCATTCATCAACAGGCCCACAGGCCATGCGGCTCTCGGCCAGGTATCTCTCTATAGTAGTTGTACACAACAAATACGCCGCCAAGGAAATGCCCAAAAATGTCTCCGTCATTACACATTACTCCCGTTCATGCCTGGACCTCCGCCTCGGCCCCCGGCGACCTCATCCCCTCGAGCTGCTCCAGCAGTCGCGGCAGGCTGCGCCCGTTGGCGTTGAGCGAGCGGAAGCAGCCGGCGCACACGCGGACGTGGCACGCGGCGCAGGCCCAGCGGTCCGCGCGGTCGGCGACGCCGCACGTCTGGCATGCCAGCGCGTAGGACGTGTTGCGCGAGGGCTTCATGATGCGGTGGCCGATGTGGCAGTCCATGTGCGAGCGGCCGAGGGGGAAGGGCTGAAAGATGGTGTCCGGGGACGCGGGCTCCACGACCATACGAGGGAAGTAGAGGGCGCGCGGGTCGGGAGGGGGCAGGTCCTCCTCGCGGAGCTCGCGGAAGTCGGTGATGACAGGGCGGTAGGCCGGGCCGGTACGCGGGCCGGGACCGGGACCGGGACCGCGGCGGGGGCCGCCACCGTAGAAGGATCCCGGGGAGCCGGGCATCGGGCCCGGGGAGGGTGCGAAGTCGCGGACGGAGGGCGGCGGACGCGGCGAGGGCGCGCCGGTGCTCATCGGCGGGGAGTGGGTGGTGATGAGCTGCGGCAGGCTCTGCGCGGGTCGGAGAGGAGCGGCGGCGCCGACGGCCTTGCGTTGGATGGGTGCCTTGGGCTGGGCCTGGAGCTTCGAGGTGTCTTCCTGAGGCGGCGTCGGCGGTGCGGCCGGTGACATGGGCGAGACGACGGCCTCTGTGACGCCCGGCCTGACGTCCTGCTTCTGGTAGTCGGGTGTGGGGAGCCGCGGTGCCTCAAGGGGCGACACGGGCTGCTGCTCGTATTGCGGCGACATTGGGGCCTGCTGGTGTTGAGGCGGCTGCTGCTGTGGTTGCTGTTGCTGCTTGGCCGGAACCGCGGGCTGCTGCTCCTGCGGCTGCTGCTTCTCGCGGCTCAATCTGGCGAGGCCAAAGTTTGACATTTGCGCCTTGAGCTTGGATTGTTTTCCGCCCATGTTGTCGGTGTCCTGATCCTGTTGTGCCTTTGTGCGTGCGCTGGCGTCGTCGTCATTAGTGCGCTTGGCGGCAGGCGGCGCAATGTTGCTGAATGTCTGTGATTGCTCGGCCGGCGGGGTGTACGCCTTGAATTGGTTTGCTGGTGAGGGTGTGGATTCCGGAGGGACCGATTGTGATTGCGGCTCGGGGGAGTGGCCCTCGTCGACTGGTGACACGTAGGTTCTGGGTGGAGGCTGCCAAGGTCTCGCGCTGAGGGCAGCGTTTTCGGAGGACGCGGGTTTTGACGACTGGCTACTTAAGGTTCCGGCACCCAGGGCAAGAGGCGCGGTGCGAAGAATGTTTTGACCCGAAGTGTGCGAGGACGCCGTGGAGCCGTGACTCAGCGAGGCCAAGTGAAGGTCCGGCACCTGAATCACACGGTCTTGCTTCAGCGACCTCCTACGCCAGATGGGCGACGTGTCCGTGATGTTGTTATTCACCGGCGAGTCGGCCTTGGAGACGTAGATCGAGTCTTTCTTGAGTGGTGGCGGCGGTGCCTCGTTCTGCGCGGGAGCTGGCGTGCGAGGCAGAGCTTTCCGACTCGTCAACGACTGTTGCCTGGGAGGGTATTGCGACTGGGGCGTCCCAGCTTCTTGAGGAATTGTCGGCAGGGGTGCAAATGCGTCTTTGCCCGTCTTCCAGCTCCTGGCAACGTCGTCGTGCGCTTCAGGGGAGAGGGTTGATTCGGAGTTGCGCTGGCTGGCTGGGCCGTCCGAGGACTTGGCGTTGGAGTCGCCCGCAGAGCTTCTCGAGTACGCCGACAGCAGGCTCCCGAAGGATCCGGCAGGGGAGACGGCGCCGGTCTCTTGAGGCGGCGCTGCTGCAGGCTTGGAGGACAGGTCGGTCTGCAGCTTGGGGAGGTGTTGTTGTTGATGATGTTGTTGTGTCTGTGGTGCGGGCGATGGCTGCTTAGGCGGCAGCACGGGCCTTCTCGGTATCGACATTGGCGGCGGCGGTGGAGGGAGGGCGGATTCGAACGGTAGCGCCGGCAGCAACGGCGGCGGTGCTGGTAGCGGCGGCTGAGGTTTTGGGGTGGCTGGTGTGCTAACGGTGATGGGCGTCTGTGGTTGCGACAGCAAAGAGGGCAGCGGTTTGCCTGGCACGACTGGTTTCCTGACTGGCTTTCTTGCGAGATGCTCGGGCAGGACCAGCGGAACGGGAGGCAGCTCCTTGGATGGTGGTTGAGAGGTCGAGGGGGGAGGGGTGGGCAGGACTTTTGAGAAGCGCGACCTCCCGCTCCCGGGGGTTCTTGGGAGGTCTGTTGCAAGCATGTTGCCTGCTGCTGGGCGCGACGTCTATCCGATGAGTGGTCCTAGTCGATCATGCGCGGAGCGTCCGGAGGGCGCTGCGGGAAAAGGGGGAGGGCCACAGCGGTGCGACGAGAGAGCCGCTGGTGAAACCGCGAAACGTGGGCGAGGTCGGACGAGCAGCGCAGCACGGCGCAAGCACGCACAGGCAGCGGAGCCCCGGCAGTGGGCGCCTGGCGTCGCAGTGCAGCACTGCACCAAGAGTCGTCGGGATGATGTCGGCGCGCTCTGTGGGACGCGACAGAGAATGGCCCAGGATCAAGGGTCCGCGGGCGATGGGCGAAGGAGCGTTTGCTTGGTCGGAGCAGGGCAAAAACAAAGCAGAGTGGGTTGAAATGCGAGCGATGGTGAGACGAGGGAGCGTATGAGTATCCAAGGAAAAGGGGGCAAAAAGGAGCGATGTCAGAGGTAGGCAACCTGGGCAGGGCAGGGAGCCGAGGCCAGCCAGGCAAGCCAGGGGCGATGGTCGAGCAGGATGGACGAATGATCGGGGATTTCGTCTGAAGATCTCCAGAGAGCAAGGGCGAATGAACGGACGGCAGCTGAGTTGCTAGCCAAGGATTGGTGTCTCTCGGTGAGGATCGTGCTCAGCGAGCATCAACAAGGCAGCTCTCTCTCGGTCCCCGGGCTTCCTGTCCACTGTCCTCTGGTTCGAGGAGTGTTATGGGAAAAGAAAAAGCATTTGGGCCGCGCGGCGAATCCTCCCAATTCTCGCACTTTGCTCGGGCTGGGCTGTGCCGCCCAGGTGCCAAGTTTTCTCAACCCAGGGATCACGGCACCGTCGGGAATGAGCATGGATTTTGCGGCCAGGCGGGTGGTTACTGGTCGAGCTGCTATGGCCTTGGGTTTCGGGAGGGCGCCGGGCCCTCAGCTCGCAGAGTCGCGGGTCCCATTTTAGGTGGGATGACAGGGGGAAGGGAGGATCCGCCGTCCTAACTCCCGTCGAGTCGCAGTTGACGCAAAGGGGGGGCCAAGCGTAGAGCCCCGCCGGTCAGGTACGAGAACGTCGAGGGGCGAAGGCTGTCAGCCAGTGACGACACCGGACATGGGTCGAGGATGCGCGCCGAGGCGTGGCTGATGCGGGATCCGGCGAGAGGGTCCCAGCCACCTCACGGCCATCTGGAGTTGAGGTGGTGGCCCGGTGGGTGTGTGCTCGAGGCGGTGCTCCAAAACCATGTATGTGAGACGCGACGGACGCTGGAGACCAACGATTGCATGCTTGGAAGTGGTACATTGTACGATGGTGGAAGCGGTCTGGCCTGCGTATTCGGAGTTGGGAGCCCTGGAGGTACAGCAGGCAGCTTCTCCATTCCGACAGGCAGTATGGCTTCGCATGTCTCGGGTGCGGGCTGAAGTGCCGAGGCATCGTATCGCCGGCGTCAACACCTTCGTTATCTTGCGTAGCGTGGGCTTTCAGCTGATGAAGACCGCCGAGATGCCTCCCTGCGTGCGGTCTGGGAGTGCTTATGCCATGGAGTCCAGGATATGGATGTTAATGCCGGCAGATCTATGCAGGGGCGTTAGCGACTCTGCCCAGTGTTGGTAGGGAGGTCCCGGGCGCGGCGGGTTGCAGGTGTCCGTGTCCAATGTGTGTTCGGTCATCTCGGTGCGGAGAATTGAGGCGGCCCGGACCTTGTGGGAGCACATGCACCGGAGCGGCGGACTTTGAGCGACATCGGGTGGATTCGAGGATTGATGTTGGCTTCGTCTTGGTGTTGGGCTGCAGAGGGGAAGATTGCTAGTTCCCGGGCTAACGAGAGAAAAGAGAGGGAAATTGATCAGATCGACCAGCCGAAATGCCAAGACCAGATGGAAGATGCATGATGTGAGGTTGTTGACCATGTCGACTTGTGAGAAAATGCATCCTACCTAATGATGGACGAGTGGAAGGAGCAACCAAGGTACTTGACCTGTAGACAAGGAAGGAGCTGCTCATCTGGCACCACGTGGTCCCATCTGAGCTCCTCCGCGCACGCCATCGATGTCGGCACCTTCCCGACCGGAATGTGGAGTCCAACATCAGAGGCATCGTATCAAAGCTTATCACGTCAGACACGACGCGGTCAGACGAAGACCTGATTTCGGATCTCTGTATTTTCGCGTCCGGAGCCTCTGTCCGCTCGAACCATCAGATCCAGCCCAGTGTGAGCTGCCATTGAGAGCATTGAAGTGATTCTCACCTCCAGAAGCCTCCAACACCTGCCACGTCCTACCAGCGGCATGGCCGAAGACGTGCCGCGAGACCCGACGGAGACGTCGCCTCTCCTCGGCGATGAGAACGGCCACAGGCAGTCAAATGGCACCGCTCATGGCGCCGATCCAGAGACTGTCGAAGGCGCTGTACCGGCCGGCGAGGCCTCGGCGGAAGAAACTGCCGTCGCCCAGAAGATGCACCTCCTCCTCCCGGCCATCGGCATCGGCGTGAGCTTCCTCCCCCATCCCTCCCATGCTCATCCTCCCACTGACAACTTCCAGATCTTCCTCTGCGCCGTAGACCAGCTACTCACAGTAGCCACCTATGCCAAGATCGGCAGCGAGCTCAATGCCCTCAACAACACCTCGTGGCTCGCCACATCGTGAGCCTCAACCTCGCCTTATTCGTACTGTCCTCTGCTGATTACCCCCAGCTACTTCATCACCCTCACTTGCTTCCAGCCCCTGTACGGAAAGCTCTCGGACATCTTCGGCCGCAAGGAGTGCCTCCTCTTCTCCTACTCCGTCTTCGCCATCGGCTCCCTCGGCTGCGGCCTCGCGCCCACCTTTGCCCACCTCTGCGCCGCCCGCGCTGTGGCCGGCATCGGCGGCGGCGGCATGAACGCCCTCGTCTCCATCCTGATGAGCGACATCGTGCCCCTCCGTGACCGTGGCGTCTGGCAGGGCTACATCAACATCATCTTCGCCGCCGGCACCTCGGCCGGCGCGCCCCTCGGTGGCTTGCTCGCAGACTCGGTGGGCTGGCGCTGGAGCTTCCTCGGCCAGGTGCCCATCTGCGCCCTGGCCTTTGCAGCTGTCTACTTCGTCCTCGAAGTGCCTCGCGTTGATCACTCCCACTGGCGCGAGAAGGTCGCCAAGATTGACTTTCTCGGCGCCTTTCTCCTCGTCATCGGCGTTATCCTCCTCCTCGCCGGCCTCGATTCCGGATCCAACAAGGGCTGGAGTGATCTGACATCCATCGTGTCCCTGGCCCTGACGCCTGTGGTATTCTCGGCGTTTGTCTTTGTCGAGATGCGCATCGCCAGCCACCCCTTTGCGCCGGGCCACGTTATTTTCAACCGCGCCCTGTTCCCAGCCTATCTTGCCAACTTCTTCGCCACTGCTGGCCAGCTCATCACCATCTTCGTGCCGCCTCTCTTCTTCCAGGTCGTCCAGGGCACCAACGCCACACAATCAGGCGCCCTGCTCATGCCCCCGATGCTGGGTGCCGTGCTCGCGTCGCTTGGCGGCGGCCTGGTCATCCGCCGCACTGGCCGCTACTACCGCCTGACCATCGCCGCCTTCGCCCTGCTTCTCCTTGCCATCGTGCCTCTGGCGCTGTCTCTGTCCAAGCGGTGGACCGCGGGTGTCGTGGTGGGTATCACCCTCGCAGCGATCGGTGCCGGCGGCGGAATCACCACGACCCTCATCGCGCTTCTTGCCAACGCCGCCACCGAGGATGTGGCTGTCACCGTCGCCTGCAGCTACCTCTTCCGTTCCCTCGGCAGCAGCATCGGCATCAGCATGGCTACGGCCGTCCTGCAGCAGGTCCTGCGCACCCAGCTGAGCGCCCGCCTGGGCGACGACGCCAGCGGCATCGAGGAGCGGGTCCGGGAGAGCCTCGAAATCATCCATGAGCTACCGCCGGCCGTGGCTGCCCAGGTGCGCGAGAGCTACCGCGTGGCCACCACGTCCGCTATGATCCCAGCCACGGGCTTCCTGGTATTTGGTCTCCTTGCGACCCTCTTCATCAAGGAGGTTGTTATCCACAAGTGACCGACCATATTTTCCGTCCATTTGTCGAATGTAACAGCATCGGACATATATTATAGAACATGTACAATATACGCCACTATTTGAGGAGCCGCCGGCAGGTGGCTTACGCCTCCTCACTGATTATATAGGTGGCATCTTGAACCTACCACTCTCTAGGCAGTCGACTCAGATCTTTTTAAAATTTCCAAGAATCCTTTTCCCCCCTTCCTCATTGCCATTCTCGTCTTCGAACTGACAGCACCAGCACCGAAGCACCAGGAATAAGAATACAGCCAACAGGTCGACATCGTCACCATGGAGAGCAACATGATCGACATTACTGACACATCTTCCGATGTTGAGCATCTACGGCGCTTCCTCACCCTCAAGTCTGTCCTCGACACCCAGTCCTCCGTTCTCGTCCAGCAGCACCAGGCACAGGATATCCCCGGCTGCGAGAAGATTGGCGAGGGCTTCTGCGCCGAAATTTTCGACATGTCGGAAGTCGGGCGCGTCGTCAAGCGGGCTCGGCAGAAGCCAGCAAAGACTACGGAGCTCTGGCGCGACTATGTAGCCCATCTGCGCATCTATGAGTCGTGCGACAACATCATCAGCGTCCCCAAGCCGGGTTATTTCGTGACAAAGGCTGGTTTCGCCGACTGGGTCGCCGCTCACCCCCAGCTGCAGGGCAGGGAGGTCGTCAAGGGGCCATAGGCGATTCTGGTGTCGGAGCGCATCATGCCGCTGCCTCGGACTGTACGGACGGCTCTTATCAACACCTTCTGCCCGGCCGCGGCGAGGGAGGAAGCAATGGCTGATATCAGGAACAACGATTGCCTGGCTCGTATCTACCTCGGTGTGCGACGGCCTGACCCCCTCCGCCATACTGGACCTTTCACGCTACGCAACTTCGAACTCACACTCGACAAGATGGAGCATTTGGGCATCGATCCCATGCAGTTCGTGGTGCCGATGGCTGAAGCCTTGGCGGTGATGCACTGGAATGCTCTCAGGGACGCAACAGACGTTGAGTTTGTCCTGGGCTCTCCCCGAGAATCCGGTATGTCGGCCGGGGACTTCGACGAGCTGGACCGGGACGGCCTACAGACGACATGGCAGCAGAGGCCCTCGGCGGTCGCCATGTGGCTCTTCGACTTCAACCAAGTCGGCCGCATTCGCAAGGAAGAAGCATGCATCGACAAGCTCGTGTGGGCGTTCTGGAACAATGATCTATACTACCCTCGTCCAGCGGAGAAAGAGCTCTGGGATGCGTTCAAGGAGGCATATCTGGCTCGTAGCGCCAGGTATGGTGATGCCTCGGACCTGTCACGAGCTTTCATCAGCAAGATCGAGGAGGATGCAAAGACACGGCTGCCTATGATGCAGGGCCCGCCAAAGTATTCCGATGTGCATCCTCAGGTCTCTGCTCCTGCGGTGAAGAAGGGAAAGAAGCAGCGGAGATATGCGGGTATGCCTTAACACAGCAGTGAGATTAGGAAGCACTGGAGTTAAGACTCGATACATGGAACTCCAAGGGAATTCTCCATGCATTCTTGGCAGGAACAACCTCGCTAAGGCAGGCTATGGAAGGAACGACCATTGCATAGCGTCGGTAACATAGCCATGGCATGCGGAAGGCACGATCCCTCTTACTATAGGTAGTCGGTGCGTCAGGAAGGCACGATCAGTCGTGCCTTCCAAGCATCATCTAGACTTAGGTTCACGGAGAGCACTATTCTTCGCGTCGAGGTAGAATTTTGAGTCGTTTCTCTCTACTGTCCCAAGTCCAGCTTTCACTTTGAGATGGAAGAAGGTCAGCCATTTGATGCACCATGGAATCTCCAAGTCTTGACCTCACCTACGGTGGCTGCTCTTCGGCCTCCGTCTCGAATCACCTTCCTGAACCACCTCCAGCCACGGCCGTAGCACCACAAACTTCGTACTTGAAGGATATTGCCAACGCTGTACACAAGGAGATTATTTCGGGAAATACAGCAAGACGTACGTCGAGAAGCTCAAGAATTGGACCGCCGATGAAATCTGGGATCGAATCCATGGAAGCCGAATGCGATACCGCGTGTACCCTTTTCGTTAACACCACGGCCATCCGAGATCCAGCTATCTTTGAGAAGCTACCATCCGCCCACAACCTATATCAAGACACCGGGGCGGTATATTATCACCGTAACGGACCCGACAGACCCGACGTTCTTGATGCTTTATGTCGGACAAGCGAATGATCTGGCCGTACGATATTTAGGTAACCTATCGAAATGCAGGACATCGTCGACGGTTCGACAATCCATGTCCAGGTGCGCATTGTCTGAGTCTTGGTGCGCCGATCCAAGCAGCAGCAAAATTTTCTGTCGTGCAAGTCCTTGAGCTTGGTTAGGATGTTTGGCTGGTGAACGGCGGGGCTGCCGTCCGCGCCGATATAGCTGACTACCAGGAGCATCAACTCATCGACACAGCGTTGGGCTGCTAAAACAATAAGAGGAACGGAGGTAAAGTAGGCGGCCAAGGAAGGAAGGAATTTCACTTTACCGCGCTGTGGCAGGGGCGGACTGTGATGTTGTGGAGAAGCTACCTTAAGAGTACCTGTACAGGAGAACGAAAGAAAAGACCCCAACTCCGTCGCTGGAAATCAGACCGTACCAAAGCATCGTTGGTGAACTGACCAAATGCCGAACTCCGTCGCTGATACAGGGAACTCATCCGCCATTCCTCCATTTCTCTATTCTTCTCTCAAAGGTCAATAGCTCCGCCGTCGTTGGTCTATATCTGTGGCTTTTCCAAATGACAGATGCATCTGTTTCCCTCAGACTTCTCTACGGAGTTCTGATAACAACCGCCATCGGCGATCTTCTCGAAGACTTCGTGGCAGTGCCGCACTGCCACTGCACGAGGCGCATCACCGCACCGTCACCAGCCACAGAGGCACATGCCACAAGCAACTTGAAGACAAGCTTTTGGCAACCGCCACCTAGCGCGCCGCCGGCACGCACGTTGTCACCAGTCGCCCGTGGCTGGACGACCGATTCTTATCGGGCACGGCACGGGGGACCCTCGGACGGGGGCGGCCATGCCCGAAGCGGCCGGTCTGATCCTTGACGGCCGGTCATCCTGACATCACCGGGCCCCATTGCGTGACGCCTCGCTGGGACAAAGGGCCCAGCAGGAGGGGCGCCGGGCGCCGGCAGCTTCGGGGCGAGCTGTGGCTACGAACTGCCAGGTCGGATGCCGCCCCGTCCGGCTGGGCGGGACATGAGAAGTTCAATGTTCTAGATGATATGCAGTCGTGGGTGAATTTTGTCATATTCCTGAGCCATCGTCTAATGCGCCTCTATATCAGGCCGCTGCGGACGACGCGGGCAGCAGTCTGCCTTTCCGGCATTTGCTTTTGCCCCTCCCATGTCCACCCTTCCGCTGCGGTGCCGTCATGTTCTCATGAAATGTGTTGTGTGTGTGTGCAAAGCGCGTTGTTGTGTGTGTGTGCAAAGCGCGTTGTTGTGTGTGTGTGCAAAGCGCGTTGTTGTTGGGACCATCCTCCGCCGTCGTCGAGCAAACAAACCCCCGTCCCGAAAAATCCAGATATCCATCCCCCACGTCGCGTGCCGCTGTGTCTGATGAGGGTCGAAAAGAATCCAGAAGTGCGTGAGAAAAAAAATTAAGAAAACGAGATCCAGAAGAGACGCCCCCGTCTAGTGATGGTCGGCTGCCTGCCAGGTGGTCTATCTTCGTCCGCCCCGCGCCGCCGTCGCTGGACGGGCGGCGGTTCCGCCGCGAGCACTTCCTACAGCACGCTGCGGGGGAATGAGACGCCCTCGACGGCGGGGTTGTCGACGAACCAGCTGCTGCGGTCGCCGGCGCCCTCGTTGACGAGGCTGCAGGGCAGGCCGGTGGCGGGCTGCTCAAAGATCTGCTTCATAATGTCCTTCTTGCCGGCGCCGGTGGCGACAAAGGCGACCTTGACGCCGTGGGTGACGACGGGGAGGGTGAGGGTGATGCGGCGCGGGGGCGGCTTGGGCGAGTCCTCGATGGGGGCGACCCAGGCGTTCGTTTCGCGCAGCAGCTCGTGGCCGGGGAAGAGGGAGCAGGTGTGGCCGTCGGGCCCGCAGCCGAGGAGGAGGAGGTCGAAGATGGGGAGGCGGACCGAGTCGCGCGAGGCGAAGCTGGTGACGAGGGTCTGCTCGTACTGGTCGGCGAGCTCCTGGGCGTCGTCGAGGTGGGCGACGTCGATGGGGTGGACGCGGGGCTGGCCGAGGTCGGCGGGGATTTTGTCGAGGAGCTCTGCCTTGAGGAGGCCGTAGTTTGAGTCTTGGTGGTCGAGGGGCACGGCGCGCTCGTCGGCGAAGAAGACCTCCCACTTGTCGAAGCGGACGACGTCGTCGGGGCCGGACGACGGGGAGAGGAGGGCCTGGGCGAGCGTCTTGGGCAGCGAGCCGCCCGAGACGGCGACCTTGAAGGCGCCGTGGCGGGCGAGGCCGGCGTTCTGTGCCGCGATCACGTAGGCGCGCAGGCCCGTCGCGAGGGCGCCCACGTCGGGGAACGCGTACAGGTTCGGTTGCTTGCCCATTGTCGCGGGGTGTGTGTGTTGAGTAGAAGGGATGGGAAGTGTCGGAGGTGTGTTGTGATGGAAGTTGAAAGTTTGTCCGGGGGGAGTTGTTGGTTGAGGGAATGCGATGGCGGGGTAAAAACGGAGGTGCGTGGGACGTGGTCGGCGCAGGCAGGGGTGGGCAAAAAAAAGTGTCTGTCGTCGGGCGGGCGCGGGGTAAATTCAGGCTGGCCGCGGCGGGATCGTGGGTTTCTGCTGCTGCGGGCGCAGGGCAAGGCAGGCAGGAGGAAGAGGCGTCGTACGATCAGGCGCTGTCTTCTTTCGTCGACGACGATACGTGTCAATTGGTCGGGCACAGCGAGCGGGCTGCAATTGCCTGAGGTGATGGCGAGAGATATTCTGCAGTGGTGGTGTGCTGTGTCGTGATGTGCTGGACTTTCGGAGTCGTACCCGACGAAGCGATGCAATGATGGATAACAAAGGGGTAGGCTGGCTGTTTCATGTTCACAGGCATTTGGACGCCGATCAGTGGCGGTGCCAGGCATCCCATCACCTCAGGCTACATCTGTTAAGTAGGGTGCCGCCGTTTGTAGTGCGACACTGCTGGGAGCTCCCTGTCCGCTGTCGCCGTGACGGACATGCGGCGTCAGGCTGCCCGTCAGTGCCGGACAGGGCGACGCCGCGGGATTTTCCGCCTGTGGGTTCGGGCGGTCCCCCACTGAACGTCCCCCCTAAACCCCCCGAATCATCCAGAAACATCCACTGGGGCGACATGCCCGCCCGCCTGTTCAGACGACGTCAGTTCTGGAGCCATTGAGCCTCCAATCTCCGCCGCTAGGCCACGCCAAGCTGCCGGGGCATGTTGCGGCCAAGTCGCTGGGCCCTTTCGTCATGGCACCGCCGACGTTTGGGCGGATTGAGGCAATTCCGACTTTTCTGGCTGACGGGTCGGCGTCTCGGACAGATGATGCGCTTGTGTGCCGATGGATTGGTGCTTCAGGCAGTCAGCTATATCGGCGCGGACGGCAGCCCCGCCGCTCACCAACAAGACCTTCTTTCCAAGCTCAAGGACCTTCAGGACATCATTGATAGTGGTGCCGAAGCCCAGCCGTTTTCTACGGAAGGGTCGCCAACAATATCAAAGCCTGGATCCAGCAAGCCGAGGAATTGGCCGCGGCCGAGCCGACCGCAAACGGCCCCGCACCAGCCGTTCGTCGCAATACATCATCGCCTCCTGCGACTTCCTGATCGCCCAGCTTCAGACCGCGGTTTCTGCTGTCCCTCAGAACCCAAACAAGTCGGTTGTGATGGGAGCCTCCATCAAGCACCGCGGAGACAGCTGGATGATGCTGGTCTGAAGTGCATGGGTGTCATCGCACCAGTCCGTGCGGCTCACTGGTTCCGTGAGTTCATTGTCATCCATGCCATGTTCAGCGAGCATGAGGTGGCTTGGACCATGCGATCGGACCGCGACTTCTACCGCCTTGGTCAGGTTCTGGCCATCTACAACGTCCCTGAGGCTGGCGCCCAGGAGGAGGAAGGTGACAACACCACCGCAACTCCAGAGACCCCGCGTCCACCCACCTTCATCAGCGTAGAGAAGCTGGACATGGTCCTCGCGCGCGCCGACCAGCTGCTTCAACATGGAACCGCCGAGGCCGTCACGGCGCACGACATCCTGGCCCGAGTCGGCTGCGTGATCGAACTAATCGGCACCAAAAACATGAACTGGGAGATGGCGTTCTCCCGCGACCCGTCCGACTACCAGCAACGCCGCATCGAGCTCCTCGACGATGAAGCGGCTCTGGAGGCCATCATTGGACCCAAGTCGACCTGGTGTATCGCGCGTCAGACCGCCTTCGATGCGAACGACAAGGACACCGCGGCAGTTCAATCGACGCAGCAGTTCAATCGACGCAGCAGTTCAATCGACGCAGCAGTTCAATCGACGCAGCAGTTCAATCGACGCAGCAGTTCAATCGACGCAGCAGTTCAATCGACGCAGCAGTTCAATCGACGCAGCAGTTCAATCGACGCAGCAGTTCAATCGACGCAGCAGTTCAATCGACGCAGCAGTTCAATCGACGCAGCAGTTCAATCGACGCAGCAGTTCAATCGACGCAGCAGTTCAATCGACGCAGTAGTTCAATCGATCGACGCAGCGGGAGGCGTTGGACCGGCGGTGATGTGATGAAGCGGCGAGTGATGCAGTGTGCATCTAGACTTTTGCAGCTTACACACCACGGCCATCCGCGATACGGGCATCTTTGAGAAGCTACCATCCGCCCACAATCATGATATTAAGACACCAGGGTGGTATATCATCACCTTAACGGACCCGACAGACCCGACTTTCTTGATGCTGTACGTCGGACAAGCGACAGATCTGGCCGCACGATATGCCACTCATCGAAATGCCGTTATAAACCCAGCCGTTTCAAAGCTTCTCTACTCGCAAATCCGGGAATCGACGACCCATGGCCCTCGAAAATGGAAGATGCTGCTGCTCGGATCGGCTCACCAAGACGCGGACAATGCGCACTTGAACATTATCGAACAATTCTGGGCAGTCGCGATTCAGACCCTCCAACTTCCGGCACTCCAGTCATGGCTTCCTCAAGAATACCAAAGTCAATCCAGCCTCGCTAGAGATGCTGGCCTCAACATTGCCCTTCCCCTCCAGCAGGGGTTTTCCGACAACCTCGGCATTGGCATTGGCACCCTGTTCAAGTCACCGAGCAAGTCGTTGTACGGACGCAGTATCTGCCATCCGCCAAGGACCAGAGCGGCCGAGTATCGATACGAATACTCTCGAGTCCCCGGTATTTCTTGCAAATGATCTCAACTTCATATTCCGTCAAATCGCCGGGTCCCGATTCTCGGCTAGCCACTCCAACCATCGGTGGGACCTGTTGTCGTGATTGGCCTGTTGTCGTGATTGGCCTGTTGTCGTGATTGGCCTGTTGTCGTGATTGGCCTGTTGTCGTGATTGGCCTGTTGTCGTGATTGGCCTGTTGTCGTGATTGACCTGTTGTCGTGATTGACCTGGTGTCGTGATTGACCTGCTGTCATGCGACGCTCGCGAGGCGTTATACGATTTTCTAAAGAGCCGTGGTTGAATAATTAGATGTCGCCGTCTCAGAAATTGTCGCCGATGTTTGAGCTTCAAGTTGTGCCGCCTTCTTCGCCTTCGTCCGTGCCGCCGTGTTGACAGAAGTGAGCAGGATTCGAGGTATTGCTTGGTCGGTCGGCTCGAACTCGGTTGCCACGGAGAACCCATGCTTGTTCTTGACCTTCGAGCATGTCGGACATTTGACCATAGTGCGGACGCAGTATCTGCCATCCGCCATGGACCACAGTGGCCGAGTGTCGATTCGAATGCTCTCGGGACTTCGGTACTTCCTGCAGATGACCTCGACTTCTGTCAAGTCACCAGGTCCCGATTCCCGGCTAGCAACCCCAACCATGGATCTGGCGCTTGACCGGGCGGCCACGCTGGTGCCTGTGAAGCCTCGAGCCTGGCTGGTGACCCGCCCCGGAGCTCCTGCTTTTTGACGATGGTGGTGGCGTAGTGCTGGATGTCGCTGTTCGGTGACTTGAAGAGGGTAAGGGCAATGTTGAGACTGGCATATCTGGCAAGCTTGGATTGACTCAGACTCAAAAGCTGCTGAACTGCAGCACTACACAACAGCCGCGGCCAGGTCTATCTAGATCAATTGCTCGTTCGGTTCATCAAGATCAATTGCTCGTTCGGTTCATCTAGATGATCTGCTCGTTCGGTTCATCAAGATCAACTGCTCGTTTAATTCATTTAGATCATTTACTCGGTCGCAGTCCACCTAGATCAACTACTCGGTCGCAGTCCATCTGCGCCCCTGATTGACACGGTTATCTGTAGTTACTGTACCTGGCTGTGTCCGAGTCTCTCATTTCAGCAGCCCAGTCTTGAGGGTGCCGGGACAGCGGTTCTCCGGGACCCACTTTTCCCGGGCTCTCGATCCAGACATCCCCCTTTGTTGGCGTATCCCACGACAACACAAAGTCCGCTACAACCACGCCATATAATCAAACAAAACACTCCTCATCCCATCAATCGCCCTGTTGGCGCAATGGTAGCGCATCCGCCTCCTATTTGAGGATCAGCGGGAGGTTGTGGGTTCGAGCCCCATGCAGGGTTGCTTTTTGTCGCCTGGACTGTCACATGAAGACCGCTAAGAGCTGGGTCAAGACGGGGAGCATCGTGACAACTTGTCCAATGAATGCATGACCACCGGACCTTTTGCCCCGGTGGACGGCCGTGCGCGCAGGAATCATCATGCAGCTGTGGATAGGCGGGCTTGGGTCCTGGCCACAGTCATCACACGCGGGTCACCAACGTCCTCCCCCCGGGCCCGAGTCAGTCAAGTATGCCTTGGAAGAAAGTGGAAGGGAGAAAGATGAACGGCCCATTTTCTTTCCTTGTCCTGCCAGGGAAAAACGCCAGGGTCCTCAGGCCCGACGGGCGAGGACCCTAGCGGCCGTCCGTCAGCGAGGGTTTCCCGAAGAGACTCGGGGTCCCGTCCGACTGACCAGTGACCGCTGGGACAGGTGGAACCGGCGCCCTGGGGCGTTTGCCAAGCGGCGAATCTTGCATGGGGGTCTCGACCGATGACATCACCGACTCTCTCTGCGGAGGGGGATCTACCCCTCAATTGCCTGCGCCCCTGACGCGCCAGGGTCGAGTGGAGGGTAGGGGTCCAGGAGGCGAAATGGTGTGCGTGTTGTGCGTGTGGGTTGCGAACGGGCAAGGGTGGAGAAGACGGGCCAGACCGGTGGCTTTCCAAGGGGGAGGAGAGGTCGTGATCGAGATGCCTCGTTGTGAGGTTTTCCGTTTGGAGCGTCAGACGCATGGCTTGAGTTTTAGAGAACATGACCAGACTCTCTACTGTAGACATCTCGGGCAACAAGGAGACAGGCAGACAAATTCTTCGTACATCCTTGGCCAGCTGGGCAACCCCCGGCAGGGTCACATCCCGGACCCGGAAAGAGGGCATCACGACGTGACGGCCGCCGGTGCCCTGAAAAGTCGAGGACGTGCAGATGCAGGATTTTGTGTTCGCCATGGATTTTCCGCACTCGACCCTCCCGTCGCTCAAGTCCGCCCAAAGTTTACTGGACGCTGGCGGCCGCTTGGCGGGGTTTGGGGGGGTCTTTGTGACCAGGGGAGGGGCTGAGGGGCTCCAGTGTCGCCGGATGGCGGGGGGATACCGTGAAATGGAAGGATGGAAGTTGGGCCAAAACCCGAAATGATGGATGTGAAGCAAACCGTCTTTCCCGTCTTTTCGCCCAGACGGACGTCGGACGTCAGGAGATGCCCGGTCGGAGAGCGGGCGACGCGCAACCCGCCCAGGACCCTGAATTTCTGCGCGCGTCTCCGAGTCGGGGAGGGGGGGCAAAGACACCACCGTGGCGGCGGCAGGAAGGCCGCACCTGACTGCTGCACCTCACCGCAGCCCTGATTTTTTTCCAGTTCCGTCACCGTTCTCAGGGCTCAAGGGTCCATCCACCTGCCATGCCGTGTCCCCGGGCTGAAGCGTGAGGGAAGGGTGCTGGTCTGGGTCCCTTACGTATCGGTCCGTCCACTGGATGACCGGCGCACACAGTGGCGCACCCACCGCACATCTCTGGAACCTCGAGGTACCACCAAAACCATAGGACCCAAAAACCCCACTTGCCGGATATGTCTTGTCCCCCCCCCCCCCCCCCTCATTCTCTCCAGTCGACGTGCTGTCCGTCGTCAGTTCATCGTGGCTTCCTCCATTCATTCCCTCTCGTCGGCGCCAACCCACGGGCGGGACTTTCCTTACCTACCTGACCTATGACGACGATCTTCCTGCCCTACTCAACACCCCTGTCAGCTCGTCTTCTTTTTTTTCCCATCCTCCTCTCACACTTTCGTCTTCGGTGCACCCCCCTACATCATCATCGCAGTATTCTTAGCACCCGTCCAGCTGTCCACCCTTTCCTCCTTCGCCTCCGCCATTCCATCCACCTGTCGAGTACCTGTGCTCACCCCCTCACCCCCGGTCGCCCGCCCGCACCGGCAAGGCAAGCTTGTCAACAAGGGGCGCCACCGGGCTCGCGTGTCGTCGTGTGCGCCGCCGGACCCAGGACCAGGACCAAACCAGACCAGAATCCGACGGGGACCCTTGCTGGTCTCTCGCACATATACTACCAGCTCTTGGGCCGAGACCCTTCTTCTCGCCCACCACCCGAGCACCCTCGACGTTCTGGGCCCTCGACCGTGGCTCGTTGACTCTTCTTTTTTTTTCTTTGCCAGTCGATCTTTCAACACCCCCGGCTGACGGAGTTTCGTCCGCGCTTGTCCTGCAGCCTATCAGTCTTGTCGACAGCCTCGAACCACCCCGACAAGTTTGAACCCCAACCGCTGATCTGTCGCTCAGCCCCTCGAACCCTCGGCTTTGCTGCGCAGCTCCTGCACATCACTTGCCGCGTGGCGACGATCACAAGCCCTCGCATTGCTGCGGTTGGCGACCTCACGTTTCGTCGAGACGTCTGCTGACTAGGCGCTCTTCGCCCTCACTTCCGACCCACGCACGACCCCGCGCCTGGCATTCGTCTTCTTCGCCCTTTGCTTTGCGCCTTCATCAACCACATGGGGTCTCGTCCTCACCTACCTCTTGCGCCGACCTCGTGGTAAACACCCACGCACAATACAACCTGTCAACATGGCCAACTCTCCAACCGACTCTTCCGGCCAATCCCTGCACTCGAGCCGTGTCGAGCTGCTCCTCTTCCGCCGTCAACAGCTCACCGACTCTCTCGAAGACTCTCCCTACAACGCCGTCGCCTACCTCGACCGCGCCATCGTCTACTCCGAGCTTGCCTACCCCGACCTCGCCGCCGGCGATGCATACCGAGCCCTGCTCTTGACCGACGAGGTTCTCAATGAAGGCTTTGAATACCATGAGCAGGCGAGAGAGGCCCTCGGAAGCCTGGCACTAGACCCGGTCCCAGAAGTTCTTGACCATGGCCTTCTCTTCAACCTGTCGACAAGCTTCATTCAAGAGCACCCCGACGACGTACCCTCGCAGATAGCCAAGCTCGCCTCGGTTCGCGCTTTCCAGATCCTCTCCCTGAACCTGCTACTTTGCGGCTGCTTGAAGAGCGCATCCGAGTTCTGCGAGCGTGGCCTCACGCTGGCCCCGACAAATGAGGATCTGATGCAGACCAGGGCGTACATACATGATATCGCGGTGCAACGGCTGAGGAGGCGCGAGTTCACCATTGCCGACCTGCCTGACTCGGGTCTCGTTCGCCGCGAGGTATACCCCTGGAACACCCATGAGCCGGACCGGTTCTCCGACGAGTCCCTCGACTTCCTCAACAAGGAGCTATCGCGCTTTGCCCCCAAATGCGCCGTGCAGGTGTCCGAGCTGCCGGTGCTACTGGAGGGGGCCAGCGACATGGACAGCTACGACATTATTCCCACCTGCAAGCAGCTCGGTCTTTTCGCCACACAAGACATTGGCCCGGGTGAAGTCGTTCTTGAAGAGTACTCGCTGGTGACCGCCAACAACCGCCTCAAGGAGCCAGTCTGCGATGCCTGCGGCTCCGAGCTGCCGCCACTCGGCAGCGACTCACCTGCCGTCAATTGCGACGAGTGCTACGATACCGTCTTCTGCAGCCAGTACTGCCACGACCAAGCACAGGAGCTCTACCACCCTGCCGTGTGCGAGAAGGACGTCGATAGCATCGCCAAGGACGGCGACGCCAAGGAAGCCGACGAGACACTCCACCTGTTGCTCCTGGCCAGGATACTGGCCCTCTCCAACAACCAGGAGATCCACCCCCTGGAGACGAAGCAGATCAAGTACATCTGGGGCGACTTTGTGCCGTCCGCCGACAATGAAATCGACCTTTCGCCCAGGGCCGAGCCACCACCACAGTGGACCCTCCCCTTCTCCTTCAAGTACAACATCGAGACGCCGCTGCACATCCTCGAGAAGATGGACATTGACATCTACGCGACTCTGGCGCACCACGACATCTGGGTCCTCAACACCTTGTACAGCAAGTTCCGCGGCACAGCCTCAGCGCGCAAGAACCCCCGCGACGGTCGCCCCGACGTCGCCGCCGTGCACCCCTTCTGGTGTCTGGCCAACCATGACTGCGACCCCAACGTCACCTGGGAATGGGGAGGCAGGATGGTGCTCTGGGCGCGCAAGGAGCGCGTCGTGGGCGGTGGCCCCGGCGGCCTCAAGGCTGGACAGGAGGTTCTCAACCACTACTGCGACGTCACGCTGCCCGTCGACCAGCGTCGGGAATGGGCCAGCGGCAGCCTCGGCGGCTGGTGCATGTGCAACCGGTGTCGCACCGAGGCGGGCGAGGTCAAGCCTCACGTCAACGGCAAGATGTCGGAGTGATCCGGCCGTCGGCCTCCCGCCGACAAGGCATTTTCTTTGGCAGCCAGCGAGCGGAGCGGGAAGCGGGCGCCGCGGTGAATTTCAGCTTTCGATCTTTGGGCGAAACGGTCTCGGGAAACAAGGGTTGGGAGGGGAGGAGTCCGCATACCCCAGGGCGCTTGGGAGTCGAAACCCACCATTTTCCTCACGTACACGTCATCTTGATATCCTTTCCCTTTGTTCCCCCTTACACACACGATGCATACAAGGCGGTTGGAGGTTGGAGGTGGGGCGTTGCTGGACACCTGTGTCCGGTTCGTCTGCTTCTTATACCCCGCCGCCATCACCATCTACAAGCGGCCCATCTTGGGGCGGCGCACCTTGGCGCCGCCTGGCGGAAACGTCGGCAGGCATCCGTCGTCAGATATATGCATGCCAGGAAAATGAAAGAAACACGAGGGGAGGGACGCAGCTTGCTGCGGTAGTCTTCCTGTTCGTCGGACCGGAAGTCAGCTTTCTACGCGCGGCGGACCGAGTGAGTGAGGTCTTGCATGGCGTTGCGGTGAACATGATGGTGTATTTGGCCCGTGGCATCCATGCTGGCCGATGTCTCCCGGGTGTCGGCGGCATCACTAGCCGTAGTAGGGGCCCTTCCATGCGCTTGTCCACAGCGCCCAGCTTGATCAGGACTCCCCTGGGAAGCCCCGGATGGAACAGCGTGAGAGGATCGTGGATAATGTCGTGTACTGATAAGTTCTAGTGGGTTGGATTGTACGAATTGCTGGTATTGGAAAGGACATGGACTGGGACTGGCTGATACCCAAGGACATTCGACCGGGGCACGGAGTATTTGGCGGCTGCCACGGATTGCATCTGGGACGGGATGGTGTTGAGACCGTAGATTGTTATGATATGTACTGAGACTGATTGCTTTGAAATAGGATCCTCTGGAGGATGGACAGTTGAGATATTTGGTAGACCAGATTGACCAATTTAGATGTGGGAAAAATGGAAGCTGTTGAATAATGCAGATATTCTTGGTAAACTGATGGCAGAAATCTCGATAAGTGAATTGCTTGAGAAGCGGAGGCAGCATTGTATAGAGAAAGAACATGCCAAAGGGGCAGCAGCGAAGGCTTCCAGATGGGATGACTACGGGCCATTGCCCACGTGCAATCTCGCGATGGTTGTTGAGGTCGGGCAGTCCACGGTGCGGCGGTGCATTTCCGACCTGGACCCCTGTGGGTCCTTACTTCCCCATGTTGCCCCCACTTGGCCTAAGCGCCCGCCGCTCGGGCCACTTATGGCACCAGGGGAAAACATTGTTCGTGCATTGTTCGCCCTTTCAACATCCAATCTCATCTCATCTCACCTCCTTCGATAACATCCCATCACCAACACACCTCGACGTCCCTCCGGGTTCTCCCATCGCGTGGCTGCATCTCGCTGTTGCATCCCCTTGCTGCATCCATCTCGGGCGGACAATGGATCGACCAACTTTCAGCTAGCAACCGATTGACTTTCGACGACACCGACCGCCTGCACAGCTCGCGATGCATCGAGTCGGATCACTGCCATGGCCCAAGCGTAGATGCTGCCCGGCAGCGTCCATCAGCCTGCTTCATTTCTACATCTCGAGCTTCAACGGACTCTCCAGGAACTATCATGCGATCTCTTCCCACACCAGACCTCGAGTTTCGGCATGCCCTGCTGCGAGAGGCACGTCGTTGTCGAGCCGTCCGGGTATGCAGGTGGCGCACTTGCATGCTGATCGAGGGCGCGAAACTCGGGCCGGCCTCTTCGAGGACGCTTCAGACAGGCTCACCGCCTCGGAATTTATGGCCTTGGTCTCTCTCCCGCCATCAACGTCTTCCCAGTCCACAAAACGAAAACTAAATCGAGGCTTCAAGATGAAAAGACTACGAAGGCGATTTTCCTCGAATCCGTCTGGCAAATCTCTGGCAGGCCTCTCCACAGACGCTTCAGACAGGCTCACCGCCTCGGAATTTATGGCCTTGGTCTCTCTCCCGCCACCAACCTCTTCCCAGTTCACGAAACCAAAATCAAATCAAGGCTCCACAACGGAACGACCACAAGGACCATACACTCGACGTCAGCAGCGCGGATACCGCCGGCTTCGGACCTGCTTGCACTGCCGCCAAGTGTTTGAAAGCATCAAGGAGAGAGAGAAACATGCTGCCATTGCACACCCCATGAGTAACAGCGTTATTCCGCCATCTTCACCAGAGTCAGCGCCGCCATCTTCATCAGAGTCAGCGCCGCCACGAAAGCATTCTAGCTTGCTTAAGCGGGGATTGAGGTTACTCCGTCATTATCGGACCTGCTCCCAGTGTAAGCAAACGTTTGAAACCATGGGCGAAAAGAACAAACATCTTGCCACTGCACACCCCGAGATCGAAAGCCGCAAGAACCAGAACCGTCTTGTCACTGCACGCCACAAAAGCAGAAGCATTGGACTATCATTTCCAGCCGAGCCAGTACCGAGGTTTGTACCAGGTGCTTCCGTTGTATCCCTGTCCAAGAGGCCCGTCAAAGAGTTCATCGCTCCACGGACCGCCTCGCCATCCGACGAGGCAACAGGTCTCAACTACCGCGGTAACAAGTACTGGGAACTCTCAGCCGAAGAGCAGCACCGAGTCAAACATCTTCTCCCGGAAGCCTGCCACTCTCGATACGAGCTCTGGAGTGCGCAGTACACATTCCCAGATTCGCCGTCGGCCTTCCTGCCCAAGAGGAAGCAGGTGGGGGAAGATTTTCTCCGCACGTTAATGGAATGTCCCGGCAGAGATCCCACCGCTCCGAAGAAGACGGCCATTTTGTTGGACTGCGAGTTTGATGGAGCCCGGGACGAGAACGGAGTCCAACTTGCATGTGTAGACAAGACCCTGACCCAGATCCACATCATCGACTTTCTTTCGGGTGCGACATTGGTACGTCAATGCTGAGCTCTCCGTCTCCTGTTTCCGTTGTTCTCGAAGGTGTTCCTACTTTCATGCAATGCGGGACCCAAGCCCGAAACAGCACTTCAAAAAAAAAGGGTACTGACCATCATCTGCTGCTTACAGTACGACGCCCTTATTCGCAGTCCAGACTCTTCCGAAGAGGATTACTGGAGGCGGAGGGAAACCATGAATGCTTCCCGCGCAAGTAGTCATGTGGTGGGGCAGGAGGTCTTGCCTGACTGGAAGGCCGCCCGCGAGGCGGTCTTTCGGTTTGCCGATAGCGAGACCGTCATCCTGGGACATGGAATGGCAGTTGACTTTCGCGCCTTGCGCATTCACCACCCGCTCATTGTCGACACGACAGTCCTGACCAATCTTCTTTCCCTGAAATCGGGCCCGGTAGGCCTCTACACTCCTTGGAATCTTGATTCTCTCTGCACCGGCCTCCTGGGCAGAAACATCCGCAATACTCGGATACAGTGGGGCGCCAAAAAGAAGATATTCCATGATGTCAAGGAAGACACATTGGCCACGAGGGAGATCATACTGACCTGCATGCTGCGACCAAGCCACTTCGAATCTTGGGCTCAGAAGGCGAGGGCCGAGCGCTGGGAGTGGGTTCAGACGACTATCCAACGCGCGCACAAGCATAGAGATTGGAAACAGTTTGTGCTCCTGTCGATACTCCAAGACCACCTGCTCGAGGAGCTCTGCAACCAAGACGGCTGGACCAGACCTGAGTCAGGGATGGTTTCCATACACGACGCCCGTACAGGGTATGGCGGACCCAGGTTCGAGGAAGACTTCGGCTACGGGCAAGTCTTTCCGTCCACTGACGCGTGGGAGGACCCGATGGTCTACGACCGCGTCCTGTAGGAGATTCGGCGGGAAGGTTTGCGAGGGGGCAGATCATGGAAGCGAACATTCACGTCAAGGAGATACCATGAGGGTAAGGGAGCCCGAAATCCATTTGTTATATCTATAGCATCTTGACGTCCTCGTCCTGAGGGGGGCCATGTCCCAGAGGATTAGCAGCTGGACGAACGTAGCCATCCGGTCGATGTTCCTCTGCTGCTCTGTGAGCCATTTCCATGGAGTCTTGATCGTCGAGGAGGTCGACACCCTGGACCGTGGTTGCGCGTCGGAGGTGCTCGGCCATGGCCTGGTGAAGCATGTCAAGGACGTTGGCCGTCTCGAACCGAGTGATGTAAGCCTTTGAAGGGAGTCGCTCCTGGTCTTGAGGAATTCGATGGTGGACAGAGTTTGTAGCCCAGCTGGGGTGGTAGACAACTAGACTTTGGCGTGGAGATTCTCGATGTGCTGCGCCAGGCCAGAGAACCTGCTTATGCTTGGTGTTCATGTACGCAGCGTTGCCTGCCACTGCCGTTCTTCGGCACCAGAGACCGTTTCGTATCTATTTCGTGTAGTAAAGTCGGGTGTAGTCATTTTCGTGTCTGGAGCTAAGGTACTCCTTGACAAGCGCGTCGAAATTTGCGAGTTAATCCAAAGCGCCCGCTATAGCTGATGATCATCAAGCTTGCTGATGCAGGCTGCAAGCTCGAATTTCATGGGCTGCTGCTCATGGAGACCTTTGATCGAGGCCAACAGCTGGGCTGTTGCTCCAGCTGGTCGTGACATTTATGCTGCCAGGGCCGAGGCTAGTGGCCATGATGGTGTCGATATCATACAGGGCTGGGTCGACAGCGATGTAACTCGACATGTCTGCCCTTCGACTTTGTTAGTGGCAGTGGCTGGGCGGACAGCGCGGAGCACTGCGTTGCGTCGACCCCAGTCGAGAGGTAGCCTGAAAGGTGCAGCTCAAGAGCCACCCATCATGGCTTTGATGTTGGCAAGGCAGATAAGTCGCTGGCTTTGTCCTGGGAATGGCGCAGTGGGGGACCTCTCCGTCTTGAGCGGTCGGAGTTGTGACGGGCGGCCATCTGAGAGTTGTGATATTTGTGTTCGCTGTGGCCCTCCATGGTCTGGATGGTTGGACAGTGGGAGTCTGGTACGGGGGCTGCCCGGGCTGATTGCACCGGAGACCCTGTAGTTTCTTGGGCCCGGGGTTTGGAAGTTTCATTGAGTGATGAGAGCGGCATTCATCATCGTCGAGGTTGCGGCTCCATCCAATGTAGTGATGTTGGTCTCGCGAACGGTCATGATCCATAGCTGTTTTCGGGCCATACTTCACAAGCAGGACGACGGATTTCCATTTCGGCTGCGGCGCCCCTTGAATTATTGCAAAGATGCAGTCAATCCCCAAGAAGTCCTCGACAAGTCGTCTGGTGGATGCAGGCGTCTCTTGAGGCCAGGGTGAATGCCGGCTGTGGAGGTGGAACTGGTGGTCTGCTATGCTCAGCGCTCTGTCGAAGATCATGGCCACAGGCGCGCAAAAGCAAGCACGCCTCGTGTACCACCGCTGCCCAGTAGACTGTAATTGATTGCCTCTTCAAGCGAGTTGTCCTTCTTCGTGTCTATTTTTGAGACAGCCAGAGACAATGGTGCTTGCACAGTCGATTACATACCCGGAGACGCATGGCAAAGGAGGCTTCAGCATAGAGCCCCGAATAACCAAGAGAGACTCCCCTCGTCGACGCTCGCTGGAGGGCGTCCAGCATCCAACGCCGAGGTCCTCCCGAGTCTGCAATTTGCATATATTGGGATTGATTACGTTGCATCCTGATGGCGATCGTAGGCAACAACAGCCGTCGAAAGGCGATGTTTCACGTTGGAAACGGAGCATAGGTTGGCCTGCTGGTTGCTCCTTGATCAACTCAAGGGCCCGGGGATGTGAAAAAGTTTGAAGTTGCAGGTGTCGGTTGCGCTTGAGACGTGAACGACGGCAGCCAGGCAAGTATGTCGGAGTAGGACATCTCAGACCCCCAATCGTGGCGTTCTAGTCCAGGGGGTGTAGTGTGACGGTTTCGTGGCCTGACAACCTCGGACGCTTGGATCCGTCCCCTGCGCCCGGTAACTTCGCTCACGTACCGGCCTCGTAGTACCCGACGAGATCCTTCGTCGTAGTCGCTGTCGAATGTTGGTTTGACGAAAAGACCACTGTGAGAGCGGCCGTGAAGGTCGAAACCGGGCGAGGCGGGACACACTGCCACCGTCAAAAACACAGGAGGTTTGAACAATTGGACTCCTCCCGGTTCACAAACTTAGGAGTGGGTGCTGTGAGAGAGTCTTGGCGAGGGAAGGCCGTGGGCGAGGAAGGCCTTTTAAATAGTAGCCCGGCAGTGACGCCTCCATTCAGAGTTTGGTTCATGACAAAGATGGCTTGCGATGGCGCAGCCTGCCTGGAGATCCGTCTCCAAAAAACCACGATCGGGAAACTCAACCTTAATAAACTTAGGAGTGTGCCAAGCGAAGGTGTCCTTGACCCATCGCTTACCCGCGTTGGCGACAATGAAGTTGATGATTTCATGCGGGGCGAGGGCAGATGCTTTGTCTTGGCCTGAGTCGAGGATGGCATAGCCCTAGTTGATCGACCAAGGAAGACTCTCAAACGTAGGGAACGTCGTTGCCCGGCTTCGGAGGGCTGGTCAACCAGAGGCACCAGGTGCATCGTGATCGCCCGATGCCCGGGAGCATTGTGGCTCGGAGCCTGGAGAAGGTTTTGATTTTCGGCTTCCATTGGCTCTCGATGCGTCCAAGGACCTTGACTCTGAAATCTGAAGTCGAGGAAATGAACGTATGAAGTCCGCGGCGGAATCTGCAAGCCGCAGAAGTTGGGCCCGGATATGCTTAAGACTTTTTGAGCGGCGAGGGGTGTATTGCGACCTTCAGGAATAGGGATGAAGTGATGAAGGGGTAGGCCTTGAGCCGAACACCTCTGGTTGTACTGTCGCCATCGTCGTCGTCGCCCTTTCCGCTGTCGGAGTTGTCTGGGACTGTCAATCTCTCCCAGCCAAGGCAACGTAGAGACATTTCCAGCATCTTCTTCAGGCAGACTGAACTGGGACGGGTTCCTTGAATCCGATTAAGCTTTCAATGCGGAACCGTTGAACGTCTTGGATGTCGGGCAACTGTTGACGAGACGAAAGTTCATCCGGTTCAGCTCTGTACATGGCGAGACAGGTCAGATGCCACCGCCTTGGGGAAAATCTTCGCGTGTCTCTCAAGCTGGCAGGAGGAAGAAGACCGCCAGTTGTCCTCGAATCTGACAGGTCCACGGGTGGAATGATCGCCGGAATGAAGTATCGACCCAAATCACCCATCCTCGATAATTGCGATCGTCGATTGGTGGGGATGTTTCCGAACAGCAAAGTTCGAGTGGCCTGAAGAGGGCGTGTCTATTGTTCCTCGGTGTGTATGTGATCGCCCAATCCTCCCATCTGGACTGTTGCTTTCGTCGTGGGAGGTTGTCGTACCACTTTGAGAGGGGACTGCCCTCAAGGAGCCACATACCGGCCAGCGCAGCGACCATGCCCTCCAGAGATGGGCGAAGGCGATAGTTGAATGCATAGAAGTCGAGGCGCGGTATTGTGCAGAACATATCCAGCGTCTGCGTGGTCGGAAGGCTGCGGCGTACTTCCACTGGGCCTGCGGCGGCGCGTTGGTGCTCACGACCATACGGCGGCCATTTCCTCAGGCCGACCCCGCGACTACGATGGGAGAGGCTTCAGATGATACGAGCTTCCATCTTGGTCGCGGGGTTGGATGGGGGATGAAGCGCAGCGCACCACCCGGAACCTGGATGATGAACCAGGGCTCGGCTTCGAGCATCACTCGTCCGTCCCCAAAACCGGCATCGGGATCCTCGCGCTCTCATCTGCATCGTTCGGCATGATTCCGAGGGCGAGGGACATTTTGGTGGGCCCGGATTTGGGTTAGGTTCAAGATTTGAAGCAGTCTTCGATTGAACCACAGTCAACTTGTTGATTGGACTCGCTCAGGCGGAGCCCAGTGTTGGATGTGTATGCCAACAGTGGTAGTCTCCTGGATGCCGAGATCGTGAAGAGGTGGGCTGGCCGTCAAGGCAGGGCGACTCCTCGGACCTCCCTTCTTTCCGGCTGGAACCGCAACGGATCCGGATTCCTCTTCTCCTGTGCTAGTGAGCCCTGATCAGGAGTCGGTGATCCAGGCTCCCTTTGATGACGGTGGTAGTTGGATAGCGATGAATTTGGTAGCTTCCTCGAAGACGTCGTCGAGGTGGAACGTATTCTTTCTCTTAGGTTTGATCGAGAACCATGTTCTCAAGGTCGAGTGACGCGATGTCCCAGACGACAGCAGGCATTAGTACTGGTTGACAGTTTGCCAGTCTTCAGGCCAGAATCGAGTCATTTTGATGCTCGCGTCACTGCATGACGAACGCCAACCAGGGTAGGGGGGAAGATTTGATCCGTCTTCTTCCCAGCCTCCGAATCGCAAATGTTGTCCACCGCCTCGTCTAGAACGCCGCCGACGTGTCGGTCCCAGAACTTCACCACTGACTCTTCGTTCGTGGCGGAGACAGAGGGTGAGGTCGCAAGGGGTGTAGTGACATCGTCCTGACCTTGCTGGCTGCCAGTATTTGGTCTGGACTTGGGCCAACTGACCCGACACGAGTGTGAACTCTGTTGACGCACGATCCCAACCCGACGAGTGAGGTTTGCCGTCGAGCACACGGGAAAGGCCGGGCCCCGGAGGAGTCCAGTCTTGTCCACGTCTACCTCAAACTCTCGCTTCGGCTGGGAATGGCGGGCATTTGATGTAAATGGCATGCCACTTGGTAGACTCCATGGACACCTCCAGCTATTGCGAGAGCGCAGGCCCTCCCTATGGTTCGCTGGCAGTGCGCGCTCTCGCCGGCATCTGGCGCCGGATCGACCGATGTGAACCAGAGACGCGACACGACGGCGTGAAACAGCGCAGACTCTGCATCCCGGACACCATGAGGATGAGGGGCTGATGGACTGCCATATCGCCATCAAGACCCGGTCTCCGGGGCGCCCCTCCAGCGGGGCATCAGGTGATGGTTGGGTCGCGGACTGACACTGAGGTGGACTGTGACGGCCCTTCCCCCAGACAGGTATCGCTGGTGAATGCTGGCCGAATACACTAGAGCAATGCAGCCTGGCAACTCGTTCGCGTATCACTCGGTAGGTTCACTCATAGCCTGCTCGTCGCCGGCCCGCAAGCAATTCAGGCCGAGTGCGGCGTCGAGCCATACAAGTCCACGTACGGACGGCACTGAGCTCATGGAAGGCCTGGGACTAGGTTGGTGTCAATTGGTGTTGGCTGCGGTCATGCGAAGCACGATTGCGTGCCCGTGTTGAAGGGCCGCAGGCGTAAAGCTTGTGCATACAAGCTTTTCGCTTCCAGGTAGAAGCCTCAGCTTCTTCTGTCTCTACCAAACGATGGGATCGTCAAATAGCCTGCAGTGCCTCGATGGGCCCGGGGTTCATATGGTGAAACTTCGTTTCCTCATTACATGTCCAACGACAAGATGATGCTTCGCGGCATGTTCCAATGCTGTCAATGTCATCGTCGACTGGCAGCGTGTTGCAATGGGAACAGTACCCAGGAGATTTCAGAACGCGGTCGGCGGCGTCCATGAGTGGGATCGGCACTCTGGCCTCCGCGAAGACAAGTAGATGCGGTTCTCGCAATAGTGCTGACTTGGGCGGCGGGTTGGATCTGCCTTGGTGCCAATCCCACTCCGCTCCCAGGCCCTCCAGAACGGCAACATGGGAGACGCCCGCAAAGCCCAGTGCGATGTCCAGGAATGTCTGGAAACGATCCTTGCCCCATGTCGATCTGGCGTCACGGTGGGCGGCGGAGTCGTGGAGTTGAGCTGCATTGCGGGATAGGGAGACCCTTTGTAAGGTTGATCAAGGTCTTCCAACCATCTAAGGACACGGCACGGCCGCCCAGGGCGTCTCTGGCCAAAGGGTGAGAACCAGGCTAGATGGTTCTTGATGGGTTGAATGCAGACCAAGCATTCATCGGCGACCTCTTGTCCTGTTCCATAATGTGGTTGGGGCAGCCAGTGCCAGGTCTGATTCCAGAGAGGACAGAGGTTCGACAAGTGGAAAACACGAGTATGCTTTTTGAAGAGACCGAGTTGTCCGGATACTTGCAAGATCGAAGTCCCGATGAAAAGGGGAACGGATCCCTGGCAAGACTCATGTAGGTCGGTGCTTGCATGTCTATCAGTGCGCAATAGCGCTGACTTGGGCGGCGATCAAGGCCTGAGCAGGCGTGCCCAGGACATGGGCCATGCCCGTGCTGCGCGGGGGGCTAGATGCCAGAACAGCAGAGTTGGCGGATGAGGCACCAGGGTAGAGCGGTGAAAGCTGCGGGCTTCCGGTGATGGATGAAGCACGTGGATCAAGGCTGGCAGCCTCCAGCTTGTGCTTCGGGTCGAGACCACGGAAGATGGAAAGCTTTCCAGATATTATTCGCCCCAATAGGATGTCCGTAACCCTTTCGGGCGGCCGCAACATTGTGGCCCCTCGGTGGATCCAGTCGGTCTCGTTGACCTGGCCATATCTGCATGCGAGATCTGTTGGACGGACCGAGAGATCCTTCATGATCATCGATCGTGGCCTTTGATCATGTCCTTGTCCAAAACGCATCATCAAAAGCGCAGTAGAACTTGAAGGGCTCGGATGGCAGTACTCAACAGGCGAGTTGTGACAGCTCCAGTCATGTTGCCGGGCGTGTTTCGGGCCCGGGGGGCCATTTGCCGCAACCTCGGCGGCGGGTGATCGTCGGGTGCCTTCCTGGGATCCGGAAACTACTTCGGGGAGCTCGTTGGCAGTAAGGCAACGACTGATGATGTGTCGGTACATCCGATGTGACAGAAGTTATGCGAGTGTGGAGATGGATGAGGCGGGCGTTGTGACGACTGAGCTATCACGCCATCGGAACCACGGCGATGGTGGTGGGCTGCTGAATCTTCGGCAGCACTCTGAGGCATTCTTCAGTTTCGCCAAGAGGTGATGGTAGGCGCCACCGCCTTCATCTATCCGTTGCTTTGCACCGGGAAATGATGTAGCAGGTGTGCTTTCCCGAGCCTGAACGTTCGTACACCATGCTGGATATCTCAGCATTTCTTCTCCGGTTTGAGATGACATGGCGTTCGTCATTCCGGAGCCTCTTTGTGTGGCGAATGGTGAGGACGAAGGTCTTTCTTCATCCTCCATCCGCGCCTCATTCGAAAGGGCCCGGGGCGAAGTTGAGTAGACTGATGAAGATGCTCGCACGATCGCTGTCGAGTGTGCAAGTGAATTATTGCCCTTCACCTCCTCGAGTAGAGAGTATAGTGAAGGGATGTTGGAAGCGGCGCGACACCCCTTCCCGTTCGTCTTCTTGAGCGGAGGGGTGTCTTGTGTTGATCCAGCGTCACTGGGGACGGCGGAGTGATGGGAATAAGTAGTATCTTGTGATGAAGACTGGAGATCACGGAACACGAGACCCGATCTGAGGCCGTCTTCCACCAGGGTTTGGAAACCTATCATGTCCAGCTCGGCACAGGAAGTCTCTGGTCGATGGTAGGGACGGTCGGGATGTTGGTGGACGCCTCTAGAGTTCCAGAGGGCTGAGAAAGCCTTTCCCACTCTTCGACACGGGCGTTCATGTTGTCGGGCTGTAGCGCAAGGGCGTTGCGCTCGGTGATATCGTTTTGCCGACCGGGTTCGATGGCCGCCTTTGGCTGCCCAACACCTTGTCGCAAAGGCCACAGTCTGGCCAGGTCTAGTAGAGATCCTCAAGACTGGATCGGCCACGGCCACGGCCACGGCCATCAATGTGCCTCGATGTCTTTGACGGACTTGCCTGGCTTAGGAAAAGCGCCGGTACCAGCCATTTCATCGCCCCCAGCAGATGATGAGAGGAGAGTTGCGAAGGCTGCTTTTCGTCCCCAGCCAAGGCGCTCGCTTTGGAAGTACTTCGTATCCTCGCAGCCGATCTGTACCTTCATGACCAGCGAACGTGACCTTGAAGACACAGGTCCTCGGTTGACAACCCGAGAAAGCCACGAGGATTCTTCCCGTGTGAATGGCAGTCACACCAGGGCCTGCCTCAAGCGAGAGACAGTATATAACCTGGACCGGGACCCGACGAAACATCTTCTTTGTCTTTGTCGCGTTGTTCCACAGTCCACCGTCTTCGTACTGCGATGCTGGAAGCGGGCAAACGATGCTCGCAATTGATGATGCGGGTGCCTCGCTTCTTCCTAGCGAGATCAAGGTCAGCGTCGCATAGTTTGTAGCCCTCGGCACCACCCGCAACACGGTTGAAGATTTGCAACAGGGCCAGAATCTTGTGATCTGAATGCCCGAGTGTCAAAGGACCGTCATCGTCAGGGAGGATGGAGTAACAGAGCCGACGTTGCTGTCGAATTGTTCCAAACCGCCCTTTTGCGGAGCCATGGCCCTGACTTGCTCGTGCAGGTCCTCTCGACTCATGTCAAGTCGTTGCAATCCGCGCCGACTTTGGCGCCGTTGCCAACGCCGGAGGTCGGTGGCTCCGGCTGCTGGACAGTTCGACAACCTCTAGTTGGACGTTCCCTGTCCAGTGCTGGGAGGTAAGGCAACCTTCTGGGCCCGGGGTAGATCATTCTCATCCAAGTGAGATGATTTTGTAACAAAAGTTGAAAACTTAGACATCGCGGGATCTGACGGCGAGGAGTGTCTTGGGGCCTCTTCTTTTCTGTTTAGTGAGGGTGTCGAAATGGGCGACGGAGTCGAATGATGATAGCCTGGATATGGCAATCATCTGGATGAAAGCGACCGTCAGCGAGCCGGCATTGCAGATGTCGGCGTCAAGGTCATGTGGTGTTGTCAAGAAGGTTCAAGAAGCTGTGATAAATCGACGAGGACAGCCCCAGCCGTAGCTCGGCGGAATTCGTTCGGGACAATTGGGGTCGGCATTGGTATGGTATTGGGGGATCTTGAACCTCCCCCTGTCATCAAAACAGGCCGCGTTCTCCTCCTGGCGGAAGTCGAAAAAGTCCTCCGGGTAGGCGAGGATACGCCAACCGAGGGGCAACTAGGCCGCTGCACGAGCAGGCTCTTGGGCCTCCTGCTGGAAACGGATGGCGAGGAGACGGAACTGCAGGGAGCTGGGCGTACATGTCGAACCATTCTGGATGTCGCACGATCTGCCCGGTTGTGGGGAGAGCCTGCCAGAGCAAACGTCGATTGTAGCGGCCCCGATGATCTCTGGCAAGGCGAATATGCTGCGGGTGCCAGATATTCTCGCACAGCCCAGAAGCGCAGAATGGCTCTCAAGATCGGGGTACTTCCGAGCGAGTCCTCCTCATCCTCCTCCATCCCCGAATCCTAAGACGGTGGTGCTTCTGTGTGATCGGGAGGAGGGCCTCGATATCAAAACTCAGGACAATTGTCAGGATGACATCAGGGGTTTCATGCTTGCTCCTCCACACGCGATGCTAAGGAAGACCGGTGATCTGGAAGCCCATCATATGCTTGACGAGGGGCACCAACCATCTCGTCTGTCATAGGGGCGCCACACCTGTTTCAGCGACACCGTCTTGCACAACGGTGAATGGCGCCACAGACTGGAGCTCCGCAGAGTCGAACTGGCTAGCCGCCGAGGCCAGCATACGATGGCCCAGTCGACCAAACTGACCAGTCATCCGGTCGAGAATATATCTTCGTGGGGTGGGCGGATGAGCAAGAGGCGCCAACACTGCTCCAGAGGTAGTCGAGGCCAATTATGAATGTGAGTTGCCAATCGCTTCAATGGGCCCGGGGGCAATTTTGTTGCTGTCGTGCTGGTGATGCCTCGCTGGCACGTTCGGAATGGGAGCCCGAGCTGCCCGCTGGGCGGAGTGCGTGCCGGCCACGCATAACGGTGATGCGCACTCTCCCACCATGTCAAGGCTGATGTTGCTGTGACATTGCCGCCCTGGGAGAACTGGAAATAAAGATGGAGACCACGTTGTTCACATGGATCTATCCTCTATGATGAGCAGAAAATCCTGAGGTGCAGGATCAGGCGTTCTTGACTCATTGACGCGAGATGTTTGATCGTTGAAAGGGAAGGACATCGGCCATTCAGTGGTCGGCCGTGTGGAAGCATTCGACTTGGCCTGGCCTCATCAAGGATTCAACCAAAAACAAACGTCCGCGTTGCATGCCCCCATGAGGAGGAATTGGCAACCGTCGGATGTTTGCAACAGGGCAACCGTCAACGTTTTCAGTAGTCTGGCAAAAGACGTCAGGGGGTGGCAGGGTTGGTTTGGTTACTGAGAAAGTCGGACGATGTCTCGTCGGCGAGCTCATGTATTCGTTCTCTGAGGCGGTCTGGTACGCGGCTGAGAGGTGAGCTGATCTCACCCCTGCGGATGCCACTCTCGACATCGTCGAATTGGTCGCCGTTTGCCACCATGGCGAGTCCCACCCGGAGGGTAGGGAGTTCGGGCCCGGAGCGAAGGGGACGAGACCGGGTTGGTGGAAGGTATAGAGGCAGAGGAGAACTGCGACAACTCAAATACCGTCCCAACCGTGGCGGCGGGGGTGTTCGTGAGACTTGCCCGTCAGCCACTCGGAATGAAGAGAGCATTCGGGTGGCGGTAGCGACGCTGAGGATGAGCCAGACGAGCGCGGTTCGCCATGGCATGATCACGAACCAGCCGTTGCCATCGACCCAGCCTCGAAACGGGACCGAGAGCGTGTATTCATGATGTTCACAATGCTGTACTCCAGCAGACTTTCAAAACCCATTGATGACCAGCGCGGAGGAAAGCCGCTGCTAGATAGGTTGAGCCTGGGAAGGGGTGTCTGTTGGTTGGGACCAGCGTTCCCGAGAACGGCGACGAGATTGTTGGGTATCGATGGGCCCGGACAAACAAGTTTGTTCCCGTCCGGGCATTAAAAGCATTCTAGTCGCTTGTGCACATCCCACTGGTGGATCGCGCGAACATCATGACCGGACTGCTTTCGCGGGATGCCAATGTTGGCGCTGATGCGGGGTGACTTTGGTGTCGGGATTCGATGACTGTTGTGCTGCTCGTGCAGAGAGAACCCCCAATCCTTGCTTGTGTTCAGCACTGAAGCTATGTTCCAGCGTTTCATCAGCCGTGACGAAGAGAATGATGGCTGATAGATTCTTCATGAACGGCATCATCCGCAGTGGCGGTATTCTGGCAGACTTTCGATTCTCCACCGTCGACGTGGGTGCGATGTGAAGAGATGGTGTTGACCTGTGGGCCGATGTAATCTGGCTTAGTGAGGACCGAGCTCACCGGCCGGTCTGGCCAGCTCGGTGTAGGTCAGTCATTCCGGTGTAGGTCGGTGTAAGCCGTAGCAGGTCCGGCGACGACAATTCCGAACCGAATGCCGGCGTGTACTGTTGGTATCGTTACTTGGGCGCGATGACTTGTAGTCGTCATTGCCATCTCATACTGTCCAGATCGGATCCAGGCAGCTGCTTCAGCGTTGCGTCGATCCACGACTTCTTGGTAATGACGCCTCTCGTCATCGTATCATGAACAGCTTCTTGTCTATGGTCACATGGATAAAACACCTCCCAGGCGCTGGTCCATGGGCGACGGTTCTCAGCGGGGAGCCCATGACGCTCGCAAGGTCTTCACTGTCGCTTGGGGATCAGATTGGGCCCGGGTCCTTGGTTGTTCAAGACGTCGAGGTGTTGCAGGGAAAAAGCGCTGTAGCCTCTGGGCGAGTCGGGTTCCCAAGGTCTCCAACGACTGAATAACGGCGTTGAGTGCCTCGACCGCGAACTTCGGTGGCAAGGCGACTCCGTGCTCGATGTGCGTCTTTTGGATCTGGTCAGTGACGTTGATGTCGGACTGGAGAAGTCTACCGAGTGTCGTGACCATTCGCGAGCGCTTGACCCGTTTGTTGCGCTCCAAACCACCGCGATGGCGTGTACTTCATCATTTTTGCCCATCTTGCGCCGAAGTCTCCGGCTTGGTCGGCTTGCGATTGCGCAGGTGTGCGTCTTGCACAGCTCGTGGCGAGCTGGCTGGCCATGATTGACGGCAACCTCAGGAAGCTAAAGATGTCGCATGCGTGCCTGTCGCAGTAGTTGCAATCGGACAGGCGCTGCCGAGAGCAACCTGAGATGCGGCAGCATGGGTTGTGATGAAGGCAGTAGACCTCCATTTCTTCCACTCGAACTCCTCACCTGGAGCTTCATATCTGGAGGCCGTCTGACAATGGGGCCAGGTGAGCCCCTGGTCAATGAGAGCCCTAGGGCTCTCCAGTATGGCTCAACCATCCGACACTCCCATGGAGCGACTTCATGCCCGAGTTGGTAAATCGTAGCGGCATCGTCCTTGGACTAGTCGCGGAGATTCAGTGCGTAGGCATTGTCTGGAAATACAGCTGTCCTCAATAGCAGCCACCAGACAGCCAGCTCCCCTACCGATGCGGACTGGATCACAAGCTCCTCTGGTTCCTATTGATAGATCGGCCAGTGTAACTCCCAGATGTGATGTGAGAGCATTCGAAAGAGGCGGAGCTCATGTCGCTGACCATGGTAGCCCCGCTGCCTTTCTATCGGGAACGCTGGGCAAGTCGGTCGTCCGCATCTTGTCGCGAGATGCGATGGCCGCGTGTTTAGGAAGAGTCCTTTTGCGCCACTTCTGTGCCGGCACCACAGTCGACGGGGAATCGACCGCCCAGACCACCCAGTCCTGGACAAAAGGCAAGCAAACTCCGCCGTCCCCGCTCGCTGTCGACAGCTGCTGGAAGGCAACCGTCGCATCTCTTTGTGGACAGGCGCAAGGCATGAACCGTCTTGTGCAGATCTGTGGTGCCCGCAACGCAGGCCGGTCTGTGTCCTTGAACTCGGCGATGATGATGCCCACCTTCTGCCATGACTCTTGGGCCGCCGCCGACGCGGAGCCATGGTCTTGATTGCGTCGCCCGGCGGCAGCAGCCTCTTTTGCAGCGATCATGGGCGCCAAAAGAGGTTGAGGATTGAACATCGGCTGCAGACCCGCCACTACTGATGCCGTGGCGGGCTGTTGACGGGTCTTTATGGGCCCGGTGTATACTCTGTGTATACGAGTTGTCGTTTCTCTTGTGGAGAAGTTGAAAGACCATTCTCAGGGAAGGGTTTTCAACGATTTTGTAAGGTTGACAGTTTGTCTCGCTTCGAATCGAGTTGATTCTGTGTATGTGCGGGTGATGTGCTCCGCCGGGTTGTGGGAGGAGGGTCGGAACCGCTGAAGCTTCTCGATCCTGGACAGCTCGCAGAGATCCTCAAACGATTTTAGGCAGGGTTATGGACATTTTCAAGTTGTAGGGGAGTCGTTGGATGTCGGATCAGTCTTCTCATGATGTATGAGGACTGGTGGCAAAACCACACGCTCCAAGATGTAGGTGTCCGCGATCCGGTGGCACCATGTACCACAAGTTGAGTTGAGTTTGCCCTTGCTAGCTCAAACCCATCGTGGTCTCGCAGAGCAAGCATTCTCTCCTGGCCGATCACGGTCGAGATTCTGTTCCCTCGCGCTGTGGGCAATTCCCCTCGAGGAAAAAGCGCCCATCCTCAAGGGCGTTGTCAAGCAAATGGTTGGACAGGGCACGATTTGGCTGTCCCAAAATTGCCTCCTGCAGCCCTTCAACATGCAGACGCATGGCCCGACTGCCAGACGAGAATGTCAAGATTGATCCAAATGTGCTCCTCACCCACAAGCTTTGTTTGCTTTCTGGGATTCGACGTTGAGCCTGGGCGACACAGGTCTTCCGCCCGAGGTGAACTCTGATTGTCTCTCCTGAGACATCCAGCTTGGTGATTCCTGGTACGTCCAACAGGACAAGGACAGGAATAACAGCCTCTGCCGGTCCCAATCCGGAGAGATTGTAGCAGGCCGCGAGGTCGGAGAGCCTGAATGACACATGTTCTCGGTCCTCAACAGGGTCCTTGGCCCTGAGTCCGGCTTGGAAGTACTTCTGGGCAAGCATTTCCTGGGGCCCGAGAACCTTCCTGTCGAAGGCCTCCTTCAGCTTTGAAGGCACTGCCATCCTCCGGGTTTCATGGACATGTTTTCCGACCCTGGAGCAAAAGTCTGCACGTCAGGCACCTCTTCCTCGGCTCGTCGCAGTAGAGATCCGAGAGCTTGTCGTCCCGGAATTCACAATGAAGCGAGAGGAGGGGAGCCGACAGGTCATAGCATCCCAACTGGCCGCTGCCCATGGTGCTGTCGAGCGGGTCGGGATTGTTTTGGAGGCCTTCACCCTGGAAGGGTAAGATCGAAGGATCAGGAGTCCACCGCTCCTCGACCATACTCTCTTCAACAGTTTCTACAAACATCCCCCCTCTCGCTTCATCGTGAATGGCTGCGAATGCTGCGGCAATGGAGCGAGGGGAGCCCAGCGTACAAACTGAGCTCGTGGAAAGCTTCCTTCTGGGAGTACGGCGACTCGATCTTGAGACACCTGCGGAGCTCCTCACCGCGTGTCGAGGGCTTTTGAAGTAAAGACGGACGATTACCGCCTCTTACGAACCAACGAACCTGCAGGGGGGGCCAGGGATCGGAGAACATTGGGTGTAGGAATCGATGGGCCCGGCTTGGTAAAAGTATGAATAAGATGTTTTGTTTGTTCCAGAAAGGGGTCATGTCAACATGGCCGATCGGGGTCTGGGGGTGTTGTGGTATCGGTGTTCCGCGCGACAGCATTCTGACCGACGTTCGTACCAGCAGGCGGTTCAGCATCAGCGGAAGCTTGTGGCTAAGCTCCCACCACCGTATGGCGACGTTCGTCTGATCGTCCAGCGTGTAGCCGCGACTCAAGGTATGGAACGCATCTCCGGCAGGAGTCCGACGCGAGCGTGACTGAAATTGATGTGCCGAATTGACTTTAAACAACGCGTCGACTGTCTTCTTCGCGTGTCTGCAGCGCGGGAATGATAATCTCGATTCCGGGTAAAAGCGGTGCTTCATGTCTGTCTGGGCCCGGCTTCTGGAGCAGAGTGCAGTGTTATTCCGACATTAGAGTGGCGGGGACAAAAGATTGAATTGAATTGATGTTGATCTTTGGCTCAAGGGCTTTGAAATGCCCAAGGAGACAACGGCGTGTTGACGATCTTTCCTCGTTCCTGGTCATCTCGACGACCACTGGGGATGCCTCAAGTACCGCAACATTAGAGGAGTCCAGCCGGGAGCTATTCTTGGTCCCCTTCGGTGTCACTGTGGAAAGTGCCGAAGGGCAAAATTGTACATATCGATGCGGAGAGCCGTGGTGATGAGGCGGGTGGACCGCCTTCTCTTTTGACGGCGTCCGATATCTGTAGGGCAGGGTTTTCCTAAGGAGCAACGACAAGGCTGACAATGGGCTGGACTTCCGGAGGACAATTTCGTGCCCCAGGATGACCTCATAAACCTTGGGGCATGCGCCGAGGACGACTAGGAGATGTGTCGGCATTGTTCTGCCGTCGCCTTCGTCACTCGCGCTCCCAGGGGTCAATTCGGCGGCCTCATTGAAGCAGCCACATGTTCTGGCGGTTTTCAGTCTCCAAATCTGGAGAGGGAAAGTTCCTCATGGAGTCGCGGTGCCAAAAAGAGGTAGGGCGTGTAGCCTCGCTCACTTGGGCATCTTCGAAGGACAGCTTTGGTCTTGGCTCTAGGCCGTCGAAGGGAGCGTTGGCAGCCAGCCCAAATGACGGCTGTCAAGCATCTAGAAACCGTGCAAGCCACTGGTCATCCAACTGCAAGCCATCTCGATGTCGGCGTTGGCTCGATCGCTGTACAAGACGCCACTCATCTCGACATCACCCCCGCCCTCGGGGACAGAAAGTCGGGACAACTTGGAGCTGCCACTGTTGTACGGGCGGGCTTCAGCGAACTCTATTCTCGGGACTGGAACGCTGTTGTTCCATCCGTGTCTTTCTCCGAGTCTGCTGATAGTCAACCAGGGCTTGGTGGTTCAAGCCGACCAGATCGTGACCTGGATAGAACATTGGAAAGACTTTCTCCAGGTTGAGAGTGAATGAGGTCCCCTTTTGATGCCGCTCGAGATTATTTCGTAGCTCATGCGTAATCTGGACGCACTTGTCGTTGCTTGGATCAAACGTAAGAACGTTTGTGATATCCTCGTAGCAGCACTTGTACGGAGGCATGGGTTCCATGGCTTGTCGAAGGCATAGGACTCTCCTCCAACTGCTGGGTCGGATCATCGCGACAGATCTGCCGGAGTGAGGTATTGGTGGAAGGCACATGCAAGATGCCAATTTGACAGAATACTGTGTCGTTATGGGCCCGGCTCGGAAGCCAGCTTGAGTTTGTTGGCGAAGGCTGTAGCAGGTGTCTCGAGAGAATGAGAATCACGATGTTGTAGCTGAGCCCGGCGGGCATTGTACGGCGATGACTGGGTGGCGGCACTATTCGTCAAGCTCAAGCTTGGGTTGATGCTGAGTCGGGCAGGCCAAATGAGGCTGGGGGTTCTTGTTCGATACTGCTCGTGAACCACCATGCGCTGGATGATGGGACACTGCTAGGGCGACTGATCGGTGAGAGACTGGTCTCGATTTGTCGGTGGGCGAAGACAAGCCGCGCAATTGTCTCCGGCGTTGTTGCTGGCGAGGCTTCCTTCGACTTGGAAGTGATCTCCAAGCCGGCACAGGGCAGCGTTTGGCCGTGCTGGTGGCCGCTGATGACCATGTCGGGAGATGGGTTGCTAGCATGTTCTCTTCCAGATGGGAGGGCTGGGTTTGTTGTAGAGAAGAATCGAATGCGGCGTTCGCTCGATGAATCGATGTCCCCAGCCTGAGCATGAACCAGACACCACAAACCGAGCGGAGGCATGTGGGCTGGGCGGCGGGTTCGTTCCCTACGTCGAGTAATGGTGGGACTGTTGCCATCAACGTAGCTGTGCTGCAGAAGCCTGTTCGAGGGTTTCGAAAGTTGGGAATTCCCCTTGACTTCGGACAGCACATGCAACTTCGAGGCTGGGGTTATCACTGGCGGCCGCGTCGTTGTTTGTGTTGCCGATTTTCTCCGCGAAAGTCGTGCGGCTCAACGCCTAAACACCGCGAGCTGCCAGCACTTTCCGGACAACCATGTCTGGAACAAAGCATGACTGCCATTCGGATCTTGGACCGGCTGAGGACGAGATTAGTAGTCGTCATCGTGCCAGTCCATGGGCCCGGGTCTTCGGGGTTTGTTGTGATTCCAACCCTAGCCAAGACATGTTGGCCTGGGGACATTGCCGTAGGTTGGCGAAGAGTGCGTCATGGAATGCAGAGATCCCTCCGCACCACGGCAATGGAAGTTTAACAAAGCCGTGTCTGCCGAGCAGCGGCGGATCCAGTGATTTGGCCCTGAATGACGGTTCTCATCATGTCCATCTTTGCTCCTCCTGAGACGATGAACGAATGCAACATCCAGTTGTGCAAATTGATGGGCTTGCTCTTGGCTGCCATGACAAATGACTGTGGCCGTTTTTTTTATTTCCCAGACAGAACCAGGTCAGGGGCTCGTGCGATGCTTCCCCGGCGAGGTGAGGCCGGGTGTCAGGTTTCTCGCCAAGAGGGGCCGCCGTCATGATCAGGACCACCTTGTCAGCATGACCATCATGTAGCCGGAAGTGGATGGCCAGCCGTTGCCGATACCCGAATAGCGCTACGTCAATCTCGGCTTGGAGCATTGCTTCCGACGGTAGGTAGATTCGCCGCGGAAGAAACCTCGCGGTTCTTGGCACGGCCGTTCTGGCTGACGCACTGTTTTCCTCCAGAACTGGGTTGGAAGATGTGTAGTCTCGTGGTCCCTCGTGGAGCAGAACCAGTCTCCTCGCGCCATGGCTTGTCACCCAATGTGGATGTAGTTGCGCCTTGACGCCGTGAGCGTTCTTTGGCGAGGGGTTTCCGGGAAATTATGCGAATAGGATGGGCCCGGGTTAGTTGTTTGTTGACGATGTCGTGGTAGGAAGTTCCGTGCAGGGATGAGACGCTGCGATAATACTGGGCGCGCCAGGGGATTCTGCTTGCTCAGCGGCCTGAGTATGGGTCGAAGTAGTATATGTAACCGGCTTTGTAGTCGGCGAAGAGGGTCGCGCATTGCACGGATCGTGTCAATGACGCAGAAACATTGTTTCCAAGCAGCTTGCCATGTTTCTGAAGTACAGCCGGATGTAATCCCTCTCGAGATCCGTCGCTCAGGATGTGGGAAAGCCTTGACAGCGCAGTCGACTGTTCCAGGTGGTGTACCGATGACCACAAGACTTGGAGCAGGAGTCAATGAGCCGCCATGGTAGAAGGTTAATGGCTCAGTCTTGCACTCTCGTGTCTGTAGATGCTCCGTTCAAGGTCTGCAACGTGATGGGGAACACTGGCCAGCCTGCAGTTTGAGTGGAAGAGTGGACAAGACCAGAGCCGGAGCCAGGAGTAAAACCATGTCCACCTCTGACTGCAGGTGGTGAGTATGCGTCCCGCACCGGCCGTTCTGAGCAGCATGCACTGCTTGCAACATTGTGCTCAGGGCATATGGAGCCCCGGCACACCACCGGCGTGCACCTTTGAAGCGACGAGGCTTCACATCTGGGTCCAGGGAGCAGAGCCCGGACGTAGAAAACGGGCAGGCTCGGTGTATTGGGGCCGTGTTTTGACCGGCGATACCTCCAAAGGCACGCCAGGCTGACCACCGTTCAGCGTCGTCGTGGAGAGACCAACCATGAGATCTCCCACACCTACTGGCTGGGTCGCTGAAGCTGCCCATGTACGCATCGGTTCAGCCTAGAGGACAACAACTTTCCACAATAACATGGGGGGTAGACGCTTGTTGCGTCGAAGGGCCCGGGGCGAATAGTTGGGGGCTATGACAGCCAGCTTGCTTGGTCATGATCTCCGTCCACTGTGATGTGACTTTTTCTGGCGGCGGTTCGGAGTTTGACTGGGTGTGAAGTTCTGAAGCGGATGAAGAAGAATTTTCGTAGTGCAAGGTGCACTTTGACTATGGTTGTGAAGACCGACAGACCGAAATCAAGCAGCACGAGTCGTTCGTGCTCCAGGCCTGTCCCGTTGTGCGATCATGTTTCGCCGGGACTTCGTGACGTTCTGGACGTGCCCAAGCATCTGCTTAGCTGTCTCCTCATTCGTGACGCGTGGGTGCTTCTCGGTGAGCATCGTGAGCTCCAGGGTGCGTTCCATGCTACCTAAATGCCAGTACATGGAGCTCTTTCGACGACTACTGTCATCGCACATTTGCGGCAATACATGGTCGCTTGTTGCAGAGTCTTCAGCGACGTTGGGGCGTCTCATGGTATACCCATCCCCAAGCAACGCCACTCCGCTCTGCGCCTCATCGCCACCACTTTTGTCGTGGTGTCTACCTGGCTCTCCGTCTGACACCGAGGCGGATCGAGTGGATCGTGAAGTCGTCGCACCCGGGGTCATCTGAATAGCAATGGCGCTGTGGTCGACAAGGGAGTCGATGATTGTCCTTCCCGTGAAGATGAAAGCAAACATGAGGGTCATGCCCGCCGAACCCGGTGGGTTCGCCCCGCCTCGTCTCTGGATGTTTGTCGTTCTCTTCGGAGGTTGCACCATGTTGTTGTCGAACCGTGCGGTGCCAACTCGGAGATTATGAAGACGACTTCCGGTGCAGCGGACCGAAGGGTGTCGGGACTCGAGTAGCTCGTCACAATCAAAGAGGAAGGCTCGGCGGACACCTGTAATTGCGCGATCTCCATCTGCCGGGCAACACCATGCATGGCAAAGGGGGCCACCACCCAGCCAGCCTTTGTCGACAAGAAGACTGTGGTGTTTTGCCTGCCGCATTGCAACGATAGCGACTCGAGTGACTGTTGCGACACACATCGATCCGGCCACGGGGATTCCGGGCGCATGAGGCATCAGGCTCTTCAGGGCACGAGAATCCCCGCGCTGCGAACTCGAACATATCACGGCGCAGCCTCATCCTCCACGCCTCGCCCCTGTCCTGCTCCGACACGGCGTCTTCCAGCACCAAATGAACGTTTGGGCTCTCGGAATGTGGCGTCGTTCTCCATGACACATCTGGCCACGGGGCAGACACCGAGGAAGTCGCGCAACGTGGCGACACCCAAGTCATTCGCCATGGTCACCGTGGCTTCATCCAGTAGCCTGTGCGTCGAGATCTCTTTGGGCCCGGGGGTTTGGTGAATACAAAGTGTCATACGGCTTCATTGCGCTTCATGAAGCTTCAACCTGAATGGTCTCCTCGCTATGGCTCCGACTGGGCATGCATAGACGTGGGCGGTTGGCCTAGATGTTGCGCGGCGCAGTGTTGGGCGCCACGGCAGATGAATTGGTGGGCCTGTAGTCCATTTGCCATGAGTGAGAAGGTTGTTGGAACCACGAGTAGGCAGTGAGTTGCTGTGCTGGGAAGGGCGCAGAATAAGGCAGGCGAGAGTTGAGCCTACTTGGCGCTTGGCCCAGCCGTGCTCCTCAGCTGCGATCAGCATGATAGATGCGGTAATTTGAGGTGCCCTGTTCTTCGCGCCAGATACAGTTGGAGCAGCTGCCTTTCATAAAGCCCGGAATGAAGACGGAGTGCCTCTGATATTTGTCCAAGAGAAAGACGTGTTGGGCGGCTGAATCTTTCAGCGATGGTGCCAGTTCAGGCTGCCAGGCTGACTGGGGACGCCCGAGGAGACATCTTCCTTCGTCTGGTCCCAGGGCCATGTGCGGACGGAGCTTAGAAGCCCCAGTTTCTTGGCGTGTTTTGTTCGTCGAGGACTTGGGAGAATGTTTTCCTTGCCGGGGGACCCCGATGCGAAGACAGCGTCGTACAAACAACCTGTCCGGTTGTCGGGGGCCACAAATTGAAGGTTTGGAGATGAATTCAATCCGCTTGTCCTGGCGCGATGCTGTCCGGGGCAGACAGCCCTCTCTTGCAGAGGACAGCTGCGATGTCGGCGGTTATTTGCGTAAATAGGGAATGTCGCTATCGTTGACGTCGTCGAGCCTCACAGCGCAGCGTGGCATGCTTCCCAGATTGTGCTTGCTTTGCCCATGCCGTGTGATAATTTGCCGCTAAGGGGTCCAGGTTGTTTTCTGGGCGGCCAACCCCCAGAACGGCTCGTCGTTGTCCTCAATGTCTTCCAGGGGTGTTGGGGCATACGAGCGCCGGGTAGTCGCTCCCTGGATGCTCGCAATGCGGGGCCTTGACTATTTCCCCGAAGCCGAGTTATGCGCAGGAACAGAATCGCGTTCCTTGTGCCTTATCCCAAAGAGCATAGGGTCAGGGACTGTAGTGTGACCTCCGTTCCAGCAGGCCCAGAACCCCCGAAGGTTCAGAAGGAAAGTCCTTCCTTGCACCTTTCCCACCTCCAAGACAGCACTGGCCATGTGGTCGTGGACAGCGACATTTTCTACTGGCGCTGAGGAGTCATTGTGTCAAGTCCAGATACTTCACCAGCAGGGCGAAGATGCGGAGTAGAAGGCGACCTGATGACCACAGCCCGCTGGGACGTGGCGAGGCAGCAGGCATGGCAGGATTAGGCGCCAAGCTGAGGTAACAAGACAAGAGGCGGCAATCACCAGTGTTTTGACCACCGGGGCCAGCGAGGCCAGCACCATCGTCTTCAAGCAGCCAGCTTAAGCTGGTTGACCTTTTCAGCTGCGGAGAGGTTGGCGGCAGAGTTTGGAGATGCCCATGATACTCTGGAGCTGTGCCCCATCAAGCGCACCCAGAGCCATGCTCGAGACGACAGGCATGCTTTCTGATTCCAGGAGAGGTCTCCGAGTTGATCATGTTTTGATCATCACCCGGCGACATTGGTGAGACTTCAAGAAGGTTGGACATCGTCGTCAAACTCGGTGTGGCAGCTTTGGGTGGTGTTCGACTGGGCATGCTCGGAGAGCTGTGCCCAAAGTTGTGAAGGGCCCGGTGCAACTTCTGCCATATTTCCAATCATTAGATGTAGCGCCAGATCTTGACGATGTGTTTGGTGAGAGCCCAGGCGAGAGGGCAACACAGCATATACGGATGGCTGCAAAGGCTGTTCGTATGAAAGGTTCAACTCTTGGGTCGAACATCCTCGGCCCCCTCGTGGTTCGATTGTTGAGGAGGACACGCCCACCACATTGTCCTTGTAGTCGAGGAGGCTCTTGAGGATTCTGGGTGTGAGCCGTAACCACAAATGCGAAAGGGTCGAAGGCGTTGCCTCCGTAGGCCGTGGGTATCTATGTCGGCGCCAGCGACGCTATCAGACCCCAGTCGTCGGAACGTTGACTTGACTGTGTTGTTGACCGTCGCCCAGGCTCGGATCGTCCGTCAGCCGAAACTCCGCATACCCCTTGGGATCTTGGAGGTCAGCATCGGGGCTCAACGACCTCTTCTTCAGCGAGCCAGTGGCGCCAGCTCTGTCCCCATGGAAGCCACAGACTCCGATCAACAGCCACGCGGGCGGCCGCAAGGGTGAGGTGCTCGTCCGTGTCACCAAATAGTAGTCCAGAACCATATTGTGCCGACCTGGGAGTCTGCCAAATATAACCGTGGCGCATTTGAGGCGCCTAAGTCTTGGGTTGTACCCCCGGAACAGAACCGGAGAATCACCCTTGTCAACGCGAAAGGTCTCCGACAACAATAGCGTGCGGTAATGGTGACCTTTTCGTCCGGAGAGACTGTGTCAAATGCTGCGGTAGGGTCGGCGACAACGGCCTCTTGACCTCATTTTCCAGGTTCGGGAGCTGCAGCTGAACCTGTTTAGCTCCCTTAGCCAACGGCAGTTCTGGGTGAGTCACAGGAGCCAAAGATTGTCGGCGGCAGTTGTTGGTGTATGGCCCTGACTTAAAGACCAGCTATGGGCCCGAATGCCTCACTCTCGTGGTGTGGTATAAGGGTTTGCGGATTGATTTGTTGTCGAAGCAGTGCCCTGCACAGAAAGACAAAGGGCAGAATTGAACTGGGTCTTTCCTCTGACACAGCGCCTGAACTTCAGCTCAGAAGGCACGACTGAGGCTGCACTTGGAAGCGGCCGAGTTGTAGGCTGACATTTGGCAGCTTCCACCGCAGCGGCCGCAGAGCAATCGGCACCAAAAGCTATGCCGTGAGCCGGTGTGATGGGTCACATCGAGCCTCCGATCAGCTGTCAGGGTGTTCGCTGATATGAGTTCCAGTCCTGGGCCCGGTGATGGTGAAGGTAAGGTATTGAATGCATGTGGTGCGAGTGGTGCGCAAAGTCCAACCAAGCCCGGCAGGTCACAAGTGAGACCTGGAGTGATCTTTCGTTCGAGAGGCATTTGGCCTTGACGATTTGTTGAATGTTGCCGAAGGCCCTTGATCGGTCTGAAGTCCACCGTTGATGCCGCTGTGTGGTGATGGGATTGATGTACAGCGAGACGCCGCCTCGGTGCCAGCATGGAGAGCAGCTCTGCGAGGTCCCGCCGAGAGCCGACTACCCCTCCCCTGGCTTCATTCGGAGAGCCCAGTTGTCAAGGAGTTTCATAGCGGACTTATACCCAGACACTGATTTTCCCATTTTGTGGGTGGTCTGGATGATCCATGACGTGTACGGCGGCGATTCAATCGCCTCCTCGTCTTTTCGAATCGCACCAGGCCATCGTAGAGCTTTTGGCGGCGGACTCGGCCAGTGCCCAACATGTCATCCAGACGTTTGAGGTTGGAGATTCAGGCAGCCCCTGTCGCTTTGCCGACGACAGGAACATGCCGACGCCTTGTTCGGTTGACAAGCCAGACAGAACTGATGGGCCGGCGGGGAATGATCTTCATGACAGCCGGTTCATCGTGCCTCATACTTTGGCTTGATGGTTGCTCCTCGCGATAAATCCGTTGGCTACCCTGAGCTGGCATGACCAGAAAGATGGCGGAGAGTCACTTGCCAAGTACAGCTGCGTCACATGCGGTGAAGGCTGTGGGGATGACCAGCACAGACAGACCGCCGTTTGCCCTAAATTTCAGGGTGGGAAAGCAATAACACATGCGGCGAAGGCCCAACTCCGGTTGTCGAAGGCTCCGAAGTGTGCGAGTCGTACGAGCTCTCAGAGTATGGGCCCGGGACTGTTCTGGTTGGTGTATTTGTTCGATTACGAGTCTTCGGTTTTGCAGCCAAAGCGAGAAGCAGTTGAGTCCGAAGGTCTGGTATCGTGACCTGCTGAGGTGACCGGCAATGAGTCGAGGGCAAAACCTCTGCCATGTCCTCAACTTGTGACCATCCCAGCGATGAGTTGACTGTCGAGATCTTGGCCACAGCTCCCAGGCTTACTCTGCCCAGGGACATTGAGACTGTAGGATGGGTGGTGGTTGCTGAGGTGCTTGAGGTGGCAGGAGTATCGAGGGGGAGCAGTGGGGGATGGTCCTGCAGGCGCGGAAGATGATGCTGGCGCTGATAGGGGTGTAGATGATGCTGACAACTAGGACGTTGACGGCCGCATTCAGAGCATTGAACGCGTTGCACGAGCGAGCTTGCTGTTGGTCCGAGAGGGGGTGCGCATTGAAAGACGTGGAAAGCGGCCAAGGCGGCAACAGCTGCAATCTCCCTGCAGAAGTAATCTAGTCAGCCATCTGAAAAGTGATTGGGGTTGACATTTCGGCTCTGGTCAGGGCCAGGTTGCAGAACCTGATCGGTTTGGGAGAGAGGGGGGATGGAGGGGACTAACATTTGGACCAGGGGGACATCGCAGAGGATCAGCACCTTGGAGCGCTCCCTGCCTAGCACATTGTCCGTGATCATGAGGGTGTTGAGCGTAGTGAGGAGGCCTCAGTGTAGAACTCAAAGTTTCCGAAGTATGCCAGAAGCTTCCCGCTTGAGTCTGCGATGGCGTCTCATCCCTCTCGGAGCCTCATTTCCGCTACCCTCTGCCACGGTGTGAGATGAAAGGCGTCGTCGACTTCCCGGCGGAGAGGAATTTCAGCGGTTTCGTCAGCATGCCATGCCGAGCTCTCATGGAGGCAGCACGTCTTCCTAGGGGCGCTTTGCTTTGTCGCGCTGCCTGAGTATCGCGTGGCGTAGACCGGGCCCGGCGGCATGTAAAGTTGTCCATGTTCTTGTTGCTCATCTTTGGGTAGTGGTCTGCTTTCCCATGAGTTGCTGGCGCGCCGCTGACCGCGCTTCGGTTCACAAACGCAATCTTTCCACCCCGGCGAGCGCGTGACATCAGCGAATGTGCGGACTGTGTCCTGGATTCCGGGCACACTCAAGGATGTGTCAATGATCAGCAGGAGGTCAGGTCGTATGTTTGCGTGATGGTTGATCAATTGCGCAAAGATGTCGCCGTCGGGATCCGTTTTGTTGTAGAGCTTGAATCCGGGCCTCATCCGGCCGACGCCCAACCTCATCCAGTCAGGGCATGTTGTCCTTCTTTTTTGACCTCATCGGTGGCCTTTGTTCGCAGCTTTTTAGCCCTCTTACGCTGCAAGAGCTCCAGCCGGTCTGCAGCCAGCTGCTTCGTGTGGGTTGACTGGCGTAGAATGACGGTGGCACATTGCCGACCGATCCGTTTGAGTTGAAGTGACTCTTGGCGGCCATGCTCCCCTGTACCTTCTCCTGTCGAGGGCTGAGACTCGTGAGAGGATTGTAAGGATTGCAGCGTTGATGAGTGATAGTGGTGTTTAGATGCCAGAGGCATTTGGTGAGTTCCGTTGGACGTCCGGGCCCGGCGGGTTGATGCTTCATACCACCACCGACAGCGCACATGGTAGGAAGAGGTCATCACCCCTCTTCAAGGATGTCGTGACCAAGCTAACCAAACTGTGCCAGCAGAACAGCGCCTGACTTCTCCATGGCCTTCGGGAGTGCCCCGGGCGTCGAGGTGGCGTGTAGCAACGGACTGCTAGCAAGTGGGAACCGGCTCTGTGGGCTGTACTCGGTGGGAGATAATGTGTGTCTTCCTCCGCAAGAGTGGTCCGACTCAGTCACCCATCTCGCAGCCGCATGGTCGTAAGTTGTGATGGGCGACGGAGGATCTGGCACCCGTCGCGTCTTTGACAAATGATGGGCGAAATTTCCTGTCCAAGTCTGATGGGTATTCTGCTCAGATTGTGGCCGACTGGAATCTCGCAGAAAGCCTTGCTTCATCCTGGCCAGGCTTCAAGTCGAAATTGCGTGCTGTCTGATAAGCAACGCAACTGTACTGCAAGAGCACATCTCCTTGGAAGTACATCCAGCCGCCCTCTAGGCTGGAAGAACAGACATGGCACTTGGGTTTTCTGGTCGTCGCGGGCTGTGACGGGAGGTTGCGTTGTGTCTCCACGCCCCCAACGCTGTTTCCCACGACATGAGCCTTGTTTTCCGGCGGGAGTAGGCATTGTCGATGATGCCGAAAGCAGGTTTGGGGCACAAGGTCCACGAGACCAGGGCGCGCATCACCTGCGACCACTACAGGGAGGAATCATGTCGCCGCGCCAGGTGAAAGCGCCCACTTGCTTGATATCCTTTGCGGTGAGCCGCACCTTTTGCATCTGGCCTGCGCACCTGGACGACTGGCTTTGGCGAGATGGTCGTCAAGTTCGTGACGACGGTGGCGAGGTATAATGATCGAGCTGAGCCATGTGCTCGCCACCAGGAAGGCCATCAGAACGGGCCGAGGCGAGCTTTAGTGACGGGTTCGTCAAATTTGACGAACCGGACAAATGGGAGTCGCATTGATGGCGGGCGAGGTGCGCCAACAATGGATGAGAACTTTGGCCTTGGCACACCATGGCTCCTTCCAATCTGCCGAGGGAACAACCACTCTTGGCGAAGATGGTTTGGGCTGCGATGACTTGGAAGCATCGATGCTGATCAGGACACAGCGAGCACTCAAGCTTCCGTGCACATGACAGCGTCCAATGCAACCTGGTTTGTCTCCATGGGGAGGGATGGAAGCCAGTGGCGCGGTGGCAAAGGTTCCCGGCCGCCATTGTGTACCGTTTCCAGGGAGGTATCACATCCCAAACTTCGGGTGCTGATGAGCGGCGACACTGTGTTTCCCATCTCGGGGCCGTCGGGCTTGGCTAGCGAGATCTTGCCGCCCTTGTCGCCCTTGGGCCAGTGCTGACTGACATCGACATGGGAGGGGAGGGATCTGGGCAGTTGCCACCTCCCGATGCAAAAGCAGGTAATCGGCCTCCGACCTGACTTTTGGGTTCCCGGCACCCTTGCCTGTTTGCCTGTCAGGAGTGTGTGCTCATGTGTCAAAATGACGCTGTCCGGACGCTCCAGGTACAGACAGCTGTCCCAGAGACGTACGACGACCCGCTGCCCCTCCGTATAAAGCAAGAAGGGGTCCAGTCTGGCCTCCCCAACAACAACTGACTGGCTGGGCGAAGTGACGGCCTACCCTCCGGATGGCAGTACGCGTGGTACGGTTATCCTCCGTCAGAAGCCAGCCTCTGAGATGAGTCCGAAGGTCCCGACCGGACGCGCCTTGAGAGAACCAGATGTCCGCACCATTTTGCGTTCCACTGTCTCCTCGGTGATTCTTTGAGGTGGAGCATGATTTGGTCGTACTTGCTGTCGACCTGGCGGTGCTGGCTTGGCTTGGCTCGAAACTGGGCCCGGAGCGGTGGTAGGTTTGATAAGGTTTGTTTTGACCAAGAGCAAGTTCTTCGCATGGTTGATCTTCATGACAGCAAGCATCTTCGTCGACAGACATTTCCAGAAACACAATGAAATATCGTCCTCATTGGTGTAGAGTGTGACCAGCGGTCGCCAATAGGTGGGCATCGACGACTTTCGCAGGCCTCGCGAGAGACTTCTCGAATGCTCAATGCAGGCAAGAGTTTTCAGTGACGAATGCCACGGACACGGGAACGGAGAAGCGCTGGCTCTCAACGCCTGACGTGATCGGCCCCGTGCACAGGCCCGAGAATCGCCACCGTGAATGTATCGCGCCAGCAACCTAGATGAAAGTTGGCACGACACCGGACCCAATATAGTAGGCTCCGCTTCTTGGAAGCGACAGTTTGACGTTGTCGCAATCTGTCAAAACTGCCTTCGCTTGTTTCAAGCTGGTAGGATGTACTTCATGTCCGCAACTGCTGCCATGCACATTGGAACCGTGCAGACCCTCATCTTGGCCTGCTTGTGTTCAGCGCTGAAACTGTGCTCCAGTGCTTCAGCAGCCGTGTCGAAAAAGGCGTCGCACGTTCGTCGAAGGTTCGCTTGGTCGGAGGCGAAGAGGCAGAGAACACCTATGAGACGGTCCTGATGCTCCCAAATCTCTTTGGCCAACAGGCAAATTGATGAACTTGGCGAAGGCTGCTCCATTGAAATCCGGAAATGCCCTCCGGACAAGGCGGAAGTGGTCTGACAGACCAGGTTGAAGACGTCAATCGCAACTAGCCAGGACGACTGGAAATGACTGCCGGCCCAACAACCAGTCATGTTCAAAAATGCCATGGCCTCGACTTTGTCTTCCAGGGCAACGGGAGCATCACAGCCACCCGTTGTTCAGGTCATGTCCGTGAATAGCGGAAAGCTCCATCGCAATGCCAGGGTGGTGCTGTCCAGGGAACCCTGTTGGTTGATCCTCTCTCCAGGGAATCGCGGCGCGATGTGGAAGTCAGGGCCTTGGACGATCACTCTTCCCTTGATCCAAGTTCTCGTCCCGAACGCGTCCCGGAATTGGTCGGAGGTAGATTCCGGCGAAACGGGGAGTCTTGATGCTGTTGGATTTGATGCAGCCCGCTTAGATCCGTGGGATGGGCATCTGAGTTGGCCCGGGGTAGACGAGTAGCACCTCTCGAGATACGTAGCAGACTGCTATGGGTGTTCCGATAGTCGCCTGGTAGAGATATTTCGCAAAGCGAGTGCTCCGTTCGCCTTATTTTGAAGCGAGGTGCGATGGACGTCGGCAGGGATTCAGCACACGGCCATGGTTGAACTGGTACGGGACCACGGTGTACCTAGCAGGATGGATCTGGGGCATCTTCGCGGGGTGATAAGCAGCGTAAGTAGAAGCAAATTGTTGGACTGTCTTGTTGGGCCTCGCGGTTCAGTGCGAAGAGGAACAGGTTTTTGATCTCAAGAGATTGAGGCCCAGAACCTCAAGAGTCTTTCCAAGGCAGGACGGACTGCGCTGCTTGCTGCAGCGAGCACAGGCGGCAATGGACTATAGTTCGGGTCCGATCAATTGATAGGATCAGGGCTGGCAGGGCGAATGCAAGACCTTTAGGGCTGTTGTTGTCGCGATCCCTTCTGAGGTGATGCCCGCCTCGGCTGAGATGTTTGTCGAGGCTGCCGGGCGCAACGACCACGACACACTGATACGAACCCCGGCCTGGTCTCCACGTTGAGGAGAATTAGAGGCACCTGATGAGATGGTCACCGAAGTCCGGACTGGGCCCGAAGATCCGAATATCAAAATCAACAATCCCGGTGATGTCGTATGTTCCCGAAGTCCTCCCAGATCAGAGTCAGAGGAGGCCGTGCTCCGTCTGGATGCTGGACGCTCCGGAGCAAGATCAAAACGCATCACCGCCATACCGGGATCTCCATACAGATAACATCAACTGCCGTCAAGACAAGGCCTCCCGGTTGGCAAACTGGAATGCTCAACCACCCACCCTCTCCGAGGGCAAGCCAGCGGGGTGTGATCTGTTTCAAAGGGTCTGGAGCCTTAGAGCCATTCTCATCAAGGCCCTGAAGTGGGTGATGTCTGCTGGGTCTGGCCCGCCTTCACGAGCAGCATTCGCGAAGGCAGATTCCGTCGGAATAGGGCATCTCAGCGAACGAGGCCATCTGGTCCTGCTGGTCCTGCTGCTTTTCGCCCAGCCGGCAAAGCCGCTTCTCATTCATGTTTCGTGGTTACAGGGAGCCACAGAAGCCGAAGGGACGGTCAAATCTTCACCACGTCCTGTGAGTTGCGACGTAACCGGAGAAGTGGCGACTGTTGACCCATGCTCTGTCGTTCGGTACTTTGGGCCCGGGGAGCTGACTTCTCATGTTCCACTTCAACCCAGTCCTCGTCCGGGGAGTGAGAATGACTGCGGGCGCCAGGCTGTAAGAGATGCGAGTCCTGTCGAAGCAGACATGTCGCAGAGCGTGTATCTTCGGAAGCAACACGATGAGGCGGGATGTTGGGAATCCCGCCGGCGGCAGGCTCAGAATGTGTAGAATATGTTCGGTGGAGCGGCATCTGCTGGCCATAGCAGGGATGCCCGATTCATAGGGCCTGCATGCCTGATGTCTCTTGGTCAGGATCAAGGGCCATTTCATGGCTGCCAGTGCTTCCTCAAATGAGTTGACGTGTGCTGCACCATCACAATCCGGACCACGAGGGGCAGAATTGGCCGTGTGACAGACAGAGTTGTCGACACTTCGTCTTGGAGACTTGACTTGGCGCGCCAGGTCTGGGTTCTGAAAGTGTCCGGGACGAGTCGTGGCCGTCGCATCCAAGCCTCGCGGGGCTGGCTAGCGCCCATCCTCGGAGCTTGTGCTTGAGTTCCCCGCTTGGAAAGATCAGGGGAGAAGGACGAGGCACATTGCAACTTCGTATGCGTTGGTGCACCGTCGACCGGGCATGTAGGTCGCCACAGCACTTGCGTGTTCTGATCATACAGAACAAAGTTGGAAAGCCCGGGTTGAGTCAACCAGCCTCCCACGACCAGAACGAATCGCAGCATGATGTTCGTGGTGTGAGTTTCCCAAAGTGCCGTCAGGAATGCCAAAACAAGGCCCTCTTAGCTTCAGAGTTCCAGGGAAGTCTTGAGGCAGCTCCTGATGTCGTCCTCTTCGATGCTAAGGGCGCAACCACCCCCAGAAGCGTAGCACAGCTGGCACTCGGATTCCGCCAGGTAGACAACTGCCGGGGGGGAGAGGGAGTCGGATTCTTCACTGCCATGCCAGACCAAATCCTCATGCCGCGGCGTCCGAAGACTTGCTCGCTCACTCCATGGGAGTTCTGAAGGGAATGCCTCCGAGCGTGTTGGGAGAATTGTGATACCTCTGGTGAATCATGAAGTACTGACGGAGAAGAACCCACCAGAAGCTGGGCAAACTCGAGTCCTGTTGAACGCTTGCCATTGCGTCAGAGCTCTTTTGATGCCGAGGCCCGGGTAGCCTGCTGGGTTGAGGGAATTGTGTGTGAAGGTGAAGACCCTGTCCATGGTCGAATTGGTCGTCCTCTTGGCTGTCTCGCTGCTAGGATGGCTGGCCACGGGATGTCTGGCTCCAGTGGTTTTGGCCTGCCTAGTGGCCGATGAAGTCTGCAGCCGCTCACGCGGTTCACGGCGTGGCTTTAGACTGTCGACCGACTCGTCACTTTCAAACCGCTGGGAAAGCCGTGGCGCTGCTCTGCCAGCTGCCCCCGTGCGTTTCTCCCGTGCTTGTCACCACGGGGTCATCTTCCTTGGGCTTCATCTTGAAGCACACCATGATCGAAGGCTGATTGGGGGACGCCTGAGCCTCAATGAGTTGGTTCGACCAACGAGCGCTTGCAATATGGAGTGCTCGTTGGTCCGGCATGCCTAGTGATCGATGCTCGGCAGCAGGGCGATCAACTCTGGAGTCGAGACCCCGCAGCACCGGTTCTTGTGCTCTTCGAGGACCGGAGCCTCACAGCCTTGGCTCTGAGAACAACTTGTCCCGTCTTTGAGTGGCAGAGCCCCCGCCATTCCAACGGGGAAGCAGTCGTGAGTTCGCTCCTGCTGGGCGAGTACTGGATCTGCCAGCTCCGCGACGCTCGTGGGTGTCTTCGGCATGCTCGCCTGTGCTCGTGGGACAGGGGGCTTTGGTCGACCCATCTTCGTGCGGACCCGATGATTCATTCCGCACACTGGCTGGCGGACTGCCTTTGTACGTGGCGTATGCCTTCATGAAACACGCCTCAGGAACCGCCGACTGACGGTCCTCCGACATGACGTCCGCGGCGGAGCCAGAGAGGACGGTTGGCAGTCTTTGAAGACATCACTAGGGGCTCGTTTTGGCATGTCCACGGTCGCTGTCGGCCATGAAATTGGTTCGCCTCGTCCGCAACCACAAACCTGCTGTGGTCGTGATGAACGTCGAACAAGGATGATTCCATCAGCTTGCGCCCTGCAAGAATCCAGGGTCAATGACCCTTGGCTGCTCCGAAATTTGTTCCACAGTGCTCTCCGGGACTATCACTGGGCCGTGATCAAGGGCCCGGGTCGCATCAAGCTGTGCTGGGAGCCAGAGCAAGGGACTGCACCCGTTGCCTTCCGACTGGACCGGGAAATAGTTCGAGCGCCTCGGCAGGTAACAGCTTGCCAACCAGGCGACTCGTTGTCCTTTGCCGCATGGATTTGACCCGCCAATCGAGGGCCTCAGCACCGCAGGGAACTGACACGAGTGGCGCTCCGCCCCCTTGAGGCACCGGGCTGGCCGCTTCGAGCAATCCAGAAGGACCAGACCGCAAAGCTCGGAGCTCATGCGTGATCTCCCCTTCTCTTCTGGGGGGGACACGCAGGTGGCAGGACCTTAAGCACGTCCCTATCATAGCCTCGAAGTCGTTGGCTGGCTGCTCTTTTGGACAGGCCTGGTCTGAACCCATGGTCTTGTACGTGCAGTCCGCCAAGCAACCCGACGGTGCCAGTGTGAGGGCCCGGAGAGCACAGCCCCCCGCCCATCAGCGGGAGTAGGTAGATAGTTGAGTAGGTAGGAAAATAAAATGGTGAGAAATTATGAGAACCTGTTTGTTCTTCCTCATTGCGGAAGAATGCTGAAAGGTTCCAGAATCGCGGCGGACACGGATCATGGTAGAATGACTCGTTGTCGGCCAGAATGATGACGTATAACCCAGCCAGGGAGTCGAGGTGGCAAGATAGGCATAGACGTTGTTTGCCGTGACGGCACGATTGCAATGGAACTTGAAGCGTTCCAAGTCCCATTCTGGGTGTTCCAAGTGAAAGCAATCAGGGAGCCTTCCCATGGGCCTGCCCGAGTCGCTTTTCAAGTGGCTCGGTCGTCCAGTCTCAGCTGTCGATGAACTCCATTCTTGAAGTGCGGGTTTCATCAGAACAGGCGGCCCATGCCTTCCGAAGATCTCCTCCGGGGCAACTATGTTGAAGGATACACGGGCCCGGGGACCAGGGTGTTGCAGTGGTGAGTATAACAGCATGAAAGCCTGCTGTAGAGCGTCGACTGCTGTCGAGACTGCGAGGCCGAGTAATGGTCAATGCCATTACTCACACCCGTCGAGCTCGATGTAACGATCCAGATTGTCTGGAGATCCTTGAGGCCGTCTTCCGCAGAGAGTAGGAAGGCCCTTCCGTCGGCCTGTCGATAGCCGACTTGGACGTTCAGCGGCTGCTGTCGCTCCCGCGCCCATCGGGTGAAGCCAGCCCTGATCTGGTCGACGTTGAAGTTATTGTCGTTCTTCAAGGCAAGCCGGCAGTACGGTCGGCCTTCGAAGCATCTCACTGGGTGCGACAGCGCAGCCCGGTGTGATGTTGACACCTAGTGGAATGACATGAGTCTCTCGCCCGTGTCTCGCACTTTTGATCAGGGACGCTGGCGTCCAATCCGGGCGCTCTTTCGAGGTGCCCGCGCCAGCATGTGGGTAAACTGGCAGTTCGTCCTTGATGCCCCTGAATTACTCAGGTGACCATGGGTTTTCGGTTCCTTGATCCGAGGCCCGGGGGAAGCTGGCATTGACTGCCTTGGTTTCGGCGAGCTCCCATGGCAATGGTGGTGCGGTGGGCAGTTGGTTTATGAAGCGTTCTCATCCGTGACTCGTGGCGGCTTGCGCACGGAGAAACTTCGGAGAGAATGCTCTGTTGGGCTGTATCTCATGCCAAATGGTCGTCGGCATCAGGGGCCGAGCTTTGCGCCGGGAAACAAGGCATCGAAAACGTGGTGTCCTCCTACTTGTCCGCTGCCCGGACTTCTGGAACCACGGGATGGTGTGGCGCTGTCCCTCGGTGTCGATCAGCAGGTAAAGACACGTCGGGAATCGGAACGTTCCATCTGCGTCCGAAGCCATCGCCAAAGGCGAAGTCAGTGTAGCCCTCCAGATCGGGTTCCGTCGCTCCAAGCAGCCAGCCCAAACAGGGCCAAAAATGCAACCAGAGCGAGGCCGAACGACCGTGGCAGGAAGTCTCTCCTGTGCATGTGCCATCCCAGGTCGCTGTCATGAGGCTGTCCATGTACCAACAGTGAATGCCCATGTCGGGGGCACAGCCAAAGCCTTATGAATGCTTCCATGTCGGTATTCGAGCAAGCCGTCAGGGCCAAGCCCAGTGTCCGGACGACCAGTCCGTCCAGCAGGATAATGTAAGCCCCAAGCTGGCGGTCTGGGCCCGGGGGTGTTGTGTTGCTGATAGGGTGTGTGGAATATGATGTAGGTGCTGAAAGTTTTAGGGGTGATCGAGAGGCTCAAGTCTTGCCCGTCACTTGTGCCAATGCAGGCTTCCTCTTTGGGCAGCGAAACAACGATGAAATGGGCCGGAATGCAGAGTTGGAACGGTGGACGCCGAAACGGCTGGTGTCGTTCCAGGTGAGTTGGTGAGGCTGGATCCGTGGCCGCAGTTCCGTCCTCCGCCGTTCTGGGACAGTGGACAGTGATCCAGCCACTGTCACTGAAAGCACTAGGATGGTCGGCGAGGATGTCGTCAGGAACGTAGCGCCCTCAACACCCTGTCGTCTCACGTGAAGAGCCAAGACTGGCTGACTCGACACATCCGACAGCGGGAAGATCTCTTTGACTCCGAGCCAGTACAGGCACTTCGGTATATCTTCGTTTCGGTGACCGAAGACTTGGTAGCCCATGCGTCCAGCAGGATGGGAACATCGTGACCAGCGTCTCGGTGGGCATTTCAAAGATCGGTACTCACAAGTAAAGGACTTGCGCGGGAATCGCTCCTGGCAATGTGTGCCATTCTTCGTGCTGAGCGCTTCTGGAGGCTCGCCAAGTGCCCGTACGACGCGCCAGGGTTGTCTGCCATCTAGAGGCTTTGCCGGGCCAGAACTTGAAATGCCGCTGCAGGTGCCTGTAGAAACCGCGCTCGTGGCATGCTGGACATACCACCACTGTGGCAGGCACGGAAGCTGCCTGAGTTTCTGCTTTCACTGGGCCCAGAGTGGCCTCGCACTTGGAGCGCTGCACCTCCGGCTTCAGGTGCATGTCGTTGAAGTGCGGTGGGGTCTGACAGGCTGTGAAGTGCGCGTCGGGCTATTGCCGCCGGTTGCTTGGCTACAACATTTGCATGTTTCTTCCAGAACTTGTCCAGACTGTGGCAATATGAGCGGCCGGGTGAACCTCAATGATGAAGAGCCAGATGCCCCAGGGCTTTTGACCATGATACATGCGAGCTGCGTATCTGCGCGCTGAAAAGCGACATGGCCAGCCTGGACCTAAGGAAGTGTGAAGATGGTAAATGCTCGCTCCCCGAGCGAAACGTGGATGTCACTGCCCCTCATACCCTCAAAGGCAAATGAGTTGATCGGGACGAGCTTTGGCCAATTCGTGGCAGCAAGACTCAAATGGTCATGGACATTCATAGTCCCAGACCACAGACCCCGAGCCGGCTTGTGGTAGCGTTCGAGCAGGCTCTCCTGGACGGCCGTGAATGCGTGTGTGTAGCGTCGGGGATTGCGAGCACAAACACAGTGCTTCTTCGCGATCGACGCGCCGAGAATTGAGGAAGCCGCTGAAGGACTCTGGTGTCAAGGTTAAGCGCAAGAAAGCCCCCAGCCACCAAAGCTTCATCGCAATTCGGCGTCATCGAGAGGCAACGTTCGCGGTTCTCGGCACAGACCAGTCGGGTGCGACGGAAAGCACCTTCGCTGAACGTAAGGACCTGTCCGCGGTAGGGAGAGAGCCGAGGCCGAAAGGGCCAGTCGAATGATTCGTTCGGCCCATCAGGGGTCACCCGCATGACGAGCGCTGGTCATGAGGGCCCGGGGGTTGAAACTTCCCGCCATCATGGAGGCTGGGATGTGTACTTCGTTGTTTGAAAGTCGAGAAACCACCGCAACGAGTATGGCGGCCGTGCTTGCCCTTAAGTGGCTAATGGAGTATGCCGGCTGTGGAAGCATTGAAATTCAAGTAGCTCAAGTCCTTCAAGCATCCATTCCAGCGACAAGATCCCGACGGCCGTCTGACGCGATCCAGGTCATCAAGGGATGGCTGCGTCGTGACGTCCGGTAGTCTGCCACTAAATGCCAAGGTTTCTTCCAAGGACCCGATGGGACCCAGATGCAGGGTTTTGAAGGTTCACCCGGCCACTTCGATGGTGTTAAGGCTTCTTCAGAGCGGGACGTGAGAGATTGTAGTCCTGGGGAGTTTGGGGCCCGGGGCAGTGCTATTTGCGATCGTGGTGCCCTGGAGAAGCAGCGGAGGGGCCTGATGACGGCATTGACAGTTGGACCAGCCCAGGCTGACTCGTTGCCGTTTTCTCGTGCCAGTGCCCGTGGGCGGGGCTGCAAATTTCCCGCGGGCCCGGGGAGATTGGCGATGGTGTTCACGTTCGCACCTTCCAGCATGCCCTCCTAGTCGAGGGGAGGCAAATCGGTTGGAGAAGTGGCCGCTCCCAACCAGGTGAGTGCTGCGTTCGAGAGCTCCACAACCACATCGACCGGTGCTGCCTCGATCTCGGGGCGAGATAATGGACAGCCATGCAGCGCAGCTCCATCTGGAGAGCTTATGACTGGCGGAGCGAAGGTAGAATGGTCGACTGTTCAAGAGCTGAAGAGCGAGGGTCGGGCAGAACGCAGAAGCTGGATTTGAGGGGTTCCTCCTGATCTCATACAGCCTCGCACACCCGTCGTTAAGGTACCCAGCTTGTTGCCTCCAGGCAGCCCTGGAATCTTCTGGGCGGATCGTGGAGATGTCCAAGATGACCTCAAACACCCCCTGGCGTTCTCGTGCGCTTCGTCGCGGCACCGAGAGCAATAGGGACATTCAACGCGGTCACTGAGATGACCGAGGAGCATCGGGTAGATGTCTTGTATTTCGACAAGTCGTGTTGAAGGAAGAGTAGGTTTCTGATGGTCCTGGCAGCGGCAAAGAGTTCATGGGACCAGATCTTCCAGGACTGAATCCGAATCCATCTCCTGGTACACGCCGATCCCTTGATATTCTCAGTCAGGCCAAGAGGGATTTGCCAGCCGATCAATGTTCGGGGCCGCCGACGTTGTCATACTCCAGCTTGCCGTTTCCCTGGCCGTCTTCCTCGCCGTCCAGCTATGAGAGCATCTTGGCTGAGGTAATAAGACGTGCTCGTCACCGAGAGTTGGCTTTGCCCTGGCCTTTGTGCTGGCTCCACGGCAATTTGCGACTCCAGATCCGCGTGCTGTGGCCATGACAGATTGAGAAGATGTCTCTTCTGGGGCATTGGAGGAGGCATCGTTTCCCTCTTTCTTCTGTCTTCGATTGCGGGAAGAAACCAAGCGAAGTCCGAATTGGAAGCTGGCTTTAGCCAACGACATGAGTCCTTCCTGGATCCGCGCGGTGCGGCATTGATGGACTCTTCGACAACACTGCCACGTCGTCCGGACCTAGTAGGCGGAAGCGGGCACACTAGGCCAGCCATTTCCAGGTGCTCGTTTCGGCAACACCGAGCCACGGGAGGGATGCTGGGTCCCTTGATAGCAGCAAGACGGAGAAGTCGAATAGGCAGGCGGGAGATAACCCCATGTGCCTGAACATCTAGCCATTCTCATGGAGGCTTCTAATTTCGAAACCAATGATTTCGAGGCCGCAAGAGCTTTCCAGATGAAGGCTGCGATGTGGAGGCAAGTGCACACAGGCTAGTGGGCCCGGGGTATGATGAAATCGTAAGCTTGGGCGATGCGCCGAAGGCCATACGGTTGCCGGGGTGAAAAATGAGTATGAGTTGCAAAATGGTGAGGGGCGGGCAAAGGCCTCTGTGTGAATGTGGTCGTTATTCGGGTTCGAGACGAGCCCGGCTTCGATGGCCCGGTTCAGACAGATCGAGATGCGCGTCACCCCTGATGTGAGGCACTGTTTGCTCGTGAAGACGTGCGGGGCCCGGAAGTAGATGAAGTTCCAGATTCTCCCAGTGACTGGGTCGGGCCCGAGCAGCTGAGGGAGGCCGAACACATCCGCGAGGGCGTCCTCCTAGTCGTCGTCTATGTTTGCCGCGCGTGAAATGTCCCGTATCAGGCGACGTTTGACGTCTGCGTCGAGTGTGTCGGCAATGCCCAAGAACAAGCGGCCGGGGTAGCGGCCTTCAGGGTGTGTCCGGCGTATGTGACGACTTGGATGTCCCGACTACTTGCGGGCGCAAAGCGTCGCCCGAGTCGATGCTCATGCTCAGTCCCGAATACTTGTGGGCGCGAAGCGTCACCTGAGTCGACGCTGATGTCCCGGGTGCTTCCGGGGCACGAAGCGTCGCCTGAGCCGACGCCGCTATAACGTTTTGCTGGACCAGCGTTCGGGGTCCCGGAGCGGCACTCTCGGAGGATCACGCTGAGGAGGCGCGCGCATCAAAGTCTTCATGTTCCATGCATGACCTTGCATGATCGCCCAGGAACGCGCACAGCCACCGTTGCGGAGACTCCGATGCGGTAGGGTGCAGCTCCATCCATCGTCTCAGAATCTCGCTGGGGAACCGCAGGCGCCCGGCTCAGGGCGCGAGGTATCGTTGACCGAGAGCTGTGGCTGGCGGTCAAAGAGCTGGAAACAGGACTGTATGAGGCGATCGTGCGACTGAGTGAGCAGTTGTAGGGCTCTGGAGTGTCAGCTCTGTCGCTCAAAGCAGTTCGTGGGCTTTTGCAGTGGCCCTGTGGAGTGATAAGGCGTCGTATAGGTGCAGCGAGACGGACAAGCGGCCGAGATTGTTTCTGAGTTCGTGGAAGGCAGATCCACCGCCATCTCCTTGACGTATATCGAGGCATCGCGGGCCCGGATCTCAAAGACGATGCTGGGGCGTCCCCCAGTACATGGTGTCCTCGTGGTATTCAACGCTGACTTGACTACAAGCATTTGCAATCAGCTCTCCCCTTTCTGCGTGGATCGTGTTGGGTTCTTCCTGGTGCCTTCTTGTACCCTTGTGTCGCCAAACTTGGAGCGTAAAAGAGGAGAGGGAAAATCCCCCCTGGAGTACCGAGACGCCGGGACATAATATCTCCCTGTCTTCCTTTCCGCCCGTAGATGTCATCAGGCTCATGAGAAATCTCGTGGTTGCCAGGCTGTCGAAGTGCGGGAAGCCTGTTACCCATAGAGGGGTTCATGTAGGCCGAGTCCCGAGGACAAGGCGTTCAGCCGAGATGTGTTGGATGAAAATCGTGTTCTCAGACGCGGGGGAGGAGAGATCATTGTCGCGACCTGGCATCCGGATCTGCCATTCATTGAGAGCTCTTCGCTCATTTGCAGCACGTGGCAACTGGCCCGTCCTGTTTGACGGCTTTGTTGTGTTTCGGGGGCCGGACGAGCCCTTGCCTGGTGCTTTGTGGAATAGGTTCTGGTTCAAGGGTCACCGTCGCATGACAGATTTCGAATCTGCAAGTTGTGGGAAAAGATAGCCAAGTCCATATATGCCTTTCTGACACGATTGAGTCACCTGACTTCTCATCCTCGGCGGACAACCTTGAATCAAGGTAGACGGGGTGTATCGACTTCGACCGGGATTCCATCGATGCACAGATCAAGCCGCTGTGCATCCATCGCCATCATGACAGCCTCAGTCGTGCCGCTGAAGTTGGTCGTCATGAACTGGCGGATTGTCGGTTTGCCCGAACACTGAGGTCGCGGACTCTTGTAGGTATGCGCATGGAGTCAAGAATGGTGCTCTGAGAACTCAACCAGGGCTGCAAATGGAACATGTCCACAGAGCCGGGAAGCAAATGCACATGACCTCTCCAAGAGGGTTGTACCGCTTCAAGAGGTGGAGTGGCCAGCGAGGGCCCGGGGTGAAGCCGAGCTTGTTGTGTGTCTGCTGAAGACGTGGAACGAGTGAGGCCTAGAAGACCCGTACTGGCTGGCCCCTAGGCTTGCTGTGGCTGCCCTGGGCCCGGGGCAGCATATGAAAATGGACCAAATGATGCAAATCTTGTGTTGGCATGTCGGCTGAACGTGACGCTGACATCAACGCCAATTGCATCCGGGTGCTTCTGAGAGTCTTCGCAGAACAGAAACGGCCGAGGTAGCCGTCGTGTGGAGAGACTGGCGTTCGATATTGAAGTTCCACAAGGGTTGGATGAGTCCCTTGGTGAAGAGAAATGCATGTGTGCCAGGAGTGCGCAATCCTGCATGGGTTTGCTTGCCCCATCGCTCCAAAGCAACCGCTATGGAAGAACGAGCAGCCCGTGCGGCAGACACGGACCACCGCGATGTCAGGCGAAGTCGAGGTCTGGCCTCTGTTCCATGGCGAGAGCGGCAAGACTCTAGCCGGTGTTGGGGCCAGGGGATGGCGAACAGTACCCTTTGAAGCGAGTTCTCTTTGCAGGCATAGCTGCGTATGGAGAGATAGCCGGCAACAGGCTGAAGGATTCGGTCCAGCGGTCGGGCTGCCGGGGCAGGAGTAGGCTCCGAGGATCAGAGCACCCGATCACAGCAGCTCGTACAGTTCTTCGCAAGTCCCCAAACGCTACCACTGATTAGGGTAGCCATTGCCGAACGATGGCAAGAGGAAGTCGAAGATTCGAGGAGAAGAGCCGCAGGCATGTGAGCGAGATACACGACGAGGGGGCCCGGGGCACATTGGTTTGAAGTAGCCTCTCCCCCAGGGCTGGCCAGGCGCCAGCGGGGAGAATGGGGGTTGGTTGCCCCAAGGAAGAGCTGTAGTGTTGCGCTTCGCAGCGCGAAATCCGGTTTTGCGCGGCATTGTCGAGGCCCAAATGGAAAGCGCTGTTTGCAGTGACGATCTGGAGCGATGTTGGCCGCACCCAGGCGAGTCGACACAGGTTTGATGATCTCCCATCCGGCACTTCGTACGAGTTTGCCAAGAGACGAGATGACCATCCCGTCCTGTGTAGAACGGAAGAATGCTGGCATATGAACTGCGGGATTCATAGAAGGCATGCCTTGCACCGGGGTCAAGCATGCAGCCTCGGACGAACTTGGGCCCGGCGTTGAATAACCAGTCATGAATGATGCCGCCGAAAGTGAGATGGAAAAAATGGTGATGGAAGATGCCGGCCACATGTGAGATGGCTGAGAGAACACCGCCCAGCTCGTGGGGCCTTCACCACAGCACAGAACGGTTATCATTCTCGTAATAATGGCCATGATGGGGAATTGGACATCTCTCGCCAACGTTTCTCAGGCTCGGGTGTCTCTGAGCATCGTGGCATGTTGCGTGTAAATGGAGACTGATACGATTTCGAGACCGGGGAACTGTACTGTTGGCGTGGGCAGAGACTGCCCCGTTGCCGACCGCTGCTGAGTCCCTGTCTCGATCGGTAGGGGTAGGGGCTTGGGCTAGTTGCTGAAGCCCCACCCAATGAAGTCCTTTGAAGCCAGGTGCGCGAGCTGAATGCTTCAACGAGGGCGCCACATCCATTGTCTGGGCATCGCTGCAGAGGGATCTGCCGTCCCTGCGCTTGTGAGGCGAAGACATGCCTCAGCTTTCTGGCCAGTCAACGGATGGAGGGAATTTTCACTTTGTCGACAGAGAAGGCGAGTCTCGGTGGCCGAAAGTAATGGCCAGCCGGACATGAGTCAGCTCCGGCAGAGGCAACTGCCGCCGACGAAGGAATGTACGTGGCGGATTGGCGATGTCCACCACAGGAATGGTTGTCGCGTATGTCCATGAGAGAGCGGACCTACGCGGGCGGAGTGTTGACCAGACGCTGGCAAGGCGCCACGGGCCCGGAGCGTGTTGTCTCCAGCTGAGGGACAAAATGAGGCGCAGAAGTCGATCGACTGGCGAACACCAAGAAACGGGAAGAACTAGAGTTGTGAAGACGAAAGAAGACAACCGATGAAGGTGCGGCATGTCGATGAACGAGAATTCGAAGCTGGCTTCACTGGGCCCGGGAAAACGGTGGTGTGGAAAATGTTGCATGAGAGAACATCCGACCGGGGGCGGGAGAAAATGGGCGTCAATCTGTTTTGTGAAAGAGGGCAAGGGGAAGCCCGATCTCCCTGACAGTTTCCCGCCTTCTGCTTCTTTGACACCGCTGGATCGGCTCGCTGCCTGGTCGGTCTCCACCGACGATCTGGTCTCAAACATTTCCGTCCGGCTGTCCAATGGGTTGGGGCTGCTTTGACGGCAGCGGGAGGGTGGTGACGACGATCTGGGCGTGGAAGTTTCCGACTAGGCGGGAGTCTGCAGCGTCAGTCTTGTAAGCGGCCTCACCGATGGATGAGGACAGGGGAGGGGTGGAGAAGAGGCGGTGGCGGGAGGACGTGCGCGGATCTGGCTGGATGATTCCAGGGCTGAGAGGCGGATGCCTGGAGGTAATAGTCGACGAAGACTGGCTGCTGGCAGGGCTGGAGCTGTCGTTTGTCGGGTTCTCTGGGGGCTGATGTGGTCGGTGCGTGGGGAGAAATGTCGGCATGCTGCAGAGGAGGTGCATATGCAGCCAGATGCCGCTGGCAAATGTTGCCCGATGGCCCGCCTGCCCCTCCTGCCTCTTCTCTCTCCAGTTGCTGCTGCGATTTCCGTGAGGTGAGCCGCATCCATGGCCATACCCCACGTTGCCTCAGGGCCCTGCCACGCCTCGCAGCGTGCTTCGCACCCACCACAGCACCTGACCGAGCACTGACCACGCCTGCACCGCGCCTACCTCTGTAGCTCGCCCTTTTCGAGTCGTTCCCCAAGGTCAGCACCGGGGCGGCGCAGTGGAAAGCGTTCAGGACAAACGGGCTGGTGAGAGGATCGATTGGTTAACCCGAAAGCAACAGAAACAAACAAAACCAGCAACTTGCGCAAAGATCGCAAGTTCGAACCACGACAGGGACGTAGGAGCCAAAAGGCTCCGAACCCTTTTGCCGATTTGATTTTTGGATGTTTGGGATCGGTCGAGGACCAGGACGCGGGGAGAGCTTTTTCCATTTGGTTTGAAGGCGTGCATGGCGGTCATCGACGGGTTTAGGGAGGAGGACTCGAGTGCGGAAGCGATTGAATGTTTCTACGAGGATATTTCGGTATTGGATGCATGGTTAGTCCTGCTGTTGGGCCGTGTGGTCGGCATCCTGCATCTGCAAACGCTGGCCGCAGACATCTGATTCCTGGAAAAGGTCAGCATTGACAGTAATTGAGAAATTTCATTGGGTGTTAACGTACCAAGCATAGGAACTTGTCCCGTTGAGGCCATCTGGTCCCCCTTGCGTGGCCTCGTGGTGGCCATTCTTTCCTGAGAAGGATGTGAAGTCGAAAAGTGACGTTGTGCAAACGCCGCCAGTGACATTTTTACCCCCACAAAGTCAGAGCCGCAGCCCTTTAGGGCGGACGCACGGACTTCTCGGTAAGTCTCGGTGAGCCGCCACTCACCGGTGGAGTCCGTCCCGCCGATCTCCCATTCGTCCACCGGTTGCCCATCAACATCAAACACCATTGACCGCGCCTCGAGCCTCCTCGATAATCTCCCCCCTCGAGTCCGACCACAACCCCCCACAGCCCGACCATGTCCTCGACGGGCCCCTCTCTCGCTCGCACTCGTTCCCTACGAAAACCAACCCCAGGCTCGGCGACAGATCTCTCCCAGAAACCTGCCCCAGCGACCGCCTCGACATCAACATCAACAACAGCAGCAACGGCAGCGTCCCGAGGCCTCTCGCCCTCACGCCTCCCCTCTCTCCGCTCCGTCCGACCCCCAAGCGCCACAAGTACACAGGGCAACAATGTCGCCCAACCAGCGCTTAAGAAGACACGGCCATTGCCCGGCCTTGCCCGCAGCGGGAGTGTGACTTCGCGACCACCGCCGAAACCGCAAGACCCAGCGCAACCACCACCACCTACTGCCACAAGCAGACGGTATCCTCCCAATGCCTCGGCCTCGGCCACCGCCAACACGGCGGTAAGAAGACCAACATCTTCCGGTGGCCTGCCACCAGCGGCGCAAGGGCCATCGGCAGGGGGTAGAGCCCTCGGCCACGCCCGCGCAAAGAGCACAACCACCGCCTCTCTGGCCTCGGCACCTTCAACAAGAACGATATCCTCCACCGCGCCCGTCCTCCGACCACCCTCTCAGACCTCAAGCTCGACCGCGCCGAAGCAGCGCCCCGTCTCCATCCACAACCGGCCCCCCTCAGCCTCAGACCGCCCCGTCCCTCCGAAACCAGCACCCACCTCCCGCGCCGTCTCTACCTCGCGACCACCCTCACAACCCTCCCAAGATCCCACCCGCGACGCCCCTCGCATCCGACCTAAACCCGCCTTCTCAGCCCACCAGCAACACTTCTCCCCCCTCCGCCGACCAGGTCCCAAGACCTTAACAGCCGCCTACCTCGCACCCCCATCCCCCTCCAAACTGCCCTCCAACATCGCCTCCTCCGCCGAGACAGCCCGCCTCCAAACCGACCTTCTCCAACTCCACCTCCTCCACCGCGACGCCGCCCCCGTAACCGCAGCCTGGCACGCCTCAGCCCGCTCCGCCCTACAAACCCGCCACGACACTCTCGCCTCCCGCTCCGAGGCCCTCTCCTCCCTCGAGTCCCGCCGCGCAGAGTCCGCCGATGTCCACGCCCTTCTTGCCTGGGGCGCCTCACACGGCGGCCTAGATACGGCTCTCAACGCCCTCGATCCTCTCATCACCGGCCTTTGGGCCCTCCACGCCCCTGCAGGCCGCTGTGCCCGTCTCGCCCGCCACTTCTCTCGTTGGTGCGACCGTCTCTCGGACGCAGAAGCCGCTCGCGCCCGATTGCCCTCCTCCCCAGTCGTCGACGACGAGTCCGCCCTCCTAGCTGGTCCTATCGACCCCGAGTGGCGTGAGCAGGCTGCTCACCTCTCACGACGTCTTGAGGGCTGGGGCCGACAGCTGCGAGATCTGCGGTGCCTGGAAGAGGTCGCGGCGGACGCAAGCATACGGCGTGCTCTCGAGGGCTGCGCCGCCCTTGTGGCGGATACGCTGGAGGAGATTGCCGTCATGGAGGACATTGTGCGTTTGGCCGGGGCTCGGGAGCGGGACTGGATCAGAAAGATGAACAGAGAGGATGACCTGGGCTCTGCACGGCGAGATGATACCCCGCGGGCTGGCGCTATATGGCGGAGCTTTTGATTTGGCGAAGCACATGTTACGACAGACACGAATGACGAACAGCCATATCACATTAGCAGACATGAACACAACTTGCCCATGTTGTCGCACGTTGACGAACGAAACATGATCACAGCCTGTGATACCCTTGCTAACATCTGCTCCTGTCGTCCATTCATAAAGATGTAATCCTCGTCATGTCATTAGGAGATGAACCACCCAGGCCATGCATGCGGCCCAACCCGTCCCAAAACCCGTCCCTATAGCACATTAATGATACAACAGCACAGTCTGCCATGACTTTTGTTTCTTCCGAAAAAACGGACACACCTCCTCCACCTCAGTCGCTGCTCTTGCCCTGTCCGCGGAAGAGACGCCCAAAAAAACCGCCAATCCACTCATAGAAGAGCACCCGGAAGAAGACGGGGAGCCACCGGCCGCGGGTGACGTCCTTATTGTCAGATCCCTCGCGCCTCTGAACACGTCCGTCGGTAACAGGGGCCTCGTCCTCGTCCGTGTCGTCGAGCTCGTCCATCTCGTCCGGCAGCGCGCCAGCCTGGGCCTCGGATTGGTTTGGCCCGGTCTCAGCGGGCAGTGGGGGCCTTGGTGAGTCGCTGGGATCAGCCGACGAGGGCCGGGGTGGGGCACGGGAATCGGGATCAGCGCATACCTGGGCATGGCGGGGGGCGGGGTTGGCGTTGGCATCTGTAGCGGGGGCGGGAGCGGGCTTGCGCGAGCTCCGGAGGGCGACGCCCTCGTCGTCGTCGCTGGCGGGCGAGCGGTGCGCCTCGGGGGCCTGGGTGGAGGGATTGGGCACGCTGATGGCCGGGGGACCGGTCTTCCTGTCCTCGGTGGTGGCGGTCTCGTCGGCCTCGGGCGCGGCGGCGCGCTGGCGGCCGCCCTCCTCGACGATGGCGGCGAGCGAGGTATGCGACTTGTTGGACACGACGGAGCTGTGGGACTTTTTGCGGGGTACGTCGAGCTTCTTGGCAAGGAGGGGGCTGGCGGGGGCCGAGGTATCGATGGCCTCGTCGTCCATGCTAAGGCGGCGGGCGCCTACGAGGGGAGAGACGGGGGAGCCGAGGAAGAAGGTCTGGTCCTCGTTTGTGCCAGTCTCGACCTTCCGTACGGCATCGTAGATAGAGCGGCGGTCGTTGGAGGGCCAGCGCTCAAGGGTGGGGTCGTTGAGGTCGTACTTGTCGAGATCGTAGTCGACGCTGCCGTGATGGCTGCGCTCCTCTTGCTCGACCAGGGGCGAGCGCGGCGGCTCGTCGTCGTCCCCGAAATCGACGGCCCCGAGGGCCTCGTGGGAGAAGAGCGGCGGGCCCTCATCTTCGTCTTCGTCGGCCTGCGTCACGAGGACAGGCACGCTTTCGGGATTTTGGGGTTTGCTAGGGGTCTGCGGGGGGCACAAGGGCCGGGTCAGCGGGCGGAACTGGCGCATGGCGTGGGGTGACCGTTCGTACCTCAGGTACCGTGTCGTCAGGCTTGTCGCCATCGAGCTTCTCTGCCGTGTCCGCGACCTCTGCCGCCGTATCTGCGACCTGGCCAATGGGGGTAGATGAGAGCCTCTGGCGCTCAGCCTCCTGCAGGTGAGCGAGGGTCTTTGGCTTGAGGCAGGATTCAGGGCCAGGGGCGGTCATTATGTTGTTGAGATTGCCGGCGTCGTCGGTGGCTGTTCGTTTGGGGGTGAAGGTTGTCAGCGAACAATTGCCCGATTGAACGGTTGAACGTGGGGGGAATCTGGAAGAGAAACATCGGGGCTTAAGTACCTGTCGGAGCCTCGTCGTTGAGAACCCACCAGTCCCCCTGCCCAACGCGAAACTTGTACTGGATCTGGGTGCCCGGCGGGACGCGGACCGTCTTGACGAATACGTGCTTGCCATCCTCGTCGGTCGTGCAGTCCATCTCCTGGGGTTCCCAGGCCGAGAAGGAGCCGGCGACAAACAGGGGCGGCTCTGTGCCGGGTTTTTGGTAGGTAATGGCGATGGGGATCGTGCTGTGGTCGGCCATTTTGGATAGGATTTGCCGGGGGTGGACAAATGGGTCGGGTGTCTCTGCAGATGAAGATGTACGCAGCAAACAGCGGGCTGCATGCAGTTGATGGATGATTTGAGGTGCCGGCCAAGCGCCCAGCTAGGGATAGGGATGAGAGGTGAAGATGCGAGGGAGGACACTGGATTCAGGGGTGGCGGGTGGCCGAGAGACACTTTGAGTCAATTCAGCAGGCGGTGGAAAGCTGGAGGTGAGGCAGGCAAACATGAAGGAAGAGAAGTGACGTGAGGAGATGGAACTTGGCCCCAGGTCAGCTGTCTGAGGCCGGCCCCAGGATGGAATGCCTGACGTCCAAGGTGCGCAAGCTGCCTTTCCCAGAAAGAGCGCGCGCAGCGTCATCATCGCATCGTCCGACGTGAAGCTCCTAGCTTTACAGGGGCACACGCGCTAATTGACAGCCCGTGGAGCTGGCCCCCCGGACGCTTCCTCAATCCAGGTTCCCGCGACATCTCCATTGGCTGCCTGTCGCCCTGGATCCCAGGTACCGGTACCGGGGAGTGAGCTCCGGCCCCGCCAGAGCTCCACGCTCCAAACGTCCGCCATCAAGCCTTCGTCGTCGTGGTCTTAGGTCGCTATCATACTTCGGTGCAGGTCTCGCCGTTTGGTGATATCTCGCCATCCGCCAGGCTACCGGCGCCGGCGCCAACCTTGGTTCCCATCAGCGCCCAACAACCACATGTCCAGCGACAGGAGCCTCTGATCAAACGTCCTCAAGATTCTATCATTCTCGATTCCGAGAATACTCAATATCCTTCTTTCCCTTCCTTCCTTCCTTCCTTCCTTCCTTCCATCCAGCCCCCAACGGTTCGCATCAGGCTCTGGCGAGGGCGATGCAGTGTCCCCCGCCTTCATGCAGGTGATGCGCCTCGACCGCGGAGGCCCCCGAATGAAGAGTCGCATGGGCGTCCAGCTGTGTGTGGCCGATACCCAATCCCAAGCTCAGCTCTCAAGTATCCCCACACCAACAGCCCGACTCTCGTCAATCTGGCCAACTATGGTTGGCCTTGTAAGAATGGACGGGCAAGGCAGCTGCACTTCGTTCGCTCATTTAAGCCCAGCTGATACGGCAGGCAGGCAGTGCTGGCGCCCCCCATGATAACGAGGAGGTTCCCCCGCTCCAGAATCTCTCTTTTGTCATCTTCGATTCCTGCATCTTTCCTCGTCTGCTTCTCGGAGTTCATGTACATTTCTCCTTCGTATTGGAGCCGTGCACAGCACAGTTGTCATCTATGATGCCCAATCCCAGGCATGGGTCACATCCCAAGCTGGAACAACCACCGCCAGAATCATGGAGTGAAAGGGCCGCCCCAGAATGGCAACACGAAATCAGATATGACGCAGAACCCGATTCACAGGATCAACAAGATGGTAATGGTTTTTGCCTGCTTGGCGCCAGCCGGATGTAAGCACCAGTAGCATAAGACACTTTCTCACGAAGTCATAGATACAACGGAACTTGAGCCAGACATGGAGTCAGACATGGGGCCGAACGAGATACCTTCTGGAAGCTCCAGCAACTTGATCATTGCACGACTGCAAGAGAACGATAATAGTACGATCTGAGCACCCTGTCTTCACAATATCCGCCACTGTGGACGTAAGCAGAATCTGACTAGCAACAGGATATCGCATACATCGTTCCCGAGACTGGGTACCTGGCGTCGTGCGTCTCCCAACCCGAATTTGCATCTTCGGTTGTTACCCTATCGGAGGACCACGCTCACCTCTTCCAAGGTTTTCAAAGTTCACTGGTCCCAGCCATGGGACTCGTCGCTACATCCAGCGGAACACAAGATGTACATGTCCAACTTCCAGAAGGTCGAAATTGTCGCAGACAACGGCCTGCCCGGGTACATGTGTACCGGAACTCGAACTTTTATGGTCGTCTCAACGGACTATGGCTGTAGCACTTGTGTGTAAGTCAAACAGCATCCAGCTCTCTTGTTATCCAGGTATATACTATCCGTCATTGCATGTGTCCTAACGGTGTTATTGCAATCAGGGCGATCACAACAGAAGGCTCGAAACTTCGTCGCGGTGCCTCGGAGATGCTCGATCCTGCGAAGCATGGAATCATCGATGACAAGAAGCATCCACGACGAGGCGCTTCCTTCATACTTGGCTTCGACCCTGTCCGGATGATAGTTTCACAAGAAGGCGAGTCTTTGCGGCCGGGTAGCCTCGTCTGCTACGCCAAGATGGTCACCGTCGAGCACAACTGTGCCATCTTTATCATCGGCCACCTTGAAAATAAGCACCTCTCAAAAATGCAGGATGCCGTCAACAAATGCTGGGCGACTCGCCAACACCGATTTCTTCCCGGCGAAGATAGTAATGAACAGGACCAACGGCCAGCTAAATCAGGCAAATCCACATGGAAAGAGGCAAAACTTGCTCGTCGTAGGCTTGATAATCAAAAGCACAATGAGGAAGACGCCGACGAGTTTCTGGCGGAGCCCTTCACCGACCTGAACGTTGACAACCGCGACGAAGACGACACACCCATCAGCGAATTCCCCGTCACGGAACCCATCTCGACCGACGTGGAGGCACCTGATCCCCGATTCCCCATCCAACCGCAGCAGGATATTGGCCACACTTCTTGGCCTCCATGGAACTGGAACACAGCATGGCACGCACCATTCGTCACCTCCGACAACAGGTTGGTTCTGCACGCGAATGCCCGGCCACAGGAAGCTCAAGAATCCATGTCAGCCCCGAACGACCAAACCCTAGGCTGGCCGTACACACAACCTTCGTCATACAGAGACACTAGGCCGGCGAGTCGTGAGGACTTTCAAATCGCCTTTCTTTGCGCGCTTCCGGTGGAGAAAACCGCGGTCCAGGCCATGTTTGACGTCGACTACGACTGGGAGCGAGCGCCAAGGTACGGGACGGCCCAGCACGATGACAATGTCTATGCCCACGGGCGCATTGGCCAATACAATGTCGTTGTCACAAATATCGGAGGGAAGGGAAAAAGGCTCGCCGCGGGAGCCGCCAAAGATGTTCGCTACACTTGGCCAGGGTTGCAGCTCATTCTTGTGGTGGGCATCTGCGGCGCCGTCCCTTTCCCGTCCTCGGAGATCGGCGAGATCATATTGGGAGACGTCGTAATAGGCAGCGGCGTGGTCCAGTACGACCATGGCCGGCACACGGACGGCGGGTTCATCCCATACAAACAGCCAGAGGATTTACTTCCAGCACCCAGATCCCGGGTCCAACATCGCGTGGACAAGTTCCGAGGCGTCATCGACAATAGGAGGCTATGCGACAAGCTCGTAAGGAACCTTCAACATATTCAGAGGGTCCCCGGCATCAAGGCGGCGTATCCAGGTGCTGAGCACGACAAGCTCTTTCGCGGAGATGTCATCCACGCCACGGCCGGCGTGCCATGCAATGTAGCCGGCTGCAACGTTCTCATTCACCGCCGGCGTCTAGCGAACTTCCGGGGTTCTCGGCCGAGGCCGGCTGTCCATATTGGACCGATCGGGTCGGCAGACATTCTCATGAAGTCCGGGTCCGAGAGAGACCGCATCGCGGAACAGGATGGTGTCATTGCCTTTGAGATGGAGGGTGCCGGCGCAATGGGCGACATGCCCTGCCTGGTGATCAAGGGGGTCTCCGACTACGCGGATAGTCACAAGAACAAGCGGTGGCAACCACACGCGGCAGCGGCGGCTGCTGCGTGTGCAGCGGCTTTCCTTGACGACTGGTGAACAGGTGCCGTCATCGTCGCGACGCGTTCGGAGACACCCTTGGAGGCGTCGTGAAGGCAGCTACTTAGGAAGCATAGAGCAGGTACCTTATGCTGGTGAATTCTGTCCCAGCACGCCCGCAACACACACCTCTTGGACAACTCTCCTCGTCGTCTCCAAAAGGCAAAGAAGTGTGAAGAGCATGTCCAGGCAGAGCATGTCCAGGCAGATGATTGTTGGCCGGAATTATCCAAAGGGAGAGATTGGAACTCGCCGAATTGACCTGACCTGACCTGACCATCAAGTAAAGGCGACCTTTGCAGGGGCAGCTAAACACAGTTGACCTGACCATAAATCAGAAGCTGCCTGACCATTGCAGGGGTAGACGACGCGACCGTCGAGCGTGCCTGGTGTGGTCGGATCAACTTTCAACCAATGGCGTCCCGTATGCAGGGTGGATTTGCTGCATCTTGAGGTTGATCTGACCTGACCAAAAAGTTGACCTGACCTGACCAAAGAAGTTAACCTGACCTGACCCAAAAATTAAGGCGACCGCCAGAGTTCGAACGACCATGTCGCGGAGCAAACACAATCTGTGTCAGATGAATCTTGGACAAATGGCAATGATCAGGCTGTGGAAGCCACCATTCATTTCGCCCATGGTATCTGCGCAGCTGGTTGACGTGCAGCTTGAGAGCAGGTTGGGTGGAAGATGTCAAAATGGAGTTGATCTGACCACAAATCAAAAGCTGCCTGACCATTAAGCGGGGCTCAAGGGTATCAGCCAATCACACGTTCTCTTTGTCCGCCCAGTTTGGAAGAACTGCCCCACTTTTTGGTCAGGCAGGTGTTGATTTGTGGTCAGATGAACTCACTCCGACCAAGACGACTGCCTGCTTCCAGGTTCTTCAACGAGAACTTTCATGCCTGGCAACAGGAGCGACGCGTCGACGTCGAGGAAGTGGCTCAGCGCCACGGGCTATTGCCATCGTATCTGCCAGAGTGAAAGGAGATTCTGGTGTGCGTATCTCGTCTCAGAAACAGGCGGTTTGGGAGCCTCCAAGTTGGCGGTGACTGCGTCAACCGCGCCAGGCGCGCAGTGAACGCTCGAGGTTTGACATCCTCAGAGGGAGACACCATCGGCAAACAGGGCCATGGGCACGATTGTACACTCATTCCTGAACGATCAGATAACAAGGCTTGGGCCAGCCCAGACATCCCAAGGTCGCTTGACTCGAGCTCGTGGACTGGTGCCATGTGTGCCAGACAGGCAAAACGATCACACGACAATTGTGGTGCCTGACAGCAGGGCTGCGCTATCGCGCAAGAAATGGCGAAATGGTCATCTGCCATCTGACTTGTCCCCGTGGCAGCGCCAGCGATAAGGGTTGTCAAGTGGAAGTTGGGGAACCCAGGACCGGCGTCTTGGGTGCGCAGAGCAAATGCGATTCCCTTCCCGCATCCAGGGACACGGCTGAATGCGAGGACCCTGGTTTTGGAAAGCAACAGGCGGGCCATGTGTTCCGTGGATTCTGGCGCGGAGCCCCGAAGCCTCCGGCGACGTGCAGACGGATCGTCTCTTTTCCCCTGGGGGTCCCTGGCTAGCGAAAGCGCTGGTGCGCCCGGCAAAACGGATCGACGTCCTGCAGGCCGCTGGCGAGTCAAGGGACCAAGGAAAAGGGCCCCGGTGTGGCGGAACACTGGAGCGTGGGTGTGGGTGTGGTTGCGGACCCGTCTTGCCGCGAGATGTGGGTGATTCTGGCGGATGCTGGGTGCTTGCTGAAGGCGCTTGCAGGTCAGCTTCGTACTGTTTAGGGGACCTGGTCAACAAGAGGATGTCGTGATGGATTTGGCGGTCTGGATTTAGACCGTGGGCGAGTCCAGGCGCTTTAGACCGCAGGGGCCGGCGAGAAGCCAGAAGATGGAGAGACAAAAACGCTCGCGCCGGAGCTGGAGCAAGAAGTCGCCACGCTGTGCCTGTCAACTCCAGGATCGGGAAGGTGAAGGTGAGACCGCCGAGGGGATACCATCATGTCGATTGGTGGGGGATGAGGAAACGCCCCCCTGAGAGACCCGCCCGGAGACTCCACGCCCAGTGACATCCCGATGCCCCGCACGAGGCGCCAAGCCAAGACCGTGGCGGGGGGCATCTGGCTGGCGGTTTTACTGACAGCCAAGGGTCGCTCCTTCCCCTCTCGTGATTACCGCACGACTCGCTCGTGTTTCTGGAAGGCGCGAGGAAGGCGCCTGCCCATTCCTCGATATGGGCTCAAGGTCTGATGGCTTCAAAGGCTTCTCCTCTCTTCGTGGCCACATCATTTGGATAGTCAAGACAGTTCACTGGCAGTGGACGTCTCGACAGATCTTCCTTCGTAGCAAAAGAACTGCTGCATCCTCCACCAGGCTATCCGCCCCCAAACATCACGGTGCCGATCACACCCGGAGTCACCAACAGCAGTTGAAAGAAACACTGGGGGCCGACCCGGCGACCCCCCAAAGCACGCCAGACGACTCGATTCGACAAGACACAGGACCGGCGGCGCCCGGGCCTGCCACACCGAGCGTGGGAAGGGGTCCATCCATCCGGGCGAGCTTCCTTGGCGTCCAAAGCCAGGCCAGCTTCCCAAGGCGTCCCCAAAAGTTGTCCTCCGGTCCTCGCGGGATACCCTCCATTACGAGCCCACCCGACTCGTCCTACCGCCAATCCGCCGAGAGCGAGCCTTTGCGCGCGCACACACACTGGGCCAGAAGGGCCAGCTGAGACATTTTCCGAGCCTTATCGTTCGTGTGATCCGTCCTCCACCCCGACTTTCAGGCCATGTGCACATATTCGGACGGCATCACGAAAGTCAGCCCTCCCTCACCCAAACGTATCCTCGACCGACCTGTTTCTTCTACCGCTCAGCGCACTTGACTTGCTGCGTCGGTTGATCTGCTACATCTCACCTCTGGAATACCGATACCGACATCCAGCCAGCCAGCGACCCGCCGACCTTGCAGACCGACCCTGGACGCCGCCCGCTCGCTTGCCCGCGCCCCCCGCCATCAAGACCCCTGTCGTGATCCGCCCGTCTGCTGACGACCCTCTATTCCGCTTTATCGATAGCGACAATCGCCGGGGACCCTTGGTTCCCAGACCCTCCTTTTGAACCCGACATCCATCCCCCTCCCCCCCTCTGGCTTTCTGGCCGTGACAGTCTCCCACCATTTTCGACGAGCCGGCTCTTCTGTTGGAAGACAATTCATGTCTCAGTGTTGCACATGAGGACTCCTTGATCGTGCCACGAACGTGGTCACGCCCCAAATATTCACCCGTCGGCACGAAATAGACGCATTGCCTTTTGCTTGACTGGCCCCTCCAACAAAAGGCCTGTCACTCCTGGGCGGTTGCCCCATCCCGAACCCCGCGACCCTCCGCCGAAGACGACGACGACACCGACGTCCTCTGGACAACTCCAAGCAGACCCGACGACTGGTTTCGGTCAGATCATTTTGAGAGCGCATCAGTCGTTCTGAAAGAAAGAAAAAGCCTCGTAACATCGAGCCTTACAATCATGGCCGCTGTCCAGGACAACGCCGTGGCGGGGTCCGTCACGCCCATGGAGACACCCAGCGAGCACACCCCCGCTGTCAACGACGCTTCTGTTAAGATCAAGACACGCCAGAGACTTCTGAGGGGACTGCAGCGAATTTCTTCGTCGCCTTCCCTTGCCCAGATTGCCTCGGGCCGTCCTAGAGCCCACAGCAGCCCGCTGCGATCCCGCGGTAGCCTTTCGTGCGTCAACTTGGCCGCCGCCGGCGGCCCTCAACCTCATGGCGGCGATTCGTACTTCCCCGCGGGCGCATCGGGCTCCAGCTACGCCAGCACCTCCAGCTCCATCCCCGGCACCCCTTATAGCGGAAAACAATCTCTCGAGGGTCCGGGCGAGCGCATGACCGTTCGCAGGTTCGATCCCGGTCTTGCGACCCCTCTCACCCCCGGTGCACCGTCAGTCGGACTTCCCTCCGACCTGCGCGTCACCACCAGGTCACTGGCCGCGGCGAACCCTGCCGTGCCGCCCAAGGATTTTTACTTCTGGGCGAACATGCCGCACGAGTTGCGCGTTTACATCTTCACCTTCCTCCAGCCCAAGGAGCTTGTCAGAGCCTCCCGTGTCAGTCACGAGTTCCACAGGCTCTGCTTCGACGGCCAACTATGGACTAGTTTCGACGCCTCAGAGTTCTACCAGGACATCCCCGCAGAGTCGCTCGCCAAGATGATTGTTTCCGCGGGGCCTTTCATCAAGGACCTCAACCTCAGGGGCTGCGTCCAGGTGGAGCACCACAAGAGGGCCGAGGTCGTGGTCAAAGCCTGCCGGAACCTCATCAACGCCAATCTCGAAGGCTGTCGCAACTTCCAGAAGAACACCCTTCACACCCTCCTACGCGCCAACGAGAAGCTCACAACGCTCAACCTCACTGGCCTGACGGCAGTCACCAATATCGCCTGCAAGATCATCGCCGAGTCATGCCCGCAACTGCAGAAGCTCAACGTCTCGTGGTGCACGCACATGGACGCGAGGGGGGTCAAGGCCGTTGTCAAGGGCTGCCCGCAGCTGACAGATCTGAGGGCGCGAGAGATCAGGGGCTTCGACAACATTGAAGTAGCCGAAGTTATCTTCAGGACGAACAGGCTCGAGCGCCTGATCCTCAACGGATGCACCGATCTCAACGACCGCGCGCTCAAGATCATGGTCCACGGCGAAGACCCTGAGATCGACATCCTGACCGACATACCCGTCGTACCGGCCCGAAAATGGCGTCATCTCGATCTCAGTCGGTGCGACCGTCTGACCAACACCGGAGTCAGGGCCTTGGGGCACCTGACCCCCGACCTGGAGGGGCTGCAGCTGTCCGGTTGCACGGCATTGACGGACGCAGCCCTGGAGCCTGTTCTGGCGACGACGCCTCGCCTCACCCACCTCGAGCTCGAGGACCTCGCCCTGCTCACCAACACCCTTCTATCGGAGCACCTTGCCAAGGCGCCGTGCGCGCCGCTCCTGGAGCACATCTCTTTCAGCTACTGCGAGAACCTGGGTGACCAGGGCATGCTCCCCGTCATCAAGAACTGCGTAAGCTTGCGCAACATCGACCTCGACAACACGCGCATCAGCGACCTGACCCTCGCCGAGGCCGCGCGCATGGTCGCGAGCCGCACCCTGCACAACCTCAGCCCGCAGTCCCGGCCCCGCGTCGGCCTGCACGTGGTCGTGTACGACTGCCAGAACGTGACGTGGACAGGCATCCGCGAGGTCCTCTTCCGCAACGCCCAGATCAAGCCGTCCAGGACCGATGTGTCCAAGCACACGTACCCGGCCGAGATCATCACGCTCAAGTGCTTCTACGGGTTCCAGATGACCGTCGACGAGCACACCAAGCGCGCCCTTCGCGGCGACTTCCCATCCGCGGGCCGGCTGGAGCGCCGCTGGGCCGACTGGATGCAGGCCAATGAAGAAGCCGGGGCCACAGGCGCGGGCATCCGTCGTAGGAGGCGGCGTGCCCGGGCGGCGCAGGCGCTGCATGCCGATGAGGAGGAGGGTGCGAACGGTGGGCGGCGGCGAGCACGAACTTTGGGGTCGTGCTCGCTGATGTAGCGTTTCTTTGGGTTTCATCATTGGCGTGTCATCACATTTACAAGGCTGGCGTTTGAGACGGAAGGATGGCACTTGACTTGGGCGGTTTCATTACATGTAGACTGCGTGCTGCAGATCAAACTGGGTCTGGCTGTCTTAGGTTCTGGTGGGCTTGTACATGCCCTTGCGCAGGCTTTACTCGAGTATGTACACGACGAGCATGGGGACCTCCCCTGGACATTGGCAATGGATCTCATTGACCGTTCTCTTCTGAATGATGTTGTCTATACCCAGGTCTACATTGTCTATCCTGTACGTGCTCGCGTCTAGTTGCCGCCATGCTGGCGAATGTACCGCCTGATGCGCTCCTGGTGAATCTCGTCAGGGTCACGGCTCTCGTCGTCGCCTTCAACAATGTACCGGTCCGAGTCATCGCCCGAGTCGTAATCGCCAGCGAACTCCCTGCCTGCGCGGTAGTAAGCAGCAACGCGCTCCTCCTCATCATCCGAAGGGTCGTGAATGCCGCCACGGCCTCTGCCATCGAACTCGGAGTCGTCAGAGTCGAGTTCCTCGGGGTATTCAGCGGTGTAGTGGTTCTCAGCTGAAGAAAAGTCAGCACACACCCCCTCCTCGAAGGGAAAGTAGACCTACCATTCTCATCCTCATCATCCTCCGGAACCCAATCCGAATCATCCTCATCATTCCCATAGAAGAGCTCCATATCCTCCCTCGAGTCAAAGCGCAGCACACCAATCTGCTCAGGCGGGATAAGCGCCAGCTTATCGGCCGGGTTTCCCGGCCCATCGCTCGGCGCAAGCTCATACACCACAATCTCGTAATCATCATCCGAGGCATCCTCCGAGTCTGCGTCGCGCATGGCCGCGTCGCCTCCGCGGTTCTGTCGGTCCAGCTTGGCTGCGAGTTCGGGGTTTCGTTCGGCAAAGCGCTGCGAGGGGGCTTTGGGGCGGAACTTTGAGGGGGAGGCGGGCTTTGGCTGAGACATCTCTTTGAGGTTGAGACCGATCTCGTGGAGGACCCATTGGTCCATGTCTGCGGCGAGGCGGGCTACGTCGGCGTCGCCTGGGTTGAGAGTCGGGAGGGGCTTGCGCTGGGCGGCGATTTCAGCGGCCGCGGCGTCGGTCTCGGCTTTAGAGGGAGTTGCCGCCGGGGCGGGGGTCTTGAGGCGTTTGGTGCCGGGACGCTTGAGGCCCGTGGGAGGTGTCGGGGGAGGTACGGCGGCCGCGGCGGCTGCGGCGGCGAGGTTGGCGACGGAGTGGTTCTTGCGGACGGCGCGCTCGACGAAGACGGCGGGACCGTAGCGGGAACGTTTGGAGACGCCCCGGGGACCGGCGCCGGGGGACTGCGTGCCGGAGGACGAGGCGGCGGCGGCCATTGAGGCGCGGGACATGTGGAAGTGTCGCGGCTGGAAGCCGGGGCGCGAGGCGGGCTTACCCGGGGGAGGGACATGGCTCGGTGTCGGCTGCTGCTGCTGCTGCTGCTGCGGGAGCTTCTTCCTGTCTGGCTCGGTGCGGATGACGGGGGCGGTCTCGGGCTCCGGGGCGGGAGAGTGTCGGCGGGGACTCTTGGTGTTGCGGCGTTGGTAGACAAAGTTTGCGCTCATGCGGCGCTTGGAGATTGGGTCGTCATCGTCGATTTCTGGGGGTGGGAAGTCAGCGGGAGGAGAGGCAGAGAGGGGAGACTTGGGGGGAACGTACGGAGGTAGGCGGGTGCCTCCTCGCCTTCATCGTCGCGGCGGCGCTTGCGCTGCTTGATGTAGATCTCCCGTGGAAGGGTGGCCATTGTGGTCTGGCGGGGAGGGTGCTATGGTGGTGTTGGCATAGTACTGTTGTAGGAGGTGGTGGTGGTGAAGGTGAAGCTGTGGTTTGTGACGTTTGCGAGATGGAGGAAGGTGGGGCGGCGGCGTCAATTTGTAACTCGCTGCTTTTACGGACTGGCCGTTCATGTCGAGAAGCAAGACGACACGGCAGCCACTTTAACTACTCTTTTGATAGGCACGTCAAGTCGATGAATGAGATTGAATACCTCATCATGGCCCTCTTTCAACCGGTCCTAATAGCGTAGGAAATCTGCTGCGTTTTTTCCTCCGTAGCCAACCAAGCCGACTTCACGGGAATGAGGACCTGAGGGATATTGCGGCAAGGAGCGTATTATGTCAGTGTGATGGACGCCCGTGCGCAACGACGACTACAGGCGTCTTCGACGACATAGGAAACATCAACGACAAGAAAGGACACTATTGGTCTCTCGATCCAGTGAAATTTGTTTCAAAACGAACTTATCCCTGGTTCTTGTCATTTTGAGACTACTTTCATACAGTCTTCCAGTCTGGAAGTAAAGCTGTGGGTGCCGAACGTCACCTGGTGCCCTGTTGACAACATTCACCCATCAGTTGTCGCATCAACAAAAGTTTTATCTGAACCTACGGAGTGCTGAGCTCTACAATTGGAGATTTCGAGAGATGTCAGGTTCTAACTTCATTCAAAAGCTAGCTATGATCTTGGACCCTCTTGTGGATGATAGGGCTGACTCCAGGAAGGACAAGACTTGGGACGACCCTCGATTTGAGCCCCTGATCCAATCCACCATGTCGAACAATCTCTCCCAAAAGCCAATGTGCCTTCTGAAAAGTCACAGGCCCGTCTTTTCACACCAGAGTAAACTTGGTCGTCAAGCCCCTCCAGCTCTCACTCCTCTCCGGGTTCGCAAAAGGCAGCAACGCCGCATACCTCATACTACAGCAGTCAGCATCATCATCTTCCATCTTCACCATCGCCACTTACGTGTAATTCCCCGGCCCCAGCTTCGTCCCATCCGCCAGTCTTCCAAACCAGTAATACGCAGAAGTATACCCTCCCGTCACGAGGGCATTCCGTCCCTGATCGCGCAGCGGGAACGACACCGTGTCGTTGGCATCATGCCTGTCCGGGTTGAACGTCGCCGAGCCCGAACCAACCCATGACGTGGCAGAGCCGAGGTAGCCTCTCTCACCAACAACAGGAGGGTAGCGCCAGTGTCGAAGCTCGACATACTTGTCGTCGTAGATCTGGGAGCGTCAGCTCCAGCTTCACCCAGGGAAGAAGGCAGGGGAACTCACATCCCACCGCAGCTCGCGGGTACCCCATTTCAGCTTGGAGAAGATCTTGGGATAATCCTGCACATCCCTGCTCAAGTTGAGCGTGAACCTATTCTCGTCAGTATCATTCCGTCACCTCCAACATGTTACTCACGTCGTCGACGGTACAGGCGGGAACTTCCCCCTCAGCCAGGGATACGTCCCGTGGAAGAAACTCCCCATCTCCGCCTTCAGATCGAACCCGAGACCCTGGTACGGCACCGCCAGTACATCGCCGTTACTGCCCTTGATGACAACCCGGCCACCATACATAGGCAGCGCCGTCTGGTTCAGCCCCTGAGGCGCCTCAAAGACAAACCTGCTTCGTCAGTTCCATGCATCCCTCAGACATGGGGAAGACTTACCTCGCCTTGCGCGTCTGGCCCGGGCCAATGTCAAAGCTCTGCGGCACCTTGACGTTGACCCCAATCTCAGTCGGCACAATCTCAATCCGGTACTTCATCCTCGGCGTCTCCCCCACGTCCCTGGCGTCAAAGCTGCGCAACATCTCCACCCCCGCGCCCTTTTCAACCTCAAACGAGAAGTACACCTTCTCCTCCCCCCCATTCCGGAGCACAACATCCTGATACTGCCGGAAATTCGCCGTATCGTTCAGCGCAAACCTCGCCAACTCCGCCGAAACAACCTGATCAACCACCTTCCTCGCATCCACCAACCCCGTCCCAACCTGCTGCGCCGGCGCACGGAACCTCTCATCCGCACCTCCCCCATAAACAAGCCACGGCACCGACCCCCCCGAGGAAACAATCCTCATCGCCAGATCCTTCCCCAGACTCTTTCCATGAACCTCCCTCCCCCCATGAGCAGAGATATACAACGCCGCCACACCCGCCACATACGGCGTCGCCATGCTCGTCCCGCTCAACAACACATACTGCTCATCATCCGCCCCGACCCACGTACTAAAAACATCCGTCCCCGGCGCCGCGATATCAGGCTTCACCGCGGCGTCATACAGCCCTCCCCAGCTCGTGAACCAGCTCGGCAGCGTCGTCTTGTTCCTCCCCACCTCGACGCTCGCCACACTCAGCGCCAGAGCCCCCGAACTTCCCGTGCTGGCGTAGTATGCACCGCCATTTCCTGAGTTTCCGGCGCCAATGGTCACCACGACGCCCTCCTCGGCGATACGGTCCGCCACCACGGCCCAGGCATTGTTCGCGAAACCACCGCGTCCGCCAACGCTGGCGGTGATGATATCCATTCCGTCATCGAAGGCGCGGAGGAACGCCTCGATGACTGTCGCTTGGTCGGTGCCGTCGCCAGGGCCAAAGATCTTGTACGCGTAGAGACTCGCGGCAGGGGCAACGCCTTTCCATCCTGTTGAAGAGGACTCGCCTGCGATAATGCCCGCCACATGCGTTCCATGGCCCTGCTCATCCTTCGGGTCGTCGTCGGGGTTCTTCGCCATGCCTGACACCCAGTTATCGCCAACAAGGTCATATCCGCCAGCAACCTTGTGTCCCGGCCCAAAAGCACCTCCGAGAGCCGTATGAGTGTACTACCACACAGTCAGCATGCATCCAAGCCGTCATAATACCCTCAGACTCACCCAAATCCCCGTATCAACAACACCAATCTTGACGCCCTCGCCCAAGATCCCCCGCTCATGCAGCTCATCAACCCCCGTAGCCCAATGCACCGCATGCTCCGCCGCCTCATCCCCCCCAACCTGCACCTGCCTCTTGGCAATAGGCGCCAGCAGCTCGACTCTCTCGTTAGGCCAAGCGCGCACGACGCCAGGAAGCGACGGCAGGGCGTCAATGTCCAAATCGTCCGTCTCTACCAGTGCGCCCGCGAAGACGGCCGAGTCGAAAGTCTTGACAACCTTCACATCTTGCGAAAGCAGCTCGTCGCGCTTCTTCTTGACGTGCGATCCCGGCGCGAACTCGACAATGTATCCGTTCAGGGGGAGGGGTGTGCCGCTCTCGCCCTCTGGGAGGTCCTGCGCGAGGCCCGGGGACAGCGCCGCGAGAGCGGCGATGCTCAGGGGTAGGAGCCTCATGGTGATGAAAAAGAATGATGCGATAGAGTCCGCTACTTGCTACTCGGTATGTCCACCCTCGGGGCCCCCGCCGTATAAATACCTTACCCCCCGTCCGGACGGGCCCCGTCGGGATACAGAAACGTGCTCATCCAACTGCCTCATCGGGCATTCCGTCCGCGAAGGCGCATCGCGGGGCCCATGAAGCCTCAAATCGCGCAACGCCGTCGCTGATCATCGCAATCCCGCTATCTTCACCGCAATCACCCCATCGCCGAGAGATTCTCCGCGCTGGCTATCTGCCTGACCCTTAATGGTTCGCGGCCTCCCACTCCTCGTTGACGGTCCGGTAGTCCCCCGGCTTGTACGGGCTCCACATCTCCGCCCACCGCCCGCCCTTGCGATGGCTCTGCAAACCTAGATCCTGCAACAGCATGTCGAGATAGGGGACGGCGTCGAAGATGAAGCTGGGGGCGCGCATGCCCCAGTCGACTGGGTACCGCCAGCGGCCGAAGCGGTTGTGCAGCGCCGTCTCGTAGAGTAGCTCGGTGGCCGGGCTGGTGCCGGGATCCCGTGTGAGTCGGCCCGTCATGTAAGCGGCTGACCATAGGCCCTGGATGTGCGCCGTGATGGCCGTGGAGAAGTTGCCGACCATTCCCACGAAGACGGTGTCGCGGGCGCGCAGGAAGCGGGGTGACACGGGTGCCGTGAAGCGGTGCAGCATCCAGGGGGTGACAGCACCAGCGTCGGCGTTCGGAAGGGAAGTGCGGAAGCCGGGGCGTGATATCGGGGGCGTATGGGATGGGTCCCAGGCGGGTGGCTCACGCAGCTTCGGGAACCGGCGGAAGATGTCCTCGTCGGCGCGAGCGGCGAGGTCTGCGTCGGCAGCGTGGTCGGCGACCTTGGATGGAGGATGAGGGATGCCGAGCTCGGCGTCGATGCCTTCTGGCAGAAACTTGACGGGTGGGACGTGAACCCAGCCGCCGTGGGCGAGCAGGGCATCTGCGGCGAGAGTGGTGCCGTCGGCGAGGTGGACTTTGTCTTTGCTGAGGCGGGCGACGTCTCCGATGTGGACGGAGACGTTGTCGCTGCGGACAAGGCTCAAAAAGTCTGTTTCGTAGTTGAAGAAGCTATAACTTGTGCCGGAGTACATGACACCAAGCCAGGGGCGGAGGCGGGCCGTGTCTGGGTGGTCGTCGTAGTTGCTCAGGGAGAGAATGTCGGCGGTAAGGAGGGACTGTAGCTGTTAGAGTGGTGTCCGAGTGTTGATTCCGGAATACTTGCCCAAAAGGCGTCGACCAGGGCGCGGCCGAGGGCGGTGCCATGGAGGAGGCGGCGGATGGTCGGGTAGCCGTCAGAGGCACCCCAGATGCAGGGGCTGAACCAGGTGAGGAAGCGGATGTCTGGGCAGGTCAGCAGCTGCGAGGGAGTGCTGAGTGTGTGGGAACTTGCTTGCGAGCTCCTCGATCCATTTTTTGAAGGGCGTGGCGAATGGTGGAGAGAACCAAGAGGGACCATGGCCGGATGCTGGGTCTGATGAGCATGATGTTTCTAGTGGTAGGATGTCAAGACGAACCCCTGATGATCCAGTTGACCTTGACACCAGCTGTGGCGTACGCATACACCGCATCAAAGGCAGTCTTTCCCCCTCCCAGGACGGCCACGGTTGAGCCAGGCTGGATGGTGTCTGTGTGGCGGGCAAAGTCCCTTCCATGGAAGATGAGTCCCCCAAAGTCATCCTGCCCTTCGAAGCGCGGTACAGACGGCCGAGACGTGAGACCGGTGGCGACGATGAGCTTCCTGGCGATGATCCTCGCCTCGATGCCGTCGGGTCCAGACACAGTCAGCAACCAGCCGCCGTCAGCGCCATCTCGGTGCTCGGCGATGATGACCTTCGTGCGCAGCCTGATGAGAGGCGCGATGCCGAAGCGTGTCGCATAGGCGTGGAGATAGTCGTTGACAACTCGGCCGGGGATATGCTCGCCAGGAGGGACAGCGAAGACGGCAGGGTCCATGGGAAAGTCCGGATACTCATATGTACCGAGGAGGTTGTTGGTCTTGATGCCCGGGTACAGACGGTGTGATGCCCATGTCCCGCCAAGATCCGAGGTGGCCTCGAAGACAGCAAGGGAGGCCGAGGGTGTTGCGCAGCGGAACTGTTTTGCGGCAGCGAGGCCGAACCAGCCTATCTTGATGAGCAGGTCCCTCGAGAATGAGGATGATGTAACTCACCAGCGCCGATGACGGCACAGTCAAGCGTCTCCATGCTGGAGGTGGGACGAGTCGAGGTCGAGGAGAACAAGACGGCAGACAAGAGCAGAGCCAGTTTAGAGAAGCCAGCAGGCCGGCGGGGGGGTTATATAGGCATTAAGCACTGGAGCACGAGACGGAAACGGGCCGCATCGGCGCACCAGCACGACGGCCAGAAACACGCCAGAGGGGGGAATAATCTCCCCGCGTCTCGCCGGTCACGTTGGCCGGGGCGCACAGGCGGGAGGGGGGAGGGGGGGCGTTGAAATCCCGATGGCCGATGGGGGTGGGCGGCGCCATGGCTGAAGAAGATGTTGGCCGAGTTGAGTCGAGGTCGAGGTGCGTGCATGTGAGTCTGTGGGGTGAGGTAAGCCCGCAGCCTCGCCTTGCATTCCGCGTACTTGGGGGCAGACAGGACTGGGTGGTCGAGGGCGTACGTAAGCGCTAGCTCTTCCAGCTCCAGGGGTCTAGTCTAGGTTGATAGGGCGGGTGGTGCGGGTGCTGGCGGTGGGAGATGTCGATGCGGGTGCATATGCAGGTGCCGGGATCGATGCGGGTGGTGGTGGTAGTCGTCCGGGGGGTGGTTGGGTGTGGTGTGGGAGGGGGGGTGTCGCGGACCACCACCCATTTGCAAAGAGGCAAGGGAGGCAGTTGGCCGAGGGCGGTGAGGGGACGATTGCGGGCGGTTTTCCCGGTCGAGGGTGATGTTTGCTTGGGTGGAGGAGTCGAGGGGGATTGTAGTGTGGTGAACAAGATGAGGTGAAGTTGGAGGAGAGGAGAGGAGAGGAGGAGACAATGTGGTGGAAAAGGTACGTACCCAAGTACCTCCGTACCCTCACCATCATCATCACGTGGCACAAGAACAACCTCACCTCTTCCTCTTCCTCTTCTTCCTACTCTGTGCAACCCCTATTTCTCTATCCCCTCCAATCGGACTCACAAATCCCCCGATGCATCTAAGACAACCCCGGACCCCCTTTTCCCAGGATCTATTATCGTGCCCTTCAGCCTCGCCATGCACCTCTCCCGATGGACGGACCGCCACCTCGGGCGGCGTCCCCCCCTTATTCTTCCTCTTCCCGTCTCGAGTCTTCGTCCTCTCCTCTTCCTCGACCAGCCATTTCCCTGCCCGTAGCCGTGGGAGATGAGGCCATGGACCAGCTTTCGGGTCCCGGCAGACGCAGGCATCATGCAAGACATGAGCCCAGGCTCAAACTTGGACAAAGACGAGCACACCCTTGCTCTGATAGCTCTCTTTGTGTGTGTCCGGCCCTTGCTTCCAGTCCCTCCTTACTCGCACTCACACTCACACACGCACAGTATGCCTCCCATATCGACCGCATACCTGTCGCCCCGACGATACGATGCGATGCCTCGCTGCCTGCCTGTCCGTACCCGCGATGAAAGACCCCCATATCCAGTGCCTTCCTCGACTTGTAGAGTGTTAAAAAAACTCCGCCTCCTGCCCTTTCTGCCGCGTGCAAGCCGCCAAACCGGCGACTCACGACTCACGATCCCTCACTCTAAAAGTCGGTGCCTCGATCCCCTCGCACCCTCGTAACAAGCACTTCTCGACACGCCTTCCCGTTCCCTGATGGTCCTCGAGGCAGAAACAACACACAGCAGGAGTGAGAGCTACCACACCAGTTCCCTCCCTCCCACCCCAGCCTGATCCTTCTCCCCTCCTCGCCCGCCTCACCTTTTTTTTCTTCTGAACGCCTCTCCGCCTTGACCTCCCACCCAGCAAGCCACAATTCCTCTTCTCCCATCCGTTCTTCCATCCCTCCGCTCTTCACCCGCCATGGCTGATGCGGTTGATCCCGCCGACGCCGCCAAGAAGGCTGAGGTCTTCTACCGCGAGGTCTGGGCCCTACTGGGCGTTGCCATTCTCATCGTCTGCCTCCGTACCTATGGCCGTCTCCGCACCACTGGCATCTCCAACTTTCAGCTGGACGACTATCTTGTGTGGATTGCGCTGGTACATCTCAGTGGCCCCCTACCTTGGTATCTTCTCTGACTTGTGGCAGATCTTCTACTCCGGCGAGAGTGTTCTTGCCTGGCTTGTTGGAAACCTCGCCCAAGGTCTCGCCAATAATGGCATGACTGATGAGGAGAGAGCCGCTCTCGACCCCCAGAGCGATGAGTACCAGGCGAGGTGAGATTATCTGTCTCTCACTTGTGACAAATGTACTGACTTTTGAACTAGAATCACCGGCTCCATCATCCAGCTCTGCGGCTGGACCTGCTACTCCATCGTCCTCTGGCTCCTCAAAGGAAGTCTCCTCATGCTCTACCGACGCCTCACTGACGGACTCTCGCGAATCTACACCATTCGTATCACGATTGGTTTCTACTTCATCGGCATCTCCTGGGTCATCGTCACCTGCAACCTCTTCCTCTCCTGCATCCCCCTCCGCCAAATGTGGCAGGTCTACCCCGATCCCGGCGGTAAGTTTCCCTCTTCTCCCCCTGACTCTGCTCATCTCTGACCCTTCCAGCCCGCTGCCACCCCGCAACATCCCCCCAAGTCGTTTGGGTCTACTACGCCTTCAACGTCTCCACGGACCTCTACCTCCTCTCTATCCCCCTGCCGCTCCTCTGGGGCTCTCGTCTCCGCACCCTCAAAAAGTTCGGCCTCCTCTGTCTCTTCGGCGGCGGCTTCTTCGTCATCACCTGCGCCACTATCCGCTGCTACTACATCGTCGCCGACCCCATCCAAGGCGCCCAGTCCGCCGGCTCCTGGGCCGTCCGCGAGACCTTCGTCGCCATCGCCACCACCAACCTCCCGCTCGTCTTCCCCGTCGTCCGCGGCTGGGTCTCCCCCATCCTCGGCCCCATCATCTCATCCGTCCGCTCCTCAAAGCGCGCCAACGCCCTCGGCACCTCGACCGCTACCCCCGGCAACCGTACCTTTGGCTCCGGCGCCCTCGGTCCCCAGGGCTGGCGCGGCCGCGGGCCCCCGACGCCCAACCCCATCCCGGACATCACCTTCAACGAGAGCGACGAGCGTTTCGTCACTGACGGCTTCAATAACAGCGAGCTTCAGGACGCCTCCGCCTGGGGTGGCACCGGCAGTCCCGATACCAGCGCCGTCGCCGCTGACCAGAGCGCCATCGATGCCGAGGAGGCGGCCGGTAACACCTCCATCATCCACAGGCAGATCGAGGTCAGCATCGTCCGCGGTGACGGCACCATCCGCCCCGGCACTCCCGACGACCAGCCCTGGGCTCTGCGTAGCCACAGCGCCTCCGCCAGCGGTCCCAGTCTCTTCGACCGTCGCTCGCGCTGAACATCATCTCCGTCATGATCCTCGCCTTCATCTTCATCAAAGCCAGAGGTCCCGCTTCGCACCTCTCGCTCCGCTCCAGACCCTCACAGGCCCGCTCCGGCCTCCCATCTCCCATCATCTGGGCGATTGGTCTAGTGGTATGACATCTGCTTAGCACCGACGGAGAATTGCCCTCGTCAAGCGGGCAGTCCGGTGATATTGCTGAAGGTCCCGCGTTCAATTCGCGGATTGTCCACGAAACGAGTTCACCAGAGAACTCTCACTTCTTCTTCTTTTTGCCGCCCTCGAGCAGCACACACACACACAGCACTCTACACACACCCTGCCCCCCCTCCCCCCTCGTCACTGCCCCCTTTGCCCTAGATAGGCTCAATAAAATGGAACTTGTCCGAGTTTTTTGCGTCCCTCACGTCGCACAGCGACACCGTGCTGCATGCCTCGTGTAACCACCCCCTTCCGGAGAGGGAGTCGCACCTCCGCGGCTCGGGCGCGGGACTGTCATCGTCTGCCGTGCGTCCTCCCACGGCATTGCTCCCCCAATAGTCACCTGTCGCATGGGACGGCCGCCCGGTCCCCGCGTGGGAGGCGACACAGGTGTTGCCCGTCCCCCCTTTCGCTGCCTCAACGTGGGCTCCGGGGTGCATGTTCTCCCTCTCCCCTCCGAGACGGGACCGACGGGAGTGTCATGGGCGAGCGCAGGTTGCTCCGCGTATGTGCTACTATGGGGTCGTTGCCTTGAATCAATGCGTGTCGCGGCCCGACAGGTGTTCGCGTCTTGAACGGGAAGAGAAGTCTCCGTTGTCGGACGGGGGGCCGAACACATCCGTGACAGTTGACAACGTACTATAGCACAGCGTCCTACATCTCGAATCTCTTCCTCCCCCCGTAGGCTTCTTCTACTGCCTACTGACTTTGACCTCGTCGCCCCGCGCCAGCCTGCTGTTCGCCCTCCAGTACAGCCTCATAACCGCTGCAGCAATGCGGGTACCAGTACAGCTCAGCATAAGAAATACAATACAACACAGGGGGGAAACGGTGTTGACTTGAAGATCACCCTACAAGGCTTTACTGATCACTGTCGCCAGGCCAAGGATCTTCTCCTCCTCAAACCTCCTGCCAATCAATTGCAGGCCTACGAGCGCCCCGTGGCAAATTTGCGCATCATCTGTCATCCGCAATTAGTAAACTGAAGAGATGCCAGCCTGAGTTGGGAGAGACAAACAATCCTTCCACACCTCCTCATCCAAGGGGTTCATTGGGACGTAGCGGTCATTGAATGAATCGATATGCCGGTCGCAAGTTGTAGTCGGGATGGTTATCGCAGAGTAGTCAAGAACATTGACGAACGTCGCGTACCCTGCGCCACAAACGTCAGTCCAACACGTTCATCGGACGCCAGGCTCAAGGAGCTGAAGTCTGGAAATCTTCTCTTACCGTAATACCGAAATTTCCCGGGCTGAGGGGCCGCATATGGCGAAATGGGAGCGATCACCGCCGCCACAGGCTCTTGGTGAGGATTGAGCTCGGATGTGCTGTTCCAGTATTCCATATATTCCTTCTGGTACTCGCGCTTCTGCACATTGAGAGCCGCTATATCAGAGGCGTTGCTTTCCGGACGTTCTTCAAGACCAAAGGTCTGGGAGACCTGGCTTGACATGGGCTCGTTCGAAAGCGAGAGAGCACCAAACGCGTCGCGTCCGCCGTCGAGTGTATACGCACTGGTCTAGGGGCCATGTCAGCTCGGTGTAAGGGGTCTTTGAACGAAGGAACGAGACAGGCGTACAGCTATGTCGACTGCACGTTTGTGGCTTGGAGGTTTCCATTCAATGATGCTGTGACCCAGTGCCCTGAGAGCATCGGCAACTTTGTTCAAGGCGCGTTCGACTGGTGGCTGCACTGAAACATTGCCATCACTGGCAAGAAGCCCAAAGACAAGAGGCTTGGGACTGTTGAGGGTGTTTTGGAAGATTGTCTCCCGCCATGGAAGGTCCACCACCAACGGATCATGCAGCCAAGGCTGTTTGCTGAGTACGGCTTTGGTGAAGAGCTTGACAGCATCGACTGAATGGGCCATGGGCCCAAGGACGCTCAAAACTGTGCTCTGGCCGTCCATACTATTCGCCATTCCTTCATAAGGAAGTCTCCCGCTTGATGGTCTCAGTCCGTAAAGACCGTTGAAGGCAGCCGGGAAGCGGACGCTACCTCCAATGTCAGTACCGACGCCGAGAGGACTTCCCCGTAGTCCGAGAAGCGCTCCCTCTCCGCCAGAGCTACCGCCTGTGGAGAGGAGTCTGTTCTTCGGGTTCGGCACGTAGCCTACGATGTTGTTGATTGTTTCGCCCGACATGAGCGTATGTGGTACGCTTGTCTTGCAGTAGAGAATGGCACCGAGATCTCTCAGTTCTCGTACGAGTTCGCTCTCGAAAACCATCTCTTTGCCGGTATCCTTCTTTCCCTGGAAGGTGCCGATCCATCCAACGTAGCCCATGGTTGTTTCTACTCCCCTGACATGGAATTGGTCTTTGAGGCTGATCGGCAGGCCGTGAAGAGGCCCTTTGAGCTTGCCAGTTGCCGCAAAGTATTCGTCCTGTGCTTGGGCATCGTCCAGGGCCGCTTTGAAGAAGATCTCGTGCAGGCAATTTGTCTGACAGTGTTTCCAAATGTTTAGCGACTTGGTCGGGGTCGTGGAGGAGACGTGAGCCTGGTTACTTGACATACCATTTGATGAGCCAGCGCAGCTCGGTGACAGAAGGCCTCAGTGACGTCTCGCGCTTTCCACTTGCCCTCATGAATGTGGTGTAGAATGGTCGAAACATCTGACTCGGTGATATGGACTTCATCTTCCGTCAAGTATTGACGTATGTAATCGCCAGTGATATCTCTCTGCGCATCAGGTAGAGGCGGAGCAGGGATCACCCAGTGGGCGGGGATGAGATCGATCACGGACTGTCGCTTCTCAGCAGCGGCCGATTGCCAATCTGCCATCTTGCAACGTCGTCTCGAGTGAGACGATAGTAGACAACAATGCAGCGACTGACTTCAAGTCGACCACCTGAACTTGATGCAGAGTTAAGAAGCTGGCTTCTTGATGGGGTATGATAAGACGAAGCACCTGGAGTGTCCTGTCTCGATCAGCTGGGTACGTAGGGATATCAGGTAGCTTGTGAATCTGCTCCATGAAGCGGGATTGTTTCTGGGCAATATTTTGTGATCCAATAGAACGGCGAAGATCGTCTTGCCACGATTCCAACGTCATGACCCCTCTTGGCCAGCTGCATGTCACCATACCTCATGGTATCTTCTGTCTGCAAGGCATTACCTCCAACACCTCCAACACCTCTATGTCTCCAACATCTCCAACATCTCCACCACCTCCAACTCTCCAACTACATCCGACATCTCCAAATCACCACCTCTCCAATCCACGCACTTTCCACTGGACATCCTGGAAAGATAACTGTTGGAGACATAGGAGATAGCAACAAGGAATAGCAAGCAGGTCATTGATAGGAAGATAGGGGAATCCAATCATCGCCCGAGAGCGACGTGACGATCCTGGTCATGGGCAGATACGTCGCCCCGTTGAAGCTAGACCACAACTTTAATCGATCAATTGGAGACTTCAAGTCCATGCCCCACAGACTACCTTAGTAGGAAGTCCTGCGCCAAGATCTGGGGAAACCGCGGACGACTGCCATCTTTCAGAACCTCTTATCAGGCATGAGGATCACAAGATATATGAGCCTGAAGAGGCCACGCCAACAGCACCCTCTGTCGCTCTCTCTTCACTGACTCTCGCCGATATCACATACCTTCCACAACTTCTAAGCCTTCTTCCGACCAAATCCACGTCAAGACTCAAGCAACCCTGCTCCGAAGGCATCATGGCATCTTTGAAAGCGAGCTCGGTCCACAACCCTGACCTGAAAGACATGAGTCAACTGGAGAAAACTGGCGAAAGCTCCGTCGTGGAGACCTCTGGCGAGGTCTTCGACCACAGCGAATATCGCGCCTTGGGATGGTACGTTCTTTTCATGGCGATTGCCTCGTCTCATCGTCTTGCCGAGGCAGCCCTGACGAGTTTCTAGGATTCCTGCTGCCGTCATACTCCTCAAGCTGTGCTTTGCCACCGGCGTCCTGGCGATCCCTGCAACATTCAGCATCCTCGGCTACGTTCCAGGTCTGATCGTACTCCTCAGCTTCGGGGCTCTGACTACATGTACAGCCAGCCACTTTTCCTCAAGCCCTTGTACGAGAAAGACTAACACACTTCTAAAGACTATGCTTATATCATGTATGTTTTCCGTATGCGATACGCTGGCATCCACAACATTGCGGACGCAGCCGGCATGGTGGGCGGCCCAGCCTTGCGTGAAGTCGCTGGCGCTCTTTTCATTATTGCCTGGACGTAAGTGGATCGGCCCTCATCCTTTTTCAATGGCCCAAACGCGACTCACTCACGCTCATCAGATTGGCATCAGGAGCAGGCTTCATAGGCCTGGCGCAGGGATTCAAGGCTCTCTCCAGCCGCAACGTTTGCAACGTAGTTTGGACGCTGGTCGCTGCGGTTTGCACTGCTCTTCTAGCGAGCATCCAGACCTTGGGAAGGCTCACCATCTTGACCTGGATTGGCTTCGCCTCTCTCTTCACCGCCGTCTTCATCATCGTGTAGGTTTGCAGAACCCATGTTCTCTGAGCCGAGCTGACCTTTGCTCAGTATCGGGGTAACTCAAGTCGATCGACCTGCTGCGGCTCCGCAGGAGGGACCTTTTGACATTGACGTGGTCACTATTGGTGCCCCAGCCATTGCGCCTGGGCTCACCGCTGTGGTCAATATCTTCGGTTGGTTCTCCATGACAGACGCCATCCATTGCATGCCGCTCACAGCTCCTCCAGCGGCCTTCTCATCCACGCCAACCTTCATGCCCGTCATTGCGGAGATGAAAGCTCCCAAAGACTTTAAGAAGTCTCTTTTCTCCTCTCAGATTGTGCTCATCATCTGCTACGTCACGATTTCCCTTGTCGTGTACTTGTATGCCTCGCCCTGTGTCAAACCCAGTTGAGTATTGTACTGACATGATTGCTAGGTATTGTGGCAAATACGTTGCAAGTCCTGCACTGGGAAGTGCGGGAGGCCTTCTCATGAAGATTGCCTATGGGATTTCCATCCCGGGTTTCATCATGACCTGCACGCTCTGGGTTCACCTTGCCGCCAAGACTGTCAGTCAGGTCCACGGAGAATCTCCGTGTCACTTCGCTAATGGTGTCTACCTTAGTTGTTCGTCCGTATACTTCGCAACTCTGAGCATCTGCAGAACCACAGTCTCATTCACTGGACTGTATGGCTGTACGTGTATAAGGCGAGCTCCGTCATTGAAGCTTTGCTGACAGCATCAACCTAGGGGCTCTACAATCGGGATCAGCTCACTCGCATTCATTTGTGCCGGGGCTGTCCCGTTCTTCAGCTACCTTATCGGGTTGAACGGGGCCCTTTGCTTGGCTCCAACTTGTGTAAGTCTTCCTCAAGTCAACTTCACTCCATCTCGTGCCGCACAGGTCTCTTACATCCAGCACAGTTGGTCATTCCTGCCTGGATGGGGCTATACATGGACTGGGAATTGAGACGGACCAGCTGGAAGAAGAGGGTGCTTTGCTATTTACACATTTTCACGGTGGCCATTGGGTTGTTCATCACGATTGGTGGCACTACTACCACGATCCAGAGCATCGTCGATGCATACAAGGCCGGCAACGTTGGGACTCCCTTCAGCTGCGCATGATGAATACTGAGACTCCAAGGGGTAGAAGGCCTAGAGCAAGTTTAGTGACAAGAACAAATGGCTTCAACGTATATTCCTTCCGTTCTCGAAAGGCTGGATGTGAGAGCAAACCACGGACGTTCAGCGCCTTGGGCCGCTTTTGACTCAACCAGGCTGACCAGGCTGGGGAAGCCTTGCGAGGGACATACAAGAGGCTGTGGAGATCTCTTCTGCTGTGGGAGGCAGTCAGATATACCGAGCGCACACACCTACGAGTTGCACGTCTACATGTTGTGAACCGCACTGTAGAGAGACTTCAGGCAGCTGTACGGTGACATCCCCGCCTTCGAGAGCGAGTAGCCCCCTGCACGGTGCAACACCCTGCTTGACCAAACTGCGAGTATCGGAAGTGATGACCCGACTAGGGAGCGCAGTGGAAAATTCGCCGAGGGACAAGGGACGTCGCGCAGTGACAAGCCAGGGTGGAAGGCATGCTGTCAGAGGGGAGAGACTGGGAGCGATCTGGAGCAGTGAGCAGCAGTACATGATGTTAAAACCTGGTAGAAAGTGGCGCTTGATGTCGTCCAAAGCGAGGTCCACCCAGAGGGATATGCCGTCGCGCCTTCTGCGGAGACTGGTGCCAAGCAGGGTGGAATCGGGTTCGGCGCATCACATCTCCGCGACAGCCCCCAGGCACGGGGGGAGTCGCATTGTAGTGTCGGACAGTCTATAGAGCTCTGTTGTGCTTGTGGTGGGATGCAAGGTTTCGGAGAACGAGGCTTTCGAGGAGATGGGCGAGAGAAGGTCGACAGGCTTGAGGACTTCTGCCTCGATGGTGGAGAGGAGATCGAAGTACGGGTCCGAGTCGGGCGTGGGAAGTGTCTTGAACTGGAAGACCAACTCCTGCAAGACTGAACATTGGTTAGCTATGGAATCGAGCCATCGGTAGTAGCATCAGCTTTACCTGAGATTCCTGACTGCACTGTGACGATGTTCTCGAGTTCGTACTTGGTCGCCTGGCCTGGGTGTTTGAGGAAAGGCAAGGGCGGTGCCTGGCGATTGAAGTGACGAGCTGATCAGTCGGCCCACATCCAACCCCGCGTCACAGTGGTCCGTGCGGCGTTCTTATCTTATCCACCTCACATCCTTCCTCCTCCGAGTCCACTTGAGTCGCGGGGTCCTTCTTTCACAGTGACATTCGACGCCCCATTGCTGCAACATTGACACCGGTACGAGCCTTTGCTGCATCTCACGAGATGCCACCATTAGAGACGATCAGACACAGCCGTCAATGCCTATTGATAATGTACCCGCCGTCGACTACGAGAGCATGCCCTTAAACGCACGAGTCCTGCGTCGAGCAGACGAACAAGACTGCGTCGGCCTGTACTGTCCGGTTCTCGATAAACCCGGATCCAAGTACACTTGCGATTCATAGCACGACTCCGATTGACATGAGCGCCGTTCTAGCGCCGACCCCAATACCAGGTTTCCAGGTTGGCCTCTAAAAGCCAAAATGCCCCAAGGCCCCGTCCCACGTCTCACCCCGGATCTCTCTTCCACCTCCAACATCTCTCCAACTGGCCTGCCGGTGGAGCACCCCTTCAAGTTCCGTGGAGATGTTGTCCCACGGCGACGCACAGCAGCGTCAGCCAGTGTCTCCAACCAAGCGCAGACGACGAACCAAGTCTGTGACGGGGGCCCGCGAATGTCCGCATTGTGGACGCACGTTCAAACGAACTGAGCATATGGAAAGACATGTGCGCACTCGTAAGTACCAAGAGCCGTTCCTCATACTGTGGATAGGAGACAGGGATTCTGGGATACTCCCCAAGCGTACCCCGACCGGGCTCACCTCTCAACGATCTGATGGCTGATGCGGCCTACCCCCAGACACCAAAGAGAAGCCATTCATCTGTCATTGCGGAGCTGCTTTTACCCGGCGAGACCTCTTGACTCGCCATCAACGGATCACATCGCACGAGGACATTCCCCCGGAGGAGAACCCGACGCCATCCGCACCTGCTCCAGGCCCATCCGCGGACCATCAGCTCACCAACACCACCACTGCCTCAGCTGCTACCACCACGGGTGTGGATCCGACACAATGGCCACGTCCAATCCAGCAGCACCAAGTTCAAACTCCAGCAGTCATGTGTTCTCTTAATCACGGAAATGGAGACATGGCATCCCAGGCGTATCAGCAGAACATCCTGCCTCCTCACTTCTTCGACAACAGTGCTGTTGACGGCGTCGGCACAGGATTCGATGCCCAGTTCCGCGAGTTCGCCAATTTCCTAGATGGCGTCGGACTGCCCGCAGAATGGAGCCCGTACTTCCACGGCCCGGAAAAAGACGACACCCTCGATCCGTCATTACGCGACACAGACGATGAGAGTCTCACGCGGTCGCAGCGGACAGGCACACCTTTCAGCTCTTGGCTCCCATCGGCGCCAGCGAAGAATTGTATGCCCCACGATCTCACCGACTCCAGTAAGTCAGGTCCAATAACAGCTGCGAAGAGGTAGCTTCATCTGACAAGTATCAGGCCCTCGGTCCCAAGACGGTGACTCTCAACCGTTTCGAGTGACTGATGAGCAGCGCGCCCGCCTCATTGTCGCAACTGAAACCTTTCGCGATGTGTTGGATCCAGCTTTCAAGTTTCCATCTCGTCATGCACTGACGCGTTATGTGACTTCCTTCTTCGAGGGATTCCATTCCCATATGCCTTTTATCCATGCCCCAAGCTGGCGGATATCAGACCACTCCCTGGAATTGATACTCGGCATCGCCGCTCTGGGAAGCCAGTATTGTTTCGAGCGACGCAATTCCGAAAGGCTGTTTCACGCAGGCCAAGCCATACTTGTGGAAAGAATCCGACATGAGGCTGACAAGATTGGCCCGAAAAGCCGGTCCTATCTGGGCCTCCAAGACCCGTCACCCTTCAAAGGTGCTCTGCGAACCGAACAAGTCACACCACAACCATCGAGAGACTGGGGCTCATGGGAGCCCATCGAAACAGTTCGTGCCCTCGTTCTCCTCATGGGCTACGCCACCTGGGAGCCAAAGGTCTCGCTTCTCCAAGAAGCTTTCACTTTGCAAGGACTCCTTGCCCAAGTTTTGCGTGACGTTGGACTCGGAGAGGAGAGCCCAGACGCATTTTCGGATGATAACAGCGCTTCGCAGTCAGCCTGGGAGTCATGGGTTCATCAAGAATCTGTTCGACGCGCCAAACTAATCGCCTTCTCCTTCCTCCATACCCACAGCATTGCATACAACGTATATCCCGTCCTGCGCAGCAATGAGATCAATCTCAGGCTACCATGTTCCACCAAAGAATGGAAAGCTTCGAGCCCATCTCAGTGGCAGCTTGCCCGCCGCGAGACGTCAAAACAGCAACTCCTCTTCCAACATGCACTTTCACTGTTGTTGAAGAAGCCTGGGGACGGCACTGGCGCTTTGGATCCAATCCCGACGCCACTCGGCAACTACGTGCTGCTCCACGGCCTTCTGCAACGCATCTACATTGTCAGAGATCTATGCCTTCCCGTCATGGATCACTCCACACAACTACCTGCTGAGGAAGTGGACAAATTAGAGTAAGTCATCTCTGACGCAGGCGGGGGTCACATACTGATCAAGTCAACAGAAGCGGCCTTCGTTCGTGGACATCGGGCTGGCAGCAAGCTCCAGAATCGACTCTGGACCCCAACAACGAGAATGGACCCATTCCATTCACTTCGAGCTCTCTGCTTGGGTTAGCATATGTTCGGATATATCTGCATCTCGGACCATACCGGCTGCTTGAAACTCGCGATCCAAAGCGCATTGCACACGCCATTGCACAATCTCCCGCAGTTCACCGGAGTGATGGCGTCGTCACCGCGCTGCTGTACTCGACCCATATGCTAAGTATCCCCGTCAGGCTAGGCGTTGACCGCGTCGCTCGCAGCCAAGCCTTTTTCTGGAGCGTCAGGCACTCTCTGGCTGGCCTTGAGTGCGCCGTTCTCTTAAGCAAGTGGCTCTTCTCGCTGACGGAGACCATCACCACGACGCCCTTGACAGGTATGTGATAATGCTCCCTGGGCATCGAAGCATGCTGACATGCCGCAGACAGCGAAGATCGCATTCTGCACTGGGTCTGGTGTATAGTCGACGAGGCTTGCATGACCGTTGACTTTGAGCCCGAAGAGTACGGTGGATGCGTCCAGCGAGAGCCGCGCAGTCTGGGCCTTGCTGTTCTGATGATCTGGGCACACTTCTTCAAAAGCAACACCCAGTGGCCGTTTATCAACATCATGGGACAAAGTTTGCGAGAGTATCGGGAGCTCATTCTGCAAGGTCATGGAGCGAACCTTCCGGGCTAGGCCTGCTCAGAGAAACTGGGCGATACTGATGTTCAATCCGGTACCCGAACAGCGAGCCTACATCGAAAATGCCCGTCCTGCTAGGATGTTGCCGTCGGACCCTGGAGCATGAGGCGGCGCCTTTTGGCTTGCGCCCCCCTCCCTCCCTTTCTCTCCAACCTGGAACCCCACTCCGTTTTGGAGGTTACTAGACAAGCCTCCAAGTCGTCTCCAACACGGCAGTTCTTGGAGTCGGGGTTCCCGAACCCCGACTCGGGGTTACAGCCTTGGGGCAGGAAATCACAGCGAATACCGTGGACAGCCATGCTCCAAACGGATCCATTCGGATGTTGTCGCCTCTCGGCATGAAGAATAAAGTTAAGAGATGTTGGGTATTCGATTGAAATACCCCAGGCCGAGTTTCAATCGAACCAAGCGAAATTCCAGCTCGCGACGACAATCTTCACGAACCTGGGCAGCACACTGGGAGACAGCACACGTACATTCTCGGCTCCATAACAGCGATTGACGAGTGTAATCATGTCGGTTTTCTTCAAAGACATTTCAACGTGAGAAAGCACTCTCCAACAGGCTTGAAGACTCATACTGACGTGGCTCATAGCGACAACCCGGTCCGCCAGGGAGATGCCGAGAAGGTCCTTGCACCTCTCGGCCTGACAATCAAGCCGGATGAGTCTGGAGACTACGAACGACTACTTGCCGCCGTTCACGAATGTGCCAAGAGGGTCCTGAGCTTGCCAGACTACCAGCCTACCCCGGACCTCAAGCGGTATCCTCGAGAAAATGTCCGTCTTCCCTCTGAAGACGAACAAGTCCTCGGCAACGCCTGGGCGCATCGCTTTCTGATCAAGGGTAGCGCTTCGGGTTCCGCTCTCAAAGGAAAGACAGTTTGCGTGAAGGACTGTATTGCAGTCGCTGGTGTTCCTCAGTTCTTCGGCAGCGACGCATTCCCGGCCTGGACTCCGACCACCGATGCGACAGTCGTCACGCGGGTCCTCGACGAAGGGGCCGATATCCTGGGTACTGCGACTTGCGAACATTTCTGCAACTCGACGTCTTCTTTTACTAGTGCTCAGGGCACCGTTGAGAACCCCCATCGGACGGGCTATTCGGCCGGCGGCAGCACCTCTGGAGGCGCCGCTTTGGTGGCGTCCGGACTCATTGACCTGGCGCTGGGGACGGATCAAGGCGGCAGCATTCGGGTTCCTTCATCCCTTTGCGGCTGTGTCGGGCTCAAGCCGACGCACGGCTTGGTTCCATACACTGGCATCACATCAGGCGATCCCATCAATGACCATGCGGGTCCTTTGGCTAGGTCTGTCGCCGACATCGCCATCTGCCTTGATGCTGTGGCCGGCTATGACAACATTGATGGAAAGTCCGTGGGAGCTGGGCCTCATGGATCCTTCAACTATTCCAACATACTGTCCACTTCAACCAGACTGGACGGCGTCAGAGTCGCCGTTCTGCAGGAGGGCTTCGATCAACCCGTCGTTCAGCCAGGTGTCAGAGCCTGCGTCATTGCCGCAACTAGAGGACTGGCAGCGCTTGGTGCCGTCGTCGAAGTTGTGTCCATTCCATCCCACCTGGAAGGCCCCTCGATCTGGACCATCCAACAACGCCTTGCCGGTGCGATGGGCATCCTGGGGCGAGGATACGGTCAACGCGGCCTGCACCTCACCGAGTTTGACGAGGCCAGGCTGCCATGGCTCGACGCCAACTTCCAAAAGCTGTTTCCCTCCACCAAGAACACGGTGATCAACGGGTTATACCTCATGGACAAGTTCCCGGGGCTCTACAGCAAGACCGTCAACATTGGCCGAAAGTTGAGGGATGCGTACGATGACGTGTTGCGCTCTTACGATGTCATCGTCATGCCTACAACACCATTCGTGGCTCCGCGCCATGGACCTCGCGATTCCGTGCTCGGTTCATTCGAACCAAGCATTGGACTGACTTCCAACACGGCCGTGTTCAATGTCACCGGCCACCCGGCAATGTCCTTGCCTGTTGGACTCGCGCCCGCAGCTGATGACGAGCGGACCTTGCTTCCTGTCGGGATGCAGATTGTCGGCGGCATGTGGCAGGAGAAGAAGGTTCTTCAGGTCGGACAGGCCTGGGAGTCGACGTTTGACTGGACCAAGTACACGGACAAGGAAGTGCAATCGGGCCAGGTACCTGAAGATGCTACATTGACGTCGGATTTCATGAGCACAATGCAGGATTTGGGAAAGATGGAAGTGCCAACGGGGGCTGGTCTTCTAAGCAAAGTTGCATCTTAGACCAGATCAATATCATCTAGACTTCTCACACAGAGAAGAGAAGTCTCCGTAATCGGACGGGGGACTAAATGTACCCATCCGTAACAGTCACATAGTATAGTATCCTACATCTCGAACCTCTTCCTCCCTCCCGTAGGCTTCTCCACCACCTGCCCGCTAACTTTAACCTCATCGCCCCGCGCCAACCTCCTGTTCGCCCTCCAATACACCCCCATGACCGCCGCGGAAATAGGAATAGCAGAGGCATACAACAGCAAAATCGCCAGGAACGCCCTCGAGTATCTCGGCGCATCATCGTCCCGAAACAGCTGGCTACCCGCGAGCCCTCCCATGTTGCTCCCCATGACCGCCAGGGCAAGCCCGATGCTGCGGTTCGAAGGCCGTACGGCGTTAATACTAACCCACGCGTCGTTCAGCCCCTGCGAAAGCGCGTTACCACCGCTCAGCAGCGTGAACACGGCGTACCGCGCCCACTTGTCCGTTCCCACGGGAAGTCCGAAGAGAGCGCCAGCGAAGATGATGGACCACGCAAAGGCGACCATGCACCACAGCCCGCGAAGATGTGTGCGGTCAGATGCAGCGGAGATTATCCATGAAAGCGCGATGACAAGCACGCTGCTCACGGCGTTGAGGAGATTGGCGTGTGTCCGCGAGAAGCCCAGGCTCTTGATAATGGTCGGCCCATAAAGCTGCAGGCCGCCCTTTGGTGCCAGCGCCACCACGTTGAGGCCCATGTGCATCCATAGTCGGTAGTCGAGGAGCGCCTCGCCCAAATTGCGCAGCGTGATGTGAGCCTTATCGGCGCCCTTGGTCACATCGTCCGCCAGGATGCGAGCGCGAAGAATGTGTCGCTCGCGTTCGTTGAAGAAGTCGAAACGCCCGTGGACAGGCGCTGTACGTCCCGGGCTGCGAGGGAGGAAGGCCATGAATGACAGGAAGACGACGAGCGTGATGGCTCCTTCGATGATGAACAGCCACTGCCAGCCAGCCATGCCCATAACACCACCCATATTCAGGATTCCCGCCGCGATGAGCGATCCTGTCGCCGTTGCCGCGTAATTACCAAAGTAGAACACGGCCGTCCTTAGTCCAAGTTCCTCGCGCGTGAAGAACAGGGCCAGCATGTACTGGCCGCCTGGGATGTAACCGCCCTCGAAGAAACCCAGCAGAAATCGTGTAGCCAGGAACGAGTTGAGGTTGGTGCACCACGCCTGCGTCAGGGCAATGGTACCCCAGAAGAACATCTGGAATGTAAGCCAGATGGGCGCGCCGAGCCGCTGCAGAACAATGTTGGATGGGATTTCGGCAATGATGATGCCGGCCGACATGAGCTGAGAGCCTAGGTTGACGTCGTTGCGGGTGATGCCGAGGTCTTCCACGATGGTGTCCGTCATGGCGTTACTCATGTTGCTCCGGTCGAGCTGGAGCACAAAGAAGCCGGCGACGAGCAGGGGCATGAGGTATAGATCAAGTCTGATAGGTTAGTACGCTCTTTGGTCTCGATTGAGGCGCAGACTTACTTCCTGACAGCGGCGCGCTCCTCTTCGGGTGACCATTCTGGCTCAGGAGACACATCCTTGAGCGTGACATCCTGATTCTCTTTGCTGACCCTGCCGATAGGCTCGGGCCGCGACTCGTCGATGGATGCTTTTGACATGATTGAAGAACAATGGATGGATGGTGAGTTCATCAAATTTCTGTTCAACGGGAGCAGACGGCATAGATATACCCGCCACTTGGCCGGACACTCCTGACAGCCTGCTTCTGCTACTATCACAATCTCTTCAGTGTCGTGATGCATGGTACTGAGCACGTCATGAAGCTTTCGAAGCAATGGTGATGGTCGGTCGGTGGTGAGCGACGGAGGTGTGCCACAGGAAGACTGCGCCGGGATGGGTCGCGATAGTCTTCGGCGGTGGCCGTCGGAGGTGAGCGTTAGCGGCTCCGGCGTCGGCATCGGCCCCGACTGATCCATGAACACTCGATCACGACACCGGACCTTTCGTTTCGGGGAGTCGCGTCCGTCCTCTTTTCTGCCGTTTCTCTCTCCTCTCATCAACTCATGGTTAAGAACAAGGTCAGCACTGGCAGCCAAAGCTCAGCAGCACTTGCCACCGAAGCCAAACAGCACTTGCAGCAGCAATGTCCAAAGACCCGACACGCCCCAATGTCGTCCTCATCCTCGCCGACAACCTCGGCTGGGGTGAGCTTGGCTGCTACGGCGGCGGTGAGCTTCGCGGAGCTGCGACGCCACGTATCGACAAGCTGGCCACTGAGGGCCTGCTCTTCCACAACTTCAACGTCGAGAGCGACTGCGTTCCAACGCGGTCCGCTCTCATGACCGGCCGACACCCCATACGCACAGGATGTCGCCAGTCTGTCCCCGCAGGCTTCCCTCAAGGCCTCACGCCCTGGGAGAAGACGCTTGCCGAGTGCCTGAAGGAGAACGGCTACACCACGGCCCACCACGGCAAGTGGCACCTCGGCGACATCCCGGGGCGGTACCCTTCAGATCGGGGCTTCGACGAGTGGTTTGGCATACCAAGGACCACCGACGAGACGCAGTTCACAAGCGCCCTTGGGTACACCCCCGAGATTGCCGAGCTCCCCTATATCATGAAGGGCCGAGCGGGCGAACCCTCGGAGAACGTCTGCGTCTACGACCTCGAGAAGCGCCGGCTGATCGACGAGATGCTGGTCGAGAGGTCAAAGGACTGGCTCTCTCGTCAGGTAGAGGCAGAGCAGCCTTTCTTCCTCTACCACCCGCTCGTGCATCTTCACTTCCCGACACTGCCCCATCTTGACTTCGCAGGAAGAACGAAGCAGGGCGACTTTGCCGACTCAATGGCCGAAATGGACCACCGTGTGGGCGAGATCCTCGATCACATCGATGCCCTGGGCGTCAGGGACAACACGGTCCTCATCTTCGCCTCGGACAACGGGCCAGAGTTCAGGGCACCGTACAAGGGCACCGCCGGCCCTTGGTCGGGAACCTACCATACTGCCATGGAAGGCAGCCTTCGTGTGCCCTTCATCCTCCGCTGGCCTGGTCACGTCCCATCCGGGGTGACCACCAACGCCCTCGTGCACGTCACCGACCTCTTCACGAGCATCCTCTCCATAACAGGAACAACGGTGCCCTCAGACCGGCCAATCGACGGTGTTGATCAGACGGCCCTGTTCCGAAGGCCGTCCGAAGCCGAGTCGCCCCGTCAGGGTTTCCTGTTTTACATCAAGGAGGAGCTCCGTGCCATCAAGTGGAAGGACTGGAAGCTGCACCTTGTCTGGGAGCCGAAGGTCAATCAGTCGAGCGGCAAGTTGGAGTCGCCATACCTGTTCAATGTTGTCAGAGATCCGAAGGAGGAGACAGACATACTGGCGTTTAACACCTGGGTCCTGCAGCCCATGTTCAAACTCAGGGCCGAGTTCCAGAAAAGTCTCAAGGGTGACCCGGCGCCTCCGGATCCGCTCAAGGAGGTGTAGCGTAGCCCGAGTGTAGTGTATTCACGAGTTGCAACCGAAGCGCCTGTGAGCCATGCACACTTATTGTCCTCGAAGCCAGTGCCTTGCCTCCGCCATATCATGAGAGCAGCCCAAAGCCCCAATATAGCGTGTCCACCGCGGTCTGGGGTAGATCAATATCGGCAAAAGCTGCGGGGTCTTGGTCAAGAGAAGAAACGTCCGGCTGCAACATGCCCCTTGCCAAAGTCTCTGCCGACTTGAGGACGGAGTTGGCAAGGACCTCGAAGGCATCTCGGTACACCTTGCCCGCGGGATATCTCTCCACCATGGCCCAGAGAATGGAAACACACATGTTGACCGAGGCAATCATGTCTGCCTGATTAAGTCCTGGGTAGTTGTGCATAGACTGGATGTGAACGCAGTAGGCCATTGCCACGCCGCTTCGGAAGAGGTTGTGCGTCGTGCGCCAGAAGAAGCGAAGCTGGCCGTCGCGAAATGTGGCCTTGTAGGTGCGAATGCATTCGGCGGCGCTTCGGGCCAAGATCAACATGTCGTGCTCCGAGGGACTTGGAAATGACGGCGACGGATAGTAAAGCATGACCAGGCCGTTGTTGAGAATTGCCTCGAAAATGCCCAAAGGCGCCAATTGAGTTGACGTCTCTGCAGATGAGATGGGCGCAGTTTCCACCCACTCACTCAACCTCTGCCGCATGCCCTCCCTCCAGGAAAAGAGGTCGAGGGCCGCACCATTCAGAGGTTTCTTCTGGTGCAAGGTCGTGTAAATTTCAGACTCGAACAGACGATGTTTGATCAAGTGAAGGGCGGGCGCTCGTTGCGAACTTCCTCCTGGTAGGTCGGGTAAGCGGGTCTGGATGGCTTCATCAGGGATGGAGAAAGGCCTTCCAATGATGACGCAGAGGTTACGGTCGCTCGTGTACAGTGCCCAGAATAGCCACCTTCGCTGGTTGAGCTGGCTCGGGGACAGGCTCCCGGAGTTGGTGCGCTCGTCGTGCAGGTTGAGCTCGATGGCCAGCCGTGACGCCAGTCCAATGAATTGCCATGCCGCAGCGAGGTTCGAAGCGAAGCAGCTGTACTGCACAATCAGTAAGAGATTGCAGAGGTGTTCCAAATCGCCGGTACAGATTATAGCGGGGTTCTGGGCGAGGATCTGGACTGCAACGGCAAAGTAGCCCTCGGCGCGGGACACTGGGAACGACGAGTCGGTCCTGTTTAGCAGCAGGACGGCGACAGCAAAGACGATGTAGGCGCGGAAGCGGGCCAATGTTGTTGTCGTGTCCAGTCCCCTCCTGCCCTCGGCGAACAGGGGCGTGACGGCAGCCAGAAAGTCTGTTTTGGATGGGATGACTGGAGAGAAGAACTCGCAATGCTCGAAATAGGCGTCGATCAGTCGAGTGGCTGCGTCTGGCCCCGGGAAGCCCGCCCTGGCCTCGTAGGGCAGCTCATCCAAGAGGGAGCGGTGGTCGGACCGGCGTGTGGACTGGGAGACGCTTCGGATAGGCTCCACGAGCAAGGAGCGAAGAAGAGACTGTCCGTCGGGAGAAACAATGCTGTTGGCGAAGGTGTTACCCTCCATTGAGTGTAGGGCGACCTGATTGACGGGGTCCCTGAGGCCATGATCGAGATGTGATTCGGTCGTCAAAGGCGCTGATAAGAAGCCTCCGGGAGATGAATTCAGGTCCATCAACTCCCTGCTAGCAAGCTGGGTCTCCAGGTAGGCAACTCGGTCCTCAAGACTCTTGATGTAGCTGTTGACCCAGGTCAGAAGTGCTGTACGACCGTGGAGCGTTGGTATGATGGGGGAGTGTACCTTCGGGGAGCTACCCTTCCATCAATGTCCGTGCTGATACATTCCGCGCCCGCCCTCTCGCAGTTGGAGCAGGCGGGAATGTTTTGATCGCAACGTTGCTTGCGAGAGCGGCATCTCGCACAGGCCGTGACGTTGGTCCTCCGAACATTGGAGCGTCTCTCACGTTCCTGCGAGAGGGACGACATTGCTCCCTGTCATGATATGCTCTGCTCGCAGGTCCTGGCTGGCGCTGGAGACGATGGCGTCTTGAAGATTTCAGGTCATGGGAGAAAATCCGCCAAAGGTATCAAATGTCTTGTAACCCCTGTGATGATGAAAGGGCCTCAAACACTGGGCGTTGAGCGGAAGCACGGAGACAGGTCGGACTTGCTGAGTCATCAAGACATGGCAGGTTGGCTGATTCGGGCTAGACGCCATAGCGACACACCACATGACTCGAGCTGCTTTCCGTTGATATCGTTCCATCGTGTGTTTGGCTCTGGCTTGCGTCTGATGTCCAGTGCCTCATCCGTTGACCCGCCGGCGCCCGGCGGTCAGCCTGGCGGCGCGAAAGGCTCGAATCGCCGCTTGTAGCAAACGAACCAGAGGGGAGGCGAGTGAATCGGGGTGATGTCTAGCATCACGAGTGATGAAGTCGAGTGGGTCTTCGGCGTGATGAAGAACGGCGATGGCGCTAGCCTTGCACGGGTCGGCAATCACAGGCACATGCTGATTGCTTCCGATGATGTTGAGATGGAGACGGGCGGACGCGGGGTGGTGGCATCGAGCGGCCGTCATCTTCTGTCGGTCAGTCACATCGTAGGGCACATGACGGCCGTGCGCTGACAGACCAGACGGGAGAGACGGTAAGCGTGGAGGAGATGATGACCAGCCCAGCAAGACAACAGGAAGAAGGCTGGGAGGCAGGCGACTCGTGTTCGTGATGAATGTTCCAGGACGGACTGGGCGATGCAGACCAGACTGGACGCAGGCAGACAGGGGAGACGGAACGGACGAGTGACAAGGCGAGGATGCGCCATGTTTTACAGTTGCACCCACCTCGCTCCTGCTGCCGTCCCCGGCCCGTGGATTGATGATGGATGTTGAATGGCAGAGTGACCTTGTTGTTTGGTGGCGGCGTGCCCGCTGCAGAAGTCCTCAGCGCACGACCCCGCTAGCTGCAAGCCTGGACCGCCCGCAGCAGCAGCTGCACCTGCCGGAGACGGCGGGGGACGGGTAGCACCTGCCTCCACCCCGGCGCAAATAAGGTGCCTTCCCTGCCTCAGCAGACGGCACTAGGGCCACCAGAAACCCACCTGAGAATCACTTCTGGGCAGGAGGAGGCCGAAAGCAAAGAACGCCCCTTCCACACGTCTGGAACTAGGTACCGACCCAAAGCACCTGCACCCACGGCCTAGACTGCTGCTCCTGCCCCAACCTCGAATTCAACCGTTGACGTGCTTCATCTCAACTCAATCTCCTTCTTCCATCTCCTCCTCAGCCTCCTCCTCCTCCTCCACCCGCCGCCCTCGACAGCTCGTGACTCCCGGTATCTGTCGTTCGCCCCGTCTCGCCCTGTTTCGCCTCGAGAAACAGCACACACTCACACCCTGCAAGTGGGCTCCAGAAGCTGCGACAGCGTATCAAGACGCCCCAAGACAGCCTGACCGCAACCTCCCTCATCCGTTCCGTGGAGACCTTCTTCCCACTGCACTGGACTACTGGCACCAGACCAGAGTGCCACCACAGCCGACCGTCCAGCCCGTGCATCCCACCATCCATCTCATCCCTGTGACCCTCGCGCAACCTGGCCGACCCAAAACCGGTTACACATATACCACAAGCGGCCTGCTGGCGATTCGGACTCTCCCCCGAACGCTACGTCTCCTCGTCCTCCTCTTCCTCCTATTCAACCTCCAGTCCTCGCACCAAGCGTACGAACGACCTAGTGACGACCTCCGACCGTCCGATCAGCAGCACGGTGCCCCGAGTCGAGAGCTACGAAGACAGACGCTGCATGCCTCGCCTCCACCCTGCATATTTCGAGCAACACGTCGCTCGCGCACCACCGCCACGCGCCTGCGAGCACCATCGCTCCCTTGGATTCCTATCAATCAATCGCCCTTATCGCCTTTCGACTCCTTGATTGATCGCCCATCCCTGCTCGAAGTGTCTCGCCGCTGCATCGCCCGACGTCGCACCCGGTTGCTGTCGCCGTCGCTGTCTTTGTCGCTGTTCTGGCCCTGCCAATAATTGGCCGACAACAGAGGCGCCGCAGCACAAGGGAACGGAGTCGATCGAATTTGTTGCTTCGCCTACCCCACCAACCCAACCCAACCTCAAAATCCTGCATCATAGCAACAACGCCCTCGCCTACCCCCGCTCGTTCCGGCCGCAGCAATCCAACCCGCATCCCCTCGTCAAAGCAATCCCCGCGACCGACGGTTGAGCGACGCGCTTTTCAGCGATGATACGGACGCCTGGGGGACCTCACGACCATGGTGCGTCGTCACGAACCCCCTCTGACTGTTTGTCCACGGCGCCACAGTCTCCCTCCCTTCCCCTCGCACACGGGAAACCTAACCATGTCCTTGCTTTCGCAGGCGCCGAATCACACCACGAAGAGGTCAGGGGCCGTAGCAGGCTCACGCCCCAGCTGCAACTGCCTAAGAACCGAAGCACCGGAAACCTGGCCCTGGCCATGGTGCCCGAGATCAGCGATCGTACCTCCCGAGTCCGAATGTCTTTCGACGCAGGTTCCGCCGCCCACGACCTGGATGCCATGAGGTTTGTCTGCCATTCGGTCGTTTCCCTTGCCCGATCCCAGCCGTGTCCCAGTGCGTGTGTTTGTGCTAGGCGGGGAAAAGAAACAAAAGCGGGAGCTGCCCAGACATGCTTGTGCACCCGTGGCTGACCTCCGATCCCAACTAGATCCCCAGTCGTGACAGACCATGATCACGGCCTCGGCCTCTCCGGTCTGCGCCGGATCCGACAGCAGCCTCCCTCTCGTGCTCCAACCCTGCCCTCAACATCGACGCCTGCCTCCAGAAGCTCGTCCGTCGGCCTGTCGAGGTCCACCTCGATGACCCTGATGCTCTCCAACACACCCTCCATGTCGCTCTCCCCGGGGCCGTCGTCACCAGCCTTCGCCGAAGATCTGTCCCGGTTCCCGTCCGAGTCGTTGCACTCCTTCTCCTTTGCTCATCAGTCCGAAGAGTTCATACATAACCGGCAAAATGTGCTCAAGCGTTCCATAGAATTCATGAAAGATCGAATGGGGTGGTCCGTCTCATCCCACGCCGCCGCGCTCGCCAGTGCTGAGGCTCGTGTCACCGGGGATATAGAAACCCAGAACATGCTGGATCTACTGGCCAGAGCCGACCTGGTCGGTGCCGGAAACCTGCCTCACGCCGACGCCTCGGTCAATGGGCCTCTGACCGGACCGGCCGTCGTTTCTTCCGAGAACATTTTTGATCAGCAATTCGGTCCGAGAAGCGAAAGCCCCGAACCAGTCATCTCGCCCACCACGGCCAAGCCACTTCCCTTTTCGTCGAGGGACCAGGGCTTGATGATGAAGCCACGAGAATCCACGTCAAACCTTCTCGCGCAAGCCGGCTTGCACGTGGAGACTAGAAAAAAATCAAACAGAGAGGATGGAGCCACAAACAGATCATCCCCGCCACCGTCAAGACGGGCCAGTCTCAAGAGAACTCTCACCGATACACAATCAGTTTCTCTCCAGCAAAAGCTCGTCGACACCCTCGCCCAGCCATTTGTGCCTGGGCAGCCCGGCTACCCTGATCAGCTTCTCACTCCAACAACTTCGCAAACTTTCAGCGCAGGCGGCATACCTGGGGCTCTCGGTTCTGCCGTCCACGGCCACTCGACCAGGTGGACGCCAGCAGCGCAAGCAATCTTCACGACCGAATCAAAACCGCCCTGGACCATCATTGCCGCCAACGACCTGGCCTGTCTCGTTTTCGGCGTCACCAAGGCGGAGGTTCGGAAGATGGGTATTCTGGAGGTGGTTCAGGAAGAACGGCGGGCCTGGCTCGAAAAGAGGCTGCTGCAACTCGAGACGGAAGGAGCGGCGCAAAGTACAGAGGATCTCACGCAACCACCATCTGCAACAGCCGTCTCGCCGACGCTTCTTGGCGGTCGCGGCGGCGGTATTACCGCCAAGCTCCTCAGCAAACCCAATTCACGATCCAATCCACCTCGGGCCCCCAGGAAAGCTCAGACCGTGCACAGCGGCGACCCAAACCCGCCAAAGATGAGCGGAGGGCCGGGCAGTCGGAATAACTCGTCTCGCGGCGTTCTCCTTTGCGGCGACGTCGTCCCCATCCAGAAGAGGAACGGAGCTACGGGCTCTGCGAGTCTCTGGGTGAAGGAGAAGAGGGTCGGCCTCATCTGGGTGCTGGAAGAGATTCACGAGGACGTCGCCATGGTCTCCATGGACGACGATGGTGTGGTCGACAAGGTATCTGGTGAGACGGCGCCAATTTGGGGCCTCGAGACAGTGCGTCCGGGCATCGACATTGGAAAGCTCATTCCTCGGATTCCCCGCCAAGGCATCGATCCCCGAACCGGCGAGGTCGACTTTGCCCAAGTGAATAAGCGGCGCTTCTTCACCTGCCCTCACGTGAGCAAGGTGAATATCCCTTGTACGGTGGAGCAGGTCAGGGGCAAGACGGAGCTGCGAGTCTCGAGCCTACCTCACATGGCCGGAATTATCGTCGTCAACCCGCGAACGCTGGAGATTCAATCATCCAACTCAGCTTTCTCCGGCTCTCTCTTCGGATACGAGAAACCAGACGGACTGCCTGTGAACAACCTCATCCCAGATTTCGACAAGCTTTTGCACATCCTCACCAACGAAGACGGCGTCCAACTCATGGACGGTCTTGTTGTCCCCGAACACAGCTTCCGTCGCGCATCCGCATTTCTCGCACTTCGCGAGGGTCGGTTAGACGCCGCAACTTCTTTCCTGCGCAGCGAGGGTGTACCAGCTAGCCATCGCGACGGTTCCGAGCTCAAGATCGACGTACAGATGCGGGTGGTGCAGAGCGAGAGGCAGCCGGCCGTCATCAACGAGACGGTTGTCGAGGCTAGCGAGGACGAGGATGAAAACGCGGACCAGGACCAGGACGACACATTCCAGGTGTCCCGCAGCGAGATTGTTTTTGCGCTTTGGATAACGTACTCTCGACATCTTCACTCGACAAAGTCGCAGCCTGGCACCGCAACGCCAAGTCGCTCCGGAACGTCAACACCTCTCCACCAGCCCTCTCCAGGCCAGACTGCTGCACATACGCCGATGGAAATGCACTCGGACCCAGAGGAGCCCAAGGCCGAAGGCAAAAAGAGCCGAGAAAATACGGGAGCGGCATCGGTCCTAAGCCGTCAGATCAAGAACGTTATGAACGCGGCTGCCAAGATGACGGGAGGCACAAAGACAGCGCCGAAGGAAGAGAAGGAGAAGCCTCCGGTTCCACGTGTCGTCGAGCCGGCCCACAAGAAGACCATTGATGACTTCCAAATCATCGAGGACATGGGCCAGGGTGCGTACGGGCAGGTCAAGCTGGCAAAGTACAAGTCGAGCCAAAAGAAGGTCGTCTTGAAATACGTCACGAAGCGCCGCATCCTGGTCGACACATGGACGCGCGATCGGAAGCTGGGAACAGTGCCATTGGAGATCCATGTATTGGACTTTTTGCGACGCCCCGAGCTGAAGCACCCCAACATAGTGGAGATGGAGTCCTTCTTCGAGGACGACGTCAACTACTACATTGAGATGACGCCACACGGCCTGCCTGGCATGGATCTCTTCGACTACATCGAGCTGCGAAGCAACATGGAGGAGTCAGAGTGCCGCAGCATCTTCGTCCAGGTGGCCGAGGCGATCCACCACCTCCACACGAAGGCGCTCGTCGTCCATCGGGACATCAAGGACGAGAACGTCATCATGGACGGCGAGGGGCGAATCAAGCTCATCGATTTCGGGAGCGCAGCATACATCAAGAACGGGCCCTTTGATGTATTCGTGGGCACGATTGGTAAGTCTTTTCGAGCGATGCACGGGTTGGAGAACAGAGTCGACTAACCTATGTTCTGTAGACTATGCGGCCCCTGAGGTCCTGGCAGGCAAGCCATACGGCGGCAAGGAGCAGGATGTCTGGGCTCTGGGCATCCTGCTATACACCATCATCTACAAGGAGAACCCGTTCTACAGCATCGATGAGATCATGGACCGAGACCTGCGGGTGCCGTTCACCATCAGTGACGAGAGCATCGACCTCGTCCGCTGCATGCTCAACAGGGACGTCGAGCACCGGTACAACATCGACCAAGTCCTGAATCATCCTTGGTGTCAGGCGATCGACGAAGTTGAATGAACGACAGATACAACACAGTGGAGCATTGTCTGATGGGGCGACATTGACGGAAGGCCTGGCGAATTGACGGGACTGTGTGCATTGGGGTTGTTTGGGACGGCGTTGGGTTTTGGTGAAGCGATAGATCTTCATTTGGAGCAGAGGAGCAGCGGACGGGCGAATGCATTTGATGATGAACCGGGACGGCATCTGTGTGCCCAGCCATCAGAGCGGGCGGTTGAGGTGACAGCCTCGGCCTGATAGAACAGACGACAGACAGACAAGCTTGAGACTCGGGTTAGACGCAGCATTTCAATCAAGCCGCAACGTCACGACGCAGGCGAAGTAAACTTGAAGCCATCGACAGAGATGACTAACCCGCGTGACTCGAGACGACGGTGCAGTTTGGAGAGGTCTTGTGATCGGACGTTGAACGGGAAGGCACGCTCAACCCCGGGGAAGGAGCAGACCAAGGAGCCCCACAACGGCCACCCCGTGCTGGACTGGACCGCTGCAGCGTGACCGAGGCGAGGAAATGTGGATGCCGAGGATCAACGGGCTTCCATCTCCAAATGCCTAGGCTCTTCTCCTCCAACAAAACACCTCAGCTTGGCGCAGGCTATCGAACGTTACTGAACCTCACATCGCCCAGTCCACGCACGAACAGCACAGCACAGAACGGAACTCCCGGTTGCAGCCAAGCCACACGTCTTGCTAGTCCTATAGCCTGCACAAGTCATGCCATTGGAGGTGATTTACGTGGTGCGGCACGGGGTTAGTGTTGCCTCCCATTGCTTCCCTTCCTCGACGGAGGGTGTGGGCGACTGGCGGAGGCGGTCTCAGACCCTTGGCCCGAAGCTCTTCTGCCTTCGCCCACGGCGCAAGACGGCCAGAAAAACGAAAGCTGACGAGCCTCTAGTTTCGGTCCAACTGGCTCGTCAACCCCACAACAGGGGACTACAAGGCCTCCATCCCCTCGCCCACCGGCATCTCCGCCGATCCAGCCCTCACCGCCCATGGCGTCGACCAGGCTCGTGAACTGGGCGCACACTTGATGACCGTCGAGCCGCCCATCGATGTCGTCTACTCCAGCCCTTACTACCGCTGCCTGCAGACCATCACCCCTTTTGTGGATCTCAAGGCTCAAGACATCGAACGACGTCGACTTGAGGATGCTGACGCTCCTCTTCAGGGTGAGGCAGCAGTCGTCATCCGCCCTGAGAATGGCATTTCCGAGTGGTACGGCTCGGCACCATTCGAGCACCCGACCCCGGCGAGCGGCCAGGTCCTCAAGGGCATGTTCCCACGCTATGACGAGCGGTACCGTGCTGCCGTCATCCCTGCGGTCAAAGGAGAGACGGTCGACGAGCTGTATGCCCGTCTCGCATCGGCCGTCGGGGCCATCATCGACCAATGCGACGCCGAGGGCCACCGTGCCGTCATCCTCTGCTCTCACGCGGCACCCATCATTGCGCTGGGACGCGTTCTGACCGGCAACGTGCCATCGAGCGTCGACGTTGAGGACTTTGACGCCTTCACATGCGGCCTGAGCGTCTTCCGCAGGCGACAGGCATCCCCGGACAGCGGCGCCAACTTCTGGAAGGACGGCCGGGGCGTCCGCGGCGGATGGGACTGCACGACGAACAGCGACTGCAGCTTCCTGACGAAAGGAGAGGAGCGCGGCTGGTGAGTGTTCCGTGTTCCTGCATCTATCCTGTGGGCCGGCGTTGCTTTTCCTCGTCGTTGTGTGCAGAGGCAGAGAACTCGGCCCCAATGCCAGCGCAGCAACCGACTAACTCTGGCACCACAGGCGCTTCTCCGGTGATGAGTCGTTCCATAAGACCGAGACGTCGTCGCAAGACGACGCAGGCATCGCTCTTGGCGTCGTCGTCGAGGGCCGTGGCAAGCAGCAACGCCCCGCGGCGGGTTTTCATCATCTCTGAGATGGCACGGTCGGACAATGGCATTCTTCACCAAGCTCTCCCTCCCCGGCTGTGTCTCTTTCTACCCCTCCAGATTCGAGCATAGACGATTGATTTCTCAACACTCCGCAGTACCAGTTGTTCGTTCACATGGCAAATGTTGCGAGAAGTGATATCCGAACCTTCTAGTCTGACACATCAGCAGGTAGTGTCCCCTCGCAGAGTCGGGCGGCCGCCAATCCGGTCAGACCGAAAGCTCCCTTGGCTGTTGTTGAGACAGAAGCATCCTGGTTTTTGCGACGTCCAGCCGTGTGCTTGGGCCGCGGCCTGCTCAGTGGACCGTGCCGGAGGATTCGAGCGTTGCTTTTTCCCGGTCCGTATGCCGATGATACATGATATCAGAAGGGCCGGCCCCCCGTCCATATTGCTTTTCGCAGCGAAGACCCTCTTTCGGAGATCGACTACAGACATGAAGGGCATGGTTCAATGGTCAGCAGCAGCGGCTTGCCTGCCGCAGCTTTCCGAGTCCGTGTTTCCGTGTCGTGCGTCTCGGCCCCCTCCGCTGCAAGGCATGGCCAGATGGCGGAGTCGATCGGACTGCATCCTGGCGAGGCCGCCATCCTCAACGAGATGTCCGACCTTGGCCACGGTTGCAACGCATGGTATCTTCCGGCACTTCGTTCCTTTGGCCAATTGTTGAGCGGGCCCGGGCGGGAGGAGCACTGCCCGCACCGGCAGGCCGCCGAGGCCTGGCAGCTCTACAGGGCTCTTCCACGACACTGTTTCAAGTAAGGACGACTCTTTTCAGCAGTTTGGTCGTTCTGAGCCCCACAACTGTGCAGCTCATCATCGCCAGAGACGCACCCTGAGCCTCCGATCTTGATGTCTAACACAGGCGATGCCGGGGGAGGGCGTGAGGCGTGCAGGTCTTCAGCTCCCGGTGCGAGGCAATGGAAGGTGTTCTTACCGGACCGACCGCGGCTCGATCATCGTTTCGCCCTGCATCCGTGGTGCTGACTGTGAAGAAGAAGGAGGTGCTGTTTCGGCGTTTACACTCGGCCTGATGATCGTCCATCAGCCCCGAGCTGGGCCACTCTTCTCGAATCAAGACAACGACAAATCATTGACGAACAATCCCTTGTCTAGGACGAAGAGACAGTCGCGGAAGTCCGAAGCGGGGTCCCCCATGCAACCACGTGTCTAAGAGTGACGAACATGATAGACGACGTTCAAACAGCGGTGGCCAGTCATGGCTGAACAACACAAGAAAAACAACACAGCAGGCGTTGTAAGCGACGGGGGCCAGACTCTGGAAGCGACCAGCGGGCGCAGATGTTGCTGGGGCCGTGAGTTACTTGTTGTGGCCTTGGTGAGCAGGGAAAAGCAATGCTCGGTTGCCACTACCTGGCGCATGTAAGCAGGTGAGGTGGCCAGGCCAGGGCGTCGACACGACTCATGCGAGACTCGCACATCTAACATCTGAACCTCTTGCGTCTTGCGCGCGGCTCATGGACCTGCCCGTTGGGCGATGAGAGACAGGTTCGATCTGGGATGGATCGCCCGGAGACGAATCGACTACTCGGAACAGCGCCGGGGGGTGGGTGCCGCGAAGAGATTCTGGCACTTGGCGAATAAGCGCCGCGCAAGGCGTCTTTGACGTGACCGTTGGCGCAGCTGGGCAGGCTCAAGTCCAAAAGCGTCGATGGAGAGAGCGGTGGCGGGGCGATGGTGGTGGTGCTGGTGGTGGTGTCGCCCTGCAGTCGAACAGCCACCGGGTCGGCCTGACGGGGCATGGCATCTGAAGACCGCCACACAAGATGACCAGGACCTCCACCCCCACCCCTCTCTTGGGGGGGCGTGAGGCGCCCTCCCGCACGAAGAATCGACGTCAGGCGTAATGGGGGATTCGATACGACGAAAGCGTCGCACCAGGCCATCGACAAACGTCAAGACCACTGGAAAGTCGGCCGGTCCTCAGGCGGAGGACGGGAGAGAGACATGGCAGCGGCAGAAGCAACGTGGGTTCGGACCGCATGGAGAGCGGCGAAGAAGCAGCGGCCAATGGCGGGAGTTGACGGCCCCTCTTGAGCGCTCGCTACTGCTGTGCCTCTAGAGTCTGCTCCAGCCGTTGCGCACGCGGACTAGGCGCAAAAGAAGACGGGGCGGCGGGCGTTATTCTGGCTCGACTCACTCAACAGAAGAAGAACGGCCGGCGGTGGCTTGGACCGGCGGCCATTGGGGGGGTGAGCGGGGGGCGATTGCGGGAGAGTGAGACATGGTGACTCGAACCGAACGGCCGCTTTCTTTTGGCACATGGCGCGCGCTGAGCCGAGTCTGCGCGGAGGAGGAGGAGGAGGAGGAGGGTGTTGGATGCCCGGCAACGCGTCCGTCCGCTGCTGGCTGCTGGCCTTTGGTTGCCAAAGAGAAGACATGGCCTCACGCCCTCACCCGACGGCGAAAGGAGGACAACTTCGACAAGGGACAAGGGCGAGGCGGGCGAATCGACATGACCGAGGTTGCGCCAGATCTCCATTCGAAATAGGATTGAACGGGCTTGGCGATGCCCCGCATGGGAGGCACAAGCCGTACAACGCCATGGATGATGGGCGGGCTGGCGTGGCTGTTAGCTCGTCGATGAACAAGGAGTGACGGCCGCGGAACACCAACTGACGAGCCGGGATGCGCGCTGACAGGGCCCTGTCGTCCCACACCTGGCACACACCATCAGGGGGCCTAGCCGAAAGGAAGCCGGGGTCTAATCCGCGGTCCAGCGTCGGATATATGACGGCGGCAGCGCGCGGCTCTCGCAGCGACGACGACGACGACGACAGCCGCGGGGGGAAGAGACGACTGGGCTCAACGCCATATCTTGTCATCGGCCGCCATCTTCAGCTCCCGTTCCTCAGGACAGACACGAGGTCAGGGGAACGAACGAAAGGGGGTGGGCGGCCGGGGGATGAGAGAGGGGGCCCAGCCCAGCCCAGCCAGCACACACACACACACACATTCACCGCGGTGGAGGCAGCAGCAAGCAGAAGAGGGCAAACAATGGGCAGCGGCGAGCCAGGGGGGAGGAGAAGAGGAGAAGAGGAGGAGGGGGGGAACCGCAACCGCACCACCACTCATCACTCACGCTTCGGGCGACGAGGAAATGACGCCAATGATAGAGCGTCCCAGCGATCTGGTTCGACCCGGTCACTCACACTCCTCCCTGATGCCAGACCAGGCCATTTACAGGCCATTGCGAGCGCCTCGGAGCAATGCGATTCCCGTACCGGCCAATGGATTCGACGCGTTGGTTGACCAGGAGGAGCCCCGAAGAAGAGCACAATGCCAGTGACGGGCCACACCCCCTTGCCCCCCTGGAGGCTGGAGGCTGGATGGAGCTGGGTGTGTGCCAGTCGCCCCTCTTCTTCTTGGCCGTCTTTTCTCTGCAACGCAACCCGTCCAGCCCTCGCTTCTCTATTCATCATCGCTCGCGCGCCGACGATGGCACACACACTCATTCTCTCACTTGCACACACACCGCACGCACCCCTCCTCCTCTGCCTCTTCTTCCCACACACCCTTGCCCTGCCCTGCCTGCTTGCCTTCCATTCACTCGCTTCGTCACACTCACACGTCCCCTGCTCTTCTTTCACTCCTGGTCTGCCCTACCTGCCACTGCACCACCATCGGGTTCTCCGCCCATCCATAACCACACGCCCCCGACTTGTCCGTCCGTTGGCCGAGTCCCGTCTTCTTCAACCAGGCCCTGGCACGGTGGCACCTGCCTGCTTGTCCGATGCTTGCCTCGTCGTTGTCCGCCTACGGATGCTTCTCCTGGGCCCCGACGGTGGCCAGTGACGACGAGTTGTCGTGGTGGACCACCAGCTGAAAGAGAGGAAGCGTTGCACCGGCCCTCCCATCTTCGTGCGTGCGTCGTTCATCGTCGCCCGTCATCGTCGTCCGTGTCCTCACTCGTCATTTGTTCTTCTTCTTCGCCAGCCGTTGCCCTCCGCATCTACACATGACACTAGCGTCCTGTCCTGGTCCGTCCTGACGAGGAAGAAGAAACGTCCCCCCCCCCCCCCCCGCCGCCGCCGGGGGCGAGAGAGAGGTCTCGGCTGCTTACGACTAGTACCTGAAGCTTAACCACGGACTGGTCTCTCGATTGTCTCGCCTGCCCGCCATATTCCCGCCCTCTCCCTTGGAAGACATATGGGACCATGGCGACGGGCGTTGTTGTTGCTGCATGACCGCTGCTGGCTGCTCCTTCTGCTCCTATTCCTGCTGTCCTTTCCTGCACCTCATGCTCGACCGACCCAACTGCTCGGCTCCCGAGGGCCATTTCTGCTGCGGCCGTGTCATTCACGCCCACTGTGGTGACCCCGTTAGCCGCGAGCCCGGCCATCCTGCCTCCCTCCCCCCCTGCTCGAGGCCTTGCCCCCGAGGCCACGCCTTGCTCGTTCTGGAAGGGGAAGCGCGGCGTCCTTAAAAGGAAGCATCAAAGAGATTCTCGAGTCGAGGGGCTGTGGACTTGCACCGGTCTGCAAGCACGTCCCTTCAGGGTCGACGACGGGTACGAAAAAAGTACACACCTACGCCGCCGTCGAACCAGGCCAAGCCCAGGCTGGGGGAGGAGGCGTTGCAAGCAGGGTGTCAGTTCGGGCGACGTGCAGCCAGGCAGATCTCCTTTCGGCGCCTGCATCTGGAGCAAGCACCCTGCCTAGCTGCTGCTGGAAAAGCAAAACCGCCCCAGCGCCGCCGTCGCCGCCTCTCTTTGCCTCTGCCTCTTCAAAGGGGAAGGGACCTTGCGGACCATAGCAGGACGGACGACGACGGGGAGGGGGAGTCCACCCCGGTTGCCATGATGATGATGCCGTTCTCGTCTCGTCCTCCTACGGGATACCCTTTGCTCCCCCATGTGCGTGCCCGGCCCCGTCCACCCCGGTCCCCGGTCACCTCTCTCTCCATCACTTCACCCCCCCTGGTCAATCTTTCCCGAGCAGTAGCACGCAGACCGGACCCTGGGAAGCCCAGCCCAGTACCCAGGCTGGCCCACCTCCTCCCCACACCCTCCTCTACCCGGTCGTGGGTGGGCGCTGGCCGGTGTCACTCTTGTTTCCCGGAGCAGATCTAAAAGGATATCACCCACCAGCCGGGCCGGGGAGGGGTGGGCGCACTGGCTCTCCTGCCTGACTGACTGACCGTCTGCCTCTTGTTTCTGTTTCTGTCTCTGCCTCTTGCTTTCGCCTCTGCTTCTTGCCTCCCCGTCCGTCGGCCTTGCTTGGCTCTCTCGAGGGTCTTGATAATAAGGGTCTGACCCCATTGTCTCTGCCGCCGACCCTGCCCGTCTCGACTTCTTCCCGTCCCCCCCCCCCCCCCCCCCCCCCGCCTGCTGGCTCCCATCTTGCCCCCCTTACTCGCACTACTAGAGGACCCTTCAGCACAAGTACACCCTCGCCACCCCGGGCCTCTCCATCCATATCGCCGCTCTCGACATCAACATCCTCCCCTTCTCGAGCAGCTGCCGCCATGCACATGGACACGCCTCAGGACCAGCAGCTTCCCCTGAGGCTGCTGCCGCCATCATACATGCAGTTGCCACCACTCAGCCCGCTCGGCATGTCGGAGCTACCCGTCAGATACGAGGATCACGCCGACGCCGAGGAACGCAGACAGCAGCAGCACCAACCCTCGAGGGACGTCGACGTTGCCAGCACGCTCGCCGCCATGTCGAGACGGCCTGGCGGTAGCAGCGGCTCGACGAGGCTACAACGACCCGCCTCGCCTGCCTGGAGCCACAGCTCCATGGACTCCGACGGTATGTTCGCCCAGGCCGAGTCATGCTGCACCCCCGTCTCATGCGGCCAAGGGACCAACGACTCGGTCAAGTCGGAGAGCTTCACTTTTACCGAGAACTCGTCCACATGGCCCTCGCCGCTGGCCATGTGCTCAGAGTCCAGCCCGGTTCACGGCTCCTTCTCGAGCGAGTGCAGTGACAAGTCGCTGCCACGGCTTCCCGAGCTCGACCATATCAGCCTCGAGTCTCTGGCCTCGCACTACGCTAGCTCCTCGACCGACCGATCGCGGCCCCGTCCCGTCGGGTACGCCCTCCAGGCCACGCCACGGAGCCATCATGACGGTAACCAGCCCCTGCCGCCCATGATGCAGCAGCATCAGCAGCAGCAACATCCCCAGCAGCACCATCACCAGCACCATCACCACCACTACTCCACCCCCTCATCCTCCATCCCAGGCTACCACAACCTCGACTACGCCTCCATGAAGCCCAAGCGCAAGTCCCCCGTGCGCGGGACGCGGTGTAACGTAAAGTACACCATCGAGCAGAAGGACTTTGTCGACTACTGGCGCATCGACCGGCACGGCCGCGAGACGCCCTGGGACGACGTCGTGCGCGAGTATAACCTGCAGTTCAAAGGCCCGCAGCGCGGCAGCGGCGGCCTGCAGAGCGCCTGGTACCGGGAGAACAAGAAGATTCCCATCCTCGACGATGACGGCATGCTCAAGTTTGACGAGAACGATGAGCTGTGCACGATGGAGGTGCCGGTCCGCGCGGCGAAGGGGCGGCTGCAGTCTATCAAGGCTATCGGTTTGTTGTCGACGCACCCGGAGCGTGCTATTGAGTATGAGTGGGTGACGAGGGAGCATAAGCGGCAGATTTGGAAGACTGGTACGTTGGCTTGGTAGTTGATGATAGGAATGTTTGCTGACTTTGTTTTGCAGGACACGCGCGTAGAATCCAGCTTGATGCCGCGGCGAGGAGGCAGAGACAGCGTGCGGATGCTGAGGCGCACCATGCGAGGAGCCACGTCGGCATGCTCAACGGCGCGGAGCTGATGCCCTTCCACGGACCGCATCCGATGATGAGGCCGGGCGGCATGGGCATGGGCATGGGCATGGGCTCCATGTGTGCCTAGCCCGGTGTCTCTCTACACGATCTAATGCATTATTACGGCCCGGGCTCCCGCCCATTTTCATCATCATCATCCTTTTCTTTTCCTTGTCATCTCTCATATATCCATACCTGACGGATTTACTGGGGGGTGTATATCCGGCGTAATGGCAGGGAGCGCGACGGCGCATGTACGACCACCGGCTGTGGACGGGTTGTCTTTTTGGGTTTTCTGTTGGGAATGGGTATATCATCTATCTTGGACGGGGCGCATGGATGGGGAGGGCACATGGACATGGACATGGGGCATGGGGCGTATGGGCTATAGGCAACGATGGCGATGGGATGCTTGAATTGAGATATCATTATCTACGTGTTATGACTGCGTGTGATCAGTCGCGGACGAAGGTCGTCGGGGTTGGTGTGACAAGCGGTGAAGCATGCAGCGAGACAAGTCTGCGGTTCATGCCAGTAGCCATCCCCAGGCCCTCCTGCATCAAAGATAGACGCATCTACATCCATTGGACCTTTTCCTCTGCCATGCTCTAAATTCACTTTTCTGCGAGAGTGACCAACGTAGGGAGCCTGCCAAACCTGCATCACCGACAGCAACAGCCCGGGGGCGATGAACGCAAGCAAGGGGCCTGACGTTCTCTCTGCATGCTCGGAGGAACATGTCCCCTGGGGGACGGACAGTTGGCCAAGCCTAGCCCACGAGGATGGGCGGACATCACGCCCCCCCTTTTCGCCTCTTGTAGCATGTTTGTCGTCTCGTCTGCAAGGCTGCCTGTCCCCGTGACGCAGAATCACCAACGGGTGTTACACAACGCAAGGATACGACGTCTTCACTAAAGGGGTGGTGTGTGTGGCAAACGGTATTCTGGAATCGGAAAGATACCTCCCTTCTTCGGTGAGTTCTCTCCCTCCCACGTTGGCTTAGAGGTCCTAATCTCCCACCTGTTTGCTACTTGTCAAAGAGCGATGGCTCGAGGCTAGAAGTTGTGTAACACTACTTGAATACAATGTCCCCCCCTTCGATCCGGTGGCCACCCGTCCGCGCGAGGATCGGGGAGATGGGGATCTTGTCATCTCTCTAGCTAGGGAGTTGGGGAACAAAGAACGGGAGGGGAACAAAGGACCGTTGGGGGGCGGAGGGGTCTTTCCGCCGAGATTTGGCGCGCCGTTACCCGTGGAGAGACATGGGGCCTGAGACATGGGAGAAGGACAATTCGCACTTTTAATCTTTTATGAACGGGGTCTGTCTATACATGGATATTCCCTAGAAAAGCTCCCTCGCGCCGCTGCTGCGGCCTTCTTTTCGAGCGATGGGCTCTAGGCCGAAAATGTCCTCGGCGGGCTTCTGCGCGGCGTCGCCGCCGCTGGTGCCGGCGTCGTCTTCGCCGAAGAGGAAGGCGTTGCGTTCCCTGCTGAGGCTTGTGGCGCCCGGGGCGCGCTTTGCTCGTGTCTTGCCGGGGGAGGAGGGCGTTGCTGAGGAGGATGTTCGGGGGGTGGGAGGGGGCGCGGTCTCGTCTGGTTCGAGCATCCAGGAGAAGGAGGACTGGGCGAGGGTTGAGCGGGTTGGGATTGGGAGGGGACGTTTTTCCACTGGAGGTGGCGGAGGGGATGGTGGTGGAGGAGAGGCCGGGGGAGGAGATGCTGGTGTTGTTTTGACGGCTGGGACGTCCTGCGTTTTGGGGGGTTCTTCAGCGGGTGTCTCCGGCTGCTCGAGCGGCTCAGGATCGACGGTGATGCTCGAGTCTTCCAGATGGACCTTGACGAACTGCACCCTCGCAGCGACCATCTCCACGAGCTCAAGCGTCTTTTCTCTATCCCCGAGGTCTGCGCCTGCGATGGCTTTAAGGCTGACGATACTCTCGTCCAGCATCCCCGCCAATAATCTGTTCCGTCGCTCGAGGGCCTCGAACGCGCGCGAGGAGGCGGACGCCGAACCATCTGCCAAAAGGGCCTGACGCGCCTCGCTGAGGCCCTGGACGTTCTTCCTAATCTCGCCCACGGCGCCGCGGACGGCACGGTTGATGCCGAGTTTCTCGCCTCGCTCGAGAACGTTGCGCGCTGCGCCTTGGAAGATGGCTTCCATGCCGCCTTGTTGCTTGATGAACTTTCCGGGGGAGGAGAGGGGGGAGCGGGCGATGAGGGGGCGAGATGGGGGGGAGATGGGTAGTTCCGGGGTCTTTTGTCGTGGCTGCTCATGAGGGGTGGGTAAAGGGGAGGGCGAGACTGGGGGTTTGCCGGTGTATTTCTCGATGAGGGAGCATCCTGCTGATGGGCCGGGGTTGTTTCTTAGGTAGACGGCATCGTCGACAAAGGTATGAGGGGCATGGTCTCCTGATGGCGAGGGATACTTGAGGAGAAGTTGTAGGCAGTGGGAGTAATCCGACTCGAGTACTGAGAAGGGTAAGTATGTGAGCCATACGGTTCAGGGAATACTCACAGCTCCAACGTATCCTGATCAGCATAGCGACGCAAATGTAATCCACAAGCTCCAAGTCCGGATCAACAGCAAACAGCTTATCCCACAGAGCAAGCGTCTCCTCAAACGGAAACTCCCTCCCGAAGAGCAGTCGCACCCAGCGGCTACATCGTCAGCTTTCATCCCAAAATCAGAACGGAGCAACTTACATGAGGAAAATCTGCGGCAACACCTCCACATCCGTCAAATGCCTCGCCAGCTCCGGATCAACCTGTGCGAGACACGTCTCATGAATGAAGCGACTCTTCTCCACAATCGCCGACGACTCAACCTGTCCCCCCACCGCATAGAAAGCATGCGCTTTCCTCATGACGCGGGAGAAGAGGGCAAAAGCGTCATGGACCATGTACTCCCCATCCATCATCTCGGCCATCAGCTCCTCGTCATCCTCCTCGCGCTCCGCTGCTTCACGGTAGAGAACGTCGAGGATCGGCGCGAGGAGCTCGTGCATGCCCTGTCTGTATCCCGTCTCAGGATGCAGTTTGCAGTAGACGAAGAGGGCGTCGACAAGGGGTGCTTGGAAGCTTTCCTCCTGGTAGTGGCCGCACTCGGGGAGGCGTTCGACGTCTTGCTGGATCTCGCTGCGGAGGAGGAGGTCGTCGCGGTACATTTTCCAAGGAGACTGTGGGCGTTAGTCTGTAAGAAAACTGTAGGTTGAGGGCAGACATACCTTGGGATCATCGTCGAGGGGGTCGGCCGTGATCTTGTTCAGCTCCTCCGGGTGCGTAAAGTACTTGAGATACCTCCCCTGCAGCTCGTCGTACTCTTTCCGGACCTCCCGCGTGCGTTCCACCCACACATTCGTGTCCGTGCTCTCGAAAAGCAGCAGAATCTGTCTCACCCGTCAGCTTCGTCCTCTCGCCCGTCTTCTCAGTACATACCTTCCAACACATAGCCCTACTACCCTTGACACAAACATCCTCCCCGACAGCGCGCCGCAGCTCCCCCAGACCGCCCTCTACATGGCTCATAGTTTCACTCCATCTCGTCCTACCACAAAGCGCGTCAGCATCCCCAGCCTTGGTTATCACCGAGATCCACTCACCGAGCTTCACCGCGGTCACTCATGATGCGCCGTTGAGAGGCAGGTACGAGGCGGCGCTTTGAAAAGGAACCATGCGGCGAGAGACACGTGGAATTTGTCTTGAAAAGCCCGCGATTGAGCGCTAGGAGAGGAACGGCGGCGGTTGGAGGTGGCTGGGCGGAAGGGGACGACGTCGGAGCTATGATCAGGACATGACACAATCCAGTCCTGGGATGGAGGTGAGCTTCCGGCGTCTGGGGTAGCGCCAGGGCAGCTGAGGTCAGCAAAGTGGGGGTGGCTGAACGGTGAGGCGCCTCGGTCTGGCCCCTATTTTCGGTGTGTCGGTGAGCACCCATCATCATCGTCAGGTACAGAACAAGCATCTGGTATTACAACGTTCATCTCTCATAGCCAGTTCGTTCTCTGCAAATATCCAAATATCCCTAATGGTAGTTCAGCTCCGGGTTCGCCCGCGCGTTGCACCGACACCGACACTCGGGCACAGGACACTCAACATGCCGCGCGAACCACTGCCTCGCATGGTCCAGATGCAGCACATGCTCGCACTTCAAACAGAAAGTCGGGAATCGCGCCGCTTTCCGCGTGTCCATATCCTCAGCCGCCTCGGGCCTGTCCGACCGCGGAATCCCCACAACCTCCAGACACACGATGCACCGCGGCAGGTGGCGCCCGCAGTTGGGACAGCTGATGCCCGCGTTTGCGCTCGCCGCCATGAGCGGGTTGCGTCTATCCGTGCCCCCCGGCGTCATGGTGCCGCTGCCTCCGTTGCCTCCGGCCGCCGGCAGTGTCGTCTCCGCGTCGCAGTACACACACCGGAGGGCGATCTGCCGCGACGGCGGCTTGATGGTCGGCTTGCCCTGCTCCTCGCGCTTGCTCTTCTTGGTGCTCTCCACCTCGAACTTTGTGCGCAGGAAGAAGGCCTTGTGTCTCTGCAGATACGCCCGGTACGCGTTGCGCCATGCCAGGCATCGGAAGTCGTCAATGTACCGCGGCGCGCAGATGGACATGACCAGCGTCGCTGTCTGGAAGTCGTTGAACTTGCCCACGTACGCCGCGAAAATGTCCACCAGCTTGTCCGTGATGCCCGTGAGCACGATGCCTTCAATGTCGCCCGATTCGACCGCCGTCGCCACCTGCTCCTCCAGCCATTTCGAAAGCCGCTCGTCATCAAAGTTGCGCACGGCCACGTAGGCCCGGTCCGAGAGGGGGAGCGACTTTTGGTTGGCAATGGCTGTCCAGTCGCCCGTGGCTATCAAAGATGATATGGCCCGCAGGTACGGGTCCGTCTTGGAAGCCGCCGCGTCGTCAAAGTCGAGCGACTCCTTGGTCAGCCGCTTGCCGCGCCCGATGAGCTGCAGCGCCAGTGAAAGGAACAGGAGCTCTGGGTGGTCGGCGCTGGCCTTCTTGAGGATCTGCACCGCCGTTTCCATGTCGCCTCGGAACAACGCGCGTGCCGTGGCCATGGTGTGCCTCGACGAGGGATATTCACCGCTATGAGTCGACGCGCTGTCATCCGGCTCGTGCCGCGTCGATTCGCCCCATGTGCAGATGTCGAGGCACAGCTGGCGGTGGAAGGGTCGCTTCGTGGCAACGCCCTGGTACTTGGGAAGCCGTCTCTTCTTACAGATGCTTCCAATGCACCTTTCCCACACGATGGCCTCGGGGTTTGTGACGCCTTCGGGGAGTCTTGACGAGGGTTTTTGGCCTAGGTTTATTAGACCCAGTCAAGCACAGAGAACAAAAAAGACTTACCGAGGTCATTCTCCCAAATCGCAGCGACACCCATGTAGGTCAGGTCGAGGGGGTGGTTCTTCATGGAGCTGTCGGCGGCGGCATCTTCCGAGTCTAAAACATGTCAGAAAGGGCAGTGATGCCTGTAGTCAACGCCAACGTACCCGCAATCCAGTCCCAGATGTACTTGAGCCACAGGTCGTCGGACACAACGGACCTGTTGACGGACGGCTCAAATAAGTACTTCTCCTTCGCCCGGAGTAGCATCGCGTTGTCCACGTCGGATTGAACATCCGGTGGCAGGTCTTTAGCCTGCGGCAAGATCGACAGCAGGCTCTCGTGCAGCTCGCGACACGACACGGGGCCGGACTCGGACAGCGACGTCTTGGCCAACGCCGCCGCGATGCCTCCACGACCAGACGCACCGCCCCTGATCAGCATCTCGCGAAGTGCCCTCAACTTCTCGCCAATCTTCTTCCCCCGCACGGCACCGGCGGGAACATGCGGGTTCACCGGCCTGCTCGTGTGCACGTCTGCCGCGGAGGGGCGTCCATGGAGAGTCTCCTCTACGACAGTTTGAACATCAGCCTTCTGCTCGCCAAAGAGCGGGACCCCGTTGAGAGCCTGCTCCACGAGCAGTGGGCCGTAGATTCCAGAGGCTTGTGACGGCTCAAAGTCCATCAGCCCATGATATGCTGACCCCTCTGCTGAGCATTAGCCTTGTCCCTTTACTTTCATGTCAACATGCCTACCGTCAAGCCCGCGGTAGGGCGCCTGCCACGACGACAGCTTGTACAGATGATCGGACGTGTACGACGGCTGCTCCAGAATCTCAAAAGCCCCGTTGGCACGGAGCACCAGCAGCCGCGGCTGCAAGCTCGGGGTGCCCATTGTGATCCAGTCGAAAGACACGATGCGCTCATTGCGGCGTCCTGGATCGGCAAAGTGGACGTCCATCTCGTGAGACGTCTGCAACTGCACCAACTCGGGGCTGCCCGCCAGCTGCAGCTCGGGTGAGGTGATCTCCTTCGTGGTCTGCATGACCTTGAGCTGCCCGGTTCTAGTGAGCACGCCCAACTGGCCACGACGGTCCCTGCAGTAACGCAGCGAACGGACCATGGAGTGCTTGCTGTCACTGAGCGAGGGCTCATCCATATCGACGGCATCGTACATGCACAGGGCGCCGCCCCAGCTGATGTCCTCCTCATCAACGGCGGCCAGGTAGGCGGACGAAGCGACGGCGCGACCGGTGGCGCGGCGGTCCCAGACAAAGACGCCGGGCTGATCAAGGGCGGACGAGGCAAAGTAGTTTTGGTCGAGAAAGTCGATGGACAGGTTGTTGTTGCACTTTGTCGAGTACTGCAGGCGCACTGAGTTTGCGTGGTCGCGCAGGTCGTGCGACCGCAGGCCTAGGCCCTTGACGCCGATGATGAGAGTCTGCGGGCTGTCATCGAAGAACTTGATGCTTGAGATGGACGCGCTCGACTCGAGACGGTGGGTTGGGTCTGTGAAGTCGGCGAAGTCCTTGCCGAAGCCCTTGGTTGACTTGTCGACCGAGGCCAGCCGGTTGACGTCCCAGATGTGCAGGCTCTGGTCGAGGCGTACCCTATCGAGGCCGACGGCCAGAAGGCCCTGGCTGTTGAAGGCGACAGCCTGACAAGTGCGGGTCATCTTAAGACCGAGCTCGATGTAGTCGTTGGAGTTGTCGTCCATGCGCAGGAGGTTGACGCCGCCATTCTGGCCGCCGACGGCCACGAGCCCTGGCACCGATGGCGACCAGTCGTACGTGGTGAGGGCTGGGAAGTCATCGTGCTTGGAGACAAGGCGATGATCGAAGCGGCCGGCCTGAGCAAGTCCCGTGGGCTCGTACAACTGTACGATGCGACGCTGCAGGTTGAGATGGATGAAGCGATCGTGACCGGGGATGGGCGACCATTTGATGAGGCCGGGTTCAGGGCGGTCCATGTCGTCGACGACACCCGGCCGGGGCCGGACACAGGGTCGACGGAGACGAAGTCGATATTAGGCTGCTTCTCTGAGGGGAGTGTGTCGGACGATGGTGTTTTCTGTATGACGCTCGTACAAAAGGGCAGACAAGACGTTTTGAGAGTGACACGGGATGGGCGTTATGAACAGGGCAAGACACCCAGCAGGTCGCGACTTCCCTCTCAAGTGAAGAGAGCATCGAGAGCTTGAAAGCGCATGACGCTGATTGGGTCACCAGAAACGCTAGTCCTCAAACGGTCATTCGATATTGGTACTTGGAGAGAGCTCTCCCAGCGTTTCAAACCCAGTGGCCCAACCAGTTTTGAGCTCTCAGAAGACTAATTCAAGAGAGGATAACAATGAAGATTCTGTATGATGTCTTTAAATACCAATCAAAGCAGGAAACTTCAACTGAGTTTTTGTGAGGTGATGGTTGGGACTGGACCTCGGAACAGAGACAGCCCAGACACAAAGAACGCTAACCATATGAGGCAAGCTCCGATAGCGATAAGAATGTCGCGGGGTCCGGCTCTTGCCCCGTCCGCCAGCGCAGTTCGATCCCTGAAAAGATCCAGTCTCCACCAAAATTTTGGTCGGCACCGACACCAGATCAAACCAAACCTTCACCACCCATATCCCACGACCACTGGCACTCGCAGACACCAACCACCAGAGACAATCACCAGATACATCCCTCCTCATCGCGATACACGAATAGCTTCCCTTCCCAAATAGCCACCCATGTCTGCACCGACAGAGCCAAGGGCCTTTAGGCGCGACGCCTCGGCCGGCAACAACGCAGACAATCCCCTCGCAAACCCCCCCCGCGGTCCTCGAGGACCCAGAGATCCCAAGAGCATGCGCCCAAGCGGCTCTCACCGCCCTCTGCACGCCCCCGAAGGCGGCAGCAACAAGGCGAACCTGAAGCGCATCAGAGACATCAAGCGCCTCCTCGCGAAGGCGGACATCCCCGCGACGGTGCGCGCCGACCTGGAGAAGGAGCTGCAGTCCCGCCACGACAGGAAGGGCGAGAAGAAGCTTTCGGCGAGGAGATCCACAATGATCAGCAGATACCACATGGTCAGGTTCTTTGGTACGTCCACCACTGTCATGTACCCCTCCCACCTTGCACACCCGCTGATAGCCCGTCCACAGAGAGGAAGAAGGCCGAAAGACGGCTCAAGAAGGCCCAAAAGGCCCTCGCAGCCACCGAAGACGAGGCGGAAAAGGCGAGGCTCCAGGAACAGGAGCGCGTCCTCAATATCGACATCGCCTACACCCAGTACCACCCGCACCTGGAGCCCTACGTCTCGCTGTACCCGAACAACATCAACGACGGCAAGAAGAACAAGGGGCAGGACGAAGACGAGGCGGAGGAGAACCCCGATGACCCCATGAACAAGCCCGACATGTGGCACGTCATCGAGGAGGCGATGAAGGAGGGCACCGCGGCGCTGGAGAAGATTCGCGATCGCAAGAACGCCGCTGCGTTCCTTCAAGCGCCGCTTGTCATTAACAGTCGGCCGAAGGAGGAGTCGGCGGCTGAGAGGAAGCAGGACCGCGGCCCGCCGAGGGAGAAGGGCCGGAAGAAGGATGTGCAGCGGTCGGGGCACTGGCAGGAGGCGACGGGGCCGGAGGAAGAAGACGACGGAGAGGGGTTCTTCGAGTAAGAGTCGCTCGCTGGAATGCTGGGGTGCTTGTGGATATACCCGAGGTGGTGCTGGTTTTGCTCGAGGGCGGGCAGGTTGGGATGTTGTTTTGCTCGACTTGTAGTGCATTTGGGGGCTCGGAAAACTTACATAGCGTTTCATGGAAGTCATCTTTGATTTTATCTGGAGGCCCGATGTGATGTGAGGCGCAGAAATGCGCCTTCCTTTTGCCATGATGTCTTCAAAAGCGAGCCCTGTCCTCTTACTTTGACGATCCAAAGCCTATTCCAAACCCCTCCAATTGCTTCGACCCACGTCATGCGGGAGGCTCACCACTTTAACCTCGCGCCATCAAAAGCCAGCCTTGTCAACTTGACCTCATTCACACCACAACACCCTTCACAATGGCCTCAAATCCCTGGCCCACGAACCAACCCATCGACTGGGCAGCCCTCCAGGCCTTCGCAGCCCAACAGCAACGGCTAGAGCAGTCAGGATCCCCCAGCACCCTGACGCCCGCCCAACGCGCCGCCATCTACACCCTCATCCCTCCCCCAGCGATAAAGCAGGCAGGCGCCGTCGTGGAAGATAACATCAACTACATTGGCCACCTGAACCGTAAGCTTCTCCCACCCCCACCCCTCGAGCACGATGCTGACAACGACTCCCAGAATACCTGCAGAAGCACCACCCAGGAACGTCCCTCAACTTCACCGAAGAATCCTTCACCATCCCCAAACCCACGGGGTCCGGCTTCGACATCGCCTGGCACTGCAAATGTGTCATCCCCGCCCCCCAAACGCGCGAGCCCCTCAGCTTCCCCGTCGCTGTCAACGGCCAGGCACCCGCCACGTTCCTTCGGAAGCAGCAGGCGCGCCAGTTCGCGGCGTATTCTGCATGCGCCTACCTACATGTCAACGGCGCCTTGCTTCTGCCCATGGGCGCGAAGCTTCCAGACGCTTCGGCAGGGAATGTACTCCCGCCTCCGACGACGTCACAGAGCTCTCAGCCGACGCCAGCACCGCAGCGAGCTCCCGCCTCACCAGCCCCCGCTCAGCCGAACCCCGCGCTCGAGGCCCTTCTCGCTGATAAAGCGAAGAAGGAGGTTTTGGCGAGGGTGAACATCCTCGCGCAGGAGCTCAAGCTGCCCCCGCCGACTTACAGCTTCAGCCAGAGCTATGATGGTTCGTGGACGGCGCTGTGCGAGTTCAGTCACCCGAAGTTCCCGGATGGTCTGGGTTCAGTCCGCGGGGCTGAGTCGTCGTCTGCGGCGCAGATGCAGGCGGCTGAGATCGTTTATCAGTGGCTTGAGGCGGAGAAGGCGAGGAGGGAGGAGATGTATCGCAGTATGACCGGATGATGTTATGGACTGTAGGACATGAATTTGAAAGCGGTTTCAAGAATGATATCAAATGCAGGTTAAGATGCAGCACAAAATCTCGCAACACAGAAGGTCCAAGGGCATGCTGAGTCCCACCATATAGCACGTCCAGCTGCACCAGAGCGTCCAACGGCCTCCAATGTCAGGGGCCTTACTACATCGTCCTACTGCGTCGAATTCGCTGCTGAACCGCTGTGTCAACTGAGCTGCCCTGTCCATCAGAGTGATGTATCGCTCGCAGATGGTTGTCCGTGATGCTATCCTCACAGTACGGCTTCAGCATGTTCTAGTCAGCCCAGTCTACTTCCTAGAACTACCTCATGCCCTCTCACTGCACCCTTCCTCCCCTCCCCCTTCCCCGTCCCCTCCCCCTCCCACCCGGGACATGCCTCCCCTTCACCCCCTCCGGCACCTCACCAACCTTCTCCCCATCCCTCCAAATCGTTCCGACATCCGCCACCCTGACCACAACCTCCTTAAAGTACCTACTCGGCACCATCCCCTCCTTATCCCCCTCCGTCAACACAACCCCATTCTCACTCACCCACCACTCCATCCCCCCATCCCGCAGCGCCGCCTCCACATCAACATACACCAACACCTCCGCATCCCTCCTCATCCCGCTCACCTCCTTCCCAATCTCGTCCGGCAGCCCCTGCGCCAGGTGCACGTGGTTCCGGCCCATGCGGCGCAGGCCGCCCGACGCCTCGATGAGGGGCCACGTCGCGAGATACGTTCCATGCACGGCCGCGGGGGGCAGGTTCCCCACCTCAAGGGTGATGGGCTTCAGGAGCTCGGCCGAGTCGAGCTTGATGCTGTGGCCCTGGTTGGCGCGGATGAGGAAGTGGGCTGCGTCGGGGGAGGACTCGTCGCCCGCGGGGTTGGTGGACGGGTTGGGCTTGAGGGCGAAGCGAGTCTTGTCGCTGTTGGCAATGACGGCGCGGATGTCGTCGAGGGTTGCCTTTGTGGAGCGGATGGGGCCATAGGCGAGCTGGAGTCGTTTAGTCTGGGTTGGTGATGAAGGAGGAAGACAGGGAGAACGTACCACTTTGTCGAGTTCTGCCCAGCCGCCGGCGTCGAGCTTGACGCCTGCGCTGTCGGCTTGGTGACGGAGGAGCTTGGAGAGGCCCTTTGAGATGAGGACGTTGCGGTCCATGGGTTTGCCGCTGCCGCCGCCGCGGCCTCCTCCTCGGCCTCCGCGCCTGCCTCCGCCGCTTCTCCGTGTCTGCCCGGTGGCGGCGCTGTCTTCCAGCTCGAGATGAGCGTTGTCTGTCTCTGACGCCATGATGCCGGGTCGTATGAAGGTTATTGAAGTTGAAGATGTGGTTGACAGTGTTCTGAGAAACTGCCGTGTGCTGAGTGCGGACCGAATTTTGTGAGGGGTTGCGTTGAGTTTGCTACGAAATCGTTTGTGACCTGAGGTGAGGTCAAACTTCAGATGAATAGCTTGGAAAATTCACTTGAGTGACAGGGAGTGGTTTGCTACTGTTCGGATGACGGGTAGGGCTTTCACATCTGAGGTTGGACCAAGTTGGGCAGTCAAGAGCTAGCGGTGTTGGCGGGCAATCGGATTGGTGGGGCTTCGCCGCCTGAGTCACGGCTTCAGCCTTGCGGCCGATTGAGGCCAATTTGAAGACATCTTCATCTTGGCCATTGCAGGCCTTTCGCCTTCACTGCAGGTGCTGATCAACTGACCTGCTGCATTCTATGATCTGCTGCAAATCTATATCAGCGGAGGATTATTCTGTTATGGACCCTCATCTGGCTAGACTCGGGGATCGGCACATTTCAGACCAGGCCCTTTCGCAGTCCACAATCACGAAGAGTCCAGTCCCGCACCGATACAACCAGGCCGGTGATGTCTTTCTCCCTGCGGAAGCATGCCACCGGGTGGTGGAGTTGACAGCAACGTCAAATGACAGATAGACGACCCTGCAACAGGCAGATGCCGCCGGCAAGAACTCTGCGCAGCTGTGCAACTCCATATGCCATCGTCAAATACCTAGCGGCGTTCGGCCACGTTGGACTTGGACTTGACCTCCGAGACCAGTGCCCAAGCACCCACACGTAACCCCTTCATCCCCGTGACCCCTGCGCGCTCGAGCAGATCTGCAGAACAGGGCCGGAAAGGAAACATCCTACCTCAGACCCTGGCGATGGAGGGAATGTGGAAGCGAGAATGTTTGGCCATTTCGTCCGTGTCCATGTCCGTGTCCACGTCTTGGACGCAGCTCTACTTGAGCGATCTGCCAAGGTGATCCCATCGCTGAATGCACCCGATGAGACAAGACAGTTGCCCCAGCCGGGTATCTAAGACCTGGCGTGCAGAAGCGAGCAATCAATCGGTCGAGGCGCGACGGTAGTTGTGGCTGCAAGACTGCCGAACGGGCGCGATGCGCGTCGGCGTCGACGTCGGCGTCGGGCTCGACGATGCGCCATAACGCCATGCGGGAATGGTCCGTAGGCCGAGGGCACGGATGCCCCTTTGATGGACAGGTTGATTGTTTCGATGGAGATGGCCCCTCTACAAGAAACTGGGGCCCGCCGTCGTGGTGTCTGTGCCCGGGCCTGCCTCGCAGGAACCATGCTGCACTGCTGCTGCAGCAGCATGCATGCCCCCTTTCGGCTGCAGGAAGGCTCAGCATCAGCAGGCCAGATGCTGGTGGAGGGGAAAAGGAGGCCAGACTTCTTCGAGCGTCGGCGGTGCAGCGACGCCGCGGCGTTCTCGGCTCCGGGGGGTTTCCTGGTTCAGGATGGACTCTCCTGCCTCCCCAACCTCCTGTTTTTCATCAGGATGGAAGGCCGTTGGCCATCGCACGACAAGGCTCTCCATGGCAATGGTGACAGGTCGTCTGGGCAAACAGGATTTGACTTTCAGGAGCTGCCGTGCGAGCGAGGGTGCGCGCCCGCGTCCGTCTTCTCCTTTTTCTCGCTGCGCCAGACCAGGGTCATCATGCGCGTATCTGGTTGTCGAATTGGGGACCAATATCGTCGCGCACGACACCCCGCCCGCTCAACCGCTGACTCGTATAAAAAGAGCCCCCGCAAGCTCTCGGACCGCTTGGCTTCAGCTGTCATGGCAAGGCCGGCGGGAGAGCACGTTGTTCGCCGGCAAGGATTTCGACGCGAAGATGAAGTGAGGTCGGATGGCGCGCCGGAGTAGAGTCCTTGGCTGGCGTTGCCTGAGACCTTGCGCTTCCCTGCTCCCCCAGGGCTTGAAGATTAAGGTCCACCGGTCCCTGTTGCGACTCCACCGGCGGGAGCTTGGGGCAGTGTGCTGCCCTGCCCAGCCCTCGGCGGCCCTTGTCAATCGACAACGATGGCATGGGCCACGGCAGGGCAAGAGGCCGTGCGATTGGGCAGAGGACGACGAGGCGAGGCCTGGAGAAACTTTGTGAGCGGACTTCGGAGGGGTAGTCGACAGCGGCCCGGGCGATGGATGATGTGCGCGCAGATGCCCGTGCTGGGACTGGGACTCGGTCAAGGTGTGCTGTATAAATGAATGCCTTGCATGAGTGGACTGATCCGCCGTCGTGCACAAGCTCGGGTTTGTGCAGTGCATACCGGCATGTCATCTGGAGATGGACGTCTGTACTTGGAACGTCAGCACGAAGTTTGCTTCAACAGTGAGGAAGAAAAAAAAGACAAGACTTGAAGGAGGGGCTGGGTTCCAACTCCAAGCAGCAGGTGTCCCGTCATTGCCCGGCTGCTCGGGACGGGACCAACTTCCCTGAATGCAGACGGGATATCCATGGAAGCTGCCCCTAGAAAGACCGCACCTGCCGTGTGCCTGATGCGTGATGCTCTGTGACGGCACTGGGCAGGTGCGTCTCCCCCCGCTCTGTGGACTGCGCCTGCCCCATCGCACATTGCTTTTGTCGCTTCATCAGTCAGGCACAGTGGACCGGGAAGGAGTCGGACGCGTGAGATACCCGGACCTTCCCCCATCGAGCCCGCTCTAGCGCAGCCAAAGCTCCTTCTCCCCTGTCTCGGCCCCTGTAGTCCAAGACGCAACCGTGTTAGCGAGTGGAGGAAACAACGGTCGACAGGCCCCAGCGGACCGACACTCGAGGGAGAGAGGGAAGGCACGACCGACCGGCTCAGGGGTATCGCAGCTCCAGCTCAACTGACCAGACCTGACGGGAAAGGAGGCCAGAGTCGATGCTCTCCTGAGGCACCGCTCTGCTGCAGGTGACGGGCGCGAGTTCTACTCCAGGGCGCGAGACGACGTGAACCTGAAGCTTGCTCGTCTTGTACATACGCCTTCCCGCCACCGGTGTTGTGTCGAGTCGAGTCGAGTCGACCTCATCTCTGTCCATCCTCGCCGGCTGGGCTGTTTTTGGACATCACGTCGAGAGGTGCCACCGGACACCTCGGGTTTCGACTCACACGAGAGGCGCACACACGTCTTTTCCCGCCAACAGGACGCCGCCGTCGACGATACCCCCTCCTCTTCGTCTGGCCATTCGACCCGAAGGCTCTTCTCGAGACAAATCCCCGACCGTTGTTCTCGAAAATCTCGCGTCACCACTCACAGTCATTCAACTCCCATGCCATGCTCATCTGGCCCCGACGCATCGACACCATCCGACCCCTTTCCATTGTAATCCACGAATACCAAACAATCACCAATTTCCTTCAACGTAATACTCGACTTCTCGACGACACCTTGCATCTCTTAGGCGCGACAAGCCTCGATCCATAATCAACACTACATGATACCCCCTCGACCACCCTGCGTCGTTCCACGAACCCACGACATAGCGTCTCACAGGTCCGCGACAATCTACCGCTCGACCGATCTATGCAAGAGACAATCAAAGTCGGAAACACACCGACGGCATTTCCAACCAGACAATCCTCCATCGTCCGATCACACACGCGGACAGCCGACAGCCGCCGTGTCACCTCGAGAGACGAAAGTGTTAGGAGGGAAAAACGAGCAGTCCCGGCACCGACCCTGGAGAGAAACATCCCGTCCATCAGGACTGGAGGCCGATCAGAAACATCTCAAGTCGTAGGACCCCGGTGCACTCCAAACGTGCCCCATCAGAGACATCCCCTCCATCTGTTCGAGCGGCGACCCTGGGATAGGGGGCTCGTCGCAGCATGACGGAGACCCCGGGAGCGGGCCATGCAGGCTCAAACTCGCCGGGCCACAGCGGTGCGACCCCCCTGGGTTCAGCAGCCGCACCCTCTGTAAATGGCAGCAGCACCACTGGCACCGCAGCAACCTCGACCTCGCGGGGGTCGCTGTCGATGTCAGCCTCTGACTCGCCGTCTTCTTCGGCCCAGACCTCGCCCTACCACACCCACCGTCAAAACCACAACTCATCCAAATTGCCCGCCTTCCGCTTCGCCGACCTGCAGAATAAGCAGCAATCGCTGTCCCTGCCCTCGCCGCAATACCATCATCAGCAACAACACCAGCACTCAGGCTCTGCGGCACCTTCTCCCACGACCCCCGGCTCGCCAAATCAATCGAGGGCAATCGCCCAGAACGGCAATTCGAGCCCACAACAAGATCCCCTCAACAGCGGGGAACACAACGGCAGTGGCCCTGTCGCATCTGCACGAAGACCTCATCGTTCCGTCAGCAGCACCGGTAGCGCCAGCAGCGGCAGCGGTAGCGACCTCGAAGCCGCCCATCAACAAAACAGCCCACGCTACCACGCCATTGGTGACAATTCCCCGCGCCTGACAACACATCAGGCGCAACCACCAATCCATCGCCACCAACCCGAACAACAATCCCAGCATCGTCATCTCGACCACGACCACGACACGGATCAACCCCCTCGCGCGAGCCCACGAACCCGCGCTTCCACCTTCCAAGACGCACGGTCTCCCACGACAACTGCGCCTGCACCTGCACCTGCACCTGCAAAGACGACAACCACCCGACCGGCTTCCTTCCCCGACTCGCCGCCACCACTTGACGCGCCCACCGCCACTGCTGCAACGACCAGTACGAGGCTACAACATCGACGGGCACCTGCATCGTCACGCGGCTCCAACGGTTCCGAGTCCGCGTCAGGCGCGCACTTCCTCACCTCCCGACGCCAGACGTCCCTCGACTCCAACGGCGACGCCACGACAAAGGAGTGGGCACAAGGCCAGCGCGAGCTCATCCTTCCAAAGTCGCTCGCGACACAGGCCTCGAGCCCGACCGATGAAAAACGACAACCCACTCGGTCGCGCCCTCCCCTTTCCTTCCGCAAACCCAGCAACACCCCCGCCCCCTCGGTCCGCGTCGCCCCCATCCGCTCCTTTCGCTCCTCCGGCTCGCGGCGTAGTTTCGGGCTTGATATGAACTCGTCCCCGATCCACGCCGGCGACTCGTCCGGAGACGACTACGGCGACCCGAACCACCGCGACCGCACCCTTCGCGCCCTCGAGGGCCGCTCCGACGACGAGACGATGCAGACGACGACCACCACCGCCGCCATGTCACGGCGCGATGCTGCTGCCGCTGCCGCTGCCGCTGCCGCCCAGGACGCCGACGACACCACCGGTGACGTCTTCATGAAGATTGCCAGGCAAGAAGGCTCGGCCCCGCGAAGCGGCGCCGATGCCAACACCGGCGCCGCCGCCGCCGACCACACCAACCCCATGGTAAGTTTTTGAATGCTCTTTGGCCGCCGCCCCCCTCCTTCCCCCCTCGACCTTGATTTGCTTCTTCACGTTTCGAGTCGCTCTTAGCGCTCTCCCCAACGGCCGTGCCCGGACAAGGATGACGCTCTGGCGCAAAAGGTCACATCCGTGGATCAACGCATCCCCCTCGTTCGAGAGACGATCCTCCCCCCCGCTACCACATTCCAATCCTACCGTCCCGCTGCACGTCACCTCGCCCGAAAATCTATCCCCAACACCTGTTACCCACTGCCCCCTTTTCCCACGTGTCTCGCATCCATCGTGCCGGTGGGGGTTACGACTCGGCACCATCCCTTGAACCCTTCTCTCCGTCTTCTCCCCACCAGGCCAAAGCATGACATGGAAGGACGTGAACTGACAGACGCCCAGTCTCGGGTCACCCGATCGTCACATCGCCGACCCCTCTCTACCAACATCCCCTCGTCCTACAGGCCTGCGTCGCCGCAGCGGCCACGACGCCTGTCTGATCAAGAGTCGACACGCTCGCGGACACGCCAGCTTGACGACGACGCCAGCACCGACATTGTTGGTCACGTACCCTATCGCGGTTTGAAGGAGAAGGCCGCCTCTGCCCATCCCGGCGAGGACCTTCGCCCCCTGAGACTTGGGAGTCGCGCCTCCCCTATCACCCCTCGGTCACAGGCATTCCACGACAACGGAGCCGAGATCTCCTCTTACGCCAGGCGGAGGACTTCGATCACCGATAGCAACGGACCTTACTCTGCCGCCCGAACCCCGGCCGCTTACAGGCACTCGACCCTGAACTACAGCCAACCCCGCACCTTCAACTCTTCACCACTGGCGCCACGCACCGCGGAACCTCCCCGCCAGGACTACCATCACCCCGAGGGCACCGAATCGACGGCGTCCACGACGGCCCCTTCGACCGTCTGGGACGAGCTCGACGAGATCAAGTCCCGCATTCACAGGCTCGAGCTTACTGGCAAGCTCCCCTCGACGTCAAGCGCAGCCATGCACAAGGCCCTCGACGAGAGGCCGCCGACGGCCACCAACACGACTGTATCAACATCGCCAAAACAAGCCCCAGGCGGCGCCATGCTCCTCAACGACGCCAGTAGCACTACGTCGTCACAGAAGGAGACGCAGCAGCCGCTGCTCGTGTCCGCCCTCGGCCGGTCCAAGGGCGTCCTGAGCGATGAGGTTAACCAGGCTCTCGAGAATGCAGCGAACGATGCCGTGGCTCTTCTTGCAATGATGGGCACGGCCGGCATGCCCGGGCCGATCTCCAGCGGCGCCAGCACCATCGGTGCTGGAGGCACGCTGACAGATCGCCAGCTTCGGCGGCGTGCAGAGGGCATATGTCGAAGCCTGACGGAGCTGGTGATTCAACTGAATGGCGAAGCAGCCGCCTCCCAGGTCAAGACGGTCACGGTGCAGTCACCGGGGCCACGGAACGACGGCACGCCTACCACACCTACCCTCACCAAGGCCTTCCCTACCCTGCAAGGCAGCGGTCATCAGCGCCGTGGTAGCGTCACGACCACTGAACCCGCCGAGCGAACCAACAGCATTCCTAGTCCGCGTGCCATGTCGAAGCTCGAGGAGCGGAGAAACACCATGCTCAATTCGAGCGCCCTGCCAACACCGCGCTTCGCTCCGGCCCCGAGCACGCCCCTGCTGTCGACACCAGCCGCTTCTGGCGCCCTCGGACGCAAGTCCTCGCTTCTGATCAACAGGACGAGGAGAGCTGCCACGGAGGAGCCCGAGGACGGGCGGCGGTCATCCATGATGCTCAGGACGCGAAGGGCAGGCACCGAGGAGCCTGACGAGGGCCGCACAACCTCGCTGCTCCGTGATAGGAAGACAGCACATGACCTCGACTCAGACGACATCCAGTTCAGGCCCCCTTCGAGGGCGGCCACAGATGTCAACGCATTCCGCGCCGTCTCTCACCAGCACCCCCCGAGCTACCAAAGCCAGGACGCGTCCGCGGCAGGGACGTCCAGCCTCCCGCGTAGACGAGTCGGGTCATCCATGCTCGGCAGCCGCCTGGCGTCCCCCTCATCCTTCGGATCTGCATTAAGCGGCCGCCGCTTCCTCGACCGGTCCGCGACTGAGCGCGAGGGCAACAGCGTGGCCGACAAGCTAGCCGAAGAGCGCGGGCAGCGACACGTCTCCCAAGGACCGTCCTCGCTACTTAGCCGCACCACCAGCCTCCTTCGCAGGCCCAACCGCGAAAGCACCAGCACGAACTCTTCCACCTCTGCCCAGGTAGGCGGTTACAGATGATGGCTTTTTACGACCTTACTGCCTCACCCACACGAAGTGACATGTATGATTAGACAATCCCTTTTCTTCTTCACGCGCTGGCGTTGTATTGTCACGACGTGGCATTTTTTCTTTGGCTCTCGTCTTGGTCTCGGTATTCCCCCTGCATCCGCGCGCCCCGACCCATGACGACGACTCACGATGGACGGCCAAGTCACACTCTTCTATTTTCCTCCTTTTTTGCCCCTTATGTCGCCACGGTCGGAAGCATACGCGTTGTATATCGCGGACCGTCGCTCAGGAAGGGAAACGGAGTTTGGAGGGAGGGACATTCCACACTGGTCAGGAAGACCAGCCATGAACTGTTAGACAGATAATGTACGAGTCGATTGCGATTCCCCCTTGTCCCCGATGGCCGACGCATACCCATGACTCGCTGGCGAGCACATCACCGGGCGTAGTCGTGATGCTCCTTCTTGATCTGGGAAGTCGACGAGGGTTGACCCCCACTGCCGGGGTTCTGATGCCATCCGGGGTTGGGGGACTGATTTGGCAATAGATCCTCGCCAACACTGCCGCCATCTCCATCTGCGATGCGACTCTGCCCTGGACGGCTTCACCCGCGATGGGGATGCCGAGACGCATGTGAGCACCTTCCTGCTTGGGACGCGCTTCGCTTTGCGGGAGTACTATAAAGGTGCGCGTCCCGGACGACGGGGGATGTTTGTGCGGATGGTGTGTACGACATTGCTTCTTCTGTTCAAACATGAGCTTCTCCGCCTTCCTCGTCTCTCTCCTCGCTCTCGGAGCGCACGCCGCGCCGCAGGCAAGGTCTGCCCCGGGAAAGTACATTGTTGCGCTGAAGCCTGAGGCTGCGTCGGACTTGGCGCTGCATGCGCGATGGGTGTCGGATGTTCATGCCCGAGGTGTGCGGAGACGGGGGGATATTGGAGGAGGGCTGGAGAGGACGTTTGAGTTTGCTGGGTTCGCGGGATATGCGGGCTCTTTTGATGAGGAGACGCTGGAGGAGATTAGGGCGAATGTCAATGTGAGTTTGTCCGGACGAAGGCGAGAGGGGAGCTGACGAGGTGGTGATAGGTGACGGCTGTGGAGGAGGATGGGGTTGTTCATCTTGCTGCGGCGTTGACGAGCCAGGCGAATCCGCCTTGGGGACTTTCGGCCATTTCGCATGCGAACCCGCCCGTGTCGGATTCTGATGTAAGTATTCCTGCCCTCACGCGGCCGTGGGGAAGACTGACGTGGTGAGAAGTACATCTACGACACCTCTGCTGGCGCAGGCACGTTCTCCTACGTCTTCGACTCGGGCATCCTCCTCTCGCACGTCGATTTCGAAGGCCGCGCAGTCCTGGGCATCGACGCGACGGGCGGCGCCGTCTCGGACCGCACGCACGGCACTCATGTCGCCGGCATCGTGGGCGGACGTACCTACGGCGTCGCGAAGAAGACAGCCCTCATCGACGTCCAGGTGACCGGATCGGAACTGGGCCAGCTCTCATGGGTCCTCGCCGGCTTGGAGTGGGCAACTCGCGATGTAGCGGCGCGGAACCGCACAGGCAAGGCCGTCATCAACGCTTCCCTTGCATCGTCGGCATCAGCCGTCGTCAACAGCGCATGGAAAGCCGTCATCGACGCCGGGATCCCCGTCGTCGCGGCCGCGGGAAACTCGAACCAGGACGCCAACCTCGTAAGTTCACTCTCTCCTGGTAGAAAGAAGTAGCTGACGAGAAAGTACTCCCCCGCCAACCTCCCCGAGTCCATCACCGTCGCGGCCAGCAACAGGCTGTACAGGCGCTGGTTCGCGTCCAACTGGGGCACGGCGGTTGATCTCTTCGCCCCGGGACAGGATGTGCCGTCTGCGTGGACGACGAGCAACACTGCGGAGTTTGTGACGTCGGGAACGAGCATGGCGGCGCCGTATGTGGCGGGGGTGATTGCGTACTTGTTTGCGCTTGAGGGGCCGAGGACGCCGGCGGAGATTAAGGCGAGGGTGTTGGAGTTGGCTACGCCGGGGGTTGTGGAGGGGTTGAATGGGTCGCCGAACCTGTTGCTTTACAATGGTAATGGGGCGTAGGGTGAGGTCGTTGAGTGGTGTAGATGGTTGTTGGGAGGGAGGGAAAGGTCGTGGTGTTTGTTGCATAGTTGAAGTGGTGAATCGAGGAGGATGGTTGCTGGGCTTGCCGCCAGTTGCCCAGACTGGAGGGAGATATCCTAGACCATGTCAACTATTATTTTGGCTGTTTGGAAAATTGCATGATGTTCGTGAGTATTGTCTGACGGCTGGGACCTGCTGCGTTGGTCGACCTGTTGAGGGCTCACTCTGGCGAGGGACAACGGCGGCATGTAATTACTAGGTAGGTTAGCTGTTATACGACACTCAGGAGACGTCATGCAATTTTCCAAATAGCCATCATTTCTGTGTAGACCATCGGGGGATCACGTCTCTTAGAGGTCGAAGATAGAGGCTAGGATGAGTATGTACTCTCAATGTCCAGCCTCTCCAGACCACATCTGTAGCTGTGGCTTCAGTCTTACAAACAAAGCGCCCACTTGCTCACTTGAGAGATACATGGTGGTCACACGTCCCTCAGGTATAAGCTCTGCCGCTGCAGTTTTCTGCCAGGCATGAGATCGCCGTCTGGCCACACACCCATATGGCCTCTGCTATGAGCCTCGGACACCGCTTGGCAATCCCATGCGAGACGTCTCGGTAGCAGCTCCTGATCTCCCGAGTCCCAGCGAGCTCTTGCTCCCGAGGGAAACATTGTACGTCCCTTGAGCTGTCTCGGGTCGTGCCGAGGAGCAACTATTAGCGCTCAGCTGCTGCCCCTTCGGCTGCATGTCACGATCGAGACGTGTCACCCATCGCCAAGCCGGCAGGGTGATATCTGACGACAGCGGGATGTGACGAACTCTCGCCCATCCCCTCCAGAAGCAAGCGCTGTCAGTCATCTTCGAGACGACACGTCCGAGCCCGGGCCCGGCCCCCCTCGGCATGAGCCTCAGCCTCGCGCTCAAACCGAGCACAGACCGTTGTACGCCTTTGTGGTCTCGCGACGCGGCAGCGTCGATCGGCCTTCGCCGAACCCGCGGAGCCCGGACGCGCGAGCAGAACATTCCTGCCGGGACCGCTGAGCGCGACGCCCAGTCGCCCGGGCCACGATGTTTTGTTCTTCCGTCCATTTGGTGGTCGCAGCGCCGCTGGGCACGATGGACCGCATCCGCAGAGCCTCAAGGCGGCAGCATTCATGCGCCTCGCGGTGCCCCGCAGTTGTACTCTTACGGAACCAAGTTTCGGTCTCACAATGATTGGCGATGCTTGGCGTCTGGCAGGCATCGGCGTGTGTGATCGATGCTCCTTTGTTCGACTGGGCGGGGGAGGTCAGAAGACCACCAGCCTGACGGACGGCGTCTGCTGCTGCCCCGCTGTAGAAGCGCAGGCGCGCTTGTGGGGAGCGATTCGGACGACGTTGCCTAGAGTAATAAACTTGGCGCTCTGGCGCGGTGCTGCTCTCACGTTTCTCGTTCTGGGAGCTGGCAACGGAGGTTGGGTTTCTTCGGATCGTGTTGCCGAACGAGCCCATGTCTGCCGTCGCGACGTTGTCGAGCTGGGCCGCGCCCTGAGCATGTTTCAAGTGGAGGGACGAGGTTCGAGAATTGGCACAGCAACGGACGATGGAGATCAGGCGACGGGTAGGTGGGGTGATGACTGGGCTGTAGTCTGTACTCGGCATCTGCTTTTGTGGCCGGGTCACCTCCATGGGCAGTCTGGGGCGTATCGTCAGTGAGTTGGCAGCTGTTTAGTGACGTCCTTGGTGCTGCCAGACCATCATCGCGAGTTGACGACCTCAGTGTGGCTCGGCTGAAGCCGCGCGGTCGAGTCAATGAACATGACACTCGGCTCGAGACGGGCAAGTCTGACTCGGGATTCAGAACAAGGTCGACTGACACTTGTCAGAGGCGCGGCACTCAAAACCAAACACTGGCCACGAGCGAATAAGCTTGAAGCGAAAGCGATTCGTTGGCCGGGCAGAAAGTCGAGACGACAGCGCTCAAGCCACTGCGTGATCGTTGGCAGGGCTGGCGGACAGGGTGACGAGGCAGCTGTCCTCAGCCTGTATGTTGTCACTGTGATTGTCCCAGTGCCCCTTGCTGGTTCGGCTCGAGCTCGATCTGGGCAGGCTGTGGAGTCAGGAGGACGGGGCTCGCCCTTGCGGAGGATCTGCCATTCCAATATTCCAGGGGGCCGATTTTACTGGCAAGGGACGCTGAAACAGCGTGTGCCTCGCGCGGGAGAGAGCCTCAAAATCGATGGTCGTCCCCCGGGACCCTGGCTGCGCATCAGACAGGGCGGTGGCACGATGATGGTGCCAGGCGTGGTGGTCGGCAAGGCGACGGTCGTCCATCGAGGAAAGCAGGCAGGCAGGCCGGGCCTCCAAGGCCCTTAGGACGTGGTCAAGACAAGGTTGGCACGTTTGCACGAGGAGGCTCGAGAGGCGGCGGCAAGGAGGATATGTACGTAATGTGCGTGTCGTGCTGCAACGGCCGAAAGCTTCTTTCCGGCGGCGGCCACAGCTAACGATCCCGGAAGGCCTAGGATATTGGCGAGGCTGTCTGGCGATGCATGTGAGACGGCGTTGCGAGACGTTGGATGCCGAACATACAAGTTCCTTGTCAACCGGTGCTGACGCAGGGTGGACCGTTGGGAAATTGAGATGGTAGGTCCCGACTCGTCCTGGTCGAGTCGCCGGCATCGAGTTCCCTGCTCGCGAGAAGCCGTTAGCCTCCTACGAGTTGTCAATCGTCGTGTGTCTGACTCTTGGGTGATCTGTCTCGGTCTCGCTCCGCCCTGGCCGATCTGATCTGGCGATGAGAGGGAAGAGTGTGCGTGCGCGACAGCCTCAGAGTGGATCAGGGGAAGGTCAGCTGCCGAATTGGAAGCTCATGTTTGCTTTTCCCCGTCCCCAACAGGGCGGACGGGGTACGGACGAGGACGAGGACGAAGAAGAGGGACGAAGATGGAGATGCGTGATCCCTGTCCAACGGGATGCGTGGGTCGCCGGTGGTCTTGTTCGAGGGAAATTGAACGGAGCATTCTTTTTGCTCTCCACAGGCAGCATTTTACAATTTCCAAGGCTGGCGGCTGGCTGGCGCAGGGTTCTGCAGGCGGGCAGGAGCAGCAGAAGGATAGAGCAGGGGGCGGGTCGCTCTTTCTTCAAGTTAACCCCGTTGTTTCAGATGTTGCCAAGCCCAGAAACGACCGCCCAGGGAAGTAACCCCGTACCTTCCCGTCCCACTGCTGGCAGCAAAAGGTAATATTCCCAGGCAAGTGCCACCGGTGAGCGAGGGGACTGGAGGCGATATTCGGCGGGGGTCCTGAAATCTCCGTCGGCTTTGCCAAGTTTGCTGCCCTGCAATTCTTCTCCTGCCTCAAGTGCTTGTCGACGACCCCAGTCCCCGGCTGCCGATCGTAGTAGCAAGGCCCGAATCGGTAAGACGGCGACGTCGCTCCTGTTCCGTTTTGTGCAAAGCGGTTTCAACTGACTAGACATCATTTCTCCTTTGGAGGCAGAGATTTCATGCGCCTCTGCTGCACGCCTGCTGCACGCATGTGTGGGATGGAAAGGGAGGGGAGGGGAGCCACATGTTGCGGCTCAAGCAGGACGTCGTCAACTTCCCTCCACCAGCGGCAGTGATGCACGCCCCCTGGCCCAGAAATTGCGATGAACCGCCCACGGCAGCTAAGATCCTGTCCTTCCTGTCCCTCCTTCGCGGCTGACGCCGCCCCGAAATAGCGTCTGTTCGCCGCCCGCGGACGCGGCACCTCCAACGCCCAGGCGACGCCTCCCCCGACGGCGCCCTCGATGTGGAAAGGGCAGCGAGCGGGCGGGCGGGCCCCTTTCGTCTGTCGTCAACTTCGTGTGTGTGCTGCGTGCTGGTTGCCCGCTGGCTGGTGCTCGTGTGTGCTCGGCCGCCCGCCGCCTCATGGGGGGGAGAGGGAGCACGTCCGCTCGTTCCAGACCCTTTCCTCCCCCCGCGGCTCTGCCGAGAAGCAACCACCATCCAATCCACACCTCCATCCACATGGTCATCCTTAGCACGGCTGCGTGTATGCGCGACATCGCCAGCATCAGCCGCGGTGGCCGTCGTATCACGGCGACGTGTTCCGTGGCACGCGTCGGGGTCTCACATTTAGGCTCTCGGGGTGCGGCGGTGGCGGCGGCGGCGGCGGCGGCGGCGGCGGGCCTGGTGAGGCGAGGAGGGCAGCTGAGACGGGGGACGAGGACCCGGCCACGCGACGACGGACGGCGGATGTGCTATATAAAGATGCGGGAGATGAGGACGGCTGGCAGCTGCTGCAGGCTCGCGGCGTGCTGGGGAGCTCCCGGCGGCGACCTGTCGTTCTTCGGGCCAGTGGCCAGGGCCCCATTGCCCACATATCCGGGGGGCCACAGGGGACAGGGTGGTGGTTGACTCGCCACCGTGACCGTGTGTTCTTCTTCTGTCACGAGCCACGGCCGGGATGTCGTGCCTTGTCGGGGGTAATTAGTTCGTGTCGGCCGGCGGCGCGCATGGCGGACGATTTACCGTGGATATCGTATCTTGAACGGCCGGGCAGGCAAAGAGCACGGGACAGGTTGTGGCCATGCGCTCTACATGTCTTGCCCTGCATGTGGGATGGTCCTGGACTGAACGATGATGACAGCCAGGCGTAGACGAAGTACGATATCGCGGTGTCCACCGAATACGATGGTCTTGACTCTTGGGTGCGGGTTTACGACGGCCGTGGGCCATGATATTCATGAGAGGGAGTTAAGATTTTTTTTTTCCTGCCCGGTAGTGGCGTCGATCACTCGCGACACACGCCGTCGAGCCGGATCCCGTCGTCCGTGTCGTTCCGGAGCGAGCAGCTGCTGAAGACGGCAGCAACAGAAGACCGTCAGTCGGCGAGAGGGACGTGCTGACATTTCAGAGCGATCGCGCACCTGGCACGGCGGCTTGGCAAACGCCATGTGCGAAAGACGAGCCGCTGACCATCAGGGACGGAGGAGAGCAGATGGGAAAGGGAAAGATGGGGCCCCGTCCTCTCATTGGCTTTCCCGGCGGGCGCCAAGCAGGGGGTGGTCGGTTCCCTAAAAATAGAAACCCCTGGCGCCGGGCTCCTTCTGTTTCGTAGTCGGGCGGCCACTCACAGGCGCAGGAGGGGGCTCGGGGCAGCCCCACATGCTGGTCCCCCGCCCCATCCCGGGGTGCGGGTTGGCCAGTCAGCGGCGGCCGTCGAGCACACTTGCCGCGGCCCCTTACTGGAGCGACCGTTTCCCTTTTCCCGCACTAGAGGCGGAGGCGGCGCTCGAGGAAGGAAGGGCATCGGAGTTTACTCGCTAGCAGCAGGTTGAGGACAAAGTAGAGACAAGTGGACGGATGTGTTGAGAAGGGGGCGCCGACGAGCCTCGGTATGGCGTCGGACTGTCCTTTGTCTTTCGGCTCCGAGGCCGCGGCGTGGCGGAGGGGCCAAGAAAGCTTCTCGTTCCTCAGCTGCACCGGGACAGCGCCGCCATACCTGGGGGATGTATGGCATTGTTCAGAACGTGTGCGTGTGTTGGTGTTGGCTGGTCACTTTCCGCGTGCAACGCAGGTCCAGCGCTTGCGTGCGTTGGGGTGGGTGGAGGGGCAGATCCCTGGGGCCAGGGTGTTGTTCCTCACGGCTGAGAGCGAGAGACTCAGACAGAGAACAGAACAGAGAGACAACCCTGGGCCGGCGTGGCCCGCTCTATTCCCCCCTGACCGGTGGCCGGACCCTCCAGCAGGACCAGGAAGAGAAGCGCGAAAGCGGTGCACCTGGAGGAGCAGCACAGGGATGGAGAGCCTGGAGGAGGCCGACAAGGAAAAAAAGAGAGGAGCCCTTGAGCCCGTCCGTTTCCCTTTCGTGACCTGCATCCCGCCGCTCAGGCCGATCCATCGGCCGTCTGGCCAATCCTGTGTTGTGAGAAGTGGGCCACACAGGCCTTCCCCGTGTGAACTTTCAGGGGGCGCAGGTATCCTTCTCCGGGGGGCCTCAGCGCTGAAAGTCCCTGTTGAGCGTGTCGCCGGCCGCCGCAGGCACGCTGACCCCGGGCCAAGCCACGCCGCCAGCCCCGGGCAACGGGCAGGGTCCCCAGCCCCAGACCCGACCCAGGCCCAAGTCCCCATTCGCACCGCCTCCCTTCGAGTGCCTTGCCCGCAGCACAGGTGAAGGCCATCACTGTGGCCACCCACCGCTGGCAGTAAAACATCATCCCCAGCACCAACCTCGCCCGCTCCCTCGCCTTTTGCTGTGCCTTCCTCAATCCCCCCTCCCACACTCACACCCACACCCTCCCCCCTCCACCCTCTCCCACATCCTCATCCATCCATCCTCCAACCGCCCGGCCGCCCGTGCCTCTCCTCCATTCGCCATCCCAACCTTACCTTTCCTTCTCTTCCCCCCTCCCCAATCTTCGTTTCCCCTTCCTCGACTCGACCCGACTCGACAACCGCTGCCCCCGTCGTGTCCTTGTCTTTGTCTCGCCTCGCCTTGACTCGCCCGCGCACGCACGCACACGCACACACGGCCTCTTCCGCCCTGCGCGCGACTCTTTTCTCTCTCTTCCCTTCACCTCCGCATCTGCCTGCCTGCCGCTGTGACACCAGGCGCTTCGCTTCGACCGCACACGCCGCGCCCCCAGCTCTCTTCTCTCTCACACAGACACACCTTACTCTCCTTCGTCCTGCCGCCTTCTACTCTCCTTCTCCTCTTGCCGCCCGACTGCTTCCCGCCCTCCTCCAACCACCGACGACGACACATCCCAGCGTGGAAACAAACAGCCGCCGCCCTCTCTCGCGCGACTAACCGACGACGACGACGACCAGAGACCACCACTCCCGGTCTACACCCGCGAAACCAAGAGCGACAGGATCCAGCTGCGCTGTCCACCGAATCGTCGCAGGTCTCCATCTCGCGAATACCGCTCCTTTGCCTTCACATCATCACCTCTACTTCGACCTTTACATACAAAACCGCCACAATTAATATTCACCCTCGCCAGACGAACCCCCTTGGGAGCAAACGAGCCAGGCCCCCGAGGATCCTCCAGAAACCATGCCGTCCGCCGCTGCCCGGCGGCTCTACGAAGACCAAATACCGTCCTTCATGACAGTGTTTGACCTGGATGCCGAGACCATCGCCGATAGGGAAACTGTTACCGTCCTCGAGCCGAAATACCTCGATATGGACGCTGGCAAGCACGCCGCCGCGCCTCTCCTGCGCGCCGCCACCATGCCCTCCGACCCCATGCACCACAAGCACCACGACAGCACCTCCACGCAGGCCTCGGAATCCGCAGAATCCTCGCCCACCACAACACTCTCCACCACAGACTCGTCGCCTCTCTCCGACCCGTCGCCCTCATCTTCGCCCGACTCGCCAGTCAACCTGGTCTCGCTCTCCTCCTTCCCTGCGACATCCTTTGGCAGCCTCGCTGTCGGCGGCCTGACGTTACCCGAGCAGTCGACCCTCGCCCCGACCGGCAGGCCCATGACCTCGCCCGCACCGCGTCGGCCAAAGAACATGAAGGGACTGTCCATCCAGCCCCCGAGCCTCTCTAGTGGCCGGCCTACCACCGCCAACACAATCATGTCCGAGCCCGCCTCGCCCGTCTTTATCAAGCCTACCATTCCCGCCATGAAGCGGAAACCGAGCCAGCTGAGCCTCAAGACCAACTCGTCAGACCTGCTCCTGCGTCCTACCACCCTCGAGGTCCCGAGCACGCCCGCCCTGGCCCCCATGCTGCAGCGCCGCGCCCTGAAGCACTCAACCTCGTCTCCTCACATGCTCTCCGGCCTTCAATCGGCGACATTGGGCCCTGTTGGCGGCATGTGCTTCCCCAAGGTCCACGAGAGGAATCAGTCTGGCCTGTCGGAGCTGCTGCGACCCACAAAGCTGAGCGTCGGCCCTGATCCCTATAACCCGCCCATTACCGAGGAGGACTCGCCCATTCGGACACAAATGGCCAACGATGCCCGCATGGATGGCGTTCTCTGCGACGAGAGCGAGCAGAACGAGGATCAGAAGAGCCCCGGCTACCCCGACGGCCCGGTCGCCATCTACGACGACAACGTCTTCCTTTACCTCGAGCCCTCGGCCGACGAGGCCGCCCGCTTCGACACAGTTATTAACGTGGCCCGCGAGGTCAAGAACCCCTTCAGCGGGTTGCCCACCACCTTTGGCGGTAGCGCGCCTGTCTCGCGCAAGCCGTCTACCGACAGCGTCGATATCCCCGGCACGGCGGCGACTGACGCCAGCTTCGCGACCGCTTTTGAGGTCCAGCCGCCCACGCCGAGCGACCGCGCCTCCGACACACCGACGACGCCCAAGGCCATGTCCTTCCCGCCCCGCCAGCCCGAGTACATCCACATGCCGTGGGACCACAGCACCGACATTGCGCCCGATCTGATGCGTCTCTGCGAGACCATCCAGGCCCGCACTCGCGAGGGCAAGAAGGTCCTCATCCACTGCCAGCAGGGTGCCAGCCGCTCCGCCAGTCTCATTATCGCCTACGGCCTCTTCTGCAACCCCGACCTCAGCGTCAACGATGCCTACTATGCCGCCCAGTCGAAGAGCCGCTGGATCAGCCCCAACATGAAGCTCATGTACTGTCTGCAGGACTTCCAGAAGGATGTTTGCAAGAGGAAGGCCACTCCCGGCTCCGCCTACCGGCCACGCACCGGCCGCAGCCCGACGAAGCACCGCCTGACCCTTTCGGCCGACGCCATCGAGATCTCGCCCAAGGAGCCGAGGACTGCGCCCCTGCCCAACGAGTCCGATGACCCCAGGAGGAGCCCCGGCGGTTCCTCCCGCGACAGCCCGGCGCGGCTACGGGGATACTCGACACCTGGCTCCAACGCCGTCTCGCCAGGGCCGTCCTCGGCGCCCTCGACCTTCTCCTTCTCCTCAGATCAGGACTCATCGAGCCCCAACAAGCCCGCCCACTTTAACCTGGACCGGTTGATGCCTCAGCCGCCAAACCAGCAGCAGCTCCAGGTGCCGCAGATCAGGACGCCGCCGCCTTCGCTGTCGGTGCCCACGTTGTCGGCACCATCGCCACAGACCGAGTTCACCTTCAAGCCGCCGCCATCGCCCGGCTTTGGCGCTCACCGCTTCGGCCCCTCGACAGTCGGTGGCTTCGGCTTCGCCAGCCTGACCCTGGGCAATCAGTCTCAGAGCCCCGAGCCGCAACCGCAAGCGCCATCGCGGCCGCACGGCTTCGACTTTGGCTTCTCGGCACCGCCGCCCCCGCTGCCTGTGGCAATGGACACGGACGAGCCGGGGCCCAAGATCGATATCATCGGCGCCTTCCCCGACGACGAGGCGCTCATGTCGCCTCGGGCTGAGACGATGACGAGCAACCCACTGCACGAGCCGTTCCAGGAGGTCGCAGGCATGCACTTTGCCGAGGCACCGCCCACACCGACGGCGGGTCTCTTCTCCCCGCGCGAGGCAATGTTCCCGCGCGAGACCTTCTTCCCCTTCGGCCGGCCCTCGGCCGTCGCCGACCCGCGCAGCCCCCCGACAAAGGGCGAGGCCCCGATAGTGCGGTCCATCGACGACATGCTGTAGCGGGAAGAGGTCCTACCATACATACAACGTCGCCTTCCGGCGGCATATGCGCGTTAAAGCGCAGTCTTTTTTCCACAAATGTTCTACACACACAGCACAGCGGGCGGCGCGAATGAGGATTGGCCCCTCCTCGGCCGACGAGGGGTCTCGGTTTTTCTTTTTCCACCACCGGCAGTCAAAAGGCGTCATCACCAACAACAAGAAGTCGAGCTTGCCCACCCGCCCCTCCTGGGCAGCGGCGGCAAGCAGCAAATGTGTAATCTAGTAAAAAACCGCGGATGATCTTCCAAAACCGGGGTCGGCGCGCACGGCAAGGGGCTTCTGTCCCCCTTGTTCCTTTTCAGGGTATCATCTTGTCTTCCTTTTGTCCCCCACTGGTGTTTATAGGAGCTCGAGACAAACATTCATGTGTTTGCTTGGGTTTGTTTTCTCCTGTTTGACTTGTTTTTTGTTCACTGGTCCTGGCGGGTAAAGCGCTGGGTCTGGAGGGGTTGGATTCTTTTTATATGGGATGCGATGGGGATGGGGGTTCACGATTTGATGGACCGAGATGGAGGGGGGGCCTGAGGGGGCTGAAGATAGAAATGAAGACACAGTTGCTGTGAATTTGGCTGGAATTGAGTGATGTGATATGTGAGGTGGGGGTTGCATGAATGAGGGAGCATGGGAGTAAGCCGTTGTCTGCACTACACATTTGACCTACCGTAGCTCGGATGTCTCCATGTCTGGTCTGACTTGGCAGGCATGGATGAGGTGGCTCTGAAGATATCATGAGCGGACACCAGCGACGGGATATTCCTGGGCTAGAGGCTTGATCAGGACGGGAGCCCGGCAGATACTCAGTCCCATACAGCACTCTCGTGACCTTTCAGTTCTGTCACTTTCGGCAGACATGTCAGGCTTTACTAATAAGACTTTGCAAGATCAAGGCTAGGCACTTCAAAGGACAACCGCGCTGGAACACCATGTATTTCGACCACCACCACTCCTGTCCAAACATGTCTAACCTGAATCTGTACTCCCCAACGCCGTCTATGCCTAGTGTATACCGCCGCCTCTGCAGCACTCTACTTCGCCTTCTTAGCCGCCTCCTCGGCGGCCTGCTTCTTCTTCTGCTTCTCCACGGTCGCAATACGGGCCTCGGCACCAATGGCGCCAAAGACGAGGCCGACGCCGGCCCACTGCATGGTCGTGAGGCTGTGGCCAAAGGCGAAGACGGAGAGGGCCATTGTGACCATCTTGCGGGTGACGGTGACGGTGACGAGGAGGACGGAGGAGAAGGTTGAGAGGGTGTAGACTGGGATTTGTTAGCGAGGGATAGGGGTTGAGGGGAAGGGAGGGCTCACAGATGAAGACCTGCCCGACGGCGCCGCAGGCGGCAAAGCCCAGGACGTCCCACCACACAGCCGGGTAGCGCGCCATGAAGCTCAGGGCGGAGGCAAACTCGCCCGCGCTACCGGCAACGTCCATGCCGAACCACTCGCCGAGCCCGGTGCTGACAAGCCAAGGGCTGAGGCCGAGGTATCCCGCCGTAACGGCGGTGCTGAGGAGGTTGTTGGCGCACATCATCTGCGGGCCAGTGTATCCGCGGTACGTGGCGAAGATGTGGTCCTGCGTGGTATTGGTAAGGCCGTCAAACAGCAAGTTCACACCAAGCAGGAGCAGGCCCCACGACAGGTTCGCGTCCGGGTTGGCGGCCGACTTGCTGCTCTTCTTCTTGCCGCCGCCCGAGTGGAGGGTGAAGACGGCGACGCCGAGGGTGACGGCGCCGACGACGAAGTACTTGTAGGCCGGGTAGCGGCGGCCCCAGAGGGTGGTGTGGAGGAGCATGACGGGGACGAGCTTGCAGGACTTTGCGAGGAGGAAGGTGATGTAGTCGATGTGGGCGAGGGAGGCGTAGCCGAAGGGCGAGGCGAGGGAGGAGGTGACGGCGACGAGGAGGAGGGGGAGGACGATGCCCCGCGAGGGGAAGACGGGGGGCAGCGAGGCGGCGGAGCGGCTGCTCCAGGCGAGGTAGAGGTAGCCCGTGACGGCGGCGAAGAGGGACTGGATCGTGTTGAGGAAGACGGGGTACTTGAAGACCTCGGGCTTGTCGGCGGGACCGTAGGGTGTGGTTGTGAGCTTCTCCTGAAGGAATGCCCAGGTGAGGCTGGGGGGTCAGCGGAGATTGTAGTAGGAGGTTATTCCGGTGACATACAAAGAAGCGTAGATGCCACCGACGGCAATGACAATCTGCACCGCGCCAGCCTCGGAAGCCTTGACAACCTCTGCCGCCGGTGCAGAAACAGCGCCAGCAGCCTCCTTTGCCTTTCCATTCAACAGCGGCGCCGCCTCGCCGCTGACGGTGCGCTTGGGAGTATCATGGCGACTGAAGTACTCGGAAGAAGCCTCGCGCCGGAGGGGAGTCGCCTGCTTTGAGCGCGCCATTGCGACCGTGGACGTAGAGAACGATTGTGACCGAGTAAAATGCGAAAAGAGAGAAAGAATTGGCGCTGCTGGCTCTAAGACGACCCCGGCGGGAGGATCCGGAAGAAAAAGAGAAAGGGGGTATTTAAGGAAAGTGTTGCAGTGAACGGGACTCGAGGTTGAGATGACAGATGGCTTCAACGCGCCGGACTGGACCCCAGATTCCGTGGCCGCGCTTGGAATTGGATTTGGAAGGTGTTCGGCAGAGGACCCCGGGACGATGTGGGGCGTTGATTGATGACATAAGATTGGTACGTACCGCGACTTCATCTCCTGAGGATGTCGAGTGAGTTCACTCCATCACGCTGCAGCGTTGCCTCTGACAAGTCGGTCAACCGCAAGAGTTCTGTTCGATCGAGTCGTCTTCGGCAGTGTAGTCACGGTTGAGGAGGATGTTTCTTCAGATTGTTCCGTTCCCATGAAGTTGGCGTGCCGAGGGACTTCGATCCCAGCCACAGATAACAGCCCGACACCGTGCTGAACCGAGCGAGAGGATCATCAACTGCATCGCCTGGTCTCCGGACCTGCTCATCATTTCGACTAGTTCGATCTGATCTCAAGCTAGGTGACTGGCACCAGAACAGCCGCTGAAACCCGTCCCCGGCCGGGCCTGATCTCGACCGCCACTAGTAGAGCCTGCCCCTGTCTTCACCATCAGGCTCCGCGTTCAAGATCAGGCTGTGGCTCCAGCTCCTCGCCGCCAGAAAAGTAACAATGCGGTTACACAGCAGCAAGGATGTGTGGAGCGGCTGAGCTTGGCTCCAGTCATTGCCCATAAGCAATCATCCTTGGTCCCCCCTTGCCGCCGGTCATGAACGCCACAAACCTGCCCGCATCCACCAGGGTCGGCTCGTCCTGGCGGCCCCCAAACTGCCAAGTATAGCGCCTAGAGTCTGTCCTACAGCCTTATAATCATGGTGTCTGAAGACTCTATCCCTAATTAACCCCCCTCACCAAGCACCATGGCAGAACCCTCCGCAAAGGTGGCATCCGCAGTCACCCAAGAAATTATGTCCGGCCTCGAACTCGTCGGTCCTGCCTTGTCCGGCCTCGCCCTGGCAACCCGTCTTGTTGACCTCTGCCTCCGCCTGAGCGACGCCCCCCGCAGTGCCAGGACCTTCGCCCGCCTCGTCCAACAGGTCAAGGGCGACCTGCAGCACGCCCTGAAATGCCGCGCCGAGGCCGCAAAGATCCTTGAGCATCACCCGCCTTTCTACCGCGACTGGATCGTCGAGTCCATCCGCGCTACGATGGTTGCCCTCGATGACCTTGATCAGTATCTCCAGAAGGATGTGGCCACGCACTCGGCTCCGCTTGATGCGAGGCTTGCGTACATCCTTAGAGACAACAATATGCTCGTGGACGAGGAGAGGGCGCTCAAGTACGCGCACACCACGCTGTTGGCGGCCATCAATGCCTTGCACATGCTGCTGCTCCATCCGCAGCCGCATCTTGCTGCCGGCATCACTCGTCCTGGGCCGTCTCCGCTGGACGCCCCACGACGGCATTCGAGCCAGCGACCAGTCCGTCGGATGCCTTCGTCTCTTTCAAGTGCGGCCTCGTCTTCATTTTCAGGCGATGAAAGAACCAAGGACGCAATGTCTCCTCCGGTCATTCTTACGCCGCCTATGTCAGATGTAGGGAGCGACGGTCCGTGGGAAGGTCAGTACCGAGATTCGATCTTGAACCTGATGGATGTGGCTGACGGACATGATATAGCGGCTTAGACTTCGAACGGTCGTAGGATTTGGAATCTGGAAGGTATCGACTGGTTTCATGCAGTTGTCCAGCAGGGATTCTGTTCAATGGGGAAGGTAGAAATGGGTATGTTTCGAAGGCTGGCTTTAGGTCATGTAATGATTATCCGAGACGAAATAATTGAGACTAATTCAAAGCAACAAAATCATGAAGGGTCAAAAATCACTCCTCCACAACAACCTTACACACCCTAAGTCTCTCCATCCCTTCGAAACCCTGACCCTTGCCCGACGGCTGGCCCTCAACGAGGAACACCAATCCAGGGAAGACCGCTACGCCATGCTTCGTTCCATGGCTTGACGCTGTCTTCCAGACCACCTGCCACTCGTGTGGTTGCTCAAAAAGACTCACTCCCAGCCTTGTAGCACTCGTGACGAGACCACGCAGGACGGAGTGATAGTTCCCGGTCTGCCGGGGGCGGAGCGGGGCGAGTGCCGTTGCGAGCTCGGCTGCCACGCTTTCGACTTGGCTCTGGTCGAGGCGGTCGTGAGAAGAGAGTAGGTGGCCCGATATGCGTCGCCATAGAGAGAGGAGCTGGTTTCTCTGGGAGGTGTCTGTAGATCAAAAGGCGTTAGCAGCTCCTTCATAACTATTGGGCATGTGACTGGGATACTTACCGATGCTGCCTCGGCTTGAAGGACCGGTATCGTTCAGGCTCTGATAGGCTCCCTTGAAATCAGGGGGAAGGAGAGTCCAGTCTCCATCAGAAAGCGGATGTATCATCGTGAAAAGAGACCGGGATATGATGGCCCTGATGATCAGAGGCTGCAGGGAAAGGTTTCCAAGAGCGTCCGACCACGAGGGGCCCTCGGGTGGTTCACCAGCAAGGGCCGCGATCTTCGCCTCCCCGACCGCGTCGATGATGGCTTGTTCCGGGTGGAAGTAATTATCCACAAAATTCTTGATACCAGTCTGGAGAGACCTCATATCCCGACGAATGGTCTCATGCGCGAGAGGTTGAGCGAGGTGGTCCAGCGCCGCCAGATCGGGAGGTGACTCGATGTGATGGTGTCTCCCGCGGGGAGTGTTGCGACGCTTCTTGAAGAGGAAGATCAAGGCGGCGACAAGAACGAGAAGAGCCCCCGCGATGGCCGATCCGATACCGACACCGACAGCCTGGCCGACAGTGAGGGCGTGAGGTGGAGCCACGTCACTGGTGTTTGTCGGAATGGCCGTCGAGTTGAGACTCGAAGTTCCCTCGGGTGCTACATTGTATTAGTGTCTGGTGCAAAACGGCAGTCTCTGTTTACATACTGAGCGACGTAGTAGACAGCCCCATACTAGATGAGGTTGCCGCCCCTTCCGCTCGAGTCTCGCCAGCTGGTTTTGAGGACTCTGCTGGCGTCGGCGGCGGCGAAGCCGGTGGTGTTGGGTTAGCAGGTTCTTGTCGTTCTTCCATAGCCATGTCGAAAGTAACGTGTTAGAGCAGCTCGGATATCCAAAAGAATCAAATCTCGACACTGTATTTGCGGAATTTCTGACCCAAGAAGGCAGGAAGAACACGAGCCTGGGAGAAGAGGGAGAAGAAGAGGGAGGACGAAACTCCCAGGACCACCCTTGAACACCGCGAACGGGGGACGGCAGGCTGGCCGAGAACCCCCAAGTACCCGTTCGATCAGGCTGAGGCTGATATGCCGCCGCACAACGCTGCCAAGCACCATTTGTTTTATTGCCCACCATCAGAGAACGCCACATCTCAGCTAGGAAGGTCCTTTTGCTTCTATTTCCGTGGACATGAATAACCGAGGGTTCGTGGGGGGCCGGGACGCAGCCTGATCATCACACCGGCGGCTAGAGAGCCGGCCACCCGCGGATCGATAAAGCAGACTTGCACTTTTCATGGCCGCAGAACCCAAATATTCTCCTTCCATAGCCTCGCTGAATTGTTGATTCTGTCCATCTACAAACACCCGCTTTCAACTGACACGCCGCCGCAAAGATGAGAGACGACGCTGACCTCCTCGTCGGCATCGACATGGGCATGAGCTGTACGCTTCCCTCCCTTCTTTTCCTTTTCACCGCTTCTAACAATACCTTCCAGGCACCGGTGTCGCCTACCTCAACAAATCCAAAGGCGGCGACCCCCGCGTCCAAGTCTTCCAAAACTGGCGCGGCAAACGCGTCGAGAACAAGACCCCAACCCGCCTCAAATACCCCGCCGACGACCACGCCGGCACCGCAAAGCCCACAAGCTGGGGATTCGGCTGTGATTCCGACCTCCGCGACGATGAGGGCGGCCGTACCGTCGAGTGGTTCAAGGTCGATCTCGGGGACCACGCGAAGACACCCGCCGAACAGGCCGAGGTTAGGAGGTACTTCTCCGATTATCTCGGATGTCTGTATGAGGAGCTACGGCAGTACTTTACTCCCGCGATGCTGAACGGGAAGGAGTGGGACCATGCTGTAGTTGAGTTCTATTTCAGCGTTCCGGCGACGTGGAGCAATGATACGGCAGGGCTGTTTAAGCAGTTGGCTGTTGAGGCCGGGTTTGGTAGTCAGAAGGAGTTCAGGGTTACTGCGAGTCTGACGGAGCCGCATGCTGTGGCTGCTTACACTCTGTGTGAAGAGGGGATTATCAAGGTAACGTCGAGGTGATCCCATGATCGACGTTGACTGCTGACCTTGGCACAGGATGGAGAGAGCGTGCTGATCATCGACGCTGGAGGAGGGACAGTGGCAAGTCATCACAAACACGCAGCACATTCCAAGAAACTAATACGTTCTTGCCAGGACCTCTGCTTCCTAACCATCGACGACGCAGCCAAAGGGCGAGTCTCAACAACAGAACTCGAACCCGTCAAAGGTACTCCCCCAAGCCCACACCTAATCCCATTATAGCTCACACATCCCAGGAAATAACTATGGCTCCACCTACATCGACGAAGGCCTCCAAGTCCTCGCCCAAGCCCGTCTGATACAACTGGAGCGCAGAGACCTCCTCAACGACTCTGTCGAGTTCACAGCCTGGTCCATGCGAAAGGGCTTCCAAGACAACAAGGAGACCTTCGATCCCACCGCCTTCGGTGACGACGAGATCTTCAAAATCGGCATCCCCGGCATCAGAGGCCGCATCAACGACCCCTCGCTGCGCGTGTCGCGAGGCGAGATGGAGTTCTACTGGTAAACCCCCACGCTTCCCCTCCCCTCACTATGCTAACTCCAACACAGGAGTGAACTCCGCCTCCTCTTCGACCAACAAATCGACGGCATCAAAACCATGATCGACGACATGATGAAGAACCACAGCATCAGCAAAGCAAGAAACGTCAAAGTCGTACGTCCACCCCACCCCTCCAATCCCACATCATGAACCAACACCCCCAGAACCACGTCCTCCTCTCCGGCGGCCTCGGCAGCTCCGTCTACGTCCAGTCAAACATCAGAGACTACCTCCAAACCTGCACCCACTCCCTCCTCGCAAAAGCCCAACTCCACATCTCCGGCGAGCCCCAGCTCTCCGTCTGCCGAGGCCTCCTCGCCCACGCCAAGCAGAACATGTTCCGCCACCGACGCGCCCGCGAGTCCTTCGGCATCCTCAGCAAACTGCCCTGGGAAACGGCCAAGAAGGACAAACGTCTCAAGCAGCTCGCTCGGGAGAAGAACCGGATCGCGATCGATGAATATGGCCAGCAGTGGGTCGAGAGCTATGTCGAGTGGTTCGTCCGCAGGGTACGCCTCACCTCACCAGGAAGTCAAATTTTCCTCCTCTCACAACTCGCAGGGCTCTGTCATCGATGAAGGAGGTAAGGTCCGGCACACATACAGTGTGACTGTGGACCATGACGCGGGTCTTGCAAAGCGAACTACTGAGCTCAGCATCATGACTTCGCAGGAACAAGAGGTACCACTCTTCAGTGATAAACGTAAGCTTCCATTGCCGAAGTTTTTTTTTCGTGTTAAGTACTTACCTTGATGCCGAATGCAGGCCTTGTGCGTCACCAGACTACCTTGGTAGTTGATCTATCCCATGTCAAGCCGGCCGAGGACGAGAAGCGGTGGTGGAAGAAATCTGGAAAGGTGCAACCAGCGAAGCTCAGGTTCATCATCGAAGCCGTCATTGGCGTTGCCGAAGTCAGCTTTCGTTGCCGTAAGTGCACATGGTCGGATCTTCGCCCAACTGCCATACTGACATGCTGCACGACAGTCGACCCAGCGACGGAGCGGCCTATTAGCAAGTCGGTCGATCTCAAGGTTAACTGCGAGGAGCATGTCGCGCCACCTCCCAAGAAGGAACTTCCGGTGCGCGAGTCGTCCTCCTCCAGTTAGGTAGTTGTACAGCCAGCCTCAAAACTTCATCACTCTGCTTGTAAAACACACCTGGCACCCAAGCACATCACTGCAGACACAAAACTTCCGTGGCTCGATGTTTGCATTCTCCTCGTCTGGCTAGATAACGTTACCTAGACATCTGCCGGATATTCAAACTATGTTGGACAAGGCCGAGCCGAGAAACGCGAGAAAGGGGGTACGGGGCGGCCGGGCCGTGCCGTCGACGGCGGCCGCAAGGGCGCCCCTTGCCAGAGTCGAGGGGGGTGTGAGGTGGAGGATGGAGGCGAGCGTCTGGCGGTGACCCCGGGGACTGTCGTTTCGAGTGTTTGTTGTTTCTGAGGAACGGAGGCGTAGTGGCGTGAGGGTGATAAGGAGAGAGATGATGGCGTCATCGACGGGAATTGGGGAGCGGGACCGCCTGATTACGGAGGAGAGTCCCGTCTCGCGGGGTGGTGTGAGGGGGGGGACGGCCGGCGTGGTGTGCGGTGAAAGAGAGATAGAGAGAGGAGGGTGATGGAGGTTCAGGTGAGAGATAAAGAGCGTTCGGCCGGGGGGGTTATTGGGTATAACTTTTTCGGTCAGGACGATGACCTGGGAGCTGCTGACGCCGTGTCATTCCCACACTCCGACAACCAAGCAAACAAGGCAGCCTCGCGGCAAGTCAGATCTGGATACTGCCCCTGCCGAGGCCTGCCTGATCCCAGCGCACAAAATAAATAAACGAAGAAAAAAGGGAATCCGGAGAATACATAACAGCTGTCCATGTCAAAAATGTGTCGCGTTCGCATGACGGCGTGAGGCGGGCGGGAGGTCGGACTTTGTTTAGTCCGAGTTCTGGCCCTGGCTGCGGCGCATCTTCTCAGCCTCGAGGTTCTCGTACAGGAGGAAGAGGGCCGTCTCGTTGGCCTTGGCGGTGCCCATGATGGTGAACATGCGCTCGCCAGTCTCGTCGTGGGGGGCCTGGGGAATGTCAGTATAACGTGTTGGATGATCGGATATGGCGACAAGACCGACCTTGGCAATGGAGATGCGGGCGCCGGAGGTCTTCCGGATCTCGCTGATCTTGCTGCCAGCGCGGCCAATGATGCACCCGACCATGTCGGCGGGGATGCTGATGTTCTGAGTCTGCAGCTCCTCGCCGTTCTCGTCGTGGGTGGGAGGACCGCGGGAAGCGGCATCCGAGTCGGAGCGGCGGTTGAAGGGGCGCGAGCCGCCGCTTCCGCCATTGCTGAAGTCGGCACCGTTGCCCGTCCGCAGAACCCTGGGGCTGCCAAAGTCCTGGCCCCTGCTGTTGCCGGCAGAGTATCCGGAAGAGGCGGCGGCGGAGCCGGAGCCGGAGCCCGAGGTGGCGCCAGTGGCAGGGGCGGGGGTGCTGCCGGTGCCGGTGCGCGAGACGGGGTTGTAGAGGACAGTGCCGGTGCCACGCTGCCAGTCGTCGACGAGGCACTTTGAGATCTCCCAGATGGCGGCCCTAATGCCCTCAGGGGTACCCTGGACCTCGACGATCCTCTCGGTGGACTGGGGGAGCATCTCCTTCTGGGCGACCATGCGCACGCCCGAGACATCCTGGATGTGCTTGATCTTCAGGCCCTGACGGCCGATGATGGTGCCCATCTGGTTGTGGGAGATGAGGAGCTTGATGGCTGGGGCGGGAGGTCAGCGGTGATCGCATCCAGCAATGAGGAGGCAGACTTACGGTGGGTGCCGTTGTTCTGGACAACGCCGCCCATGCCAACAGAGGGAGCGCCCTCGAGGAGCGAGTTGGCGACGATGGAGTAGGCGCGCGACACGGCATCGCATCCGCCGGTGATGGTGAGAACGCGGTCGTGGACGCCCTGGACGACCTTGCTGACGCCGGCCTTGACGCCCGTCTCGTCCCGCAGGTTGGCGACATTCTGTCCGCCCTTGCCGATGATGACGCCGGCCTCCTTGGAGGAGACGACAGCGCGAAGGGTGAGCTGGGCCTGGGCGTACTCCTCGTCCGTCCTAGGGGCGGGCTCGCCATCGGGGCCGAGGCGGGGCTCGCCGTCTTCGAGCTTAAGCTGGTCCAGAGAGTTGAGGACGTCGCCGCCGTTGGGGGGAAGGGTGTCTTGGGTGGCGGACATGGTGATGGGTGGTGATGGTGGTCGTCGGTGGTGGGTGGTGGCTCGGTGGGTGAGTGAGCTGCGGGGGGAGGGGTGAAATGGGCGAGGGAGGAGAACGGGGGGAAAAAAGAGGCGGGCGCGGAGCGGTGAGGGCCTTGGACGGGGAGAGAGTTCTCTTGGGGGTTGTCGGGGCGAGATGAGGTTGAGAGGGAGACGGGAGATGGGGGGAGATGAGGGAGAGGAGGCGGGATTAGGTCGGTCGCGCGATGGGTTGGGAGAGGCGCATGGGAAGGTACGCGATTGATGGAGGTGATGAGAATGCGGGAGGAGCGTTTCAATCGGTCGCTCGCTCGCTACTGCCCGCAAGTGTGTGTTGTGGTCCAGAACGGTGCGGCCGTCAGGATTGGCCCTGCCGTGGGAAGGGCCCATGGTGCCCGTGGGTCCCTACCGTCCTCGTGGTGCGGCCTTCCCGCCGACAACCTACCACGACACGCGTGAGCTACCCCCCGGCAGGTGTGTCCGAGGCGAGGGGGGCGGGGTGGGCAGTGACGTGGCTATGAGTCGACGGTGCTAACCTGCTAACGAGCTGACACCACGTGACGCACTTGTCTTCGATACCCTCCCATCTGGCTCATCATCCTATGAGGTCACTCACCCACACAAGGGAGGGGGGAAACTGCCGTCGCAGGGCAGAGGGAGAGGCGCGGTACCTGCCTTGGAACCCAGGCGGGAGAAAAGATAGGGTCCGGAACCTGGGCACCCCACCTTCCCTCGGCCGCCCGAGGTACTCTGCCTGATGATTTTTTCGTCGGGGAACTTGCACAGCAGCTGCCCGCGTCGCCGCACGAGTACCTGCCCCTCTCTACTGACGCGCCGCCAAGTACCCGCGTCCTGCCTGCGGATTCTTTCCTCCTTGGTCGCATGAGAAATGTGATGCATTGGCAGCATAATTTTGGGCAGGTGTCCATTTGCGACACGCGAATTCACTAGCCACCAGCGCTCGCCTGATTGCCCATCGTCAGAAGTCATATCAGACATGACAGGCAAGGTATCTGGCGAAATTGCTGAGACCTAGCTCCAGGCGCAAAATCTACCTGCACACTGGCACCGCGCAGGCCAAGATGCCCTCACTTCGCAGCACCAACTCTTCCCCCTCAGTGCCTCACCCACCCACCCTGTCTCACGTTTCATCCCTAACCGCAAGGTTGCCCAGACGGCTCTTGCTCGGGCATGCACTGGTCTCCTGCCGTCGCACCGCATCTTGTCCACGCCCCAGTATCAGGCGAGTGATACGCGCGTCGGCGTCACGACAGGTAGACAGCGAGACAGCGACATGCAGGCCCCCTTGCTCTCGGCGCTGAGTTCCGGGGGCCGCGGCGGCGGGGAAATCGGCTCTCAGGCCGTCGTAAATCAGATTTTCCCAGCCTGCGATGCATAGGTATCTCGGACAGGTGCCCTGGGTGGACGATCGAGATGGCGATCGCTTCCCGCCCCAGGTGACACTGTCGATATCCTGTAGAACAGCACTCCAAACGCCTCTTTTACTCGTGAATCATGCCACCGGCCAGCTACGCCTTCAGCCTCGCCTCCTCCGCACGTCTCTCCACCGTCGGCAGGAGCCCCGCGAGGATGTTCGGGTCCCTCATCGCCACCGTCATGTCGTCCGGCAGGCTGCCTGACATGTATAGCGCCTGCAACATCACCTGTCAGCGATCATCAACACCCCCATTATGTCCAGACTTACCCTCTTGGCATTGGCAAAGCTATCCTCCTTGGCCGTGTACTCGCGCAGCACCACCTCCTGCGCAAAGTCGACGTACACGCGCGTGTCCCTGATGCGCACCACCACGTTGTCCAGCCGCATGAAGAGCCGACACAGCAGCAGCATCCGCTGCTCGTGCACGCGCACCTTGACGCTGAAGATGGAGATGCCATTGTCGTCGAGCTCCGACTCGTACAGCATCACCTCGTCGAAGAAGAGGATCGGGTCCCGTCTCTTCAGCAGCTCCAGCGGAATCTCCTCCATCGACGGCGCGAACTCCCCCGCGGTCCCGGCGGTTGTCGTGCCCGCATAGTCGGTGCTGTAGCTCCAGTCGTACGGCTTGACGACCTCCTTGATGCCCGCGCTCGTCTTTTCTCGGCTGCTGCTCCAGTCTCGTGCGTATGCCACTTGCAGCATCTTCTTGTCTGTCTTGTCGACGCCGTCGAGGGCGTCATAAGCGTTGAACGAAACGGACCACCCCGTCGGCGCGTGCGTCACTGACACGAGGTTGTCGCCGAAGATCATCTCGGGTACGGGGATTCCCAGGCGCTCCGTCATGTCGTCGATCGGGCCTGCTTTTGAGATTGGCAGCTTGCGTGTCGCGATTGTGAAGTTTCCCTGACGGTGTTTCGTCGTCGCCGCATCGAGGGGTAGCGCAGGAGCGCCGGGAAAGGGCTCGTTGGCGGACGAGATGTGATTCATGGCGCTGAGAATGAGCGAGTGTTCGGGAGCAGAAGGTGTCGGGGCCGTAGTCGGCGGGGGGGTCGATGATGGTTTGCGGTGCAGTTGAGTGATGTTGGGAATCGGAGAGCTCAAGCTGTGACGCCGACGAGGAGCTTCTCATTGCCCCGCAGTCCGGGGTTCGCACCTCCTGCGGGTCCACGCCGACGTACTAAGGCCCGTGCATCGCCCTGGTTCAGGTACGCCGCCGAGCTCTGTGTCCTCCTGCTCAACCATGCATGCCCCTGCCGTTGGCAATACCATCAGCGAGACTGTTTGACTTCGCAATTATTTGCGATTCGAAGCAGAGACACAGACGCTCGAATGGATCCGATGCGGGTTAGACGAATACTCGTTTGGTCACGACGCGTGTAAAGGGTCCCTGGCGAGAGGCACTCGGTCAATGCAATACCCCAGACAACTTAGCGAACTTGCCCTCGGTCAACCCATCTCGTCCCTACAACTCCGACGGTCGTGGCCACGCCGTTCACCGAGAGGAGATGCATCCTGCGGCCACAATGCCGCCTCTGTCTATTCGATCTGGTCCCGGGTGAGGCCATTTGCTTCCGTAAGATCCTCCTTCCCAGGTACTATCGCGCGACGGACGCCAGCTGACATTCGCTCCGTCCAGCCTACGATGTCACCGCCGACCGAGTAACCCGCACGTTTCACTTCGAAAAGACCCGTCAAGAATGATTCGACGAGCATCTCGACGTCGCGTTCCATCTGAATCACAGAGAGCACATCTGCAGTCGCTGCATCGAAGAGACCGTCTGCTTCCACGCTGAGTGCTTCTCCTCACCCCTGAGAAGGCCGATAACATCGGCATTCCTCGCTGCGACGCGCCATGGCTTCTTACCGCCTCGGACAGAGCAAAGACGACGCTCCCGATATCTTCGACGGTCACTAGCTGAGAGCTTCCGGCGTTCCAGCTTGTTTCCCAGCATCCCACCAGAGCTGTGGCACATGGTCGCAGGCCATCTAGTGCCGCAATGCACCCTCGTCACATCGCAGGACCAGGCTGCCGCTGATGCAGAGGCAAGCAGCTACGAAATCGATATTTCCAAGCCAGTTTATGCGTCCTATGTGAAGGTCGACGGACTCATCTATGTGAAGAGATTGTTCAACTCGCAGGCTGGAACATCTGACGGCGATGTCCGGCTCTTTTTGCCTGCAAAAGACGACGCGCAGACCTCTGCCCCAGCCGTCTGGGTATTGGAAGACCACCAAGGCGTCCGAAAGGTCGCTTTTCTCGCGCCTGATGTCTTGGATGCATGGGTCCGTACGAAGTCACCAGCGCCAGGACTCTGGTGTCGCAAGGTCACAGTTGATGAGTCTTCCATTATCAAGATCCAAAGCGACGTAAGACCGGCATCCCCCCTGGCCAAGAAAAATGGCCAGCGCGAGGAAGAATCGCCAACTAGCCGTCTCTATGCAGGGACTCAAAGTTCGCCATGTCAAAGACACGCTTGAGGAGCCATCGACCGATCCTCTCTCACAATTCTTCTGGGAGACTTCTCTGACGTCTCCCCCGGTTTTGGCACCCATTACTGTCTCCAACATACCACCTCTTCCTCTCCAGAGTCGCATCAAATCATTCGACTGTAACCACCCGGACGCAGTCGGCTACCTCATAGCCTGTAGCGGTGTGGGTATCTACGACATCATCACTCATAAACAAGGGCAGAAGGACCTGTCCTCTCTCTACGACACTATACCAGACTGGTTCACGCATTGGATGTACATGCCCCTGGACCACGATGAGTTCATCACGCATATTGCCAGCCAGTTCCGCCAGAAAATTCAATTTCCGGGTCAACGAGGTCGGACTCAGCGTAAGACTTATATCCCAATCACAGTATGGGCATGTCAGTGCTGATCGAGACTCTCTCAAGCTCACCACAAACAAAGGTCGTACGTCAGTCTTTGGCTGGCACGCTGATAGTCTGGACACCATCATACCGGTACCGCGCGACAATACTCGAGTATTCTTCAACGTGTGGGATCATCCCGACGGCGGGCTCTATGTTGAACACCTCGGTCTCGAGAGACTTCCCACTCACCAGACCGATTCCAAGGTTACACCGAAGCTCCCGACCGCCATGGGAAAGATCCCGACCCCCTGGAGTGCCCGTGTTCTGATACGAACGGCATGCTCGCTGGACGGCATCTCCAAGATCCAACCCTGCGTCAAGCAAGGTGTGGTTCCAAGAATCATTGGCCTCAAGGTGAATTATTCGAATGGTCATAGGGAATGCCTGGGATCGTTTCGTTTCGCCTTGACCTAGCTGCAGAAGTGATTCCCGCTTGTGGGAGTGACAGCTTGTTTGTGCGTTACGCGCAGTTTGCCCGGCACGGACCCAACATCACCGCAATCTCTTTGGCCTCCCCTGATGAAGTCAACAATCCTGGTTGGATGTCTATACCGCTGTCGGGTGTACTTGAATGGTGGTTTGGCGGAAGGGTCACAAAACTCCTTCACAACGGCGAGATGGCTGAGTGGCCCAGCGAATTTCATGTGCCGGGTACGTAATGGACTGCTGATGTCTGGAATGATACAGGTTCTACCCGGACGGTTTGTGAGCGGCATAAACCTCCTGCCGCAGTGCAAAGAAAACCCGGCATCCCTCGTCGCTCTTCGCATCAAGATACTCGGAATCGTCCGTTCGAGCGCCTCCGACTAGCTCAAGTCCGGCAGCCCCATCACCGATTCTCCAAAGTCTGAAGGTCGTGCCAATCACCGCCATGGCATAGACCGCGTGTGCCGCTTCGGCTTCTGCCGCCACGAGGTGCCCATCGTCATTCGTTCCAGATTCGGAGGCGTCCATGACTTCAAGCCAGAGCAGTTCGATCTCTGGCTGGTCAAGAACATCCGGGTAGAAGGTCAGCACCCTGCGCCTCCGTGGCAAAGACTTGGGCCACGCCGGCGTGAACAAGAAGCTGGGCATTGGAGAGTGTGTGGCGAAGACCATCTGCCAGAACACGTCCGCCGTTTGACTATTGGCGTCACTTGTTGCGCATTGTAACACTTGACAAGGGCGTGATTGGAGACGATTTGCCTGGCGCTGGACATGGTGATAGTTGCTCGGTAGGTAGGTGGGGGGAACTTGTGTTGTGTGTTGAGGTCGATCACCAGGCTGTCGCAGTTGGCTCAGATCGATCAGACCCATTGTGATGAGTCGGCATCAGGCAGCAACCTCTCCTTGAACACACTCACGGCGGCATGGGGGAGGCCAAGATCAGTGGTCATGGGTACACCAGATGCCCGCTCTTCGGCAGCCAAGCGGCCAGGCTACCCGCACTGCTATCGAGAAGCAGAGTATGACTGTCTGGTACTAGTGATGAGCCACAGCAGACGCCAGTCAAGAGCACCTGCTCAGCACGATCATTGCCAGAACAGAGCCGTGCCAAATGGATCCATCACCAGAGCGCCAAGGCCCTCCTGGGAGAGGTAAGCCGTGAAGGACTCCTGGTCCGTCATAGCCTCTCCTTGGGGCCCCTCTTCGTTTCCCTTCTCATCTCCTCTCTCCATATCTTCAGTAGTCACCGAGCTCCTTGCCTCCACGGCGCCGGTCGACTCCGAGGGCAATGGCACCCGGCGCTTTCTCGTTTCGACGAGCTCGCTGACTGCAGACGCGATGCTCTGGATGGATACAAGCAGAGCTGCGGTCGGAGGCACAGAGGGTAACCTGCTTAGCACTGCTACGGCTTGCCCGACAAACGTCGAGTTGTGTTCGTGCTTTGTTGGATGCCGGAGCGAGTCGAGAAGGAGAAGGGAGCAACTAGACTCTAGTGAGAAGCCGTCACGGCGTCTGACCTGACAGGCCTGTGTTAGCTTAGGGCATCGCTTCTTGCAAGCTGTGCGTCGGCTTACCTCGGTCGACTTCAACTTTTGGGATATGGCCTGGAAAGACACGATCCCGTCGACGGCAGCGTCAGTGGCGAAGCGACAGGCCTGGCGGAGCCAGAGCTGGCCTGTCTCCTGAGCTGGGTCGGAGAGGACATACGCTGCGACAATGAAGGGACGAAAAGCGTATTGTATCACTTGGAAATAAGCTAATACCAAGGATGTCAGTCGCCATAGCGGTGCAGAGGGGAGAGGCCCGGCCCACCATTGTGAAAAAACAGCGCTGCCGTGGCCTTCGCTGGCGTCTCTATGCCCGTCATGGTTCCGATACCGACGGTCTCGCCCCATTTTTGGAGCCGGGAATGCACCTCGCCGACCAGTCTGAAGAGGTCATGAAGCTGCCTCGGCTTTTCATCGTTGATGATGGCTGCTACCTCTTCCAGATGGGACGTCAGCTGGCAGAGGTTTGAAAGGAGGGTTTGGCCGGTGGGATGATCGTGTGTAATGTCGGCGAGGGCAATCATCTTCTTGCGGCCTCCCATGATCGAGTACCAGCTGTCAAGGGTTAGCTTGGGTTCTGGGCGTGGAGAGAGGGCATGCCATGCCAGTCGTAATAGTACAGAGTCCAGGCCGTCACGCTTCCCTCTGCCCTGGCGCCTCTTCGGGCGCCTACCAGACCCATGGCAGCAGCCTTTCGGCAGGCGGACCCAATGGCGAGGTACGCGGGTGTTGCGCGTCCGATGTTGAGTTGATACTCGGCAGCGAGGAGCCAGAACTGGATGGCGTCGAGGGAGACAGCATCCTCGTGCAAGGCGTTCTGCTGTCTCGCCATGAGAAAGAGCGCCTCGCCCGTTTCTGTTTCTGTGCCGACGAGGGCACCGATGGCTAGTACCGCCAGGATACTGGCACGCTCCTGGTGTGGCAGGGCGGTCCCACTGCCGTCGTACAGCTTGCTGAGGAAGGTGGCGAGGTCTTGCGCGGTATAGAAGGGGAGGAGACACAAGACGGCGGTCTTGAAGTTTTCGAGGAAGCGTTCGGCAGTGTGTTGCGTTACGAGGCTGACGAAGAAGGGGTGCCAGTCGAAAGGCGTGACGGGGACCAGGCCTGGCGGCGGTGGAGGGGTGCCGAAGAAGAGGTGGCGCTGCGTGAAGACGTCGAGGAGAGGAGTGACGTCGTGAGCACCACCGCCGCCGGCGGCGTTTCCGGTGATCCTCTGGGCCGTTGGACGCAGGATTGACTGGCGAATGTGCTCGGCGAGGGCGAAGCTCGAGGCTGGGCCCCAGTAGATGTGCTGCGTGTTGTCCGCCAAGGTCGCCACGACACCTCTCTGTTCCGAGAGAGAGCGATCGGGTGTGTTTTCTTCCGACAGGTGTCCCGAAGGCCCTGATGCGGTCCTCGGAGCATCTTCTCGTCTGAGCCTGATGGCATCGGTCAGGTCTGCCAGTGGTGATGCATCTGCAGAGAGTTGGGGTTGCAGGCGCCTCGACTGCCTGACCCTTGCTCTGAGCCGGTATGAGCACGCGGACGGGTCCGTCTGGCAATGCGCGCAGGGTTGTTGCCCGTCACATTTGATTTTCCGACTCCGGCAGGGGTCGCATGCTTTGGGGGTCTTTCTTCCTTGCGGCCTCATCCTGTGGGAGTGATGAAGGGAGGTGGTTGAAGGGGGGAAGTTGACGGCGGCACTGTGAATCTGCCCGCTCCGTAAATCCGTAAATCCGGCCCCGCAGACCTCCTTTTGCGCCTTCCCTCCGCAACGACCTCAGCATTTGTTCCATCCCATCAGCCATCAACGGCCATCGTCTATGCGCCAGCTATCGCGCCAGGTCATTCGATGGCGGCCAACAATTGCAAGGGTCTGCTTTTCGAGCTCATGGCTGTCCCGGGGCACACAACGTTCGACGCTGTTTACCCAGGCAGCTGAGTATGGCTACATTGATGGCGTGGAGCATCTGAGCGACTACCGACCTGGAGGCCACCATCCTGTTCATATTGATGATCGACTCGAAAATCGATACAGGATTGTGCACAAGCTGGGCCACGGCACATTCTCCACAGCCTGGCTAGCCATCGACGACAAGACGTCGAAATATGTCGCCGTCAAAGTCGGTACCGCAGATGCGGACTTCGCCGAAGCTAATGTCCTTATTCAGCTGAAGGAAGGCGCTTCCAGCGCTGCCAACTCGAAAGATAGACCGCCACTGATCCCTACCGTCCTTGACCGCTTCCACTTCACCGGACCCAACGGTACTCATCCGTGTCTCGTGACTCTTCCGGCAAGGTGCAGCTTGCGAGAGGCAAAAGAGGCATCAGGTAGCTGCCTATTCCAGCTCGATGTCGCCAGGTCTCTTGCCGTCCAACTAGTCATGGCTGTGTCAATTGTTCACGCCAAGGGATATGCTCACGGAGGTCAGAAATTTCCCCCATTTCGGCTGCTCGACGGATAGCTGACGGGGCCCAGATCTTCATCTCGGGAATAGTCTCTACAGCTGCCCTCATCAATCAACGACTTATCGCCAGAGCATCTTTACGCAAAGTATGGCGAGCCCGAGAAAGAAGCGGTGATTCGCCTCGACACACAGGCCGCATCGACCGATCCAGGTGTCCCTTCCTACGTAGTGCCTGCGGTGTGGCTAGGCGCACCTAGCAACGAGATTACTCTAGGCGAGGCAAAACTGTTACTGAGCGACTTTGGAACCGCATTCCGCCCTTCCGATCAGTCCCGATTCGAGTCCTACACACCCCTTATCTTACGCCCGCCTGAGGCTTTCTTCGAGCCGACAACCCCCCTTACGTTCGCGTCCGACATCTGGAGCCTGGGCTGCGTCATCTTCGAGCTCCTTGCCCACAGGTCGCTTATAGACGGGTTCCTTACGCCTCAGGACGAAATTACGGCACAGCAGGTAGAACTGCAAGGCATCATGCCCCCTGGGTGGTGGGCGAGATGGGAGCAACGGGCAAAGTGGTACGACGAAACGGGCAGGTCCTTAAGCAGCCCGGGTGATGTCTGGTCGTTGGAACGGAGGTTTGAGCAGTGGGTTCAGAACCCGCGGCGTTCCAAAAGTATAGGGTCCATCTGTGATGATGAGAGGGCTGCGTTGTTTGAGCTGCTGCGGCGCATGCGAGCATGGAGGTCGAGTGACCGACCTGATGCGAAACAGATACTGGAGGCTGAGTGGGTGACGAGATGGGCCTTGCCTGCGTATGACAGAAGCCTTCAAGGAAATTAAGCCTTCAAGGACCTTGGTTTAGCGTCTGGCATCGGGATTCCTGTTGGAAGTCCCCTCGGATTTACAGACACCACCAGATCCGTCCAATTCCGGCCCGCCGCAGGGCTGGCACCTAGACGCATATAAACCCTGGAGGGATCAAAACAACACCCCGTCTATCCCAAGACGAGAGACACGTTCGTGTCGGAAAAACATTTTCTACAATCATTGTATCACATATACTCCCTCGAAGACATGGCCCTCTCCTCCAGAGGCCAGGAAATGGCAATCCCCCAAGACAAAAACCGCCTCTGGGACGTCATCAAAGACATATGGCACCCAGAGACCAATCCCTCGGGCTACCTGAACCTCGGCGTCGCAGAAAACGCACTCCTGCAGGAAAGACTTCTCAAGCACGCCCTAGACAGTCTCAACATCAACGTCACGACCTTGACCTACGGGGATGGACCGGCCGGATCCCGTCACCTCAAGGCCGCCATGGCCGGCTTCCTCACCAAATACCTCCGGCCCGTCCAACCTCTCAGGCCAGATCATATTACCATCACAAACGGCTGCTCCTCCGCCATTGAACATCTCGTCTGGCTCCTCGGAAACCCCGGCGACGCCATCCTCCTCGGCCAGCCCTGCTTCCGCGGCTTCTGGAGCTTCATCGAGAGCCGCACGGGCACCAAGATCATCACCATTCCCTTCTCCAGCACCGACCCCTTCACCTCCTCAGCCGTCGCCTCGTATGAAGCCGCCATCCTCCGCGCCAGAGAGCAGAACCAGCCCCTCTCCGCCCTCCTCCTCTGCAACCCCCACAACCCCACGGGCAGATGCTATACCCGCGACGCCATCATCGGGCTCATGCGGCTCTGTCAAGCCCACGACCTCCACCTCATCAGTGATGAGATCTATGCCCTTTCGACATGGCCGAACCCTTTGGAGATATCAACGCCCTTCACGTCCGTCCTGGCCATCGATACCACCGGCCTCATCGACCCCGCCCGCGTGCATGTCGTCTGGGGCATCTCGAAAGACTTTGGCGCCAACGGCCTGCGTCTCGGCTCCATCCTGTCGACGGCCAACCCCGCCGTGCACCGCGCCATCGTGCCCATCGCCGGCCTCAGCTCGTGTTCCTCCGTGACAGAGCGGATCGCGACAAATTTCCTCTCAGACTCGGTCTGGGCGGCCGACTACGTCGAAGAGAACAGGCGCCTGCTTGCGGAGACGTACACCTTTATGGTATCCTGGGCCGATCGCCACCGCATCCCGTACGCGCGTGGTGCCAGTGCCGCGTTCTTCTTCATGGTCAATCTCGGGGACGCGTACGCCACGGCTCAGGGGCTGGGCGAGACGACGGCAGCGGTCGAGGATGAGCTCAACACGAAGCTGCTGGACCGCAGGGTCTTTGTGGTCAAGGGCTCTATTTGTGCGGCAGAGGAGCCGGGCTGGTTCAGGATCGTCTTTGCCTATGACCGGGCCATCTTGGAAGAGGGCCTTCGGCGCATCATCGAGGTGATAGAGGGTAAATAGAGCCACTGGTGTTGACTAGAATTCGAATACATGAGCCTAAAGGGGTTACTGGATGCCCTAGCGTAGCACCGGCTCAGCTCCGAGCGTGAAGGTGCAGGTCGTATCATGTTCAGGGGTATGGCGTGCGGCAATGGATGATGTATAGTAGTGGATGTACTCGCTGCTTCTCTTTGCGAGGTATTGTAGGGGAGACTTCGAGGCCAAGAGAGAGAGCCTCGGCGAGTATGGGTGGAGGTACCCGGCATTGAAGACACTGTTCAGAGCGCAAGACAAGATGGCTTGCGATAGGATAGGTCTTAGCTGGACACCAGACACATCACTGAAGTCACAATGGGATCTCCAAACAAATACACAAGCCCATCAGAGATGTAGTTGCAATGCTCAAAGGCTATTTGGCGATCAAGAACTACCTGGGCACTCTGGATAACAGTACCGACAAACTCCATAAACTCAACCCGTTGCTCCGACGTGACGGCGTGTTTTGAATGGGAATGACAGCCGACCCAACCCCAAACTCCAAGCACAACAGACAAACAACCACTTCAACACTCACCCCCCTACCGCGCTCCGCTCGGCGACGAACTCTGCGTCATCTCCTCAAACTCCATCTCCCACCGATCAACTTCCTCAAACTTCTTCACCGCATTCTTCAACTCCTCCGCCACACTCTCCGAATCATCTCCCTCAGCGCCCGCATCAAAAGTATCATCCGGCGCCGGACTCAGTCCCTTCGACTCCTCATCATCGCTCGGGTTCTCCTTATCCGACGACCGCCGGCTATACGTCCTCTTGACCGTCCTCGCCACAACGGGGGAGGACTTCCCCGTCCTACCGCCACGAGATCCGGGACGGTTCGTCGCCGTGCGCCGGGCGAGGGGTGTTGTCTTTCCGCGTCGTCTTGAGGGCCTGGTGTCGATGTACGAGAGCTCGTCCTCGTCATTGGCGAGGCCGGAGCCGTCGAGCTCGACGTCCGAGGAGCCGTCTTCGGCTGCTCGGGTCCTCTGACGTCGGCGAGGGAGGAGGCCTGTCAGGGAGGCGGTGGTGAGCTTGGGTGAGGGTTTGCCTTTTTGCTTCCTCTGGGTCGCGTGGCGTGTTGCTGGAAGGTTGGGGGAGTGTGTGAGGGATGGAGGGGAGGACATGTCGGAGATGTTGCCGTCGCGGAGGGGGGTGACGGGTCCGTGGCGTTTGCGTTTGACGGCGGCGCGGAGGTCGGGCCAGATCTCGTCGTCCTCCGATCCGCTACTCTCGGGGGGTGCCATGAGTTCTGACAGGTTGATGGGTGTCATGGGTCGTGCTGGGGCGCGAGTGGGCGGAAGTTGGGGGGAGGGAAGGGAGGGAAGTGATGATAGGTCTGATGAATCCGAGTCGTTTGCTGGGTCGTCGGGAAGGAGGTCGTCTGAGTGAAGGCTTGCCACGTCGGCTGGGATGTCGACGTCAACGTCGATGTCCTCCTCGAGTGCCGGTGCGGGCTGTGTGTCGGCCTCCTCGACCTGTGGTTCGACTTGTGCCTCCGGTTGTGTCTCAGCCTCGGTCTCGGCTTGTGTCTCGACCTCAACCTCGATGTCGACTTCGAGCTGACCCTCTTTGTCACCCTGCACAACCGAATCCTCAAGCCGTGACACCTTCTCCGGCCGCTCACTGCCCTCACCAACCTCGATGCTCTTCCTCTTCCGCGATCTCGCACTCGAAGACGCCTCCACCTCCTCATCACCCCTCGTCTTCCTTCGATTCAACGGCGTCGACTCCGCCTCAGGCACAAAATCGTCCTCATCATCCCACGCCCCCGCTCCCTCGCCAGGACTCTCCGCACGCAGCGGCTTCCTCCCCGTCCCCAAAATACTCGGCTCCCTCTGCCTCCTCTTGAACGCGCCAATATTGAAAGACGAACTGATCGCCGGCGTGCCGCCCGCGCGGCTGCTGGGCCTGATGGCCGCAGAATCATTTCCCTGGAGACTGACGCTCGGCGCCCGTCCGCGCCGCTTGAAGAAGCCCGTCGTCATGCTCGACGTGTCCGTTGATCGCTGCCCACTAGGCGGCGCGTCGTCTTGTGCCGTCTCGTCGCCGAGATCAAGGCTGGAATCAAGACCCGCGAACATGTCGTCGTCGAGGTCCAGGCCAGTCGTATCGCGCCGATGCTGATGTTGCTGCTGGGGCGTCGCCTGTACTTTGCGGCCCGTCTCCACAGCATCAATCCTGTTGGCCTCGGAGGTGGCTGCGTCTGAGGTGGTGAAGACGTCTTCGAGCGCGAGGCGCTGCATTGCGTCGTCGCGCGCGTCGCTGGCTTTGCGAAGTGCTTTTTGTTCTGCCGTGTCAAGGCGTGGGGCTTCTGCTTCAACCGATTGTTTTCTTCCGCGTCGCGTTGATCGCCTGGGCGCTTCTTGGATATCCTTCTCAATTGCGGTGGCGCTGTTGCGCGTGCGGCCTCGTTGGGGGGCAGTCTCGGGTTCTGCCGAGGCAGTTTCGGCGGCCTGCGCGGGCGCGGCGCGCGATCTCCTCGGCCGGGGCATTGCGCGCGTTGATTTGATGTTCGAATTCAACGGCTGTTTTGATTATTCTCTTCGGTATAGTCGAGTCTCGAGTTGAATTGCGGGGCAGACGAGGCTGCGCGAAGGTTGCTGAATTGTTTCTGTCGAGGTCGAGGCGGTGATGTTCAGTAGAAAACGCGCGACGCGTCGCGCTTGGGAGAGGGCGGATTCTTGGTGCCCCACTGCACCAATGCAGCTCGCGCCACAACACAGCATCATCACTTGTACATCAGCCACGGTCTAGCCACAATTGTACTTCACCTGCCATGTCACGCCCTGATCGATCAGATATCAGAAGGTTAAGTTAGGACAAAGTAGATGTTTCCTTTATTACATATGCATATGCTTGCTCTTGGTATCCAGAGCGGCGAATAGCCACGGGCCGGCCTGGCTGCCCACTGCCCACCAGCCTCTTCTATGTGATTTTCATGCCCATGCCCACTCATCATACAGCTACTATACAACAGATCATACACGGCAAGCCTGTCCGCTTACACGAGCGCCTGGCCCATGAACATGGCCTTCTTCACCTCGGCAATGACGTCCTTCCTGTCCTTGCGGCCAGCGAGGACGATGCCGCGCCCACGACGTCCCATGCGGCCGGCGCGGCCAAGGCGGTGGATGAAGTCGATGGTGGTGTGCGGCACATCGTAGAGAATGACGTGACGCACGGCCAGAGTATCAATACCCCTGGAGGCCAGGTCGGTAGCGACGATGACCTTCACGTTGGGCAGAGAGCGCTTCGCGCCAGGCTCGGGGGTAGGAGGGGCGGGAGAGCGCATGGGCTCGGCCGAGGTGAAGGAGGAGAGCATGGCTGACTGGCGCTGCTCCGAGGTGTCACGGTGCAGCGCAACGGCGTCGATGCCCTTGGATTGCAGGTACTCTGCGACGGTCTGGACGGTCTCGCGCTCGTTGACGAAGACGATGATGCGGCGGATGTCAATCTCATCCTTGTCGAGGCCCTCGTGGCGGGACGACTCGCGGCCGATGGAGTAGATGGCGTCGGCAGTGGCGAGGTCCTTGTTGTCGCGGTAGGGGTCCTTTGAGACGTCGATGACGCCTAGCTGGACGCGACGGGGGACGGCATGGAGGTTGGGAGTGGTGATGCGGACCATATCGGGGAACTCGCGAGCGAGGTACTTGTCGAGACCGCGGGGAATGGTGGCGGAGCAGCAGACGAGGCGCTTGACGGAGGGCAGGGCCTTGCTGATGATTGTGGTAGTAACAGGGGCGAAGCTGCGGTCGAAGAGCGAGTCGGCCTCATCGATGACGAGGTCAGTGACCTGAGAGAGGATGTTGGGATCGGATTCGGCGATGCCCGAGAGCAGCTGCGGAGTGGAGATGACGACGTCGACGCCGCGGGGAGAGTAGAGGTTGCGCTCGATGACTTCTGCGCTGATCTTGGCCGAAAGCTTCTCCGACTTGAACTTGACGTGGTGAGAGAGGCTCTTGGCGACGGCGCCGACCTGGTCGACGAGCTCGGCCGAGGGCACGAGGATGACGACGCGGGGGCGGGCCATGGTGGGGTGCGGCTCATCGAACTTGCCCTTGACGACGCGGGACTTTTGGGCCTCGCGCTCCTCGGCCTGGCGCTGCTTGTAGGCCTGAATATCAGGGTCCGCCTCCTCGGCGGCCTTGAGGGCGTTGATGGCGGGGACGAGGTAGGCTAGGGTCTTGCCTGAGCCCGTCTCGGCGGCGAGCAGGAACTCCTGGCGGGCGGGCGTGGTGCCGCGGGTGGAACGGGCCGAGAAGCGGCTCTGCTGGCCGAGGAGGGCGGGAATGGCGAGCCTCTGAACGGGGGTGGGCTTCACGTCGATCATTCCATTGAGGGCGTCTTCGAGAAGGGCCTTCTTGACACTCGGGAGGAGCTGGAACTGGTCAAAGGCCTCGTATGACTGCATCTGATCCTTGATCTGGTTCCTCCTCTTGTACGACACATCGGCCAGGGCGCGGTGCATCTTGAGTGTCTTGAAGTCTTCGCGGTCGCCCTTTTCAAACTTTGATGTCGACCTTCCTCCAGCCGCTCGCTCTCCGTAGCGCGATGTCGTCGGTCTCTGTTGCCTCGATGCGGCGCCGGGGCCGGAGCGGCGGGTGGTCGTCGGGGGAGGGTTGAAGTATGTGGTGTTCATGGAGCCAAAGGGACCTTCGAAGGAGCGCCTCGGTGGCTTCTTGTCGCCGCGCGCGACGTGCTTGCGGTCGGAGAGCACCATGCGCGATGGCTTCTCCTTGGTTGCGTACGACTGGGCCTGCCATGTCTGTAGCAGGGGGCGGATGGAGGAGGAGGCCTGCGGCCGGAGGGAGATGTGGCAGAGGGGGCACAGGGCGCCCAAGGTTCTGGGCGGCATCATGGCCGTTGATGGGGGGTGGTGAGGATGGTGTGAGGTTGATGAAAGGAGACAGCTTTCCATCAGCATGCCTTGCTTCCTTCCTAACAGCAGCAAGAGCAGGTGCAAGGGACGCGCCTCCGAATCTAGAAATTTTAATGTGGGACTGGGGATTGGACCCGTCATTTCGATGCGGTTTAGCGCACCTTTCACTGTAATTCCCCCCACGTCACCCGCATGCGCCAGCCAACGACACCTGATGCAGCACTAACAGTCGGCCACCAATATTCCCTAGATCTGAGATAGCCAAGCATCACCATGCATCAACCCATCAGACCCGCCCCTGTCACCCCTTCCTTTGGACTCAGACACGCGTGTGTTCAGCCTCGACGTCGAGGTCATCTCAGTGCCACACACCCACTGCAGCACACACACCCACCCTCGCTCACTCGCCCTCCGTGCCTCGCCTGCCGGCTATGAGACATTCCAAGCGCCCACAATGAGCGCCGACCTCCTCGCCGAGTTTGACAGCTTCTACTCGAAGCCGCAGCAGCCGCAACAGCCGCAGCAGGCATCGACCTCGTCGTCGGACCCTTTCAACTTCAGCTCCTTTGGTGCCACCGCTTCGCACAGGGGACACGGCCAGGCATCTCCGCCGCCGCAGACATGGGGCGCGTCGAAGACTTCAACAGCAACGGCAACGACAGGTGATGGCTGGGGCGACTTTTCTTCCTTTGGCGGCAATCTCGTTGGCGCCGTGCCCGTCGCTCAACCGCCGCAGGTCAAGGCCGACGACGATGACGGATGGGGAGACTTTGAGACGGCCGACGACAAATCTGGGGCCGAGGCTGAACCTACTTCGCCGCCGCAAGGTAGGATGCGCGCGTCTACATTCGACCTCATGTCGAACAACCTCCTCGACTTCAATGGTTTCCAGCACCCGCCACCACCGCCCCAGAGCCAGAACCAGCATCAGCGCCACGCATCGTCCATCTCAAACATATCCTACGTGCACGTTTACGAGGGAAAGCCAACGTCGCCGATCCCGCCAGCGGCCGCGCCCGGGCCCTTCCTCCAACCCAGCCCACCTCCGCCGCCACAACAGCCGGTTCAACGGAAGCCTGCAGATCCCAACGTTCTTTTTGATGCCGAGGACTTCCAGGGTGTCGGGGCAGAGGACGATGACGATGATTTTGGCGACTTTGAGACGGGCGACAACTTCTCTTCCGCCGCACCTGGATGGCAGTCGAAGCCGCAGTCGCCACCACGACCTTCACTGACCCAAGTGGCCAAACCTAAGCAGCAAAGCCGCGCACCAGCGCCCCTGTCTCTCGACTTGCTCTCCCTCGACACGACGCCGCCGCAGCTGACGGCGAAGCGCACGCATCACGGGCCCACGCTGAGCGTCACGTCCCTCAGCGGCTTGACGTCTCCCACATCGTCCGTGTACCCTCAGGCACCCAAGTCGCCCTCTTTCAACGAACGCAATCCATTCCCGGGTCTGGCACTGAAGACGCCCACAACACCAGACTTTTTCGCCCCAGAGCCCGCAGAGAAGGACCACTCGCCCACGCCCGTCACTGCATGGCCAACCTTCGAGGGCGACACCGAGAAGAAGCCCGAGGACTGGTCGCCCTTTGAGGACAAGGATTTCGAACCCTTCCCCGAGGTCAAGAAGCCTGCCAAACCTGCGGCTCAAGCAAAGAAAGCCCCAGTGGCGAAGAAGCCCCCGCCAAAGCCCGTCGACACATCCGACTCGTGGGATTGGGATGCTGTCGATGCTCCTCCAACCAAGCCAACACCATCCCCCGGCATCGGCGTGTCCCCAGCCGTCCTCGACACCCAGTCTTCTGACGCTGCCCCGCCCCCAACAAACGTCCCTCCGCCCTCGGTCCTCCTCTCCATCTTCCCTCAGCTTCTCAGCCTCGCCAACAACTCGCTTTTCAAGCCTCTAGCCGGCCAGTCCCAGTCCATCAAAGACCGCGTCACCGCCGACCCAGCCACGGCAACCTTCCTTCGCGCCTACCTCCTCATCGCCACCGTGGCAGCCCGCATTATCGCCGGCCGCAAGCTGCGCTGGCATCGCGACCGCTTCCTCTCCCAAGGCATGGCCATCTCCGCCGCCGGCGCAAAGGGCATGAAACTCGCTGGCGTCGACCGCACCCAAGCAGCTCGCGAGGATCGTGAGGCAGCAGACCTCGTCGCAGTGTGGCGCGAGCATGTCGGACGCCTTCGCTCCGCCGTCGCAGCGGCAAACAGCACAGCCGCTTCTGGCCGTTCCCAGCTCAAGGTTCCAGAACTGGCTGAGAACATACCAGTCACCACGGCCAAGATGGTGGCCACCGCCCCCAAGCCCTGCGTCGTCTGCGGGCTCAAGCGGGATGAGCGAGTCACGAAGGTAGACTTTGATGTGGAGGATAGCTTTGGCGAGTGGTGGGTCGAGCATTGGGGGCACCGAGCGTGCAAGAACTTTTGGGTAGAGCATGAGAAGCAGTTGCGTTCGAGGTAGGAGGGAAAGAGGAAAGGGAGGCAATGTACATAGTCACGCAGGCCGTTTACATATGGGAGCAGGTCAGCATCTATTCAAGTTTTCTGCATAGGAGCACCGCATCTAGGGCCTCATTTACACCGGCATTTTGCTCAGAAGCAGAGTTTTCATCGTGATGATACGCCCCCCAACATTGACCCTTATGTGCCCATGATTCTACGACATTCCAACCCAACAGACACCACGATGCCGCCGGCGCCCCATTACAGCATTTGATAACAGCCTGAGGAAGAAAGTGGGAAGAAGACGTAAGGGCCAACCAAAAAATCCTGCATGGCTATGAGGCACTATGTTGCGAACATGATTTTGAGGCGGCTGTCGAGTCCAGAGGTGGCTTTCGACTCGAGTCCAAGCCCGTGGCGTCCACCACAACGCCAAAAGACGAGTATCGCCAACCATTTTTTCCATTCACCTCCCGCCTCTGCTGTGATTTATGTTTTTGAGGAGGCAGAACGTCTTCCACCATTGCAGTCACAATGCCACCGTGAGGCAGCCGCTGTCCAAAGTTCAGCCAACACCCTCCCGTCTGCTCAAGAGGCTTGTTCAGGAGGCTTCGTCGACTCATCGACATACTTCCCACAACCCTATAAAAGAAGGTCTGCCCCCACGTCTTCTTCATCTGGATAAATTCCCACCCATCGTCAAGAATCGTATCACCACACAGTTCCCAACAGTCAAGTACTCAAGCTCCAAGCTTCCAACTTCACTCTGTACCTCTACTGTACTCTACTGTGTCACCAACACAAGCATCAAGCATCAAGCATCACGAAAGAAACCTCTACACTTACGTTCATACGTCAGTGTACCTTTAACTCTTCTCTCGTTCTCAACAAGGTCCATCAAAACACCACCAACCACTCTCATTCACTTCCAACATGCTCGCCATGCCTTTCGACTACGTCCCCTCCTCCGCCGCCGCTCTTCAGCGTGCCCGTCTCCGCTTCGCCAAGCGTGCCGAAGCCCTCATGGCCGCTGGCCAAACCTCCGAGGTCCAGGCCTACTACGCCTTCAGGGCCCGTATGGACCGCATCGTCGCGGCCAACGACAAGGGCAGGTTCTCGGACGTCACCGCCCTCACCGAGGCCCATACCCAGGGCAACCCTCGCTCCTGCGTCATCTCGGAGAGAGACCGTCAGCTCATGAAGCTGGCCAGGGAGCCCAACGAGCCGGACCACCCCAGCGTCAAGGTGGTCTTCAACAACATCAAATTCAACAACATCCCCCATCGCGCCTACATTCCCGAACTCTTCGGCCCCAGGCGCACCGACCCCGAGTGTCCCGTCGAGGCAGAGTGCGATCGCTGCGGCGGCGTCTTCGAGGCCGCCTACCTCAACGACCGCGGTGAGGAGATCAAGCCCACCGTCCACAACGGCGCCCTCTACGACAGGAGCATCAGGGTCGCCATTGACAGCCTCGACACCACCTGCTTCCCCGCCAAAGCCCGCATCCCCGCCATCAGCTGCCCCCGTCCGGATATTTGCCAGGCCCGGACCCAGCGCGAGTACACGGAGCGTATGATGTTCGACTGGCCCTACCGCGAGGGCAGGCAACTCGTCCATGCCCACCCTGACGAGACGGTCCGGTTCTTCCGCCGCCTCGGCTTCCCCAGAGGCTGTCTCGAAGACAACGTGACCGCCAAGCTCAAGGCCATCCCCTTCTGCTCCGAAGCCTATGCCAACTACCTCGCCTATCGACTCATCTGGATCGAGACCACCATTCGCGGCAAGACGATCCATCATGACCTCCCCCGCTACCACATGTGGGGACACATCGGCGCCGACATCCTGCTTTGGAAGATGGACCTGATCAAGCCCATGGTCCTCGAGGCAATCTACGGCATGCACCCAACGTCGGTCTTCAAGGTCTGGAAGATCCGCAACTTCTGGACGATCAGACAGATCGAGCACATTGCCGCCATCATCCACCACGTCGAGCCGGCTGATCGGGCCCGCCTGCAAGAGGGCCTCAACACCATCGACGACATCCTGATGAGCGACGAAGAGCCCGTCCCCGAAAATGCGGAAGCTGAATTTAAGGTCGACAAACTCCTCATCAACCATCTCGTGGCCTACCTTCTCCGCCACATTGACGTCTCCTCCATCGGACGCCGGCCCGTCATCCGCCAAGGCTTCAACGAAGCCCAAAAGACTTTTGCCCAGCTGCACCTCAACATCATGAGGGAGTCGAAGGAATGGCACGTGGCCAAGGCAGGAAAGGAGAGGAAGCGTCCCGAGATCTGGGGCGGCCGCTGGGACGTGGAGGATCACGAAGAGGAAGGGTGGGAGCTCTTCGCAGACCACCTGATTCAGATGAAGAACGCGCTTTGGACAACGGAACCCCAGTACCTCTGCGCCTGTGGGTTCAAGCATCCGGTGGCCGGCTGCTTGTGCCCGCTGGTCTATGAGCCTGTCCCAGAGGGAGACCTTGAACTGCAAGTCGAGGTCGGTCCTCTTCCGGAAGGAGAGCCTGCGCCGCAGATCGACGTCGAACCCGTCCCGGAAGAGGCCCCTGCATCGCAAATTTGGGGCTGGAATCTTTACACGGCGGAACATTTGGAGGCTTGGATCATGGATCTGCCCGACAATTGGGGCGATCAAGATTCTGAACAGCAGGCCAATGGCAACGATGAGGAGGATGGAAACGAGGGTGCTCAAGCTCCTGCACAGGACTCGGATGACGAAGACGCCGAAATGGACTACGGCGAAGACGGCTATGACAGCGAAGACGACGATGACGACGAAGATTATGAACAAGACTCCGACTTGAGCGATTCCGATTCTGATGACGATGAGGACGACGACATGGACCAAGGTCATGTCCTGGGTCATCAAGAGTACCCTCGAATTTACGACGAAGACCTCGAGGACGACTACACCACAGTTCACGACGAGGAGCAGCAAGTTCGTGAGCCGCAGCACTACGTCCTTCATCAGTCGGAAGAGCCGCAAGATTTCGTCGATCAACAGCAAGCAGCAGAGCCCCAGGGACACGGCTTTCATCAGCGGCCAGAGGAGGACTGGGAGATCGGCTGGCAGGAAGCTGAAGAGCACGCACACGACCAAATACAGCAAGCCCAGGCCAACGTGTACGCCCCGCCTGCGCCCCAGCCGGTCTATCAGTGGCATTGCCCAGTCTATGGGGCCTCCTGGTCTCCGTTGTCTGTCCAGTCTTCGGTGTTTGCCCCGTCTCCGGTTTACTCGCTGCCGGCGATCTACTTGGCTCCCATGCCCAGGCCCGCTTTCCTGCTCGGACACATCAATGACTGGGGTCAAAGATGGCACATTGACGCGAACGGGTACCATTGGCTTGTTGGTGACTCTGATATGAGGACGTATGGCTGGGATGTGTACAGCAGGGGGCCGGTGGTGTACATCTCGAGCTTCATTGGGTAGAGGGTTAAAGGGGAGGAGACAGGGAGTTGCTCTTTGGATTGAAGTTGAACAGGAGTTCATGGTTTTCGCTGAATTGAGAAGTGTTCAAATCAAACACGACCTGATGCATGCGCCTCGTGATGGGATGGAGTGGTTGGTGTTGATTTTGCGTGGTGATGAACTGCTGGTGATAGCACATTCATCGCTGACACCCTTCAATGGGTGGAACCAACAGAGACTCATGCTCTGGTTCGAAACTTCAACCACATGCATCATCGAAGACATCCTTCTCAGGAAACACGTAGTTCAAGTCCTGGTGTTTGACTTGGAAAACACTGTGAATCGAGTCCAACGTCCAAAAGGGGTTGCCCCACAATAGGGGCACACAAACCACCCCACCCGCCACACCCTGCTGTGGCCGTGCGAGAGGCGGTGCAGATCGTCGCCCCGGCAACCATCTCAATCCGGGCAACGTGCAGCGGCCCGCCCAGCCCAAACATCGATGCCCTCCGCCATCCCGCACATCCATTATCCACAGCGCACATCCGACTTCCAAACCACCGCTCCTGTTTCCGTCCTACATCCCCTCCCCTCCCATTCAGCTCGCACCGCACTCCAACATGGCGACCCTGGAATCCCGCTTCGAGCACATGTCGGTGGCCGACGAGAACGACACGGGCAGCAAGCGGGCTCCTGCCGGTGCCGTCGTCCGCCCCAGCTTCAAGGTCGCCCTGCAATCGCAGAGCGCGAGCGCCAACGCCGTCGCCACCATCCCGACACACGCTCCCGCCAGGAAACCCCTCCCATCATCATCAGCCGTCTCCTCCTCGAGCCGGCAGGCTGACGACGCCGACGCCGCCGAGCGCAAGTCCGTCTCCCTCATCGCCGAGCCCTCCCTCCCCAAAGCCTTCCACCTCGGCATGTTCGAGATCGGCCGCCCTCTAGGCAAGGGCAAGTTTGGCCGCGTCTACCTCGCCCGCGAGCGCACGAGCGGCTTCATCTGCGCCCTCAAAGTCCTCCACAAGAGCGAGCTCCAACAGGGCCGTGTCGAGAAGCAGGTCCGCCGCGAGATTGAGATCCAGAGCAACCTCCGCCACCCCAACATCGTCAAGCTCTACGGCCACTTCCACGACTCCAAGCGCGTCTTCCTCATCATCGAGTTCGCCGGCAAGGGCGAGCTGTACAAGCACCTCCGTCGGGAGAACCGGTTCCCCGAGTGGAAGGCCGCGCAGTACATTGCCCAGATGGTCTCGGCCCTGCGCTACCTGCACCGCAAGCACGTCATCCACCGCGACATCAAGCCGGAGAACATTCTTGTTGGCATTCACGGCGAGATCAAGATTTCCGATTTCGGATGGAGCGTCCACGCGCCCAACGGCCGCCGCAACACAATGTGCGGAACGCTCGACTACCTGCCCCCGGAGATGCTCAAGCCCGGCAGCTCGGACAACTTTTACAATGAAAAGGTCGACCTGTGGAGTCTGGGGGTGTTGACGTACGAGTTCCTCGTGGGCGAGGCGCCGTTTGAGGATATTCCTGTTATGACGCAGCGGCGCATTGCGAGGGCCGACATGACGGTGCCGTCGTTTGTGAGCGCCGAGGCCAAGGATCTGATTAAGAAGGTGAGTTTTGGTGGTGCTTCTGATGGAATGACATTCGCTAACGTTTGCCTAGCTCCTCGTGCTGGACCCCGAGAAGAGGATCCCGCTGGACCAGATCCAGCAGCACCCATGGATCGTGAAGCACTGCGTGAAGAAGTGAGCGGACGAGGAGGGGAACGACATAATGAGCTGTATGTATATCAGGCGTTGGGGGCATCGGGGTTGGCGTTGGGGATCTCAAGTTATATCGTAACATTGCACGATTGCATCAAGTGCTTCTTTTCCATGGACGTTGGCTGCAGTCATCAGTTGTCGTCATTCCGTCTGTTGTACATGAATAAGTAGGGTATCGTATCCTTGCTATACACGCCCAGCCACCCACCACATGCTCTCTCCCATCACCTGTACACCTCGTCGAAGGGCCGCGTGTCGGAGAAGCACGAGTCCCATACCTGGTTGACGACCTTTGATGCCTGGGCCTCGTCCTTGCAGCGTGGCCGGTTGAGCACTGACTGTACGGCCCGGTCTCGCACGCAGTCCTGGAAGCCCTGCGAGAGCTTCCAGTTGCCCCTTGTGAATGTCTGTCTCGTCCACCTGCACTCGCCGCTGAGCATGGAAGCGCGGATCTGGAAAGACACAGGTTAGTCACGGCCGTGGAGCGAAGAAAGGCACTGGGACATACCTCTGTACACGCGGCGTGCTTCAAGTCCAGATCACCCATCCAGTCAACCTGCCAGCGCAGGTGATCCCACGCGTGGACCATCTCATGGGCGAGTGTATCCTCAAGATGCTTCCTATCGCGCATCTCGTTCGCGCAGATAAGGATGCCATGCGCAGGGCTGAAACCGCCTCCCTGGCGATGCACCTCTCCATCCTCGGTCAATCGTGCAGGACAGCGACGGCAGACGACGTTGTTCTCGTCCATGCGTCCGTTGAGGTCGCCGAGCTTGTCGTTCATAAAGCGCACGACGGGGGAGTAGCGGAAGAGCCAGTCGCGGTCGGCCTCGCAGCGGCGGCAGTCGCGCTCCTCGTTGACGCGGTAGCGGTGCTCGCGGTAGTGGAACATGCCCTCCTTGGTCATGCCGCCCGTGAGGACTTTGAAGTAGTTCATCCACCATTTTGTCTGGGGGTCGAAGCCGGTGCGTGCTGGGTCGTTGACGAGCTCCTTGGCGGGGGAGGCAGCGGCGGGTGCTGGGGGGGTGGCTTCGGATGCCATTACTGCTGGGCGCGATGGCTTTGGAAGAAGGCGACTCGGTGATTGTCGACGGATGGCGACGAGGAGTGGTCGGAGGGAGCGGATGGGAAGGTGGATTGGCTGTAGAGTTGAGAGCGACGTCAATTCTAGACGCTGGAATCGATAAGGCCTTAGCGCCCGGAAGACGTGAGCTGGAAGATAAGGAGCTATCTTCTTCAGGAGGGATTTTGCAGATGAGTTGTTACTGCGTCATCGCTACGGGCAGCCCCGCTACTAGAAGGCACCTCACCCTGAGAGCAGCGGCGACATTTCGACGTCGAGTTGCATTCAACGTCCTCATCGCGCCCCCCTCAGAATCTCCCAAGCAGTCTGCCCTTCCCGCCGGCCCAGGACAGATACATACAACGACGTGGCGAAGAAGACATAAAAGCTCATGGGCGGTTGAAGGCCCATGAGCGCATACATAAAGGGGCTGCCTACCGACATCCCCACCGTCGCCAGCGCCGGGAAGACGACGAACTGCGTCACTATCAAGATTTGTAGCAGCTGTTGCTTCTTCAAAGTCGTCGTGGTGACCCTCGGCTCCTCCTGAGCCTGCTGAGCCTGCTGAGCCTGCTGAGCCTGCTGAGCCTGCTGAGCCTGCTGAGCCTGCTGAGCCTGCTGAGCCTGCTGAGCCTGCTGAGCCTGCTGAGCCTGCTGAGCCTGCTGAGCCTGCTGAGCCTGCTGAGCCTGCTGAGCCTGCTGAGCCTGCTGAGCCTGCTGAGCCTGCTGAGCCTGCTGAGCCTGCTGAGCCTGCTGAGCCTGCTGAGCCTGCTGAGCCTGCTGTGACTGCGCCGCCGCAGGTTCCGTCGTCTGGTCTACCGCTGCTGACTCGGACAGATCAGTCGCCTCAAGCTCGTTGCTTTGAGCCAGTTCTGGACTGTAAGCGACCTCGGCCGCTCCCAGGGTGCCCATATAGGCGCAGACACAGCAGAATGGCTGCCCAAAGGCGAGGAATGTGACGTTGGTGAGGATGGTGAAGCCGTCTGCGTTAACCGAGGCTATGTCCCAGAAGTAAAGGCCAGTCGCCCACAGAACGAGGAAGCAGGCACCACTGATGATGAGAGTCGTTCCGGGTCTGTCGTAGCTCGTCGCGCTATCGGAAAACTGGCGGTAGACCTCTGCGGCACTCGGCTCGGCGGCTGGAAGCGTGTCGACGTGTTGCAGCCCTACTTGGATGGCAGTCAGCAAACATTGCTGAACCGAGTTCGCAGAATACGCACCACCTGGCGGAGGGGCCCGAGATTCTCTCAGCTCCCAAAAGGCAGTTCGAAGTGGCCACAGCGCTACGAGCGTTGTTACGATGGGCGAGACGAGCAGAAAGACTGCAAGGATCTGCCCGAAGCTGAACATATCCTCGTCCACTGGTGCCGAGGCTCGGGACTTGAAAACGCGCACCGACACCCATGCTCCTGCGACAAAGGCCCAGTACACCTGAGAGTGTCAGCGCCAACCTTTCGAGCATTCCTTCTGCACACGCACCTCTGATAGCATCGACGTCAAGAGGTCGAAATACAACCTCGCAGTCAACAAGACAGCCATTCCCAAGCTCGCATAAAAGTTCCCCCTAGCCGTCAACACCGGCTGCCCTTCATCCCCAGCGTCTGCGGACTTGAGGGACCTCCCGTCAATGAACCGCTTGGTCCTATCGCTCCACCGTTTCCGGATGGACAGCCTCACCCACCGAGACGACGTCCTCGACAGCTTGATCATCCTTGTTGTGAAGCTGAATATCAACAGCAGCATGCTCACAATAGCCGACGACCCAGACGAGTAGGGTATAGGCTTGTCGAAACCAGAATCCCTCATCCTCTGCCTCGCCACGCCAAGGCGGAAAAAACACACGGCGTACGACGAGGGACTCGCCGGCTGTGCCTCCCTCTCCTTCCCCTCCCTAGTCAAACCCGCCGCGTCCCAATTAAAGTACACCAACGGCTGAAAGGAGACAAACACAAGCAGCACCATGCCCGTCATGGACACCGTCCTCCACAACCGTTCCGTCCTGTGATGGGCGAGGTACTTTCTCAGAAACGTCAGGCCCGTCGTGTGTGTGAGGTTTGACAACCAGGCGAGGTAGACGGCGATCTGCCAGTGGTAAGCGGTGATGAGACCCTGGCCGTCGGCCCGGTCGAGGATGCAGTAGGCGCTGACGAGGACGCCGACGCCCGTCATGAGCTGGTTGTCGCAGAGGGAGCGCATACAGTCGTTGAAGGCCTTTTCAATGTCTGCCTCGGCTTTGTCTTCGCCTCGGCGGTAACGGCGGATGCGGAGGAACTTGCGGACGGTGTTGAGGAACCAGATGTCGATAGGGTTTGGGGCCCAGTCTGCTTCGGTGTCGGGTGGGCTGTTTTCCGGCTGAGGCTCGCTTTGCTGCTGCTGCTGCTGCTGCTGCTGCTGCTGCTGTTTCGCATCACCCTGGTTCGACGACAAGGTGTCCAGCTCGATCTGTTCGCTGTCTTCGTCCTCATCTACAGGTGGCTTAGGAGCGGGTTCAGGTTCGACTTGAACCTGCTGGTACGGATCTCTCTTGGGATCAAATGCAAACAGGTAGTAGCCTGCAAGCACCAAGAGGGCCAGATAAGCTGTTCCGAGAAAGCCAGCAACGACCTGCGACAGTCGATCAGCGTGACCCCAAAGGAACATCGCATCACCAGTCTGGGCCACTCACCCCTGGGCCGGAGATGTCGCCATTCGGCTCAACCTCCGGCATGTCATGATAACAATCATATGTCGGCTCTGGTGTTGACATTTCGTCTCTTCTATCACGATGACAGGAAACGATGAACAGCGGCGTAGAAAGGGGCCGTCAATTGGAGATAATATCTCGGCAAGGAGTCCATTTTGGCCCTTAACTTGAAGAAATACATCACAGCCCTAGCTAGCGGGATCAGCCGCGAACTTGGAGCGGGCAGCCTGATGCTCGAGATCATGCTAGCCGCCAGCCCATGCATACGCGCCCCGTTATGTCCAATGATTGCTAGCCTGCGCTCGACAGCTGAAATGCATGGCGTTCAGCCCAGCGATATTTGTCACCAGACATCTTGAAGAAGACAGGGGATGCCCATCAATCCTCAGGCGAGCTGCGCCTCACAGCCTTCAAGTCGCCGCCGGCAGAGGCGGGCTTGTAAGTTGAATAAGTTCAAAAACCATCTCCGGGGATTCTGCACTTTGTCGCTATTCGCTCAACTTTCGAGGCTGCAGAATTGGAGGGCCTCCTGACCTGCACGAGAAGACGAGGTTCAGATCTCGACCAGCCAGGTAAAGGAAAGTTGAATCGTATCACGTGTGCCGTCATCTGCAGTCATCTGCGGGGAGGTCACCCTACACAACCTTCCGGTTGACCCTGGACCCCCTACACATCCTCTCAATCTGCGCATCATCCGCATCCCAAAGCTCGTCCGGCCCAGCATTGATCTCCGTCCCCGTCTTGAACGTGACATCAAACAGCGGATACGACGAGATCCTCGGCAGCGAAGCCGATACAACCGTCGCCCATAAAAGCATCACCCACGCAAAAGCCATGACCAGCCCCTGCGTGACCGCGAAAAGCACCACCATCGGCAGACTAAGACGGAACATGGAATGGGGCGCCACGACGTATGCTTTCGTGTAAAACTCGGGAGGAAGCGTGGAGATAATCTCGTCGTTTTGGAGCTCCCGATTGCCGAAATTATTGGCGTTGAAGAACCATAGAGGGAAGGCGAGGATGCTGTGGAAGTGTTGGGCTAGATACCCGTATGAGACGTGCTCGTCTTCAAGCTGTTTTTGGCCTGTCCAGAAGCTTTCGACGATGGATGAGGGGGCGGGGATGTTGGCGGCTGAGTAGTCGAGGAGCCAGCGGAGGGCCTCGCGGTATTGAGGGAGGTCGGAGGTTGTGAAGGGTATCTTTTGTGGCTCGGTCAGGTCAGAGACGACGATGATACTTGAGTTGGAGCGGGAGGCGACGATATCTCCCTGGCGGCTGTGGAAGGAGAGAATGGTGGTGAGGTTTGGGGTTGGGTAGTCGGTGTTGCAGACGCCGTCGGCGACGCCGCCGCTGCAGACGAAGAGGCCGGCTTCGACAGCCCCCGAGTCTTGGCGCGGTGACAGGCACAGACGGACGCCGATGCGTGCCGAGTCGTCCCCAAACAGATCGCACTCGACGTCGGTGTAGTTGTCTCCAGTCGGATGGTTGTTGAACTCAAGTTGCATTGCAGGGACCCTTGTCACCTTGAGCAGCGGGTGGTCTCTGAAGCCCGAGGGCTGCCAGGCCGAGGTCATGAAGATGCCGCCCGAGAGGATGTAGGATGTGCACTCGGGGCCGCTGCAGTTGATGGGCGCTGCGACGCTGGAGTAGATGGGGTTCGTGACGAGGTTGGACACGACGCTGGAGTATGTGTATGGGAGCACTCGGTAGTCGTAGCCGACCGATGTTGCGTTGAGGAAGTCCACGTAGCCCTGAACCAGGGATGCGTTGAAAGGGCCCACGCCTGCTGTCACATCGTATGTGTGGGCAGTGTCGTACACCACGACGGTGGATGTTTGCACTGGCTCGTCAGAGAAGCCCAAGGTACCGTGGGAGAAGGTTCTTACGGAAGAGGACCAGTCCTGACAGCCAAAGGAGTGCAGTGGCTAGAAGGCTATCGACCATCAGCACATCTCCACGGCCGGAGGTTGGGGAAAATCTACCTCGCCAACGCGAACAGTCGAGTCGCAAACCTCGAGGACGACTTAACCAGCAACCGCGCCCTACCGAGTTGGATCGTCGAAGGCGCGATCGCCAGCATCGACGCGAACTCGAGCCCATCCGGCCGCCCGATGAGAATCCAGTACAAAAACGTGAAAGACTTCACGACAGCGACAGACGAGACAGCAGCTAAGACACCCTGCAGCGTGCGCAGGGTGGCGATGGAGGTACTGGCATCTGTCTTGAAGCTGTTCTCGAGCGGCTGGTTGTCAGCCGAGTGGACGAGCGCCCGATCAGTGATGCGGCCGTAGATGATGACGGCCACGAGGAGAGCTGAGGCTGAGACGACCGAGAGCAGCTGTAGGCCCTCTTCAACGAAGAGGAAGAGGGCGGCTCGTTTGAGGCTTTTGAGGTTCGCCATGGTGATTGAGATGTCCGTGGTCCAGAGGTTTCTTGAGGAAGAGCCTCGAGATGAAGGGACATCTCTAGATGCAACTCAAGTCGGCATCAGGCTGGGACTCTTTGCACCATGTATTCAGTGGCAACCCATTCTACAGTAGGTCATCCAGGACCTTGGGGGCGGAAAACGTGTGCTCACCAATGGCGCGTCTGGCCAGAGCACCATCGACCCCTTTCGGACACCGACCCAGCCCCCAACGCTGGCGAGAAGGCTGCGCGATGCAGGCGTGCCAATACTATGCACGCCACCCTCCATCTCGGTGCTGGGGTTGGGACTTTGAGAAGAACCAGATCGGGCTGTGGCCCGAGAGGCCGGTCTCGACCCCTCGTTCCCTGCCTCTCAGAAAAAGATCGTTGTCCGAGTCTTAAGCCCTCATGTTGCGACATGTGCTCTCTTCACGTTTCGCCGGATTCATTTGAGCATATGCGAGGGATTTCGTCGAAGTGTTGACGCCTGCTGTCCCATCGCTGGAGCAGTGACGCTCTTGCGCCTGCATCATGAGGGTACTCGCCCTCTTCTTGGCGTTTTTCGTCCCGGCCTTCGACGTGCTGCCGACGGGTGCGTGTTCCTGAAGCCCTTGGCCTGATGCCTCGCTGATATCATGTTCCTCCGCAGGCTGGGCGTCTGCTCAAATCGTCACGATACCGGCCTCCGATGTCTCGTCCTGGGGTTCTCCCGGGCCGTGCCCGCCAGTAACTCGTCATACGGCGATACCGAACTGCGAAATCGACGGCCCCTACCCCGAAGCATACGCTTGGCAGACCGCGAACGAGTCGGACGTGTCAACCTTTGTGGCCTTCACCGTCGTGACCATCTACAACACCGCAGCAGGCACTTCCAGAATCAGCACCGTGTACAACAAGCCCCCCGATGGCTTCACCATGCCCGACACCAACTCGGATGGAACCCGGGTGTGGACGTTGACATACACCAGGTTAGACACGCCGTCCACGACGGTGGTGTAAGTGAGGTGTATCCGCCCTTCGCCTCCTCTTCTGACTCTCTTGCCAGAACATACCCAACGCCGTTCGTCGACTGGCCCGACTACTACAGCTGGAGCGGCGTCATGTCCTTCACGCAACCAGGGGGGAACGCGTCGACCACGCAGTGCATCCACCAGGTGCCACTCGGAACAGCGGACCCCTTGCCCCCGACAAAGCGGTATCTGACAGCAACGCCGCCCGTCACCGACATGAGACTTGTCAACAGTGCCAAATACACGGCGGATCCTCACGGTCTGAACCATTGGCTGCAATCCACCGGCGGGCTGCAAGATCCGTACTTCATCTACGGCAGCCTCTTTTCGGGCGAGCCGCCGTTGACGCAATGCGTCGGAGCGGCGATTCTTCCTGGCGCGCGACAAGGACGATGGGCCGGTGACTGGTTCATCGAGACGACGAGCTCGACGAGCTATGAGGAGGAAACGGCGACGACGGAGGAGGGAACGCAGGGGGCGTTGAGATTGGGGCCGGCAACATCGACGGACGGTCTGCCGCCGCCGCCGCCGCCGCCGTCGTCAACTTCGACGAGGCGGAACGATGCCATGCCGCCGTCGACCTCGACAAGGCGGGAGACTGCTGTGCCGCCTTCAACGTCGATGAGGCGGGAGGATGATGTGCCGACTTCGACAAGGGCACCGGCGCCGATTGTTCCGACGACGACGAAGACGAAGACGATAGTGCAGCCGTCATCGACTGCTGACGGCCCAGGGCCAGCTTCCTCGAGTACCGTCAGACCAGGGACTGAGAGCCAGACGCGAACCGTTTCGGAAACTTCGCACTCGCAAGCTGCGGCCTTCTCCCGAACGTCAGTCGATTCGCAGGCAACGACGATCTCGCAGACATCGGCCAAAGCTCAAAGGAAGACCGCCTCCACTGAAAGCGGTAGTGCAGGCATGACCGTGGTGAACGTGGTTCAGCCCAAGCCGATCATTCTGATCCCAGTGGTGCGATCCACCTTGGTAACCACAAACGAGGATGGCAGCCTCATGACAGTCGTAGCCTTCGTCCAAGATGAGGAGGCCATGCTGACCCAAGGCGTTGATTCACCTGCGACGATGCTCCGTGCGCAGACTGGGACAAGCTTGGAAGATGCGGCATCAGAGGAGACGGCGATGGTGCAGTCGACAGATGGTAATGTCCAGAGGTCTGCTGCAGGGCTTGAGACACGGACAACCTCGAGTTCTGACAGGCCAGATCCTGGGTCGAACCATCAGACTGCAGGAGGTGCGTGGCATCGACCAGGTTGGGCGATGTTGATGCTGACTGCCATGGTCATCGCTTTGGTGTGATGGGGACGATGCTCCCCTCGATAAGCTTCTGTGTACACGCTGGAATTAATAGACGGTGTTCGATCAAACGACTTGGTGAGGTTGATTCGGACGAATTCCAAAATGTCAAGGTTGGAACAAGGTTGAAGATGGAGAGGAGGCAGGGTCGAAATCCATCCTCCGGAACTCAAGGCCGATGAGTCAGCATTTAGGTACGTACCCTCCCCGCAGTAACCACCTCAACCTGGGCAAGCACACTGAGCGACCTCCGAACCGGACTCGGCAAACCGGCCCCTCGACCGCCTCCCGGGCCCATTGTTCACTGTTCCATCCACCGCACCAGAGTCCCACAGCGCCATGGTTTTTCATAGTGTTCACAGTCGACCAGCTTGCCAGCACGCGCCTTTTGTTCGACCAAAGCCAAGCCCCCGCGACGTCGTCCTCTGCACAAACACATCCTGGCCCGGCATCGGGTCCCCACCAGCCGTCACCGCGGTCCCGCCACTGGCCCAATCCCCCTCGCTCGCGAGTCGGTAGACAAGTCCCAGCTGCATATCAGGCCAGAGTGAAAGCAAGGATCGATTGAACACGAACCTCCTCGGAACCCCCGTTCTGTCCATTAACGTCCCAAGGAAAAAAGCGACACAGACCGCAACGCCCCCGTCCGCCTGCAGATTCAGGGGTCCCGTCGACCGCCCAGAGAAAGCCAAGCACGCAAAAGCCACAAGCCATGGTGGACGAAGCAGGTCCTGCTGCATGTAAGAAGGCCAACTGCCCGGACAATCCATTTCCGCTGCTACTGCTGTTCCTCATGTCTCCGCTGCGTTCAAATGCCTCTGTCGACTGTTCTTCATTGTACTGATTGCTTGTCCTGAAGTCGCAGCAATGAGAGGTCCCAAGCCCATGACCGTGGTGCTGAAGCTGGGTGAGTCACTGCGCATTCAAATCCCCTGGGCATGCACGTTCTGACCCCTACCCCAGGAACCAGCTCCATCGTCGATGAGACCACACACCAGCCGCTGCTGTCTGTCTTGACACTCATCGTCGAGACCGCCGTCAAGCTGCGGAAAGATGGCCATCGGGTCATTATTGTGTCGTCGGGCGCCATTGGCGTCGGCCTACTGCGCATGCAGATGGACCACAGACCGAAGCACCTGTCGGCGCTCCAGGTGAGTCCCCCGTCGGACCCCTCGAATTGATATGCCATCAAAGCTCACGCCATGTCCAGGCCCTGGCGGCCATTGGCCAATGTCGCCTCATCAGTCTCTGGGACGATCTGTTCGGTCACTTCAGACAGCCCGTGGCGCAGATCCTCCTCACGCGCAACGACATAGCAGATGTAAGTCCACCCCCTGTCCATTCCCCGACCACTCACTCACCTCCCTCCAGCGTACGCGCTACGTCAACGCCCAAAACACCTTCTCAGAGCTCCTCGACCTCGGCGTCATACCCATCGTCAACGAAAACGACACCCTCGCCGTCTCCGAGATCAAGTTCGGCGACAACGACACCCTCTCCGCCATCACCGCCGGCATGGTCCACGCCGACATGCTCTTCCTCATGACCGACGTCGACTGCCTCTACGACAAGAACCCCCGCACCCACCCGGACGCAAAGGCCATCACCGTCGTCGAGGACATCTCCCAGATCCACGCCGACGTCTCCACGGCTGGCTCCTCCCTCGGCACCGGCGGCATGATGACGAAAATCATCGCCGCCCGCCTCGCCACATCAGCCGGTGTCATGACTGTCATCACACGCTCCTCCAACCCCGGCAACATCATCAAGATTGTCCGCTGGAACCACGCTCACGCCCGCGCTTCCCATCTCTCTGCCCTCTTCAACGGCGACGAGAACAACGAGGACCTGGCTCGCTCCACAGCCTCCCTTCGTCTCGACCGCCTCGAGGACCCTCCCTTGCACACATGTTTCCTGCCCTCGTCCGAGCCCATCCGGGACCGGCACTTCTGGCTACTTCACACGCTGAGACCCCACGGCACGATCTACATCGACGCCGGAGCCCACAGTGCCCTGCTGCGCAAGGCCGGCCTCCTCCCCGTCGGTGTCGTCGATGTCGAGGGCACATTCGCCGGCCAGGAGTCAGTCCGCCTCGTCGTCGTCGATCGCCTGCACGTCCCCTCCACCACCGGAAAGCTCTGGGGAGGCGTCCCCGTCGAGGTCGGCCGCGCCCTCGTCAACTACGCCTCCGTCGAGGTCGCCATGATCAAGGGCCACCAGAGCTCCGAGATCGAGGGGATCCTCGGCTACGCAGACTCCGAGTACGTCGTCGAGCGCCAGCACATCAGCCTCTTTAGAAGAGAGAGCCGCCCTGTGACGCCGAGCCTCGAAGCCCAGAGGGAGCACGCAGAAGCCATGGTCGCCGCTGGCGTCAGCGGAATCATGACGTACGAGCAGAGGATATGATTTTACCCCCCAAAATATGGACATGTGATCACGCAATTATATAGAGCCCGCGGCCAGACCGCCACGGGCACCTGGATTTACTTTTACGAGGACGGGAAAAATTTACTTCTGCGACGAGAAGACGTGCAATCCAAAATGAGACAAGTGGTATTTTGCCGCCTCCAGATTTTGATACTCCCTAAACGCCGGCCATGCAATCAATCAACCCCCCCCCTTTCCGTTTAACCAGAGGCGAACAGGGTATCTTCGTCGCGCACGTACTCGCCGCAGTCCGCTTGCCGGAAGCAGACGATGCCCGTGGGGTCGAGCCTCCGCGCCTCGGACGTGCTGCGTGCGCTGATGCCGAAGCCGAGGGGCTGGCCGTCCATGTTGCAGACGACGACGCCCGAGTGCTCCGGGCAGTCTTCCTGCCACTTGCCGACGTGGGCCTTGACGATGTGCGAGCCGTAGAGGAAGGGCATGATGCCGTTGGGCTGGGGGGAGGTTAGCTGTGTTTTTGGGTGCTAGGGGAGATGAGGGTGCACACCTTGAGCCAGAGCTTGTAGCGGGCGTAAGGGGCGATAACATCCAGAGCGGTGATGTGCACTATTGGTATGTCAGCATTTCTGTCTGCTGCGTCTCGAGGTGGATGTTCGTACGCCTGAACTTTCCCGTCTTGGTCAGCTTGCCGATGCAGGTGCCGAGAGAGAGGAGCTTGTCGCGGGCGATTGACGTCGCCATGTTGGCCATCGAGAGCTTGACATAGTAGATGCGATCCTTCTGGACTGCACAGACAGAGTTAGCCGTGCTTCAACTCTTCGGGCGCAGGATCATCTCGTACTGCGGAAGACGTAGCGGTCGCCATCGGCCTCGGGCGCAATCAGCTGCTTCAGCGACTGGCCGCAGAAGGTGGCGAGCTTGTCAAAGACCACCTTGGTCTCGGTTTCCGTAAGAGGTCTCATTTTGGCGGGTCGGGTACCGTCTGCTTCTTTTGCTGCTGTATGCGCTGGGCGGTCGCAGGACTCGAGGTGGGATGAATTGGAAGATGCTGTCGGCCGCGGCAGAATGCAAATCCCAAAAATTTCGGGCGGTGAGCAGAGGCCCGGGCCATGATTGGGCACATGCATCTTATCGGTGCCTTATCGCGCCCCATCGGCGGTCGGGCGCTGCTGTGGCCGACTGCAGGGGTCCAATCCGCCGTAGGTCAGAAAATTTCCTGGGACTCCAAGTGCAGACCGACGGACTTGTCGACCGCAGCGATACCACCAGATCGAAGCAGCCACCCCCAAAACTCGACAGCCATGGCACGAAACGTCGAGGCCGCCACCGCGGCGACACGGGCACCCAAGAGACGAAAGCTCACACCCCCGCCGGCCGACGCAGAGGACTCCGGCCCGTCGTCCAAGAAGATCCAAAAGTCCTTCATCAAGAACGCCGCAGGATGGAACCTCGAACAAGACTACGAGAGCCGGCCGTGGCGCGGCGGCAAGAAGAAGGCAAAGAAGGAAAGCAACCGCCTACCGATCAAGACGGCCGACGGACGAATCGAGCAGTCCCGGCTGGCCGAGCAGGACGACGACGCCGACTCGCTCGACAGCGACGTCGAGATTGACGAAGACGCCGGCGCCGACGGCACCCCCGAGCCCGAGGCCGCGCCCGCCCCCGAAGAGCCGCAGATCCCCGAGCGCGAGCAGATCTTCCAGGCGCAGGAGAATCTGGCCAAGATCGCGCAGGACATGAGCGAGGACCCGGAGAGCAACTTTGGCGCCTTCCGCAAGCAGATGGCCGAGTACAACGCCTCGCGCATCGCCTCGATACAGAAGCTCGCCCTCGTCACCCAGATGGCCGTCTACAAGGACATCATCCCGGGCTACCGCATCCGTCCCCACACGGACAAGCAGCAGGACGAGAAGGTGTCCAAGGAGGTCGACAAGCTGCGCGTGTACGAGCAGTCCCTGGTCAAGGGGTACCAGCAATACGTGCAGCAGCTGGCGCGCAATGCGAAAGCCGACCTCCCCTCGTCCCGTCGCAAGGGCCAGAGCGTCTCGAGCATCTCCATCATGTGCGCGTGCACTCTGCTTAATGCAGTGCCGCACTTCAACTTCCGCGACGACCTGCTCAAGATTCTCGTGGCTAAGCTGAGCAAGCGCGTCGTTGACGCAGACTACGTCCGGTGCCGCCGGGCCCTGGAGCGTCTTTTTGCGGATGACGAAGAGGGCAGGCCGTCCATGGAGGCTGTGTCGCTGCTGTCCAAGATGATGCGGGCGCGCGACTTCCGCGTTGATGAGGCAGTCGTCAACCTCTTCCTGCACCTGCGCCTGCTCTCCGAGTTCGCTGGCAAGGGTTCAACGGACCGCGTCGACGCCGCCGAGGACGAATCGGGCCCGCAGGCGCGCAAGGCCCAGCGCAAGGCAGAGCGGCAAAAGTACATCTCCAAGCGGGAGCGCAAGGCCAAGCGCGAGCAAAAGTCTATCGAGAAGGATATGCAGATCGCGGACGCCCTCGTCAGCCACGAGGAGCGCGACCGCATGCAGAGCGAGACGCTCAAGCTCGTCTTCGCTTCATACTTCCGCATCCTCAAGGCCCGCGTCCCGCACCTCATGGGCGCCGTCCTCGAAGGTCTCGCGAAATACGCCCACCTCATCAACCAAGACTTCTTCGGCGATCTGCTCGAAGCCCTGAAGGATCTAATCCGCCACGCCGAGGAGGATGCCGAAGGCGAAGGCGACGAAGACGATGAAGAGGCCGCCGCCGCCGCCGATGATGACGACGACCCCCTCGTCCGCAACACCTCCCGCGAGGCCCTCCTCTGCATCGTCACAGCCTTCGCCCTCCTCGCCGGCCAAGACGCCCACAACGCCCGGTCAAACCTGCACCTCGACCTCTCCCACTTCACCACCCACCTCTTCCGCGCCCTCTACCCTCTCTCCCTCAACCCCGACCTGGAGCTGACCTCGCACACCCTTCGCGCCTCAGACCCAGAGGAGGCTTCTGGCATCGACGCCTCGGACGATTCCCCCAAGGTGAACTTGCAGACCACCACCGTCCTCCTCCTCCGCTCCCTTACCTCCGTCCTCCTTCCCCCGTGGAACATCCGCTCCGTCCCACCGCTGCGTCTCGCCGCCTTCACCAAGCAGCTGCTCTCCGCCTCACTGCAGACCCCGGAAAAGTCCACACAGGCCATCCTCGGTCTGTTGCAGGACGTCACCCATACCCACGGCCGCAAGGTTTCTGGTCTGTGGAAGACGGAGGAGCGCAAGGGCGACGGCACATTCAACCCGCTCAGTGACAGCGTCGAGGGCAGCAACCCCTTTGCGACGACGGCGTGGGAGGGCGAACTGCTGCGGCTACACTACTCGCCCAAGGTTAGGGAGGGTGTGAAGCTTCTGGAGAAGAATGTAAACAAGGCATAGGGCACGTTATGAAGATATTTTTTGTCACCAGCGTGACTTTTTCGCATTTTGTCTGTTCCCCTATCCGTGAATGTCTCCTACTCTCACATAACCACAAGTCTTAAGCTAACCCTCAAGCAATGTCCATCCCAACTTGTTTTCATGTTCCTGCTCCACCATGACGGTCGTCTCTCGATGGTTGCTTCTTCCTTCAAACGGCCCAGCGAGATGCGGCCAGACCAGTTCCCTTCCCATGGCGAATGGGGGCCTGTTCCTGAACTGCCTTGGGTGCCTCGTATGTTGCCTTTGGCGCCTCGTATGTGGCTCTGAAGAACCGTTTGACCGGCTGTGTCTGGGTCGCTGTGCGGTAGTACTCGTGCGTGGGGATCGCAGAAGTTTCCGACTTCCGAAGGGCGGAGACCCGGACCTCCATGTCATCATCGCTGGAGTCGCCATCGATGAGCGGGTTACCGAAGAATTTGGGGTAAGCGTCCCGCAGTGCCTCCACGTAGGGGCAGGTGATGCCATGCTCTATGAGCATGAGATGGACCATGAGAGCTTTGACGGCATACTCCCTGCCCTTGTTGTCGATGTTCCTGCGGGCAGCGGACACCGTGTCTGTAACTCTTCCGAGCATGGTAGTGCGCAGATCCTGAACGCCGCCTTCGGGCTTGTTTGTGTTGTATCTGGAATTGTTGAGGCCGAAAACCGGGCGCTGGTCTTCGACGCACGAGCAGGCCGACTTCTGTTCATCGGTCATCCTCTAGATCACCGGGAAAAGTATGCCAACCCGCTCGAGCAGGCTGACCGGATCGTCACCCATCTCAGAGTCGGAGTCGAAGTCAGAACCAGTCTGGCCATTGTCGGTGATGCCCTTTGTTCCGATGTTGAATGCGCCCGAGAGGGCTGGAACAGCCCGGATCAGCTGCTGAAGTATGTCGTCGCCTTGCTGGGTAGGACCTCCAGTGAGGTTGGCCGATCTGGCGGGCTTCTCATCGACAGCTTGACGCGAAGCTGAAAAAGCTTGAGTCGCCTGTTGGTGAACAGACTGAATTGCGCTTCGCGGGATAGGTGCCTGGTGGGAAGGTGTGGGCAGAACAGGACCAGGTTGGACAGCGGCCCTGACTGGGGCGGGCTGAACAGGTGCGACCCTAACTGGAGCAGGCTGAACTGCAGGGGTTGTTCTGATCGGAGCAGCTGCTGGTCGTGATGTGTTATTAAGGAAGTCCTCGGCGGCCTGGACCCTGTGGGCTGGATCAGCCATGCGTGATGGCTGCGTGGCATACGCGCGGGCTGGAGCTGCGCGATCGAAGTCAGCAAAGATGCGAGCAAGAGTGAGCGGACCTTGACGAACCTATGGTGTGATTGCCCGTTGGATGCGAGATTCCAGCCCTTTGCTGGACAGGCCGAGGCGCGATGGGGGGAGGCGGAGGACGAGGAGCGGGCGCGAGGCGACGGCCGCCCCGATTCTTGGATCCCGATGGTCGGAACTCGTCTGCTAGCATGCGGGCAAAGCGCAGCTTTTCCTCATCAGAAAGCATGGACGACATGGTCGAGTCGGGATGGTGAAGATGTGTGGTAGGAGGTGGCAGGCAGGGGTCCAAGTCAGGGAATCGGGGGTTGAAAGTGTGATGGCGTGGAAAGCCGTTGATCTGATCGAGCCTGGTGGCAGGAGTGTGGAATGAAGTGGTATGGTATTCTCGGCCTCGCGAGAGTGATGGGTCTTGTTGTGGTGAGCCGCAGCGGAAAGTTGCGAGCGCGAGGTGAGGTGGAAGGGTAAAGAGGATTGGTGGGTGGAAGGGCTTGCAAGAGGAGAGATGGGTTGTTGTGAGATCAGAATAGAAAGGATTTTATAGGCTGGTCCCTGTTTACTGATTTCGCAGGTGATTGCACTGATGGAAGGAAGGAGCTCTTGCCGTACCTGCCTGACCTGCAGCACTTTTTCGGCAGCCTGCCTGCAGTGGGCAGGTGCCAAAATTGGTGATGCAATTATGGGTTGGCCACGAAGGCAGGCAGGAGTGGATATGCTGCCTGCACAAGTTGACCTGAGGTGCCGACTGCTATGCTGTCTTGCAAGACAACAGTCATTCGGGGAAAGAAGCCGGGCCTCGCTGGAAAGGCTCAAAGGCATGTACTGTATTGGCATCGGGTATTACCGAGAAGGCAGCGTCTTCGCCGCAACTGGAACCAGCTTCTCCTCCGCGAGCACCTTGCAGGGACGAAAGTCTGCTGCTACGGCTTCTTCCATCCACGCCACGGGAATGGGAGAGACGCGTTCTCGTACAAACTTGATGAGCGCCTCTGCTCCCGGGGCATCCTGGCGAATCCCGATAGACGACACCCTCGGGAGTCCGAGACTACTGCTCAACCGCTCTCCGCACGCCTTGGAGTATCCCACGAGACGAATGGGGGAGGCTCCGGGCGATGCCTTGGAAGCAAACGCCACCATCTGGGGAAAGTGGCCGTTGAACGCTGCGGACTGGCCGGAACGTGCCACGAAGACGAAGGCGTAGGGCTGGCCGCTGGGTTCCTCATCGGTCGAAGACACCTCCCGGCCCGACAATTCTTGGAGACGGCGGGTGATGGTGCTGAAGCCCACATCTACGAAGGACATCCTTTCCGGGGCTTCATCCAGCGGCGGGGCATCGGCCATGACCTGATCCTCCTTCTCGGCTGCGCGCTTCCGCTTCTTTGCCCTCTTGCCCTTTGATGCCGGGACATTGCGTCTGTGGTGACCTATGGGGGCGAGAAAGCTACAACAGGGGTCAGGATGTGAGACACATGAGGTCAGATGCGGGTGTAGGCGGCATACCTGCAGAGAAGCTCAAGGATGGCATCCTGATCGTCGCTGGAGATTTCAGGCCTAGACCGCATCAGTGGTGCTTCTGGTGATGTATAGGACCTTTGATCACTCACCATTGGACTGCTGAGAATGGTGTGTCTACAGAATACACCATCTTCTTCCTCATCGGTGGGATGGCGGGAGGGCCAGACGGACCGGCCATGTCTGTGTCCGCTGAAACGGGAGGCGAGGCAAGATTTTTGGTGGGCCCGTCAACTTGAAGTTGAGACGTTGGCGCAGTGTGGCTGACTGGCTGGCCAAGGTCAAGACGAACAATTTGCCCCGGCGACCGGAAAGACACAGGAAGGACGTGAAATCGTGATGTAAGACTGTGACTCGGCAGGGAAAAGAAGAGCAGACGTCGGGAGGTGGACCAAGATCTACAAGGGAGCAGCAAACGGCCCTGCAGATAAGCGAGGCACTAGTGTCAGCTGCAGGCCGGCGGAGAAGCGTCCTGTCGCCTTCAGAGAATGAGCAGCGTTTGAGGATGACTTGACTTGGCTGTTTAGATGCACCTCATGATCTGTGACTTTGCAATCGATCTTGAACTTAGGTGTCGTCCCAGGCCCTCTTGCTCGATTTTAGTTCGAAGGCGGGCTGACTCATCCATGCATCGAGAAGCGGTCCTCCGACCGAGACCGAGCCTTCGGAGGCAGTTCACCATGCCGCTTGTACATATATCCTCTCCTTTTCTCTGCCTCCAATCCTGCCCAATGCAGGGTGCCTGCTGGGCCCAGACTATCCGCCACATTGTCACGGCGGATTCAGAAGAGCGCCGACAGGAGCCTGTACTGTTTCAGGATCTTGCGATGACTACCTTTGTGGTGGCAATTTGGACACGCGGACCGAAGGCATCAACTGCCACAAACAGCCACCTTGGGATGTCGTTGGACGCCCTGGGAAGCCTCGGGATCATGTTCATATTCCCACACCCATTCTGCTCGGTCGCTGAAGTGGAATGCGAGACGGGAGACCCGACCGGAGTTGTCTTCGCCGACTGCTGCCAGCTGGTTCTGTGCTCTCGTCCCTTCCTTCGGTGAACCTGGGAAGAGTTCCTATCGAGCATCTCGAGACCCTTGCACAGAGCTATGTATCGCTCATTATTTCTCAGATGTTCATTTTAGCCCTCACCCATCCCCAATCAAAGCTTTGTTTTGCGATAGGTTGAGAGGCGGTGTTGGAGCGGACAGCTAAGATAGTTCATCTTGGATCCTATGTGCTGTCAAACTAGCCGTAATTAGTCAAGAAACACCGTGATGTCTCCTCCAGAATCAAAGCCACAGGTCACAACAGCGGAAGCTTCAAATGTTTTTCGTGAAGGGTAAGAACTTGGAGAAGTGATAAACCAGCCAAATTTCAACAGAGGCAGGTGAGCTTGGGCTCAAGGGCTTTGATTTACTTGAACTACGGCCGTTCACCTCTCCAGGAAGCAGTGTAGCCATATACAGTTAGCGGGCGGCAGTCAACCCTCCGGACCTACCCTCCAAACCACGGGCCCTTGCCATCTCCACAGCCGAAAAGAGGACAGCTAACGGCCCGCGACTTTTGGGAGCTGTCCGAATCGCACGAAACACGACGACCTCTCCCACACCACGAGACCACCGTCATCCACCTCCAAACCACCTCACAGCCTTCCGCGCCTGTGCTGCTGCTGGACTCGCGGCGCTCGACTGCATTGGCCTTTTGTCTCCGCGACTTCTCTTCTTTCCTTCTTTCAATTGGAGACCGTCTCCCCTGTCTCGACTCTCCGCAAGCATGTGGCTGAAGTCGCTTGTGTCGGCCCTGGGGCTGGCCAGCCTGGCATGCGCTCAGAAGACGCCCGATGAGGAGGGCGAGGTCAGGAGCATTGGGGTATGTTGGCCGATTCTTGCTGCTGATGCGCCATGCTGACGTTGTCGCGATGCAGCTGCGCACCCACTCGCTGCAACAACCCTACCTCGACTCGGACATGCAGAGCCGCTGGTACGACTTTGGAGGCGATACCATCATCAGGACAGACTCGTACGTTGCCGTCCCGCGACCGAAAGCAACGACCGCCGTGACTGACCACGTCCCCCTGGCAGCTACATCCGCCTCACATCCGACCGCGCTTCGCAGACCGGCTGGCTCTTCTCGAGGGTGCCGCTGACGGCTACCAACTGGGAGGTCGAGGTCGAGTTCAAGATCTCGGGCAAGAGCTCGCTCTACGGCGATGGCTTCGCCTTCTGGGTCACCAAGGGCCGGGCCGCCGTCGGCCCCGTCTTCGGATCGGCCGACAACTTCGAAGGCCTCGGCGTCTTCTTCGACACGTACAAGAACAACCGCCCCGGCGTCGTCTTCCCCTACGTCATGGCCATGGTCGGCGACGGCAAGACGTCGTACGACAAGGACAACGACGGCAAGGCCACCGAGCTCGACGGCTGCTCGGCCCGCGGCATCCGCAACGCCAACATCCCCACCAAGTTCAAGCTCACCTACTTCCAGGACAAGATGCTCAAGCTCGAGCTGCAGTACAAGACCGAGGGCGAGTGGCAGCTGTGCTTCGAGACGCGCGAGCCGCCCATGCTGCCCTCCGTGTCCTACCTCGGCTTCAGCTCCGAGACGGGCGAGCTCCACGACAACCACGACATCATCAAGGTCGAGGCCAAGAACCTCTACAACGCCCCCAAGAAGAACGCCGCCGGTACCTCGAAGGACAAGAAGTCTGGCCGCAAGTCCACAACCAAGAACGCCTCGGGCCAGGAGGGCTCCAGCTGGACCTGGTTCCTCTTCAAGATCTTCGCCTTCTTCGCCGTTATTGGTGGCGGCTACGTTGGCTACACGGCGTGGAGGACGAAGAACGACAAGCGCCACCGTTTCTAAGCTGGCAGTATAGTGCTATGGACACATGGGGGACGGAGTTGCTGTCTTGGGCGGCCGGGGGGTAGGAGGGCAGGCCGGGCCCAACGATATGACGAGGATACGGGCCACGAGGAAGCCGTACATACCAGCTTGCAGCTGGACTACTAAAATCCATCTCTGATTGCTTTTGTGTTAAGCCGGTCTGAAGTGCGGATGCATGGCACGAGTGCGATCAAGGCAAATGTAGAACATGTGAATGGAACAACTGTAATCCGGATCAACTGCCAATCAGACGGGATCAACTGCTAACCAGAGATATTTCTTGAAGGTTACTTACCTACCTGCTGTTTCAAACTTCTCTTTTGAATCCATTCTCTTTCTTTCCCCTTCATGACTTGGCGCCTTCATACGACCTGGCGTCTGTTATGACCACGCCCTGCGCTAGCTCAAGCCACCCCGGACCTCGGTGACAGCCAAGCAGCCACTTCACTCACATTGACCCGAGAATCCCCACCTCCCTCCTCCGTCGGTCACCTCTTATCGATAGACTCGATTGCCCCCCCATCTGCGTCACTCCGCAGCCCGCCCACCTCACCCAACTCCCCAAAAAGATTCCCAGAGACAAGGGCAAGCAAACAACAAATCCAGGAAAAGATCCTGACAAACCCCCGAATCAGTGAGTAGCACAAGCGTTTTCTACATGTCATCATCCAGCCTTGTCGGCCTGCACAGAACCCTCAGCCAGCTTCCGCCAGTGATCCCAGCAGTCCAGAGCTCGCGTTGCAGATCCCGGTGAGCCGATTGCACCGACTTGTCCTTACCGGGACCTAAGGTAGCACCTTCTCCCGTCGCCCCCGCAATAGCTTCAGCACAGTCGCGTCCCACGCGTGTTTCGGGCGACACGAGTGACTGGCGCTCCTGGAGCTACCTTCCCTTCCCCTTCGCACTTTCCCTAGCACCCGCCCGCGACTACTTCCAACCAGCACGACCCCCCACCACCATCTGAAGTACCCTGTCTGCCTGGGGAATTGGTGCCTCGATCCCTGCCTGCTTACCCACGAACTCGGGGCGCCGTCCACTTTCGCCCTTCCCACCCATCAACAGCTGTCACTGCTACCCCTCCACCCCCGACCCCCGACCCGGCCTCTACGCAAGAAGCGGAAGAAAAAAAATAGAGTCACGGCGCAATCAGCCTTTCAACCTGATCGCGTCTGTTCATTATTCTCACTGCATCCATTCCCCTCTTCAGATCCTTGCCTCGTTATCTGAATCAATCAAGCACCTTTATTGGAACCTCACCAGGCAGGCAACAAGCTCCCCGCAGTTACCTCATTCATCAACCACTCCCAATAGGAGGACTACAGCCTTGCCTGGGGGCTCTTCCATTCACATTCCCACCTTATCACGGGCATCGCACCTCACCCTCGTCGGCCCTTGATTCTCAGCACCCGCCTTATCTCACCCCGCAAAGACATTACATCTCTTGCAGGACACCACATGCTAATCCTGCATAGCCGCCGCCGAGCTTCCTCGCGCGACGGAGCCGACTCGCCGAAGCCTCACCATCTGTGCTGCTCGACACCTTCAAGCCAGCCAGATGGACCCGGCGACAGCTTCTCCGGAAGCCCCCGATCGCCCGGCTTCCTCCCCAGAGCCTGTGCCGACCAGGCCTAATCCATTCGACGACGAGAACAACTCTGCAAGAAAACGTCGTCGCACCTCCCCCGTCGACTCGCCCACCGCGACATCACCGCTCCGGTCCTCCAGCCCGGCTGGCCCCCAGGACCACCCCACCACGAGCTCCGACACCGTCATGGTCCATGCCGAAGACGCCGATAGCCCTGCCACAGCCTCGACGACCATGCATGTCGACCCGAATACCTCTCTCCCCTCGACCCCCGAAGGTCCCCAGCCAGCCGACTTTGTTCCCGACCCTCCGTCCTCTTCCCGTGTGACGACAATAAACCTGCGGCAACACGGTGGTCTGGATGGCGGAGTCTCTTCTCCAGACACTTCCTCGCCGGAAGCTTCCTCTCCGTCGGACGGCAGAGACCGTCTGGTGACAAGCGACCTCAACATGCCAGACGTCGACTCGGACCTGAGGCGGGACTCGGCTCCATCGGGGGACGACGATACCCCTACCTCGTCCACCCTCGGTGCCAGCAGCCCGGAGCTCGTCGAAGTCGTTGATCAGTCACGCAGCACAGAAGCTGCCGGAGCCACAAGGCCGCCAGAGGACCTGGATGCTGCCATTACCGGAGATTTGTCGAATTTCGACTTTGCCGCCGACTTCCCTTTCCTGACACCTAATGAGTCTCTCCCTCAGGTCGTCGGTAGGATTCTGAACTTCCTCGAGAGCTGTGAGTGACCATGACCACCCTCAGCATGCCCTGCTGGAAGATGCTAACTGCCGATAGCTGGGTCTGGATCCCCCTCTGGCGATGACGGCTCCAGCGATGAGAATGTCATCACATCTCTCAACGCATGGATCGCGAAGTGTGTCGTATGGTTTCAGCAACTCAGCCTGGACCGTGCCATTGCATGCGTTCAGGGTCATCAGAATTTCTGGGCTAGGCTCGTGGATTTGATTTTGTTTCTGAACCACAAGAGGTATTTGACATTCTTCGAACTCCAGCCGAACACCTTCTCATCTCTTCCCAGGCACAAGTATCCTGCCTACAGCCAGTCCAGAGCATTGGCGAATGCCTTCCTCCAGCGGGCCGGCAGCCTTGCGGCAGCATTTGTCGCTATCGACGTCAAGAATCTCAACAGGCACAGGTCTGACCCCGACTTCGCCGACGCCCCGACTCCACACATTCTGTCGAGTCACCTGCTCTCGGTATTCGCCCCCGTTGCTCGTCAATCGCGGCAACTGGCCAGCGAAGACGCCCAGAGTGCATTGCTGACCGAAGAACCCGTGGGGATCGTTCAGACATTCACGGAGGCAACAGGTGGCGGCTTGGGCTCGCTACTCAAGCTCATTCAAATCATCACCAGCCTCATTCCACGATACCCAAGGTTGGCCGACGCCTCATCGGCAGCTGTCTCGGCATCCGCGGCCGTGCTCAACGACACGATGTTCTATGCGAGCAGCGACCTCATCGGTGAGAACGAGGTCAAGGCCCGGTTGGCCATTGGCCACCAAATCTTTGAAGTCGCCGCCGATGCCTTCTCCATTTCCATTGACAAGCATCTCACTCACCTCAACCCCGGTCGGACAGAGGTTCTCGTTACCTCTCTCGGCGAAATCCTCATCCACACCCTCACCGGCGGCCACCCCAACGCCGTCGAACGTGTCAAGCAACATCGCTTGGACTATCCCGGAATCGCCGAGCATCTCATCGCATTGGCCATTTGCCACGAATGGCGCCTTTCAATACTCTGCAGGCTCATCAAGTGCAGCCAAATGCAGCTGCGTGTCACGGCAGTCAGGATGGCGAATGAAGAGCTCGTCAGAGCCTGGAAGACTCATAACAACGACCAGCCCGGCAACCGTGCCTTCATGCGGCACCTCGCGGCCCATCTGGACTCAACGCGTATTGTTGAGTACATCCTCGACCCAGCCTGTCATCCCGAAATTACCGGCCAGAGCGGTAACATCGTCGCCTTTTTCGTCGCGACAGCATACTACCGGGACGAGCACACGGACATGCTCTGGGGAAGCTTTGCGGCGGCCCAGGATCTCAGGATTTGTGACGCCTTGCAAGCTCTGGTCAGCCCAGTCCTTAATTTGTTCCAGACAGAGCACTTTGTCTACCTCTTTGGCAAGTTCCAGAACCTGCCCATCCAGGACTTCTCGCCGGCCATCCGCCAGCTGCTCGACTCAGCTTTGACGTGCTTCTTGGGTAAAGGCCAGGTCGAGTTCGACTTCCATGCCGAGAACGAAGACTACCGGTTTCTTTTGCCGAATCTCCTCATTCGTCTCATCAGGGAAGCATCCGTGGTCGGTCAGGGCGGTCGCCTTGCGAGTCCTGAGGTCCACGACGTTGCCCAAGCGAGATTCTTCGACCTCGTGAGCCGCGGCCTCCACCCCGACGTTCGCCGGGCCGTATACGCAGACTGCTGCTCGGACATTGCCGCCAAGACGCGCACGACTCTTGGTAGCATGTGGGTTCTCGCCATCTGCCTCCGTCAACCGCGGTTTGCAGATGCTCCGAGCCTCATGCAGGACTACGACCTTCCCCGGAGCATGGTCGAGGAACTCGAGCTTGCCACCCAGAACGCTAACGGTGCCGAGTCCGAGTCTGTCCTCACCGGTCTCGCCAACAGCCCTCGCATGCAGCTGCTGGCTGCGATCGTCGAGCATGAGCCATCCCCGCTCCCCGCGGATCTGTGTATCCGCCTGCTTGATGCTCTGGTCGGCTCCAAGGCTGTGAGCCAGGACGACAGGGATACCGGTTGGCAGATTCTCAACGTCGCCGGACTCAATGCCAGAAAGGGCAGCACCTTCCTGTCGACGTGCTTCACCGACTACCTCCCGCGCATCATGCCTGACCACATCCGCCCGGGCACCCTCGAGTTCGTCAAGAGAATCCTGATGAAGCACGTCAACTTCGTTAAAGGACCCGCGATCCTGCAGGACATGGGACTTATCGAAGAGCCTGAGATTGAGAATGCCGCCCTGGATGATGAGAAGAGCTTTGTGGGTGCTGGTGTCGAACAGCTTTGGAGGTTCCTCCTCTCCACTACGAATGAAACCCTGGTGGATGCCATGATACAGATTCTCAACGATATCTACGTTGAGAGCAACGTCATCCAGGAGTATCCTTACGAGCGAGCTCGCCAGGTTCACCTCCACGTGGTCGAGCGATGCATCCATCAAATGCAGAGTGCGGCTGAAGCCCTCGATGCGGACGGAAGCAACGACGTCAGTGCTGCTGCCAACTCGGAGGTTCTCAGCAACCAAAGGCGCATCTTCACACGGTCACTGGCTGTTCTGCAGGCTTTCCTGAAGGCTTACCGGTCCACCCGGCGATTCTCCGTGCCCGACCTCCGGTCGCTGATGCCAGAAGCACCCTCGCAGATTCAGGGCGATCCAGCCGACCTGAAGTATCAGACGTTCAGCGGCATAGCACAGTCCGACATCATGCCCCTTGCCATTGGCACAAAGAACACTGCCGCTTCGCTTCTGGCAACGCTGAAGGAGGCCACAGGCTTCGATAACTACCGGGTCTACTACAGGGGAAGCCCCTTCACTATCAGCGAGCAGGACATTTCTCGGTCCCTTGAGGAGCTGAAGATTCACAACGGCCTTCTTCTCGTCAAAAAGGAGCCCACCGGGGCTGATGCACCGACCAAGGGCAAGCCAGGCGCGTGTGGCCTAGAGATTAAGATCCTGGAGCACTTCCAACCTCTGTGGACGTATCTGAGTATGGAGCCTTTCTTGGCCCGACAGGTAATCATTCTTCATGCTGTCTTTCAATGCCGCACTGATCGCTAACACCGCACAGGTTTACTACTTCTTGACGAACCTTCCTGCCGACTCGCGACAGCTCGAGCTCATCAACTCCCCGTCCTCTGGTCATCAAGACATCTTCCCCAAGGGCGAGCCGTACAAATGCATGTACGCGGTCTACACCCTGGAACAGTACCTGAACACATCCCGGAAGCGCAGCGTTGCTGTTGTCGCCGGGGGCGAAGAGGACGACGATGGCATGGCCGCTGCAAAGAATGCTCTTGCACGCGCCTGGACTCTGCTTGTCGATGCCATTTCGGATGCAGACCTGCTTTCGGGCAGCGAACATGTGTTGCCGAAGCACCAGATGTCCGACACTCTGATGCAGCTGTACCTCCGCGTGCTGAACGGTAAGTGCAACCAAGACCACGGTCTCATACCTTGGAAGCTGCGCCTTCTGACACTGCTCTAGACTCGACTCTCCTGGGCCTGACCACGATTCCCGAGAATCGCATCCCCGCCGTCGGCTGTCTGATGGACCTCGCTCGATCCGCTCTGGGAACTCCGCGACATGACCACTCATGCGGTCTGATCCAGAAAGTCTTCACGTCTTTGCTGCATACGTCAGCATTGAGCAGCGAGTTTTGGGCATCGTTCATCGCACACCCAGACACAACTGCTCTGATCGAGGACATCTTGATTCACGAAAATGATCCCCGGATTCGCATGAGCGCTGTCGATGCGATCCAACAGAGGTCTTGCCTTGGATCCATGTACGTGAAACATCCTCTTATCCATCCTCGATCGGTAAAGCTAACGTACAAAGAACCTTGAGTGTCGCTCCAAGGGAGTTCCAGGATTTCTTCTGGCCGACTCTCTCCACCTTGATCAGCAAAGCCACGAGCTTTCCCGGCCAGTGCAGGGAGTTCTTCACCTTGGTCCAGACGGTGCTGAAGAGTCTCTGCGAGGAACAAAGATGGGACCTGCTGAACCCTGAGAAATTGGTGTCTGAATGCTGTCTCATCGTGCTGGATTACGAGACAACTGAGGTTTGTTTGTTTTGTCCCAATGTCTCTGATGCAGGCGACTAACATCTGGGTAGGTTCTCGGTGTACCATACGTCGAGGATACCGTGCTCGGCGCACTGGCTGCCATTGTTCACAGCATTCTCGTCCATCGCGCTCCTGAATCCTATGACTGGGAGTTCCCCCCGTAAGCTTCCTGTTGCTTCCAAAGTTGCTTTGACGCCACTAACCACAACACAGGCGATTCGCTGAGCGTCTGTTCTGGAAACACCTCTTTCCGGATAACAGGGAGGAACCCTCCCACCCTGTCCCGCGATCCGTGCTCAATTTCCATACGAGGAGCAGACTGTACACAATCCTGGTCCTCGTCACCCAAAACGACGAGTCTTCAACTCTCGATCTGGTCAAATCCTTGAATCAGTTGACTCAGTTTGACGGCGGAGAAGAAGGTAAGGAAAAGGCTGGGTGGCTGTCTTTTGATGGCATTGCAGATGGGACTGACCTGGGAGTCGCAGAGCCTTACGAGTACGAACTACCTCAGTGTCTCGATCGCATAGTCGAGGTCCGCTCCCCATGCGGCTATGCAGGCCTCCGCAACCTCGGGAACACGTGCTATCTGAACTCGCTCTTGGCACAACTGTTCATGAACACGAGCTTCCGCAAGTTCATGGTCGAAGCACCGGTCAAGGATTTGGACGCGCAAGACCTGCTCCTCGAGACGCGCAAGCTCTTCTGCAACATGCAGGACACGATCCGTCGCTATGTGGACACCAGCTCGATGGTCTCCACAATCAAGACATACGACGACACCGGCATAGATGTCGGGGTTCAGATGGATGTCGACGAATTCTACAACCTCCTCTTCGACCGCTGGGAGGGACAACTGTCGACACCGGGGGAACGTCAGACCTTCCGTACCTTCTACGGTGGCCAACTGGTGCAGCAGGTCAGTTCCAAGGAGTGCGAGCACATTTCCGAGCGGTTCGAGCCCTTCTCCGCCATCCAGTGCGACATCAAGGGCAAAAAGAACCTCGCAGAGAGTCTGCAGGCATACGTGGACGGCGAGGTCATGCAGGGTGACAACAAGTACAAGTGCTCGGACTGTGACCGACACGTCGACGCTGTCAAGCGTGCCTGTCTCAAGGATGTGCCGGACAACCTCATCTTCCACCTGAAGCGCTTCGACTTCAACCTCCGCACGATGATGCGAAGCAAGATCAACGATCACTTCGCGTTCCCGCCCAGCATCGACATGCGGCCCTACACGATCGAGCACCTGAGCGGATCGGCCGAGAAGCAGGAGCCAGACAATTTTGAGCTGGTCGGCATCCTCGTCCATGCCGGCACGGCTGAGTCGGGACACTACTACTCTTACATTCGGCAGCGTCCCAACACTGGCGAACAGGACTTCTGGATGGAATTCAACGATGACATGGTCACCCCGTGGGATCCCAAGCTCATGGAAGAAGCCACCTTTGGTACGCCCGAAGGCCGAACCTATGAGCACGGCGGTTTCTCGTATGAGAAGTCCAACAACGCCTACATGCTTTTCTACCAACGCTCAAGCATCCTGGAAGCCCAGCGATCGGCCATGCTGGCGAGCGGCGTCAAGGCGCCCCTGCGAGCGGAGACACCTCCTGACATCTACAACATAATCATGGACGACAATCTGAAGTGGCTCCGTCGCTGGTGCCTCTTTGACCCGTACCACCATCAGTTCGTCCAGAAGCTGGCGGATCGCCTCCTCGCGTCCCCGAACAAGACGTGCCCGGTGCAGCACCGAATGCAGAACCGCATGATGATGGCCCTGATCGCGGTCTATGATCAGGCCGCCACCCGGTCCAAGGACCTGGCGGGGGCCGAGCCGCTGAGACAAACCGCACAGAGCGCCGTGGAGAACTGCGATGGCTGCGCCAAGGCACTTGTGACTTACTTGTTCAACACACATGAGCCCCTCAAAGCTCTCGTGCAGCGCAACGCCGACGCCTCTGTCCGCGGCAATTCCGCGGAGCTGTTCATGGCGGCAGTCAAGCGCATTCGGGAGCACGATCCCGACACGTACGGCCTGCGCGTCCACAGTCCGGAGACCTACGACCTCGATAGTACCGTCGCGGGTAACTGTGCCATATTGTTCGACAATCTGTGGTCGCAATTCCACACCCACACGCGGTCCTGGGCGGAGGTCTTTGGCCTGGTCCAGTCATTTGCAGAGCTCGGACACTACGAGACAGCTCTGCTGCTTAACGAGGACTGGCTGTGGAAGATGCTCATGATCGTGGCCACGGACACCTCGTTCCCGGATCTCCCGGAGCACTTCAGACGACTGCACGCGATCATGTCGCGCCGTGCGCTGAACAGGCCCGTTAATTTCGCAGCGCCCATTCAGCTCATCCGGCACTTCATGTCGGCTCTTACGCCCCAAACAACGGCGCGAAGCGTCGTGGATTCCGATGATCGGCTGTCGATAGCCCTTGCCGAACCCGGCAAGCTTCTGCCGTGGTCCAAGAGCGAGGTCTTGGCGATCCGGGCCGAGTCGCCGTACCAGTCGGGCAGCGTGTTCCTTCGACGACTCCTGGACGTGGAGCAAGCGCTGATGAGCACCGAGGCAATCCTCCGCGTCTTCGCCCGAGGAAACAAGACGATGCGAATCGCGCTTCACCAGGTGTTGGTGCAGGCTTTGGACGACAGGGTCGAGGTCATGTCGATCAAGCCATATCTCCGCGGCACTCTCGTCTTTGTGGAGGCAGATCCCGTGGCACAGCCTTCGCTGGAGCTGCTCAAGTGTGCTATGGTGGCGTGCCGGCAATCCAGCAGCCAGCACCACGTCTACATGCAGTTCTTCAGGGAACTCGACAAGAAGCTGAAGGATGAGGTTCTCCCGGAGAAGCTGATCTACTGGGCTTCGGAATGGGCACCTGCCCTCCTGGCAAGCACTAACAGGCATGTCGCGGATCAGGTGGAGCTGCACCTACTGGAAGATCTCCTCCCGGACCCCCGCGAAGACGGCGATGTGCCGCTGCCCACTGCCGTCACAAGGGCCGTGAGAGAGTTCGCTCTCAGGAGCCTCAACTACCTGAAGAGGGAGTTTGGCAACCGACCAGTGACGCATGGTTCGGTCGACAACCTGCAGCGGGTGCAACAGCACTGCGAGCCGTTCTTCTCTGATGAGGTTTCCGATGACGTGCAGACAATTACACGGGAGCGCTACAACCAGATACGCGAAGGTAAGCCAGAGTCAGACACGCGAGCAGGGGGACACGGCTAATCAAGCGGCAGAAATCTACTCGGTTGTGCAGTCCAACCTGGTCGAGGAGCTGGAAGATGATGGCTCCGGTATGTCTCCGTACTCGGACCAGAGCGACGAGACGCTCGATTATGAGTGCTGACCGGGCATGTCGCCCCAGACTGGGACTCATCCGGACACTTTGAGAGCCTGGCGGAGATGGAGACGCAGATGTGACTGATTCACAGATGCAGTGAGGGGGAGGGAGAGAAGAGATGGATGTTACGCCGCCACGAATTCATCGATTTGACGAACGGCGTTGAGGCGGCCCCAGGAGGGGCCGGCAGGCAAAGAAAGAAACAGAGTAAAGGGAACCGAGCCGAGGCCGGCAGCGATGATGACCGCCCAGCAGAGGGCACATTGCATTAGCACAGGCGCGCAAGGCGTTGAGGGGTTTTGGAACAAGTCCATGTCTGTTCTATTTTCATCCTCGTCTCTTTTCCGGTTTTGGAGGTCGGTCTCTTGTCCTGAAGACGCTGGAGGTGAGGGCCAGGCTACGCGCCGGCTCAGGGTTCTATTTCTAGCAGAGACAGGCAATGCGGAGGTTGAGCCGCACATGGAATTGAGATTACTCGACCGAAGAGATGGCCCGTCGCGTGATGTGTTGGAGGAGAGTTGCGGGCGGGAGATTTGTCGTGCTGCCGCCGATGGCGTCTCGAGGTTCACGAACGAGGCAGGTGAGGTGTCACAATCAAGCTTAAGATGAGGTGAAGTAGCTTTTCCAGAAGGAGCTTGGGTGATTGTTGTGATGTTCGTGTCATCTGCCCGGGGTGGTAAGGACGGCAGCACGTGTTTGTTGAAGGGACGATGCTATTTTGAGCGGGCAGACGCTACTGTAGGGCTAAGGCATTGATCACAGATCGGCGCGCAGGGGTGGGAGGACAGGGGTGATGGGACGATGATGTCGACGTCTGATGTGGAAGCGTGGGGTTTGGGATTGATGGGTGGTTTGGGGGGGATTGGGATCATTGTAAACGGGGTGCTACTTAACGTCGGACGTGGGATGCTGCAGAGGGTTGGAGGAGAGGGAGGAAGGAGTCGAGAGGTTTCGTGAGGGGAGACAGGATAGGGATTTGGAGAGCCTAACTTTGGAAATATCGAGTGAGAAGATTGAGAGAGGCCATTGGCGACTTGATCTTGAGTCTAAATCGGTACGTACCTCGGCAGAGCCCGGCATTCGAGCAATGGTGGGGCGGGAAGTCCGCTTACGGCCTAGCGCTGCGTGACGGATGCACGTCAGTCGGGCGGGCGCTAGAATCAGCCAATCGAATGAAGGGGATGCCTTCCCCGCCCCGCGTGGAGATCGCGGGATCCTCCCGATCAAGGTCCCAAAAATAGAGCCGTAGCCGCCGGGGGCGTCGTTCCCCTGGGACAGGACGACGTCTTCATCTCAAGTGCTCTTCAGCTATCGGCACATCTGCGCAAAGACCAGTGCTTGCTTTCCTTTGGTGAACACGAGCGGAGAGGGGCGAGGTAGTAGCCGTTCGTGCTAAGTTTGGTTCCTGGATGCAACGGTTCTGACTGGCTTCATCAAGCTTACCGCCGTCGTTTAGTTTCCCCCCACGACAGCTCTTTTTTTATCACCACTGGCCCCCAACCTGCAAGTCTGCAAACGAATGTGACGTCCAAGAGGCAGCTAGCTCCCCCGGTCTGCCTTGACAAGCTTCTTTGCATGCATGCATGGGATTATTCCCCGATGACGACTGCGTTTCAGGGGCTGGGGGGTTTCATCTTTTTCGGGGTTTCAGACGACAGGCTGCGAGGTTGCACTTGAGCTGCGTCGTTATAAGACTACCGTGATTTGCATCAACTGTATCTCGACTTTTGTTCACAGCTACGCACATCATCAGCCATGTCCATCTCCAAGAGCCGCATCTCATCCCCCCTTGAGGCGGGTACGTCCATTCTTGACGTCGATCATCTCCCGGAACATCTCCATGAGGCCCTCGAGTATGCCTCGCGCCGCCTGGCGAGAAGGTCAATGCACGTCTCCCTCGTCCTCGTGAGGCGGGACTACCAACTTCCCCGTGCGCCTCCCTCCCCGCCGACGCCTTGCTCCCCGGCCTTCCAAAAGTCCCCCCTTTCGCCACGTCTCGCTCTCGCCTCATCCTTCAGAAAGCTCGTCCGCTCCGGCTCGTCAAAGTCGGTCAGCAGCCCTCTACCTTCGCCTGCCCTGGCGACAGAGTCAGACCCGCGCTTCCGCCCGCTCGCTTCCCATCCTACCTGGCCCGTCACGCCGAGAACGCCTCTCTCTCCGCCGCCGATGACGCCGCTTCTGACGTCTTCGTCCATTGCGTCAACGGAGGCTCATGAGGTGTGCACGCCGCATCCTTTTGGGATTCGCCTCGTGTACGCCGATTTGCTTACGGAGCGGCAAAAGGCTGTGCTACGCCAAGTACTTGAGCGGACTGAGAAGAAGTTCCACATTGGGTGAGTTCGCCTCCTGCTCCTGTTCAACGTCATTGTACTGACCTCCCCAGCGCCGGTTGGCTCCCCCTTCCCCTCGATCCCGCTGCTTGCGGCCTCTCCACCGCCGTCACGAACCGCTCCCTCCTGCAAAATGACCCTCTCTTCTCCTCCGACGGTCTCACCCTCGTGCCTCTCGACAGGTTGTACACCTTCAAGGCCGCGCTGTCGAGCTATTCGCGCACCCTATCGCCACTGCGCCTCGAGGATGCCGTCGACGAGCTGCGGCGGCTCGTGCTCTCGCGCAAGGGAGCAGTGGTTGCCCGCGCCGAGCTGGCAAGATGGTATGATTGGCTCAGCTTCTCGGACGCGTCCCTCACAGATGTGAGGGGCATGTATCGACGAGCATACGGCGGGAAGACTGGAGCAGGTGGTGTCGAGGGCGTGCCGCACCCGCCGGTGGAAGAGGGGGAGAGCGACGGAGAGACGGATTTCGAAACGGATTCTGCAAAGGACGAGGAGGGCGCGCTGCCTGGGGACAGAGAGAACACGCCCCTGGCACGGACGGTCGAGGTGTGTCTCGCCCCTGAGGCCGCGCCGGCGAAGACACCACCGATGCTGCTGAAGCTGCAGACGCAGTTCCCCGCCCCAGCCGCCGCGCGGGACGACGTCGTCATGATCGGCTTCACGCCCATCACCGGCCCGCGGCGGGATGCCGACGACGAAGAGGTGGTAACTGCCCGGCCAGGGCGGGAGAGCAGACAGCTCTGGAGCCCGACGACTATTGCCGAGGTTTTGCACGACCAGGCCCTGGCGGGAGGGCGGTCGCCAATGGGACCGATGACGCCGAACGGGTATGATGACATCTCGCCCATCACGAGGGGAGAGTGGGGGTTCCTGATGGTCGATGGAGGGGTGAAGCAGGGGATGAAGACGGCGGCGGTGGTGACGTGTTAGCGTAGTTGTAGTTGTCTCACGACTAAACGCATTCATGATCAACCTGCTTCAGCGCAAAATATGCCGTCAAATTCATGGGTATCATGTAAAAACTTCCCTCTCTCTACCATCCATACCGCCCCGAAGCCTCCCTCTTGTTCGACTTTGCCTGCGCGAAACTCTCCTCGAGAGCCTCGCGCTGGCCCTGCACGGCACTGACGAGTTTGCGCAGGTTGTGCTTTCCCGGTGCGATGGCGCGCAGGGGGTTGTGGACCTGCTGCTCGCCGGCGGCGCGGATGGTCTCGTTATGGCGGTACTCTGCGTCCGTGTCGAAGCTGATGACGCGGGCGGCGGAGGAGTCTGCCCCCGTGTGGCCGGGCATGCCGCCGCGGCCGAAGAGCTCCCGGCGCGCGGCGGCGGAGAGGTTCATCTCGTCGGCGATGGTGTCGAGGGAGGTGGCTGTTGCGCCGGTGGAGGGGACGGGTTGGGAGGCCCAGGAGGATGTATCGGCGTAACCGTCGTAGGAGGCTGTGGTGGGTTCGGTCTCGAAGAGGGGTTCGTAGACGGTGCTAGATGCGGGGGTTGGGTCTGTGTCGGCGTCGGGCTCACTGGCGATGGAGAAGAGGGAGATCTTCTTGGGTGGTGCTGGCGCGGCGGGTGTCTCTGAGGAGGGCGCGGCGGTTGAGTCTTGCGCTGATGGTGGCGCTTGTGTTGGAGCGGGTGCCGCAGGTGTCTTCTTGACGGGCTTCTTCTTGTTGTTTCTCGCCACCGACAGGGGCCTGAACATCATGGGCTTGCCCACGAGCTTGACCTCGTCGGCGGGCTTCATCGTGTCGGGGATGGACGGCTGTGACGTTGGCGCCGGAAGCTCAAAGCCCGAGTCTGAATCTCCCCCGAACAGCCCCGAATCTCTGCTGAAGCCAGCCTCGGCGCTGGTCTTGAGCTGGAAGGCTGGCCTCGCGCCACCGGTGGGCTTCGGCTTTGTCCCCGCGGCGTTCTTGGGCGGCGGCAAGAACGAATTCATCCCGCTGAACCGACCGCCTCCCCCCGCGCCTATCTTTGCGCGCTTCGCTGGTGGTCCATCGCTGTCGGCTGGCTTGTCTTCGGGCTGGATCTGGGGGAGGTTGACCCTGATCTTGCCGGGGTTGGATCTGTCGACGACTTTTTGAAAGGGCTTCTTGCCGGTCGCGGTGGCGGGGGTTGGTTTTGGGACGGGCTTGGGGGCAACTTCTGAGTCGGACTCGGAGTCGGAGTAGTCTACCAGGCCCATCTTGGGCGAGTCGAGATGTTGTCGGGGAAGTAGGAGGGTGGTGGCGATGGAGAGAGTGACGTCGGATGTCGAGAAATGCAAGGCTGCGATGAGGGAAGAACGAAAGTGGTCTGTGCGTTGATGGCTCCATAGCGGGCCCAGACCTCCTGGCACCGCTGGGACAGATTCCGTGAGCGAATCCAGGATGCAAATCGCCGTCTCCGATCAAACAGTGCTTTCGATGGGCTTCAATCCCGATAATTGCAATGGATCTCTTGAGCCATGTACGTTGGGCTGAGATACCTACCTAGGTACTAGTAGGTACCTGTTGCTTGGATGGCGTGTGGCGCTGTCCGGTGGTCACAGAAGCCTCCGGCAAAACAACGTCCTCGTTGTGATCCGAAAGCAAGCCACGATCCATCCTTTCCTTCGCCCTATATCACTCATTCCATCCATTTCGTCCTCCATCGTGAGCCAGGGTTGGTGTGAGTCCTCGACTGCAAGGCCTCGATTGGCTGGGTCATCATGGACAGCCAGTCCAGGTCATCGCTGCTAAAGTTGGCGGAACACGTCCTCCTGAAGCCTCTGCGTAACATTGCCTGGGTGCCAGTCCGTAGCCATATCCATCAGGCTGTCCATAGCTAGGTCGTGCGCCCCCAACTGGACTAATGAGTTGTATGGCATGTCGGCGTCATCGGAGGGAGACAGTCTCTCGGTGAGGTACTGGATGAGGCGGACGCGGTCGGTGTAGTCCACCAGTCCCCGTTGGAGGCTGCCCTGGACCCAGTTCAGCAGGTAGTCGCGGGTCGTGTCCGGAGAGTTTTTCATTGTGAGTGCTTGTTCATTGGTGAGGCCGAGCTTGCTGAGGGTGGCCATGACACCTTAATTCATTCCCACGATGTATAAAGTCGGACCGAAGAGCGTCTGGAAATCTCTGTCGGAGTCCTTGGCAGTAGTCGCGAGGCTGGGCTCGGTGTCATCGTCGAACTGCGCATTTCTCTTCCTGCCGGTAGTCGACTGTTCCTCTCGCTGTTGTGGACCTGTGATTGGTAGTGTCTGTGAGGTCGTCTGCGTTTATGTGACGGCTGAAAGTATCTGCCAGCAGGCGCATCATGACCAAATTGTTCTCCCGGTCTTGGACAGCCGGGTTTGGATTGCCGGGAATGTTTCGATTGCTGAGGTCCTTGAAGGTCTGATGAAGGCGTCCCATGGAAGTCATTGTGATTTCGCGTGAGTCCATGCTGGTAATCTCGTCGGGAAGGTCCAACGCCTGCGAATTCTCGGCTTCTGTCATGGTCTTGAGCTTCTTAGCCTTGGGAGCGGCTCGGCGCTTATAGGCTGTCGGAGGGGGGGATTTCTCGTTGATGAAGTTGCCATAATCGCTGACGTTGCCGTCAGCGGAGTTGTTGAGGATCCTTGGGATCTTTCCCTGCAGCATGGAAAGCAGTCCATTGGGGACCGCGATGAGGTCACGTTGGGCAATGACTCTGTCGCCGTAGTGGCTCTTGAACTTTGCCGGGATTTGACATCCGACTGGAATGAGCTCAACCAGAGTCCGAATCATGTCGATCAGCTGCTTCTTCGGCTTCTTGTCGTCCGTTGTGATCCATTTTCTGTAGCTGGGAAGGTTTCCAAAGGTCCATGGGTTCTTGCACGTCGGCTTGGGCTTCGTGAACGAGTCGACCGCGTCCAGGCTGGTGTAGATTGCGCGCAGGGAAACGTAGTCCGTGTGGCAGATGTATCCTGAGTTGACTTGGTGCGCCTTCTCGAGATAGCTGATGAGTGTTGTGCGTATCTTGTCGAGATTCCAAGTGTACTTGTCGTCGCAGTTGGCTGGTCTGTCGGTGGTGATAGCTGTCCCGGTAGATGCCTTGAGTTGATTGTCGAGATCTCTACCGACGCGGATCTCAAACTGTTCCTTTGGGTGGTTCTGCCTCCCATTGTGGCTGGTCGTGATGTAATATAGCTGAGAAGACTGTGACGAGGGAAGTGTATGTGGGAAAGATGTGGAATGGATGGAGAAAGGTGGGATAAAGTTTTCGGTCTATGAAGGGAAAATTGGTGTCCTATTTATACGAATAACTGTGTGGGAAGTTGTCGTACCTGCCGTTGTTGAGCGAAGTCGTCAGGCAGTTACGAATTTGCAGGTAATTGCCCGGACCGGTTACGTCTGGTGCCTTCCAACCTCTGTCGACGGTTGACATTCTCAGTTTTCAAGCTTGAAGACTAATTGTGCATTCGCGTTATTCTACATTCAAACTACAGCACTGTGGCCGCATTAGAGCCTTCCTTTTCCTTCCCCTTGCTGTTATCACCCGGCACTTGCGGCTCCGTACCTGCTGTCGCGCTTCCTTGTGCTGGAATCCCCGGCGTTGAAGAGCCAGCAGTCGACTTGCTGGTGGCGAAGCTGGGAAAAGTCGACAGGCTCTCCGAGCTGTTCTTCCGGGTCAACGCTGTAGGCGAAGTGATGCGAGAGAGGGCTCTGCTCTGCGCTTCTTCCTGCCTTTCTCTCTCGCGCCGTGCCCGTTTCTCGAACCTCTGGAGAGCGATCACTTCGTCGTTGCTGGCGTTGGTGGCTTCTTGCCTCTTTTTGAGGTCGTTGATCTCGTCTAGAGCAGTCAGACGGTGTACCTGGTAAGCGAAGGGAATTTTCAAACGTACCTGGGCCTATGGTCATCCTGAAGAGAGGTAAGACCGGCTTGTGGAAGACGTTGAGACACTCCTCGAGCACCCAGCCGCTCCCCAAGATGGCGTCAAATGGCGCGCTGTCGTGGATGAGGAAGTCGCTCGTCTGCGTTCGTGCCTGGTTTTCCGAGTACCAAGTGACGGAGACGCGGCCAAGAGGCTTGAACGGCTGTCCATTAGCCCCGCGGAAAGTGCCCAGCGAGGCGTCTGGAGTGAAGGGAACAGAAGCCATTTCCAACAAACGAGTGCTGATCCAGTTGTCCTCGGCGCCCGTGTCAATCTTTACTTGACCGCGAGCCGGTTCGACGCCGCCATCTGGACTCACTGGCAATACCACGAATGCGAAGCAGAATGGGTCGTTCCTCGGCTGACTTGCCCATGGGTTGGCTGCCAGAGTTTCGTGGAGCTTAGCTCTCATAGCCTCGATGTTGGTATTCCTCTCTGTCCCTTGTTCCCCTGAAGCAGCCTCCAGTGGGTATTCAAAAAGCTCGGCCATGACCAGTAGAATCTTGTGCATTGACTGCGTCGTCGACTCCAGCTGAGAGACTTGTCTTCTGTACCAGTTTTCAGCAAACCTCCTTGACAATAGGCTGACAGAAATGTGAGTTGAGGTGAAGTGACGGAGGCGGCCCTTACTGCAGCGAAGTCCGATGCAGCTGATTTATCATGAACTCGAGGTTGTCGATGGCGGCCTCGGCATCTTTCAAAGCGAGCGCTTGCGTTCCGAGGTTCCTCTTAAAAAAGGATGACTTATGTTCTCGGAAGTCCAGGAGCTCCAGAACTGTCCGAAACTGGCTTTCCACCCCGTACGAGTCGGAATTCAGCGGCGAAGATGATTGCTGCCCCCTTGAAATCTCATTGTAAAATGTATGGGCGAGTTCGAGTCTCGTCATGATGTTATGGAACTGATCAGTTTCTTGGCGACTGAGGCTTTTGGTCATTATAGCCTTGTGGAACGCGTCGGTGAGCCCAATGATGCTCGCCGCCACACTTACCCCTTCCATCTCAGACGTTCTACCACTTCGGTCGCGGAGTGCTAAAGGCTTTGCGGTTGACCGGGGGGAAGCAAAGGTTTCGAATCTCAGGGGCTGGAGCTCCTAATTATCGTGAAGCATATTGTTCTGGCTGCCGCACAAGGAGGTCGAGTTCTAGAATTGGCAATGTTAGTAGGGGAGTGATATGCTCAGCCGCACGAGGGGTCATGCAGGTTGACGTGGCAGTGGATGATGTGAGGCGACCAGTCGTCTTGCGCCCAGACAAAACCCCTATGCCCATTTCAAAGCTACTCAGCCTGATCCAGGTTTGAAATCCATCAAGTTCACCTTTCCCTGTCTTACCTCCTAGATCCTGGCGCTTTCTCTTCCACCGTCTGCATGTCTGGACAAAATCACACAGCAGACAATGATGGCGACGGGTATTGGAAGCTCGCACAATTCATGGCGAGATCTCCCGATCACGCCATATTTCGCGAATTCAACGCCCTGACTATACTCAACCTCTTACGGCTTCAGGCGGAGCTTCAGGAGTTGGAAGACGAGGTCAGGGACGTGGTGGAGAGCGATAGGGACAGTGAAGAAGGCGACCAAATCAAGTACTGGAGGAGCTTCAGTCACATGAAAGACATGGCGGAGACGAGCGATTCAACTCGGCTCAAGCTTCTGGTCAACATCGGGGACAAGCTTGAAAAATATCGTACGCTCAGTGCTCCCTTCTCTTTCCCCTGGCGTGAGAAGATACTCACAGTCGATGACGATGTAGACGCAGCGCTGAAGCAGGTTATGCTCATGAAGGAGGCCGCGAGACCAACGGAGTCGGCCCAAGATTTTCTCAGGTTGTGGCTCATTCGTGACAATCTGGGGGGTAACTTCCTGGAGCGCTCTGGCATTGAAGCAAAGGTTTGGGAAGAGGCAAACAGAGACGATCTGATCCTCCTCCAACAGACCGCCGCCGGGATGGACAGGCTCTTGGATCTGTACCACTCCACGGTCGGGCGTTTCCGGAAGGTATCCAAACTTTTGGTTTCAACATCAGGCCCCTTCGAATCAGAAGTTGGCTGACTTTCCCTGTGGCTGTAGTCCAAAACCAAAGACGGCGTCCGTGAATACAGCACGAAGAATGTGTCTCGCCTCGGGGAGGCGCTGGTCGTGGCGCTGTCGGCGGTCCTGCCCACCGTCGCCATCCTGGTGCTGTACTTCATCCCCACCATGATCTGGAGAATCGTCGGGGTGGTCATCCTGACTTTCGTCTTTGCGACTGTCATGGCTTTGACAACGGGGGCGAAGAAGTCAGAGGTGTTCGGAGCAACGGCTGCCTTTGCGGCAGTCGAGGTTGTATACATTGGGAGTACAAGTTTCGGACAGGGGTGAGGGGAATCTCAGTCGATGACAGGTCGTGAAGAGTAAGGGGATATTGATGAGCCAGAGCAACGAAGCTGAGGGCTGCTCGATCCGAGTGAAGTCATGGTTGAATCCTTTCCTTTCCTGACCTGCTTGACTTCTACAAGATAGCTGCTAGGTGTCATTGTATGTCCAGCTGGAGTGACGTCGGACGTTGATCAACCATGATCGGGGGACATGATACTGTCATGGTTCTTCTTTGATGGTCGTCGTTGGGTCTTTGTTTTTCCTGAACCTTCTGCTTTGAAGCCACAAACAGTTGACAGTACAGTGCCTCTCTACATGTATTTACACGGTACTCACAAGCCACCAGTGACACCTGTTGACCCACGTGCTGCGCCTCACCTCGGTGTTTCCAGCGTCCTTGCCCGCTGTGGTAGGTCCCTGAGCTGGAACCCCTCGACTTTCCGAGTCTCCATCCCGCGTCTTGACAGCCTCGCCAACTGCACACTCGATTTCCACTCCAACAGCCTTCACATGCAGGCAATGTGAAGCGCGACCAGCTTGCAATGGTCGCACCTCATCTTTCTACTCTGCAACAGCTTTAGTGATACCCAATCCCGACCTCAACACCGATACCCCGACCGGCGACCGAATGACCTCCCGATACCTCTCCTCCCACCCCTTCCCCCACCATGTCCGTCATCCAGAGTGAGGAGTGAGTTGCGCCGTTTCCTGCCCCCCCACGATACTCTCTTCTGACTTCCCTCCTCCCAGCCTCCTCGCATACCAGCTGCGATGCGCGTACCTGACCGAAATCGCCGACGGCGTCGGCGAGCGCCTCATCGCCCTTAACGAGGGCTTCATGAACTCGGCCGCCTTCAAGCAGGTCGGCTGGCAGGGCCAACCTGACCTCGTCAAGCGCTGCTACTCGCCTCCGATACCCACGGCCATTGCTTCCGAATACTTCCAGGCACCGCGCCCCGTTGGCGTCACCCTCGAGGACGAGCCCGACGATGGCGGAATGCTGACTACCGGCGGCACCGACACATTTGGCCCTGGCCTGGCGACACGCCGTCGCAAGCGGAGGGAGACGCTGGAGGATGACGATAGTAGCGATCTTAGCGACGAGAGCGACGACGACGAACCCAGCCAGCGCGCTGCCCAGCAGATTCGCTTCGCGAAGATGCCTGTCCGCCCCCGCGCCGGGTCCAGTCCCATCCAGTCCTCGAACCTGCGCCAGCAGCCCTCGTCAACAGCCTCGCCGCGCGCCGCTCCCGGCACCCGCCGTGGTTCGCAGTCAGCACTCGAGGTCGTCAAGGAGCGCGCACGCAGAGATACGGTCACTAGCAGCGACGTATCTTCCGAGAACGAGTCAGATCTCACCACTGTCCAGAGGCACCGCGAGGCCGCTAGAGCCGCCACAAAGGCCGTCAGGATGCAGGCACGGATCAATGAGGAGCCTACCGAGGGTATCAGCCGAGCCGGCACAGATCTGCTCCCAGAGGAGCTTGAGGAGGACTCGGACGGTTCCGACATGTCAGCTGGCTTCCTTGAGAGCATCGATTCAACCGGCATCCTCGACGCCGTCGAGAACCCCGGCCAGCAGGCCGCTCCAGAGCAGCACATTGTTGGCACGCCTCCCCGCCAATTCACCCGCTCGTCCACCGTCCGCAAGTCGCAAGCCCCACCACGCATCCTGCAGGCCCTACCGCCGCCGCGGCCCATGACCATGATCCGCCCCGTGAGCATGATCCAGCCTAAGAGTCTGCTGTCGGCGGCACTCAGGGCCCGCAAGACCAAGCCGACTGTTCCCTTTGAGAAGTACGCCACGCTGTCAGGCCAGGGCGAGAACAATCCAATCGCAGTTCGCATCTTCCCTGCGTCGTCGGACGACCCCGAGACGCCCTACGAGGTGTTGATCCGACGTATGGTGCACCACGGCGAAGGTGGCGACCGGCCAGTTACCGTAGCCGATCTCATCGGCCTCAGCCTGTGGCGCTACATTGACGCCAAGCGCGAGCCGCCCATCCCAGCAGACAGACAGAACACCAACTGGTGGGTGCTTCGCATGGTCGAGGAGGACGGCGAGATCGACGATGATTTCCCGCCCTTTGACCGCACAAAGGCCCTTTCCTCCTTCACCACAGCCAACAACCGTGGCGCAGGACGCATGAGGGCCAACTCGAAGACGTACGATAACTTCGGCCTCGTGCAGGCGTCGCAGGCGGAGTACGAGCAGAACCAGGCAGTGACGCCGCAAGAGGACGAGGAGGTTGCCGGCGAAGACGAAGACGTCGGCGACCAGGACACAACACCGCGCAACACGCCTCAGGTCAACGTCTCGTATATGGAACAGACGCACCCGCGGCCCAACCCGGTGACCAACACGGCGTACCGCCAGCAAGCTAGCTTCATGTTCGCGGACGCCCCTCAGGCACCGACGGCCGTCTCCAACACGGCGCGCGGCAAGCAGAAGCTGCTCAGAGTGCATCTCTTCTCTTCGGACGTGGCACCAGGCCAGCTTGTCACACTAGACGTGACGACGGAGACGTACATGGCCGAGGTACTGGATCTGGTATGCCGCAAGCGACAGCTCGACAAGGCCAACCACGTCCTCAAGATGCCAGCCGGCGGACCTGTCATCATGGGCGACGCCAAGGTGTCGACGATTGGCACACAATCAGACCTGGAGCTGCACCGCCGACGGTTCGCAACAGACGGCCCCCTGGCCATGACGGGCTCCCCGAGCAGCTCGTCGCCCAAGCTGCTGCCATTCGCCGAGGGCTTGGCTGCCCGCAAGGGCAAGAAGGCGGTTGGCGGCGCCGGACAGCACCCACTCGCGCAGGAGGCGGTCATGAGCCGTCAGGCCGAGCTGACGGGCACGCACAAGTCATGGACAGTCTGGCGAATGCGGACGGTGCGGATGATGACACAGAGCGAGAGGCGCTTCGAGGTTAATGGCGAGTATGTGCACATCAAGCCTGTGACAGCCCGCGATGGCAAGACGACGACGGCGCATATGTCGCAAATTATCGGTTGCAAGATAGCGTCGAAGCACCCGAGCCAATTCAAAGTGAGTGTTCCCCTTCCCTTTCCTGATTTTGGTTATGCTGACTCCTGGATAGCTCATGATCTATCGGAGCGATGAGACGAAGCGGTACGACTTTGAGGCGCGGAACCCGGCCGAGGCGAGTGAGATTGTGCTCGAGCTTAGGAACTTGATCGGACAGGTGACGAGCTGAGGGCGTGAGAAGCAGGTGATGAGACAATGGGCATCATGATGGATCGTGCCGGCACACGGCGCACGGCGCAATGGATATGCAGAGGGTGGCTACACAGCGGGATTCTGGGATGTGGACGGACCTGGCCTGCCTGGAATTTTCAGGTCTCCGCGAAGCCCGACGAGATCACATCAGGTAGCTACCTACATTTCACCAACAGGGCTATGGATGCATAGCTTGCGGCAAAAATCTGTTCCACCCGTCAGATGCCTTAGCTCACTACTGGATGGCGGCGGCCATGGCTGGCTGATTTGTGCTTGCTGTTGGGTCTCAGGTCGGCCCTGCAAGGCGTTGGCAGGGCCATCGCCTCAGCCGTGTTCACAGCCATGTTCACAGCCGTGTTCATAGCCGTGTTCAAAGTGTACGTCTATGCCGAAGAAGTAATCGAGACTGTTTCCTTCAAATGGAATGTTGTTCAAGAGATGTAGGGGGCGGTGAACACTCCTCACAACCCTGGCCACCGGCATCGCCCAGTTGCCAAATGCCCAGCACTTCCTCTTCGTGTGGAATATATAAAATACCTTGCTACAGGTAATGTACAACCTTATTCATTCTGGCTTGGGCCGTAATGTAGCTATCGTCTTCGGGGCCTTTTGAACAGCTACACAACCCCCTACGCCTCCTGTTCATGTACCTGGCTCCATTGTGGCAATTGACTGCATGGTGTTCTTGCCATGAACAGCGTTCCGGCTACCTCAGGTCTTTGGAGGTGCCGCTTTGTTTTTCTTTCTCTTCTTTCTCTTCTTCTGCTTCGTCTTCTGGCTTGCGCCAGAGTCTTTGCCGGCCCGCTTGGGTGTATCTGAACACCCCCTCCGCGCCTGTCCTGGAGGTACTGGTGACAGCTTTTTTCGCGACTGAGACAAGGAATCAGTCTCTGTCGTGAGAGGGCTTTTCGATTTCTTAGTGCCTGTTCGATTGTTCGACGTTGTAATCGATGTCGAGGTGTGCGAGGTGACCTTCAATATTTTCCGGTTATGGATCCCATTGGAAACAAGCGGAGGCTCCACAAGTGTCGACTTGACCTTGGCTTGCTTGACGGTAGCCTTTGTCTGTGGACTCAGTTGGGTACAAGAGTTCATGTGCTTGATATTGTTCTTATCGTTCGTCGGCAATTGACGAGTAGCTTGTACGGTATTTTGGGGTAGAATGATGAGGCATATCCGTCTTTGTCCCAGATCAGTCATCCGTTGTCGAAGGAGGTTTTCGAGCTGCGAAGTTAAGCTCGTTTCAGCTCTCTTGAGCCATTTCGTCTTCGATTTGCAGTCCTTGGCGTATTCTTTTTTCCATTCGTGGCTTTCGTCAGTCGGCCAGAACTGGTACGTGAAGCCCACAGCTCGCTTAACAGTGGGATGGACGATGTTAATCTTGGGTACGGCTCGGCCACCAAAGACGCCAATAAGAATTGGTAACTCGATGAGCTGCATAGTTGTACGACCCTCCGGATTGAAATGTGTGGGGGGCGGAGGACAGACAATTGTGACAAAGTCGTCGGCAGTGGCGAACCACGCGAAGAGTGCCGACGCACCCTTCATATACTTCGATATCGCCTTCTTTCCCTTCTCCAGCCTTAAGGGATTATTGTCTTCCAGAAGCGGTCCCATTGCCATCGACAGGGTAGTCATCCCCCGACTAACCGCCCATTTCCGTGCCTTGTCACGCAGGTTTCCGGTCCAGAAGACTTGTTTATTTCGAGCCCATGACGAGAGCAGCTGGTTCGTGAGCTGTGACAACTCGGAAGCTGTTAAAAGCCCCGATAGAAGTGTCGATAGGTTGGGAGGTATGGGGTCAAGCGGCTCAGGTCTTGCGGGGGCCGTGGCAGTCGCCATGTCTCAAGATGGCCAATATGCATTCGTTGAAGATGTCAGTAGAGCTGAGGGATCTCATGCTTGGATAGATCGTATTTGCATGCATACCTCTTCGCGGCTGATATACCTGGTGTGGTCGTGGTGGTCGGCGATCATCCCATCTTCGTTCCCCGAATGTCAAATCCTAGCACCATTTTGCATGGCTAACTCAACCACAAGATTTGGTCCCAAAGTTTAATATCACCCTCCCCTCACGGAACCACGCACCACAAAGGATCACCCCACGGAAGCACTCCCATGTTGTCATGGCATGGAGCAATACGCAGATTCAAGTCATGAAGGTGAAAGATGGATCCTCTATCTCAAAGGTAGGCGGGTGGGAGCCAGTCGAGCAGGAGCCAAACAGTACTGGCTTAGTCAGCTAGACAGCCAAGCAACTCCCCTAGGCGACGTCAACAAGCTTTCGACCTCGACCAACGTCTTCTATTTCCGAACAGCCACACGCCCTACCCATCACACGATCGCCCCGATGAGACCCCGCTTATTGCGATGACGAGCCGGACCACGTCGCCGCGGCGGCGACACATACTGTCGTCCATCAACCCCGAGACGAACGACGCAAAAAGCAGCAGCAGCAAGCGCCGCAGGACATCGCGCAGTCCCTCGGGAAGGCATGACACTGAAGAGACGGAATCACGCAGGTCACGACGCAAAGATGACGGGGAGGCTACGAGCGATCGCGGGCAAGACGGCGACGGAAAAGACAAGAAGCGCGACTATGGGGACGAGCAGCGGTCCGACGACGAGTGGCGCCCGCGCTCCACGAAGTTTCGCTTCAAGAAGCGCTCCCACCGGGACCGGCCCAAAGAACCCTCAACCTCTTCACGAAGCCACCGCAGCCGTCGCCGCCATCACCGCTCCCGGTCCCCGACGCCGACAAACCCCCACGAACCCCGCGCTCTGTCCCCCGACACGGCCTTCCGCGAGTCCCTCTTCGACGCCATGGCCGACGACGAAGGCGCCGCGTACTGGGAGGGTGTCTACGGCCAGCCAGTACACGTGTACGCGTCCGAGGCTACCGGCCCAACCGGCGAGCTGGAGCAGATGAACGACGAGGAGTACGCGACGTACGTCCGTCGGCGCATGTGGGAGAAGACTCATGAGGGCATGTTGGAGGAGCAGGCTACGCGTCGGGAGGCGCGGAAGAAGGAGAAGGAAGAAGCGGAGCGGCTGAAGCGTGAGGCGAGGCGGGATGAGCGGGTGAGGAGGGAGCTGGAGGAGAGTCTACGACGAGGGGAGGAGAGGAGGGGGCGAAAGGCCAGGAAGGCGAGGTGGGAGGGATATCTTGCCGGGTGGAAGGCATGGGACGCAAGGGAGACGGAGGAGCTGCCTTGGCCGACGGAGGATGGGCGTCGGGAAGGCGTTCGCGACGGCGAGGCAGTGAGACGCTTCTTCGTCGATGGGCTAGAAGGTGAAGACAAGGCGGCGAGGCTGCGCGAGGAGAGGGTGCGGTGGCATCCGGACAAGATCCAGGCACGCGCGGAGGGAGGCAAGGTCGACAACGAGGTGTTGGCGGATGTGACGGCCGTTTTCCAGGTCGTCGACGGGCTGTGGGGAGAGTACCGGCGATGAAAAGCATATGATACCCCTAGACTATGGCATGGCAATATGGAGTTTACTTTTCTCTCTTCCCTCACTGGCAAGACTGGGTATCCCCGGACTTTGCTCGTCGGCTCGGCAGCCGTGCCAAGGACCTGCGCCGGAGTAGCTCGGCCGGACCGGGGGGGCGTGCGGACAAGGTCCTTGGTCTGCAAGGCTGCTAGTCCATGTTGGCCGCCCCTGCGACGCTATTTTGCTCGGCGGGAGCATCGCCGTGTTGGCCATCTCGATCGTTGCTGGGGAGGCGCCGGGCGGGTTGCAGGCGTTGCCCCAAGCAGCGAGTCTGTGGCGGGCCGTCTGGAGGATGTTACACTACAGTCCTGGTTGGAGAGGACTGGCAACTGGCAAGTCGGACCTGGCGGAGGAGATGTTTTGCCATGGCCGCTGTTCGCAGAGAAGGATCATGATCGCCTATTTGGGACTAGCGCACTCGTCACTCTGTCCCTTGGTCTGTCTGTGAGAGCTCCCCCCAGATGAAAGTTCGACATGAACCAGACGGGAAGTCCGAACAAGGCTCAATTGGATTCAAAAAGTGAGAAACACAAATTCATTCTTCTGTGTGACTGACTTAGCTTTCCGCGATAGGGGCCAAACTCATGGACGACATGATGGCATGGAAAAGAGAGCCTCCGTTGCAAACGTCTCGGTTCTCACCTCGGCTCCCCGTCCTTAAAGCAGCAAGACGAAGCGGGACGCAGTGACATGCCACTTGCATCATCCATCAGACGAGACCACCTCAGACCAGACCAGCTCATCGGCCCTCGGCCCCCCAACACCACGCGTCCCCCTCGCCCCTGGTGCCTCTCCTAGCCCCAAGCCAAACGCATCCATCCTAACAGCCTGTTTCTCCCCCTCCTTAGCCACAAGGAAGTGTGGTGTGTCGGCCAGTCCGGACAACTCTCATCCCAAGCTCCAAAGCTACAGCCACGGGTGTATGAAAAAGTCAAAATAAAGCATAGACGGCTCGCACGGCCATCGGGGCCTGTAAGCTAGACACCATACTTCAACCCCGCCAATCATCTTCCCCCGTGGTCACCATGACGGGAACCTACACCCAAGAAAGGCGTCCATCAACTCCAAACACCGCTCTCTGCAGCCGCCCGTCCAGTGCGAGGCGGCGCGGCAGCGAGGAGGCATGACAAGCTTCCGACGGGGTGCCGCCAGGCTTGGCTGGATTTCTCAATCCTTCAGTACAGTTCCAAGTAAGCATAAGCCGTCCTGCCGAGCCCAGCGTCAAGCTCTCACCTTGAAAAGTCTGCATCAGCTCAGGTCGCACAGCCCGTACCTTGCAAGTTCCCCCCGCCCACCCTCCCTCTGAACTCCCGGCGGCACGCCGCATGCCCCGGAAAATACCCCGGCCCCATGGGCTTACGCGTAGGCCGCGGAGGGTGTGCGGCCCGGACAAATGAGCTCCCTTGGACCTGGGACGCATCCTCCATCGACGATCTCAATGCCCATCCCGAGCGGGGCCCCTGCTCCAACCTGCTTTTCTGGCCCTGTTCCGTCTTTCCTTGGATCGGGTCGCTTGCTGTGCTTGCGTGATCTGGCCATGCGACCCACACACCCACCCATCTCAGCTCACCTCACTCTATCCAAGCCTCACATCATCGTCCGCGTTCCTGTCGTGAGAATGGTCTCCGCCGTTGGGAATCCAACGTTTCCCCCCCTGATTAGTGTTCTCACTGCAGATGTGGTCACAAATTTTGACACAGGAAATACTTCTGAATTAGTGATGTGAATGTATTGATCAAATGCCGTGGTATTACACTCCTACAAGCAGATTAAATCCAATCGTCCTCCCACGGGTTGTTTTCCCGCCATGTCCAAAGGCCGTGTCCCGTTCAGGGATGTCGACATGCCCCCGTCAGGAGTAGTCATTAAGATGTGTCCTTGATTTCTTCAAAGGACTAACATGCCGGTCGAATGCAGTGATCCGCCCGTCATATCATCGTCATAAGGACAAAACCAAGCCGATGGATTGTCCATGGATTGGCTGTCTCTGATTCGTCTCGTGCTGAAGGTTGAGACCTTTACAGGTTGGCGAGGATGGCGGCGCCGCCGAGCAGAGCGCCGGCAGCGAAGGCACCGGTGGGGCGGGCAGCGAAGTTGCCGTCGTCGGTACCGGTGGAGGTAGCCTCGTTGAGAGCATCGGAGGCGGAAGCGATGACAGAAGAGTCGGTAGCGGTGGAGAGAACATCCAGCAGCGAGCTGACTTCGGCAGAGACGCTCTCCTCAATGGACTGAGCGATAGACTCGGAGATGGCGGAGCTGAGGGCACCCTCAAGGTCGCCAAGAGACGAAGTGGCCTGGTCGATGGCGTCGGAAGCCTCGCCAATGGCGCTGGTGATCTGGGACAGGACGTCGCCAGTGGGGGTGGGGATCTCGCTGGCAATGTTGCTGGGGAGCTCGGTGGGAACGCCAGTCAGGACAGTCTCAGTGACGAGCTGGGCCGAGGCGGCAGAGGCCATGGCGACAAGGGAGATCTGAGCGAAGCGCATCTTGATGGTAGAGACCGGGTATTAAGATGTGTGTGTATGGGGTGTGTGGATGTTTGTAGATGAGCGAGGTCGAACGATGGACTGCGGATGCGAATCTGAGCTTGTGGATGATGAGAAAAGAGAAGGCGGTCGTTGGGTTTCAACGGGCAGGCTTTATATATGCAAGAGGGAGCAGTCTCTGGACGGTTGGACGGGCATGCCCACCAGAGCAGGGAGACAGCACGGCGAACCAAGCTACCCATGTCTTGCCTGCAAGGCCCGGGACAGGCAGAGGACACCCCGGGGGGCTGCGTCAGAGCCGACAAGACAGAGGCAGCCCGCCTTGGTCGCTTAACTGTGATCGGCCGCCAAGTCGCCACAGGGGGCAAGGGAATGGTGCATCGTTCGTGCCTAAGGGCCAGTCGGGGGGTGCGGGCGTGGCTCCAGACGAGGCCCGGCCGTGTGTGTAGGTCGGACGGCCGAGCCACCAGGAGGCTGATAGGATGGTCCGATGCGCGGTCGCCGCTCCACAAGCCCGGCCCTACGCAGAGCACCTCATTCGCATCAAGCTGCTGCAAGCTTGTTTGATTCCCTGTTGTGCTTCTCCCTGGTCTGGTCTGGTCTGCAACTGAACTGGGTCTTTGCAGCCCACGCCTTCTCACGTCATTCCCATGGCGTCGTCGAGCTGCACCAGGTCCTGACCAGGGTGCGTCGAGATTGCCGTCGGCCGACTCCACCGCTTTTTCCGGGGGGCGCCTCCAAGGTCCAAACTTCTGATGGACGATGATGCAGCCGGGCCGGGGTTTGTCGATGGCGGAAACACTAGGCCAGCCAAGGCAGCTTGGAATTCGACGAGACACGTCTGGCCACGCCGAACGCACACGCAAGGGGCGCAAGCGGCCGACGGGAACTTGGCCTTGGACGGCGGGCAGACGGGGAGACAGGAGGAGACCGACAGGGGAGAGAGGCCCTCTGGCGTGCACTGTAATGCACCCCGCTGGCCACGGTCTGGAGAAAAGCTCGCTGGGGCCGACGTTAGCTCGATGTTCTGGTTCCTAGCTCGGAAGGGGGAGGGGGCAAGGATGGGCAGGGTGGCTGGGTGGGTTGCTCAGATCGACAGGAGGACGCTCCGATGCGGAGCGGAAGGGCGAGAGGGCTGGAGGGGCAGAAGATGGCGAAGGTGATGCCGAAAAAAGCAGCGTCTTCCAGGTTCCAACTGTCTCTTGGTCCTGATTGCGTGGCGCTGGAACGCATCGCCTCGCACCGCCTGCCCTAGTCGTGGATCGGCGAGACATGGCGGTGGTGGGAGACATGGAGATCAGACGTGGAAGTGGACGTGGAAGCCGAAGGATGTGGATGGAGCTGTCGGGATGCAGATGCAGGCCGACGGGTCTTACTGCAGCTGTCCAGCTGCTCCTGCCAATAATGCTGCTGCTGCTGCTGTTGCTCACCCGAAGAAACATTGTCAGTGCTCCAAGACAGGACGGGAAGCTGCTAGAACACACGCAAGGCCACCGCTGCTTCAGGTGCTCTTTCCTGCAAGCTTGCTCCAGGATTGCCAGGTCCCGCCAGTTGCAGGTCGATGGCTCCTTCCCCGTCAAACAGATCGAGGGGGACCGGGATCCAGATGCACGCGAGCCACACCTGTTCCATAACTGACCCACACTTCGCGGCTGCTGTGGTGCACTGGCGGCTGATGCTGGCTCCTCTCCCGGTCGCCCCTGCTCAACATCGCACCTTAATGACGTCCCTCCCTGTCCATCCTTGTGGGGCTCCTTCCTGTTCTCGTCTGCCGAGTGGCGCCGAGCCAAAGTACCCCGGTACGTTCTGATGCACGGCGGCCCGGCCTGGACCGCCGCAGCGTCACGACGTCTGAGCAAGGTATCGTGTACATGGCGTCATTGGGTTTTTCCTTCCCAAACATGCAGTCCTGGTTTTCTTGTTGGTCGCTCCTGCCGGCTGTCGGGACGCAATTGGCGAACATGACGACGGTCAAGACTTTTCGAAGAGATGGCCTAGAAAGCTTGCACGAAAGGACGTGCTGACGAATGCAGGAGACGTTTGTGGTCCTCCTGGCCCCGGGCCTTGCGAATGTCAACAGCCGCGGTTGCCGGGTTTGTTGCCTGCAGTGCCTTGAATGCCTACCCACAATGCTTACCACCTGTCTCCAGAGGTCATCATGCACAACCGACGATCCGAGCATCGAGAGAACTCTTCCATTGGTATGTGACGCGGCACGTCTCCCTCCTGTCCTGCTCTATTCTTAGGCAATCGATCATCCAGCTCGCGTTCTGTCTGTTCCCAAATCCAGGCCACCAGCTCGCCGTTGACGCTCCCTTGCTTCGCCTCAAGCCGCACTCGTTCCGCCGATGTTTACTGCTTCCAGTGGCGTCCGAGACAGCCAAAACCCCATACTTCTATGGGGAAGGACGTCTTGGCGATCCTGGCCGCGTCAGCTTGGGAGGGAAGAGGGCGACTCGTCGGCCCACCGCGGAGGCACACAGAGAGGCATTTGGACCGGACTCCGGGCCCGCCCCCGACCATTCCGCCAGCGGACCTGGCGGATGTCGCGACCCCTTCTTCTTGCATTCCTGACGACGTGTGCTCGGTCAGACCTCCGGCGCTAAACACGACCCCGTTCCTGTGAAGCGGCGAAGGGTCTTTGAGCGCGCTCCTCGATCTCTTCCTCTCCTCCCAACAAACCTGAGCGCGACTGTTCGCGATATTGCCACAAACAAGTCCTGTTCAACATGTGTCAGTCACCTTGAGCCTCGAGTGCGTGACGGCCGATAGGCAAATGCCCCGCGATGTGGCTATGCGAGGCTTCCGAAGCCGGCTGACGGTGGCGGGAATACGGCATCGAATGCCACGAAGACCCTGAGTTGACCGTGCAATGCGCCATGCGACCCGGCTAACTGTTGTGTGCAGGGTTGACCCGACCCCAAGGGACAACACCTCACAATGGCCGCATAGTCAATGCTCCTGTTGATTGATGCATCGACGAACAATTTCCGCTTCAACTTGTCTATGGATTTTCTCGAACGAATGCAGTTGCCTCGTTCTCAAACGCATGCTCTCGATGCTGTCGTTCTGTCCGCCATGTTCCTCGAATCGTTGGTGGCGCGTGAACCTTGATGGTCTAGCGGCCAGCCTTGTGGTCTTGCGGCTTTGACAACTGGCGACGATCCACGAGATGCTGGTGACAGAAGCTCGGTCATTTCTATCTGGTCAAGGCTCGACCCCTCTTGAGAGGCTCTTACAGACGCGTTGTCGAAGATATCTGCGCGTCACGCCCGAGGGACGATGACCAGCCCTACCGCTAAACATGTGGAAGTGCCACAAAAAGCCAGGGCTTGCTCAGCAGCCTCGAGGCTTGGGAGGCCATCGGATAGCACGTCCTATTGGCGGCTGGCCACGCCTGCGGCGTTCTCGTGCGGTCGGTACGAAGGGGCTTGCAACGACTGTTTGGATCTGACAGTCGCGATGCGATGTCGCGTATGCCATGCCCGGTCTGTGGATGAATATGCTCCCAGTCCTCCATCTCGCGCCCTGGGACATGCTTGTCTTGCTCTTTTTCTGCACGGGGCGTAGAGAGCCTCATCTTTACCCCATCGTTCAGCTTCTTCCTGCATCATGAAAGCATTCAAGAATTACTTCATCGCGAAGCCTCCGGGTTCATCAGGCGGTCTTCCGGCCGCCACATCTCAAGATCGAGCGTCAATCCATTCGGCCCCTTCAAAGGAACCATCTCGAACAACCGAGACGCCGGCATGGGCATCCTCGTCGTCGTCATGGGCAGAGGCTGGACCGTCTCGACGTCAAAAGGGGCCCCTGGGGCGGGACAGACCGTCATACTGCGGCTCAGAGACATCGAGGCAATGGGGCAACGAACCTCAAACCGAAATGTCTGATCTTCGCGCCGAGGTCATGGTTCAGAACATCTGGCAGGACCAGCTGCGTCGAGTCTTTGTCTCTGGGTATGACGGGGAGGAGGGAGTCATTCTCAAAAAGGCCCGAGGCGACTACATCTGCGCGCCAGCTGGGCTGGCCGAGGTGAGCGAGGGCTTCTTCGAGTCCATCTGCCAACTCAACGTCAGCGTAAGTTTGGCCCAGCCCTCATGATGACCCTCCTCTAACAACCCAGGTCGCCGTGACTGTCAACTCCCCCGTCATCCAGTCCATCATGCAGCATCTGCCCAGCCATGTCAAATCACTTCCGGTGTCCAACGGCCTGCATTTGCAGGTTCTCGACGGCATGAAGGACCTCCCCCGCTGCCACAAGCATCATTTTGCAGCCTTCATTCGCAGCCCGTCCAAGCTTGTGGTCTGGGACGATCACCCCGAGACCGTGCTGCTTCGCGCCGAAACGCTCGAGCAGATGATTGTCCGCTACATCTGGCGGCTGGTTGAGGAGGACGAGGAGGAAGAAGAGGACGGGAAGCAGAGCAAGAAGGCGACCACCCCGGCGATGATGTCGGCCATTGACCTGGAGCCCGGCGAGGAGGAGCAGGTCAGGCGCGTCAAGTGCACTAGCTGCATGATTGTGGCTGGGGCACTGTGCCTGGAAATTTCCTGCCTAGGTCTTGGCTGGAGGATGCTGTCCCTGGAGGTGGCCGTCGACCGATACTACCTGCGCCTCCTCATCGCCTTGGCCTCCCCTTTTACCCTCTTTCTAAGTCTGGTGAGTGAAATTGCGTAGCTTGAGGAGCAAATTTCAGCTAATGATTCAGTTCTTCTTCCTTGTCATCGTTGCAAACCTCGTCCAGGTGTTCGGTCCCACGAGCTGCGTCACCACAAACTCCAAGAACTACTCGGGCCGGCCGCCGCCACGCATCGCCAGAGCACCGGGGCAGCTGCCGCACGTAACGATCCAGATGCCTGTTTACAAGGAAGGCCTGAACCCCGTTATCAAGCCGACAGTGCTCTCGATCAAGGCGGCCATCTCGACGTATGAGATGCAGGGCGGGAGTGCGAATATCTTCGTCAACGATGATGGCATGCAGCTCGTGTCGGCTGAGCAGGCGCAGGCCAGGCGTGACTTCTACGAGGAGCACAACATCGGCTGGGTGGCGAGGCCAAAGCACGACCCGAGGCCAGTTGACCCGGACACGCGACCGTTCTTCAGGCGTGGTAGGTTCAAGAAAGCGTCGAACATGAACTACGGCTTGGGCGTGACCAACCGCATTGAAGACCGTCTCGGACAGATCGAGAGGCCGGAGAAATGGACGCAGAAGGATGAGGATACGGCGTACCGGCGCTGCCTTGAGGAAGTGTTGCTTGAGGACGAGGGCCGCACGCTAGCCGAGGGCAACATTCGTATGGGCGACTACATCTTGCTCATCGACTCGGACACGCGCGTGCCGGCTGACTGTCTGCTCGACGCAGTCAGTGAGATGGAGAACTCGCCCGAGGTGGCCATCATCCAATACACGTCGGGCGTGATGAATGTGTCGGACAGTTTCTTCGAAAAGGGGTAAGTCTAAGATCTCCTAGTGGTTTGTGCTTTACTGACATCGGCAGCGTCACCTGGTTCACCAACATGATCTACACGAGTATCACCTTCACCGTGTCCATGGGTGACGTGCCGCCATTCGTCGGTCACAACGCGATCTTGCGGTGGTCGGCGCTGCAGGACGCAGCTTCGTACACCTGCATCCACGACGGCACGGAGAAGTTTTGGTCAGAGTCGCACGTCTCGGAAGACTTTGACATGGCTCTGCGACTACAAACGGCCGGGTACCAGCTCCGCTTCGCAGCGTACACGGGCGGCGGCTTCCAGGAGGGCGTGTCGCTGACTGTCTACGACGAGCTGATGCGCTGGGAGAAGTACGCCTACGGGGTGAGCGAGCTGCTCTTCGAGCCGTTCCGGCGGTGGCCTACGAAGGGTCCGTTCACGCCTCTGTTCCGCCGCTTCATCAGGAGCGATATTCACTTTTTCAAAAAGTGTACCATGATGGGGTATATTAGCACGTACTACGCCATCGGGCTCGCGTGGCCTATGACGACGGCTAATTATTTCATCACGGGCTGGTTCGCGGGCTACTACGACAAGTTCTACCTCGACTCGTTCGCTATAACCTGCTCCGTTGTCTTCGTCTTCCCCATCGCGAGCAACGTCTGCCTCGCCGTGCTGCGGTACCGCCTAGGCCACGACAGCATCCTCGGCGCGCGTAAGCCTTCCCCCTCCTCCCCTCAGTTTCCGTCAACTAACATCCTCAGTGTGGACCAACATCAAATGGACGCCGCTCTTCACCGTGTTCCTGGGCGGCATCTCGCTGCATGTGTCCAAGGCGCTGCTGTGCCACATGTTCGGTATCGACATTCAGTGGGGGGCGACGAGCAAGGAGGCGGAGCGGTGCAACTTTCTCGAGGAGGTGCCCAAGATTGCGAGGGGGTTCTGGGCGACGTTTGTGTTTGTCTTTTTGGTGGTGGCGCTGCTGGTGTGCGGGGCGACGGCGTTCCCGAGGGACTGGCGCATCACGGACTTTGCGAGCATCTTCCCGCTGGCGGCGCAGGCTTTCTGTCACTTTTCGCTGCCGGTGCTGCTGAACCCGGCGTTGATGATGTTTAGCTTTTAGGGAAGAAAGGGGGTGAAGTAGAGGAGAGGGGGACTGGTGAGCGGTAAGTGGTAAGTACAGAGATAAGATTGAATGACAATGGTTTGGATAGACTTTCTTGCTTAATTGAGATGTTATGAAAGTGATCATTGCACGCTGGAGCAAATACCTCCCCGGCTTTTCTGTCTTGATGGTGGCGTGTCCAGGGTCGTCGACACCGGGACGTTCAAGTTGTTGATATCGAGGGAGTGACCTCACTTCGTTGCCCAGGTCATTTTCTGAAGAAATCGTCTCACTTTGATCACCTAGCTACAAAACCTGTTCCCAAGTCAATCAGCAGCAGCCGTTCGTCACTGGGTCACGACCACCGGCAACCATCTTCTGGAACAGCGGGTGATAGTCGCGACACAGGTCCAGCTCCATCATGGTGTAGCTATAAGGATCCTGCGCGTAGTGCTTGTTGTAGTCCCCCGCCATGTTCAGGCCCGGAATCGCGGGGATCCAATCCTCGCGCAAGAGGACGTCCGGGTCTCCAAACTTGGACGCCAGGGCACGAACGTCTGGATCATCCAGAGCCTTGAGCCTTCCATGCTCGATAATAGTCACATCTTCTCCATTGACATCCTCGGCGATGTACGTCGGGAAGTACAGGTGTACATGCCAGTGTCCGACCAGTTTGCCGTCCTTTGCGTCGGCGCGCTCCGTGTCGGACGAGATGATGGTGCCGAAGCCGATGTGGATGATGCCGGCGCGCATTCTCTCGTAGAGGCCGCAGTTGAAACCGGTGGCGTAGTTCTCCCTCGGCCGGTGGATCTTGGGCGACGTGCCGATGGACGCCTCCCACCACTGCATGATGCCTGGCTGGTTGAAGCCCGAGTATTGAGTGCCGGCCGTCTCGCCCATGAGCAGCCGCAGCTTCTCTCCGAAGATACCGCCGCCCTTGATTTCTGTGATGACGGAGTTTTTGAGCGTCATCTCCATGCGCGGGTATGGCGCAATGTGGTTCATCGTGCCCTTGATGACACCCTCACCGTCCTCCTGCGGGATCATGAACGGCGGACGTCCCCAGATGTGGCCGGGGAGATAGGTCTCGCCGTACGGCACGTTGGCGGAATAGTGCTTCTCCACGTGGTCTCGGCGGTACACGTCTCGAGTGTTGTTCCAGTAAGAGTCGTGGTTGGTGTAGCGAATGTCTGTCCCCTCCGGGTCGGTGATGTGCACGCGCTTGCAGGCGCGGACCCGTTTCCACACCCACTCATCAATAGCAACGAGCACTTCCGCCGGAAGCTGATGTGCCTGCGAGACGACGGCCTCGGGGACGATGAAGGGCATGCGCTGGATCTTGATCTTGCGCTCGCGGAGGATGGGGCCCCCGTACCCCTGAATCACCTTGTCCCACTTGCCCTCACGGTCCATGACCTCCCACGAGTCGATCCACTCGGCGAGTTCCTTGGTGCGATCGAGGTAGTACTCGGCCTCGTCGTGTCCTTGCCATTTGGTCGGCGGGCCCTTTTGCTGGATATCAAGCTGGAAATCCGTTTCGTAACGAGTGAGAATCTGCCTGACGGCGTCGATGACCATTGAATGATGCCAGTTGGACATCTTGACGAGGAGCTTTTCGCCCTTTTTGAGATCCCAGGCTGGCCACAGACCGCCCGAGTAGGGGCGCTTGGCAACGGCATCGAGCGAGGGGAGGAGCTCTTCCATGTTCTTGACTGGCGGGATGTTGGGACATCGAGGGGTCGGCAGGTGAAGCTTGGCGAGGCGAGCGGTCTCTTTGGGGGTCATGGGCACCCATTGAGCTGCGCTCTTGTCCCAATCCTGGATAAAGGTGATTTTCCCAGGGGTGTTCTTGTAATGACCTTGAATTTCGGGCATGGTGGGGAGAAGATGGGTTGAACGAAGTTGAAGTTGTTTACCGGTAACACCAAGAGGGGTAATGGCTGACAAGTAGGAGCAAGCGTAGGCCGGCAGGTAACAAACCGAACAAATGCTTCGTATACAAAACTGCCATCTCTTATAGCACCTCCGATCGAACTTCGGGCCATGGATTCGGCATCACAATGTCCTTCTTCGGAGAACTTTCCGATGCCCGTGTTAGTCGTTTCTGCTAGCGTGATGGGGGACAAGGAACCCCGCGCTTCGGAGGACTTTCCGAGCCCGCGCCAAGCCGGTCTCATCAAGCCTCTTCCCTTCCCCCTCACAGGCACCTGGGTCCCGTCTGCACATCTGTCTGATAGGATCACCATCTCCTTCTCTCTTCCGTCATCCCCAGGCCGCCAGAGAAGAACATGGGATCGCCTCCGACTACCTCGGTCCGAAAGCCTGCAAGGCGCAACATCGCTCTGGCTTGTGAGAACTGCAGGGTTCGCAAAGTCCGGTGCGATGGACTACGACCTGGTGAGTCTACCTTGGTGTCGCCTATCTGAGGTGCGAAGCGATCAAACAGGGAGCTTTCCTAATGACCATTCATAGCCTGTCAAACGTGTCGCCGCCGTGGCGCTGCGTGCAACTATACCTTGGCCCTCGGGCCTTGGGAGAAACGTCGCAAGGAATACGTGCAGGACCTGGAAGAGCAGCTTCGTGGCCGCGAGCCATCCGTGTGTCAACAGCACCCTCCATCACTCGATGAAGCCGCAGACTCGCAGGAGACGTCCGGCCTGAACCAGGACTGGCAGGGCGCATCGCCGTCGACGGAAAACCTGTCGGGCGGACCATCTCGGCTGAACGGGTCTGTCCATGTCGGTCTCTCGTCGAGTGGTGTGTTTCTTCGCGAATTGTACCAGGCAGTAGTCCCATCGGCTGCGCCTAGCCCTCCATCACTCACGCTCAGAGACTTGGGTACTGATTCAAGCACATGTAACCACCCAACACAAGCAGGTTTGTTTGATCTTCCCCCGCGGGAGGTGGCGGATGCGTATCTGGAAACCTACTGGCGAATGTGCCATCCAGTATACCCGGCCATAAGTCGAATACGTTACACGGAGCAGTTCAACGCCATGTATACTGGCTCCTTGGCCACAGCTGATCGTCGGGTGGTACACTGCATGGCGAACCTCATCTTTGCCATGGCTGAGCGAAGCATGGTCTGCCCACTGCCGTCAGCAGAGCATCAGCGGCCACGCCCGAGGGACTACTTCACGACGGCCAAGCAACTACTTCAGTTCAACATGTTTGGCGAACATTCATTTTCAACATTACAGGCCTTGGTGTTGATTTGCCAGTACCTCCAGAGCACACAGAAATCACGTCAATGCTGGACAACCGTCGGTTTCGCCATCACCATCGCCCGCTCTATGGGTCTTCACCTGGCCGAGACGCGAGGGAGTCTAAAGTCCACCTCTGACCGCTTCATGGCTCTGGTATTGTGGAACTGCCTTGTGACGTTGGACAGGACTCTGTCAATGACCTTGGGGCGCATTCCGACGCTGTCACTCGACCTGGCACGATTGTCTTCGAGTGCTTTGTTGAAAGAGGTTCCTGAAGGCTCAGACGTCGACCATTCATTCTTCATCGAGTCTTGCCGGCTCTTCGATATCCTCCACGACATACTGGTAAGCTTGTACAATGAGGGGCCAGAGGTGGCTCAGGCGGCCGACATCACGCGTCATGCTTTGCGACTGGAGAAGGTTCTCGACACTTGGCTCATCGAGTTGCCCGCAACATTAAATGACACGGGAGCCAACAACGTGACCAGTCATGGTCGTTTTCTGAAGCAGCGATATCTCCAGGTCCGCATCATCGCGATGCGTCCCGGTCTGCTACGCTTCATGAACGGGGCCGCATCACCTGACACCAGTCCCTGGAACCTTGAGAAGGCCGCCGTGTGGTACTGCGCAAACCAGTCCATCGATCTCGCCATCGATATGGCTGAGATGGCGACGATGCTCGTGCAGAGCTCGGAAAAGACAGACAACGCCACGCCGTGGTGGTACCAGGTGCAGTACTGCTACAACTCGGCCCTGACGCTGATGGCCGCGCGGATGAACGAGAATCTAGCCAGCGGCCCCATACTCGAGAAGATCGACCATGGCATTGCAAAGTGCACTTCTGTCATGGAGGAATGCGCCCGAATCAGCCCGACTGCCTCAGGAGCTCTGGCAATGCTGGGGGCAGTCTTGCAGAAGCTGGACAGGAACATGTACTCCAGGGCCCCGAGTCTGCCGCAGTTCGAAGCCGTCGGCGGAGTTTCCGCGCAGGTGTTTCCATGGGGGGATGAATGGACCCCGTTTGATCTAGACGAGGCCATTTTCCAGCAGTCCGAGCCCAGTTTCTGGAACAACATGTTCAGTACAGTCTAGACTAGGACCAACAAGATGTGTTCTCAAAGAGGCCAGCCCTGTTCAAGACCGACCGGGACTGTATTTCGGCACGTCTCGGAGTTTCTCCTTCAAATTTTTTCTCCGAAGTCTAAAGCCGAACTTCCCAAGTGCATGGCGAGACGACTATTGTGCGGGCAAGGCCTCGGAAAGTCCTCCGAGCTGAAGACACCTCCATCTTTGACCCCACGAAATACCCCGGACTCCGCGTCCACCAAGCCCCCGGGTCGTCTCCATGTCCCCACCGCGGGGGGAAGACAACAGCATATAACCCTGACCTTGCCTCCGAGACGATCCACCGACTCCAGGAACAAGAGAACATCAGTCTCATTATCATTCATCATCACTCGCCACGTTTCAACACCAGCAACGGTACAATGTCGCATACGAAGGACACGGAAGCATCCAGTTGCGTTCATGTCGACGCCGACTTGAAGATGGCTGAGCGCGATCAAACGCCCGTCATGGACGGCCATCGCTTTGCTATCCCAGCGGAGCACATGGAGTTCTTGCGAAATGTCGACGCCGAGGAACAAGACAGGATCTTTAGAAAAGTAAGCGTCCATATCTCGCATCAAGAACCGGCATGTCCTCAGGCCTGACGATGGATTACCACAGGTTGACCTCCATGTCATTCCAATGCTTACGCTTCTATACCTTGCGTGTCACATTGACCGAGCAAACATTGGTCAGAGCTGCTTCTCATTCACAAGGAATTACAGCTGGAATCTGACAGTTCTTAGGCAACGCAAAGATTGAAGGTCTCGAAGCCGAGCTCGGTATGACGGGTACCGACTACAACCTTGTTGCCGCCGTCTTCTTCATCCCATACTTCTTGTTTGGTAGGTCACTTTGACTGTGTGCGGTTTAGATGTATCCATTCCTTCTAGCTAACACTCGCTCGGCCAGAAATGCCAAGCAACATGCTTCTGATGCGGTTCAAGCGGCCTTCGGTATACCTCGGATGTCTCGTCATCTCGTGGGGAACCGTCATGACTCTTAGTGGGTTGGTTCAGAACATGGCTGGCCTGGCAGCTTGCCGCGCCCTGCTCGGTCTTTTCGAGTAAGTGGTACCAGAAGTCGCGCATCAACCAGACAGAACATGGACAGAACTGACTCTCATCGCCACCATGCAGAGCAGGTTTCTTTCCGGCCGCAGTCTACCTTGTCAGCAAGTGGTACCCTCCTCACCGCACCTACTGGCGCATCGCCATTTTCTACAGCGCCAGCGCCGCCTCGGGTGCCTTCTCAGGCCTCTTGGCAGCAGCGATTGCGCGAATGTCGGGTATGGCTGGTCTTTCCGGATGGCGATGGATCTTCATCCTCGAAGGCATCGCCTCGGTCGTCATTGGGGCCGCCTGCTTCTTCTTTCTCCCCGACTCGCCCGCCCTCGCGAGCAGATGGCTGAGCCGCGAGGAGGCTCGCTTCCTCGAGCTCCTGCACGACGCTACCCGTGGTCGCATCGAGGAGGCCAAGAAACGGGCAAACAAGAAGGATGTCGTCAAGCAGGTCGTGACAGACTGGCAGCTCTACGTACAGGCCTTTGTATTCAACAGCGTTGGCATTCCGCTGTACGGAATGAAGTTCACCATGCCGCAGATTGTCAAGAACTTCGGCTACAGCTCGGAAAAGGCCCAGCTTCTGACGGCTCCGTAAGTACCCAACGCGAACTACCGGTTTTCACAGCCTAACCAGAGCATTTAGACCTTATGTTGTAGCCGCCATGGCCTCCCTCTGCTGTGCCTGGTTCTCGGACAAGTATCGATGGCGCATGCCCTTCATGGTCGGCCCGCAGGTCCTCACACTCGTCGGCTTTGCAGTCCTCTACGTCGTCTCGGGGGATCTGAAGAAAAACGTCGCCGTCGCATACTTCTGCCTCTTCATCGTCTGCGCCGGGACCTACCCTTCCCTCCCAGGAATCAACTCGTGGTCTTCGGACAATCTCGCCGGTCCGGCCAAGCGCGCGACCGGCCTCGGCTTTATGATCATGATGGGCAATCTCAGCGGCTTTGGCGGCAGTTACATCTTCATCAACAGCGAGGCACCCCGATACCCAACGGCCTATGGGTTGTCGCTTGGGCTTCTATCCGGCGCAGTCGTTGCCTGCTTCCTACTCGATTATACGTACTGGAAGATTAACAAGAGGAGGGATAGGATGTCGAGGGATGAGGTTGCGGCCAAGTACTCTGATGAGGAGCTGGAGAAGCTCGGTGACCGCTCGCCGCTCTTCAGATACCAGCTGTAGGGCTGATCGGCCGGACATGAAGCCGACGGGCGGGTCTTGTGGGCTTCGACCCAGTGTCCCGGAAGTCACGAGAAAACATGGCGGAAAGACTTGCTGTCTGTCATCGGAAACTCGGCAGGTCAATAAACGACATAGAGTCGATTTCATGAAAGCACATGGACTGCTAGATATGCTTTGTACGGCGAGACACCGCAAGTCAACATTTAAATGAATCAAATTGCCGCTGTCCCGATCCTAAAAGCTTCAATCTTTTCCTCTCGCCGTTGTAGAACTACCGCTCCGATTACATTTGTATCCTGCCCCTTTTCATCGGACGTGCCCCTGAAAAGACACCCGACCCCTGCCGGTCCCTGCAGCAGGCCGCCACACTGCGGCCCACAGCGGATGCTCCCTCTGGCTCTGGCGGCACTTGTCCCAAAACGTGGATGACGTATGCGACCCTGCACCTCAGACATATCGCATGCATCGCTTACTCATCGTCCACGGACCCGGAGTGCTCCCAAGACCGCGACGGGCCGCCTGGGCCTACATGTCGTTTTCCATTTGCGACGCCGACTCCCCCGACGACAACCCCATCCATCCATCACCCAACATCCTCACCCCCCGGCGCATGGAGTCGACAACACCGCGCGACCCCACCACATCGCCATGCCGTTCCACATCGTGAGCGCCTCGTCGCCGGTGCCCTCGGTGGTATTCTCCGGGCTGGCACTGCTCGTCATCTCCCTCGGCGTCCTGCTGATCCTCCGCTACTACCTCCCGCTGCGCACCACGCCCGCCTTCTACCTGGTGCCCATCTTCTTCGCGCTATGGCTCCCCGCATGCATGGTGCTGCTCGTCCCGATAGACCTGGCTTCGAGCGCGCGCACGGAGGATGAGGCTACCAGGGGTGTCTGGCTGCCTGACCGAGTGCTTCTGGTGTCATGGCGGATTACCTACTGGCTCACTTTTGCTCTGACATGGTATGTTACAAATGCGCCGTATAGATAGACTCCAGCTAACCCATGTGCTTCAGGTTCATCCTCCCGATCCTTGGCGAATACTCCGACGCCGGCTACCGAGAGCCCAAAGACAACATCCTCTACTCCCTCCGCGAAAACGCCCAATACCATGCCATTATGCTCGGATCCGGCGCCATCGGCATCACATACGCCTTCATCAGCTACGGCGCCGACTTTGACTCGTTCAAGAGCGTGCTTATGGCCCTCGCCTACTTCTGGGGTCTCATCTTCGCTGTGTACCTCATGGGCCACGGCCTCGTCTCGATCCCCCGACGCCTCCTCCGCTTCGCCTCGGTCAGCGGCCGCCTGCGCCGGCTACAGATGAAGGCCCCGAAAGTCTACGAGCGCATGGAAGACTCGCTCCTGACGCTTGAGGATGTAGAGGTCCAGGTCACGGAGCTCAGTCGCCGCAAGGTTGGCACCGCCAGGGACTTTGCCGAGTGGATCGATGACCTCGTCGAGATGGCCGACCTACCCGAGTCCCGGTCTGCGGGCACACGCGCATCCGCCGAGAGCCGAATCATCCCCCGCGTCATCACGGAAAAGTACATGGCCGATCTCACACGGAACCTGGTGCGCGCACGTCATAAGCGCTCCCGCTACACCATCGAGTGGACGCACCTCGTCGAGGATGCCGTCCGAACGCAGGCCATTCTCGACTCGGCGGCGTCCAAAAAGCTTGTCTTCGACGCCGTGCCGTCGCGCGCCAATTTCTGGGACCGCTGGATCACTCTTTCGCCGCACACCCGTTACATCCTTTACTACTACGTACAGCCATACGCGAGCGTCGTCCTTGGCGTCTTCCTCGCCGCCTGCTCGGCCTGCATCATCTGGTCCGAGCTGGTCAAGGACGCCTTCCCCAAGCTTTCCGTCATCCGGCTTACCGTCGTCCACCACTGGGTCAACGACAAGAGCCAGGTGGGCTTCGCGGGCCAGACCATCTCCGTCATGTGGCTGCTCTACATGTGCGCTGCCGCCTTCATTACCATGACTGAGGTCAAGACATGGCGTGGCCGCGCCCTCGTGCACAGGAACACTGGGTACGAGTCTGCTTTTTGGTACGCCGGTCAGGTGGCCAAGCTCAGCGTGCCGCTGTCCTACAACTACGTCACGTTCCTGGCGAAGGACATTTACGAAAAGACCAGGTTCCATAAGTTCCTGGGTCAGTACATCAACCTTACCTCCCTGGGTACGTGGATGAGCATCCTGTTCCCACTGTTTGTCCTGGTCCCTGTCGTGGCTACCCTGTTTGGTCTGTATGGCCGGGTGCAGCGCTTCTTCGGCTTCGGTGTCGATATCATCGATGACGAGGACGACGAGGGGAACCAGCGCAGTTACGGCGCCGGTTCATGGCGCGAGGGCCGCGACCTGATCGACAGGGAGCTGAACGGAAACTCGGTGGCTCGACGCCGTGAGGAGGCTCTCGCGCGTCTCGGAGTCGCCGGCGAGGGGCGTACCGCGCCTGTCCTGACCATTCCAGGTGTCCGCACCGGGGGTGCCTCTCCAGCCAGGTCACCCGTCAGGCCGGCGGCGCCAACACGGAGGGAGCGGGGTTCTCGGCCGCAGCACAACGACCAGGATCTGGCGGAAGAAAACTTCTTCGAATCTCTTGGCCACCGCATGAAGAACACCATGGACACATTCGAGGCGCCGAAATGGTTCCAAGATATCCAGAAGCCCAAGTGGATGGGTGGTGATGACGACGACAATGGGGGCGAGTCAGACATCAGGAGATGGTTCGGCGGCGGCGGCGGCGGTGGAAGCAGCAGCAGCGGCGAGGGGAGGATCCGACTGTAAGACCTCACACCGACATTTTCTTGTTTCATCTTTTCCTTTATTATCGTTTGGAAGCGCATCAGGGTCGGTTTCTCTCTACCAAGAGCTGGTGAGATCACATTACACGGAGTTGCTGGTGCGTTGCATCTGTTGGATTCATTCGTTTGGGGGATGCCCCCCCGTACAGTAGACAGCCCGGCCCGAGGCCGCTAATAATCATGTTCATCAGAGCAGCTCCTTCCTGCCATCTTGACATGTCCCGGGCGAACCGTGCGCCTACCTCTATAGGCCGCGTCTCCAGGCATGCTTTCACCAATATCCGCGGCGGCGCCTAGGCATGGTGTAGTGGTAGGCGTTCAGGACAAGCGGCATTTGGGTGTGGATCGATTGGTTAATCAAAAACAAAAAAAACGACAACAACGAAAGCCTGCGGGTTCGAAACGCGACAGGGACGTAGGAGCCAAAGAGCTCCGAACCCTTTTGCCTTTTGTTTCTTGGAGTTTTCGAGGCGAGGCTGTGATACTCAAATGATGCCCCGTTTTTTTGATGCAGGGATTATACGCATTCAACCAATTGATTTTACGGGGATGTGGCTGGTGTCGTGCGCCACCCGACATGTTTCCCGACCCGCTCGTCAGCCTTGCGACAAGCTTCCATCCTCCCATCTACATCAACACCCACACACGTCGCAAACATGAGCAAACCAGGCCTTTCCTTCGGGCTCAACCTGGGCAAGAAGCCCGGCGCATCGAAGAAAGGTCCGCCTCAGCGAAAGACCGCATTTGGTGGCGACGACTCGGACGACGACGCCCCCGCCAAGGGGAACGGCGCCATGGCCATCGGCGAGCTCGACGGCTTCGATACCCCACCACAACAAGAGGAGGAGCGCACCTCGAGAAAATCGAAGCTCTCAAAGAGCGCGCCCCCGACGAAGCCGCCGACACTGAAATCAAAGACTGGCCAAGCAACACCCGCCTTCGGCGACCTCGCGGGAAGCCTGACGTCACGAAAGAACGCCGAAGCCGCAGAACAGCTAGACCCGAGCGTGTACGATTACGACAAGGTGTACGATACATTCAAGCCTCAGAGCCACAAGAAGGAGGAGGCGGCAGCAGACCGCAAGCCGCGATACATGAGCAGCGTGCTCGCCGCCGCCGCCGTACGGAAGCGCGACGCTCTGATCGCTGAGGAGAAGAAGATTGCGCGCGAGCGCGAAGCCGAAGGCGACGAGTTTGAGGGGAAGGAAAAGTTCGTTACGGAAGCGTATAAGAGGCAGCAGGAGGAGAATCGCCGGCTCGAGGCAGAGGAGAAGAAGAGGGAGGAAGAGGAGGAGAAGAAGAACAAGGCGGGGGGTATGAATGCTTTCTACAAGGGGATGCTGCAGAGGGGGGAGGAGAGGCATAAGGAGATGATGGAGGCTGCTGAAGCGTTGGCGAAGAGTGGGAAGGTTGAGGACGTGCAAGAGGAGGAGGAGAAGAAGGATGAGGATGGTGACGAGCGCGCGAGGAAGATCAATGAGCTTGGTGGCTCTGTGGCGGTCAACGAGGAAGGACAGGTCGTGGACAAGAGGCAGCTCCTCCGAGGAGGTCTGAATATCGACGCCCGTGCGGAAGCGCGCGTGGAGCGCGAGGCCGCAGCGGCGCGGGCGCGGAAGAAGGAAGAGGAGGAGCGGCGACGGAAGGAGAGGGCTGCCGAGGCTGCTGCAGGCGCTTTCGTCGGTGCGGGTGGCAAGGGGGCGATGCGCGAACGACAAAGCAGGATGCTCGAGGCGCAGCTCGAGGCGGCGCTGAAGAGGACGAGGGAGGAGGAGGAGGGGCAGAGGGAGGAGGTGGAACGGGCGGCCAAGTCGAGGAAGACGGAGGGGGAGATCATGAGTGCGAAGGAGCGGTATCTCGCGCGCAAGAGGGAGGCGGAGGAGGCGAAGAAGAAGGCCGCTGCGTCGTAGCTGTCTTTTTTCAAGGTTTTTGAAATTCGTGATACCCCCCCTCTGGTTTCTATGGTTGTACAAGTCTTCTTTCTCTGGGTGCCCTATATCCCCCTTTCCTACAAAGTGTACACGCCGGCTTTTTGTCTCCGACCGGAAAAACAGATCCTACACGTCGACGACTGGCCTAGAAGCCCTGGTTCTGGTTGTTCGACTCCTGGCGTATCCGGGCAATGTACGCCGAGTTGACCTGGTTCCAGGCGGCCATGTACTTCTCCATGCACGTCGTCATGCAGGTCGTCTCGCCCGAGGAGAGGGAGGTGCCGGGCTTGGGGACGCACTTTTCGAAGCAGTTCTCCTGGAGGCGCTGGGGGACGCAGCGTTAGCATGGCAGAATGGATTGGAAAGGAGGTAGCAGGGGCTCACCTCGATCAGGACGCGGGCGTTGGCCACGTTGGCTTCCTGGAGGACCTGCTTGACGAGGGCGTTCTTGATGGCTTCCGAGTCGGACATTGTGGGCGGTTTGTGGGGGGTGAGGAGGGTGGTGGGATGGGAGTGGTGATGGTGATGATGGAGAGGTGCGAGTTTGAAGAGCTTGAGCGCGAGGCTGGGTGTGGCTGGGTGCAAGCCACATAGCCACACTGTAGCCTCATGACATGTCATCGGTCAACCAGCCAAGATGGACTGTTCTTCAGCTCCCCTAAACTCACCATTTTTAACCTCGGACAATCGACAGAACGTCTGCCCAGATTCTCCGAAATTCTCTTGATTCTTATCTCTCATCCCCATTCTCACCCTCGCTGTGATGGAGTTGCAACTCCGCGCCCCCCGGCCCCGGACCCGCCGTTGACCCACTCCGGCGCCGGCGCACGCAGGAGCCCCGGCCCATCGGGGAATGGAGTTGCAACTCCGTCGCACATCACCTCGCGATGTGCTTCTCGCCTTTCTCTTCTCTCTCCTAATGTCACCTCCGCAACACGCGCATGCCACGGCGGGTGACGCGCGGCACCGACGACATGTCGCCGCCGCACGGGTTTCCTCCTCCGTGCGTCTCTTCACTGAAGGACCGAGTTTTGTCCCTGAGCAGGTATAAGACCAAGGGCCGTCGCATCTCACAGTAAATAGAAGTAACATTCGTATCACAAATTATCACTTTCTTCCTCCATCATGGCACCCACTAGCACACGAGACCTCGTCAGCTCAGAGCCTCAGGCCGAGGCCTACGACTCCCCGGCCTCCCCCTTCCCCCTGTACCGCCGCCTCGTCCCCCTCGTCGCCACCGACGGCATCACCCACCTCAACGCCGGCTTCATGCCCCCCTCCAACCTCGTCGTACACGAGGCCATCGGCCGCTTCTGCTCCGAAGCCCTGCACGACCCCTCCCCTAAGCCCGCGTGGAAGCAAGACGTCGAGGCCCTCCGCCGCCTTCTGGGCCGCTACGTCAACGCCGAGCCCTCATCCCTCGCCTTCGTGCGGGACACCACCGAAGGTCTGGGCGCCTTCATGCACGGCCTGCGCTTTCAGCCTGGCAACAATGTTGTTATTCTCGCCAGCGAGCATCCTAACCAGGCTTATGGCTGGCTTTCTCTAAGGCCCAAGGGCCTCGAGGTGCGGCTCGTGCCGACGTTGCCTATGGATGCTGCTCATGGCCGGATTGAGGCTGCCGATGCCGATACCTTTGCACCATACGTCGACGAACGCACGCGCGCCATTGGCCTGAGTTCGGTCATGTTCCACACGGGCCAACTCAACGATGTTGCGAGTGTGTGCGCGCGCTTCCGCCCTCTCGGGATCCACGTCCTGGCAGATTTGACACAGCAAGTCGGCTTTGCTGACGTTGATGTCACCCGCCTAGGTGTCTCAGCGGCGGCATTCAGCCTCCACAAAGGACTCAACACCCCGACCGGCATCGCCGCGCTATACATGGACCCGGAAGTGCTGGAAGAGCTTGACCCCGTGCCGCCTCTGGTCGGGTACGGCGCCATCGCGGGCACAACCGAAGACTCACCGCTGCCGGAGGGCCCTATCACCTTCCACCCATCAGCGCGCCGCTACGAGCACGCCAACATAGGCTGGGTGAATGCCGTGGCGGGCCGTGCCTTTGTCGAGTTTTACCTGGACGTGATGGGACCGAAAAATGTCGAGGAGCACCTGTACAGGCTTGGCGATGCACTGCGGCGGGCTTGCGCGGAGCTGGGGGTCGATATTGCCGGGCCGACGGATCGGAAACGACACGCGCCGCATCTGTATGTGTTGCGGCTACATGATGAACGGTGGTTGGGGTATCTGCGGGAGAAGAAGGTGGTTGTGACGCGGCTGGCGACGGGTATCAGGGTGTCGTTTGGGTTCTATAACGACCTGAGCGATGTCGAGAGGCTGGTGGAGGTAATCAAAGCGGGTGTTGCTGAGGGGATACCCCTGGCGTAGATGAACTATGGACCTTTGTTTCAGCGATTATAAGATGACTGATTAGATTTCAATGATAGTTTCAAGACGGCTGTAATGGCGGTAAAATTTGCTCTTCGGCGCGGGCTGGTGACAGGCGCATCTGCATGTGGCGGGCGAGGAGCCAGCTGCTGGAGCACTCCCCGAGAGCCTGGGTCAGGTATGAGGCCTCCTCAGAGATGCCGAGGGTTTTGATGGCACGGATGGCCTGGACGCTGGCATAGACGAGGACGAGGGGGGAGTACTGCAGGCCAAACCGAACGCGGTAGGTGCGCACAAGGGCGAGGACGTCCTGGGCCGAGGCGGTGCAGTAGTGGCGCGAGGCTTCGCCTGCGGCATCATGGGCGGCGACGGCGTAGTCGTAGTTGAGGGCTATGCGAGCGGCGTGGTAGAAGAGACTGGCCAGATGTTAGAGAGATGCTATTCCTCAGGGAAAGGAGGTCGACTCACTGCAGAGCGATGACGCCGGGCGGGGGGTTGTTGTTGGCTGAGTCCCAGCGGCTCCATTTGGCAAAGTCGCCCAGGGACTCGCGCCAGGTGGTGAGGTCGACATTGAGGCGGTCGAGGTTTGAGCGGCGGTAGATGCCGTCGTGATTGGCGCGCAGGGAGAAGAGGGTGGCCATCATGCTCTCGACGATGCGGGAGAGGCGGATCTGCTCCAGGACGTAGGGAATGTTGGAGGAGCCGCCGATAGTATCGGCGGCGTCGTCTTCGAAGCCCGCTGGGCGCCAGTATTCCATGGCAGGGCCGTCACTGGGCAAGAAGTTAGCTTGACCACCGACCAAACGGGGGAAACCCACGGCAGCGTTTTGAGAGGATCGACCTCGGCGGCATCGTACGCGAGATGGACAGGCCGGCCGAGTATGAGACTGATGAGCTTGTCGGAGATGAAGCAGCCCCAGTAGATGCGGCGACGAATCTCAACATCTTCGGAAGAGGCGAGCGAAGCATCATGGGACATCCAGTTCTTTGGATCGCGCTGGAAGCCCATATCCTGCGCCATCCTGAACGCAATACCCGAGAACCCCCAACCCTTCGACAAGTTCCCCCGGCCAATCTCGTAGAAAGCCAGGCATAGGAATGCCTGAACAGTTGGGATCGAAGGGCGAGTAAGCCCCGAGACCATGACAATGCTCTCAGCAGCAAGGAAGAACTGTCCGCTGAGACTACGCTGGTCCTCGTCGTCGGAGACAAGGGTACCCAGTGCGCAGAGCGACATGAGCAGGGCGGCGGACCAGTACTTGCAATCGCGGCGGTCGCCAAAGTGATCTCTTAGAAAAGCTTCGCGATAGACGAACATGAAATGCGGGTACTGCCAGCGGAAAAAGTCCATCAGAGCGCGCACGACGATGTCGCCTTCAAGACTGATGCCGAAATGCGCCATGACGTGGTCAAAGTTCGACTCGGCGGGGGACGAGGAAGGAGCGGCAGCAAGACCTGGTAGTTGCCGATGCGGCTCGGTGCGGTAGATGCTCGTTGCGCCGTGGAAGATGAGCGTGCCGTCGAGGTCGAGCTCAAGGTTGGCGGAGGCGGGCTCGTCGAGGCTGAGGGACTCGCGGCGGGGGGCGGCGGTTCCGGGGGGAGAAGCCTCTTCTTGAGCCGGCTGGCGGGTGACGGAAGCGGACTGGAGCATGCGCTCGCGATCGTCAGGGGAGGCATCTCTGAGGTCGGCGATGAAGGACTCGAGCCAGGCAACGCGGCGCTCGAGGCTGTGGGCGTATTCTGCCGAGGCGGGGGTGCGCTTCTGGTCGACGACGGGATACTCGCATGCCACGGCGGCGGCGATGCAGCGCGTGCAGGGTTCTGTGCGGGAGCACTTGAGCTGGAGAGGGTCATTATTCCGGGTTTGATGATGATGTGAGATTGAATGTACCTTGCGATACTGGCATCGCTTGCATCTGGTCGAGGTCAGAGAAGGAATGTGCCGGCGGCTGTGTGCGACTCACGATAACTTCCGCCCATCTCGCGCGGGCGCGGTTCGGGCCCGGGGTGGCATGACGCGGGTATCTCGTCTGGCCGGCCTTGATGCAATACCCGATGGGCTTGCCGTCGCGGCGATGGAAGGAGTTGATGATGATGATGATGGCAGGAGGTTGGAATTAGTCCGAGATGAGCGCCTTCCATGTCCTCAGCTGGGAGATGCCCACCCCATCACGTGATGGTCGTCATATCCCCTACAGCCGCATCGCCCCTTTTCCGCCTCGTTTCTGGGAGGCAAATTCGAGATCTGACTGAATGGACGAAATTTAGAGGTGGTGGGATCGTTTGCGTGGTTTGTTGATGTTGGGTTCGTACATGAACATGGTACATGCATGGTTCCAGGCGAGTCGAGATGGCCCGGTTCCGGGGAATTTCTCGTGAAAGAAAATAACTTGGGTCAAAGCAGTTGAATGTAGACCAGGAGTGACATTCCGAGGCGGTTGGATTGGATTATCCTGATATAGTGGTCGCACCAAGATGGAGAGTGGTGTTGATGCGGCTCATACCACCTCTCTCCACGTCCCGATGTCGCCCCACGGCTTTCGCCCCGGCTTTCATTCCGATGGCTTGGCAGATTGAAACTTCCTAAGCACTTGGCTGGATTCAATCCCGATCCCATTTATGAGGCTCGAGCCGGTTCCCGTGGCTTGGCTGCCGCCCGAAGCAACGGGACGAGGTTCTTGGCGATGCTTCGCCCTTTGCAATGACTCCCCAATCGTCCAGTATGAGCAGTTACAGTGCGTTTGTATTGTAACTGAAAGTCTGCTCCCATCTTTTGCGGGAAACAGCGGAGAGATTCTTCATCTGCTTGTAATACTCCGAGAAGAGACGGCAACGCCACCCAAACCCAGCACCTCCTGAGTACCAGCAGACCTCGATGTTGAAATTGAAAGTCGGTAGAACCAAATGAAGAAAAAACGAATGTGCCAATCATATAATCTGGCGAACAACGTCTCTTGGGACTGGTCTCTCCCCGAGGTGCACCCAATTGTGGCCCCAAGCCCGACCTGGTGATGACCTCGTGGCAGGCAACGTGGGCGAGGAACACCAGATCCATTCTCCCGTGACGACCCTTTCCTTGGTCATACCCTTGACAATTGAAAACACTCACAAGACCCCCAGACAGAACCCACTGCATTCCTGTGCGTCCGGGACTTCGATGAGACCGCATGCGGCAGTCCTCCTCGACCACGACGTTACCCCTGCCTCTTCGGCACCTTCGGACCCTTCCTAACCACCTCCCAGGCTTCCAGAAGCCCTTCCACGCCCTTCCTCATCCGCAGATCATCCTCGTCACACCATCAAACCCCCCGCCTCAGCCAGGTTACCCCTCCTCAACATGCCATCCCGCCCCATCCTCACTACACCCCAGGCCCACTGCTATCGGAGATTCTCGTAACCTCGCATTCCATCATCTCCCGAGCTCATTCTCGCCCTCACCGAGCCCGTTCATGCGGGACGAACCCCTAGCCTCCCCGAGTCAGTTCTTATCAGCCGCCCCGTTAGCCCCGCGCCCCCCAGCGGAGTTGAGACTCCGCACCGGACCGGACGCTAACGTCGACTCGCGCCCGCGCCGGACCGACATCAGGCCCTGCCCCTGGATCTCCCCGACAGAGATTTCCACGCCATCCCGGACGACCTCATCGAAAGGACGTTTCTATGTCGTAAAACGCTGTTTCGCAATAGGGTCATCCACGAACTTTTACCTCATACTCTCCATTACATTCCACTTCTTCCCCGCGCCGGAGGGCCCGATGGGCTTCCTAACTTCCCCGGAATCGTGAGCTTATTACCCCATTGTATCTGGAGAAAAGGTTTCTTGGATTGCTGGGGAAGAGCGCGGATGGAGGCGGGTCTCCATCGCGGGGGGCGCAATGACTCGGGTGGGGAAGAGGCGAGAGATATGGCATCATCTGAGGACGGGCCGGTATCTCGAGGAGTGGACACGGGGGAGATAGGGGACGGGTATATAACGTGGGTGGTGGACGCCAAGGAGGGGTGATGGAATCGACAGCTCTGTCCTCATCCAGACCTCTTTCTTCCATTCCTCAGGAGTATCAGACCTGAGCCTCCTTTTTGTCTGCTTCTTTCCCCCTGTCCCATTGGACCACCCCCATCATGGCGGACGCAAACATTTCCCAGGCCGGCATGGACGTCGAGGCCATGAGCATGTCGAAGAAGGAACGCCCTCTGTCCATTCGCGGCATCGAGACGGACCCTGAGACCTCTCTCGAGCGCGGCCTCAAGGCCCGCCACATCACCATGATTGCCATTGGCGGTGCTATCGGAACAGGCCTCATCATCGGCACGGGCAAGTCCCTCGCCCAGGCAGGCCCTGGATCCCTGTTCATCTCGTACACCTTCATCGGCATGATCGTCTTCCTCGTTATGGCAGCCATGGGCGAAATGACCGCCTGGCTTCCTCTCTCCTCTGGTTTTACCGGCTACGCCTCTCGCTACTGCGATCCCTCGCTTGGTTTTGCTCTTGGCTGGACGTGAGTTCTTTCCCTCGCGAGTATCTTTTGAAATGATGACTGACGACCGCAGATATCTCTTCAAATATCTCATCATGACCCCCAACCAGCTCACCGCCGGCGCCCTGGTGCTTCAATTCTGGGTGCCGCGCGACAAAGTGAACCCAGGTGTCTTCATCGCCATCTTCCTGGTGGCGATTGTGATTATCAACTTTTGGGGAATCAAGTTCTTTGGCGAGTTTGAGTTCTGGCTCTCGAGCTTCAAGGTCGTCGTCATTATTGGCATCATGATCTTCTCGCTCGTGCTGATTCTCGGCGGTGGACCTGATCACGATATCAGAGGGTTCCGGTACTGGAACAACCCTGGGTGAGTTGCCCTGTTCTACAGCAAGGGGGTTTCATACTGACTTTTCCTGTCAGCGCTTTCAAAGAGTACATCGACACTGGCGCCTGGGGCAAGGTCCTTGGTTTCTGGTCGACCATGATCAACGCCACCTTCGCATGTAAGTCTCCCCGGAAACCTCCCCGAAGTTCAAACACTGACCTTTCCCCCAGACATGGGCACCGAACTCGTCGGCGTCACCGTAGCCGAAGCCCAGAACCCCCGCCGCACCATCCCCAAGGCCATCAAGCTCACCTTCTACCGCATCCTCTTCTTCTACTGCATCTCCGTCCTCCTCATCGGAATGCTCGTCCCCTACAACTCCCCCGAGCTCACCTTCGCCAACAAGCAAAAGACCAGCGCCTCCGCCTCCCCCTTCGTCGCCGCCGCCACCATCGCCAGCGTCCGCGGCGTCCCCCACATCATCAACGCCTGCATCTGTGTGTTCATCTTCTCGGCCAGCAACACCGATCTCTACATCGCCAGCCGCACCCTCTACGGCCTCGCCTCGGAGCGCAGCGCCCCCGCCATCTTCAAGCGCACCAACAAGAACGGTACACCAATCTACGCTCTCGGCTTCGCCGTCGTATTCTCCCTGCTCGCGTTCATGAACGTCTCGGACGATTCGCAGAAGGTGTTTGGATACTTTGTCAACCTCACCACCATCTTCGGCCTGCTCACGTGGATCTCCATCCTCGTGTCGCACATCTTCTGGTGCAGGGCGCGCAAGGCCCAGGGCATCACTGACGCTTCGCTTCCCTACGCTGCCCCGCTGGGTGTCTGGGGATCCTGGATCGCCGTCGTGGTGTGCATCTTCATCGCGCTGACGAAGAACTTTGACGTCTTCACGCGCTGGAACCAGGAGCCGTTCCATGTGGAGAAGTACAAGGCTTTCATCACGGGGTATATCGGTATTCCGATTTATCTGATGATGATCTTTGGTCACAAGTTTGTGACAAAGTCTGTTGGCGTGAAGCCGAACACGGCGGATTTCTTCACTGGGAAGGATATTATTGATGATGAGGAGCAGCACTTCCTGGAGCAGCAGGCGCTGCAGCGCGAGGCCGAGGGGCCGGCTAAGGGGTGGCAGATGGTGTACAAGCGGTTCGTGTCGTGGCTGTTCTGAGGGGAGGGAAGAGACGGCCGGCAGTGAGTAGCTTCATAGAGTCTGAATGTACTCAAATTTTCTCCGATACTTGATGGGGAAAGAAGACGAGAGATGCGATGTACATGTACCTGCCGCATTATCAATTTAGCGTGGAGACAACACCGAATGTCGATAGCCCAGTCGTCAACACCAACGATTGGTCAAACCCAGCTCTCTGGAACAGATCCCGAGGGCGAATAGTGGGACGTATCTCGACCTTCTTGGTGAGATGACCGCTTCTCGTCCTCTTCCCTTTCCACGCCCTCGACTGCCGCGCCGCTCCCCACGGGAGCTTCTGAAGCATGTCGAGCTCCAAGCCGACCTTTCGGCAGATTTTGCCCAAGCCGGCCGCGCCTCCTGCCGACTCGACCAAAGACCAGCCCGCCAAGCGCAGGAAAATCGCCAGCGCGTGTGACAGTCAGTCAACCAAGCATCCCCTCGAAGGCCTCACGGACTGACACCCTTCCAGGCTGCAAGAAGAAGAAGATCAAGGTACTGCTCACCAGCCCCCACTGTTCATCCCGGGATAGACACCTCACAGGCATGAACAGTGCGACGGGACGAGACCCAGGTGCTCAAACTGCGCCAGCATCGATGTAGAATGCGTCTTCGCCGCCGAGGTGGCCGCCGCGCAGGTGGCTCGCGAACGCAACGAGGAGGCGGCGCGCACGGCGAGGTACCAGGGCGTCATCGACCTCCTGCGCAACGGCAGTGTCGCCGACTCGCTGCAGGCGCTGCAGACCCTCCGGGCCGCTGGCGACGTCGAGGATGCCCTCGGTTCGATAGCAGAGGCCCGGTTGCTTCTACCGACCCCGGGGCCTGGAGCCGGGCCCGGTGTGGCTCTCCAGGCAACGGCCCCCGCGCCCGAGCCCCGTCGGGGCACACCGCTGCTGAGGTCTCCCTACGATGATGCAGATTTCATCTTCGAGAAGCAGTACATGATGGGCCCGCGCGAGCGGTACGTGGACAAGGATATCTTCGTCGACGTGGACTCGCGGACGCTGCCTCTGTCGCGATGGACGATGGCCTCGTCGGACGACCGGCTCATGAACCATCTCCTCACCCTTTTCTTCACCTGGGACAACATCGTCGAGCGATGCATCTACCGCCCTATTCTCGAGGAGGACGTCGCCGCCCTGGATCCTGTCAAGCCAGGCCCCGTCCGGGGCGCCTTTTGCTCACGCTTTCTTGTCAACGCCCTGCTCGCCGTTGGCTGCGTGAGCCCTCTTCCCTGTCTGATCACTGCATCATCCACTGATATCACCAGCTGTACACGATGGACCCGGCCACTTTCAAGGACCCCGATGACCCCAAGAGCCGTGGCAGAAGATGGGCTGACGAGGCAGAGGCGCTTCTGGAGGCCGAGGCCGAGCCCTCACTTCCCCTGATGCAAGGCCTCCTCGCCATGTTCGTCTACGAGGGGAATTTGGGAAGCGGCGCAAAGGCCCTGCCGTACATCCTGAGGTCGTTTGACGTGTACAGGGCGCTGAACGAGACGGACTCATCCCGGCGCGACGGGACAGACGAGGCACGACTGGAACATGAGAGACAGGCCGTCTCGTGGTGCATGTGGGGATTCTACTGTGCCGAATGGTGAGCCCTCTGACCCTGACCCGGAGCATCTGGCTTTTTCTCTCATTTCCTGACTGTCAGTTGAAGGCGCGGATCACAGGCGCTGGGGTTCAAGAAACCAGCCCTGAAGCCAAAGGTTGGCAAGGCATGGCGGGAGCATGGGTTTCCCCTCTCGCAGCCCAACAGCATTGGCTACTGGTGGTTTCCGTATCCCATGTCGGTCGACGCCCAGCGGTCGATGCAGGTCGAGGTGCGCGAAGCCGATGCGCAGCTGTCCGAGCTGGTAGAGGAGGTGTCAGACTTTACTCACCCAGAAGAGGGCGAGGACCAGCTTCCGCCGCCTGCGAGCCCCGAGCGCGTGCTTGAGCTGTATGATGCCATCGTGAAGTGGAAGCTTTCACTGCCGGCCCGCCTCAGGCTCGAAGAGGCTGTCATGGGGTCTACGATCTTGCTGCAGTGAGCTTCCCCGTCCCCCGCGCCAGAGATACAGACTGACAGAGGCGGCGGCCCGCGCCTAGTGTCGTCGCAGAGCTTCTCCTGGCGAATCTCTTGCGTCCCTACGCGGGCATGAGCCAGCGCGAGTTCGGGCGCTTCAGCCCTCGGGAGCGATGCTTCGCGCACGCGAGCGGCATCATGTCAGCGGCATGGACGTTCCGATCGCTGGCGTGCATCCGGTTCGAGTACTGGCTTGTGCATCCGATCGGGGCGGCGGCGTACATGGTGCTGCACGAGCGGGAGGGCGCTCTGGTGCATATGGACACGCTGGTGCGGGCGTGCAAGTGCCTGGACGATATGAGGGTGATGCTGCCGCTGGCGACGGACGTGCTGAGCGGGATTCGGGCGGCGTTCCGAAGGTGTGGGCTGGCGGTGCCGGCGTACTTGGGGCGGTACTTTGACGCGGTAAGGCACCGCAGGGATGGGCTGATGCATCATACTGTTGCGGCGTTGTTGCCGACGGCGAGGGAGGATAGGGGGCCGGGGGAGATGCAGCTGCAGGAGTTGCTGGATGAGTTTGATGAGCTGGGGGTCGATTAGGACATTCTGAGGGAGGAGTCGTGGGCGTCGATGATAGACGTTGTTGTATTGGGTTGGTGATGTTTGGAGGAAGTTTTCTGTGATGAAGACCGTGGAAGATCGTGATCGACTAGTCGGTGTGGGGGTGCTCACCGAGGTCGGGGCAGCTCACGCGGCTTACCTAAGACTGTTTGAAGGTGGGGCTCTCCCAGCTGCACCTACCTAGGTAATGCACCACCACCACGACCCTGACATCGCCACTGACAGCAACCCAATTCATCTGGCCAGACGCCATAGCGCGGGTGGTAGACGCTCCGGGCGAATGAGGGGAACCTGGAACACGGAACATTAACCTCGGGCCTGCCTGCCTCTGGTACCTGGTAGAGTAGTGTGTCGATGTCGGTCTGGATCAGTCCTGGGTGAGCTGCACAGCGTTCAAGCTACATTACTCCAAACCCTCTCAAATCTGGCCATGTCGCATGCTCAGGCCGAGGCTACCGCAGTTCTGTATACTTACGACGTCCGGTGTGGGCCCGGGTCCCGAAACGGAGACGGGTCGCCTCCGCCCGTGTTCCGTCCCGCCTCCCGCGTCGCTGGGGAGCGGCTCATCGATTTCCGGGTCTGGCAAAGGGGTGATCTCTCCGCGAATCTTGATATTCTGATATGAAAGGAAGACTACATAACGCTGCAGTAAAGCTGGGGAAATCTGGTACGACGCGGAAGGGATGCACCCGGACCGGCACTTGCACCACGGGCGCGGGGGATCCGGGATGGAGGAAGCTGATATCGGGCTAGTGCTCAATGGAATTCCAGGTGCTGACATGGATGCCGTAGATATCACGAGCCTCATAGGGGGCCGACCTGAAATTGGAGCCTGTCCTCATGGTCAGCAGGGCCATGCTTGGAAGCGAGACTGTTGATGCATGTCCTTCCATCGATCATCACGTTACAGCGAGTTTTCTTCGACTAGTGCTGCGACGAAGATGCAACCCCAAGAAGTATAAGAATCCCGCAGGGCCGCGGCGATGTTCTCAACTCATCTTCATCCATCGAGAGTCCTGACCAAGATTCCGTCAACATGCAGCTTTCTAGCCTCTCCACCATCGTCGCCCTCCTGGCCATCGCCTCCCCCGCTATGGGACTCCCTGCCAGCGAGGAGGTGAACTCTGGTCTCGAGGTTCGCCAGTCGGACCGTGGCGAGTATACCGTCTCGGGCCTCGGCTCCCGCAAGCAGGCCATCCTCAACGCTGGCGGCAACACTCTCGACTTGGCCCTTGCTATGCTCGAGACTGACACCATGACGACGAACTACGCCTACGGTGAGTGCACACCCATTTTTAAACCCCTGTGAAGCAGGCGTGCTGACCAGAATCAGGCGACAACAAGCGTGACGATGCTGCCAACTTTGGCGTCTTCAAGCAGAATTGGGGCATGCTCCGCGTTTGCGCCACTCGCGCTGGCTTCGTTGGGCAGAGCACCAGCCAGTGGAACAACGGTGCCAGGCTGAAGTACGTGCCTCACACAGAGTAACAGAGATCGTGTGCTGACCGAGACCAGCTCCGACCTGTACGCCGATGTTGCTGCACGCTGGGATTGCCAGAATTACTGTATGTTGTACATTTCTCCGCCTCTTGGCTCTCCTTTCTGACATCATATAGATGGCTACGACCGTTGGTTTGCCGGCCACCGCAATGGCGCGAGCGGCCTTTCGAACCCCAACACAGCCGATATTCAGAGGTACAAGGAGGCCATACAGTGGATTCAGGGCAGGATCGATTCCAACTCCCGCTACCGTACTGACAACACCCGTTTCTGGGTCAACGTTCCTCCTATTTAAGGGCTATCAGAACGTCGTTTCTCCCCGTCCAGCGCGAACCTAGGTTTGAGCAGGGTAGCCTGGTTTGATCTCGTCCTGTGACCGAATATTGTGCCCAGCCGACCCCTTAAAATAAGGCTGGTGGTGCCTTCACTTCTTACATACCTTACTTGTTACAACGTACATGGCAAAACCTTTATGTGGTAATTCCTTGTGGCTGGGGTTTTGGTGATGAGTGACGTGCGGAGGTGGACCTGTCCTGACGCGCTCAACCCGAGCTCTTGTCCTCAACGTGGGTCGCTACTCATTGCTATCTTGTAGGTTTGTGTGTTGTCAGAAGTTCGAGTACACAACCGAGCTCTCGTCTGTATCCAATTACTTAATTCGATGCAAGGTCAGGTCTTCCAGCCGTCGCAAGGTCATCCAGCTGTTGCAAGGTCGTCCAGCTGTTGCAAGCCAGCGCGGACGCAGTGACGACGCGACCGAGACACGGTTTCCTATTGGCTGAATCTGCGGAATTGAGTAGTTCCGGACCCGGGACATGTTGGCTGAGATGGAAAACATTGAAGGGGACTGTTGGAAAAGGTTGTCCCCTGGCAGTGGCTAAAATGCAGTCGAAACCGTCTTCCGAGGGATGGCTGAGCTTGGAGTGAGCCGACCCTGAGCAAGACCGACAAATGCACTAGTCCCCAGTAGGTCATCACAGCTTCTGTGGTAAAATCCAGAACCCGCCGATCTCTCCATCCCCCCTTCACCTTCTGCTTCGCTGGGAGCGGCGCCAATTGGCCGCCCACGATCCCCCACGCATCCGGCCAGAGCATCGCGAGGTCATGTCTGTCTTGGCATGCCGTCTGACTTGCTTGCTTTGGTCAATTGGCGAACATCAAGTCAATGGACGGGTGCTTCTCTGTTCCCTCCAGTGCCCCCTTCAATTGCCGTAGCCCTCAAACTCTCCCGTCGTAAGCTCGCCTACCTAGTCACCCGCCTAGCCGCTCGCGCCGCGCCGTCCGACGACATCATCGCTTTGCTGGCCGAAGCGAAAGGGCGGGTAGGGTAGAAAAGAAGCGAGGAGGGGGAGGGGGGATTCGCGGCAGGCTGGCCCCCGCACTCCAAGGTTCAAGGTTTTGGTCGTGTCCAGCCCGGTTCAGCTGAGGTGGACAGCACTGCCGCTCCCAGAGCTTCCCAGCTTTGAGACAAGTTCAATACCACAACCCCGCCAGCTCCCTCCATCCGTCCAGGTTACCCCCTCTGCTTCCATTCCACGTCAACACTTGCCCACCCACCTTCTGACAGGCATTGAGTGTCTACATGCCGTTTTGATACCGCTCTTCGATCGCCGTGGTCCCCAGCCCGCCCCTGTCCGAAGCTCCCCCGGCCTGTCACCCAAGCTCCCCGAGCTCTCCCGTCGGCGACAGCACTTACGTCAGTGAGGGGGCCCCTCTCACTTATCACCACCTGCCATCTATCGGCACAACATCATAAGGAAAAAGGCAAGAGGACTTCTTATCTCGTCACCTGCGCTGGCTGCCCTGGTCCTTTGTGTCTGCTGGTCTGTCTGCTCATTTGGAGTGGGCAGGGCTCCGACTGCTGCTACATGTACCGCTGCTCAACACACCTCTCCCTGCCCGCTGTCTTCCTTTGTCCTCAGACCTGTCTCTCCTCCTGCTGCATCCGTACTCGCCTGCATATCCCATGCCCAATTCGCGGGCCACGCCTCTCTCTCCTCTCTATGGGCATTTTTGATCTGACATCCGCCCCCGTCGGAGTAGGCTCGCCTCTCACCTGTAAAGAGGTGTCGGTCACATCTCAGTCCCCCGACAGCGAAGTCTTTTCACCTCTCACCTCACCTGCTACCATACTACACCTTCACCGGGCGCCCTCCTCCAAGCTTCCTGATTGAACCATCTTATACTATACTCTACCCCGCCTCATAATTGGTGCCACCCCCAGACCTCCAGGTCCCGACTGTACGGTGCCTCCCTCTGCCATCTGCTCCCCCCTCTCCCGCCCAGGAATGCCCCTGCCATTGATCACTTGCTTGCTTCTCCCTCCTCAGCCCCCCGCTGCCCCCTCTCCCCCATGCCGCCCGTGTCCTCTAACACGAAACTGCGCAGATCCACGCCGCTAGCTGTTAGCGGCACCGCTCCACGTCCTCCCCCGTACGAGTACCCGCTCCCGTACCATTACCGGCCGTCGCTTCCCACGCCTCCACGTCTTGCACCTTCATCCCGGGTCGCTCCTGCCTTCTCTCCACCCTCCTCACTTTCCTCAACTGCCACCCGACCACGAGACATTGGCAGCCACCACCGACCCAATCCCACGACCACAGGCCCTCAAGGCCCCAATCCGCCTCCAGGTCGATTCGCATCGCTGCCCGCAAACACACATAACAGCACGGCAAGAAGCCGCCCGAGCGACCCTGCGCCACACCTCACCCCTCTCGCCCGCCGCCAGCTCAGCCCAGGCCAAGCTCCCGTCCCGTCCAAAAGCCCTCCTAGGACCGCTCCCGGCCCGCTGTGCGCACCCGCCCGCATACAGCACAGCACAGGTCAACCCCCCCATTCCTGTTCTTTGAGACGCGCGAATCGCCTCCCTCCCCTCCCTCGCTCGCCTTGCTCGAACCCCCTCCTCCAGGTCCCTCCCACCTGCCGCCGCCAACCTCTGAATGCCTTCGCTTCACTTGTCCGGGCTGCTGAAGAAGAAGCGGACGAAAGAGCCACTGCCTGATCCCCAGGGCCAGGGCCAAGCTCACAACAGCAGCCAGCCCACCAGCCCGGTGACGCCCACCTCCTCCCGCGGTCACCAGGGTTCCATCTCCCTCGTCGCTTCCTCCCCGACCGTCCCTAGCACCGGCGCACCCGCCCAAGCCTCCCGACCTGCCTCTGGCGTCGCCGCCGGTCAGCAGCCTCAGTCGCAGCAACAGCACCAGCCCCAGACCCAGACCCAGCAGCTCGAGACGCCGGCCTCGCCTCAGGCCGACATCTCGCCCGGCATGAACCCCGTCTCGGTCCAACACCAACCCTATCAAAACCTACAACAAGGCCATTCCGAGTCGCAAAAGAGCCTACCGAGCATCAGCAACCTCATCAACCCCCCGCAGCATGACGGGTCCTCGAACCACGTCCAGAACAACAACTCCAACAACAATAACTCCTCGAACAACAACAGCAGCACATACCTCTCCCAGGCGCCCCCTCCTCATCCGCCCCAGTCGGCCAGCCCCGGCACGAACCTGGAGCAGATGCAACAGCAGCAGGCCCAGTCAATGATGCATCCGCCGCCGCAGCAGCAACAGTCCCAACAACACCAGCAGCAACAATGGCAGCAACCGCACCCCGGCCACGACCAGCAACAACAGCATCACCAACAGCAACAACAGCAGCAGGCAGCCCGGCAGACCAAGGGCAAGTACACGCTGCAGGACTTTGAGATGCTGCGGACCGTCGGCACGGGCAGCTTCGGCCGCGTCCACCTAGTGCAGTCCAAGCACAACCAGCGCTTCTACGCCGTCAAGGTGCTCAAAAAGGCCCAGGTGGTCAAGATGAAGCAGGTCGAGCACACAAACGACGAGCGCCGCATGCTGGCCGAGGTCAAGCACCCCTTCCTGCTGACCCTGTGGGGCACCTTCCAGGACTGCAGGAACCTGTACATGGTCATGGACTTTGTCGAGGGCGGCGAGCTTTTCTCGCTGCTGCGCAAGTCTGGCGTGAGTCCTCTATCTTCGAGATGTGTGGTGTAACGCTAATCCCGCCAGCGCTTCCCCAACCCTGTCGCCAAGTTTTACGCCGCCGAGGTGACGCTCGCTCTCGAGTACCTGCACTCGAGAAACATCATCTACCGCGACCTCAAGCCTGAAAACCTTCTCCTCGACCGCCACGGCCACCTCAAGATTACTGATTTTGGGTTCGCCAAGCGCGTCCCGGACAAGACGTGGACGCTCTGCGGCACGCCCGACTACCTGGCGCCTGAGGTTGTTAGTAATAAGGGCTACAACAAGTCGGTAGACTGGTGGGTTTTGTCTCCCATCTCCCCCATCAGGCTTCCTCGCTAACCTGTCAGGTGGTCGCTGGGTATTCTCGTGTACGAGATGCTCTGCGGGTACACGCCCTTCTGGGACAGTGGGTCGCCGATGAAGATTTACGAAAACATCCTGCGCGGCAAGGTCAAGTACCCCCAGTACATGGACCCGAGCGCGCGGGACCTGCTCGAGAAACTCATCACGGCCGACCTCAGCAAGCGCCTGGGCAACCTGTACGGAGGTTCGGAGGACGTGAAGCGCCACCCCTGGTTTTCCGAGGTGACGTGGGAGCGGCTCGCCAAGAAGGACATTGACGCGCCCTACAGCCCTCCCGTCAAGGGCGGCACGGGCGATGCGAGCCAGTTTGACCGGTACCCCGAGGAGACGGACAAGTACGGTGCTGCGGGCTCAGACGAGTAAGTGGCCGGAGGTATGGTGGTGTAGTGATGGTTGCTAACTCTGTGGTGTAGATATGGTCACCTGTTTACGGAATTCTGAGCCAGACAGGGCACGCACGACGAGAAGAGTGGCACGACCGCGACCCACGGGCAAACAGACGATCCGCGGGCGGACGGGCCAGGCCAGAGAGAGGGCCGGCCGGAGCTGTCAAATCGAAATAGGGGCACATTCAAAGAACAGGCTCTCGAAGCTTCATGACGACTGGCGACTGGAAGAGCGAGCAATGCAATGCGACGGCTCCAAGGACAGGATAGGGAATGCAAAATCACGGAGGAGGTACTGCTCATGGGAAGGGGGGCTTGTTCTGGATTACTGGGCCGCGTCGTCGGCTGGAGGGGTTGGGGATGGGATTGGGAGGTTTGGTTGTCGGACTGTGGGCGGTGTCAACAGCAGCAGAAGCAGTGTTATAGTATCGACCTGGCAGAATCACCTGCAACTCATTCATACATTGTTCTGGCATTCCATTGACTATGAATGAAGTGCGGAGATGAGCTCCGACAGAGGGAGGTCAATCCAGTGGCAGTGGGCCGTTGAATGCACAGCCCCCAAGCCCCAGCAGCTCACCGACAGACTGGGGCTGCTGCTTGCTGCAGTGGTGCTTGCTGCGGACTCGGTGTCAGTGGTGGTGATCGGGCGGGGTTCAGCCGGAGAGAGGGGGGCGGGAGACGGGTCCCCCTGCTGTCGGGGGAGGCGTGCCATTGGCTCGGAAGCCGGCGACTCTGCGGGCAGCGCAGCGAGAGGGGAGAAATAAGCGTGAGGTCGTGCTGGGTGGTCCCGCAGGAGGTTGGTCGAGCAGGAGCTGACCGGGGCGGCTTTTGCTGGTACTCCGGCGCCATGCACGCTGCAACAGCGCGCAGCACCTCACCATGTCGTCCCGTTCGGTTCTAGAACTGGCCGGGGGGGACCATGGTCTGCCTTCTCTTTTTTCTTCCCTCTCGATTTCTCCTCTGCGATTTTATTCTTTTTTCTACGACTATTTCTGACAGCGTCGACGTTGAACGAATTCGATAGAGGATTGAGGTTGGAGCTTGCTCTCACGGACACGACCTTCGAGTACCACCCACCGACGGCACAGCACACCGCCGCCGCCTTCCGACTCCCGCTGCTGCATCGTGGACTCTGCATGGCATAGCGCGCGCCTTTTGCTAGGAATCCCCGGACTGAGGTCCGCCGCACTGCACGGCATCGCGTCGGCAATTTGTGGGCTGGCTTTTGTCTTTCGATCGGGTGCCGAGACACGGGACGGGGAGAAGCCAAGACGGAGAGGAAAGGCTCGGCAGGGGCGGGGACGAAAGCGCAATTGAGCGAAGAGGAATTGAACGAAAGCCCGCACGATGGATGAATTCATGTTCCGCATCTTCGTGGGGCGGTGTCGCGAGGTGCAGGAGGCGACGAGTTATCTCGAGGTTATGAATTACTCGGTGAGTATGCCACAGAGGGAATTTGAAAGAGGTGCTGATGGTTTTTAGGACGAGTTTTACAACTCGGTTGAGGAACATCCCCTTACGGATGATGAGTTTGAGAACTTCCTTCATGCTAGGGGAGCTTTTGCGCCGCCGATGAAGATGAAGCCTGATACCAAGCTTCACAGCGGCATGCGCTTGGTGTGAGTACTTCTCATCCTCTTCCTCTTCCCTCGCTGACGACGTCCAGGCTCCAGAAGAACGCCCAGCACAAGGACACATTCACCCCCTTCGTCATCTCCCTCCCCGCAGCAACATACGCCTCCATGATCCGCGTCCTCCGCCTCCCCTTCCGCGCCATCGAAGGCACCAGCGTCGTCGGGCCCTTTTTCTGGGCCGCCTTTGACCAGGACGACGAAGATCCGCATCTGCACATCATCTTTCGAAAGTCAGATGTGCGCAAAAAGGGAAAGACGCGCGGATGGGAGATTATGCTCTCCCACCAGCTCGCGACGGGCATCACGACGGGCTTCGTCAAGGGCACCCCCTCCTCAGACGTCTCAGACTCCCTCGCCGCACTGCGCGCCCTATCAGCAGACATCGCGCACCCGATGCTCCTCCCACTCATCATCCTCAGCTACGACCTCTCCCCCGTAAACGACCAGAAACAGCGTGACGCGCGGGAATGGCTGCGCCGGCTGGAACACGCCGTCAGCATGAGGAACGAGATCGAGGATAAAGACGGTTATGTCCGCGAAGACGGGGTGATGGAAGTTGATGCCATCAGCCGCGATCTCGTCGAGTGTCATTCCCAAGTTCTGTGGAAACGGCCCCAGGCGTATGCGGCTGTAGTATCGGAGATGGAGGCGGTGATGAAGGGGTTCTGGGAGAAGTTGCCGCAGCATCGAAAGGAGGGGCCGCAGGGGATGGCGCTGGATCGGCAGCATCGGGGCTTGGTGAGCAGGTTGAACTTTTACAAGATCAAGTTGCAGGGGATCAAGAATTATCAGGCTACGACGCTGGAGAGGCTGCATATCCAGAGGAGTGCGGTAGGTCTTCTTTCCCTCGAATTCTGGAGATGATACTGACGTGTCTAGCTGTACAACCTCCTCTCGCAGCGCGAGTCCAAGATCCAGTTCCAAATGGCCGGCGAGCAGCGCCGCCTCGCCCACGCCAGCAAGCGCGACAGCACGGCAATGAAGACAATCTCCCTTCTCGGTGCCGTCTTCCTCCCCGGCACCCTCGTCTCGTCAATCTTCAGCATGACCTTTTTCGACTTTGCCGCCGGTACGTCCCCCTCTCCCTTCCCCAACTTCCTCGCTGACTTTTGCAGACGCAAACCCTACCATCTCGAGCTCCATCTGGGTCTTCTTCGCCATCACCATCCCCGTCACAGCGCTTATTGTGGCAGGCTGGCTGGCTTTTGACCGCCGCCGCGAGGGAAGGTTCAAGACGGAAGATGATGATCTGGAGAAGAACATCGAGCATATGGAGGCTGATATCATGGCTATGATGAGGAAGCGGACGATGAGTAAGGCGAATACTTGGACGTCGGCTACGTCGCCGGTGAAGCCGTAGGAAAGGGGAGGGGAATGTGTGTGTATATGCTTCATGACTTATGATGTCCATGGATGGACGATTTATGACCTACTTAGGAGTGTACATTTGATAGAGTAGAACGATTTTGTGTGTATCAGATGAGGATGTGACCATCATGCTCCCACCCCAGAAATCTTGAAGCCCCCGCTGACCCGGTCTTGGAAGAAGCCCGTTGGGTCATATTCCTTCGCAACATCTCGTATGAACGCGACGTTCTTCTCTCCATACGAAGCCAGGGGATCCTGCGTCGGGTGCACGTAGTTCATATACCTGAACGGTGTGTCCGCCCCAATCTCGACCGCATACTCCTCCAGCTCCGCGGTAACGGCAGCGAACCGCCTCTGGAAGAAAGCCTCCATCTCGCGCGTCTGCACAAATGTCTGCGCGAGGAACAAGATCGCATCCTCCTTCAAAGACTCATCCAAGCCTAGTACGTTGCCTTCCCTTACCCAGCTCTGCGGCAGAGGCTGGAAGGAGAACATGGACGACATGTCTTCATCAGCGTACCCAAGTGCGTTAAGGTCGTTGATGAGTTCGAGAAGGAGTGATTCCGCCTTGATGATCATCTCACGCACGGCGTGGAAGCAGAGGGAGAACCAGACGGTGCGGGAGCCGTTAGCCGTTGTCTGCGTGGCGATCATATCGCTATAAGGCCATTTCTGGAACGTGTTGAAGACGGTCGGGACGGAGCGGAACTCGGTGAACATTGTGCCGTTGCTCTCGCCGTCGACGTTGACGCGGATGGTGCCGACGAGGGGGACGGGCATGCCGGCCGTGTGCTGCATGAGGAGGAGCTGGCTGTCTGCCGGGGCTGAGGCGGTGCGGCGCATCATGCCGAGGAAGTGGTCGATGTAGATGTCTTTCTGGTCCCTGATGGGGTCAGCGGGGTTTACAGAAGGGAGTGTTGATGCGACTCACCATGTCGACAACGCGATACCGCCGTAGATATCCCCGGCCGGGAAAGCAGCCATGTCGAACCTCGTGACGATGCCAAAGTTGCTTCCACCCCCCTTGAGAGCCTTCCACAGCCGCGGGTTCTCGTGCTTGTTCGCATTCACAATGCTTCCATCAGCGAGAACTACCTCATAGTTCAGCACGTCGTCGCAAGCGAAGCCTCGCCTTCCAGAATGGAACGACGCGCCGCCGCCAAGCGTCAACCCCGCCACACCAACAGTCGACACCCTTCCACCCGTGATGCCCAGTCCCTGAGCCTCCGCAGCACGCAGGGCATCTCCCCAGTTCGACCCCGCGCCAATAGCCGCAACATGGGTATAACTCCCATTCCCACACGAAGCAGGACGTATCTCAGTCCCCCCAAGCCGAACAAGATCGATAGTAACGCCTTGGGCAATGTTATTATTGTTCCAATGGCTGTGTCCGCCGCCCTTGACGGCGATACTCCAGCTCCCCGCGCCGCTGAGGGCCGAGAGGGCCTTGACGGCGGCGGCGACTTCCTGCGTGTCTTTGGGCTGGAGGATGCACCAGGGTAGGACTTCCTGGATGGTGAGACTCCAGTAGCTCTCGAGAGCGAGGGTGTAGTTGCTGCCTGGGCCGGAGGGGAGGAGGAGGCTGGAGCCGAGGCCGGCGTCGATGAGGGCGTTGCACTGGGGGGGTTAGTGAGGGATGGGGTGGGATGGGGGGAGGCTTACGCTTTTGAAGCCGGTTTCTTGGCAGAGGGAGAGGATGGGGCCGATGGCTGAGGCGGCGATGAGGCGAGTTGGTCGAACCATCGCGCTTGGAGACCGACTCGCAATCGGTCGAGGAAAGAAAGGACAGTGGTCGAAGGGATCACAGCGAGCGTCTTGCCATCCTGCGAAGGCCGGGATGCGCCCAGCTCTTAAAGATGGAGGACATGTTCTTGGCGCTCATAAAATCACTCCGGCCTGCAGCAGTCGCCAATGCAATGATCTCGGGAAGCTGTAAGCATCCGGAAGGTGGTCTACAAGGTCGCCATTGTGTCAAGGTTGACGAGGCCCGTTGTCAGTTCTTCCAGGGTGTTGTCGATCTTGGAAGGCGCCTAATCTCGGTTAGATGGCCTCGCAGCATCGGCGCTCCAAGGGGCGGGAGCGTCCCCGCGAATCGCTGGGAGGGGAACCCGGGAGGATGCATTTTCTTTTGCAGAAGGTAACGTCGGTTGGAGGTAAGATTCAGGAGGCGGTGTCGTTGTTGGCGGGATGGGCATGGAAGTCTCTACTTACCCATCTAGGTACCTTGATCTGGGCTGTCAGCTATTCAGGTATTTGGGGGTTTTCTTGTTAGGGTGACCAGCATTTATGGTTGTTTTCGTTAACAAAAAGACCTGTTCCATACCAATTTCACAGCTCCGCTTGCCGACACCATTGAAGCTTGAAGCTTCTAGCCGGACTTTGCACCCTCATACACACATTTCATGACAGGCAGACTGACCCGAAGCTTGCAAGATGTTTCGAAGATTTCGGCACTATCGCTGGCTGCAGCCTGACGACACACGTGACACGGTCGCCGGCTGACAGCCTGATCTCGGCACTGCATGCAGGTGAGGCCTCTTCCTTCCCCTCTTTCTTGCCGCATCTCACGTCCGACGATGAGCAGACGACCTTATCACGACGAGGAACCGGATCGGATCCGGCCTGAACGGCCAGAAACATGGGACGTGTCCTCGGCGTTTTTAACGTCTGACGATTACACCATTGCCTGGATCTGCGCGCTTCCATTGGAGCTGGGAGCATCCCGCGCATTGCTGGATGAAGAGCACCCACCGCTTCCCGCCCTTCCAGGCGACGACAACAAGTACATTCTTGGACGTGTCGATCAGCACAATGTGGTCATGGTCTGCTTACCCGGGCAATATGGCACAAAAAACGCCGCAGTTGTCGCTACCAATCTGAAGCGCAGCTTCCTCAAGATCCGTGCCACACTGATGGTTGGGATTGGTGGTGGTGCGCCTGACGGAACAAACGCCTGCGCCTCGGCGACGTGGTAGTCGGAACACGTGTAATGCAGTACGATATGGGCAAGAATATCGGAGAAGGGGTATTTCAAATGACAGCCGACCCGACGATCCCTTCACGTCTGTTACTTGCGGCCGTTTCGACACTGCGATCGATCCCCACACAGGATGCCTCGAGTGCCCGGGTCACGGCTCTTTTACAAACCAAACTGGCAACCCATGTCCGCCCCAATGAACCTGACCAGCTCTTCCAGGCGTCCTATCAACATCCCTTCAATGCGCCAACCTGTCATGGCTGCGATCCCAGCAGGCTCGAACAGAGGCGTGTGCGAGCGGTCAACGAACCCAGGATTCACTACGGCGGCATTGCTTCGGCCAACACGGTGATGAAGAACGCCAGAGCACGCGATGACATTGCTCGTGAGCTTTCGATCATGTGTTTTGAGATGGAGGCAGCTGGTATTATGGACAATCAGTGCCTGCCCATCCGCGGCATTTGCGACTACTCCGACTCTCACAAGAACAAGGCTTGGCAGCGCTATGCGGCGGCCGCCGCTGCAGCGTACGCGAGGGAGCTGCTGGAGGCTCTCCCGCATACGCTCGAAGAGCGTACCCGTGCCCAAACTTGGCTTGGCACTTCGAGCGACCATGCCACGGGTTTGTGATAACTTAGCTTCCCCTCTTCTGATTCGCGTCCCTGACCGGTCTCAGCCCAAACCTCGGAACGGCGGGAGCAGCTTTTGGAATTATTGAATTTTTCTCAACTCGATACCCGCATGACCAATGTTCAACGAGCCCATTCCCAAACCTGCCACTGGTTTCTCAGGCACCCGAAGTACCAGGATTGGCTCGATCCCAGGAAATACCTACAGACCCGCGGCTTCTTGTGGATTGTAGGCAAAGCCGGCGCCGGCAAATCGACGATTATGAAGTTTGCCTACCTCGAAACAAAGAAGAAGTCCAAGGAACCTGGAAAACCAGTCGCGTCCTTCTTCTTCAACGCACGTGGCGACATGTTGGAACGTTCCGTCGCTGGGATGTACCGCTCCCTCCTCCTGCAGCTCCTGAAGACCTACCCGAATCTCCAAGTTATCCTGGATGATACAGACGTTGTCCCATCAAATCAAACAAAATGCCCCGATGTCAACGTCCTCAAGGAGGCTCTTCGAAGTGCTGTAGCTGCACTCGGTCGGCGCTCCTTTACCTGCTTTGTCGACGCCCTCGATGAGTGTGACGAGCAAGAAGTGCGGGATATGGTCCAATTCTTCGAAGAACTTGCCGAAGAAACCACAGCAGACCACATCCAGTTCCGAGTCTGCTTCTCCAGTCGCCCATACCCCTACATCGATATTCGCCCGGAAGTCTTGCTCGTCTTGGAGAAAGAAGCTGGACACGCAGAGGACCTGTCCCGTTACGTCGAAAGCCGCCTCAAGATTACAAGCCCCCTCCTTCTTTCCGATCTTAAGCTTCGGATCTTGGACAAAGCTGCCGGTATCTTCATGTGGATCGTCCTTGTCGTCGATATCCTCAACAAGGAAAATGAGAACGGGGCCCTCGCTCTTGGGAAGAGGCTCGAAGAAATCCCCTCCCAGCTAAGCGACCTTTTCAAAAGCATTCTGACTCGCGACCAACATCAAGTAGATCGGCTTCTGCTCTGCGTTCTCTGGGTACTCTGCGCGAAACGTCCTTTGAGTCCGGCAGAGTTTCGACACGCTCTCTGGGCTGGCTTGCTGAATCATGGTCTTGTCGACCTCACCCTACCAGAGAACACGGCAGCCGATGCCGCCAAGCTCGTCACGAGTGCATCCAAGGGCCTCGCCGAAATCACAAAATCCAAACTGCCAACTGTGCAGTTTATCCACGAATCAGTGCGGGACTTCTTGATGAAGGAAAACGGCCTCCGGGATCTGTGGCCTGACCTCGGGCTCGAATGGGAAGCCCATGCCCACGAGAAGCTCAAGCACTGTTGTTTCACATACCTATCCCTTCCAGATGTGCAGCCTATTCTCGAAAGACTTGGGGGGCCGGACAAGCAACACGAAGAGAGTATCCCAACCGAGAGATATTCGTTTCTGGAGTACGCCAGCCAGCAGGTCCTCCACCATTCCGATGCCGCGGCAGTTGCCATTTCTCAGGATGACTTTATCACTTTGTTCTTCAGCTCTGCCGGAATCCGCTGGCTCAATCTCTTCGAAGACAACAAAGAGTGGCGATACTCTGGGTGTGCCACACACTTGTATGTCCTGGCAGACAGAGGGTTCGCGAACCTTGTCCGCGCGCAGATGAAGAGGGAGAAGGCTACCCGCACCGAGGAGAGATATGGACATCCATTGTTCGCTGCATTGGCTGGAGGTCACGGTCGGGCAGTGGCTGCTCTTTTGGGCTTACCCTCGATCGTCCAGAATGGCATCGATCTCACCGCTGGTGTGAAGAGGAGAAACTTTCGACTGTCACGTCGTAGAACGCCGCTGTCCTGGGCCGCCCAGGCGGGAAGATTGGGTCTTGTGAAGGCCTTGCTTGAGTCAGGCGAAGACATCAATCAAGAAGACGGAGAATATCAGACCCCTATTGAACGGGCCATTTTAAGCCGAAACTTGGATATTGCTTGGTATCTCTTCGACAGCGGAACAAACTACGAAAGCAGTATTTGGCGTCGAATTCTGACGCTGCTGCTGATAGAGGCTGCGAAGACCAGCGACGGGACCAGGGCTCGCGCCCTCGTCGAGAAAGGGGCAGATCTCCACGCTCGACATGACGGCGGCAACACGGCATTGCATTTCGCCTCCAGAGCTGGCAGTGAAACCGTGGCTCAAATTCTTATCGAGAAGGGCGCAAATCTCCATGCTCAAAATGATAGCGGCAACATCGCATTGCACATCGCCTCCAAGGCTGGGAGTGAAGCTGTGGCTCGACTCCTCATCAAAGCAGGGTCCAAGATTCATCACGAGAACAACGCCAAGGAAAAAGCGCTTCATTTTGCCTCATTGAGTGGCAACAAGGCCATTGTTTCACATCTGATCGAAATGGGGGCGGACGTCCATGACTCCAGCCTCGAATGGAAAACGCCACTACATTTTGCCGCGCGGGCTGGCAACGACGCAGTGGCCCAAGTTCTCATCAACGCGGGGGCAGGCGTTGATTCTCTCTGCAGGCAAGGGTACACGGCACTGATGGATGCCTTGAAGTATCGCAGTAAGGCCATGGTTCAGTTTCTCCTCAACAATGGCGCAGACATCGAGGTTTCAAGCAACAGAGCACATCCGGCGCTGATCCATGCCTCTCACGCTGGCCACATGGCTGTAGTACAATATCTCCTTGACAAAGGGGCAGCCATCAATGCTTCGGGCAGCGATGGAACTACAGCGTTGATGCATGCTTCTCTTGCTGGTCGCAATGCTGTGGTACAGTTACTCATTGACAGAAAGGCCAATATCAACGCTCGAAGTAACCGTGGAAAAACGGCGCTGATGTTTGCGTCCGAAGCTGGGCGTAATGATGTGGTTCAATTTCTTGTCAGGAGAAAGGACACTAACGTCCATGCACGGGATGACATGGGACGCACAGCATTGGCGTGGGCGTCCTTGGGTGGAAGGAGAGGCTTGGAGGAATTCTCCAGGAAGAACGGTCTCGAGTTTAGCACCGAAGTTGGCTTTGGGTTGGGCGGTCTATGGAAAGCGACCAAAACGAATGGAGGGAGATGGGTAGCACCAGTGAGGATTCTCATCGAGAATGGTGGTGCAGAAGTGGACGCTCGAGATGTTCATGGATATACACCACTGATTCTGGCTGCAGCACGTGGACAGAGGGATCTGATACAACTACTTGTTCAGAAGGGAGCAAGCACCTCAGCCCGAAACAACTTGGGAGCCACGGCCTTCGATGTGGCCTTGGAGGGTGGGCACCATGAAATTGTCCAGATCTTGGAAAAAATGAGCAGCAAGGCCTCGAAGGTTTGAGCTCAGATTTCAGTCACAAGCAGAGGTCTCGATGGCTATGGGCCCAGCAGTCGGGTTTGTGGTCGCTGAGCAGTTGCAAGGCGCCAGTTTCGAGGGGAGTGTTTGAACTGAGAGCTTGCCATGACTGCTCCCAGCACTTGGTCTATGACGCTCGTGAACGGCTTTGATCCTTAGGTAACGGCTCGAACTTGATCAATGCCACCTACCGTATCTGACCTGTCATGCTTCATGTAGTCCTGACGCCCCAACCCAACCGTGCACGTGTCTGGAGACACTCTCCCAGCCTCATTTCTGTCCACCTATGCCTTCAAACAAACTTCTATGGAGCCCTTCTACTTAAGTTACTTGATGTTCTCTTCTACTTCATCCAAGATCGATATCGCTTGAATCAGGGAGGTCCCCGACTGAGCTTGTGGTTCTGCTCATCACAACTCACGTTCGAATCACATCTAGCGTGCATCAGGTTTGCCGATAACGGCTTGAATTTCAAGGCTCCGGTCCTTACTTGATCACCTGTGGTCACGGACAGGTTGAAGAAAGCTGGACGATGCGTGCTACAGGCGCATTGTGGAAGGCGGGACCAGCCAGGGCCTTCTCGATTCGGACTCTGCAACTTCGAGCCTCCCTCACTCCCGAAGTCCGCTGACGACTTGGCGACTGTCAATCCATTGTGGCTTCAAGCGTATCATAGAAGGATCGAGGCTGCGGGTGGCCTGGGAAGAGGAGAGTCGGCAGGCACCACCCGCGATGCACCGCGCAGCATCTCGTCCACCTCACCCCATCCTCTCAGCATGATCCCCCCAATCCCATCTTCTCTCCATCATTCTATTCCGCCTCTGCATAGTCACAACTTGCACCAGACATTCTTCCAACCCCGCCTCTCCTCCAGAGCATCCAGTCCTATCATGTCGGAAAACTTCCTGCCGCACTTTTGTCCCGAGAGACAGGAGGCACCCGACACACAACCAATTCCAGACAACAACAACTCCCCTCTGACCCATCAAAACTTGAACAACTTCGTGCCGCCCTTTGACCCGGCAAGACGAGAGGCACTCAACAGACAACCCCTCCCAGATAACAACAACTCAGTTCTGCCCTAGATTGGCGGCCCTGGTGCAGCCTTGGAGAATCCAATGTCCCTGACGGGTCCGCGTTTGGCCTGCCAAAATCCGGCCTCCGCTGACCAGCCGCCGGTATACATCATCACAGACTCTTCCGCCGAAATCATACACCCCCTGGAGCCCGTCATCGTGGCCCTTCTCAGCCCCTACGGCCGTCCAACCCTCACGTCCCGGGAACTGCCGAAACCTTTGGTCGACAAATTCAATGGGCTCCTCCGGGAGGGTCAGCGCCTGTTCGGGTGCGAGCAGCGACGGAGCTGGGTCATTGCGATCGACCAGAACACGGTGGTCAAGATCCGCGCCGGGATGGACATGGACCACATTTCCAACCTGCATTGCATCAATAAGTATGCGCCCGAACTACCGGTACCAAGTTTCCTTGGCGCCCTCCGCAGCGGAGTGTTCTCCTACGTTTTCCTCTCGCGTCTCCGGGGCGAGACGCTGGATTCTGCATGGCCTACCCTCACAACGGCCGACAAGGCAGCTGTCCAGTCGCAACTCGGCGACATGATACTATACCTTCGCAGAATGTATCCTCTCACCCCCCCTTTCTTCCTCGGGAGCTTCAGTAGCGGCGTCTGCAAGTTCGTGAGGGAGGGGAACACCTTGTCAGTGGAGAAGATGTATAACGAAAACATGCTCAACGTCTTCCTATGCAACCAAGGGCGTTCGAAAATGGAGAGCAGTCTCGTATTACGAACTATGAGGCATGACCACCGCCTTGTTCTTACCTGGGGGGATATCCAACCACGCAACATCATGATCGAGAGGAACAAGAGATCGGCAATTAGAGGGAGTATTTCGATCACGGGGTTGCTGCATTGGAACTTTGCCGGCTGGTATCCGGAGCACTGGGAAGCCACGAGGGCCATTTACCTCGCCGAGAGGCCCGGCGCTATACAGGATTGGATCGTTTACCTCCCGCGGTTTCTCTTTGGCGATTATCCCGCGGAGTACACGACGGACCTCGCCATCCGCCACTGCTTGTGATACATGGTGAAGAGGACTGGTTAGGAGAAGTTAACTGAGCGGGAGAGAGAAGGGCAGCGATGAGTATCATTTGTAGATGCTTCACATTGGATCATCAGAATAAGCGAACAATCGACATGATTCATCCTTTTCACTTGTTTCCTTCGGGTCCTGACTGTCATGGTGGTGAGGTCAATGGTCTCCACAAAAGGGGCCATCACCGTGTCACCACCACCTCGCCAACTTCTTCATCACCGACATTACCACCGCACCAACATCTCTCTCCTAACCATCTATGTTTCAACATCCATCATATCTCACCATGTAATCATTCAATTGCTTCCATTCGAACATGAAAACTACCTCCCGTCACCCCCGACAAGCCATGCAACCCACCAGAGCCCACACCCAAAACCGGATCAATTCGCCCCCATCCCCATCCAGTGACGTATCCCCAAAGCTTGAGCAAGAGACCCTGCATCCCGTCGTCGTCACCGCGCGGGGCGATTATGTCGTAATACCCCCTACGACCCTGCGGCTCCTTCTTGACAGGTGCCGTCTCACCGAAGCGGCCCCTCCGTTCCTGGTGCCGTGTGCCGATCTTATCATGACATCGTCTACCATTCCATGGTTATAAGAAATCCCCGTCCCCAAGACCTGGGCATCTGGGCATTTGACTTAACTACAATCCAAGACTAAATCCATCAACATGGCTTCCGAAAACGTAGTACGTTTCCCTTTAATCTGATGATTGTAGTTCATGCTAACATCCCAGCCCCACCACTCCTCCCTCCACGGCGCAGATTCTCTGTCCTACACCAACACCAACACCACCAACGACACCGTCCCAGGCCCACACACCTACGAACAACGCGCCGAAGCCTCCGGTCTAGGCGGCGAGCGCTACCGCGCCGGTGCCGAGGGGGTGCATCCCACACAGACAGCCGCGCATGAGAAACTCGCCCACCCTAGTGCTGACGGTTCGCGCCACAAGAACCCCGATGGGACGTATCGCTCCGATGGACCTACGGCGAGAAAGGAGGGGACGGTTGCGTCTGGGAATCCGGAGGCGAAACAAGTCCCGAGGCGACGGTCTTCGGTGAGCAGTGCGAGCAGTAGTGATGCGGAACCTCAGGGGGACAGTAAGGCTGGGAAAGTGATGGAGAAGGTTGGGCGGTCGATTCATAGTGCCAAGTTGGCGCAGAAGGGGGAGGCGAAGCGAGAAAAGGCCGCTGGATTGCAGTAGATACCCATGAGATGTAGGCAATGGCTTCATTTCATATCATTGACTTATGAGACATGATGAGATATATCCCCCTACTTCAACACCTTTGTGATGCGCACGAGTACAGCTCCTTCCGTCAGATGGCCGCTGCAGTCGTTTAGATGCACAAAGCGGTACCCGCTGCGCAGCCTGTCGAGTCGGATACAAGCCCATGCGGCGAGGTCGTCACGGCCAAATTCGTCGTCACGTACGGTAAACCTGACGAAAGCCAGCTGGTCGACCACCTCGGGGATGGCGGAGAACTTGAGCACCTCGCCTTGGAAGTCCGGGTGTCGGCCGCGTGCCGTCTTGGTCCGTGCCTTGTACTCGCCCTCCTTCTCCTGGCCTTCGTCTGAGATGCGCTCGTCGGGACCTTCCACGTGCAACTCGACCTTGACATAAGGCTTAAATCCCTTGGGGTCCTCGTCGTCGGGGGGCAGCGGCAGGTTCTGGGCGGCGAGCACTTCGATGCGAAGGTCGAGCGTCTTGCGGGTGATCTTGGCAGCCGGAGCCACAGTGCCATCTGCAGTCGGCGCGATCGACTTCTTTCCTCGGTAGCCTAGATTCATGTCAGTAGGTTGCAACAGTTCGTGTAGGACCAGACTCACCCTCAGGCTTCAAAACATAGCCGTGCGTTCCAGCAAACATGCCCTCGTTCAGCATCATCCCTTCGTCCCAGCGTTGCCAGTTCAGGGCCACAACCTGGATGCCCTTGCGCCAGAATGGTGCCGGGTCGAGGTTGGACGACCGAATGCGGAGACCAGATGGGTACGCCCTCATCATGAAGTTCATGTTGTGGTCGAAGAGCGCTTTGGCACTCTTCTCATGCACATCGATAACCTTCTTCTCGGCGAGTGAGAAGATGTGCGTGGGCATGGACGCCTCGGGCTGCGTGAGGCTCTTGAAAGTGACACCGCGGGTGTAGATGCCAAGCTTGCTCAGGCCTTGGGTGATCTTGGACGGCTTCGACTTTTGGGCGTCGTTTGGCAGGCGGTCATCCTCATCCGTCAGCTCGCCTGCGCCAGCACCTCCAAGAGGACTGCCCCCAGGCGAGCCCTTGGGCGGCGCATACTTGACTTTGACGAGGATTTTGCCCTTGAGGTCCGCGGGCCGGGGAAGCTCGGCAGGGTCCGCGTCGGGCATAGCAACGAGGAGACCCTTCCACGTCTCCTGCATGATGTCCACCATGATGGACTGCTGCTGAGCATTGCAGTGGACCTCGAGGCTGACGATCAGCGGGGTATCGGTGGTCTTGAAGCCGTAGTCGCGCACGGTGGTGCACACGTCACGGAAGGAGACGTCCTTGGTGAGGGTGTACCCGTGCAGAACCCTAGGTTCGATGATGGCCATCCGGGGAGGAGTCAGGACCTTATCGAGACGCATCGAGGATGGCGAGCCCGGCTGTGAGTGGGTGGGGCGCGGGTGAGAGACGGGCTGGGCATTGGGCGACATCCTCCTGAGGCCCTTGCCGAGAGGATTGGGAAGCTTGTTCTTGAGCCTCCGGAACCTGCTCCCCTTCTTGTCGGCCGTGCCGGCCTCATCGCTGCTGATGGAGCTCACCGAGTCGGCGTCCGAGTCGTCATCGCCGTCCCACACATCAATCTCGATGCAGCGACATCCCCTCAGCAAGACATTCTTGTAGGCGTCGACGCTGGACTCGCTGGAGAGCTGGTTGCCGGTGAGGTAGGTGTTGTGGCTGGAGCTGATGAAGTAGCTGTGCAACGGCCACGATAGGTCCTGATCCCTGGGTGGGGCGGTGGCGGCCGAGGCGGGGGAGGTCATGTAGTCGAGGAAGCCCTGGCGGTCGAGGTCGTTGCGGTCGGCGATGGCGAGTTCCCCGGGGAGGTCGTCGAGGGCGCCAGGGTCGGCCTGGGTGGTCTGGAGGAAGGCGGCGATGTGGTCATGGTGCCAGATGCCGTCGTCCTTGCTGGCGTGGGCCTGAAAGATCTTTGTGAGGTGGAGGAGGACCGAGTCGTTCAGGGTCTTGATGTTGCGCTGGGCCTCGCTGGCGCCGCCGCCGACTTGGGGCGGGGTGTTAGCTTGCAGGCTGGCGGACATTGTGAGTGTGCTGCCGTACGGGTGATGCGGCCCACGTTGGCGTGCTCGTGGTGCTTTGTAGAGGAGAGGTGAGAGACGATGGAGGCAGGAACGTGTTTGGTGAGAAGGTGAGGGGATATGTGCATCCGTTTGCTAGCGCTGCGACTGATATGAGGGACATTGGGCAGGGGCATTTTTGGGTTTCTTGCTGCTGCGCCTGCCTCGAGATCCAGTTGCACGGTGCTCAGCTCAGCTGTTCAGGGGCCTTGAGGGGGGGGGGTTCACAGGGAGGGAAGGCGGGGTCGCGACTGACCTTCGGGTGCATTTAGCGCGGGGAAGGAGCGACGGACCGTCCCTTCCAGACGAGAAGCGTGCAGCGGAGACGTCTGTTGGTGCAATGCAGTGCAGGGCAGCAAGCAGGAAAAAGCAGACGCTGGTCGCACGATGATGAGACTGGGAGAGATGCCGCCGCAAAACAGGGAACACAAACACACGTCCGACCGACGACGATGTTCGCGCGGACAGGCCACCAACCACCTCACTCACTCGACCACGCGGCAACTCCTACCCGGTGCCAACAAGGCTTGTCTGTAATAAGCGAATGGGTCAGGGTGGTGATAGGTGGCGTCACATCTGTCTTGGCCCGCCTTGGCCTGCAGAGGGGGCGTGGTCTTTTCTCGTTTCATTCAACTTCAATTCAACACCAGTTCGACAGCCTTCAGTCCGGCAACCCCTCCAGTTCGACATGCTATCTAGTTCACCACAACAACCGACTTGACAAGATAACGAATTGACTTGATGATCCGGTTGATTCAATGGACCGGATCGATTCAACAACCGCCGGATTGATTTGATGACCGGATCGATTTGATGATTAGCCTGACATGATGATCAGCTCGCTCAGCTTTCTCTTCACCCTCCTCAGCCACCTTTCTCGCCAACGGCTCAGGCGACTCCAAAGCTTCGACAACTTGCGTCGAGATGCCCTAGCCGCTGTCCTAGGAACCTCCCAATCGACGGCATGTTACCACTAATCAGAGTCTTCATCCTCGCTTTGCGCTGCTTCTGCTTCCCTCACCCACTTGATGAGTGCCTCTGCCCGTTCAATACTCTCCCTCAATCCAACCTTAGAGGCCTCAGCCCAATCACCATCCGGGCCCCCGCGAAGAAACTCGATTGCCTCCGCAGCGCCGGAAAGGCTGGATATCTTCCGAGCCAGCCACGATAGCTCGAGGAGCCAGAAAGTCGTGTCCGCATCCTCTTTTTGTACAGGGATCTCAAAACGCATTCCCGACTCGATGCGGCGCCCACTCGGTAGGTAGACGCAGGGGAAGCCATTCCCAAGCTCTTCACACTGGGGTTCTTCAAGGAATCTCTCCAAGAAAGGGACGAGCTCGTCGGAGTCGAGATTCATCTTGCAGACGGCCGCTGGCTTCCCAGGGCCAGGCGTCTCTCTCAGAAACTTAGCGCCCTCTTCGCTTGCGAAAGCTGCTGAGAGCCGCTTCGGCAAATACCGCCATTCCACGCAAATAAGCTCTTTCGACGAGTCCTTCGGGTCTTGTTCCGAGAGCCTTTGATCGGCTTGAGTCCAATGATGGCGCTGTCGTATAGCATGCGTACATAGGGGTTCAACGGTATCGTAAAGGCTCCGCAGTGGGGGCCAAAGAGAGCTGTCTTTTTTCCGTCAAGGAGAAGAAGCCCATTGAATAGGTCCCGGTTGTGATAATACAAGAGTCTATCCATAATATCCCATGAGTTGGTAGCCTGGATCCCTGTCTTGTTGATCTGAGGCAGGATGTGTGCGGCGCACGCAGGAGCAGTCTCTGTGATGACGCAGATGTTTTCGGCCTGTTATTTGAATTAGAGAACTTGAATCTCGAGCATAGGGAAGAGTGAAATGGGTCTTACTCGATGGGGTGCCTGCTCTTCTCCTCTCTGCGGCGGCGTGTCTAGGAAGGCAGATGTAGCGATCCCCTTTTCACCCTCGGCCCTGTTCGATGGCTCTCCGAGCTCAGGCTGTTCGATCGGGCCACTTCCATTGTCTTTATCTCCCAGATGTACTCTTTGACATTCGTAAGGATTGTCGGAATGGTCGTTGACTTTGCTGATACCTGGACGAGATCATCAAGACGATGGCCATTGTCGACAGATCAGGTGCACTTACAGCTCTTCACAAGTAACTCGACAACTGTCAGCATCTCAAGAGTGGCCACCAATGGCGTGATTTCGAGAGTCGTGAAATCTTTCTGAAGGAGAAAGGCAAGCTGAACTAGATTGAGGAAGGCTTCAGGGTTCTGCCGTCGCGCGTTCCGCTGAATCTCCCTGATCTCGTCGATACGGCGGGCCACATCTTGCGAGTAATTCTCAGTGGCATCGTGTATTTCTCGGAAGTCTGTGAGGAACGCGAGCAGCTGCTTCTTGGCCAGGCTGGATGTGTGCGCGTAGTCGAGGAAGGGGGTGGACCGGATCCGCGCGGCGTGATACCATTGTGATGAATTTGGAACGATCAAACGAACGTCAAGTGGGAGTGATGAGAAGGGGTTGATGAAGAATAAAGGGCACTCCGCAGCTGTTGCTTAAATATTGATGAGAACATGGCTTATTTCGTTGCCTAATGGAGGCGGCCCTCAAATCTTTTGTTGTGCGCCACAGAGACATCCTGACAGCCAGCCTCCCCGCCAGCGGGTTCGGCGTCTTCGTCGACAGTGGCGTGCGCTCGCACAGCAAAGTCATCCCCTTCTTCGTAGACCCAGCGGACGGGAATGCGATATGGTCGATGAGTGAGGTCATCAAAATATGCATACCAAGTCGGAGTTTGACGTTGAAGTGGGAGAGACGTCTAAGACTGGCCAAATGATTCCAACCAACTGGTTGAGAGCTTGTACCTCGACGAGTTCCCTCCTTGTAAAAAGGGCCCCGGGCTTCCAAGTGGCGTCAGGGAACCAGTTGAATGGAGAGCGGCCTCGAAGACATCCCCGCTGAGTTTGAGGCCCTTGACGAATCCACTCGGCTATCTATTAGCCAACTCGCCACACCGGCAGAGGCGGTGGGAGTATCGGCGCAGCAACGGACAATTGGGAACGGGAGAGCGTCAAAGATGTTGGAGCTAGGAGAATTGGGTCAGTGTTGCTGGTACGCGTCGTGGTCGGGATCAAAGATGATTGTGGCTAAGATTCTCTCGACCTGCTGTCAACGCCTCATGTCGCAGCAGAGAATGGACTCGGCGGCCGCAGCGCGACGGATCATATCCTCGTCGAACCACTCCGACTTCTCGTTGATGAGGATGACTCCGGAGCCGTTGGTGCAGGTGTTTTTGATGGTATTGGCCTCGTCGAGTACGAGGTGCTTTCCCAGGCGTAATCCCTCCACAGGTATTTGGATGAAAGAAGGAGCTCAGAAGGACTGCATTTGGCTTCTTTGGGGTCTTCTCCGAGCATTCTTGTTCAAAAGACTCCATCTGAGCCGTAGCAAGCCTCCCCGACGGCGGCGTCTTCTCTTCCATTTCTGGACAAGACTCTTGCCGCTGATTGTCGAGGAATTGTACACAGCTCCCATCATCACTCTGATTGTTACGGCATGAAGATCTTTCGGTCAGGCTGTAGACCGTCTGCTGGTCAAGGGCCAGGAGTCGCACCTCTTCAACTCCAATCCTTGAAGGAGGCCACGGATCTTCGTGACTCTCCGACTCCATAATTAAAGCTTACGAGGGGAGAATTCCGGTCAGACAGCTGGAAAGTCTGGAAAGATCGGAACCCAACCCTTCAGACCTTCCATCAGCTCTCCTGAGGCCGACATGGTGTCAGCGGAGAGCGACAGATTGGAAAACATGGCAGCTCGGAGCCACAGATCAGGGAAGATGTTGCTAGGGACGTGTGCCACTTGGCTGGAGTTGCACAAATCTGGCTCATATGAGGTGACAGGGCGGAAGAAACAATCCTTGTCGAAGAGATGATCACTCCCGGGTCTCGAACATGATCTTGCGAGATGAAGAGCCATGTCAAGGGCCCGGGGGGTTGGTTTTCGGTCATGCTAAGTCCAGAGAAATAATGGATATGGTAGTTGACTGAATGTCTCGAGAGCTCTGTCAGTTCCTCGGTAGGAATCAGAGCCTTTTGAAGTCCTTGGTCGACACCATGTGGCAGGAGATTGCATTGAATACAATTTGCTGTTTCCACCTGGCAGCAAACCAAACACCATGTTTTCATCGTATCCACTGCAATGAGTAGTTTCAAGCTCAATCTACCTCTGTCCAGTCTTTCCAGCAAGTGGAGGGAGTATGGCAACCTCTCCTCGTCGTGGCGGGCAGACGCATGTGCGACTGTCCTCCGGACTTCAGGCGGCGTGAAGGCACACCACCGCGATGGAACAGCAAGTGAATATGAGAATGTCCATTTCTGATCAACTCAAACGGAAGGAGGTGGTCTACTCCCAACTGGCCAGCAAGTGAATACTCCCTCCGCCCTATAAATTTCATCTCTCGCGCTGGCTTCACTTGAACACCCAGATCTCCCATCTTCAACACCACAGCCTCCATCTCCCCTCCTCGCAAACAGCGACCATCCACCATGGAGGGAAACCCCAACCCTCAGCCCCTTTTTCGGGCCAAATTCGAAGATCTGACCGCTGAAGAGAAGCACATCGGCGACCACATCTTCCCCCTTCTTGAAAAGTGCAACCGAACCACCACGGAAGTCAACGACGCCAACCGGGAAATCCTCTGGAACAAGGTGTTCAAGAACTGGGACACCACCAAGCCCATCATCAAGCCCAAGTTTCCCAGGCGCGCCGTCCGAGCTTCCTCCATCCCCGTCGGCACACTCATCGGTGACTGCCCCGTCCCCGTTCCCGCCGTCGGCACCGACACCCACATCCCCGCCGAGCGCCGCGCCCACGCCGAAGTCTTCCTCAACATCACCGTCAATCGGTACGCCGACCATTTCAACTTCCGCTACACGGACGCTCGTCACAAATTCGTCCCTCCGAACATGGTCCAGCTGCGCGAGGGATTGACCATATCGAACAGCCGCCGTATGGTAGCTGATCACTACGACGAGCACGAGAGGAAGAGAGTTCAGACCTTCAACGGGGATCTCGTCGTATACTGGTTTAGGCAGCACCTCGTGGCCAAGATGGAGGATGATGCGGCGGGCTCGCCGGAGCTTTCCCAGAAGAAGCAGGATCGGGACTTCGACTATGGCCAGCTGGTCCAACTCAAGCTGGCTCGCGACGTTCTTGACCTGATAAGGAGTATGGTGGACCTCGAGCGTATGAACGCCATCAACCCTGTCTGATCCTACCGTTGGGAATTTGTCGAGGAGGAGAAGGATCGAAGAAGGAGGAGCATGACGAGATTTCTCAAGCTCTGGTGAGATCTTTTGGCACCCGCGCTGTGGGACTTTACTAACGACTCGCCAGCACTCCAGACCTTGACCTGATCGAAGAAGTCGGAGGATGCTAAAGGGAGTGGAAGACGAATGGGACAATCGGAGGTCTAGCCAAGTTCTCTCGATTCAGTGTTGGCCAGGGTTGCTCAGGACATCAACAAGGCAGCAGAAAGTTACGGCGTCTCACGAGGTCTACACACAGGGACATGACAACACCATGGCGGAGGATCAGATCAGGAAGCATAACCAAGTCGTCTCGATGGTTTCCTAAGTAGCGCAGCTCATCAACCTCTTCCTTGTTTCCGAATAAACGTACTTGCACCGCGCAGTAGTATCACCAAGTACAACGTCCATCTCTCAAGACCTCGTCAAGCACAATGCCGGCAAAGAAAGTCCGTATTAATCAGTACCAGGCTTCATGAAACTCCCTCTTCGAGTATTCCGCCAAGAATGCCAGGCCCAAACAAATGGGTTCCGCCGGGAAGACCTTGCACACCTGGTTTGCGGTGAATCTGGTCGGCACACGGAGAAGCAAGAGGCGGCCCTTCTCAAGTCCTGGTAGATACGAGGACTTCATCGGGCATTGTGAGTCGCGTCCAGATGTTTTGCCAGCGGCTGGCTGTAGCTGAGGACTGTTTTCATCCCAGGAACAGCCGTTCCTGACGCCGTCGACCGAGACGATGCTATGAACACCCGATCTAGCAGGAACCGTAGAGACGCATCTTTCCACGAAATATCGCAACAAGCCCTCTTCTTCCGTGAGGAGTAAAGGAGTAACTAATGAAATGTGCCTATAAAGCGAGTCAACTGACGGCCTGGTATCGGCGGAGGCGTGCTGTGATGAACCCTCGGACAGGGCGTGGAGGAGTACCATGGGTGAAGACTGTGAGTAATCCCAGGAAGGACAGCATAGTCCTCCACCAGATAACCTTCGCCAGCGAGAGACAGCCTCATCCAAGCCCGGCAACAGATACCAAGCGTTGCTCAAGTCAAGGATCCTCACCGTTGGCAACTCGAGCCAGAGACGCCCAACGGCACCGTCGAACATCCTCATCACCACCACCAACGATCATTCAACATCATCAATTCAGATACAACATAACCCCCTCCCCTTCCTCCCCTACGGCATCGCCGACTTATAAGCCAAAGGCGACGCACCCCCCCGTTCCCTCATCCGTCCCCCCCTCATATTCGGCGTATTCGCACAAAACGCACAAATATACACGCTCGGCATCACATGCTTCGAGGGGATATTGATACACCTCCCATGCAGCCACAGCTCGCACGACTCACTGTCGACCGTCAATTTCTCTCCTTTCGGGTACGTCCTGGACTGGACACTCACCACTGCACCATAAACACATCCAGCTCCGCCTCGCCGTCACGGTGACACACACACCGCACCGAACGCCCCGCGTGCGTCGACGGCGTAAGCAGGCTGGACATTGTCGGCGACCGTCCCCCAGAAGGGAATCCCGCGAAACTGTTCGAGGCGAAGCGCTGACCGGGCGGCATCTGCGGCATCTGCGGGACGCGTTTGTTGGACTGTCTACTCTCCACGAGTTTGCGGAGCTCACTCGCCGCGTCGCCTGCGTTGGCAGCACCCCGGCGAGGATCGTCCATGACGGTTTCCGCCTCGCTCTCGGCATCACCTGCGCGAGAACTCGAGCTGCGCTCGCTGATGCTGCGGTGCGACTGGTGGAACATGGCGCCCGAGGGCTTGCGGGGGTCGGGGAGGGCGAAGGAGGTGTTGCGGCTGGGGATGATGATGGGTTCGTCGTCGGAGGAGGATTCGTCGTATTCGGAGCGGGATTCGAAGGATTGTTCTCGTCGGCGGGGCGGGATGCCGAGGGGTGGACGGCCCTGGGCGACGGGGACGAGGCAGGGGTCTTCGACTACGACGGTTGTTTCGGCGCGGGCGCGGCCTTTGGCGTCGATGGTGAATTTGACAGAGGTTCGGGTCCGTTGGGCGGTGGCTTCGGGGATGGAGGTGAGGCTGGATAGTCTGGTGTGGGTGGCTTTGAGGGGGGAGGTGCGGCCTGTTGATCTTGAGCTTGGGGGGCGGCTGGGTCCGGGGATCGTGTTGCTGGTAGGAAGGGGAGGGTTTGGCCGTATTGCTGGTGCCAGCGTTGGGAGAGTCTGTTGTCGTGGTGGGTTGTTTCTCCTGCCGCGGTTCTCGCTAAAACTCCGCTGCAGGCCTGGCCGGCCGTTTGCCTTGAGGGGCGAGCTTGCCAGGGCGCGGTCCGGTGGCCTGACTGGTGCCAGGTCTCTGGAGCTGTTTGACCGGCGGATATCACTTCTTGCTGGGGGTTTGGAGAGGGCCTGGGCCACGCTGGCCATGGAGAATTGGGTCATGGGGTCCATCAGCCGTGATGTGGTGAAGCTGGTATCCATGCTGGACGAAGGAGGACGGCTGAAAAGCAGGCCGGGATCGACGCCCGCGCCAGGGCTGACGAGGAAGAATGGGTCGTCTGAGGGTGCTGTAAAAGACATCGAGGACATGGACGTCGTGGCGACATTGCTCGTCTCCACACGATGTTCCGCCGCCTTCGGTGCCAGTGGTCTCTGCACCTTTGCCGTCGATTGCTGCGCGGGCTCCAATGCCTGAGTAGAAATATGCTGTGCCTGAACCGGCATGGACGGCTCCTGGAACATCTGCGTAGCGTCAAACGAGTGCATAGACCGGTGCGAGTGGGCAGGCGTCTGCTGCGTCGGCGTGGTCTGGAAGAGGTTATGCCCAAAGGCGGCAAAGTCGAGATCCATGGCGCCGAGGTCCGCGTTGGGGTCCCAGAAGTTGGCGCCTGGCCCGGCCGGGGCAGACATGGGGTATCCGAACATGTCGGTGGCGGCAAAGGAGCCCGCCATGCCGGGCTGATGCTGCTGCTGCGAGGTTCCAGCGGTGAAGTCTTGGTGGCCGTAGCCTTGGTCGTTTTGCATGGCGTCGACCGGCAGCCTGGGGGCGAGCTTCCGCCCTCCCTTGTGGGAAGAAGGCGGAGGGGTGACGGTCTGCTGCTCGGGCGGCGGGGGCTGCCTCTCGACTTCTTTTCCTTTTTTGACCTTTTTCGCTGATCTTATTTTTGGTGTGGGTGCGTCGGTGCCTCGGGCGGCGGCAGCAGTGTTATCGTCTTCAGAAAATGCGGCGGCGGTGGGCGTCGACTGCAGTGTCCTCGAGGGATCGACGGGGGGTAGGTCGTGGTCGGGGTGTGAGAAGTGGGTGGCATGCGAAGCTATCTCGGCGGCTATCCCTTCGGCGGAGAGCTGTCTCTTGTGGGCGGATGTGGACGTCAGGGAGGCGAATTGATGGTGGTGGTCGTCGAAGAGGCCGCGCTCGGAACCTCGCAGGTTGCCGGGGGTGGTGTTGAAGACGGAATACTCTTCAGCGAAGCGCGGGGTCCAGTGGCCGTGGCCGTGGCCGTGGCTCGGGACGGGGTCGGTGAAGTGCCCTTGGCGGTTCTTTGGCGTCTCGAAGACGGGGCTCGGGAAGGCGGCGGAGGCAGCGGACGTGGGTGTCCTTCGGGGGGTGGGCGGCTGAGCGTTTGGATCTCCAAAGCTGCTGCTGCTGCTGCTGTGCGGTGCCCGGGCAAGGCGGGTGTCAGCCGAGACATTCCACGGGTGGGCAGAGGAACATCATTCTTGGGGGAGGACGGGGGAGGGTTGAAGTGAAGTGTGGGCTGGGTACTGTCGGGTGGAGTTTCTTGCCTGGAAGCCTGTTGATCCCCACTCATAGCAATTTTGAGGCTGTCTCACTCAATGTCGACGCAACCATGACAGGAGGGGGAGGTGATGGACGAGTGTCGGTAGGAAGGAAGGGAGAGGATGTGTCGGGAGGAGACCGCCTATCTCCAGGGACGAGCGGCGAAAGTTGGTCGTTTGGTGGTTGTGCAAATCGAACGTCGTTGGGGCGAGTCTGTGCTCCGCCAGTGCTCCCGGTAACACGGGCAGCAGAGAGGAAGTGAGAAGAGCCCGGGGCGAGCAGGCGCCTACCGCGGTGGTAGTGGTGGTGCTTGGGAGACTACGGCGAGCGTCAGGGCCGGGGCGGATGTGAGAGCCTGAGCCAGGGGGGCCGTCGGGGGGTTTTCAGTTGGTTACTAGCCGGGGGCTCGGGGCTCGGTGGTGGCTCGGGCCTGGCCTGCGTTTGTTGAAGAAATCCTGCTCGGGGGGATGCAGCAGGCAAATATGACAATGGGAAAAAGATGGCAAAAGACGCAGTTTCCTGAAGAAAGGGAGAGGAGGGGTCGAGCAGCCTGCCTGCTACTGCTGCTGCCGTCAACCGTCCGTCAGCTGGGAGGAATACCCGTGCCAACAGGGAGTGAGCCGGGAGAATGCTGGAGGACCAATCGAACAGCCCGGGCGGTGGTGGGCGGGCAACGGGCGGCGGCCGAAGCTAGGCACTGCTACGAGTAACTAAGTTGGTCGGTCTTCTTGCCCCTGTTCAGTTGCGTGCTGGAGGCAGGTCGGTACGGTAATCAGTTGGCCCAGGCTGCCGCAGGCAAAAGGCCCGTGCTGTTTCTTTTTAGCAGACGTCTGTTGCCGTTACGATACGCTGCTTTCGGCTTCGACAAGAGGTGATGCTCATGGATATGATCGGCGGACGAGATGGACGACCCCGGAGAGAGTTCAACGAAGAGGGTTTTCGAAAGTTCCCCCTGTGAACCTAGAAAAAGCAAGCTCATCGGGAACCCCAAGTGCCAACCGACGGCATGCCTAGCCAATGGGCCACGGCCCGGCATGGCTGCTGATAGGGAACCGGCCCAGCGAGGCCAGGCCGCAGGCTAGGCACAGGAGCTCCGCGTGCTCGGTTGCCAACTAGTCACATCGTGGCATGCTTAAAGCAGGTACCGTCGCCTCCGGGCAAGGGATATAGCGTTCGATGGGGCCATCCAATAGGGGGCGTTCGCCGTTCCCTTGCCCAGGGATGGACCGGAGAGGCACGGGGGCGACACTGCGAGAAATGCAGCCGTATGTGGCTTGCTCGGCACCAACGCACGGGAGGGGATTATTCGAAGCAGGAAGCAGGGAAGCCATCCGTGGTCTGCATCAGCAGCAGGGCAGAGCGCAGGCGAGATGGCGGAATGCGACACCACTTGCGTTGGGTTGCATTGACGAAAACCAACGGGCAGCCCACCGAGGGAGCTGGGATGCCCGAAAGAGCGTTTAATGCCGCCGGGAGCTTACAGCAGCCGACCGGCCGAGGATGACTGTCATCCAGAGGGGTGAGAGGTCAGACTTGTCTTGGCCGACAATGGTGTTCACAACCCAGAGACATCTCCAGTCGATGTGCAGAGTCAATATCCGGGACTCTCCAGATTGTCCATCGTCCAGGTGTCCAGGTGTCCAGGTCCAGACCGGCGCAGGGTTTCTCCGGAAGCTAACGCCCAACCCAGGCCAGAGATCGAGATGGCCGAGGCGAAGAGAGGAGAGGAAACAGGGAATCAAAAAGGCCATAGTGTGTCTCATGGACATCCCGGATGGGAATTGTCCGTCTTTGTCACTGTCTCGGGTGGCGCTGTCCCTGGATAGTCAGGGTCGAACCTTTGACTGATTGAAGTTTCTCTACAGCTCTCAGATTCAGAAGTCGTAGACATCGCGAGCAAATGCGGTGCGATGCGATTGTCAATGCACCGTTCTTGTTCCTGTCTGTCCCACAAATGCAGTCAGCTCACATCACCCGCGTCCAATCTCGGCTACCCGCACAGGCCAGCCTGTACCATCACTATGTCGTCAGGTGTCTCTCGGCGACGGGGAGGCCAAGTCCCTCCCTGCCAGTGCCCCTGGACAGCTGACTCCAACGGCCTTCCCACCTGGGACGACCAGTTCATGACTGCAAAAAGAATTGAACTCCCCGGCGGGGCTCGAACCCGCAGCCTCAAGATTAGACTGGGAGGTGTTAGTGCATGTCATGATCACATTCTTTGAGGGTGGATACTCACAGTCTTGCGCGCTACCATTGCGCCACGGGGAGGATGCAGTGAGACGACCGGCCAAGGATAGCGTCCATGTCGGCACGACTCACTGAACTCTGACCAAAGCTTCCATCTTGCGTGCTCGTCTCTTTTGCTGGCCGATGCCAACGGTTCGTCAATCTAGGTAGATTGAAGAGAGAGCGTGCCTGATCAAACTCACCAGTGGCGCCGGCATCACGATGGTCCCGTCCGCTAGAGAAACCTTACAGATGAACCACGGCGTTCGCTTCGATATCTCGCGCTTGCCAAGGGACCAAGTGTGCACGCGAGCCTCGGGATGCAGCTGGCCGACACACCACAGCTGCCAATGCCGTTCCTAGAGCGTGCGTGGAAGTATTGGATCTTTCGAAATGATCATATCGATGAAGGATGCCATCTAAATGCTCGGTCAATATTCCATCCCCCATTCCTCGGCAAGAGGCACACACCACGGCACCGCCGATATTGCTCCCCCCTCGGGCACCTCATACCCCGGCCTCCAGCCAGCCATCAGCCTTGGGGCTGCAGCCAAATGGGACGATTGGAGGCCCAAGGAGGGAGATTGTTATCTGCCCGCATGCATGACGTGGGGACCTGCAGCTGCAGGTGTCAGCAGCGCCGACTCGGAAAGGCTCAAAAGGGGGCTCGGTGTGGCTTGTTGGCCAGACTGGTCCTCGTACTGACCTCGGGAGGAAAAGGTATCGCCCAGACGGACGGCACGTGGCCGCGCCGGGATCGCCATGGCCGGGTTTGGAGTCAAACCGGGACGAGGGCGATGCCCGGGCGTCGAGTTTCGTCATGGAAAACTAAGATGATGAAAAATTGAATGATTCCAGCCAGCAATTGCCCGGGTTTTCTGGGCAGATCATACCAGACCAAAAGCTTCAGGGAGTGCGGGAGCAGCTGTTGGGGAAAGTGCACAACCACTCAAATCGATTGGCCCTCCCCAACCGCACCTGCTACAGGGGGGCTAAAGTGCTTGCATCTTGGCCGCTTACCCCGCGGCCACGAAAGCACGACACCAGATAGACAAAAAAAGTCACAACCAACAACCCGTCCTTTTCTCACCACAGCTAAATCCGCCGTCTTTTTCGACGTCCCTCTTTTCAGTCGTTACCTGCCACCGACCAACGACCCAAGCCGGGCCGACATCAGACGGACCCCTCTCCTTCCTCAACTTCCAGGTTGACCACCCCGAATCTTCCAGATCGCCCACCACCGGCCGATCAAAGCGAAAAATAGAAATCCTCCTCCCTCTCCCTCCCTCTCTACCCTCACCCCTCACTCGATCGCCGGCGATGAACAACCATCCTCCCTCCCCTCCCCCCTCGCTAGCGGCCCATCCTCCCCCGGACGAAGGGTCCCCCCCGGCACCGCCGTCCCGCGCGCATGAACCCGGGAGATTGGATGACTCTTTCCTTCCCCCCCTCCTCCCCCGGGATGCCCTCGGCAGTCAAACCTCGCCCTGCCCTGCCCTGACGCGCGTGCTTCACATGTCCGTTCCCGAAGGGTGGGCTCAACGCGTCGGTGGACTCGCCCCGGCAGTTGAGCCAGCTTCCACTCCCCTCTCAGTGAGTACGATATCACGACACCAAAAAAGTGCAAGTGCAAGTGCAAGTCAAAGATGAGCATGTTCAGGTCGAGCTGCTTGCTATCCATCTCCATCCAATCCCTCCAGCCAGCTAGCCCGCCAGCCAATTTTCCTCTCTCTCTTCTCCCTCGTGATAAAACCCATGTGCCTTCTTTCCCATCTCTTGCGCCCTGCCCGTGTGTGTCTGTCCTCGAGGACCGTTTTCCCAGGGTATGTGAGGCTATCTACAACATTATCAAAAACAAAAAACAAAAGTTACAGGGGCATAGGAAATAGAAAAGCAAGTGACAGGGGGGAAGTGACAGAATAAAAGAAAAAATAAATGGGGGGGGCAATGAGAGGAGTGAAGAGGGAAAAAATAAAATAGATTCTTCGCAAGGGGGGAAGCATATCGTCGGCTTCGTTTTCGACCATCTCACACCCCACGCAGCTGGCTCTGCCGCGCATATAAAGTCGCTCGTCTTCGTTCCCTTCCCCCCTCGACCAAAAAGAGGTATCATCATGTCAACAACCGCTTGCACCGCCACCCCGTCGTGATACCAGTCTATAGTGTGTGTGTTTCCAACATCAAGGAAAAAGAGGGAAGAAAAAAAAACCATGCGTGTCGTCGTTCGTGTCCGTGGGATTGGGAAGCACGCAGGAAACTGCTTTTTCATAACAGCGTGACGTGAGGCCGCAGCCGCCAGCGTTTCGTTTTTTTGTTCCGCGAGGGGGGGAGTGATGTGTGAAAAGACATAGGAGAAGGGGAAGGAGACATAGGAAAGTGAGAACGTCCGCCTAGATCATATTGGGCATGGGGCCGAGGGGGCTCGACATCATGTTCCGCATGTGCTCCTGGTGCATGTGCGACGAGGGCGGACGCGACATGGCCTGCTGGTAGTGCCCGTGAGGCTGCAGCTGGCCCGGCGTCGGCGTGTTGGTCGACATGGCCGACGGCGTCATCTGAGGGGTCATGGGCGCCTGGGGAGGCTGCGGCTCCGTCTTGACAGTCCCAGGCTTGGCCATCTGCGACGCCGCGAGGATGCGCGGGTGGCTCGTCTCACGGCGCCGTTTGGGGCCGTCCTTGATCTTGGGGTGCGTGTGGCACTTGTACGCGTGCCTGAACCATGTGGTGCCCTTCTTCTTGGTGCTCACCAGCGCCACCCAGTCGTTGCAGCTGGTGCACAGGCCCTCCCAGACGTCCGGGTTGCCGTCCATGCGCCGCGTCTGAATCGGCTCGTGGAACGGGCTGCCCGTGGCCGCGCTGACGCCATGCGTGAACGACTTGTCGTACCAGTAGGCCGAGTTTTTGAGGACGAGCCAGCGGCCCGGCTTGCAGATGCCGCACCAGCCCTCGCGCTTGTTGCCGTGTCCGCGAACCCATCTGGGCGTGTACAGGTCGCCCTCGAAGCGCAGTTCCTGCTCGTGGGGCACCATGTCCGGGTCCGAAGGGTTCATGTCCTCGGGAGGCGGCGGGATCTGCTGCTCGTGCAGCGACGCGAACAGGTCGGGCGGGTCGCAGTGGTCAGCGTAATGCGCGTGCATGGGGTGCTGCTCCGCGTTGCTTGACAGCATCCGGAAGAGGCCGTGTGACATGAGCGTAGGCGGGTTGTCCAGGTTAGGGGGCTGCGCGTGCGGGTTGAACCCCTGGGGCGGCATCTGCGAAGGCATGAAGAAGTTGGGACCGCGGGAGAAGTGAGGCACGTTGGGCACCATGAAATGCGGTGGCTGCTGCACCGCCTGGAGGTTGGTGTAGTTGAGAGACGCCTGGGTGAGCTGCTGCTGATGGTGCTGATCGTGCTGCATGCCGCCGGGCGACATGGTCCGCTGCATGTGCTGTGCGCCAAAGACGTCCTGGGTGGCCTGGAAGATGAAAGGGGACTGGCGGCGGGCGGGCGTCGTACCGGTGGACCAACGCTTGTTCCGGTTGCCGTCAAAGGTGTAGGGCGCCGAGCGGACGCCGGGACGCGGCGAAGGCGAGGCACGGCCACGGCTCTGTGACCGGACGAGCTCGGTCCGGCTCTGGGGCGTCATGCGCGGCGACGCCACGGGAGAGAGCTGAGTCGACGACATGAGCGAGTTGCGGTTCGATGTCGGCGGGTAGTCGGTGCTGAATGAGGGGGCGTCCGACATGGCGGCGGAGAAGTCGTCGTAGGAGGGCATGTCCGAGAGGGGGCCTGACGTCGACATGGTGAAGGATGATCCGGACATGCGGCGGGCGCGGGGGGCTTCGTCCATGTTGACGTGCTCGCCGTCCTGCTGGCGGTTGCCATACCTGAGGTCCAGGATGACGGCGTCGTCTGTGGTGATGGCCTGGCCGATAGGCATATCATGCTCCAGACCGTTCAGATCGAAGCCATCATCACAGGGCTTGTGCATCCAGGCTGGCAAACATATCAGTCATGTTTCTTGGGGACGAGATTCGCGGGCAAACTCACAGTTATCCAGGGCATTGTGGTAGGGCTGCTGAGGCTGGTGGAAGGAGTGGACGGAGCCAGGCCGGGACAGGACATCGCCGTGCATCTGCTGGAAGGGAAGGTTGGACGAGTCCCAGGGGGTGAGGGCGCCGTAGTCCTCGCCGATGGGATAAGCGAAGCCTTCGTGGATGGTGGCGGGCCGGGGCTTGAGGCCGTGGGCGACGGGAGTCGTCCACATAGAGGAGGCGGGGTGCTGCTGTTGCTGCTGCTGCTCCAGACTCTCGGACGTCACGGGCACTTCGTTGTCGTTCATAGTGAGGATGGGCGTTGAGTGGGACGGGGCGTCTTGGGAGAAGTGATTCTGGAAAGGCGCGAAGGGAGACGCGTGTATTTGTTGCCGGCTGCGTCGAGCGTGTAAGCCAGGCCGGCCTGCCAGGAAGACCGAGAAGGGGGAAGGGGTTAGGGGGAGAGGGGGGTGGATGGGTGGGAACGTACGCTTGTGCCTGACCCGAGTCCATGTTGGGAGGTGTGTGGACGGACCGGGGGTGGATGGGTGATGGTTTATTATCGGGGTGATGCTGGCAGGAGACGTGCGTTGTTAGCATTGACGATGAGAGCGAGGGGGATCCCAAGCCTGGCAGTTCGCGCCGGCGCGGGCTAAGGGTCCCACCGATGACCACGCATCCACGTGTGCGCGCATGTGCCTCTGAGAAGAACAGGACATGGATAGGACATACCTATTTGGTGATAAATGCCGGCCACGGTAAGCGGGCGGGTTCGGCGGACGAGCGAGACGATCTTCGGCCAGGGAGAAGGAGAGTTGGTTATAGTAGTTGGTTGTCGATCTGGTCGAGGCCTCGTGGTGAGGTCGTGGGACGTTGAGCAAGTGTCAACAGGGGTGAACGTCGTCGTCGATGTCAAGGCCGAGGTCGTTAATGCCGTTGATGGTGATGATGGTGATGATGCTTGGAAGGAACAGTGGTGATGCAGCAGTAGGCTGTTGTTTGTTTGTTTGTTGTTGCGACAGCAGCGAGTTGTTTCTTGGTAAAGGAGCGTGGTGAGTTGCGAGTTGCAACTACTAGTTGGATTTGCTGATGCGCGTGAGTGTTGAGGGGGGAGTCGTCCAGATGGGAAGAAGAGAGCCAGCTCCCGACAATATTATAGACAAGAGGGGGTATGATATATGAGACTAGCCTGCGCGAGCGAGCAAAGAAAAAAGGAGTGACTGGACTGGCAACAAGCAAGCAATGGGTTGCAGAGCGCGGGCAGGTAGAGTGACTTTGGGTCGGGTCGTAGGCGGGAGAGGACCAAAAAGAGGGCGGAGGAGGGGGGGGGAGGGGGTGTGGCGAGGGCCCTAGAGTATAAAAGAAATACATGAGGAAAAGAGGCATCATCCATGAACGCGAACCAATCGCTCAGCACGGCCAGTTCGGAACGTCGGTAGGGGCTAACCCGGGCTTCCCTGATACACAGCTCTTCACGTCCGTGATCTTTTGGAGGGGATGGGAGGGGGGGGGGGGGGGGGGGGGGGGGGGGGGGCGGAGGATAGAGAGAGACAGAGACAGAGAGAGAGGAGGGGGGGGCGTGTCTGGGTGTGTGTGGAAAAACGTCTTGGCCCTGCCGAGGACGACGAGGGCGGAGTCTCCAGGGGTGCAGCGGACAGGGATGGGGTGTGGGTGGGTGGGTGAGTGTTGCCGATGGAGCAGAGGGTCGGTCCACAAGCATCCTCTTTGGGGCAGAGAATGGAGCAAGGGCCCAAACCGAGTTGACAGGGCTGTACCTAGATCCTAGATTCAGGTACGGGCGGGGGGTGGGCAGGCCGGACGGAGCCAGGCTTGAGGTGCCGGTCTGCCAGTGAGAGGGCGATTCTTGGTGAAGAGCGAGGAAGCCGGGGGCATAGGAGAGGTGGTGTGGAGAGGGTTGCTTTCGGAGAGAGAGAGGGAATGACGGAGGAAAAGAGAACCAGGCTCGACAACGTCCGTGGGCAATCCTTAGGAGGGAAGAAAGGCTCAATGGGGAATCGTCCGTCTTCGCACAGACTGTAGCCTCACGGCGAAGCCGAATATGACGATCGAAGGGGAAGGAGAAGACTCGGCGGCGCCATCATCAACGGCCTCGGAGCCGGTTCACCCTTGGAATGCGGGTGTCGTGGACGGTGGACCAGGTTCAGGAACATCAAGCCTCGTCCACGTGGCTGGAGTCCTCTCTGTGAGCCAGAGCCACAGAGCACATGCATGAAGCCATCTCTCTGTCCTTGAGGCGTCCGGGCTGTCGATGTCTCCGTCTCCGTCGCCGCCATCGTCGAGGCGCAAATCAAGTCCCTACAAGACGGCAAGTCAGTCAAGACAAATCAAGACCGCCCAGCAGACGCAGGGATAATGGCACCCCCAAGAGACCGAGAGACACAGCGGTCAGCGGATACTCGGTCGTATGATCTGGCACTGGCAGAGCAAGCACTTGCTTACATCTGCCGAGAGCACGAGAGCAAAATCGCCGCGGATAGCACAGGCGTTTCGACGGCGGCCCCCCTCGAGAGAAGGACAGACAACGCACGGTCGATTCTGCCCCCCTCCCTCCCCCATCCCGATTGTTCTTCTCCGCCCCGTGGGACCGCTGACCAGCCGGGCGGCCTGTCGCGACTCTCCAAGCCGACCCGCCCGCGCGCGCAGATCAAGAAAGAGACGTGTTTTGTGCGGCGGGACCCTGACGTCGCGGCTGCCAGTCAGTCGGTTTTTGCCGTCTGCCTGGCGGGCGGGCGCAACGGGCGAGCAGCTGGCGTCGGGTCACGGTCGAGTCTCCACAGACAAGAGACGAAACAGCCAGCGAGTCCAGGCTCTGGACATGAATGACGCGATGAGCGATGGGGGGCTCTTGTATTGGTTGCAATACTGCAGACCAGTTGTTCATCGCACCTCGGGGGGCGCAGCGTTGTGCAGGTGCCTGGCTGCGGAGGGTGCGCGTGCATCAGGGTGCTGGCGGTGCTGGTGGTCCTTTTACCAGAGACGACGGACGCACACCAAGTGGCCTCGATCGATGGACAAGTGGGAAGAAGAGGAGCAGGGGCCAGGTGACGGGGGAGAAGCGATGAAGGAGGCGGCTGAAGAGGGTAGAGGTGGGCTGAGCTGTGTCAAGATGGCCGCTCCGGTCTGCGGGCCACATGCAGCCCCGTCGAACCAGCCAAGAGCCCCTGGTGTGTGGAGGAGGGTAGGGAGCTGGTGGTGTCTGTTCAAGTTCGCATGTGGTTGTGCTGCCTGTGGCTTTCTGGTCGTAGGAGCCGTGGCTCGAGCAGCTGGGCTGCACAAGAGTGGCAGCTCAAGGCGCGTGCCCAGTTGCCATCGTGGGCTGGGGCTTGGATGGACGGATGGATCTCTGATGGGCGACAGTGGATGTGGCCCATCACCCAGAGTTGGAGGGCATATCCTGCCAGAGCCAAAGCTGGCGAAGCAGAGGACGTGACGTGTTTGAAGTTGACGTTGGGTCTGGCCCCATGGCCACAATGATTTGCTGCTGAGGTAATCCTGTCATGCAGGGGTCTTCCCGGTGGTGCGGCGGGAATCGCGCATCGTCGGCGGGGAGTGACCTGAGGAAGCGACCCTGGTACTCGGTCTGATTGGCCACGACCCCAGGGAAGGAGGGGTCGGCCCCAGGGGTCTGCAGGGATCCCGCAGGCACCACGCGTCTCAGATCTGTCACAGAAGAAGACAACCCCGGAGCCTCCTGCCTCCTGAGCCCACGACTCCAGAGTCGCGCCTTCCCTTGCTTCCTGGCTGGTGCCCTGCTCTTGCCCAGTCACGGGGCGTCGCTTCCCTCCACAGTCGCGGCGGTGCACCTGCCAACCAGACATTCCAGACAAGACCAGACATGGCCCTGTCTCGATTTTCTACCGCACCGCACGCAACTATCCTGCTTCACCTGAGCTTATCTGGGGCCCGTTGCAGCGTTGCAGCCACTTCTCCCGGTCGCCTCTGCCAACGCTCCAGCCTCCAGCCAACCTCCAATTCTCTGCTGCACGCACTTCCAGCATCTGTCGACAGGCTCTTGTCGCAGCGCCATCTCCGACCCCATTTCCCCAGGGCCAGAAACAGCAGTCCGTTGCCTCACTCGGGGATTGCCGCACACGTGCGCATCCTGCGAGGACTGCACTCGACCAGCCCATCGATTTTCACTTTCACTAGGCGCACCCTCATCTTCCAACTGTCTGACCTCTAGGCTCTGACCTGACCCAACCGACCGCTGGCCTCTGCCCGTCGGCGCCGGCTGTCGTTAGCTTCAGCATCTAAAACTGGAATCACCTCCACACTCATCTATCGTCGCGGTCACGGAGCGCGACGCGACCCCAGCCCAAGCGCCCTCCGAGGACTCGGGCAAGTCGGGCAAGGCTGTTGCGGCACCGTCATTACCAATACCTGACTACCGGCACCACACGCCTCACGCAGCACGCCTCACACCTCTCGACGTTGCCCAAAGGGTCTTCCCACCCCCTCTACCACATGACATCATACGCCGCACCCGCCTTCTCCTCGCCGGCGTCAACCCATCTCTCGGCTCGCCGGCCACGTTTGAGCCCATGTACGCCTCCCCCAGATGAGACGGACACGCTACCCTTTCGCTTCTGACACGACGCACCCGAGCACCTGGACTGGGCCGAGCTCTTGTCTGGCAGGCTGTGCGTTGTCTGCCTCCAAGGGAAAGCTTGCGACGGCGTCTGAGTTGTCTGGGTTGACGAGACCGAGCTGGAGGAGCCCGGACTCCTGACTGACGTTCATCCCGTTGGTCCCTGAGCACTTTCGCACTGGTACGCTACGCACGCCACGCCACCGATATTCGATCTTGTCCCGCATCAAGCCGCAACTCTGTTGACACTTCTGCACGACCGCACGGCTCTGCAGCCCTCGTTACACGTCTGTCTAACTCTGGCTGCACCTCTCAACTCAACTCGCCCATCGCCCGGCCCCCGCAAGCCGGGGTCGTTACCACAAAAGGCAGGCCTACAACTCGATTGGACTCTGCCGCCAAGAGGACCGAGCGAGCGTTGCTTCTTGTCGAAACATGCTGAACCACCCGGTGCACCCCCTACCCAGCCCACTCGCGGGACTTTCACTCGAGTCGGCCGACACTTGCAGCGACAGAAGCAACCCTCACGGCCGTGCAGTCCAAGTCCAGCCTGACCCCAGCTCAGCTCTGCTCAGCCCACAGCCTCATCGCCTCATGGGGCCTTTTTCTCCTCGCCTTCCCAGGCCTTCCCTTCCCCTTGGCCCCTCCTCGGCCCATTCGCGCTTCGGTAGTGTTGGTGATCCCGGACGCGTCATGTTGATGCCAGACTAGGCTCCTCGGTCGTTTCGATTCGCGGTCCAGTTCGTTTGGTCTTAATACGCCCCCGCTATAGCCCGTCCAAAGACCGCCTCGGCTGTCATAATATCGACATTCATGCGCGCAAGCCATGGGGATCACCAGTTCCCGTCATCGCATCCCTTTGGGGCCCTTCGGGGCAGCTCGTCTTCCCGACTAGCCGGGAAGGGGAACCATCCGCCGCAGAGCGCCCTTTCTTCTCCTCGGACTGGTCTGCCCTGCCCTGTCCTGCCCTGTTCTGTCTGCCCTGACAGACCTGGTGGGCGCAGTTCCACCGTTAAGGCCAGAGGTTCAACCACGACCCCCAACCATCCAGCCTCCACTGACCACGATAGGACACCGGACTGCCCCCCGAATCTCCCTTTCGTCTCAGGCCCGTCTGCTCAACTTCAGCCGAACCAGCTCACAAGTGGGAAAGCTCGCGAAGCTAGAAGAGGCTAGAAGACGTCAAACACAGAGGATCGCACGGTTGGAGCGTCCGCCCGGCGAGAGACCCGACCCCTCGATGGAGACTCTCGTCCTCAGAACAGACGAAAGCGGGGTGGGGAGTCGGACGGGCTGCACGCACAGGCGGTGCGGTATGTCCGAGCCCCGGGCTACTTGCCGGACTGGCTGGCAGACGGACAGACAGCAGACGACTGCCTGCAGCCTGCCGAGTGCCTGCCAACCTGCCTCCCCTCCTTGCCGTCCGCTGCCTTGGCCGTTCCATCTTCACCTTCGATGAGTTGTTCTGTGGGGTCCCTTGGGGCCCAGGGACGACCCACACGCCCGAGAGCGGCGGATCCCGGCGAGTCCGCCGACAGGGATGGCCGGCCTTGGACCGCATAACAACCTCGCCCTCTTCGGGAAATTGATTGATGGCAATGACCACCCACAAAACAGCCTTTTCCCGAAGCCCTTCCCACCCAGCCAGCCCGGGCCTATATCACGGCTCATATGGAGATCCTGGGCCAATAATGACGCGCTGCCCTCCCCGCCGCCCGCTCGCCCGCCGCCTCCGGATCTGCCTGCAGGACCCGGGCGGCCAGTCAACTGCCAAACCCGCCTGGCAAGCGCTCCCGGACCCCGGCCGGCTCTCCTGAAGACAAGGACAAGGCAAAAGGTCCCAGGCGAGAGGGGGGAGGGAAGATCTCTGCCCTGGATCAGGCCTCTTCCTACATGCGCGTCGTGGCTAATCAGGGCTCGACAGCGCAGTGCCGCCTCTCCCTTTGCAGAGTCTAGACTCTGGGGACCGTCCCACGCAAGACGTGTCGACGCCCCTCTTTCTTGTCCTCAAGTCTGGTTCGAACTGGAGAGTCCCACAGAGAGGCCCATCGAGGGACAGGAACGGTCGAGGCGGTTTCACTGAACGTTCGTCCTACCCTGGCCAGCACTTCGGACTGGTCCCTGGTCCTTTCTTGGTGAGTTGATGATGGGCCGCCCGCAGGGATCGCCCTCTCAGATCACCTCGACAGCCATGTCTGTCGTCTCGTCCTCCTCTGATCGAGCCGGATGACTCGCCGCACGATCATTGGGCAATCCGTCCACGCACCTGCCTATCTCCCCCCCTCGTGCCAATACCAGTACCATCCGCCCAATCGTCCAATGTACGTGACAAGACGATGCCATCGGCGGATCTTGCCAGTGAGAAGTCTGTCTCATGTCTGAGGGGTGGGACCCCTCCATCCACCCAGACTTGAGCCCGTTGAAGCTGGGGGGGCTCCAGGACCCTGCCACATGTTTTGTGAGTCTGCTTCGTTTCGCTAGCGAGGAGGACCCTTTGGATCAGCGGGAGCAAGACTCTGGCCGTGGTATGGCCGCTGTCGTGAGCCAATGGGGTTTGCTGTGAAAGAGTGGTACGGACATGTCGCCGCCAGCCCGGCCCCCGGCCCCCTGTCCCCTTGCCTGAAGATGATCGTATCCCAGGTCCCCAAATCCGGAAAGAAACCGGCCTGGAGGGGGGGACGTATTCGGCCGGGACGACCAGGGGGCAGAGCGAGCGGCGCGCACGGGGGGAAACATGGCAAGCAAGCCTGCCATCGTCAGCGGGATGCCAGGCGTGTTGGCTGGGTACGCGGCCAGGCCCTGCCGCGAGCGGCGGCGGCGGCGCAACGGTTGGGTCGGGGGCCAACAGGGGGCGTGGCTCGATACCAGACGAATTGGTGATCTGAAGTATGAGTGCGCGCGGGAGGGGGCAGGGGGCGGGCGGACTGCGGTGTCTGACATCTGCAACCATATCAAACACGCTCCTAGTATCATCCTCGCCAGAGTGCACCCTCGTACGACGCCGGCGCCAGCACGCACACACCCGCCGCGGGCTGGCGACAGACGCCGATGGGGGGGAGGAGGCCGGCCACCCACCCGCGATCTCCTCACCATGCCGCTTCTGGCCCTGCACAGCCTCATGACATGACATGTGCTTTGCTTTTGGCGTCCGCCGTCCAGCTTGCAATATACGTCGAGTGTCCTGATGGGCTGCGCGTCGCCGTCGTCCCAAGTTCGTCGGCTCATGGTGGCGGCCATGATTCAGGCCCCTCGTTTACCCCGGCTATATTTCGCTTTCAGACTACCGGCTTGGCCCATCTATCCCGCGGATCGAGGCTGGGCGAGATCGAGAGTGAGGGTAAGAGAGATACCCGCGTCGGCCGGCAGTGGGACTATCGCTCGGGCTGCCATGGCATCCGGCACCCCGCGTCGTAGGGGGCACGCGCGTAGGCTTATAGGGGGGGCGTGTGCGTGTGGGAGGATGGGATGTGACTGCCTGGCCCTGGTGCGTAGGAGGTTTATTGCGTGAGAGCTGCGGCAGGGCGATGATTTTCGGGACGAGGCGGTGGTCGGGGAGCTCGGTGCTTTTTGGGGGGATGTACCGGTACGATGGAGGTGGTATTTCGATCGGGAGGTTTTTTGCTTTCTTGGATCTTGTGAAAAGGGGCATTTTCGTTGGGCAGCAGCATCTTGCTCTCTTTGATTTCTTGAGACGGAGGCCTCGTCTTGTGTTTGTGGCATCTCGGATCTGCCCCGGGGGAAGGTGAGGTATGTGACGATGGTTTGAGACGACACGTCTCCCTATTTCTCTTGCTCTCCACGGGAACGCTTTACACTTCATCTGAACCTGGGGCAAGAGGCGACGATGGCAGGTTCCGACAGACGGGTGACGCCAAGTCAAGTCTGGGTTGATCAGGAGGTCGTATCCTGGGGGGCAGATCGCGCGGCAAGTGTATTGGGTGGGCGGGGTGATGGTTTCTGGGCGGCTAATATGGCGGGGAGATCTGGTTTGGGTTATTTGTCAGGCGCTGCCGCTGCGCGAGTCGGACGGTAGTTGTTCTGATTCTTTGGGACGGGCTCCGGAGACGATTCCGGTTGTTGCTCGTCTGCCTGCCTGGTATGATCCGGGATAAACACCTCGACACGACTTCCGAAGCAGTCTGATATTTTGAAGGCGTCGTTTCTGCCAGACACGCCAGAACGAAAGATGGGGGGAGATACGGTTTCGGGCGAGGTTCCGATACGTCTGGACGATCTTCCGAGTCGGGGACAACGCCAGTGGGTTTTCCTCTGATCTCTCTCATCTTCTGACACGTTGGCCTCATTTCTTGCGATTGCAGGGCACGGGCAATGTCTGTTATAAGGCCGAGTAAGTTTACTGATTGCTGCACTTTACTTTAGGTTCGGTTTTGGAACGTGTCGTCGTTTGTTGGAGAGCCGCCGACGTCTGAGAGAGACGAGAGGGAGGGTCTGAGTTGTGATCGCGGAGTAAGTGGTATTTTCGGTCTGCTATCTATCTACCTATTCTGTTTCAGTCACTCACCTCGATGCAGTCTAACCTTTTGGGCACTTCCCTCGGTCTGGCCACGTTTAGACGCCCTACTGCTTGTTGATGCGTTTCCAGACCTCGCTCTCAGCAGCGGCTAGCGAGCCGCCGACGCCCGTGGCCCATTTCTTGGCCTGGTCCCATACGCCCTCCTCGCCGTCATAGGTGCGGCCCTCGGCCAGAGATGCCTGGTGACGCTGCTGGCTTGTGAATTGGTCCGCGCCGGCGTTCTGGTGGTAGCCCGGCGGGTGGGAGAGGTCGTTGCTTCCGCCGCCGAGGAAGGTGGGCTGCGCCGTGGCCGGCTGGTGGGTGGTGGTCGTGCCCTGGTAGGGGGCGTATGAGGGGTTGGGAGGGGGGACGGCCATCTGCGGCGGCATGGTCATCGTTGGGGGCGCGGGTGTCGTCTGGGGAGGGACGTAGGTCTCGCCGGCCTTTGGGGGCGGAGGGAGAGACGAGCCCGGGAGGGAGGGGACGGCGCCGGGCTGGGGAGGCGGAGGGCCGGAGTCGCCTGGTCGTCCGGTCGGTGCTGGGGGGTGTGATGCGTGGGATGAGGTTGTCTGGTAGGGGACGGAGGGCGTTGCGCCGGGCATGGCGGGCGCGTAGGCCTGGGTCTTCGTGGGCGTGGGTGCGGCCGCGGCAGAGGGAAGGGCGGTCTTGGACTCTGGCTCTGCGGTCTTGGGGGTTGCGCCCGACGCTTTTGTCGCGTTGATAGGGCTGGAGGTGTAGATTGGGATAGGCGGCATCTTGGTGATGGTGGTGAGTGATGTTCGTAGTTCTTTCGAGGGAGACGTTGATGCTGCTGACGGATGATGGTAGGTGAGTAAGAAGCGGCCGTGAAGTGGATGAGGTTTGAGTGCTGCTTCAACCGGCTGATGTTGACACGTACTGAGATGCGCTCGGATGGCCCCTTTGTGAGATGTGGCTGTAAGAGCTGTCGTCGAATGAAACTTACTGAGTGTTGAAAGGGAACCTCGGAGTCGGGGCTCAGCCTAGAGTTCAGCCTGGAGGTGGCGACGTCACTGCTGTGACGTCAGGTGATTGGCTGCGCTGCTTCCGTCTTGTGCGTCGGTTAGCTTCAAGTTGGGCATCTGTTGGAAAAGTTGGAGGCAATCAGAGGATGTGATTGCTCGCATTCCTGCAAATCTGACAGGATGATTCAGAGAACAGTATTTCAATATTGCTGACGGCAAGAGGCCTGAAACGAGTGTCATCTTGGGTCGTTGTTGCCATGACTCGATGAGGATTAATTTGACGGCGAAATGGAAAAAGGTCTACGAAATCAGAGAGTAGAGGACTCATTTGGTATCCAGATCCAGCCTCGAGCCTCCCTCCAATTAGCTATCCCTTCGATGAACGAAGATGCTGATGAAGCGCAAGACCAGTGTTGCTGAAATTGACGGCCAAACCTCGGCTGTGAGGGTATCATGAATTCCCCCTTCTGGCCTAGCGTGACAGGGATAGATGCGGGTGCCCCAACGCGCCTCAGCAGCAGCCAGCAGCGCGCGGTCGGAGCTGTAGCACTACTGACACTGGCCTGGCCTGGCCCGACTGCAACGTCCGGTCCAGTGAAGGCTCGATCTTTGTGGAGGAAGGCTGGCGACTTTTGTTTTCTGGCCGGGCCAACACCACGAAACACGCAAACCGCATGACCGCCCCATCGCCAACATCACCCTCCTGACCATCCGCACCCATCGCGACATTAGGAGACCGCCGCCATGGTAGGAAAGGTCAGCGAGAGGGTTCTCCTTCGGGAGGGTATGTACTTCCAGTCCCTTGGTGTCCCTTGGTGTCGCTCCATGTGGACAACGACTGACAACCCGATGCAGGCCTCGAGAGGACCGACAATGGAATGAAGCAGACGAGCTGGCCTGATGTCACGCCCATCAACCAGAAGAACTACTACACGTATGTCAATGGCCCCTCCCCCGCTGCATCCACCCCTCCGACTCCTGCTGACCTTCTGCGACTCCAGCGACTACATGAAGCGCGATGACCAGATCCTGGCCCTCCGACTCCAGGGCGACGCCAACCGCGACCGCCTTGTACAGAGCGCCAAGGACCGCGACCGCGCCCTCGCCCGCAGCGGCAACGCAGAGGTCCCCCTCGTCATCCCCGAGCTCCAAGGCGACGACGCAGCCGAGGAGCCCGCCGGCATCGACCCGTCCAAGATCATCGTCATCCACCCCGGCAGCCAGAACCTCCGCATCGGTTTCGCCAGCGACGCCCTCCCCAAGACCATCCCCATGACCCTCGCCACAAAGTTCCCCCAGACCGAGGCCGAGATGAACGAGGCCCTGCCGCGCCGCCAGTTCGAGGCCCGCACCCCCGAGGAGCAGTACGGCGAGGAGTGGTCGCGCCGCTACGCCAAGCAGTGCAGCGACCTCAAGATTGAGATGCGCGCCAACAAGCGCAAGGTCCTGCCCAACTCCAAGGAGCTCGTCCACAACTACAACCGTCGCACCGAGCCAGACGTCATCCCCCAGCACAACGACCCGCTGCAGATCGACTGGACCGACGTGACCACCCTCGAGGACCCCGAGTCGCCTGCCTCGTGCTTCATCGGCCACCAGGCCCAGCGTGTGCCCGACGACTCGACGCCCAAGTTCAAGCTGTGGTCGCCCATGCAGTACGGCTGGCTGAACGAGGACGATTACTCCACCACCGAGCACCTGTATGACGACTTTGAGACGCTGCTCGACCGTGCCATCCGCCAGGAGCTCGGCCTGACCAAGAACAGCACCTGGCCACAGTACAGCTGCGTCTTCATCATTCCTGACCTGTATGACAAGAAGTACGTCGAGCAGGTGCTCAAGTCGCTCATGACGTGGTTCGAGTTCAACCGCGTGTGCTTCATCCAGGAAAGCATGGCCGCCACGTTCGGCGCGGGCTATACGCAGGCTTGCGTTGTGGATGTCGGCGCCCAGAAGACCTCCATCGCCTGTGTTGAGGACGGCCTGTGCATCGAAGACTCACGGATTAACCTCAAGTACGGCGGATTCGACGTCACGGAAACGTTCATCAAGATGATGCTATTCGACAACTTCCCCTACCAGGAAATCAACCTCCGCCGGCGGCATGACTTCCTTCTGGCCGAGGAGCTCAAGATGAAGCACTGCACCATGGCCCAAGCCGACGTTTCGGTGCAGCTGTTCCAGTTCCACCTGCGCGCACCCAACCAGCCCACCTACAAGTACCAGTTCAAGACGTATGACGAGGTCATCCTGGCCCCTATGGGCTTCTACGACCCCGCCATCTTCGACAACAGCCAGAAGCTTCGCGGGCGGCGGAAGCTTATCGACCGTTCTTACAACGCCTACGACGTTGACGTGCCCGACGACCCGACTTCGGCGGCACAGTTTGGCATCCTCGCTCTGGTCGAGCCATCCCTCAACGAGCCAGCAGCGGGAGCCAACGGGGCAGCCAACGGCACCGGCAGCCAGGCCCAGCCGGCCACCGAGGTATCGACGCCAATGAAGGAGAAGCCGCAACCGTTTGACAATCTCAAGAACGGGATAAACGGCACACCCTTCGGGTCCAACGCACCGTCTCCCGCGCCCGAGGGCGTCAGCACACCGGTGCCACCACCTTTCGTCTTCGGCGGCGGCCGCGAGGGCACGAACGGCAGCCCTGCTCCCAACGGAGGCACGCCGGCGCCAGCACCCGCAGTGCAGCCACCCCCAGGCGTCTTCGTCGACCCGACGATCAAGAGCGCCAAGGACGTGGCGGCCGAACGCGATGCCGTTCTGCCTACAGCACCCCTGGACGTGGCGATCCTGACGAGCATCTACAACGCGGCGCGCGGCGAGGACAAGAAGCTGCGCGACCTCCTGGGCAGCATCATGGTCGTCGGTGGTGGGTCCAAGACGGCGCACTTCACGGTGGTGCTTGAGGAGAAGCTCAAGGCGCGGCGGCCGGACTTGTTTGATCGGATTCTCGTGAGTCGCAGCGCGAGGGACATGGATGAGCAGGTCGTCACGTGGAAGGGGGCGAGCGTGTTTGCCAAGCTGCCGACGAACGACTCGTGGGTCACGCCGTTTGAGTTTGAGAGGTTGGGGGCGAGGGTGCTGCATCACAAGGTGCTGTGGTCGTGGTAGGGAATGGAAGGCAGGCAGGCGTCTTGGGCTTGGAGTTTGGGATTTGCATTTATAATGTTTGCATGCGGGACTGGTGCCATGAGGACCGTACGCATGGTGTATGGGGGGTAGACCAATCTCCATCATGTGGTCATGTGCTCTTCTTGGTGTTGAGTTGGAATGTAACTCGGGTGGATTTGGGCAGTCCGGTTGTTCGGCATGTTTCGATATCCCGTTGCTCGGCGTGGTGTTGTGTGTTTGCCCGAATCGGGAATCGAGCTCAAACTCGCTCTGCTCTGCTGACACACAGTGGCGGTGCAACCCCGGCGGCACCCCCCTGAGCACAGCAACACGAGGCACGCCAGCATCTGCACCCCAGCGGCCCAGCCCCAAGTCCCGGCGGGTATGATGCGCTGACCTGGGTCACTACATCGCCGCCCCTCCCGAACCTACCCCGGCCCCAGAGCTCCGAGGCCAGTCGGTTCCGCCCGTCAGGTCAGGTTGTCGCCTCACCTCAACTTCTTCCTGTCCCTTCCACCCAAACATCCCACCTCCATCAATCCACCACCACGATCTCTCCTTTTCTCTTTCTTGTACCACCCCCCTTCCGAGATGTAAGGCCCATGTGCCCGGCGAAGCTTTCCACACAAACCACCGAAGTTCCAATCATTCCCCCCAATTCGCGGGAAGACAGACACCCCGCCACAACATCAACATCCGCGAACGTCATCATCAACCACAACCGCAACAATGGTCCTCCCGCGCTTCCTCCCCTTCTCGCGCACCACGACGCCCCTCCAGGCCGCGACATACCTCCTCGGAATCTCCCTCTTCTCCATCTCCTTCCTCGTCTTCCTCAACAGCAGCGTCTCTTTCGTCATCACCGACCTGATCGGCATCAAGCATGACACGGGCGACATTGTCGGCACCCTCGGCTTCGTGGACGAGATTGTCGCCCTCGTCGCGTGTCCCGTATGGGGACTTGTGTCGGACCGGCTTGGTGTGCGATGGGTCGCTGTTCTGGGGTACTCCATCATCGGACTTGCGCTGCTGCTGTTCGTTGAGGCGAGGAATGTGTATCCCCAGCTGTTGCTGGCGAGGATCCTCTTCGCTGCTGGCGCTACTGCTTCGTAGGTTTCTTGGAAGTTGTCTCTTGATGGGTTGTGCTAACTGGACTGTGTGTAGGGCGACAATGGTCACGGCCATCCTCCCCCCGCTGACTGACGAGAGTGACGACGCCCGCTCTCCTGCAGCGTACAAGCCGACCCCCGACGCGCGGTACAGCGTCGCCTCGGACCTTACCATTACACCCGAGCGATACCGCGGTAACTCCTCGCCCAATAGCACCACAAACAACCCCGCGGCTGTCGAGAACGATCATACTGCCGGCAGCAGGTCGGAGAAACCTGCCCAGCTGGCTGGCTACGTCGGCCTCTTCACGGGCTGTGGCGCGCTGGTCGCGCTGTCTGTCTTCCTGCCCTTGCCGGCCCGCTTTGGCGAGATTGACGGCGTCACACCCGCGGAGGCCATCACGGATACATATCGCGTTGTAGGCGTCGTTGCCTTTGCTGTCGCCGTCTTCGTATTCTTTGGCCTCCGCAACCTGAAGGGCGAGGAGGGCAAGGGATGGCGGGTGCTGTTGGGGCTCCGCAGGCGGGATGATGGCGAGGGCAGCCACTCGTCCGAGAAGCCGGTAAGTCTCATTCTTTGACATTGCAGAGCGCCCCCTAACGGGTTAGGTCCTTCCGTACATCCGCCTCCTCCGCGAGTCCGTCGGCCTCGGCTTCTCCGACTCGCAGATCGCTCTCGGTTACCTGGGCGGCTTCGTCGCCCGCGCTTCGACAGTCGCGATCTCCCTCTTCATCCCGCTCTTTGTGAACACCTACTTCATCAGCAACGGTTTCTGCCAGGGCTCCCCTCACGACCCCTCGCCCGAGCTCAAGAAGGAGTGCAGGGCTGCCTACATCCTCGCCTCGATCCTCTCAGGCGTCGCCCAGCTCTTCGGCCTCATCTGCGCTCCTATCTTCGGACACGTCTCGCGCCGTCCCGGCGTTGTCAACTACCCCCTCATCCTGTGTACCGTCTTTGGCATCGTCGGCTACACCATCTTCCCGCGCCTCGCGAGCCCCGAATTCCGCGACGTCGACGGCCGCGGCGGCGGGCCTGTCGTCTTCCTCGTCGTCGCCCTCCTCGGCATCAGCCAGATCGGCGCCATCGTCTGCAGTCTGGGTTCTCTCGGCCGCGGCGTCCTGACTGCCGACCTACCCAAGGCCGCCCGAATCGCGACAATCGACGAGTCGACCGATGCGATTGCCGACGGCGAGACCGCGCCCCTCCTCGAGCGTGAAGCCTCCGTCGACGCAGTTTCTCGCGTCCGCCTCAAGGGCTCCATCGCTGGAGTATACTCGTGGTGCGGCGGGGCTGCGATCCTCATTCTGACGAAGCTGGGAGGCTACCTCTTCGACTCACTTTCCGTCGGCGCCCCCTTTTACATGATGGCCATCTTCAACGGAGTTCTGTTGATGGCGGGTCTGGCCATCGACATGGGCCGGGTATTTGGGAACGGCAACAGCAGCGGAAGCGGCACGATCAGGCGGTGAACATCATTTCTTACGTGTACAAAGACATAAACATGGACCAGCGGCATGGGAAAAAATTAGAGCGCTTTGAATTTCTTGACTCCCCTTTCCTGAACCGTGATTCATCGCCAGACCCTCTTGATTCGACCCATCAACGAACTCTCCCTCCGCTCCTCCTCACTCTTCCGCAGCTCATGAAGCAACTTGTCAATATCGTCCAAATCCTCTGCAGACGGCTGCATCGCCCTCCTCCCCTCGGGATAATCCCCCTCCAGATCAAGATAGGCCCTCAACCGCGTCTCATCCCCGCGAAACATCTCCTCGTAGAGGCTATCTTCGTCGTGCCGGGAGAACTCGCGCCGCGCGAGGGCAGGGTCCGGTGTGCCCTGCGGACTGGAGGGGATGCTGGCGAGCTCCCGGCGCGCCCAGCGAATGAATTTTCCGCGGCGGCCGGCGTAGTCTACTCCCTGGAAGGGGATGAGGGGTTTGGAGTGTTTGATGGCGTGCCAGTGGGCGAGGTCTTTGGCTTTTTGGAGGAGGGAGGGGGACTTTTGGGAAGAGGTGAAGGTTGTGGGCAGGGTGGGGGAGGGGTCTTCGATGTAGGTTCCTGATCTGTCGCGGTGGAGGCGGGAGGGTTTGAGGAAGGGGAGGTGAGGGGGGGTTTTCTTGGGGGTGGATGAGGGCATGTTGAGGGTATCGTGGCCGGCCACGGAGGATGGGTTGGATTGGGACTTGAGAGTTGATGTCGATGGGGGGGAAGGTCATGGTGAGGTCTGCGAGGGGGTGATATAGCATTGTGAATAGGGGGCTGGAGTCACTTACATGGAGTTGTGTGATGATGAGGAAGAGTATGAATGGAAAAACAGAGATTCATGGATGTGAATGGTGGTGATGTGCGGTTGACAGGAGTGATGTGTTGGCTGTTCAGTTTCATAGTGTGAACAATAGTATTGTGTTGGAGTGGAACATCATGGATCCGTAGTGATGCAGTAATGGCTTTGAGATGGACGTCTTCGAAGAGGTGAAGAAGGCTCTTTGTCTGAGGATGGAAGTTTCTGGTGTTTGTCCGGGACAGGGAAGTGAATGGCCACTTGTTTATCCTATGCAATGGTGATATATGACAGCGAATACTGGGTTGTTCGCAGTATCCTCAACAACATGTCACAAAAGGGGTTGACATGATAGATACCATCTTGGATGTTGGGTCTAGAACTGACGAGGACCTCCATGCAGGCGACTTGGCAAGACAACAGAGTGTACGTGTAGCCCTCGAGTCTGAATCCGTGGTAGCATCACCAACTCGACGGAATGCAAATATTACAAGGGATTACAAAAAGCAAAAAGACCCCCTCCGGGCATCCTGCTATGCAGGAATCCGAAGGGGTATAAATCCGCCCGGGTAAGGCCCTAAAGCGGTTTTACTTGCAGCGGGAATCACCCGCGCCGTGGCCTCTGCGCCAGAGCACCCAGCGATTGTCGAGCCAAACCGCTGAGCCACTGGCGACTTCTGATGGAAAGGACGGGAAGGCGAGGGGATGTAAGGGAAGGTGGTTGTGGTGGGTGACGAGTGGGTGGGTGACAACTGGTGAGAGGTGCATGTAACATGGAGATCAAAGGTGGCAGCAACACCAGGCTGTGGGAACATCTGCAACCCCACTATAGATTGAGATAGCTGGCCTGCTGTATTATGTTTTCGAAGAGACAAGAGACTGGAGAGTGTTCTCAGCCGTTGGACAGTCTCTTCAACGACAACTCCTATTGCCTCACCGTTCTGCTCCAGTCTCTGACCGAACCTCAATACATCATCACATCCCATCACTAGACAACATCACCATGAACATGTGTTCGTACATCGCAACGTGGATCCATTTTTCATCTCCCTAAAGATCAAACCTAGAGACCTGGAGCCTTGGGTACCTGAGGCAGATGGGGGGAACCGGCCGGATCCGAATTCCACAAAGAAGAAAGCCAGCCCATTTCCTTTGTGTGACAAACATGAGAAACCCCCCCTAGGAGAGAACCTTTGGTAACTTTTTGTAGGCCGAAACGCAACCATCGATCCAACCAACTTGTGTCAACTGAGGGGAAAGGAGGGGCGGGGGGCTCTCTCCGAATTTATTTTTGACGGGTGTTTTTTTTTTCGTCTGGCGGGTACTTGGGTCCCGCGACACCCCGTCATGCGCAGTGCCTGTTGCCGCGCTTATTTGCCGAGGCTGGGGAAGGCCGACTCGTCCTTGGTGTTGATGGACGCGGCGTTGTTCTGGCGGGGGGCGCCGCGAGGGGCGTTGCCGCCGCGGGGGGCGTTACCGCCGCGGGGAGCGCCGCCACGGCCACGCTCGCCACCACGCTCGGCGCGGTCACCGCGGTCGCCGCCGCGGGCACCGCCGCGAGGGCCGCCACGGCCGCCGCCACGGGGACCGCCGCGGGTGGAGCGCTCGGGCTGCTCGACGAAGCGCTGGTCGATCTCGACGTACTGCTTCTGCTTCTTCTCGCGCTCGCGCTTGGCCTTGCCACCGGTGCCGGCCATGAAGTCCTCCTCCTCGCGCTCGACGGCGGTGGCCGAGCCCCACTTCTTGTTGCTGCCCTCGTCGGGGCGGCGAACCTCGATGCCGGAGTTGAGAGCGGCCTTCTTCTCGGCGAGCTCGGCGATGTAGTCGGCGTAGGCGACCTGCTTCTCCTCGGGCTCCTCGGGCTGGGCCTCGACGGGCTCGGCGTCGGCGGCGGCAGCCTCCTTCTGCTCGCCCTCGGCGATGGCCTCACCGGCCTGCTCGTCCTTAAGCTCAGCATTGCCTTCGGTGGCACCCCAGCCGTGGGCAGCCTGCTTCTCGGAGTTACCGCTGTGAAATGGTTAGCAAACGGGGTGATGGTGATGTCTGGTCGAGGCAAACGTACGCAGCCGGGCCCTTGGTGTGGCGGTCGTCACGCTCGCGAGGGAAGCGACCACCGCGGCCTGTAGATAATTAGATGATGTGCGTTGTGGAGAATCACGGACGAAACATACCACCACGGCCACGGGCAGCGTAGCCGCCGCGGGCGGCGCCCTTAGCGTCGCCAGCCTCGGTGTTACGGGTGCGGTTGCGGTCGCTGCCAGCGGCACGGTCGCGGAAGGCTGGAAGGGATGGTGTCAATGGGCAGTCCAAACAGCCAAGGCTCAGGTAGACTCACCACCGTCGTTGCCGGCACCGCCACGGCGAGCGGCGGAAGAACCGCCGGCGGGGAGACGAGCAGGAGCCTCGGGCTCAACGTTGCGCTTGGTAGTGCGGGTAGTGGCCTTCTCGACCGTCTTCACGGGGGCGCGAGGAGTCTCATCTTCCTCGTCATTGCCTGGGGGGTTGGAGTCAGGATGCGAACGTCATCGGAAGTAGCGTGAGGAGGGCTGGCGAGCATACCGAGAAGGGCGTACAGGTTCTGTGGGGGAGAATTTAGCAAGGGGGCTTCATCGGAGACAGTATATCCAAGTCGAGACGAAGCGACAGAGGCATTGGGAGGACAGCGAGGGCAAGGTGAGGGGGTGGATTGGATTTGGGAGTTTGACGAACCTTGCTAGCGACCGACATCTTGTCGCCTGGATTGTGTAACAATAGCGACCTAGTCTTCTGATATGTATGGGGGGAAAGGGCACGGTCAGACCACCATGACACGGCTGACAACGGCGATAGAGGCTTGAGGGGGGGGGATCGGGCGTCGAAGGAGGTCGTGATGGTGATGTACGACGGGCGGGAGGTGAGGTGAAGAAAATGCGCGACGGGCCCCGAAGACGGGCCAGCAGCGAATTGGATCGTGGAATTTCGAGCTTGGACCACGTCCTGCCTGCCTCGATTCGCTAATTGAAATTGTGGTTCCAGTTGCCCTAATAACGAAAGTACGCCGGGTTTTCACCGTCCGAGCTTGCCATTGCGGCCAAACGGGCCTTTCCTCAGGTACCTCGGATTATTACACAGCTAGCGGGCAGCTTTTCCTGAGGGCCTGAGATCACGAGCTGCGCCAGCAAGACGACGGCGTCTTGACGGAGTGAGGTGAATTTCCCAAACCGGATGCATCTCATTGCCGAGGTCAATTTGGTACCCAAGCCCGAATTTTGGGGCGGTTTCGCCAAAGATGGGGATGGCGCCCTGATCACAACAGAAGGAGGTACCTTACCTGGGCACCTGCCACAGACGCCTTGTTGTTTCCCCTCCGCGGGCAACCCCGCCAAGCCCCTCACCGACAGACACCTGGACTTCCTTCACGAGGTAATCTGCCAACCGCCAGCCACCAGCAGCAACATTCCAAAAGGGTAATACCCGCAATCGTGCACCCTCTCCAGCCCAGTCAAAGCCATCTGCAGCCGGGCTAGACCCCTGGACAACGCCAACTGCCGTGTGGCCAATGCGGCGTCGCAGCCGAGCTCCGACCATGTCTTCCCCACACACCGAGGTGGCTGTCGCTGTCAGATGCAGTGTACGAGGAGCAGGAGTCTGATATCTGCCACCTTGGGGGCTGATTCTGCCTCGTCATATCCAATCTGCCTTCCAATCAGTTCTTTGGCCATCAATATGCAACCATCATGCACCATAGGCCAATGGAGCAGCGACGTGTGGCGCCCATGCCGGCCAACCGCCAACATGCAGCAACTCGAGGACGTCCCCGAGTTGATTGGTTCCAGCAGCACAGCCTGATCTGTGCAAATACCGCGAAGCCTACAAGATGACGAGGCCCCCCGAATACAGCTGATGTGAGGGGAGAACACCTCTCTATACTTCCAATCATAGCCTAAGCAACTGATTGCCTCGCGATGGCCAACGCCAACTTCTCTGGCGTATCGAATGTCCTGGAAGTGACACCCGCCCTCGTCAACTTCAAGTTCGATTTCAGCCTTCGTAAAGTTGAGGCCCCTCAAGAATACCACGAGCTCGGAAAACTCCTGAACCATGAGCGCCTCAAAAGGGCTGAGAGTGGCAAGCTTCACATCACAGCACGTCGCCTGGGCGTCTTGTTCGAGGGGGTAACCCCGTCTACTCCGGCATTGATCAAGGCATACGGCCTCCGAGCGTCCGAAATCGCCAAGAAGGCCAATGAGGATGATAAGGCTCAGTCCTTTTCCCACGGAATCTTTTCCGACCATGCTGGCTTCGACGCCACCAGTATTTGGGCGGGAGCAACTTCAGGTTCTGGTGCTCTCCAGGTGCACCTCCTGGCATGCATGCTGGCTCGCATATGGCCCAGTCCTGAGGCCACATCCATCTGGGCGGAGCTTCTCAATGTCCGGCAAAGAAAGATTGTAGCCGACTTTGAGACCACTGGCTCGGCCGATTTGCGGCTTCTGTCTGAAGCCCAGCAATCTCTGGAGCGCCATCAGCTTGCGGAGTGGGATGCGAGCGCTCGTGCTTGGCTGCGCGTTGCAGACATCGCTAAAGGTCTGCAACAGAAGCAACTCCTGTTGATTATTGGCGACCAAAACCAGCCCGTCAACTCCAGACCAGTCCTCTACGACGGTGTCATGAGAGCCTGGGTTGCTGGCTTGACAGGGATGGAAGCCCTGTTATCAGGTACACCAACCAATACAGAGAGCGGAGAACTTCTCCTGGCGCTCTCCTCTTGGCACATCTATCCGGATCTTCTCATCTTGGACCCGTGTCCAACCTCGGTGAAACAGAAAGATCCTCTAGTTCCAGCTTCTGGGACACTGACAATCGGACTACGAAGAAGGATCGCATCATCAACAGACTCTGGCCTGCACTGGTCTCTCCCATTGGCGCATCTGCGATACTATGGAGACCCCGAAACCAAAGAAGGCAAGATCACACGCGAAGGCTCGAGATTGACCCTGCCAGAGTTCAACATGGCGGTTCTCGGTTGTCTGCTTGGAAGTTGGAACATCAAACATTCGGATCTTGTCAGCACGGTCGAATGGGTTAGGAAACTTTCCGAGAAGATCAAGCAGTATTTCTCCGATCATACACGGCCAGTTAGCGACAACAACACCGGGAAAGGCATGCCACCGCCCCCACCCCGGGTGAATCACCTCGACAAAACATGGCTATTTTATTTGGGAGAAACTGCGCGCTCATTTCTTGAGTCCAGCGGCATCGAGCGACAGGTTTATATGCAGCTCCTCAAGCTCGGCAAGAATCATCCGATGTTTCTCGGCTCTTCAAGCACGACTTTCTTTGGTCTTTCCGACTTACAGACGGTGTCTCCCTTGGCAACAATTGAGCAAAAGGTTCACCTTTATCGGTCACAAGCACGTGCTGCCCAGCTATCTTATGCAGACGCAATCATTCATTACGTATCCACCGACACCGGTCATGAGGAATTTGCATCAGCCACTGAGCAGAGAACAAAGTCAAATTGGTCCTCTTCCTCCGGTATATCTGGACAGTGTACTGAACACTGCCGATGGGTTCGGAGCAAGTCTTTGCCCTCACCTCTCCCTCTGGACGACACCATACTCAAACCGCAAGAAACGATGACGGTGTCCATGGCGGACATTTTCAATCAAGAGGTTCCTTGGGATGAGGAGCCAAGCACCGCATCATCCGGTTCTCATTCGACAGGGCCCAGGAACCTAACAAGCCGCACCTCTTCGCTCGGACATACCTCCATAGACACACCCGGCCCAGTGACCGCATCTTTCGACGGCAAGTTTGGAGGCTCTGTTGAGAACGTCCAGCCAACGTCTACAGAAGAGAATTATGTTGCGCAGTGTCTTCGCTACAAAGCGTTAGGAGAGGTGGTCAGGCCTGTGGAGTCGGAGCCACTGAAAGCAGTCATCAACCCTTACGGGTCGTCTTGGATTGAATGGGGTCTACAGTTGAATGACGTGGCTCATCGTTTGACTACTGACGACGATTGGATCACCCGCGAGCTTGACAAAGATGAGCCTTGGTCCGATCTCGAGATCCGCTACGAACTGTGGCTTGGCTCGTCCGACTCGACAGCGATCTACATACGGACAGGAGTACCGCGGCCGCCAACAACTCATCCATTGTCCTTGGCGGAGCTGCATACGGTGTTAGACAAGGGCGACTGCTCCGCCCCTTCAACCATGCACGCTTTGAAGAAGGGCATCAGCACAACCACGTCCTCATATATCAACTCGCTAAGAACCCTTGCTGCCATCAGCGACATGTACAGCCGTTTCCGCGGAGCCACCATTGATGTCAACATTTTCTCCTCCCCCTTTCCATCGCAATGGACTGGGCAAGACCTCGGCCCTGGCAGCGAGGTGCCCCATCGATATGACTACAAGGGAACCTGCATGGACAGGGAGATCCTTGCCAGCGATGCCAGCATACAGAGGAACGATCTTGCTTTATTCGAGAGTTCCGACCTGACGACCCGTCAAACGGACCTTTTCCAACCCGGCCCAGTTCGCTGCAGATTCTTCTGTGATCTGTGCTTCCCTATATTCTTCAAGATCCGGCCCATGACCAGTCGAATGTCATTCACATGCATTCTCTGGCTTGAGAGCACGCTTCAATTGAACCCCGAGGTTCTCGACACGGCCATTGCATTGTCCAGCGGGAACTCGCTATTCATCGCTACGGCGGTCACATGTGACCCGATACAATCGGCCAGCGAGTCGCAGGTCCAACATGTCATGGGGAACGTTGGGCGCCCAGGCATCTCGATCCTTGTGCCCCCGGAGATGCCCAACCTCAAAAAAGATGACTTGGACCAGTGGCGCCTAATCAACTTCACGGAGTGGGATGGCCGACTCAGCAACAGCTTTCCCGAGTCCAGTTTACACGTTTGGTTCACAGGAGCGACGCAAGAAATCGACATAGGAATTCGCGGACGGCAGGACAAGGAACTCGTGGCAGTGGAGAGTGTGGTATCGCTCCACAGTCGAGGAGAGCGAGTGACAGACCTTCCCATTCAGGCCGCGAAGGAGGCTCTGCGTGGGGCCAATCCATGGATCAGAGGGTTGACTGCACCTGACGATATCAAGCTCCTGATCGATGCGAGACCTAGGTGTCCCAGGGGGCATGACAGCATGGAGTTCAGCTATCAGCATTTCCCGTTGACTGCAATCAACAACTGGGATGAACTCCTGCACAGCACCCTTGATGCGGAGCAGGACTGCATTTTTCTGGCCCGGAACAACTGGCAAGCCCGACTGGCGGCTCTCATGATCTCCCTGGCGAGAGGCAAGAAGGTTTTCCTGCTCCCGGCGCATGTGTGCTGGGAGTGTACGAGGGAGGACTATGCGTCAGACGGAGAAGCGGCACAGACGGTGCTATTCATAGCATAGGTCTCGCCAGAACGAGACGTTTTTCACGATCACCCGAGGGATTGACGAAAATCGCATCGTGTGTCGTGAGTATCGCATAGGAGTGTCCTGGTACTTGAAACAGCAGTAGTTAAGTTCAGCCGCGCTTACCTGTACAGCCAGCAGGTCAACCGACGCAGCAGATCAACCGACGCAGCAGATCAACCAATGCAGCAGATCAACCAATGCAGCAGATCAACCGACGCAGCAGATCAACCGACGCAGCAGATCAACTGGCAGTCACAATCAGTCCTACTGTTCTGGAGGATGAACCATACAGCAAGATGCCGGGCGATGTTAAAACACACGCGCTTCAGATGAAGCATCTGACATATCCAGGGTCCGATGATGGGATAACAGCCCTACCGTCATGCGACGTGCTGGGATATCCAGATGCAACGTCCATCCTGACGACACACACATTTGTGAGCTTAGCACCGCAAGCACCAAACATCCAAACAACGTCCTCCGGAACACCTCCGCCATTGCATCACCACCTCGGCCAATGCAACCCAGGGGCGGAAAATCGACCCATCGCCAACGGCACGGCTGATGTCGAACAGCCGACGGCCTCCGCGGAACCGTGTGTCACCGCCCAAAAATTCCCCGAAGACGGCCGTGCGCGCTAAACCCACGCCCTTCCCCACAAGTCATGCCTGAATAGGCAAACATCTCTCATCTCATGCATTAGCGCCGAAAGGCCGCTCTCCGTCCTCCGACGTCGGAGCATTTTCGCCATTCGGCATAGCACTCGGAAGGGGGGCGTGTGGCCCGCGACCACAAAGAATTCGGCGTCTAGGCCAACATGCCGCTTCACGATGGAGGCGCGTGATGGCTGTTCTCCGCGGTGCGGTGCCGATGTGGTTCGTGACCTCGTTCGTGGGACTGCTCACCGCCTCCCTCTTTGCCGGACACCGAAGTGGTGGTGCCCCATTCTTCATCAGGGGAGGCGCACGCCAGGCCGGTCCCGTGAGCGGCGGCGTCGCAGGCCAAAGCCCGGTGTTCGTGCTGTTGTCTGGCCATGGTGTGATGACAAATGAAGATCATCGCACGCAGGCGGGCGGACCAGACTCCGGCACTCCGGCCGCCAAGCAGGCACAAATGTGTCACCGCCAATGCAGCTTCCAAGGCACTCATCTCCCCAGGACAGGCGTCTCGACCGCAAAGCCAAGCTTCGTGATGGCATCAATCTCGTTCCCGGAACGCAATGCCACGGAAGCGGCCAACAAAACTGCCTGAAGCAGCCCTTTGTCCCCGCAGGGCGCGGGACGTTCGACGCCCTTCCCTAGCACCCGAGCACGTCCGTTTCGCGTGAGATGACGAAGCGGCCAGGCCAGGCCAGGCTCGAGGGGGAATGAAATCCAGGCCAGGCATGCCTATCAAACGCCGCGTCCTCCAACAGAAATGCTCCCCGGGGTGGAGACGGGCGGCCGGCGGACGAGGTCAAGTGCCGCCAAGAACGAAGGAAAAAGAGAAGAGAAAGCTGGGATGCAGGCGAGACGGGCACTTCCATGGTTTTTCATGTTTCTGTTACCCCTTCGCAACCACCCCCGTGGAGATTAATATGCCTTTTGACTGGACGGCCCCAGGGCTGAGGCATCGTGCGCCGGGCCGGTCTAGCCTCGCCTGCGAGTCAGGGCGCTTCCGCATCCCCCCCGGGGGGCAGCGTCTCACGTTGCAGAGAGGCACAACGTGTGACGACGGGGGGCTGGATTACGTACAAGATGCGTTCGGGGGGCGCCAGGGGTGAGGATGGGGTAATGGGGCCGTAGGGCGCACTTGTGATGCAGAGACGTTGCGTGAGAGTTCGTCATTGAAGGTCTGGCCAGACCTGGTGTGTCTGTCAGCTGGATGATGTCTCCGCGGCAAGGCAGTTATGTCACAGGTAGAGAGAAGAGTGCCCGCGAATATGTTTGATTTCGAAGGACGAGCCGTGGGGACGAAGTCCCCCGGACGCTGCGATGTATGCTATCTACCAAAAGAAAGCCGAAGTGAAGACGCGAAGCGACTCGATCTTGCGACCCAGGACTTGAGAGAAAGAAAATGACGGGACTTTTGTAGCTCCTTGAACGCCGGGAAAAAGACAAAAACAAGACCCAAAAACAGTACTGATGATACAGATTCTCCCATCCAAAACATGTACCCCAAGGGACTCCAGGTATGCGTTTCCGCCAGTGCGATCCCTTGCTCAAAAATGATGTGATTGGGTATTTCCTTCGCCCGCTCCGCCCCGATGCCGCGCGCCAGTGTGTGTGGTGCTGATTGATATTGGTTTTGTGTGTGTTTGTTCGCACAAAGAGAGATGTGTGTGTGCGCCGTTTTGTGATTTCGTTGTGGGAAGAAAAGCCCACGAGAGCCCATATCTGGACTTCTCCGTACCGTGGTATTCGATTAGGGGAGCCGTTTCAGACTCGGTCGTAACTTCGTCCCGATGCTGTGTCGTGAATGCCGCCCTGGGTATCAACTTTTCGACCGCCGTAAAACTGAGAAATGATGGAGACCTGCCAAGGTCCGTCGGCGAGGGCTAGGCCGGAAAAGATTATGGATAGAGAAATCTCGGAGAGTAGGAAAGGAACGAGAAAAAAGCAGGTCGAAAAGCAAATCGAAGAGGTAGACCGGTCTACCGCATGTTGCTGGTGTCGAAAGAGAACTGAGTGGGGAAGGCCATGCTCGCGCTGAGGCCGAAGGGGTCCCAGTCGCCGCCGTGGTCCAGAAGTTGAGTCATGGACGGATAGGCACCGTGTGGCGCCTGCGACGACTGAACGGCCTCGCCCTGGGTGACGTGGTGGCCGTTGACGGCCGAGTTGGGCGAGGGAACCATGGACTGGTGGCCGTCGGCGAATGACGGAGGATATGGACCGTGACCGGGGGTGTCCATCTCGGAGTCGTCCACCATGTCGGCGGGAGCGTCGTACTCTTGTTCTGAGGGGGGATGAGTTAGCTTTGGTTGGAGATGGCATGATAGAGGTAGCACATACCGAGCTGCTCGATGTGGTTCTGGAAGCCAGGAGTCGGGTAGTACTGGGCACCGTTGCCGACGCGGGCAGGACCACCAGACATCATGTGTGCCCTGGTGGCAGGGTTCATGGGCGCCAGAGGGCTCATCTGGGTCTTCATGGGCATCGAGGACCGAGGAGGGGCGTCCGATGCAGCAGGGGAGACAGCAGCGTGGCCAAAGGCGGGGTTGCCGCTGGGCGAGTTGGCGTGGGAGGGAGGAGTCGGCCTGTTCTTGGGCGACGGGAAGTTGTTGTGCTGCTGGATTGGCGGCGGGAGGGCGTTCATGCCGGGCTCGAGCTTGGGGGCAATGCTCGAGTTGGACCTGCGGCCGTGGTTGCGGCTCATGATGGCCCGCTGGATGGTAGGGGGCTGGACGAGGTTCTGCGGCACATGGGTAGGTCCGAGGTTGGGACTACCAGTCTTGGCTTGAAGCTCAGCCTGGACATCGATGCCTAGGAAGGTCAGCAAGAGGTTGGGAGGGACGGGGTGACGGCAAGGCTTACCCTTCTCAAGAAGGATGCGCTCCAGGAGGGAGTTCTTGTAGCGCAGCATCAAGCACTCGTCGGCGGCGGTGCGATGAGCAGCCTGGAGGCTATGGAGGTTCGACTCATGGACGCGGATGGCCTCCTCGAGCTGCTTGATGTACTCGGTGCGGCGCTCGCGGAAGGCCGCTTGGGCCTGGCGGTTGCGCTGCTTCCTCTCCTCAGAGGTGGCATAGATCTGAGGTGGTGGTCAGTGTGAGGTCGACAGGAGGGCAGGCTCATAGGTAGAGGTAACAACAAGGGCAGAGGGGTAGGAAAGGATAGAGGCCACAGGCCATACAGCCATAGGCACGATGGGGATGCAGTGACATGTGGTGAAAAAAAGTCACGTAACAGAAATTGGAGGTTGTCACTCACAGGCTTGCGACCTCCCTTACGCTTGGGTTGCTGGCCATCGGCGTTGAGGTTGGAGGCGTTGCCGTTGCTGCCGGGGACGCTGGAGCCGGCAGCGTTGTCGGCGCCGAGGGAGGAGCCGGGCGAGACGGGCGACTCGCCATCGACGAGATCCTTCTTGTCGATGGACATGGTATCTGCCATGGCCTGCCTGACCTGCAGCGGCGCGGCGTGCGGGCGTTCGAGGGACGGGGGAGTCGCGGTGGCGGATTGGAAATCCGGGGTAAAACGAAGGGCGATTGCCGCTTGGCAGCAAAGCACCCCAGACTGTCGACGAGATCAAAACGGGCGGCTGTGACGTCGCCGCGTTCCACAGGGGTTACTGTAAAGGGTGATGGAAGCCGACGGTAAGGTTCGAATGTAAGGTTGGTGAGGGTTTGGCGATCCGGGGGAACGGGTTCTGTGTGCGTGGTTGCGGGCGCAACAGAGATTGACGGCAGGGAGGAAGTGGCCGAAAGTGGCGGGTAGTGCGTGTCTGCGCCCGCAAGAAGGGCTTGGGGCGAATCCGATGGAGCGGTAGAGATCTAGGAGCCGCAAGATAAAGTACGGCTTGTGCCTGGGGGGTAAGGGCGAGCGGGCGCAACGAGAGGGAACCAGGAATTCAAAGAGTCTATTCGTACTCTGAACGGGTTCTGCGCAGCCCAGAGATAAGGAGACGCGGGCGATGAGAGGTTGCAGTGAGTAAAGAAATGGGAAGAGGCCCGAGGGGTTTTATGTAATGGTAATAGGATTTTGGGGGCGCAAGGGCAAAGGAGGGGTTCCAGCTCCCTTTTGAACGGGCTGCCTGGCCCTACCCTATTTTTTCGCCAGTCCAGTGTCGGCGCTGCCACTTGGGGCTTTCGCCCGCCTGCCGCTCACACCTTTACAGCGGAGGGCCCGGCGCGGGAACGACAGACATTTCGAGGTGGGTGGAGGAGGGAAGGAGGGAGGGGGGGCGTGTTGCAGGCCGAGGACAGCCCCACAGGGGTGGTTCGAATGGGTGGGGGTGAGAGCGAGGGCAGCTGTTGTGCGGTGTTGGTTGGTGTAGAGGTGCTGGAGAGGGGCGTCGGGATGGGTCTCTGGGCGTGTGGCCAACAATGCGAGCGCACACCATCTCCGTACCATCCCTGCCCGCGCTTTCCTGGGAGAGTGGGAAGTGGTGACGGGTGGGAAGGAAGGGCTCGAGGTGGTGGCCGCCCGTATCCAACCTAAGCAGCCAACCTGGAAGGTCTCCATTTCTGCTTTTCCTGGTGCATCTCCTCGCAGGACTCGAATCGACTCGGCACGGCACAAACCAACACTTTCAAGTTTCCTCCGTGCTCCACGTCGTCTCCTCTCTCGCCCCAAACTCAATTCATCAGGCAAGGCGGGACAAAGCTTCAAAAGCCACCGTCACCCCCCCGCGGCCAGCATGCCGAGGCCACACGTTTCTTGATGATCTTTTCAACGTCGCCTTGAAACAGCGCACACTGTGTACCGCACGCAACCCACCACCACTCTCCCTCCCCATCACTTCATCTCCCCCAGTCCCAGTCCCAGTCCTTATTCGTAAAAGGGATGGAGGTGCCGGTGACGTGGGCAAGGAGACGTGTGACCGGCCCTACTCTACCTTCACAACGGCCATCACGGTTCGTGCCCTCTTCCGACTCGTCGCCAAGACCTGCCTCGCATCACATTCCTTCCCGTTGGGGCCGGGGGCAGCAGAGCTGAGCGAGCCCAGCGCCAGACGACTCCCGGCGGCGGACATGCATCGAGGAAAGGCGCGCGACGATGGGCCCGCCTCGAGTATTAGCCCCGCCCATGGCCAAGGATGCATCGTGAAAACCGACTCGCCAGACAGCCGCTCACCCGCGATCTTTCTCCCCTCTCGGATGTACTGTGCTTTACCAATAAACCACATGGCGGGCAGAAAGGACGCCTGCCATGACAACGGGGCGCACGCAACCGCAACGCTTCGCGCCCGGATGAGGGATGGTTGGCCGAATGCCACTCAAACCAAACGCTTTCCGTGTCCAGATTGTGGTCATCTTCGAATTCACCGCGAGCTGATCTCCCATGCGCTCACTAGCCGGAGATCGCCAGAGGGAGGGGGCCTCTTCTTCTCCTCTCCCTCATATCATCCCACGTCTGGGAAATGCAATCTCAGGCCAACATGCCGTCGACGACTGCTGCGTGTTAGACCACGGGCAGGGGTCCCTTATCTGCCCTGAACAGGTCTGCCTCGCAATCACTGCGTGGGAGCAGCCAAACTGACCCCCAGCGAAGCTGCCATATCCCACGTCGAACTGATAAGTCCCAGCATCCCCGTTCGTCTCTCAAGCGCCTTCTTCCTTCTCCCCCCATCTCACCAAGGCCATTTCGAGTTCGACGTGCGATTGCGCTGATTTTTCACTCCAATGGTCGCGTGCCCCCCAACCTTTATCACCAGCTGAGCCGTCGTCCCTTCAATGCAATCCTGATTACCTCTGGCGGCGTCGTCCGAGAGCGACGACGATGGCATGGTGTCTGTTTGGATCTGATTACAAGCCCACTCGGCTTGTTTTGGCTTGCGTCACTGCCCCCCCGCCCCAGGACCTCAACAGGGATAACCTTCAGGTGGCAGCCAGATGGCAATGGATCCGTTGGTCGGAAGTTGCGGAAGCGTTGCACTGCGTCTCGTCGTGCCGGCTCGTACTGTACCACCTTGCTGCACTCGGGTCGCTGGCCTTGTGCACTAAAACACGTAGTGCTCGGGTTTGAGAAGTTGCATCTCCTCGGAGGCTAGGCAAACTGGCCGCTCTCCGGGAAACAAATACCGTCGCATGACGACTCTCTCAGTGATTTTCCCAACAACACCCTGCGGCTGACGAAGTGAAGCTTTCTTTTCCAGAGCCAATGTCGTCTTGGCTCTGTTCATGCTTCGGCCACCAGCAAGGAGAGATGTAAAAGGTGGCAGTACCCGTCGGCTGGCCTCCTGGGCCGTCCCATCCTATCCCAGCTCTCCCCTCGCAAGCTCCCTCGCGCGTTTCTTGGCTGTCATTTGTGGCGGGCCTCAGGTGACCTTGGGGTGCTTTGATCGGAGCAGGGGTGTGTTTAGCCTGTGGACAGCTGCAGGCTTCTGGAAGGCTTCTAGCGTTCAGTGTGCAGCGTGACCCCCGCCGACACTCGGAGCCCGGGCTCTCTCTGTCAGTGTGTCCACGGCGCATTGCGAGGGAGACGACGCTGGCTGGATCTGATCTGATCTGGCCTCCGCCGTTGAAGGGTCTGCATGTTCGTTGAAGCGGAGCCAGGGAGGACGCTGGTGATGCTTGGCTATTTCGAGTAGATTGCCGCCTCGGTTTGATGGCTTGGACGGCCTTGAAGCTCCGCATCCCGGTTCGTCTGGTTGTGCATGCGTTTCTGCCAGTGGACGTGGGCCGACGACGATGACAACTGCGCCATACCGACTGTGTGCTTGTGTGGCTTGTTGGAGAGGTGTCACTTGACCCTTGGTAGCGATGCGGGAGTTGGTGCTCGGGGTCCAGGAGCCCGTCCGCCGTCTGTCCAACCGTTGCAAAAGCCGGGGATACCATGTTCTCTCTCTCCAGTCGGATCCAGTCCCTTGGCCAGACTAGGCACCACCATCATGTCAGCGCAATGGCCACGATCAGGGTGCTCACCGACTGGCTAACGTTCGACTTCAAGACATGTCGTCAAGACGAACAAACGGACAACGCAAAGCATCAAAATATACTTCTACTTCCGTTCGGTTTCAGAGGTGGTTGCGGTGCGACGGGCCCGTTTGTGCGACCAGTTCTTCAAACTTCAAACTTGTCCTGGTCCGGCGGTGTGGATGGGCGACCGAGCGCCTTGTGCATGTCGAATTGGCGAATGGAGACTCTGGACACGCTGTCGGAGGCGGTGTCTGTGTGACGGCAACTTTTGGCGGTGAAATCGACACAGCTAGGACAGCATCGTGTTTTGGTGGGGGAGCACGGCTGCGAATGGTAGTGCCGCATCGCTGCTGAGCTCATTGGCCGTACCGGGCTAGTCAGGAGCTTGGGCCACCCGAATGTAAACAATCGAAAGCCCCTCCAAAAACACATGATCCCAGAATTAACAAACCACGCGTAAGAAGAGGGCCACGACCACCTGACATCATCGACGTTCCTTGCGCACTCCCACCATCCTGCGCGGTCGTCGTCTTTCTCATCGCTCGCTCATCCATCCCCTCTCCCACACATCCCAGGCAGCCGCAGACATGTCGCCGCCTCGCCGTCGCTCGGCTCGATTGGCCAGTGCCTCTACCCCCAAGGTACGTGCGACGCGCAATCAACCTGCTCTCCTCACCGACAGCCTCGCCATGCCCTCCTCGCACGCCGACGGCAGCCCACTGACGAAGTCACAGCCCAAGGCTCAATCGAGCCTCTCCTCGCTGGCCGAGCAGGAAGAGCACTCCTCACCCGCACCCTCTCCCACGACACCGGCCTCGTCAGCGATCAAACCCCCAAAGTCGGAAATGCACCCGACCAAGGCTCACCCCAGCGCCGACGGCGACTCTGGCACCTGGCTAGGCTTCCGCAGCATCAAGTCGGCTGACGTCTCCCGCGGTAAGACCGCGACCGACCCCCAGGCCACGCCCTCCAAGCCCTCGGGAATGCCCTCCACTCCCTTCACCTTCAACGTGTCTCGCCAGACCGACATGGGCCTCAGCGCCCCCGCCCAGCGCATCATGGACGAGCTGCGCGACGACGCGGCGCGCATCAAGGCCGACCTCATGGCCCAGCGCGCGCTCGACAAGCAGGCCGAGGAGGCCACGGGCCGTAAGTTTGCAAAGGCCCGCGGACGCTCCGGCCGCTTCAGCGCCGCCCACATGGCCGAATTCAAGAAGATGGACTCCATCGAGAACCACCCCTCGTCCTTCCGCGCCCAGCCTGGCCGATTCACTCCCGCCAAGGCTGGCGCACTCAAGCGCTCTTCGTCAAAGGCCGATCTCGACGAGGCTGCTGCCGTCCAGACTACACCAAAGACCACCCTGAAGCGGACACACTCCAAGGCCGATCTGCACGACACCCCCAGCCTGCAGCTCAAGTCTGCCCTCAAGCGCACTGCCTCCAAGAACAGCCTGACCGATCGTCCTGCCGCTGCCAGCAGCAGCGTCATCAAGGCGCGCGGAGAGGCCTCTCTGTCGCCATCCAAGATGGCCTCGGGTTACGCCCCCGAGTCGCCCTCCCCTGTCAAACGCGTCCGCAAGCAGTTCGAGGATGATGCTTCCACCCACCGCCCGGTCTCGCGCGACGGCGCCTCCTCCATCCCCCGCCCCAAGTCAAGCGGCAACGATGCCCCCGGCGTCGTCCGTCCCAACACCTCGCTGGCTTCGTTCCTGAGCCCGACCAAGTCGAACATCATCCGGCCCGCCCCGGGCACCACGCCTGGCCAGTACCCGAAGCTGCCGACTCTGGGCCTCACCAGGTCTCCCAGCAAGCCCGATCTTGTCGCGGCCACCGCCAAGCCGACGCCTTCGAAGCCTCTCGGTACTCTTACCAAGTCTGTCAGCAAGCCTGACCTATCCTCCACGGCCAAGCCTGTCGGCACCCTCACCAAGTCCGTCAGCAAGCCTGATCTTTCTTCTGCTGCCGCGGCCAAGCCGACGCCCTCCAAGCCTTTCGGCAGTCTGACCCGCAAGACGACCGAGCTGAGGAATAGAGTCATCAGCCCCGGCCGATTCGAGAAGGTCAAGTCGATCCTCAAGGGCGCCCGCACCGCCTCAGGCAACGTCCAGACCGCTATCCCCGGTCCCTCTACCGTCTCCCAGACGCCTGCGCCCAAGGCTGCCCCCAAGGTCGCCGCCGCTGTGCCCTTCACCACGCCCCGCCGCAAGCTCTTCAAGCGCGTCGACTTCACCCCCGACACCAAGGGCCCTGCGAGGGACAACTTTGGCGAGGTCACGTACCCCAACCTGGATGCCGTCCTGGGCAGGATCCCTAAGGAGGATGCTGCCGACGTCGCCAGCCCTACCCCGGGCACTTCTCAGCGGCCTCTTCCCGAGCCCCCTGTTGTGACGGAGCCGGTTGCCGCCCCTGGCGCCTTCACCTTCCGCAGCGAGCAGACGATGAAGTTTGGCTCGTCGCCCGGTCAGTCGAGCATCCGCACCGTCAGGCCTTCTCTCCCGCTCCAGGATCTGCCCGGCAGCTTCCCCGGCGAGGGCATGGAGTCTCCCCTCCCCAACGTTACGGACAGGCGGAGGTCCGCGAGCAAGTCGCCCCTCAAGCCCACCCTCGAGGAGGGCGTCCCCCACGGCCTCACCAACGAGAAGCGTGCCCGCGCCGATACCCTGGAGTCCCACCCCAACAAGGAGAACGAGGCCCCCGCGGCCCCTATCTTCTCCCACCTCGCTCACGGCATTGGCAACGAGAAGCGCAACCGCGCCCACGCCGCTGCCTCCCACAACAGCAAGCTCTTCAAGAGCCCGGCCAAGCCCATGCCGACTTTCGCTCATGGCCTGTCCAACAAGAAGCGGGCCCGCGCGACGGACGACGAGGGCGATGCCGACCAGGAGGGTGCCGACCGCGGCGGAAAAAGGCGCAAGGCTGAGAGCGGCTCGGCCAGCGTGCCGTCGGCCAACATGAAGCTGCCTCGCACGATTGCGACCCCGTCCAAGGTGCGCGCCGGCAGTGCCACCCCTTCTTCGGTGAAGAAGCGTCTTGGCATCTCCATGAGCCGCCTGAACGCGCTCGCGCAGCCAAAGCGTCGCTGATTTGGTATTTGGCCTGGTGATTTGCAGCTACTCTGTCTTTAGCAGCCCGACTGGATAAACCCTGTTGGATTGCTGCAACGAGGACGACGAAACTTTCACGAAGAACTTGGAGTCAAACAGCGAGTATCTTTGCTCACGGCGACAATACGGGTTGCTTCTACCACATTGGCGTTCTGGGGGGGCGGCTGCACGCGGTCGAACCGCAGGCCGCTCCTCCATTGTTTTTCACCGCATACACACTTTGTCTTTTTCTGGCGTTTGGGGGGAACTACTACTACGGCAAGGACATGGCAGATTATTCTTTACACTGAACTTTGTAACAACACCGCCGCGGACCTCGGGTTAGGTTTTTCGAGGCTGGGCTCTGGTTTCGATTCTGGAATGGGCGTTCTGGCTCTGGCATGGGCTTGGCATGTATGTATGAGTCTCAAAAGTTGATTTTTACTGATCGTCATCTTGCGTGATGTGCTGGTACACAGCAGTGAGGGTAGGATGTACTTGGTGGGAGCAACGACGAGGGCGCCTTCCCCATTTGTTGTACGATGAGAGCAAGAACGACTTGAGCAACTTCCGCCCAGCTAGGCTTACTCGCAGCCACTTCTGCAACGCAGACCGAGTCGACCGTCTCCATCATGATCAACATCCATCGGACACCTTTTAGGGTTGTCCCACAGTCACTACGAACAAGCAGCTCTATATTTTAAACAAGATGCCGCCATCATCGAGACCACCTCAGCTAGACTCGCAGGCCGCCGCCCTTCTGGCCCAACGACCCTCCCGCCCGCTCTTCACCTGCACCTTTTGCTGGCACCTATCTCCCGATTCACCACACGTCGTGGGCCGCTCGGCCCGGCTGGCCTGCAAGTCATGCTTCGCCGGCCTGATCGACCTCGCCATCTGCTGGGTGTGCGGGGAGGTGGTGCTCCGCGGCGACGACTGCGTCAGTCTTGGATGGTGTTTCTGGCACCGGAGCTGTTACGGCTGCCTGCTCTATGGGAGCCGGCTGATCTGCCAAGGCGTCGGGGTGGAGGAGCTGTTCGAAGGCACGGAGAGTGTCGAGCAGGTTGAGGATCAGGAGATGGGAAAGGGGAGGGGGAGAGAGGTTGAGACGGTGCCGCTTTGTGCGAACTGTTTTGTGGAGGCGGAGATTGATGAGCTGGACGAGAGGGCGATACAGCAGAAGGCGCTGAACAGGATGGAGCATGTTGACGGTGGGCTGGGGCGGATGAGATAGGAGAAGCAGAAGATGGAACGGCTGCGGGTGAAGATGTCGCCGGAGGTGAGTCTTGGCCGTTCGCCATGGTGGGAGAGAAGCTGACGAGAGATCTAGCCTGGACAGACTTCTAGTCGTCAGCAGCAGCCGGCCGAAGACGAGCCCAGACCCTCGGATGGGCACGAGTGCGCGATGCCGTTGGACTCGACCATTTACGTGTCCATGTCGAATCCTCTCGGGGAGCCAGCGTTCAAGCCAAGTCCGACGAAACCGATCCCTCGATGGATGCAGTATCTTCCCGAGTATCGCAAGACATATCACCCGGAAGAGAGTCACAGTCCGACTCGGAGGTCGACCTCTGCCCTTCCGAAGCATCCCGAGCAGGATTCTGATAGATCCCGGGCGTCATCTGGTGTCTCGGCAACAACATTGTGCCCGACTAGGACGCACACGCCCGTATCTACGCCGCCGCCACTGTCACCACGCACGTCTTCCAAGAGCTTTGCGTCGTCGCCGTTTGATGACTTGGCGGATCCGGTATACCCTCCGTTGGAAATACGCACGACTCGACAGCAGCCAATATCCTGGGTAAGTCATGAACCGTTGAAGCGGCCGTCGTCTCGAATCGGGTTCAAGCAGGGGCATGAGAGGTCCGAGACGGAAGCGTCGGCGTACCTGACGCCGCCGGAGTTTTCAGTCGACGAGGGAGACGAGAGCGGTTCGCCAATTCAAGCTGGAGCTACGCGCGTGCGAAGACGACGACATGAAGGGCTTCGTCCCCAGCATCGACCTCAAAGCCCGTTGTCTGCAGTGGTGGATCCCAGTCCAACACTCAGTCGAACGCACCAGCATGACGCTGTGAGGCCTTTGATGCGCACGCCTCCGACGCTGTCATCTGAGTATCTGGACAAGTACCGCCCCATCAGGTCGCCATCGCCGAAGCCGATGGCTGGTTTTCGCGAGCCCATGGCTATGATTGAGGCCATGCGACGGGACAGCATGGCGACCAGCAGCTCGGCCAGTACCGCCAGGGAGCCAGAAACCCCCACGCGGACGAGCTCGGGGCGGATGCGGCAGGAGACGCTGCAGCCGTCACAGATTCAAGATCAGGTCAGGGCAGGGCGTCAGCGAAGGAGACCGTCTGCAGGGGGATTGCAGGTCGGGCCTCAGACGCCGCTGGACGGAGCGGAGTCGCTGCACTCGGCGACGCAGCAGGGACTTACCTATTCTCCTGGAAAGAGGAGGAACCTGCAGTCTGAACTGAAGAAATTGTTTGGGAAGTAGCTGTAGTGTTGAAGAGTGTATCCTATGAGCATTCCTACGTTGTATTCCTGATTGTTTGAGAAGAATGTCACCAGCGTAAGGGGTGGTCTTATCGATAAGCAGCTTGTAGCCCACCTTCTTTTGATCCCGAGCTTCAACCTCGACTTCTTTCTCTACAACGTCAACAACGTCAACCAACGCGCACAGAGCATTGCCCTACTCCCACCACCCCAATACACGCAATAAATTGCCGACACCTTCCCACTGCATCTCTCCGCCGACGCGCGCATCCGCAACCATGGCGCCCGTCGACAATCCAACCCACGACCTCCTGGAGCGTACGTCGCACCTCCCCTCCCCCTTCCCTCCACCCGCTCACCCCCCTCAGAACAGGTCAAAGACACAATCCAAGACCTCTACCAGATCATGGTCCAAATCGCAACCTACTCCGCCACCCCCTCCCACCCCTCCCCCGCCGCCCTCCAAGCCTCCCTCCACGACCTGACCGCCTCCCTCCAACGCGTCCACACAACCGCCCTCTCCGGCGCCCCGCCCCCCGATCCGGCAAACCCCCCTCCGCCCCCCGAGCAGCTCGCCGCCTTCAACATGCCCCCCGACGTTCCCGCCATGACGGACCCGAACCTGCCGACCGCACGGCCGCGCGGCAAGCTTCCTGCGATCCCGCCTGAGCTGGTGCAGTATGTGGAGAATGGGAGGAATCCGGATATTTACACGAGGGAGTTTGTGGAGCTTGTGAGACGGGGGAATCAGCTGGCGAGGGGGAAGATGGGGGCGTTTGAGAGGTTTAGGGATGTTTTGGCGGGGGAGATGAGGAGTGCGATGCCCGAGGTGGCGGGGGATGTTGATCGGGTTGTGGAGATGACGAGTCCGGAGGGGAGGGCGTGATGATATGATACCCTTTGAAATAATGCACAGACATGACATGAGCGGATTGTGAATGTTGTTCGATCGTCCATATGGGCTTCTCTCCCGGGGTGTCTATAATAGCCTAACATTTCCACGAGGGGAGGGGAGCCAAACAGAAAGACGGATGCGCAAGAATGGAAGAAAGACCCTGAAACGCCGTCTGATGGTGATGATAACCCGGCGCGGCGGCCGCGGAAGAAAAATGCCCCTTTCCTTTTCCCTCCAGTGCAGCATGGCATATCCATCCTCCTCCCGCGCCCCCTCCCTTCCCTCCCGTCTATCGTTCGCATGTGCGCGTTCATTAAACCGGTTTTTGTTTTGCAAAATGTTTCCCTCGTCTATAAGGCAGGCCCCCTGGCGTCATCACGCCCGGACCATGCGGAATACACGCCGGGCCCCGAGGGCGACGATGTACAGGGCCGCCGCGCAGGCGGCCAGTAGGGCGATGAGGGCCGGTGGGAGGAGGGCCAGCGCCGCGATGGCGAAGATGCCGTATCTCCTGACGGCGGCGACGAGGTCTTCGCGGTCTTGGCGCCTCTTTTGCGCGTGGCTGCGGAGTTTCTCGCGGATGCCGTCGCCGCCGTCCGGCGCCGTCTCCTCAGGGTCATCGTCTTCCTCGACCGAGAAAGTCTCCTCCGACTCGGACTCTTCGTCGGCGGGTCAGGTCTGGAAGTTGAAACCTCTTCCGCCGCCGCCGGGGAAGCCGCCGCGGGACCGACCCTGGCCGTCGGCGAAGTTGAAGCCGCCACCGCCGGGGAAGCCTCCGCCCGGGAAGCCGCCGCCGCCGAAACCTCCGCCGCCGCCGCCACCCATCATGTTGAAGAGGATCTCGGGGTCGATGCCGCCGTGCATTCCGCCCATGCCGCCGTGCATGCCGCCGCCGCCGAACATGTCGTTCGGGTCGATGAGGTCCTCGCCGCTGTCGAAGCGGGCGCGCTTTCTGGGAGGGGTCAGCAAACAGGAAGAAGAAGAACGTGGCTGGGGTCAACTCACTGAGGATCGCTCAACGTCTCGTACGCCTCGCCAATGTCCTTGAAGCGGGCCTCGGCGGCCTCGTCGTTGGGGTTCTTGTCCGGGTGGTGGATGATGGCCAGCTTGCGGTAGGCCTTTTTGATCTGGCCGTCGTCGGCGTCCTTTTCGACGCCGAGGATCTTGTAGTAGTCCTTGCGCTGGCTCTTCTTGAGCTCGAGCTCGGCGCGGCGGACCTCCTTGGGGATGGTGCGGTCCTCCGGGTCGAGCTCCTGGATGCTCTTCCACTCGCGCACGCTGTCCTCCCACTGGCCGGCGGAGCCGAGGGCGTTGGCCTTTGTCTTGCGGGCTTTCATGTAGGAGGGGTCGAGGGCGATGGCGCGGTCGCAGTCGGCGATGGCGGCGTCGTACTCCTTGAGCTTGGTGCGGCAGAGGGCCCTGTTCTGCAGGATCTTTGAGTTCGTGCCGCGGTTGGTGGGGTCGATCTCGAGGGCGGTGGTGTACTTGTCGATGGCGGCCTGCCACCGTCCGGCCTTGTACTCGGCGTTGCCCTCCTCCTTTGTGCGCTCGAGCTTCTGGACCGTCTTGAGCCACTTGACGGCGTCCCGGAAGTCGGGGTCGCAGCTGAGGGCCTTGCGGAAGTGGGAGACGGCCTTTTCGTTCTCGCCCTGGCAGTAGAGGGCCCTGCCGCGGAGGACGAGGGCCTCGGGGTCCTGGTTGTTGTTGCGGAGGAGGGACATTGCGATGTTCTGGGCCTCGCCGAGGGCGTTGGCGGTGCCCATCTTGAGGTAGGCGGCGCCGCGCATGAGCTGCCACTTGCGGGGCTTGGAGGCGCCGTAGCCGAGGAGCTTCTCGGCGCGGTCAAGGGCGTGGAGGACCATGGACCCGGCGGTGCTGTTGAGGGAGTCCTGGGCGGCCTTGATGTGGTGTTGCATCTCGTGGGCGGCGGCCATGTCCTTGGCCGAGGGCGGGGGGTGGATGCGGCCGAAGGTGAGGATGGCCTCGTCAGGCTGGCCGAGGCTGGTGTAGATGCGGGCCAGGCGGAGGAGGGTCTTTGGGTTCTGGGAGTCGAGGTCGACGGCGCGCTGACAGTCCTCGAGGGCGGCCTCGTAGTTGCCGTTGGACATGTAGGCGGCGGCCCTGTTGCTGAGGTAGGTGGGGGAGTCTGGGATCAACTCGACGGCTGGAGGGGACATGTTAGTGGGGGAGCTACGGTTTGGTAAGGAAAGCAGCGGGCATACCCTTTGAGTACTGCACGATGGCATTCTTAAAGTCCTTGTCCTTGAAGAAGCGGTTGCCCGCAGCCTTGTAAGCCTCGGCCTCGTCCTCCGTGGTAGGGACGGGGCTGGAGGGGTTGGACTTGTGCGGCGGAGGCATGGGGGCGTCCTCGCCGCCAGAGGTGCCGTTGACGGCAGTGTTAATGTTGAGGCCATTGGGGATGGGCACGGAGAAGGCCGTCTGGGGCGCGGGCTGAGGGGCAGCAGCAGAGGCGGCGGCGGGGGTTGACGGCGAGGAGGGAGCGCCGGTCGACTCGCGGTCGACGTCCATGGGTTCGGGCCTGCTCATGGCGGAGAGGGCGGAGAGGCGCTTTCGCTCCTCGGGAGGGAGGTTGAGGGGGTGAGTGTCGGGGTCGATCTTGTTGCGTCGCGAGCCGGGATCGGTCGAGTGACGGCCGAAGGGGCGTGAGGAGCGCGACTTTCCCTCGCGGGGAGAAGAGGCGGTACCGGTAGGCGGGGTGGTTGGCCTAGAGGGCTTTCTGGAGGAGGAGGACGACTTTGTTGGCGACTTTGTGGGCGACGACGAGGCGGAGCGGGCGGAGGGGTCTTGGTTGAGATTGTCGTCGCTGGAAGGTTTTTTGGCCGGCTTTTTGGAGAAGAGCTTCATTGAGGGAATGTGATCCGCCCGTGGCACCGGAGCCGGTGGGTAAATTCAGCAATTAGGTAAGAAAGCTGAAGGGTCAGTGTCGTTCGTTGGTGCCTCGTTGCAAGGTTATGCTTGTGGCCGTTTTGGGGGAAGGTCCAGGTCACAGCTAAAGCGGGCGTGAGACGGGCGGCGCAGAAAGGGTGGTGGTGCGTTTTGGCTTTTTTTTTTTCGGGGCGGGAGGACGCGGCAGTGGCAGCAGCGTAAGCAAGCAAGCGTTTTGGTAGGTAGTCTTGGATGGATGATGCAAGGAGCCGTTTGCCGGGAATCGGGAGGGGTGGGAAAAAGCCTGGCAGAAGGAAATAAAAAGGGGGCGGCCGCCCGACAGAGAAATGATGCCCGAGGAGTAACGACGTCCTTGTTGCGAAGGCGAAGGCGACAGAAGCGAGAAGACCGTGCGTGTGGCGGGCAATAGACAGGCGGCTGGGGGGCGGAGGATGGACGGAGAGAGAAGGGGAGAGAGAGGAGAAGAGGACAGGCCAGGACGATGCCTGGCCAAGGCGAATCGAGATGGAGAGATTAAAGGTGAGGTAAGGTTGACTGGGGATCGCTCCAGGTATTGCCTGTTGCTGCCGGGCGGTACCCAGGCGTCAAACGGAGCCGATGGAGCTGGACGGAGCAGCTGGAAGGGAAAAGAACACGGTCGCACAGGACCGAGTCTTCCGTGTGCAAGTTATTCAAGTTGCTCAAGCTGCTTTGAGGTTGAGGTGTAGCAGAGTTGACAGCAAAGCACGGGGGGCAACGACGATGAACTCGAAGCCTGGGAAGGCAGCGGTTTTTTTTTTCTTTTTGCCTTGAGCGAGGCAGTAGACAGTTCCTCTGACACCACACAAGCCAGGATGCGATGATGGGATTTATCATCCAGCCAGAGCCGCGCCGCACGCAGCACTGGACTCGGGCGCGTCTCGCTACTGCTGCTGCTGGTCAACGACAGCCGACAGGCCATGTGGAAAGTGAACAGGCCCCCCGTGGCTGGGACGAGGACCCTGAACCAGCAAGGCCCCCCGGACAACCAGGCCCAGGACTGGCCGCTGCTTCCTCTGGAAATTCCCATGGCTGGGGATCGTGTACACGATACGCAGGTGCTGCGACCCCCCACAAATGCAACCAGAGCTTCGCCATGCCAATGGCCGCCTCCGCTGTGCCCGTGACGACCATACATGCAGCGCGGTGGGATGGGCGCCGGCTACTGGACGAAAAGTCATCCGCTGCGCCGTGGGTTTCCCTAGCCACTCGAATTCTTCCCAATGAGCGAGAGGACAACAAGCCAGCCCGGCCTGCGGATGTGCTGGAAAAGCAGATCACGAAATGGCTTCTCCCGCCTCCTCTTTTTGTGTCATGCCGCTGGCACAGTGACAGCAGCGTAATGTTGGATTTTTTTCCGGGCGTGATATTGGACCCCTTCTAATGCCATCCGAACTCCCGCCGGATGACACCCTCCGACATGCCTCTAACGAGGCGTCTGGTTTGCAGGAAACCGTCCCCCGAACCCCTCGTTCCCCACTTCCCGCCCGTGTCTGTTCCAGCGGGCCGGTTCGAGAAGGTTCGGTGGGGCCCCCTTGCCCGCCCGCGCGCCGCTGCCAGTGTCCATCGGCAACGTGCCGCTCGGCAGGAGCAGGGGGGGAGTGCCGCGTGGCTAGGGGTGTGGCGGTGCGCCGGCTGGTCTGTTGATTGTCAGCGATGATTTCGGTATGGCATTTGAGATTACTTCACCCATTCCAAGACATGGTGAATCGGGATATTCAATGTCGGGTCTTCCATCGGATAAATGACTCTCACTTCCCTCCTCCTGTTCCCTCCACGGCCGACTGCCGCAAGACCTGCGCAAAGCCGCCCCCCTCGCCGCACTCCCTGCTCTCGTGCCTCCATGCCTCCAGCGCCTCCAGGTCCAGCCCTGGGAACTTCTTGCTCGCGAAGAAGTAGGCCGCGATCGACAGTCCCAGCACCACCAGCACCACCACGACGTTGACCGGCGGTGTGTCTGCCGACGGCGGGATGCAGCGCGTGACGAGAAAGTACGACGACGTCAACACTGCCAACAGGTGAATGTACCAGCTCCATCGCCCCGTGTAGAACGGCCCTGGTACCCATCTATCCCCGCGAAGAGGCGGAGGGCCGCCGGCGTGATCCAGATGATGAGGCTCGAGATGGACGCCATCGAGTAGACAATGTCGCTCGCGTTCTCGTTGAGCGCCAGCAGCAGGAAGAGGTAGGTGAGAAACACCAAGAGCAGGGCCGCGTTGACAGGCATGCTCGTCCGCTTGTGCACACGGCTCAGCAGAGAGCTGTACGGCAACCCGCCATCCCGAGCGAAAGCAGCGACCTGCGTCGACATTGTCAACAGGAAACCGCTGCCGCCCGTGGTGGCGAAGGCGATGCTAATGATGAGACACGCCGAGGTAGGCTTCTGGCCCCAGTGGTCCGTTAGTACCGTGAACAGCGGGTAGCCCGTTGGGTCGGCGATGGCGGCGTCGAGGTCGTTGATGCAAAAGGCGAAGACAAGGCAGCACCCGAAGCCGATGAGGGAGGTCCAGGCGAAGGACTCGACGATGGCGCGGGGCGCCTGCCGGGCGGCATCGCGGGTCTCTTCGGCGACGTAGGCGGGGGAGGTCCAGGTGGAGTTTACGAAGAGGACGGCGTAGAAGCAGTAGGGAACGGCTATTCCGTCCTGGGGCCAGTCGGAGGAGTTTTTGAAGGAGCCGAAGACGGAGGAGGCGCTCGTGAAGGGGAGGTGGAGCTGGGCGTGGGTGATGGGGAGGGCGATCATGAAGCCGAGGCAGGAGAGGAAGAGGAAGGCGGCTGGGGCAGTTAGCACGGGGGCCTTGTCACAAGGAGGCGGACGCACCGGTGATCATCATGACAATGTTGATGGTCTCAAGCCTCAACAGCATGATGAGGGCCCAAAAGGACACGATAGCCATGGACATGGCCATGACTTCAGCCAGGGTACCGACGAAGCGCCCGTCCGTCGCGATGGTCATGGTCTGGCTCATGCCGACAGCGATGGAGTAGGCAAACGCGGCGAGGCTCGTGGCGACAGCGAGAGCGTTGAACCAGCCCGTGATGAAGGCGAAGGCTCGAGAGGAGCGAGGCGGAGCCAGGGCGGCAGCCCACCAGTAGAAGCCGCCGTTAACGGGCATGGAGGAGCAGAGCTCTGCGACGGCGATGACCTGAGGGATCATCATGACGTTGGGGATGATCCAGCCCCTGGGATGTCAGGCGAGGGAAGTCCATTGAGGAGGTGGGATGAACTCACCATGAGAGGCCCCAATAGCCTGCGAATATGATCTGATACGACCCAGACACCATGATGGCGCCGAGGGGCCTGGGAGGGTTAGTATCTTGCTGTACGCGGGTTTGCGGTGGTATCTTACGCTGCCAGGGCGATGACGATGCATATCCCCGCAATCTTGCCGAAGACCCTGCGATACGCCGGCTCATACCCAAACGCGGCAATCGTATTCTCGACGCTCTCCCCCTCGGTGGCGGTGGGCGACCGCGGCTTCCCATCGTCTTCCTGCTGTGCGGACATGGCGATGATGGTTTGTAACGTGAGAGCAGGCTCACATTGACGAAGGGAAGACGTTGATGATGGTCAAGAGGAGCGTCGCGGTCGAGACCCAGTACACGGCTGGCCCGGCTGACCCCACGCCGGCTCGCCGATGCTTTCGCCGGAAACAGACGGCGGTCGGGGGGCCGGCTTGCCGTGGTGCCGGGTGGGCGGGTGCTTGGGCCTGATCGGGCATGGCTGAGTGTTGTCTGCCTTTGGTGGCGCGCGCGCCGGTTTCGTCCCGGGGCGCGCTGGCATGTCAGCCGCTCGAGCGGGAATCACCGAGGAGGGGGACCGGGGGCCAGGGGGACAGGTGATGTGATGACGGCGGGACAGATGTTGATAAATAGTTGAAAAGAGTGATAGCAACTTGTGGTGACGCGCAGGGTTGTTCAAGGGAGAGATTGGTGGTGTCGTAAGGGACGAGGAATGATGATGTCTCCCACAGTGTGAGCTCCTTCTACCCCTTTTCGCGACCACGGGATTCATCACCCACTGCGCACGGCAACCCCTGTCTTCCGGAGCAGCAAGTCACTATACAGGCCTCGAATGGCACCCTATTACATGGAAGACCACATGGTGGAGTTTTTATTTCTACATCAAACCACAAGTCTGAGGGGCGATTGCTGCATTGCCTCCCAGCGGTAGACTTTCCCCACCCTTACTAGCCCTGGATCAAAGCTGTCAGAAGGAAGCAATCGCCTGTCGTCAGGTGGTTTTCCAGTCAGCCTTGAATAATTTTCCGCCATGCATGGGCACAAGATCAAGCATACTGATACAATCAACAATTGCCGTTCTGGGTTCGAATGGGTTGACGCTCAGACATATCATATCCATCCCGACTAAGCGGATCGGCAGTCCCTCTGCCAGCAAACATGCGACCGCTGAAGGCGGCTGGCTCATTTGATCTGTGACACTGTTCAGGCTCATATCCTTGACATTATCAATAATTGATTGGTGGCGGACTTGATTTGCATTGATTTCAACTCAGCTGCCTTGACGGTTCGACACACCGCTTCCCAGCGCAAAGCGGTTCCATCTAGCGTTGTGTGCACAGGCATTGCCCGTGCAATGTGAGTGAGGTCTCATCCTGTTCCCCTGGTCGCCCACTACGCAACGCCACACCATGCTATTGTCAGCGACTGCCCGCAACTCACCACGAATTCAGCCATGATCATGTTCCCAGTTCTGGCAATGCGGCCATGACATGCAGTTTAATTCCAGTCGTAATTCGCTCATCCCAAGACTTCATATTTGCACAGCTGCTGGAAATTACCAACTGCCTCGTTGGCTCAGTGGTAAAGCGCATCACTAGTAATGATGAGATCACTGGTTCGATTCCAGTACGAGGCATCAGCCTGTCATTTTTGCCACCCCTTGAATTGTCCAAGGAGTTGAAGCCTGCTCGAACAGCAGTGACAATATCCTGCCACGTGTGATTTGTAAAGTCAGATAGGTCTTTAGGCAGACCCATGTTATGCTGTTGACGCGGGTGAGGTTTTTGTTCCAATGTTCAGGGTTGGTACCTAGGTAACAGTTGACTGCCGATAACACCAGCGGAAGACCCTCTTCGCTCTGCTCATTCCCTCGCTCTGACACGAAATCATCGCTTCCAGGGCCACTAGGGTAAACAGCGCTCGAGTGTGGTATGTCACGGATCGCCTCACCTATAGTGACGATCGCCCGCAACGGTCGGTACAGGCCAGCAGCAACGCTTCACTTTGACGAGCTAATCATTCCTGGGTCAACATTACCTCTACGGTGCATCCAGCAGGCCCTCATCACTACAGGTTTCTTCAAGCGGCCCGCTGTTCTAGACAATGACTAGTCGCACACTGGCAGCGGCCGGCCACACCGAGATCACCCTACCATGGACATCGGCAGGGGGTCTGCGTCCCTAGCGGCCCGCCACCTGTTGCTGATATCGATCACCTCGTTGCACCCCGCGAACACCCACGTCCACTTGGCCAGGAAGCCTGGCGTCACCTCCCAGCTGCCAGCATCGTGCGGCTCTCCCCAGACGATCAGCCCTTGATGTCCAAATGTCACGTCGTCGTTGTGGTCGACGCCGGATATCTGTGTACTGGGGGGCACAGGTTCAGGCTCTTCGCCGACGAGTCCCAAGATGAACTCCCAGTGGTCAAATTCTGTATGCTGCTCGATGAGAGTATCGCGCACCTTGGGCCACGGTATCATGCCGATCCACTGCGGGTGCTGGCGGCTCGTTTGTAGCTGCGTCGGCGTGAGAGACATGTGCCGGTGCGGCCGGTCGCGTTGCGCCATGGCCCTCACAGCTGTGACCCAGCAGTCCTCGAGCGAGACATACATCTCCGGGCCAGGGTAATACAGCTTCGAGTACAGCGACAAAGCTTGTATGGTGTTCTTGTTGGTCATGAGGGCCCTGAGGACGTTGAACTGGATGATGTGCAGCAGATGATCGGCCGAGAGGGGGAAGTACGTGTCCTGCCCTAGGTTTTCTAGGACCCGACCCACGAAGCGCTTCGAGATGACTTTTCCGCGCGGTGAAATGGGGTATCTCCGGGGATGAAGCGGTTCTCTGCGATGGCAAGCCTCGGTCACTGTCGAGATGACCGCTTCCGGTTGCGACGGCAGTGCATGTGCATGCCCCTTGCACTGGCCCTGGCCCTGGCCCTGGCCCTGAGACTCTGCATCGACACGCCAGCGTTTGATACGATATGGACGACGGTGCGGCCCTTGAGCCTCAGCCGCGTCCCGCTGCTCCTCCAAACGCAGACCTGAGAGACGCAGTCAGTCACTTGTCTGTAAGCGGTCGGTCGGGTCGGCTTCATTGCTTGGACTGACGGCGTGCCCGCTGGTTCTTTCTGTTCTGCAGCCTCCTGCGCTGCTTCTTCACCTCGTCGGTGGATATTTGCAAATCCCTGGGATTCTGGCCATCCGACTCGCCGGGGTGGTTCAGACCTGACACTACTGGCGGTGCCATGCCGGATGTTCGGGGCAACGTGAGTTGAGTTCCTGCTCGCTGATCCAGCGGTGTGTGGGTGAGTGTCTCTCGTTCAACACTCAAAGAAGCGGCGAAAAGAGGAAGTTTCCGGACTGCCCGGTTGATGACAAAATACTCGGGGAGCATGGTGCTCTTACGATGGTTGGGAGGTGGCCAGTCCCTCTGTCTAGGCCCGAAAAGGCAATAAAGGTCATCGACATCGTCGAGGAACGTCGAGCTAAGGTACTAGCAGGTGGTCCCTCCCATTTTCTAGGCCCGAAACGGCAATAAAGGTCATCGAAGTCGTGGTGGGATAATCCACCTGTGTGGATCGCCGTCTCGGAACTGCCTTCACATTGACTGCCACTCAACCTGGGCGGTGCGTGGTGGAACTCCATAGCTCCGACTCTCTGACCGTCACCGTTTGACGACATGTCTCCTTGCCAAGGGTGCAAGCAGAATAAGTCTGCACGTTGAATGATACACCTCACTTTGAAGCCAAAATGTATAAAGAGGCAGTGGGTGCATCGTCGACGAGGGTGGCGGAACACTCCATGTATGCAAGCCCATTACCCAGCATCAAGCACCAAGCTCTACCGCCTTCCCAGACTTGAGAGAAAACACACCTTCACCTCAACTTCGTTACAAAATGTCCCGCTACGCCGAAGCGCACGCCAACCCCGGCGGCCCTGGCGATGCTCGTCCCACGGCCCTCCAGATTATCAAGGACGAAGGCGTCGAGGGCAAGCTCAAGGGCAAGACCGTTGTTATCACGGGCGTCTCATCCGGTATCGGTATCGAGACCTCCCGCGCCCTCGCAGCCACGGGCGCTACCCTCTTTCTCCTCGCTCGTAACTTGCCCAAGGCGGAGGCCGCCCTCGCTGACTTCTTTGATCCGGCTACTATGCACCTCGTGGAGATGGACAATCAAGTCCTCGACTCGGTACGCTCCGCGGCAGCCACCATCCTAGCCAGAACGAACAAGGTCAACATCCTTGTCAACAATGCCGGTATTATGGCCGTCCCAGAACGCCGTCTCACCCTCGACGGTCACGAGCTGCAGTTTGCCACCAACCATCTCGCCCATTTTCTCCTCTTCCAGCTCCTGAAGCCCGCTCTCCTCGCAGCCTCAACACCCGCCTCGCACTCCCGCGTCGTTAGCGTCGCGTCTGCTGCCCACAAGAACGGCGGTATCGAGGCCGCCGATAACTACGATTACCGCATCGAGGGCTCCTACCACCCGTTCAAGGCCTACGGCCAGTCCAAGACCGCCAACATCTACCTCGCCAACGAAATCGAGCGCCGGTACGGCGCTCGCGGGCTCCACGCGACAAGTCTCCACCCCGGTGGTATCATGACCAGCCTGATGCAGTACATCTCGGCCGAGCAGTCTGAGGCTATATCCAAGACGCCCGGCCTGATGGAGTGTATGAAGAACGCGGAGCAGGGCGCTGCCACGACGGTCTGGGCGGCTATCGGCGCCGAGTGGGCGACCAAGGGCGGGAAATACCTGGTCGACTTTGCAGAGGCGACCCCGGCGGAAGAGGGCGAAGAGTCGTACAGTCTGCCCACGTATGCGCCCTGGGCCTACGACGAGGAGAAGTCTGCGAGGCTGTGGAGGGATTCGTTGGATATTGTGGGCGTTGAAGATTCGGAGTAGACTGTTTGTAGTTGTACTTGGGTACTAAGTGACCAAACACTTGTCACCAGGGTTGCTGAATTGGTTTGACATCAATGCCGTCGGCCACTTGGTTTATTACTCTTGCGTTACCTAAGCGGAGGCAGGCGGCGGCACGTCTCCCAACAACTGAATCCTACAACCTCATCGGGGTCCATTCCACTCAAACCCCAGGGTCCAGGCTCCCTCCCAGATGGGGCTCTGCCGCGCGCTCAAGCCGACCCCTGAGCTGGGAGGAGTTCAAGGCCGGGGACCCCGGCACGTCGGCGACTGTGAGCCCTGTCGCGGGACCCTCGTCGGCGACTGCCGCCGGGATACAGGCGGCAAACTACAGCTCCGTCGGATAGATTTCAGGCCTGCCAGATGCCGTTCGAGAATCAGTCAAAACCGAGGGGGCGGGCAGCCGGATGAACTCGAAACAGAAGAGGGCTGAAGTTTCCTTTGACCATCGCGACAACTTGACCTTTCCCCGTACTTCTCTATCACCCAGGCTTCCGCCATCATGTCCTACCGAGCCTGGCAGATCTCCAAGCCCGGAAACATCACCTCCGGCAACCTTTCCATCGCCACCCTCCCACGCCCCTCCGATGCCGACCTCGGAAAGACCGACGTCCTCGTCGAGGTCATCGCCGCCTCCGTCAACCCGAATGATTACCAGGTCGCCGAGATGACCTCCGCCGCCGCCAACCTAGTCAAGTACCCCCGCCACCCCGGCTACGACTATAGCGGCCGGGTTGTCGCCATCGGCCGTGGCGTCAGCGACATCCGTCCCGGCGACCTTGTCTTCGGCCGCACCGACCCCGTCAAGCTCGGCGGTTTGGCTGAGTTTGTCATCGCACCCATCGACGGCCTCGCCCTCCTTCCCGAGGGATTCTCGGCCCAACTCGCCGGTGCATGCGGCAACGCTGCCCTGACGGCATACCAGAGCATCAAACCCTTCGTGCACTCTGGGGACAAGATCTTCCTCAACGGCGGAGCCGGGGGTGTCGGCACCTTTGCGATACAAATGGCCAAAGCCCTCGGGTGCCACGTCACAGTGTCGTGCTCGACGGAGAAGATCCAGCTCGTCCGGAGTCTAGGCGCCGACGATGTCATCGACTATCGCGTCAGCGACGTGATGGACGAGCTCCTTCGCAGGGGCAAGGTCTTCAACCTCATCGTCGACCTCGTCGTCGGATCGCCCGAGAATCTCTTCCTGCGGTGCAAGGACCTGCTGCTCGACAAGCCAAAGGGGCACTACGTCTCCGTCGGGAGCGGGATGAACATGGGCGCTGCGGCGGGTATGCTTGTCGGGCTGTTCCTTCCGCGCTTTCTCGGAGGGTCGAAGCATAAGCATGAGACGCATCAGACGAGAAACTCGCGAGAGGACCTGGCTCATATTGCGGAGTGGTTGGCTAGTGGAGCGGTCAAGGTTGTTGTTGACTCGGTGTATGAGTTTGAGGATGTGCCAAAGGCGTTTGCGAGGTTGAAGACGCATCGTACCGCGGGGAAGATCGTCATCAATGTGCAGAAGGGGCAGGGAGAGGTGGAGGGGGGATACAAGGGGAAGGAGTAGTGGTATGTCCGGGGAGAAGGCTGGGGCTGACGGGTGTCGTTCTGGAGTTGTAGACCGAAGCATGTACCCGAGATTGTAGTCTGTGTCTAGCGTTGACGTATTCAAAGTCACTCTGTCGGTGTTTCTGTTTCTGTATGACCGTCGCTTCAGAGACAAAGAGCGTCACACAGAACATGGCCCATGAGGTTCTGAAGCCAACTCAGTCCCGATGAACTGACACAAAGAGCTCGACCTGCAGACAATGCCAATTGTCTCTCGCCACGACACAAAGCACACAGCATACTGCCCGAAAAGCCAGCAACGAACGATCTGGAACACCTGCGATGATCGAATCAACTCCCCCCTGAAGGCAGAATAGGCTCCCTGTGTCTATCACCACTGCACCAGACTATCCTCACCATCACCATCCTGTCCCATCACCCAGCTCCAACCCCAAACTCCTACAAAAGTCCCCTTCCAACACCACAACCATGTCCCCCCTCCTCCTCACCAACCAAAATGACCACCAACTACTCCCGCCCCCGACCGGGCACCCACTGCCACCACTCTCTCTGCCCCTCCTGCACCAAGGAAGACGCCCCGGAGCCCGACCTCGTCGCCTCCCCCTGGTACTGGACCTGCTGCCACTGCCGCTTCCGCAACCTCGCCCTGACCTTCCACCAGCGCGAGGTCTCCGGCACAATCTGCTGCAGCCCCACCCCTCCTCCGCCCACGATCATGAGCCCCATCCTCCGCGCCGTCGCCTCGCTCAACATGATCTCCGCCAGCTGGGAAGACATGGAATGCCCCATCGTCACTCGTCAGGCCAAGATCCGGGCCCGTCGTCAGACGGACCCTCTCAGCACGTCTTCCCGCAGCAGCTCAGCCGAAATGATTGTGCAGATCCCTCTGATTCGGATCCAGCCTCCTGGAACGTATGCGCTTCAAGGTCAGTCTATGGAACCGGGTCTTTCAGACCAGACGGTTGTTCTGACAGGTCAGCCCTTGGTCTCCGTGCCGCGTCGATCCGTGTTGGCTTCGCGTCAATCGCAGCCACTGCGTGGAGGCACTTCTTCTAGCGGCTGCTCGCACTCATGCCAGTTTTGCCTCCCTCGTGTCGAGGCGAAGATTGAGTGGTGCGTTTGCTGCTCATGCCTTGGTTTGCACCGCCACCCCTTGATGCAGGCTCGTTCGCAGCCGGAGGACGGTGGCAGTTCTTCCAACGGCTGCTCTCACTCATGCCAGTTCTGCCTCCCCTCTGTCGAGGCTAAGCTTGAGTGGTACTTTTGCTGCTCGTGCCTCCATTTGCACCCTCATCCCTTGATGCAGGGTCGCTCGTCGGCGAAACAGGGCTGAGGGGAAACGCGGACTAACAGTGGTGTCACGGTAGATGAGGAAAGGTAAGTCAGGTGTGTAGATTTCCCTTGGTCATGGGATGGTGCTGGTCACCATGTGCTGGTCACACTGGTACATTCAGGTAAGTGCAGACAATATACAAGTCTCTAATCATTACTAAACACAAGATCCATCCACACATGATATATACACACCGCTAATGCTTCTGACAAGACCTCAAGTGACCTTCATCCCACCCTAGTTGCGGTCAACAACCCAGTGCGTCTCAACCCGAATGTCCTTGCCCGCAGGCGGGTGTGCCGGGAACGTCAGGTTCTTCTCGGACCCCGACTCGTCATCTACCCCCGCCGTCGTGACCATAGCATCATGCCTCGAAGCCTTGCCGGGCGGGTAATAGTCCTCCATCTCCCAGGTCGTCATCTCTCCCGGGGCAGACGCACCCTTGGGCTGCTGCTGCGACGCCTTGCCCGAGCCGTCCCGGAAACCCGTGGGGCGCATGTCCGACTCCTGCAGGCGGGAGCCGCCGACGCGCTTGCGGTAGAGCACGTAGAACGGGCGCAGCATGGGGATCGACACGCACAGGATGGCGAGGTTGGGCTCGAGAATGAAGAGGAAGATGGTCGTGGGCATCGTTCCGGTGATGTTTCCGTTGAGGTCGACGGTGGAGATGTATACGAGGCGGAAGATGGCACAAACGACGCAGGCGAGACCGAGGGCGAAGCAGGACGTGATGCCGACTTTGTCGGTCGTTCGCATGTTCAGCGTCCAGATGCTCCGCATGGGAATCGCGAGAATGATGAGGTCGCCCAGGGCGTTTGTGGCGATGAGGGACTGGATCATGGGCATGTAGGCGCCGCATTTGCCGAGGCCTGTCCACTGCGCGGACACGGGCGTGCAGAGGAAGATGCAGGCGCCGAGGTAGGCGATGACCCAGGCGGCGACAAAGCCGAGGGTCAGCTTGGAGGCGCGCTGGACCCAGGGGGTGACGAAGATGCGGAGGAAGAAGCAGAGCATGCTAGCCTTGACTGAGGCGAGAATGAGGACGTAGATGATTTGCATTCGGAAGGTCAACTGGACAGTGTTAGGAGTCGGATATCGTGGGGATATAGTGGTTGGGGGTGTCTACCTCGAGGATGAAGGGGACGTTGGCGACCACTGAGAGAGATTAGAGAATGTCAGAACGGAAGGGGGCTGCCATGGACATACATTCTGGGAAATCAGACAGCGCGTAGCCGTTGCCGACGGGTGCGACTGGAAATGTGAGCTCGACGAAATGGATCGAGGACGTTTGACCTCGAACTTACACAAGCCCTGGCACACGAGCATGGCCACAGCACCTAGACAAAGGTCAGCATCTACACCTCAACAATATACCAGGGGAAACATACCAACACCAGAAAAGATAACGAACCCATCGTCCCAGCCAAAGCCAGGCCCCATGACACGGCCGACAACCCGAAGGGTCACAACGACCAGCATCAGGAACACGATGATGGAGTTGACGATGAGCTGGGCCCGGACATAGCCTAGGATGGGCAGGGTGACTTCCGCCTTCATCTTTGCGTGTCGAAAAAAGCAAACAGAAAGCAAGTTGTGATGCGAGCGAGGACAGTATCAGCCCGGGTTCGAGATATGTCAAGAGAAGGACGGAAAGGAGGACAGGAAGAGGAAAGGACTAAAGAACGCCACAACCGCCGCTATCCTGACTCGAAATATCCCGAATAGAGGGTCGGCGCGCCCTTCTTCCCTTATAAACGGCCACCGGCGTGTCTTCCGTCCACACGCGGCCGCCTACTGGGCAGCTCTTCTCCCCCCCTTCCCCATCCGCGCATCTTCTGCTCCATCCTCGCCGTCCTCCACGTCACAGCAGGGGCGGGGAGCAAGGCTCGACGAGGTCCGAGGCGCCATCCCGGTCCAAAGAGGTATCCACAGTGCGGCCGACGGTTGACGTGCCAAGCTTGCCTGTCAGGTAACGTCCGCGTGGGGAGCGGCTGCGAGGACGATGCCGAAAGGGGGATGGATCGAGGCGAACGAGGACGTGCTGCCCCTGCTGGGGGAACTTCAGGAACGATCGGCGGCGAGCGATGCAACGCATGATCCTGGGCAGGTATGTTTTGGCCGACGATGATCGAAAATTCATCTCACCTGGTGCCGGGGTTTATGGCCGAAAAGGGGGCAGCTTTCTGGAGCAAACTCGGGGACTGGACTCGGGAGGGCAGGAATCTATCCCCCAACAACAAGGTCCGCACGGCTGGACGTCTCGCGGTAGCCTCGGCGGCAGGGAAGTCTTCCAAGTGCCGTGTCCCCTGGGGGGGCCGCGGACAAAATCCTCTTCGGGAAACCGGCAAGAAGATCTCGGCCGGGAGTGGAGCGGGCATCTCGAACGTTGGAGGGAGCATCCTGGATGCGGAAACGATGTGCTCGGAGGACGGCCTCCCCTCCGTACTTATCTCGCTGCGATGAAGCACGCATATTGCCCACACGTGGGCGCAACGCGCGAGATGTCGGGGAATTTTACCCCTGACGAGGTTGATGCTAGGAAGCGCGGACGCTCAGAGGCCACCTGCACCGAGGCATTGTTGGATGTTGGCGATGCCCCGCCGCCGAGGGAGAAAAAAGGGCCCTGCTGGTTTTTTTTCTCTTCAGGGGCGAGGGGCGACAGGAAAATAGGGGCCCCCAACTCCCAAGGCCGTGGCTTTTTTCCAAGGCGCTGTCTTCAGGTTGCGCTAAACTTGGCGGCCCGCTGGCTCCCGTCGCCGGAAACGAAACCGTCTCAGAAACTTGAGCTGGCGTCGAGTCGAGTCAAGCTGACAGGTCGTCGTTGAAGAAAACGAATAATGTCCGCGATAAGCTGCAACTTCACTGCACACCGCGCAGCCAAGAAGAAGTGCCGCCCCCTGAACGTTGCGTCGCATGCACCGCAGGATCGAAATCAGCCGGCATATGACGATGGCCGCACCACGCACTGCCGTCGCACTGCCGACCTCCAGGGGTGCTCGTTCCGTTCATTAACGCCGAAAATCTGGAGGCAAGGCGGTTTGTCTCCGCCCTGGTCGAGACGCTGCCATTTCCGAGCAGGGCCCCCCTTCTCCTCTCTCCTCTTCCTCGACGGGCCCCTGGAAATCCACACCGCTCGTGGAGCGATGCTGCCCGCGCGAGTTTCATGCGTGTGCGGTGGCGGAGGCCGTGAATCCTGGCAGCATGCGTTGCATGGCAAGAAAAATGTCTGCCCGCTTTTTGCTCCTCAGTTCCGCACGCCGCCAATTCCGTTCGCCGTCTGGCCAGTGGCGAGGCCCCGTCGTCGTGGTGCTGTTGCATCGCGCTGTACTCGTATAAAGGACATGTTGCCGGGGTGCGCGCGATCGAGCGTGCCGTTGTGGACCGCCCATCACAACTCGTTCCCCTACTGCTTCATCAGCCCTCACAAATCCTTCTCGTAAACACCTGCCACCAGACGACAGACAGACAGACATAATGGCTTCCGCAAGGCCCGCGACCACCAAGCAATGGGTTCTCGCCCACAAGCCGGAGGGCGCCCCCTCGCTGACCGGCCCCGAGGCTACCTTCAGGCTTGAGGAGGCCGCGCTCCCCGAGCTCAAGAGCGGCCAGATCCTCGCCCGCGTCGTCTACTTCTCCAACGACACGGGCCTCCGCAACTTCATCCAGAGCACTGTCGCCCCTGAGCGCTTCTACGTGCCCACGGTGCCTCTTGGCTCGCCGATGCGCTCCGGTATCATCGCCGAGGTCGTCGAGTCGGCGTCGGATCTCTTCAAGGCCGGTGACCTGGTCATGGACTTCCACCTCGGCACCTGGAGCGAGTACGTCGTGCTCGAGGCTGCAAACTCGCAGGCCCTGGGCCCTCTTCCCGGTGGCCTGCCGCTGACGCACTACCTCGGTGCCTTTGGTGCCTCGGGTATCGCCGCCTACACCGGTCTGTACTACGCTGGCGAGGCCAAGCCTGAGCACACCATCGTCATCTCGGCCGCCGCCGGTGCCACGGGCAACATGGCCGTGCAGATCGCCGTCAAGCTGCTGGGAGCCAAGCGCGTCATCGGTATCGCTGGCAGCGACGAGAAGTGCGCCTGGGTCCGCGACACGCTGGGCGCCCACGAGTGCCTCAACTACAAGAGCGCCACCTTCGCCGCCGACCTCAAGGCCGCCACGCCCGACGAGGTCGACGTCTACTTCGACAACGTCGGCGGCGAGGTGCTGGACCTCATGCTGACGCGCATGAAGAAGGGCGGCAACGTGGCCGTGTGCGGTGCCGTCAGCCAGTACAACTCGGATGAGCCCATGGTGCTGCGCAACTGGTTCGAGGTCGTGTCCATGCGCATCAACATCCGCGGCTTCATCATGCTCGACTACATGGAGAAGGTGCCCGGCATCCTGGGAGAGCTCATCGGCGCCGTGGCCGACGGCCGCATCAAGCTGGGTGACGCCGAGACTGTTGTCGAGGCGCGCATCGAGGAGCAGCCTGAGGTGTGGATGCGTCTTTTCAACGGCGGTAACCAGGGCAAGCTGATCACCAAGCTGCTGATCTAGGGAGCGGATAGATTTCAACTGAGCGTTCATTGATCGTAAAGCGTGTGCTGGCGAGGGTGTCTGCCCATGTGATCTGATGCTGACCTGTCTAATGTAACCCCGTTAGACTGTGTGAATAGATCTGAGGAATTCGAACCGTGTCAGAAGTCTGTCAAAAGCCAGGGGCCTCCCTTGGATGCCCCGAATGTCAGCGATGAGAGCGAGATCGCAGAAGCTCCTGTAAGGTGTTAGCCAGCCATCGCAGACAGGCAGACTGATGATACACTCACGGCAACGTTGGCGGCGGCCACTGAAAGTTCGTGGGCTGACTTGGCCAATCCATAGACTGCTTTCGCCAGCTCTTCGTCCGCTGATGTAGCTTCGACAACGGGCTGGACGCTGATGTTGCCGTTTTGGTGGCCCGTCCAAGTCCCCGTCTTCTTCGCCATCTCTCGCAGCCTTGCACGAGCCTCTCGCTCCTCTTCGCATTCGTCGTCATCGTCATACTCATCTTCCTCCTCCTCTTCTTCCTCTTCACCGGCGTTGCCCTCCTCCTCCTCTTCTATGACCCCCATCCTGATGTTAACGTGGGTCGCGCCCTCGTCTTCTTCCTCTACTTCGATTGCCTGGAACAAGAGTCAGCTGGAGCCAGAGGACCACGGCCTCGGAATACATGCTTTTTCTTTCGCCATCCGCTGAGCCTCACGCAGCGACCGTCTGGCGGCACTCTTAGCCACTTCGAAAGCTGCGAGGGCGGCAGACTCGCGGTCCGTCCCGCGGCTGGCCAGAAGTTCACGGTCACCCTCGGCTAAGCGGGACGCATGATGTGGTGCGTTGGCGTAATTAGGAATCTGTCATTCGATTAGCAATGTCGCGAGAAAGCCTTTGGCTGGTAACCCAGAGCGAAATCTTGACGTACGGGTGTGCACTTGCGGCCCCTGCGACTACAGGCGGCGCAAGAGCGGCCTGCCACGCCACGAGTCCCTGTTGAGAAGCAAAAGTCAGAAATTCCATCAACGAAGAGTAGTTCTCTGTGGTAGCCCTACCTATCCTTGCATGACATGCAAAGAACCCCGGCGAGTTTGAGATGCGACGGACGCATGCAGCACAGGGAACGGCGCGCAGCGGTCCGTCTGAGATGACCAGCCTGGCAGCAGTGCCATTTCGCCTATTCTTCTTGGACGGCTGGCTGCTTAAAGTAGGAGTAGGCTCGACGGGGGAGCGCCTGCGCTTGAGTGCCAGGTCTGACGTTATCATCGGGTATTGCTCGGGTTCGGCGGACGGAGAGGGAGACATGGACGAGCTGTTGCCGATGGAAGCGGCAGCAGCGGCGACCGCGGTAACCGCATTAGCCACAACGTCGGAAATCTCGTCGGATGAGAGTCGCGGCATTTAGGTGCCCTGGCCTTAGGGGAGGCTCATCAATTGAGGCAGAAGAGGATGTGAGTGAGCGGATGGACTCAGGCCGAGGTCGAATTGGCAGTTGTGCTGCTTGCGAGATGATGTCCTAGATCTGGCGGGGTTAGCAGTTGATGCACGGTAAGTGAAGCTGGAGGCACGGTAGTTGGGGCTGGAGGTTGTTGTCTCGGCGAACGTTCTATTTTGACGTGATGTGAGTTGAGTTGAAGTTGAGTTCAAGGCGCCCCTTACCAATTTCGCCCAGCCATCATTCGTACTAATGTTCGGCAGGTACAATGGGTTTGTACCTTCCTGGACCCGGCCATCGGCAAGCCACCAAAACACGGCCCGGGCATGCGGCAGGAGCCAGACAAGACCAGTGAACGCGATGGAACTCGAGACTAAAACGATTCAGACTTCAAACCTGTAAAATCAAAGAAGGGAAAGTAAATGAACCGGAGCGAATTCGAGAGACGTCCACTTTCGGTACTCACCAAGTCGAAAGCAGGCCGGAGCACCAACCTAGAGATTGTCGACTGGCACCAGCTGCATCCCAGCATCCAGCATCCAATCCTGCTACCGCCGGGCGCTCAGTCACGGTCGGGTGTCCAAATCACCATCCAAGCCCTGCAGGAACACGTTACAACCCAATTAAGTGCTGACAGGATGCACTGCATAACGCCGGCCGGGGTCCATGCGGTCGCACAAGCCTTCAACTCCATTGTCAACACCATCTCCAAAGACCCAGACAACTACCGAGTCCAGCGCTAATGCATCCCGTTGACTCGATCGCGCCAGGCCGGACTTAACCCTCGCGAGCGGACTTTGAGCTCCCCGGAGCAGGGAATGGTGCATGAGACGGACACCAGATCGGCCCCGATGGCGACGACAGGCAGACGGACTTGTGGCGGGATCGCATCCAATATCCCCGGACCTGCATGTGAAGGGCAACCTGTAGGCTGTATCGATGATGGCTATCCGGGTTTCATCCAACAGGAGACAAGGGACGACGGGGGGTGGATGAGGCTAGCCTGCCGAGGTTGGCTTGTATATAAGGTGGCCTGTCCAGATTGACATCACTCATTTCCACACCACAGCTGTAGTCCCCATCCATCTCCAACATCACCATCCAACGTCCTAGAACCTCCAGTACCATGGCCAAAGTACGGTGGACGTCCCTCTGGCCCGCTGCGGCACCTCTGACCGAGGCCAACCTCCCCGACCAGGATGGCAAGGTACATCCTTCCCCCTCACCCTCCAGCGTCACAAGCTCACACACACCCGCAGGTCTTCATCGTCACCGGCGCCTCAGGCGGCCTCGGCAAAGAACTCGCCTCGATCCTCTACCAGCGCAACGCAAAAGTCTACCTCGCCGCCCGCGCCGTCGAAAAGACAGCAGCCGTCATGGACGAGATCCGTGCCGCCCACCCCCAGTCCAAAGGCACCCTCGTCTTCCTGCGCCTGCAGCTCGACGACCTCTCCACCATCAAGGCCTCGGCGGATGAGTTCCTCTCCAAGGAGTCCCGTCTCGACGTCCTCTGGAACAACGCCGGTGTGATGGTCCCGCCGTCGGGGTCAAAGACAGTGCAGGGGTATGAGCTGCAGTACGGTACTAATTGTCTTGGTACCTTCCTCTTCACCCTCTGTCTTCGTGATATCCTCATCGCCACGGCCAAGACATCGCCCAAGAACTCTGTTCGCGTCATCTGGGTATCCTCCAGCGCGGCTGATGGCGCCCCTTCGCCGCCCATTGACTACTCGAACATGGATTACAAGCGCGATGAGATCTCGTGGATCAAGTACTGCAGGAGCAAGGCTGGCAACGCCTTGCATGCTGCCGAGTTTGCCCGTCGAACGGAGGGCAGCGGTGTCATCAGCTTTGTGCGTAGCTGTCTTTCAAGTATCACGGTGCCGTTGCTGACTTTGCTGCGTAGGCCTTGAACCCTGGAAACTACATGACGGACCTGCAGCGGTCCAACTCGTGGCCGGTGCGACTAGTGATGGTATGACCCCAACAACAAGTTGTTCGTTATGATACTAACCCCTGCAGCGGCTCTTCACCTGGCCCCCGATCAACGGCGCCTACACCGAGCTCTTTGCCGGTCTCGACACGTCCATTGACGAGAAGACCACGTGGGGTATGTCCTCCCCCCCACTCCCATGTGCGCCTCCGCTAAACCATCCAGTCGTGCCCTTTGGAAAGATCGAGGATGCCCGCGAGGACCTGATGGACCCCAAGGCAGGCGAAGAGTTCTGGCAATGGAGTGAAGAACAGGTCAAGCCGTACGTGTAACGGCGGAGTGTCCGATATGTCAGAACTGTAAGATTGATCCAGTAGCGTGCGCCGAGCACATCCATCATGTAATGCCGTTGTTCATACAGTACCAAGCCCATGGCCGCCCAACCCATGCCCCTGACCTCTGATGATGCGATTCCCTCCTGATTTGCCAACCACCCAAACGCCCAACACCACAAGGACAAACACGCCGCTTAGTTTTCCGACCCTTCGGCGGTCGGCGGCTCCGAGTGCGTGTTGGCGCTCATGACCGAGTTGACAAACTCCTGATAGCGGAACACTTCGCCGCGCTTGCCCAAGCCGCCCTGCATGCTCTTGTTGAAGGCCTTGCGCCCGGTAAAGCCCTCAATGACCTTGTCAACCTCAGCCGGCGTCAGGGCGCGCTCGCCCGGCTCGGGGGTGGTCTTGAGGAGGGCATCGCGCAGCTCGTTGAGGTCGATCTCGCCGCTGTCGTCGTCGTCAAAGGCTGAGAAGGCAGAGATGAGCTCCACTTGTGGCGAGAGGGCTGCCAGCATGGAGGCGAGAGAGTTGAGAAAGGCGGCCATTGTGGTCGTCTGAGGCGCTGAGGGGGGGAAGAACTTGGACACGTCGGATGCATTGGCGGGCAGACCTGGTCAAATCAGCTAGCTGTAGGCAAGGTTTTCCGTGGACACGGCGCATTCTTACCCAGCTGCGTCAGCATCTCGGCCACATCTTCCCTGTTGATGACGCCGTCGCTGTCGCGGTCGAGGATCTCGAAGCCCTCCCGCAGCATGCGCACTTGAGGCGGCTGCAGCTGCGACAGGGCATTTCCGTTGAAGGCTGGCTTCGCGGGTGAGGAAATCGAGAGGGGTCGCGGCGACGAGGCCATGTCGTAGTTGTTGTTTGGCGTCCGCGGCTGTGCCCTGGGCGTCCAGTTGCGAGACGAGTTTGTCGGGGTGGTCGGTTCAGCGGCGAACCTGGAGGCGACGGCGACTTTGGTGGGCGATGTGGAGGGGGTTGTCTGTCGCAGAGGAGAGCTCGCGGAGGGCGAGGTGGGAGACTCGGGGCGGCGGAAGGGCGAGCTGCGTGGGGACCCGTATCCCAGTGGAGATGGCTTGTAGGCGGCAGGCATTGACTGTGACGCGGAAGGCCGGTTTGTTAGTGTTTAGTTGGGGCTACTTGCTCGGCGGAGGTTGATCCTTGGATGGGATTTCTGGGGGCGATGGGGAACGGGCGACCCGCGGCAACCGGTGTGCTTACCATTTTGGCTGTGTTTTTGGGAATGCTGGGAGACTGCGTGGCTTGGGGGAGATGCTGCTTCGAGAAGGAGGCGGGCAGGCAGATCTGGCGACGACGGGGAGCTTTGCCAAGCGGGGGCTCAAGGGTCGATTTCTCGGGCGGCGCAAATGAAATTGAAAACCTCAGAATGTGTCTCTTTGGGTCGAGTTGTGTAAAGGTCGTGCTTGCGGTCGGGAAAGAGCGGTCGAGGAGGCTCTGACGTCGAGATGCATCCAAGTAAACAAATGCGCCCCCTCTCCAGGACAACCACTGCACGACCAGCGGGAGGCGCAATTGGAACTGACGGCGCGGGTCACTGGTAGATGCTGCATTCTCAGCTGGGACCAGCCGGTAGCCTCTTAAGGCCCCGCTTTCGGGCTTGTTAGTACCGGGGGCCCATGGTCATGTGGTCTAGTAGGTATACTCCGTCGCTCAAAGTACGACCGTTCTGACGCAGGCGGGCTAGGAAATGCAGCGGCCAGGCGTACTGTTCGAAACCCCCTCCGGATTTTCCTTTTGATGTTTTTGGGAGAGCTTTGCTGGCCAGCAAAACACAGCAACAATTCCCACCCAGCGCTGGGTACAAGTATGGACCCACAAGCTGTCTGTGTGGCTTGCGTTCGACTCCAGCGCTGTGGCTGATGCGATGCGAGGGCTGGAGGGGTCAACGCTGTGGCGTCGGATGGCTCGAGCGCAAATTGTCCGACGCATGGCGCCCCGCCATCACCAGCCGGTCAAGCCACAGGGGCCGCCAGGGCGCCTCTTCCATCGAGTGGACAAGGGGGAGATGGAACTTGAGGTGAGGGGGCCCCGATGCCACGCCTGTCCGTCACCTCTGTCAGGGGCGCCAGCGCTACGCCGGCTCTTTTTAGGCTGGATGACACTGGGCTGCAGCGCCCAATCATGTGTGTGTCGAGGGGGGTACGCCGAGAAAAGGAGGGGAGGGGCAATTGGAAAAAGATGCGAAAGGGGGCACCGCCAGAAAAGGCGTGAGACTTGATGGACGGTCTTCGCTGGCACAAGAGACGGACAGGTTGACAGACTGACTGGCGCCTGCACGAGCCAACTGCGCGTCTTCTTCAAGTTCAGGGGCTCGCCGCCAGCCGGGGTTTTTCGACAATCCAATCTCAGAGGGGGGGTGACCATCTGTCCCATCCTATTTTCCTGCCCTCGCCTGGCCTTGCCGTGTCCGGTTCCTTGTCCTGTCTGTTTCGAAATCCAATTCCCGTGCCCGACGTGCCACCCCTACCACCCACACCACATCAATCAGGGGGGAGAGAAGAGGAGAGACCTGAGAGAGAGAGAGAGAGCGTGGAAGCATCGAAGCCGCCCCCTGGTACACTTGAAGAGGGGGGTTATTGGTCTTGCGCGACCGTCAGGGGAATGAACTGGATCCCGTCCTTCGAAAAGTCCCCAGGCCGACCCGAGCCCGAACCCCTGAACACCTCCTCCTCCTCCTTTAATCCCCGCCGGCTTATCATCTCGTCCCCGTCTTAATTCGGGCGTGCGCACCAGAATTCCGCTCTACTCGATCCGAACGACGAAACGTTACCTTCCTCCCGCTTCTCACGACTCTCTCCTGCGCTGGACAGGACGCGGCAGCAACCAATGCAGACGACACGCCCTGGACATGGACGCATAGAATCGCTACCCGCCGACCGACCGACCGATACGACTCCAGACCTGAACACGACACGACTGATTCCGGCCCGACGCTGATCGCCCGCCAGCGTGCGCTGATCGCAAGTGCCCCTGACCTGACCACCCCCCGGAGCTCATCTGCCACCAGGTGTGCCTTCCCTCCACTGGGTTGTGCCTTCCTTGGGTGTGCCGCCTTCCCCACACCACACACCGACTCACTCCTCTCGCAAAGTAAGGGTCCAAGGACAGGACGGAAAGACCGACCGGCGAAAGCTCCTTCCTCCCTTGAGTGCCTGCACTCGACTCGAATCCGATCCGGACTCGATCTGCTCCCGGATTCGCCAGCGCGCTCACGCCGCGACTCGAATTGACACGCGACCGACGACGACCGACGACGAAGCATCGCATCTAGCATCGCATTGCTCACCACCGACCGCACCGCACCGCATTGCGGGCTTACCGTACCTGCACCCACCTACAGACCGAGCTCCCTACCTCCCCTCCCTGGCATCGCCCGTGTTTGGCCTCGAGTCAACCGCACCCCCCCTCAGCTGGCACTCGCACGGCGGTGGTCTCATCGGTAACGTCCGAACCTGACGTTTCAACCCAACTTCGGAGAGGCCTCGCTGGCCCATCTCCAGCACGTCGCCCGCCGCATTCCCGCTCCTCGCTCGACTTGTCGGCATCATCGCACGACGACTCCACAGCCCCCATCATGGCTTCCGCGAGCACGGCGCTGCCGTTTCTCACCCGCACTCAGAGCAATACCCAGCTCGGCGCCTCCAACGGCCCATGGCCGAGCCGACGAACCTCCCTCTCGAGCTTTCCCGCCTCTAGGTCGCCCTCGCAAATGTCCAACCACTCGCGCCCCTCGCGATCGCCCCAGCCGCCCATCGCCGAGACCGACCGCTCCTCCGACCCCAGCTCGAAATCGAAAACCTCCTCCACCGGCCTCTCGTCGCAGCACTCGTCGCTGTCGGCGCCACGCCGTTACAACCCCGACGCCCACTCCACCCGCAAGCTGCGCCCGCAGTACCCCCGGGGGTCGACCGAGAACCATGTCGAGTACATCCTTGTGGCCTCGTTCGACATTGATCGGGGGCCCGTCATGGAGCACCAGTACCCCGTGGCCATCACCGGCGACGAGCACATGCTGGCCGAGCTCATGCTGCCCGACCAGGCCCACGTGCGTAACCAGGACTGGACCATTTTCTTCCTGCACAAGGACACAAGTCAGGAAGAGGAGGACGAGGAGAAGAGGAAACGAGACCGTCGGAGGAGAAGGCGGCGGAGGAAGCAGAACGAGGCTGCCGGTATTCTTGACGAAGAAGATGAGGATGAGGACGAAGAGGAGGACGAAGAAGAGGAAGGTGACGATGACCTGGACGATATGGACGACGACGAATCTACCGACAGCGAACCCGAGGGCGGCGAGGGACCGCCCCTGATCCACGTTCTCAACCTGGTCAACACGAAACAAGACAAGACGGTGAAGCGAGGCGCTGTGGTCAAGGCGATGGCTATCTGCACGCGGCATCCGTTTCTGCATATTTACAAAGTGGGTGATCCTTTTTGGGCGTTGCGAACGCTTGGCTAACATGTTTCCGACAGCCCCTTTTGCTACTTGCGCTCGACGAATACTTCAAATCTCCGGTCCCCGAAACCCTGGCCATGCTCTACGAAGCAGTCAACGCCATGGACCTATCTCTTATGCCGAAACTCAGCCTGCTCGAGAGGCACTTACTACTCGCTAGCGACAGCAAGGACCTATTTGTGGAAAAGTTCGAACAAATGATCCAGCGGAGGATTGCCGAGGACAAGGAGGACGAGCTCTCGGACCAACCCTTCGACGCCAGCCGGAGTCCACCGAAACGACCGGGCATTTCCAGATCGGGGACCAAGGCGTACATTGAGACGCAGGGCCAGGCCATCTCCAAATACTCCGTGCCCCGAGACACGCATGAGTTTGAGAGCAAGGTCATGTACAAGGGCATCCCCATACCGGTCAAGATTCCGGTGGCAATCATGCCCGAGACGGTGGGCGATTTCTCGCTCATCAAACTGATTCAAAAGTTCTCCGACACACACGCCAAGGCACCCCAGCCGTTTGCGCTACACCCGCATCTGACAACAAACGGGCCCAACACGCACCCCATTATTGTGCTGGCGAATGCGCTGCTGACCCAGAAGAGGGTCATCTTCCTCGGTCACAACATGCCGTCAGGCGAGGTCGCAGAGACTGTGCTGGCCGCCTGCGCGCTGGCATCCGGCGGCACCCTACGGGGCTTCACACGGCACGCCTTCCCCTACACCGATCTCACCAAGATCGACGATCTGCTCAATGTGCCCGGCTTCATCGCCGGTGTGACAAATCCCACGTTTGAGCTGCACCCGGAGTGGTGGGACGTCCTGTGCGACCTGCCGTCGGGACGGGTCAAGATCAGCACAAAGATCGACCAGGCCCCTGTGACCGAGGGCATCCTGTACTTCCAGCAGCAGAACCCGTCGTTTGCGGGCCTCGTTGGAGGCTCGTCAAAGGTCTCGGCCGAGACGGACTTGACGGGGGATGCGGCCTTCATGCAGGACATCCTCAAGAGCATCGCAGCGAGGCGTGGTGAGCGTGTCATCCGCGCAAAGTGGCGCGACTGGGTCATCAAGTTCACACGCATCGCGGCCGCCTTTGAGGAGAGTGTGTATGGCGCGAGCGCCCTTTATATCGGCGGTGACGATGCGGAGCCGGGTGCCACGGGTGTCGGCGGGCATGGATACGTGTGGGTAGACGAGCCGTCGAAGCAGAAGGAGCTTGCCGGCAACGTGACGAGGATCGAGGGCTGGAGAAACACCCGGAGCTACTACAGCTACATCCAGGTATGTCGGACGACTTTTAGTACATAGTGACCCCGCTGACCTTGCTTGCAGGACCTCGCACAGATCTACACGATACGGCCCCTCAAGGGGCTTGACCTGCATCACATGCACGACCGGCTGCGGACACAACGACTCAACCCGGCGCAGAGCAAGGAGATCTACATGACCTTCTCGAAACACATCCACACGTACGACGAGATCTGCCTGCTGCTCAGTGTAGCGCCTGAGTCGCACGCAGGCCTGTTCTACCTAGCACTGGGGCTGTTCCACAAGGACCGCGATGTGCGTATGCGTACTGCGGACTTGTTGGACTGTATTGGGGAGCATGAGGCTGGGCAGCACTGGTGGAAGGCGCTCAGCCGCTTCGAGAAGCTGGCATACATGCGGATCCGCAAGGAAGCAGACAATGAGATCAGAACACGGCTCGAAAAGGGTGGGATGGTGCCGAGCCCTGAACTCGAGCGGAGGATTAGCTAGGCGCGATCTTGGAGCTCCGGGACGCGAGGGCGGCACACAGCTGCTACAGGCCTGAAAGTTGAAATGGGACAGGCTCGGGGATCGACGCACACAGCGAGGTCTTGTTGAAGGGAGTTTATCGGGGTGGACACGGCTGGACAGGCCGCCACTGGCCGCTTCACGTCGAGGTCCTTGGGCATTTACGACATTCATGATGCATGGTAGATCAGGTGTTGATATCATCATTAATGGCATTGCTTTTTTCTCAGGCGGCAGAGGCTACAGGCAACATCTCGGATTCAAAGCTTCCCTAGACACCAAGAAACTTCGCGGCGTGGTTGACGTGATCCTGCTGGAAGGAGGCCATGAAGAAGTACGAGTGGTCATAGTCCTTCTGGTACCGCAGCTCCAGGCCCTCGAGACCGGCTTCCTTGACGGCCTTTTCAAAGTTCTCCGGCAGCAGCTGGCCCTGCTTGTAGAAGTTGTCGCCCGTGCCGACGTCCACAAGAGCGTTCAGAGGACCGCCCTTCCACTTCTTCACCAGCTCCGTGGCGTCGTGCTTGGCCCACTCGGACGTGTCGTCGCCCAGGTAGCCCTTGAAGGCCTTCTCGCCCCACGGGCAGCGGGTCGGGTTGGCGATGGGGGCGAAGGCGCTGACGCTGCGGTACTTGCCGGGGTTCTTGAGGTAGAGGGTCAGGGCGCCGTGGCCGCCCATGGAGTGGCCGGTGATGGAGACGCGGGCGGGGTCGATGCGGTCCTTGAATTCGGAGAAGACGAGGTCGGGGAGCTCGGTGGTGAGGTAGGTCTCCATCTTGTAGTTTTCGGCGTAGGGGGCGCGGGTGGCGTCGATGTAGAAGGAGGCGGCTTCGCCAAAGTCGTAGGCGTCGGTGGCTCCCGGGATGTCGAGGCCACGAGGGGAGGTGTCGGGGAAGAGGAGGGCGATGCCGCGGGCGGAGGCGGTGGATTGGAGGAAGGCCTTTTCTGTGGCGTTGTCGGGGGTGCAGGTGAGGCCGGAGAGGTAGATTAGGAGAGGCGCGGGGGCGCGGGTGGACTGAGGGGGGAGGTAGAGGTTGAGGGCCATGTCGGTGCCGGTGACGGCGGACTTGTGGGAGAGCTTGAGGAGCTGGCCGCCGAAGGAGGCGATGGTTGCTTTGGTGGTGAAGGCCATTGTGGTGGTTGTCCGGTTGGTGGTGGTTGATGGAGGTGAAGCTGTTGATGCTGGAGGAGGATGTTTGAGGTTGGGGGATGTCTGTCTTCTGCGGGGTACTGAGCTCTATTTACTTTTGGGGTGATGGTTCGGGAGCTAGTTGGGCTGGGAGGGGACCGAAATTCCGAGATATCTCCTGGGTAATGGGTTGGTAGGTCGGCAGATGGAGCTTTGAGGCTTGGCTATCGCTGGTGTGTGCAGTGGTGTCGTCGGCGGGCGTTCGGCGTTAACCGCTGGAGGAGGGAGCGTTGGTGGGGTTCAATTGGGAACTCGAGACACGACACCCCGCACCATGACATCGTCATCGGCCCCTCATTTTTGACGTCGGCCCCAATCGTCCCATCTGGGCAATGACAGGGCTTTGACGCAGGTCTTTGTCTGATATCTGGATGAATGGATTCCGTTCTGCTGTGTTTCTTCTTGATTGATGCAGACTCGAATTATACAATGGAAGAGACTGAAAGAGACACACATCCCAGCTTCGGTGAGTTCGCCATTGACTTCGGTTGCTCACTTGACAGCATTGATTGAATCGGAATGCTTGCCGCAGGCTTTCTGCCCGCATCTGAAGTGCCTCTGCACGGTGCTTGGCTGAAGCATTGCTTTGACATGACTATCAAGCCAACTTCCATGTGCCACAGAACTTGACCCCTGGGTGGGCTTCTCCGCCGCTCGTGGAACATTCAGGGTTGGCGTTGGAACCAAGAACAACCGTCCTTGGTCTGCCTTAATCCTCAACATCCGAATCTTCCTCATCCTCCTCCGAACCCTCCTCAGGATCCTCTTCAGAACCATCCTCAGAATCATCATCAAAATCCTCGTGATCGATTTCGGTAGGCTCCGCGCCAGCGCAGAGGCTAGCCATCCTGATGATGTCCCACTGAAGGTTAAGCAGTTCCCTGTCTGGGAGGTCTTCCTCCTTGTCTGCCCAGACAGTGAAGATGTCCCCACTTACAACTCGGGCTCCAGTGTAGATGTTGACAGCCCTTGTCGTGTATCGGGGCGTCTGATCGTCCGTCATAAGGTAGTCGTGTGCTGACAAGTGATAGTAACACGGGCTGGGAGTGCTCTTTCTCATCCAGTAGAGAGCGATTTTCAGAGAATGTTTCTTCTCTTCTGCATCCCAGCCCTGACTGAGGGGCTTGAGAGCGAATTCACCCCGGAGCCACGCGTCTCTCAGCGACGGGCAAAGGCAGATGGTGTTGCTGACCTTGTACAGCGAGCCTGATATGAGAGTTCTGATGGCGGCACGCCTCGCTCGCTTTTCGTCCCAGAGACCCACAAGGGCGTTGAAGATGTCCGGGCTTCCAAGGCTTGCAGGGTAGATGGAGCAGGCTTCGCCAGGCCTTTGACCCGTCACTACGCACTGCATCCTGTCGCGTTTGAGACACTGCGGGTAGAATTGTTAGCTCGTGCTCCGTCGCCATGGCATGCCTGTGATAATCGAAACTTGCCTTCCTGGAGACTTCTGTGGTCACTGTCTCTTCAAGAGGCATTGTGGCCTTCTCCTTCTTGGTTCTGTGCGCGGGAAAGACTGGATCATTGCAAGTCAGACCACTGAATAACTCCTGAAGGTACCATTGCTCGCCAAGTATCTTACAGAACTTGAACTGTAAGGCGATTGTCTGGGCTATCGCCTCAACTTGGGAGAGTATTCCAAGAACAGCCTCCTTGTCCTCGCTGATCTCACGATTCCAAGCAGCAATCTTGTTCATATCTGCAACTTGGAGGAACGCCCAAGTAAATTCACTGCGCGCGAAGAGCTCTGCATCGTAAGTCTCGGAGAAGTACGCTCTGATCTGTCGCTGACAGATCTCGGCGATGAAGGCTTGTCTGGCCGGCGTGTGTTCGAAGTGCAAAACGTCCGGACGGCTGGCTTGCGGGACACGCTCGATCTCGCCGGTTGCAATTGTTGCTAGATAGTTGAGGTCATCTAGTCCGCGACCACCAGTTCCTTCGTGGCACTGGCGGAAGAGCTTGGTGAAGTGAGCGACCCAGAGGGCCTCGTCCTGCTGTATGGCGGACCGAAGCGGCGGAGTCGAGGCCATGCTGGGGTTTTATGGTTGATTGCAGAAGGAGGTTTGATTTTCTGCGTAGGTAGAAAGATTAAGAGGCTTCCCGGGAGCGGGAAGTAAATAAGATGTAGGTGGTGAATACGGGTCTTTCCTGCGGGGGTTGTTTTGGGCCCGGGGACGGCAGGCAGGCGGACTCGCCTGACTTAGACGAAGCCCCACGTCTTCGGCCTTTCTTTTGTAAATATCTGTAATTAGACACTAAGGAAGGTAGGTAAGCTTAATCGATTTCTGAAATGTCGTTTTATGGCTTCGCCGAAACGGGAAATTTACTCAAAATCTGGACGGAGCCCGCCGGTGAACGTTGAGGACGGGCCCCGTAAAGGCGTCGTGAACCTAGAAGACATCATCTTGTGCTTGAGTCCCTCATCATTATTGAACTACACTGGAAAATGGCAGACAGGCTGTATTAAATATTGCTAAGTGTAGTACGGGCTTGCTCTCTTTGCAGTTGCCCGGCTTGATGACACGACCTGCCCGGACCCGCGTTTCTGGACCCTCCCGGAAGAGCAAAACACTGCCGCGTTTTTGTTGCCATGCTAGAAAACCGATTCACCCCCGGCCGAGCACCAATGGTATTGTTCAAGGACTACCTGCCTGCTTTACCACAGTTACACAAACCCCGAGAGCCCCGCCACACCCACTTACACTCAAGCAAATTCGGACCAAGTCTCGAGACCTGCAACAACCCTTCTAGATCAAGCCTCTTCTCTCTTCACAATTTGATCATTCCATCCCAACCAACTCTTCCCGCTTCCACCCTCGCAGCTTTCCGATTTCGTCCACGTCACGAATCAAACTGCTTTAAACAATCATATTCTTCACTTGGCAACTGCCCTCCTTCCCGCACCCACAATGTCAAGCACGCAACAAACCCCGGCCCAAACTCCCGCGAGCCAGCAGCAGACCGCTGCCGGCCAAGAAATCCCCAAGACCTTCTTGGGTCCCATCGCGCGCGGCTCGGAAGGCTGCGGCGATGAGGACCTCAACGAGGGCCCCAAAGTTTTCCCTTGCCCGGCGAGAAACTGCCAGGAGTTTTTCGTCAGCACGACCGCGAGGAGGCGGCACGCCCGTGACTACGAGAACGACGAGGACATGGAGCACCTCGCCGCATATTACTACTGCTGCGTGGCAGGCTGCCAGTTCACTCAAGTCGTCTATGACCACAAGGGACTGTCCCGTCACTCCGAGGTGCCCAGACACCTCAGCGCCGCCATCGGACACAGCGGCGACAAGAAGCTGTCGGATCAGCAGCAGAAGAGCGAGCTGGCCCTGATCATGACGCGAAACCGCCTGGCCCGACAGAACCTCGGCCTTCGCCAACCCGTCGCCAACCCAGCGGCGGCGCCCCTTCCGTCTCACGGCGGGCCTTACCTTCTCCCGGTCCTTCTTCCGTGAAGATTGGAGTAGCGTAAGTAAGAAGGAACTCCGAAGCGATGCTGTGATTGAGACTGATGAGTGCTCAGGAACCAAGATTCACCTTACGAGTATGAAGAACGAGTTGCCGAGGCCATGATTCATCATACAAGTACGAATAACGAGTTGATGAGGCACTCCTGTTTTCAAACGCGGGAAAGAACGCCAGATATATGGACGAAGAGACGTGGCGGCAAGAGCTTCTTTTCCAACGGCAATTCGGGGCTCAAGACCCCCTGTAATACTACGACGAAAGGCATTGGCGAGGCTTCGGTGTTGACAAGGATGGATTGTACCATGGAAATGGGTTGGCTCTTGCTCTGTTTTTACAACGAGCCTGATACAGATGGGAATACTCCAGCAGCACAGCCAGAGAGCATTGCGGGCCCTGGACTGAATCATCACCATTCTTCCTCTCCTTTCCACAAAGAGTCTGGTGCGGACGAGGAAGCCTCCAGCCAGAGCAGCCCACTGCGCATTCTAGACTGAATCAAAAAGTTCCTGCTTCCCTTGCCTCTCTTGCTTCCTTTTGCATCCAAGTACTCGGCCGATTATAACCCCATATTGTTATGACAATAATCTCAGCCTGTCATGATCGGGATTCACTGGCGAGTAAAGCGCATGCACGATGGTCATCACGTTGATTCAGGGAACCATGGTTCAGCTGCTAAGTCCAGATTTGGGCGTCCCAGTGATGACACTCAATCCCTGATCGCGAAAGGTAGGCTCGTTGAGTTTATCTAACGACTCACACAAGAGCCGGAGATGCCGAGGTTGGAGGTATATCTGCAGACACAGCCGCTGCTGCAGGGTTGATTGAAGCGGCAGACACCACCGCACGACTGTCTGTCGGCGAGTCTGGCGAGAACTTCGGCCGAGTCCGTGGGAGCGGCTGCGACGACGGCGACGAGGCTGAACACGGTGGCGAATACAGAGACTACAGTATTTAGTAACAGACCAACCTGGTGCCTCGTAAAAATGAGTCTCGACTTACAGCGCATGTTGACAGCGGTGATTGTTGTTTGAAGATGAAGCAGTGTTTCGAGTTTGGTAACGACTTTTGTGAATGCTGCGAATCGTCATGTGTGATGCTGTGTGTGTCCTTCTTATATACACTGCTTTGCCAAGCCTTCAGTCAACACATCATGTAGATACACGCAATGAATCCTCGCCCAGACGCTTTAGTTGACATGCGGTTTCGTGATGATGCTGTAGAGTCCGAGCCAACCTACCACGACCGGTACATCCCTTCTGACAACCTTGGCTGATTTCATGATGCAGGGTGCAGTAGACGTGAATCCCTTCATGTTTACCGACCTTCCCAATGTAGAAGGCCATTCTACCTTCCCCGCGCGCCAAGCATGGAGTATCAAGGGAGTTAATTGGCGAAGGAGTAGTATCCTGGATGTTGTGCTAGACTTGTGAAGAGTCGCGGATCGTGGGCTCTTCGTTCAAGTTATCTATCATGCAACGCAACAGTCGAGGGCAATCTTCACGTCCACTCAACAAGGTGCCGGAATGTACCAGGCATACGCAGGCTGATAAGGCCATCACGACAGAGCGTTTACCACGCAGCGTTGGTGAGGATTGCGAAACCAGTACTGATGAGAACAACCCTCTCCGTGATCTTCTTGACGTTTGAGCCGTTCTCGCCGGTGGCAGTGGGGATGCTCGATGAGAATGTATCAGTAGGAGTGCTTGACTCGGAAGTTGACTGCGGTGCTCTGACGCTGCTGTCGGTACGTGTCTCAGGCTGGCCCTTGAGATAACACTCGGCGTGTGCCTTGGCGATCCTGAGCCACTCATGCTCAATAAGGGAAGGGCGTTGCCACGCGACAGGGCAGCTCTCTGACAAGACCGAGAGGGTCGCCCTATTCTCTGTCCAGAAAGACACGGCTGCTGAAAGATAGTTGGCGGAATAGTCGGAGAGCACGTCGGGTGGCGCGGCGGTGGTGTAACCACACCAGTCCTTGGGATCTGAGATCACACAGGACAAGAAGTCGGCAGCCGTCGACAGGCAGGGAGCGGCAAAATCGTCGCCGTAGGATTGAAAAGCGCTCAGAACACTGCCCGTCGCCTGGGGGGCGTTTTCGAAGTATTGGGGGATATTCTCTGTCGCACACTGCCACGGATCTTCTGTGGCTTGCTGTCTCTCGATGAGATGGGCGACAGGTGTGGCGGCTGGCACGTCGGGGACGAACTTGGCTGACGTGAAGACGGGCATGCCGAGGGCTGCCAGGCCGATGACGGAATCCTTGAAGCGCATCTTTGCGAATAGCTTGGCCTGGCGACAAGACGTGAGAAAGAGATGAGGGGAAATGAATGTAGAAGCGGATTGAAATGAATGACAGGTGCGCCCAGGAGGAAATGCAAAGACAGCGGAGTGAGGGAAGGGTGCCAATGTGCAAGATTGTAACAGAGGCATTGATCTCATATCGCGCTTAAGATCAGGGGTCGAGGGGCATTATCAAAGGATATCATTGGCCAATGGGTTCGGTAGGATTTCAGTCCCTGCATCACTGCTACAGATCCGGGCCGAGACTTTCCTCGAGTCACACTTATGAGCCTGGGCATGAACAATTTTCGAAGAAAATCCCGAGTTGTCGCAATGTCCAGAAGTACCATTGAATCAGCTGGGCAGACCCCCAGAGACGCGACAAAGACTCGATTCGACCAGCGTCCTTGTACCAGCTGGACATTCACGCTGGCACGGCACTGGAGCATTCACTGAAGCTGTGAGTCGTGGTGCACTAATGGTCTGAGCGCGGCTAAGCTCTAGCGTATATTGACCCTCTACCAGCTCCGCGCCTCCCAACCCAACGTCAACATTAATCGGACAAAGCGACCTTCATCATCACTCCCTTGCCGCCCACGGAACCAATCTGCAGCACTCCATTACATCTCATCTCAACTCGGATACCATGGCGAAATCTTCCACAAGCTGTGCCTCGACAAGTCTCGAGTCTTCCAGCCTCTCGCCAAGGGCTGGCCCTCGAGGACGCGCCAGAAGACAATGCTAACTGGCGCGGCAGAGCATTGGCATGAACCAGGGTCGATCTCTTCGAGATTCACAGAGAGAAATTCAAAGCATCTCGACTAGCTTCCCATCCAGTCACGGGCCGTGGCCGGTGACAGCTGCACGGACCTTGACAACAAGTACGACCTCGCGAAGTTTCATCGCCAGCATGGATGGCGGACATAGACAGCTGGCGCAAGGCTAAGTGTCTGAACCGACTCCGTGCCATCCTCCAGGTCTAACATCATGGGCGACATCCTGTATCTTCAGTCTTGCGATACCCCCGTCAAGCATGACAGTGCGCAGGCATTTGGCTTCCGCCCGCTGTCTTGTTCATGACTGGCAGTTAGGGACACTCGCAGAATCAATATGAGCATGGCAGTGTCACAGCCAATGGAGACTCCGGGGTGTCTCTGCGGCAACATCAAGCAGAAGACGGGAAAACAACCTTCCACAGTCGAGCGGCGTGAGTAGCACAGCACATCCTGATTTCTTCATCCTGACCGGAGTCGACTGACTTCTTAAGAAGGCTATTTCAACATTGAATGTTACAATTTGGACACCAAACCGGAGATCTCCAATACCAGACAGCTTGATGGCCAGTCTCTCACTGCATGTACCTTGCTCGGTACTGCATTCGCGGCCCGAGAAGCATCCTCCCACACGCGTTGAGCTGCGCAGACACTGCCTGAGACGTGGCATACCTCGATGTAGCCCTGATGACCTCCGATCTCTTCTTCGAATCGTCCAGACCAACATCTTCAAGACCCCGAGGGACGTTGAATCGATAGTAGCGCCCGTCCTCGACAAGGTCGATCTTGTCACGGCGGAACCTCTCAGCGCTCAGCTCCGTTTCCGTTACCAGCCTCTTCAGCGTCGAGATCATTCCAAACACGTCGTCCTTGATCTCAATCTCATGAGGCACACCTGTGCCGATGGAGACCATGCATCTCAGCTTGGCATGGAGTGGGCAGCCCCAGACATCTTGGGCCTGGTTCCAAACTTCGCCGACCGGGTTGTTCATACCGAGGGCACCGTCGACGAACTGTTCCCCAAACGGACCGATGGCGATTGGGTCAAAGAAGGTCATTGTGGCCGCCGTGGCTCGACATGCCTCCCAGATCTTGGTACAGTCGTACAAATGCGACGATCTCATTGTGCGGTAGCTCGTGAAGCACACGCTTCCGCCAGTCTCCTTGCTCGTCGCCGTTGCGAAGCTGCGCCGGAGTCAGCAGAAGAAATGTCTCAAGAGAAGATGATACTTACACCTTGCACGCATCGGGCGAGCTCTTCAGAAGAGCTTCCGGGTCCAGCCCTGCCTTGACGATGAAGGACTTGATTGTCCTCTCGAAAGCCTTGCTGTCGAATCTGCCCTGTATGCGACTGCTGAAGCCCAGCCGATGCTTCTTCTTCACAAACACATGGTCTGCAAGGAACGCGTACGCGGCAATGCATTCCTCGAGCGACAAGCGCAGACGCCCGAGCATGATGGCTATGAGCCCTCCCGTGCCAGTGCCCCCGATCATGTCGAAATAATCGCAGGGCTCTGGTGGGTTGCTGGGGTTGATGCTCTGCATGAGATGCCGCAGGATCAACAGCGACGACAACCCGCGAACACCTCCTCCGTCGAGCGACAGCAGACGAATTGATGTCTTTGACATGGCTTTGCGGGGTGTACTGTTGAAATTGAATTTGTCAGGTTGGCACCCTGATAGGAGGACTTCTCTTTTCACGAAGGGCTCCATGCCAGTCGTCTTATAGAGATGGCTCGTCCTTGCTGGCGGTTAACATCTTCGCTCCGCCTCTTCATCCAGGTTTCATCTCTCACCAACCGCATGCCCCCATTGGAGTATTCGCCCGCCTGCATGAGGGCATCAGCGCAGCCGCCGAGGCCACCAGAATGGCTACCTTGACGACAGAAGACAGGGGTCGGCCGGCCGCGGCTGCTGCAGCCTGTAAGCGCCGGCCACCACCAGGACGGCGGCAACACAGCACTGCGCCCAGAGCCTGATCTCGAAGCTGGACCACATGACCTGACTTGAATGGGGCTGAGCTGGCATCTCCCCTCTTTGAAATGATTGCGTCAACTGCACATCTAGAAGAAGAGCACAATCATGGAGCGACACCCGGCTGCGGCCATGAAAAGCTTCAGCCGCGATCAGGTCAGGGACGAAGGGTTCACCATTCTGGCGAATCCTGATAACCCTGTAGTCGAGTCAGTATTGCTTGCCCTGTATCTGGCGCCGGGCCGAAGAAGCCACATGCTGACGCGACACTCGGGCATCACAGCATCGTCTTCTGTCACGGACTGGGCGGCCACCCATATGACACTTGGGCATGTCGTCGCAGTGATACAGCACCGACGAACGAGCGATCGAGATTCGACCCGGCAGTACCCAGCTCCGTAGACGGAAATGGATCTCTCGGCAAGAGGCAGAGATTCCTATCCAAATTCCGATCACTCGGTCTCGGAAGCAAGAGCAGCGAGAACATTACCCAGAACGGCAACGATACGTGGCAGAGTGACACCACTTTGGCATTTCCGAATCCCGAAACAGATCAAAGTCGTGCCATATACTGGATCACAGACTTCTTGGCCGAGGAGAAGGGGCTTGAACACGCTCGAATCCTCGTGTATGGCTACGACTCGAAGGTTGCCAAGCTGTACAAGAATGTCAATCAGAATGACTTCTTCGCACACGCGAAGAACCTGATGTACGCTTTGGCCAGAGAGAAGCCGGCGAGACGTCCGGTCATCTTCGTAGCACATTCACTCGGGGGCTTGCTTGTCAAAGAGGTGTGTCCTTGGTTGCACATGGGAGCCATACCAGCGAAACGTACTGAACGCTTCCGATCTACAGGTCCTTCGACGCTCCGAGGCATCGGAAGAACACGAGATCAAAGACATCGTTCGTTGCACCAAGGGTGTCATCTTCATGGGAACGCCGCACAGGGGTAGTCCTGGAATGGCGAGTCTAGGAGACGCCGTACGATCCATGGCCAGCGTCATTCTCAGAGTGGACACGAACGACAGACTGCTACGCGCATTGGGAATCGACAGTCCAGAACTGGAATTGGGCCGCGAGTCTTTCGTCACCGTATGGCGAAAGTACGATTTTCGGGTGAAGACATTCCGAGAAGCCTGGGGCATCCGTGGCCTCAACATTGGACCTATGAATGACAAGGTAGGTCTACTTCTGGCGGAGAGAGATGGATTTGAACGCTCACTGCGAGACGCAGGTGGTACCAGATATTTCATCGACCCTGGATGACCCGAGAGAGCACATCGAAACCATCTCAGCAAACCACATGGACATGTGCAGATTCAAGAACCGATTCGACAAGGACTACCGGAATGTATCGGCTGAGATCAGCTCTTTCATTGCTTCATCGAGACAGAGCACGTATATACATCTTCCCTCCCATCGGCCTTCGTCTGCTGACGACTGCAATCTTCCAGACTTTGACATAAGTGACGGGAAAGGTAATGCCCAGCACGGGCTGAGAGGTCCATGGATGGTGAGCAAGGCTGTTTTACTGACCCGACTATGCAGATTTTCTCATCTCTCTTGCATTTGAAGAGATGGACAGCCGTCGAGGGAAGATCAAACAGGCCCTTGACGATACTTGTCGATGGCTCTTTTCCACACCCCAGTACATCACCTGGATGGATCGCCGAGAAGTGTCCAAGGACCATGGTCTCCTATGGATCAAAGGCAAGCCAGGATCCGGAAAGTCAACGATGATGAAAGAAGCCCTCCGCTATGCTGAGGACATATTCTCCCAGTCTCAAACAATCATTGCAGGCTTCTTCTTCAACGCAAGAGGCCTGAACAACCTGGAGAAGTCGCCGCTGGGGCTGTACCGGTCACTCCTCCACCAACTTCTTCAGCAGGACGCTCTCGCAATGCATCACTTGGCATCCGTCCACAAACAAAAAGTCAACGCCAATCCCAATTTCCAGTGGAGTGAGGAAGAGCTCCAGCAGCTGCTGTTGCGAGTCTTCGCAACGTCAGAGTCGCGAGCTGCAGTTCTGTTCATCGACGCTATGGATGAATGCAACGACGATGAAGTCCGCGGCTTGGTCCGCTTCTTCAAGCACCTTGCGAAGAAAGCGTTCACGACCGGGGCTTGTCTCAACATTTGCTTTTCAAGCCGTCACTACCCATACATCTCAATCGAAAAGTGCCCTGAAGTGGTGGTCGAGGACAATAATCGCGCGGACATTTTGCGTTACATTGTCACGGAAGCCGAAGACAACCGCTTCGTCGTGGAGCTCAAGGACGAAATCTTCGAAAGATCTTCCGGGGTATTCATCTGGGTCGTTCTCGTCATCACCATGCTGCAGGAGAAAGGCCGTGGCAAATCGCTCAAATGGCTACGGCAGAAACTTGGCGAAATCCCTCCAGAGCTTCACGCCCTCTTCCAGGCCTTGTTCTCCCAGAAAGATCATGAAGATGATGAAATGGCACGCAGCCAGACCATCTGTCTCATGCAGCTCATGTTGTTTGCCACGGGGCCTCTGACTCTGGGGGAAATCCACACGGCGTTGGCATTTGGGATACGAGCCTACGACTCCATCCAAACTTGGAAAGACTCGGTAGAATATCTCGAGACCACGAGTCAGAGGAATGACCTCATCGTGAGTCTTTCCAGAGGACTCTTGGAAGAAAATCCCGGCATCAAGTATAAGACCTGGGGCCCTCCCAAGCCCCCTCATTTCTACGACAATATGACCATGTTGGAAATAGCGTATGAAGAACTGCACGACGCCGAATACGCGACGACGTACCAGTTCATACATGAGACTGTTCGAGAGTTCTTTCTCGGCGGGGAGGGCTTTCGGCTGTTCGGATTCTCCCCTGACGACGTCGCTGGGAGCGGCCACCTCATGTTCGCAACAAGTTGTCTGAACTTCCTGGCCACTGAGGAGTGCGCAACGTCAAGATACTGGACCAACCCAGAACAGGATGCCTATGCCTCAGACTTTGTCTTTTTAGACTACATTTCAAACCATCTGTGGTCGCACGTTGAGGCTGCTTTTCAACACGGAATACCTCAGGAGTCAGGGCATGAGCTCATCCACCGCCTCAACGACAGGTCATGCGAGGCTCTGCAGCGCCTGTCTTGGATGCGACCAAGAACGCAATTTCAGAACGGATCAAACTTACTCATGGCTGCCATTGGGTTCAACGCTCTCGAGACTGCCAGGCACATCCTCCGCATGGGCTTCGATGTCAATGAGCCCTCGTCTAGCTCCTTGCAGTTTGCCCTTCATGCCGCATTGACAGGCCGAATCAGCTCTATACGCACGGACCGCAAGATTGGTTACAACGAACCACGGCTTTACAACGAACCACGACCAGAAATGGTGGACCTACTTCTGTCACACAACGCGGACGTGCATCTCAGAGACCATTCCGGGCAAACACCACTTCACATTGCCGCGACCAAGACAGAGAGACTCGTCGCTGCTGTGCTTGCAAAGCACCCTCGAGTCAATGAACTGGACAATTGGGGGAGAACTCCGCTTGACTACGCCGTTGCGGATCCATCGTCGGAGGGTCGCAATATTGAGCGCCTGCTTAGGGAACATGGCGCCAGGCCTGGAAGAGAGGTTTCGGCAAGTCAGGCTTTGGCGGGCAATGAAAATTAACCCACCTATAACAAAGGTAGTCAGTAGCCGAGCATTTTGTGAGTTTCCTCGGAAGTGGGTGCAAGTGTCTCAAATCAACTCCTGTTCAGTTCAAAGTGGAAAGTATCGCCTTGACACACACACAGGTCGATGAACCTGGCTGATGCGAGATGATGACGATGGGGCGTACATATCAGATAAGGATGATTGATGGAAGAGGGTCGGCCAGCTTGCCTCGAAGCCTTCATCTCCATTGCTTCTGTTCCACAGCTCGGGCATATCATGACTCGGTTATGAAGGAAACCACGTTCTATTATGCCTGAGAAAGAGTCGAAAGCGTCTAAAGTAAGAATCCAATCATCCAATCATCCAATTAACGCCTCGCCGTCAGAATTCTCCCGCCTCAGTTCTGCTTGAGGTGGCAGTCGAAGCTCTTGAAGATAGACTCCCAGGTAATGGCGCTGAGGTTGTACTTGTGCTCATACTGGAAGTCAATCTCGCCAAAGGTGCAGCCAGTCGGGCTGGTGCAGATGTCGCCGCAGTCGTAAGTACGCGGGAAGCAAGCGAAGCCCTCGCCGTCAGGGGCAAAGGTGTTGATGTTCCCGTGGAAGGGAGCCGGAAGCTGGTGACACTCCTCCATGGAGTAGACACTGTAGTCGCATTGTCCGGTGGCGTTTTCACCGACGCACATGAGGATCTGTGGGCGTGTTAGAGAGGAGAAGGCCAAGGATAGGAGGACACATACTCCGCCGAGTTCGCGCTTCGCGACGGGGGAGGCCGAGACGGCCAGGGCGGCCATGATGGCAGTGAAGAAGGCGGTGGTCTGCATCTTGTTGGAAGTTTGGGTGCTTGAAAGCGGTTGGAAGCGAGTGTGGATGAAGAGAGGCTGATTGAAGAGTGGAAGTGATGTCTGATGATTTATTTTCCCTGTCAAACTGGCAGAAAGGCTCTCATCTTATACAGCAGGACCTGCCCATCTCAGGCTCCTGGAGGAAGCAACACCCTGATGTTGATGCTCGAGCTACTCCTGCCACGAGAACTAAACTTAGCACGCCCCGCGGCCCGAGATTCTACATCTACACGAGGCTCCCGGTGCAGAACACGCGAGGTTCCCGACGTCATCTGGTGGACAAAGGCGACCGTTCTTTGTGCGAGGGTCCCCCCGCCTTTGTCAACGGCCAAACACCGGAACCGGCGACCACTGCCCTCGAGACACTCGCACCAACAACCGAGGGAGCGATGTGTCGTTACATCCTGGGATGTTCCATCGTGCAATTGAGGCATCCAGGCAACTCGCCGGCGCGCCCGTATGACCCTCGATGCGACGCGACAGCAGCGCAAGTCGCCCGCCCACTGACACCGTCCACGCTTTGTGCACTTCGTGTCCGAAATAAGGTCTTTTTGCCTAAAACGCCTCGCTAATGTCTTAATTCACAATAGTCCTGGGGGACCATGGCAGCACGCCCAAGGCGCGGCAAGAGGTCGTGCGGGCGAGATGTGGTCTCGAAGCAGCAGGGCTCCCGAGCGCCTTCAACATTCCCAGACCGCAGACACGCCGCCTCTGCGACGCTCTCGGTGTTCTCTGCATCTACTGCATCAGTTCCTCGCAGGTCCAGTCCTCGTAGCTGGAAAAGAGTCAGCATCAGCTTCGCGCGCAATGGCCATTGACGCAACACTCACTAGCCATCCGGCATGTACCGGCGGACAATCAGAGGAATCTTCTTCTCCCTCAGCTCCTTGATTGCGATCTGGAGGGGATCCGTCTCGCCCTCGAGGTCGACCAGGACAGGCGCGTTCATGCTATTCGCGACAGGTCAGCCCAGGCTCCCCCGCCATGTTGCTAGAAACACCCACCTGATCTGCAGGGCGCGCGTGCCCAGAATACGAGCCTTCTCGTACTTTGTCATGTAGGGGGTCGTGGTACGCTGGTCGTCGGGGATCTTCTTGTCCCTATGAGATTTCTCGCTACCCTTGCCGGCGTTGGCGGCGGCCGAGGGGTCGCCAGATGTGACGACGTTGTCGGCCTCCTCACCCTCCTGGTCGCGACCGACCTGGTCATCGTCGAGGACCTCGGGATCGTAGTAGTCGGGCTGGTCATCCTCGAACATGGGCTCGCCACTGTTTCGGTTGGTCAGCACGTGTGACGAATCGCGTTGAAGACTCGGAGGTTTGCGCTGAGGCCGGGGACAACGTACATGCCCATGTCGTTGTCGTTGTCGCCAAAGTCAGACATGATGAAAGGCGTGTGTGGTGATGATCGCGGAGAACAAGGCTGAGGACGACGGCGGACAGTCGTGTGTTGTGAATAGAAGCTGGCAACTCTCTTCAAGCGGCTGGACAAAGGCGAGCCCTGAAAAAAATGTCAATGCAAGGCTGCGACGGGATGCGCCAGGTGCTTCCAGGGCCTCCACACTGGATGAACCTGCATCCAGGCTAGCTCACGGCCCATCGGACACCCGGAGTTTTGCCGATATCGTAGTCCGTGCGTCCTAATCGCGCTTATCGCACAAAAAAAAAGCTGGGGAAACTTTGCCAAGGTCAAGCTTTCTTACCAAACTGCGGTAGATCGTAGATCGACGTCTTTCTCACAAGCTTCTCCGTCACCTCGTTTCAACACGCCAGTGGTGGCCGCGCGCAACAACACATTCACGCTTCAATTCCTGCTGCATAGCATGTGAAGGAAAGCTAGCAACAATGCCGAAGAGAAAAGCGGAGCCATCCGGCAAGGATGTCGACGCCTATGATCTGTTTCCCAAGAAGCGGATGACCGAGGACGATGCCGACTACGGTTTGTTTCCCCGATGACCGGGCCTCACTACGCACTAGCTGACTCGGCGAATCCCAGAGGACGATGCTGCCGAGTTTGACGACGACGTAAGCGACGACGAAGGCGTGTCACCTGCTGCAGACTCTGAAAATTCTGCCGCCCTCAACTCTGGAGCCAACACAGCGCAATCCTCCATTTCCGACAAACCTCGGCGAAACCGGTTTCCTTCAGACCTTAAGACCATCAAGTGCACCGTGAAAGGCTGCGACCGTGCCTTCAATCGGCCAGCTCGCCTTGCCGCTCATATTCGCTCCCACAACAACGACAGACCGTTCAAGTGTGAAGAAGAAGGCTGCGACAAGACCTACCTCGAGGAAAAGCATCTTCGTCAGCACGTGGACAGCGTTCATAAGAACCTGCGAACCTTCAAGTGCGACTGGGTGGTCGAAAAAGGCATCTGCGGCAAGGGCTTCCAGACCTCGACGCGTCTGGCCCGCCACAGGAAAACACACGAGGCCAAGGAAGAATACAGGTGCAAAAAATACCCGCCCTGCAACGAGACCTTCCGCAAACACTCAACCCTCAGTCGTCACGAACGCACAGCTCACGAAGGCCGCAAGGCATACATTTGCACCGAGAAGGGCTGCGACGCCGGATTTGATTCGCAAGGCGCCCTGCGCAATCACACTAAGAAGGAACACGCAGAGCCCGAATTTTGGTGCGAAGAGTGCGGCAAGGAAATTGACGACAACGGCGAGCCCCTGCGCGTCGGTTTCGCGACCATCACCCTCCTCCAATCCCACATCCGCGCCGAACATCTCAAGTGCGCCTTCTGCGACCATCAGTGTAAGGGACAGGCCGAGCTCGAGCAGCACATCGAGAACTTTCACTCCGACAGCCCCGCGGCTCCCAAGAAGAGTTTCCCCTGCGAGTACGAAGGATGCTCCAAGACTTTCTCGAAGCGCAGTAACATGTCGCAACACGTTCGAAACGTCCATCAGGGCCACCGCTTCCGTTGCGGCCAGGTCGAGCACGGCGACAACCTCACCATGGCGGGCTGGAACAACGCAAACGGCTGCGGCCAAGACTTCACCACCAAGGCCAACCTCGAGACGCACATCCGTCACGTTCACCTCGGCCAGGCGCGCACGCGTCAGACCAACCCCGTCAACCCAACCCCCGGTCGCAGCGGAAACCTCATGAACACCCTGACCGGCGTCAATCGCACCATGACCTGCTCCGTCCCTGGCTGCGGCGAGCACTTTGCCCGCCAGATTGACCTCGACAACCACATGCACATGCACACGGCCAACCTCGAGCCCTACGAAGCTGCCCTCGTCGGTCTTGCCGACCAGCCTGCCACCATTCCCAACCAGGACCAGTTCGACATTGACAATCTCCATCTCCGCGGATCGGCTCCCCTTCCTTTCCAGGGCAATTACCAGCCTGTCATTCAGCGTCAGCAACCCTTCATGGGCATGGCATTTGATGACAACAGCACTGCAGGCCAGTCGCAGTTCGCGCCCCAGACGGCCGAGCCCGAGTCAAGCTACCCGGTCAACGGCAACCACAGCCAGGCGTATACTATCCAGGACCCAGGCTTCCTGACCCTGAGCCAGACGCAGATCGGCAGAGACTGGGTTCAAGAGACCGAGGACCTTCCTGCGAGCGACTTCCAGCAGTGTGTCGACCCGGCTCTGGGCCTCAATCGCCTCGGTTAGAACCCTTCCACCACGTCCAGCACGCCGATCTTCCAGGATCCCAGGCCCGCGGCCCGATCCGGCCCCCCTCCTCTTTGCTATCCCGTCCTCAGTCCTTCTTACGCACCCTACCTGTCGGAAAATCACCAGATCGAATTCCTTGCCTACTTCCACCAGTCCCACAACTTCGACGCCGCGACCCGTGCCAGGTACCTCTACAACGTGGCTTCCGACCTCTGGTACTTCGGCAGGGTCAGGAAGAGGAACCAGCATCCTCAAGACACTTCCCTCGAGGCCCTCAGACGCCCATACCGACCGTCTCACTACTCTGCCAACCCACAGGCACCTTCTGGCCCCGCGTCGCAGCAGAACACTCGTCACGCTGCCAACTCTCAAGCTTCTGGAGCCGTGTACCGATCATCGTACACTGCCGATCCTCAAGCCTCTGAATCCGTGTACCACCAGGGCAATCTTTACACTGTCGTTCCTCGAACCGGCCAACAGGCCTCCTCTTCCTACACTGCCGATCCTCAAGTTTCTTCTGGAGCAGTCAACCAGCAGGCCAACGCCGCCAACCCCTCAGCTTCTGGAGCCGTGTACCAAACGAACTCTCGGTACACGGCCGATCCTTAAGCTCTTCTCGACAATGGCAACTCGCAGCCCTCAGCCCTGCAGTACCATTACCCGGCTCCCCCCGCCGCCGCCGAGCCCCAGACACCGGCCGCCGGCGGGCCGTGGCGCGACCCCTTCGGCCAGCCGAGGAACTGGCCCCCGCTCCCGGACGGGGAGCCGCTCAACCTCCGGCCGGACCTGCCCGGCTCGTCCGCCCGCGCGGAGTTCTAGGCCATCACCAACGATGGCACCATGATCTTCCGCACGCGGTACAACGGGGCGGGTTGGTACCCCGTCCCCGCGTTGGCGGACGCCGAGGGGGAGCCCTCTGGCTAGCGGGAGGAGAAACTCCCAGTGTACGACCACCGGCCTCGAGCCTTTTTCTTCTTCTGCGCGCGCCTTCCTTCTGGGGCGCTCCTGCCCCCCCAGAAATCATCACACGCGGTACGCGCCAACGATACGAAAGAAGAAACACAAAAAAAACAACAAAAAAAAAAACACCTGCAGTTTGATTTTTTACGAGGGATGAAGGGACGAATTTGGGGCAGGGAAAGAAGCCCCCGGTAATGATGTTATGAGTTTTGTACGGAAAGATACCCGGCCCCGGGAGGGGCCACTTGCTGGTTTTTTGCTTTGCTTAATGTATGAGTCTCTGTACTTTTTTTCGTGCCTGCTTGTGATGTTGTGATTCAGTCGTCTGGAAGTGACTCAAAATTCCGGAGTGGTGACTCAGCCCTCTGGGGGTGATTCAGTCGTCTGGAAGTTGTTCAACCTTCTGGAGTCATGAATCAGCCTTGTAGAGTTCTGATTCAGCCTTGCGGAGGTGATTCAGCCTTCTAGAGAGGGCAGGTTCGTCAACGTGGAAGGTCCTGGTAAAAGACAATTTCAGGGACAGTGAAGTTCATCAACTGGTGATGCTGAGCCAGTATTAGGACAAGCTTCCTCGTCAGACCATCTGCCTGACTGAACATTGTGGCACTCCTGCTGATCCGCTGTCCTGGTTGACCTGCTGTCTTGAACGAGTCATTGCTCTTGATAACCTGACAGGTTGACCAACTTGCTGCGTTGATCAAGTTGCTGTGTTGATCAACCTGCCGCATGATAACATCACACCTAGTTCACCTCCAGACTGATGAATGCAAACTCATGTGCTAATTGATGCTACCAAAGCCCCCGGGTCTCAATGCCCAATGCGCCGTTCCTCTCGTCTAATCGACGTCATGATGTACAAGCCAGTCTATCCCTTTTCCTCCATCGCAGGGGCCCATTCCAACTCCCGCAAGAATGATCAACCAAAGCAAAAAAATGCCCCTATGAACGCCCCGGGCCAGCCCCCCCTCAAGGAGGCGAGCCGCACGCCTCTGCTCCTCAGTGTGCCGCAACAGCACTGCTGATACCCAGCAGCGCCATGCCGATAAAGGCGAAGAACGTGCACAAGTTCCGGTTATGCTCAAGACTGAGAGCCTCAACGAAAAGCTGCAGGGCGACGCTGACCATTATGCCAGCGGTAATGGCGAACATGCAGGCGTACGCGACGGAGCTGGGGGCCATGTGGGCGTGTTTGGCGATGCGGAACCAGAGGACGGCGATGGCGGCGCCGAGGGGCTGGGAGAGGCCTCCGAGGAGGGAGGACCAGAGAAGGGCGCGCCAGCGGGAGCGCAGGGCCATGTAGAGGGGCAGGGCCATGGCGAAGCCCTCGGTGATGTTGTGGACGAAGATGGCCATGAAGACGCTGAAGCCGAGGGAGGGGTTTGCGTGGTTGGTGGCGTAGGTGATGAAGCCCTCGGGGAACTTGTGCAGAGCGATGGCGATGGAGGTCTGGAGGCCGAGGGAGAGGAAGGCGTTGGTGGGGACGTGGTGATGGTGCTGGGACTCGAGCTCGTCGGAGCTCTCGTCGGTGGCGGTGGCGTCCTGGTCGAACTGCTCGGGGTACTCCTCGTGCTCGGGCTGTTCGGCGACCGTGGGCTCCAGCGGCGCGACGGCTGCGGCACTGCTGCCTCGGTGTCTGGGGCTGACTGAGCGGCCGGCGTTGGCCTCGAGGTCGTGGGCGCGTCCCGAGGGGCCAAAGTGGCTGTCGTGGACCGAGTTGAGCTGGCCGGTTGAGGCACGAGTGAGGACTGACCGGCGGGGAGACCGTGAGGCGCGGCGGCTCAGGTGCTTGAAACACTCCTGGCCACATGGGTCGGTGTAGCCGTAGCATGGGCCCTCTTCGTCGCAGTTGCATTTTGTGTCCTTCACGAAGGAGAGGACGCGCTGTTGGACCTGGGCCATGGAGGGGCGACGGTCGACGGTTCCGGCGCGGCTCCTCACGGAGGTCCATGTGGGCATCGTCTGGGTGGTCCTCGCGCGCTTAGGTGCGTTGGGTCTATCATCCGAATCGTCGGCGTCGCGGGCGTGGTCCAGAAGGGGGGTTGTCTCGACGGCGTGTCCGTTTCCGTTGCCGTGGGCATGGTCATGCTCATGAATGTGGGCATGGGTATGAGCGTGCGCGTCGCCATCGTACCTCTGACGAGTCGTGCTCCTCGAGGATTTCCTGTTAAGACTTCTCGAGCGAGGCTTGCTGTCACTGTGGGTGTGGTCGCAGTCGACGATGTGTGAGGGCATGAACTGGTGGAAGAGCCTGGAGAGGGCCTGGATGCCGACGAAGCCAGCGATGAAGCAGCACATGAGGATGCCACCTGCTGCCTGATCTGAATATCCAGCCTCCTTAAGGAAAGACTTGGCCTCAGGGAGCATGTTGTACAGCGCCGAGAATTGCTAAAAAGGTCAGTATCTGGGCAGAGCGATCAGAGGATGAAGACCCACCATGACGCCAAAGCTGAGACTGAGGGCAGATGCCAGGAAGACACTGCTCTCCTGGATCTTGAAGCCACTCTTTCCGGGAATGTGGCATATGAGCAGGTCGATCCAGATGATTGAGGCGCCAATGATGCAGGCTACAGAATCGTCAGCATGGGCAAAACAAAGCACACGGGAAGAGACAATGCGGCCGGGCCGCGACCGGGCCCTGCCGACGAGATCACGCACCTATGCCGCTCACGATGCACATGATCCACCCGCGGGTGTCATTGTCCAGGGACCTGGTGCCGGGCGCGACGGAGTCCGCCATTATGCCGGGCCTTTATATCGCGGTCCTGCAGGAAGCCGAAGGTATGCGCTCTCGCATGGGCGATGTGAGACAGCGGGGTGTGTGCTGGTCTCCAGGCCGATCGGCATGGGAATCGGGTGGGATCGTAGGGAGAAGAGAGTGTCTTCAGGTGTGTATCGGGGGTTCTGTGCTTGAGGGTTTGTCTGCCGGTGGTACGAAGGTACGGGAGTCGATGCGATCGGGTCAAGCTCGCGGCTGGGAACGGCAATCGAGGATCGAGGATAAGAGGGCAGGTCCGAACCTGTGTCGGGAGGTAAAGTCGAATCGTCTGATGTATCTCTTCAGGAGTTATAGGGATTCAGAGGAGAGGAGGAGGAAGATATTCGGCGTTGAGGCGGGATCGCCACGAGGAGGAAAGGGAGGAGAGGTTGAAGCGTTAGAAACCGGCGTTGAACAGAAGCTGGAAGCGGCATCGACGTTGAGCCAGGTCCACCGTCATCGTCCTTGGGCTTCTGGCGCTACGGATGGTGGGGGGAGAGCACGCCGCCTTTAAGCTCTTGGCCGGCAGGGACGATGGGACGGCGGTACGTACCTCTTTTCGCCTAGGGGGCGGGCCTGGCCGCCTGAACCAGCCATCAGGGTCCTCACTGCTCACTGCACACTGCAGGGCCACGAAAGAGGACGATCACAAAGGGCATTCGAGGCGGTAAATCAGCGAATGCCCATCCCTGAATCATCTGGGAGCCTGCCGCAGCTAAGCCCTGCTGCATATGCTAGTGCATCGCGGGCGCATCGGGCGGCTGCGTGCTGCGAGTGCGAGGACAAGACATCATGATCCAGGTCTATCTAGGACTTGCAACACAAAGGCATGGCTCATCGGGAAGGCTCGAGGCAGATGAGGGAGTAAAAACAGGCCTGACTGATGTGGGCCGTGAAGCTCAACATGATCATCCCATGGCTGCGTCGAGTCAGAATGCTGGTGATGCAGCTGGTGAGCCTCGCTCGAGGGGGCTCACCGCTGTATGGACCCGTAGACAAGACGTGGACATGACACAGGCAAGCCCCGGCCATATTCGCGACGTGTCTTGGCCTCCTTCCCGTCATGTGATGTGCAGTGATCGAGATGTCAACACTGAATATCCTGGAGGGAGAGGCCTGGAAGACATCATCACCGTGAGGCTTACCGAGCAGTTCAAGTGCTGGAAGTGTCGAGTGGGTTACGTGAGCAGGACATCGAAGTACTGGTACCTACCTCCCTTGACAGCTCCAAACTGAAGATGCTTGGAAATAGCAATACCCTCCTGCCTCGTGGAACCTATTTCCTCAGATCTCACTTCTCATACCAACTCAATAATAAACTCGACCAGTCCCGTCCATCGAGTCCATCAAGGTATCGCAGCGTAATCCGACCCTTGAAACCCCAACCGGCAGTCACCCGGGGAAAGGGCCCGAGTCCACATCCGGGGCAGGACCCCCGAAGCCGTACCTACCACGGACCCCAAACCCCCGAACGCCGACCCTCCAATTTTTTGGACCCCTTCCAAAAAACACCAGACCCCAAATTCCCGTCCACGGTCACAAACCAACATCGTCACCTGCCAGACGCGACAACGGACAACACCACATGTCCGCCCTCCACCCCGTGGTCTCCTCATCCTCATAACCCGCCTCACGCGCCCTGCGCATCCGCTCCTTCTTCCGCTCCTTCGAGCCACCGACAAAAACCACCTTCCTCCCGTCCTCCCCTCCGACAATCCCTCAAAATGTCCAAATCCTCCATCGCCGTCGTCGCAGCCCTCGGTGCTGGTGGTGGCGCCGCTCTCACAGCAGCAATGTACTCCCTCCGCTCCTCCAAAGCCATCGACGCCCAGCCCGCTCCCAGCAGCGACAACAACCCCACGATAGCAGCCCTCAACGCCGCCTCCACCGTCCCCATCCCCGCGAGCCAGATGATCCCGACCCTCGCCCCCGCCAGCTCCTACGCCCTGGGCGGCTCCGGCTCTCCCACCCCTCCCCTCCTCGGCCGTCCCCCCGTCGACCCGGCCGGCCTCTTCCAATACGGCTTCCCCGGCCCTCACGCCGACCTCGCCACCCGCCCCTCCCTCATCTCCTCCTACGACCGCCGCACTCGCAACCCCCACTGGGTAGCCGAGCACATCACCCCCGCCTCCCTCGCCCTCCGCGAGGGCGACCGCAAGAACTCCCCCTTCCTCGAAGACCCCTCCATCCCCGAAAAGTTCCAGGCCAAGCTCAAGGACTACTTCCGCTCCGGCTACGACCGCGGCCACCAGGTCCCCGCCGCCGACGCCAAATGGTCCCAGGCCGCCATGAACGACACCTTTTACCTCTCAAACATGTGTCCACAGGTCGGCGACGGCTTCAACCGCGACTACTGGGCGCACTTTGAGGACTTTTGCAGACGCCTGACCCAGTCGTACCCCTCTGTCCGCATCGTCACGGGCCCGCTGTACCTGCCCAAGAGGGAGGCGGATGGGAAGTGGTATACGCGCTACGAGGTGATCGGGAACCCGCCCAACATTGCGGTGCCGACGCATTTTTACAAGGTCATCTTTGCCGAGGACGGGAAGACGGCGGGGAATGTGGCGATTGGCGCGTTCGTCATGCCCAACGCGCAGATCCCCAACGACAAGCCCCTCAAGGACTTTGAGGTCCCCCTCGAGGCCGTCGAGCGCGCCACGGGCCTGGAGTTTGCTTCCAAGCTTCCCGCCCAGCGTCGCCGCCGTCTGTGTCAGGATGCCAACTGCGCCATCGTCGTCAAGGAGTACGCCGAGCGGCAGAAGTCCTTCTCCAACTCAAGGAGCCCAAGTCCTTAAGCTTCAGGGGAGTGGAACTGTACAATAATGTATCTGGTTCGGGGTAACACGGATTTCCATCGCATTTCATCAAGAGGGGGGGTCCGCAGCATCGGGGAGAACAAGGCTGCTTCTGTACCACCAACGGCATAGCTAGATCGATTGCATCGCGGCCACGCGCCGTAGTAGATAGAATGGGCGCAAGACCCGTCATTCAACATACATCATGCGCAGAAACGAGGGGACGTTCGTCATGCTGCTTGTCGAGCTGATTGTCGTGGGCACATGACCCTGGCAGCTGGGAGCAGACCGTGACAGTTCCGACCCACCACACAACACTCAAGCTCTATGTACCCATTTCGCAACGCTCCCGACACGAACCGACGATCACCGCCTCGTCCACAGTCGCAGTAAGCGTGAATGGTTTAGTGGTAAAATTCTCCGTTGCCATCGGGGAGCCCAGGGTTCGATTCCCTGTTCACGCAGCGCATTTCCTTTTGCCCTTCTTTTTGTCCCTATAGCCATCATCATGTACTCCCTTCCAACATCCTCTCCTCAGTTCTTCACTTCAAATTAAACACACGGCAAACAGCACATTCATTGCCAACGCCAGGGTATCAGACAACCCCCTCTCCATCCTATAGTACAACAGAAACGTCCCCGCGCCCCTACTAGCGGGAGCGGGTGTACTTCCCCCGTCGCTGCTCGGCCTTCAAACTGTCCTCCTGACTCGGCAGCGGCGCGCGCCTCCTCGCCTCCTCGGCCTCCTGCGCCGCTGACATTGCCGGCGCAAACGGTGGCATTCCGCCCAGACCCGGCATGGGCGGGGGCGGGAAGCCCGGGGGAAGGCCTCCCGGCGGAGGCGGGAAGCCAGGCGGGATCATGGCACCTGGAGGGGGAGGGGGGAAGCCGACGGCGCCGGGGGGCGGGGGCGGTAGCTGCCCGCCGGCCTTTTGGATCATCTCGGCCAGCTTGGCGAGGTCGGGCGGGTTGTTGGGGTCGATGCCTGGCAGGCCGCCGGGGAGCAGGGGCGGTGGCGGCGGGTGCTGGCCGTGGAGGCCGGGGAGGGGAAGGGAAGGGGCGGAGGAGGCACGCCGCCGGGGGGCATCATGCCGGGGAAGGGGATGGGGGGCACACCGCCGGGTTGGGGGATGGAGAGACCCGGAAGGCCGGGTAGGCCAGGGAAGCCCGGGACGATGGGAACCTTCTGAGGCACCTTCTGGTCGACGAGGCCCTCTGCCTCGTCCTCCATCTCCTGCTCCTCTTCCTCCTGGCGCTGGCGGCGATTCCCGCGACGGTCCCATGTCCCCTGTGCCTCCGCGGCGGCCTCGCCAATGTGGTAGCGGTCCTGGGTAATATCCGGATCGCCGGGGCGAAGGCGAGACCAGAAGCGGGTGATGCGGTCGTTGGAACCCGAGGCAAGGATGTGGCCGAGAGGATGCCAGTCAAGGGACCAGATTGCAAAGTCGTGGGCGTAGGGGACCCTGTGGGCGGGGAAGATGGTCTGGGCCGATGCGGCAGCGGGGTCGGGGGTGTCGTAGGCGCCTACGGAGACGGCATGGCCGGCGGGCGTGTTGGGCTGGTCGATGAGGTAGTGGTGCAGGGAGCCGTCGTGGCCACCGGTGCTGAGGAGGTTGGCGTGGATGGGGTGCCATGTGAGGGTGGAGATGTCCTTTTCGTGGCCCTTGAGGAGGCAGACGTCGCGCATCATGCGGAGGTCGAAGACGCGGGCGGTCTGGTCGCGGGCCGAGGTGGCGAGGCACTCGCCCTGGACTTTTTCGAAAAGGGTCTTTGTGATTGTGTTCTTGTGACCGTGGAGGGTGGTCAGGCAGCGGCCGGTGCGGGGGTCCCAGAGCTTGACGAGGTGGTCTTTCGATCCGGAAACGATGAGGCCCTTTGTGGGATGCCAGTCGCAGCTCTTGGCGTCCCAGCCGTGGCCTTTGAGGGAAGTCTCCTCGACGCCGCCGGCGAAATCGAAGATCTTGAGGGACGAGTCGTCGCAGGCGGTGACGAACTTTGAGTCGTTGGGGGCGAAGGCGAGGTCGCGGATGGGGTCGTTATGTGCGGTGATGCTTTGGAGGTTGTTGAAGTTGGGCTGCCAGTACTTGACGATGCCGTCGTGGTCTGCCGAGAGGAGCCAGTCGTTGTTGTGAGAGTAGGCGAGGGTGCGGATTGCCGAGTCGTGGGCCTGCATGATAGTCTCAAAGTTGAAGCCCGTGCCGTTCCAGAGTGTGAACTCGCCGCTGGACGAGGCCGTGAGGAGGCGGCGGCCTTCTGGCGTCCACTTGACGACGTTGACGGGGTGCTTGATCTTGTTGAGTGACGAGTGGAGATGCTTGACGGGGATAGTGTCCTCGGCGTCGGACACCCGTGCGATGGGGGGGATGAACTGGGAATGTGAGCTTGGGGTTGAGGGGAGTTGAGGTGAGAGTAGACTTACATCTGCAATATGGCTGGCGCTGGGCCTCTCACCCTCGCTCAAGGGGGTTCTGGTGACACCGGCGGCGCGATTCCGCATCCAATGGGCCATGGTCGAGCCATAATCTGTGACGGGGCCTGAAATGGGAGGTTAGTTGATGAGTCCTGGGTCTGGCATTCCATCTGTGAGAAGCATACGTCTGCCCCTTGCTCTGGGCTGGAAGTCTCCATCTGGTCCTCCTCCTCCACCACCACCACCTCCTCTCCTGTCGGAGAAGTCCCCCCTGGGTTCGTAAGCCATGACTATGCTCTCATGGGTTGAGGCTGGTGGTCAAATTGGCGAGTCGCTAATGGAAGTCGATGGCCAGGCGATGAGTGAATGAGTATGATACTTTTGAGTTGTCGTAGCGGCAGCCCTTTCAACGAGGCCAACCCGCGACGCCAATGATTGGATCTTTGAGACGACAGCCCAAGCGCGTCAGTTCCATCCAGCACGGGCCTCTCTTTGAAAAGGTCACGTGGAGATAAAGCTCTCCGATAACGAGCTCTGACTTATGTAATCCTCCAGGGGCAGCTTTGGCAGATCTTGAGCTAGCGCGCAATTAACATGTGATAGAGTTCAGCCACAGGCCACGGACCCAGAGGCCGGACTCGCCGGGCGCCGTTCCCCGCCGCATTGCGTCGGCGGACGATGAGGTAAGGATGAAGTGAAGGTTGCAGCAGCAAAGCTCCATCCACACTGCAGCTCGCCATTTCCATCGCCGTGCAGAACTGCAGTCCAGTCTGCAGTTTATTATCGTCCCAACCACCCTCCATCAGACCAGACCAAGCGCCTTAGCTCCCGGACCAGTCTCGAGAGGAAAGAGGGGGAGAACCAACAAATCTAAACCTGCACACGGCCCGTATCGGAACAGCATTCCACGCAATTCCCCTTGGCCGTATCTTCGCGTCAGCAGCATACCTACAATCTGTACCTGTCCCTGGATAGGAAGGAAGGAAGCACCCTGCTGGCTGGCTCTTATACCAGGCTCCCATAATCGACCCTCTCTCGGGCCGCCTCCCCCTGGTGTCGTCCCGCCGCAGCCTCAAATCAGAGCTCGCTCCGGACTCCATCTTCTCTCCGGTCCCCTTGCTTTTGCCTTCGCTTTCGGCTTGTGGTTTGCCCATCCCATCATCAGCTGCAAATCCCGCCGAATCGTCCCGCCCGGCTGCGTTTTTTAGCCTGCAGCAAGCCAAGCCGCTCCGGACGTCAAACTCGTGTCCGGTGCCTCGGCCGCGGAGCTTTGCAGGTTTTGGAGAAACGCCTCCCGACCGACCGTCTTTTGCAATTACACACCACTGCACACCACCCTCTTGCCTTTGCCCGTCCACGTTTTTCGCTTGTCCGCCGCCGTTCCGATATCTTATCGCGCAACACCCCCCCTTCGCCACGGGTGGCACGCCACTGACTTTGAAGGGACCCAGGAAACATAGCTGGTCTCAAGGGCCGTCCATCCCTCTCGACCCCTTGCTTGTTTACACACATCGATCTCCTTTGCGTATTTTCTTTTCCTTCTCAATTCAAGCTACATCTCGCCCGTCGAGTCACGTCCTCGGAGTTTTCTCCTTCAATCGACGACTCGTGCTACCGCCCGCCGAACCCAATTGACCCCTCAAAACCCACCACACCACACTCTCTCGTACGTCATGAACACGGCCACGGTGACGAGCCTCGAGAGCTCGGCCGAGACGACGACGACAACAACACGGCGTAATGCACAGAATGGCACCACTGAGCAGCCGGCACCCTCCCAGGCGACCATCACCGAGCTTCGCCGCGCCCTGCAGCGCAAGTACAGACATGTCGCCGCCGTGCACTCGGAGATCCGGCCGTCGACCCTGAGCCACGACTCGCCCGCCTCGCCCAGCTTCCTCGGCTTCAGGAACCTCATGGTCATCGTGCTGGGTGTGTAGCTCTCTGCTTCTCTTCCTGTGCCCCCTGCTAACCACCCCCAGTCGTCGGAAACCTGCGGCTCATGATTGAGAACATGCAAAAGGTATGTCCCCTCCCCCTCAACCAACTGCCATCCTAACACCCCCAGTACGGCGTCCTCATCTGCCTCCACTGCCACGACTTCCGCCGGCAAGACGTCCTCCTCGGCCTAGGCCTCTACTTCCTCATCCCCTGCCACCTCTTCGCCGCCTACCTCATCGAGCTCGCCGCCGCCCAGCAAGCCCGCGGCTCCCGCCGCCGCTCCAAAGACGGCTCCGCCAGCCCGACGAAAGCCCAGCACGACCAGTTCAACGCCGTCTGGAAAATCGTCGCCTGGGCCCACGCCCTCAACGTCACCCTCGCCCTCGCCATCACCACCGTCGTCGTCTACTTCTACATCCACCACCCCTTAATCGGCACCCTCACCGAGCTCCATGCCGTCATCGTCTGGCTAAAAGCCTCCTCCTACGCCTTCACCAACCGCGACCTCCGCCACGCCTACCTCCACCCCGTAAAGGGCGAGCTTGACGCCATGCCGGAAATCTACAAGCAGCGCCCTTACCCCACCAACATCACCGTCGGCAACCTCAACTACTTCTGGTGGGCGCCCACCCTCGTCTACCAGCCCGCCTACCCGCGCAGCGACCGCATCCGCTGGGTCTTCGTCGCCAAGCGCATCGCCGAGGTCTTCGTTCTCAGCGTCTTCATCTGGTTCGCCAGCGCCCAATACGCCGCCCCGGTCCTGCGCAACTCCCTCGACAAGGTCGCCTCCCTCGACTTCCCCAACATCCTCGAGCGTCTCCTCAAGCTCTCCACAATCTCCCTCGTCATCTGGCTTGCCGGCTTCTTCGCCCTCTTCCAATCCTTCCTCAACGCCCTGGCGGAAGTCATGCGCTTCGGCGACCGCTCCTTCTACGACGAGTGGTGGAACTCGGAGAGCCTCGGCGCCTACTGGCGCACGTGGAACAAGCCCGTCACGCAGTACTTCAAGCGTCACGTCTACATGCCCATGATCGGCCGTGGGTGGAAGCCCTTCCACGCCAGCGTCCTCGTCTTCTTCATCTCCGCCGTGCTGCACGAGGTCCTGGTCGGCGTGCCCACGCACAACATCATCGGTCAGTAGCCAAGTAGGAAGCAGCCTGTTCACAGCTAACATTATTCAGGCGTCGCGTTCCTTGGAATGTTCCTCCAACTCCCACTCATCGCCCTGACGGCCCCCCTCGAGAAGATGCAGTCCCCCACCGGCCGCATGATCGGCAACTGCATCTTCTGGGTCTCCTTCACCATCCTCGGACAGCCCTTTGCAGCGCTTATGTATTTCTACGCCTGGCAGGCAAAGTACGGCAGCGTAAGCAGGCAGATGACGGCCCAGCACTAGGGGCGGGGGCGTATGTAATCTCAAATTACCATCTTCTTTGTAAAAAGGCCCTTGAGACTTTATAGACGGCCCGGGGAGGCTCTAGGAGTTTTCATTTCCTATTTTCCCAGCTTGTCATACATAATAAGGCGGGCCAGCTACGACATGACATGATACAACCAGTTCCCATTCACCCATCATCATCGTCGTGCACGCTATCCGCAAAAGGGGATTTTAGTGCCCACCCTCTGCCTGTACTCAACATAATCCTGCCCGAAGAACTTGATAAGCAGCTCCTCCTCGTGCGCAACACGGCCGGAGAAGAACTTCCACAAGACAAGAGCGTAGCCGAAGAAGGAAAAGACGTTGCCGAGGACGAGCTGAGTGCCGATGGCCCAGTAGAAGAAGCCAAAATAGCTCGGGTGGCGAAGCCAGGCGTAGATGCCCGTTGTCACAAGATCGTGCGAATCGGCCCGGCGGTGCTGGACGGTGTGGTTGAAGCTCCGGCCTGCCGTGACCATTGCCACCGAGCGGACGATCTGGCCGACCACAACGAGGGCGAGGCCGATGGCGAGGAGGAGGCGGTGCGAGCCAAAAGGGGCGTAGGGTTCCGGGAGGAAGTACGATGTGAGTGCGCACTCTGCCGTCGCGACGGCGTGGGCGATGGCGTAGGCGGGCCAGTTGGCGGTGAGGAGGAAGGCGTTCACGTCGGCGGCGGGGGTGTTGAATGCTGCTGTGGTCCAGAACTCGAGGAAGTGGAAGAGGGAGAGGGCGCCGAGGAAGAAGGGGAGACGCCAGAGGGGGGAGGATGTCAGTGCCAAGGTTGTGGCGACGGAGACGATGGAGAGAGCGAGGGTGGCGCCGAGGAGGAAGGCGCGCAGGGCGATGCCGGAGAGGGACTTTACTTCGCGGGGGTAGTAGTCGCTTGCGAGGACGTAGTCGAGGTGGTCGATGCCGTGGAAGGGGGAGAGGGGGCGGGCGTCGCTGGGGGGAGGTGTGTTAGTGACGGGGACGAGGGGGGAAGCGTCGTCGTCGGGGTCTGAGGTGGTGTCTTCGTCGAATTGGGCGCTGTGTTTGAGGCCGAGGAAGGTGATGGAGCTGATGCCCTTGAGAGAGGGCTCTGCGCCGGTTGTGACTGCGTGGGGGGACATGGCAAAAGGGGGGAGGATGAAGGGGGTAAGAGATGTCTCTCAACGATAGGCGTCGACGGGAAGGGCATCTTTAAGACAAGCGGGGAAGAAGGGGGTAAATTGAATACTTACTGCAGCTCGAAACTCGCCATGGCTGCGGCGAGGGGGTTTGTGTGGTGGGTATATGGCCGGCGATTGTTCTGCGGGAGAACAATACCAAGGGGGGACAATGGGTGGTAGTGGTGGTTGGAAAAATCGGAAGCGCAGCTCCCTTGGATTAGGCAAAGTTGGGGCCCATGGAGGGGACGGTTTAGAACGGAGAGAGAGATGGACAGAGGAAGCAAGGGGTGGAAAGGGAAAGGGAAGCGAGGAAAATGAGTGACCTGGCGTGATGCCGTGGGAGGTTGTTGATGCGATGGACTTGGGTGAGATGAGGCTGGAGCTGGGAAGCTGGACGGGATGAGCCACGTCGGCGCGTGCTGAGCAGGGGGTGTCAGGTGTACACCGAGCGGGTCATCTCGGTGAGTTCTCCCGCGCCCAGGGGTTCATCCTTTGCAATGACGCAACTCGGCCGGGACAGGGACATGCAAGTTCCCCACCCCCGCCCAAGACTTCCAATTCAGCAAACGACACACACACGTTTGGGCTACACAAACTCTCATTCGGTGTGCCAATTGCTTCAGTGAGGCTCTCTCAATAACCTAAAATCTCACACGCCAAGGCCCACCCCACGCAATGGCCCTCGATATCAGGTCCGTCGACAGCGCGGAGAACAGGCGGCGCATGGCAAACGGCGAGCTCTACTACGCCTTCACGCCTGATCTGATCGCCGACCGCCGCCGGTGCCGCAAGGCCTATCAGCGTCTCAACAACGCTCACGACCTGAACCGCCGCGGGCTCGTCGAGCTGTGGAAGGAGTCCGTTCCCTTCCCTTGTTCTCTCCTCCCGATGACCTGCTAACAGCCCAGGGTCAACGGTGACACCGAGCCTCTCCCTGCCGAGGCCGCAACCGAAGACGTCGACGAGACCCTCCTGCAAGACTGGCCGTGGATCGACACGCCCATCCATCTCGACTACGGATACAACGTCAAGTAAGTATCCCCCTCCCCACGGCCCTTCCACCCGCTCACCCCTCCAGACTCGGCCCAAACGTATACGTAAACGTCAACAGCACCTGGATCGACACCTGCACCATCACCGTCGGCGCCCGCACCCTCATCGGGCCCAACTGCTCCTTCTTCAGCGGCAGCCACCCAACCGACCCGACCCTGCGCAACGGCACCCGCGGCCCCGAGCACGGCAAGCCCATCACCATCGGCGAGGACTGCTGGTTCGGCGGCAGCTGCATCGTTCTCCCCGGCGTTACCATCGGGCGGGGCGTCACCGTCGGCGCCGGCAGCGTCGTCACAAAAGACGTGCCTGACTATGTCGTCGTAGCAGGGAACCCGGCCCGCGTGCTGCGGCAGCTCGAGCCGTCCAAGCCGTCCGAGACGATCCCGCAGACGTCGACGAACGTCAACTACGCGCCGGTGTCATAGGCCGCCCTGGATCGTGAAGGACGAGATGATGAGGACGAGGACGTTGATCAGACCCCAGAGCATGGGTACCCATGTCGACATGTAGCAGTAGCCGGCGTTGTAGACGGCGGCGAGGCTTGAGGACGTTAGCTGGAGATTCCACCCTCAGGAAAGGGATAAAACGCACATCAATCCCACGACGCTCCCCACAAAGATACCCTGCACCATGGACACGGCCAGATACACGAGCGGCGCAAGCCAGAGGTACATCCACGACCGCTTCTTCCCGCCCTGCATGAGGATCGCCGTCGCGGCCGACGCGGCGTGCACGACGCCAAAGATGATGATTGTCCATAGCACCGTGAAGCGCCAGATATCGTATACGTAGTACAGGCTGAGGCGGGGTGTTGTCGTCGACGAGATATCGGGGAACTGGAACGTGAGGGACGGGAAGGGCGGCGTCACGTAGCCCACGGGCGGGTAGGCGTCGTCGCCGCGCTGCGCCATTGCCGGGTTGATCGAGTGTTCGGGGACAATAAATCGACAAGTCTCGCTCAGGGGATTGTCGGGGAGTCGGTTTCGTCGGGCATGGCGCCTGTTGAGGTGGGCGGGATGTTGTTGAATTGTAGGTGACGAGGTTGTTGGAGGTTGTCATGCAGGAGCGACCGCTCGTTCCTTTTTTGGATGATAGGGGTGTAATTAAGCACCCCCGAGCTCAGGGGGTGCGCTTACATGTAGCACCCACTTCACCCCACGGCGCCCTGGGCCCGGCGGCAGATGCTGCCTCGGCACGTGGAACTTCGAGTCCAACTCGTCAATGTGCCGACAACACCATCGCGACAACCGCCGACAATCTCAACACCACACATCACAACCACCAAACCGAACCAGACCATCAACTTCTCCCCCCCGCCGCCACCATGCCGGCCGACCGCATGCTCAACTCCATCCTCCACCTCTACCAATCCGTCCACGACGACCACAAAACCTCCCAGATCCTCGGCACAACCACAAACCTCCTCACAACCCTCTCCAACCCCCTCAACATCGGCGTCCTCACCTCCCAGCTCCTCACCGCCCCCGCCCTCTGGCAGCAGAGCCCCCGGTCCAACCATCCCCGTCTGCGCGCCCCCCTCCGCGTCCTAGGCGCCTACAACGCCGCCGCCGCCCGCGTCCGCGCCGACGAGCGCGCAAACGCCCGCCACCGCGGTCCCCGACAGGGCGGCGGCATCCGCTCCGAGGAATGGGCTGCTGCCGTCGCCCGTGGCGCCGATGACCGATCGCCGCGATGGAGACATCTCCTTGTTCTCGCGGGGTTGCTCACGGGGATGGAGGGGAATAACAGTATCGGCGGGTCTCTCTCCTCCGGGCTTCGTGCTACGCTTGAACGTGCTGTCGTCACGGCCGCGAACCTCGCTCTTGCTACAGCAGCGGCCGACGCCCGTTCCGACCCCGTCGTTCCCTCGGCTATCGTCTTGGCTTTAAACTATGCCTTCCCTCTGCTCTCCGAGCATAACCGCAGCGAGATCAACTCGGACGCCCTCCTCCCCATCGCCGTCGAAGCCCTCATCGGTCCCGAGGGCTTCGAGCACGCCTCCTTCCTCGCCGGCATCGACGCAGACCTGAAAGAAGTCGGCGCCCAGCTCCACTGGGGTCTGGAAGCCTCCTCCTTCGCCCGTCTCCAAGACCTCGAGACGAAGCCTCTCATGGGCGGCATCGGCCCTCTCTCCAAGCTCGCCGCCTTTGCCGTCGAGCGAGCCACCAATGCCAACGCCGTGATGACCGCCCTCGAGGCCCTCCTCGCCTTCACCGGCGAACTCCTCGGCCGCTGGCAAGCCAACCGCCTCTCCTCCATAGACCAGTCCGAAGAAACCGTCTGCCTCACCCCCGACGCCCTCCGCACAACGCCCGCCCTCTGGGAAACCCTCCGCAAAGCCCTCTACTCCACCGTCACCGTCCTCCAGGCCATCGTCGCCCGCAGCCTCCTCGACCCCAACCTGCGCAACGACATCGTCGCCCCCAAAGTCGCCGTCAACGTCCTCCGCGCCCTCCGCAACCTCTACTTCATCTCCTCCCGCAACGCCAACAGCCAGTTCCAAGTCTACTCCTTCACCTACCTCACCTCCCTCGACATCCTCGCCCGCTTCCCCGACGCCTCCGTCTCCTTCCTCTCCTCCACCCGGCCCAGAGACCCCGGCGCCGCCCCAGGCCACCCCCTCAACCGCACCCTGGACCTCTTCTACCTCAACGTCGCCGAGCACCTCCCTCTCAACATGCCCTCCCCCGCCTGCGAGGACCTCATCGTCCAGCCTGCCACCGCCTACCTGACCCAGGCCGGGCCCCCCTCCCACCTGACAGTCGAGCTCTTCGAAGCCGCCCACAGCGCCGTTCTCTCCACCCTCTCCTGCCCTCACAACGGCGCCCTAACTGTCAAGCTCGTCCCCTTCTACATCGACACCCTCTTCGCCTCCTTCCCCTCGTACATCTCCACCCGCCAGTTCCGCGTCGCCTTCAAGACAATCATGCAGATCGTCTCGCCGCCCTTCCCCATCGCCGCCACGGACCCCTACCTGTCCGAGACGCTGCTCGAGATGGTCCGCTTCCGCGCCCTCGGTGCCGCCACCACGCCTCTGCCAGAGACACCCGATGCCGCGTCGTCGGACGCTGCTCCGGCTCCCCAGCACGTCACCTCGGAGCAGAGCTCCCTCGTGCTCACCCTCATTGATGCCCTGCCGTACCTGCCCCTGCCCCTTGTACAGGAGTGGATGACCGTTACCGCCCAGACCATGAATGCCATCGCCGACCCCGCCATGCGTCAGCCCGTCAAAGACCGCTTCCTTGAAGTCCTGGTCAGCGGCGAGATGGACGTCGAGCGTGCTGCCATCGGCGTGGCCTGGTGGGGCACCTGCGGTGGCAGGGAGCTCGTCGTTGCCGGTGGTCCTCAGCTCGCGCCCGTCATGAGCGGCGCCATCGTCGAGGATGAGCGGGCGAGCAAGCTGTAGTGCAGATGGACATGTCCTTTCCAGAGATTGTACATTTAGAGCGAGAGAGATACCCATTCACTGCGTTTCAAATGACTGTGCATAGGTCAACGTGATCGACAATGATACTCGTAAACTATTCTAAAGGATACTCGAAAGCGAGCATCTCTCGGACGGAATGACTAGTCTACTCCGAGTCCACCGCAAAGCGGCGATGGAACTTGAAAATGGACAGCCCGCGCTTGAAGTCCTCGAGGAAGCCGTCGTCGACTTCCTCGGCAGGGTAGACGCCGTATTCCGCCAGGAGGTCAGTTTCGGCGTACTCGTCGTCTCCCTCTTCCTTCGCCTCTTCTTCCTGTCCCTCTCCCTTCGCCTTATGTTCCTGCCACTTCTCCTCTTCTGGCCACGTCTCCTCCTCATCCGACGACTGGTCTTCGTCCGAGGACTCCTCTTCTTCCCACTTGTCCTCTCCTTCCGACGACTGATCTTCGTCTGAAGACTCCTCTTCTTCACACTGGCATGCCTCCTCCTCTTCCGACGACTTTCTATCTTCCCACTGGACATCTTCAACCTGCTCGGTGTCGAAATCTTCCCATTCTTGTCTCCAGTGCACCACGTCCACGCCTTCCTCCTCCAACTCTTCTGACTCTTCCGATTCTTCGTCAACCTCTTCCTCATACGCCACCGTGGGATCCTCGTCCTTGTTCTCGCGGCGGTGCAGGCTCGGACTCTGTTGAACAGGCGCGTGCTTGCGAGCGGAACCAATGAGTCCGATGGGCTTGCCCCAACGGTATGCGTCGTGGACGATGAGCGAGGGGCGGAGGGCCGGGTACAGCGGTGTCTGCTGGGAACTGAACACCTCGCCGGCCCCGTCGGTGACGAGAATGCCATCGAAGTCGGCTGCGTTTGCTTGGGCGTAGATCATCCCGACACCGCTGACAAGCCTCTCGCCCACAATGATGGCAACAACGCCCTCGGCTTCCAGGATCTCCGCGATGTGCTTGGCTTGGCTGAACGAGTCGTCGGAGTCGGTACTTGTAAGGATACCAACCTTGAGGCCCGCGATGCTCTTGAGCCATCTGTTCATGGTGGAGCACCCTTTGGTCTGGTTGCCGTGGTAGTAGGTCTCGTCCGGCATGAGTAGCTCCGCCCCCAGGAAGGAAGCAACGCGGTTGGCGAGTTCGTTGCTGACCTTGTTGAGCTCCTTGAGGACGTTGCCCTTGACCTGCTCGGACTTCAGCTTGGCTGTTTCAAAGCGGATGGCGTCGACGAGAATCTGCTTCTCGGCTGTCATGAGCGAATTGAAGAAGAGACGGGGTTGCGTCCAATGGTCTGCGAACGAGACGGGCCTCTCTCGTGTGAGGAAGCCGGAAACAGTGCGTTCAGGGGCCGTGAAGAAGCCCCTTCCGCGAGTCTGATTCGCCTGCTTCGGCGAGCCGTTGTTGAGGGAGTTGGGAGTGTAAGGCTTGGTGTTGAGGTGAATGAACTGCTGTCCCGCACCGTCCCGGTTGTTGTTGTGCACCTCGCTGATGGGGCGGTTGATGGGTATCTGCTCAAAGTTTGGGCTTCCCAGGTTGCGGTTCAGTTGCGTGTCGAGGTAGGAAAAGGTCCGGCCTTGGAGCAGAGGATCCTCGCTGAAGTCGATGCCGCGGACGATGTGTCCGGGTTGGAACTGGATGGGGTTAATAAGGGCCGGGGATGGAGGGCTCAGACTCACCATGATTTGCTCGGTCTCTGCAAAGTAATTCTTGGGATTGGCATCCAGCTTGAGACGTCCCAGGACTTGCAGAGGAACGAGCTCTTCGGGGAGAAGCTTGGTTGCATCCAGCAGGTCAAACCCAAAGGCCTCTGCATCTTCCTCGTCGATGATCTGGACAGCGACATCCCACTCGGGACCGTTCCCAGCTTCGATGGCATCCCAAAGATCTTGACGGTGGTAGTCGGGGTTCCTGCCGGCCAGAACCTGGGCCTCTTCCCAGAGCAAGCTGGCGAGACCTTGCTTGGACCGGAAATGCCACTTGATGAGCTTGGAATCGCCGTCGTCGGTGACGAAGCGGTACGTATTGACGCCGAAGCCGTTCTGATAGGTTAGCATTTGCCCATGTGCAAAGAATGAGGAGCTTACCATGTGACGGTAGCTTCGCGGGAGGCCGTGATTGCTCATGGCCCAGAGAAGAGTGTGAAGAGAAGTGGTCTCCTGGCTGAAGAAGTCCCAAGCGCTGTCATGGGCAGTGGCAGCCTGGGGGATCTCGTTGTCGGGACTGGGCTTGACGGCGTGGATGAGGTCGGGCTGGGGAGTCAGCTGCGAACTCCAAGGATGCAACCAGGTGACTTACAAACTGAGCGGCGTCCTGGACGAAGAAGACAGGAATGTTGTTGCCGACGACATCATGGATGCCCTCGTCGGTCCAACTGGGAGGGTTAGCAAACGGAAGGTGGCGTGGCCACTGGGACAAGCTCACAAGCGAACAGCTGGAAAGATTGTCAGCATGATGATCAAGTGGCATTCTGGGTTCACGTACCAAAGCCTCGGACATCTCTGACAGTGTCTGCGCTGCCACGAGATCCGGCAACAGTCGAGAAGCGGACAAAGACGGGCGTCGTCTTGCCCTCCTCGGCAAGGAAAGACGCAGCCGTGAGATCACTCCAGTTGCCGTAGCTGACGAACGTTCCGCTGGAAGTCAAGGTCAGCATTCGATCTGGAAATCGTGCAAGCTGGACTCACTAGGCTCCGGCTCCCCGGGCATGAACGACTCGTTCGGGGACCTGAGGCATGTCAGCATCTGTCAACCCGGAAAACCAAAAGAGCAGGCACTCACCCTCTCGTGGTCAAAATGAGTGATCTTCTGACGGAGGATAAAATCCTCCAGCAGGGTCGGCCCCCTACTCCCAGCCTTCAGACTGGTCTGGTCCTCGATGGGCCCGCCGACATCAGTAGTCATAAAAGCCGTCGTAGAATCGATCTCGTGGGCGGCCATATGATTCCGCGAACATGCCGATTCGGTGTCGTGGGGAGTGCCGGCTGAAGCCATAACTCCGGCGAAGGGGCATTGGGCCGTAGTCTGCCCCGCAAAGGCGAGGGCAGTGGCCAAAAGAAGGACTGTGTACATAGCTGATGCTTTCTCGAATGATGGTGGGGCCTGAGTGACAGTGGCAATGATGATGATGGTTGCAGCAGTAACCTTGGTTAAGAGAGAAGTGAAGATGACCGTCCATATTGGAGAGATGTTGGTGTCTCGGGAACGACGTTGTCTGGGGGGGACATGGTCGTGTTGTGATGCGTGGCAGAGCCTGCCGCATCGTGCTTGCCCGCCTGGTCCGTAACACAAGCTTGCTCCTTCCCATCAAGCTTTCGGACACAAGGTGCTGGTGGCTGTTGGGAAGGAGCCAAGAGCCATGTTCCACCAGGCAGCTCAGGTACCTCACGGACGTCAGTCCAGCTGAGGAAGGCACCACTCCACCGCCGTTGCCCTGCGGTCTGCTTGGTACACACACATCTTGCTCGTCCCTGCCGTCCCTACCACAAGCGATGCCCAAGCTGCCGGCAGGACCAATGACCAAGACCAAGACCAAGGTCGTCGTGGAACAGTGCCTTCCCAGCACCAGGCGGCCCCTCCTCGAAATCTCCGAGGTGACTTCCCGCCATTTGTACAACACGGAAGTCGTGTGCTGAAAACACCCGAGCTGGAGCAAACCAGCAGAACCCCGCAAGCGATGAGGCAACAACGAGCCCGCCAAAGTCTGGTGCCACTCAAGTGCTCTTCTCCACTGAAGAGCTCTTGCAAACATCTTGACTGTCCTCCGAGGTCGACGCCCATCCATCAACTGACACCTCCTACTTCATGTTGTGAAGCCATGCCATCGGCAGTTCAACATGAACACCCCTCCTGGGGGAAGAGCTGCTGGCATGAGAGCGATCAGGAATCAGCCCTGTGATGTCGACCCCTTTCCATATCACCATCAGTCCAAGTGCCACAGAAAAGGGGCGCTTCCCCACCATCACATCTTGCAAACACCACCGCAGTGCCATCCATCATCGTGTCATCCCAAAAATCTCATTCCAAAAATACATACATCGAAGACCCCCGTCTCCCCTAAAAAAGACACACTTGCTAAACAAAGCCGCGGACAACCACCGCAGGGCCATCATCAAGGTCCCCCGCCAGGTCCAGCGTGCGCCCAGCCCCCCATTCGTTCGTCCCGTTTTCCTTTCCTCACGGATTATCGATACTCTCCCCCTCCCCCCTAAAAGGCCGTATGCGGCTGCGCCGCTTGCGGCCTCGAGCTCGCCATCTCACCGTACTGACCACGGTGCTGCGTCGTATCGTACGCCTGCAGGATACGCGTCTGACTCTCGTCGGCCTGCGAAAAGGCGTATCCGCGCTGCTTGCGCATGCGCTGCACCTGGCGGACCTTGCGGATCGCCTTTTGGAACTGCTCCATGCTGTGAAATGTTAGCCTCTTTCCTCGACTTCCTTGGCTGGAATGACATACCGAGGCCTATAATCTTGAATGTTGTACTTCTGGATCTCCTGGATGTGGTGGTACGGCTCGGGCCAGTACATGCGCTTGGCGTACTTCCACGCAACGTCGCGGATGAGACACAGCACGGCCAGGCCGAACGTCTGCAGCCAGAAAACGGGGCTCTCGAACAGCCGCGGCACGATGCCGTGGAACTCGGGCGAGATGGGAATCATGGGTCCCACCCAGCCGTAGAGGGCGACGAAGATCCACCAAAGGGCCATGGACCCAGGAATGGCGATGATGTGATACTTTGTCCAGTTGCTCGTGACGAGGGCCGCCTTGCCCAGCACCGTCATCAGCACGGGCGCGTACAGGGCCGTTCCCCAGACCCAGTGGCCGGCCATCTTGCCGTCCGCCTGAATCAGGTCGCCATGCCAGATGAGCTCGCCGAACAGGTACAGGATGATGGAGTGGTAAATGGCGTTGAGGAGCCACTCGATGAAGATCTTCTTCCTGAAGAACTGGTTCCGCTGACCCATACTGTACAGCTGCGGGTAGCGGTCGAGCAGACGCGCCGAGATGAACTGGTCCAGGATACCCATGGCCAGGGGTGGCAGGAAGGTGAAGAAGACGTTGAAGAGCGTCAGAGTCCAGGACTCGTAAATGATCGTACCGGAGAAGACGTTGCGGAACGTGTACCAGAACTGTGTCATGTACAAGGTGATGTTCTTGTAGAAGGAGAAGAGGATGGTCTTGGCCACGCGTTGATAACTCCAGGCGCCGTGCACCAGCAGCAGCTTCTTCAGGAACCGGAACTGGGCGATGGACACGTCGGCGCTGCGGGCGGCCTGGAGACCCTCCTCACCGCTGATTCCCACGCCAATGTGCGCCGCCTGGATCATGGATACGTCGTTGGCACCGTCGCCGATGGCCAGCAGGATCGAGTCCTTCTGGTACTTCTTGACCAGCTTGACGACAAGGGCCTTTTGCAGTGGTGACACGCGACAGCAGATGACGGCCTTGCAGATGATGGCAAGATCCAGGAACAGCTTCTCCAGGTCCTTCTCCAGCGCAAACGTGAGCGACTTGCCGTCGATGATGAGCGCAAGGGTCTCCAGCTCGATCGTTCGGTCGCCCTGGTTGCGGATGGCGTCGAGCTTCTTCTGCAGGTTGTCGCGTGTCGCTGCGGCCGTCTCTTCGTTGACGATGAGCAGCATCATGTCCTCGCTGAGAAGCTTGCAGCTCATGCCGATGTTGATGGCCGTCTCCTGACGATCGCCCGTCAGCACCCAGACCTTGATGTTGGCCTGCTGCAGCGTGTGGATCGTCTCGGGGACTCCATCCTGCAGGCGATCCTCGATAGCGGTCGCCCCCAGGAGGTAAAAGTCCCGCTCGATGATCTCGGCGGCCTTGTCGAGCTCTTCTGCGCGGTTACCGCCGACGCTCATAGCAGCAGCCTCGTAAACCTTCTTCCACTCTTGGAACTCCTGCTCCGGAACCTCGCGCACGGCGAGACACAGCGTCCGGAGACCCTCAGAGGCGTACTCCTCGAGGTGGCGCAGGGTCTCCTCGACATGCGGGTTGTTCTCGCCCAGGCGCTCCAGGATGACCGTGTCGGCACCCTTGCAGTAGACACGGATCTTGCCATCGGGGCATCGGTAGATGGTTGACATGCGCTTCCTTGTCGAGTTGAATTCGCAGACGGCAAGGAGTTCATACTCGCGCACATCGTGGCCGTCAACCTCGATGAACACGGCGCGGGGCTTGCGGTCGGTGAACTTGTACTTGAGATCGGCTGCGCCTTCAACAAGGGCGCCCTCGTCGGGAGATGCTGCCTGGTACTTGATCTTTCCGTTCTTCTCGTCGCTCCGCTCGGGGATGACGGTGTGGCAGATGGCGAGCAGGGTGAGGAAGTGGTCGATGGTCTGCGCGCTCTCGTGTTTCTTGCGGTTTTCCTCCAGTCGCCTAAAGTTGTGGATGCCGATCTCGACGCCGTCCTGAATGGTGGCGACGCGATCCTCGGGGACCTCGTCCGCGTACTGGATGCCGGCGATGGTTGCCTGCTTGAACTCCATCATGTTACAGGTCAGGGTGCCAGTCTTGTCGGAGAAGACGAACTCAACCATGCCCAGCTCCTCCACCAAGCTAGATGTGCGACAGTTGGCAGGTGTATCCGTCTTGTCGTGGTAGATGTCAAGGTCATCATTGATCAGAGTGCCGTGCCAGTACTTGACGAGCTCGACGGTGACGAAGAGCGAGATGGGGACCAGCGAGGAGAACAAGACCCAGTACGTGACCATGTCCCTAGCAATGGTATCCGCAACCCTGCCGGCAGTGTTGATGCTGGACAGCTCCAGGTATGAGAGGGCATCGCCTTCAACACGACGAATGACGAGGTCGCCAACCGTACTGATGATGGAGAGAACGAGAAGTATACCCACGAGGAGCAGCACAAGGGTGTTGAGCTTCTTCTCGACCTTGGTGCGCTTAATGGGCGCGGCGGTGGCGTTACGCATCAGCTTCGTCTCGTGGCCGGTGAAGACAACAACGCCGTGGATCCAGCCTGTGTTGCGGAGTGTGGCTCCACGGAGGAGCAGCTGCTCGGGGTTCACAGGCAGCTCCTTCTCGCCGCCACCAGTCTGCATCGTCAGGGTGGCCTCGTAGGTGTACAGGCTGCTGTTGGGCTGCTCCGACTTGATCTTGCCGCCAAATCTGCTCAGCTCGCTCGAGCTGACCATGGGGCAGGTTTCCGGGAGGGCCTGCTTGATCTTCAAGTTCGTCTCGCCGTCCAGGTTCGCTGTCTCGATATAACATAGACCCTCGGGCTCGGAACTTGCCAGGAGGACCAGATCCGTCGGGAAAGGCTCCTCTGATTCGACGCGGACAATGTCGCCGACGGCAACGTTGATCCATTTAGTATCTTGGAAACTTGAGCCGCGGAGGACTCTCGCTTTGGAGGTGTTCAGCGCATTATCGGCCTGCTTACGGCGGTGGTCCTCTATCAGCTCCTTGCCCGCCGAGACCATCAGCACCATGACCAGGGGGATGATGGTGGTGTACTGATTCGTCGGTGACAACCCGGGGATCTGCTGGAGTGCGGCGGTGAACAGGAAGAAGACGTTGGCGATCTTGGAGAACTGCTCAATAAGGAATTTCGGTAGGAACGTGGCGAAGTTGTACTTTGCCGTCGAGACATGGTTGTCGACATATTTGTTGGCCGCGTTGGCGGGAGGGTTGTTGAGATGGATGATCCTGGGTCCCAGGGTCGAGGGGTCGGGCTTGCTGCGGCCGAAACCGAACTTGAAGTTGCCAAGATCGAACTTCTTGCCGTCCTTGGGCTGTTCCGAGCTCGCCGTATCTGTTCTTCCGCGCCCACCTCCGCCGCCGCCGCCGCCAGGCTCCGTGAGCGGCAGGTCCATCTCCGAGTAGCCCTGGCCCATGCCCAGTCTGTTCTTGAGCTTGCCGAAGAAGCCGCCGCCGAGGCTGAGGACACTATTCCGATTCCTGGCATTGTTTCTTGCATCAGCGGCAGAAGAGTCGGGGCCGCCAGGGCCGCCGCGGTAATATGATTCGGAGTCGGCGGGATAGTCGTCAAAGTCGTCGGCATATCGCTGGTAGTTGCCCAGGTCGGAGGTCTGGCTGTACTGACGATTCGAGGTCAGGTAAGGGCCTTGGTCGCCGGCTCGAGAAGGACCTCCTGGCAGCGGTCGGGTGGCGCGTGATTGTGATGCGCCGACAAAGTCGTCGTATGAGGTGGATGTCCGGCCGGCGCCCGGGGGCGATTGTTGGTCGAGGGTATAGGTGCGCATCAATTCATCATCGTTGAGGGTGGACCGCTGGCCGCCAGAGTAGACGGGCTGGTCATTGTCGAGGTCGAGAAGCAGGTCATTACTGGGAGGCCCGTGGGAACCCCCCGTCGGTCGTCCAGCCATGCCAGAAGGCTGGAGGATATGGGTGAAGGTGGGTTAGTGTGCTGGTGTTTGAGAGGGCGACATCCGGAAGCGATGGGGACGGCCGGGGGTGGTGAGGTCGGAGGTCGTCGCGAGCGATGGTGGTCGGCAATGGGGTCGAGAGAGACGTCAGCTGGGAGTGTTGTAGGTCAGACGAGGTGCGTCCGAAGATGGATGGATGCGCGAAAGGATCAGTGCTGTGCTGACTGAGGATGGTCTGTGTCGTGTCCCGTCGTGTCGGGCGGGATGGGAACGGTATCCGAGAGTTGCTGTCGTCGCAAGCAAGCAAGCACAGCCTCCTTTTTTCTTTGGGTGCAGTGTGGATTCGTAGGCTGTCGTGGCTTCAAACCCAGGGTCGTCGTACGTCAGCCGCTTGAGGCGAAGGTGGCCCCCAATTCAAAGGTGTGTCGGCTGTGGCAGCGGGTGCTGGTGATGCACTGGCAGTCTGCGGATTGACTTGATGTGGTTTGCAGGTAGCTAAGTGCCTGCTACAATGAGATCAATGCCTGGGCTTGTTCGAGTCGGGTTGCGATGTTTCGGTCGTGCTTTCCTGCCCCCCAAACACGAGAGAAACAGGCTGCTGGCGAGCGGGACTGGAGGACCTCCCTCAGCTTGGATGGACCCGAGCCTCGCGTTGCAGGCCACTGCCACTGGCGCGGACGGGTACGGGGAACGTTGGACTCCCCACCACCGCGCTGAATGTTCCCGGCGCTGGTGCGCTGGGCAGGCAGGTACAGGCTACAATGGCCAGTAAGGAAAGGGGGCTGGGGCATGTTGCTATTCGTGTCTGCACTGCACGACCCCTGCAAGATTTCAAAGGAGGTGTTGTTAGTACGTTAATGGTGTTTACGTGTGACGTGCTAACAAAGATACTACTCCCGCAACATAGCAGCCTCCCCTTTACTTCGGCCCTTGCCCGTTTCATCTCCGTCCTCGATGGTCCAGGGGATGCACGCAAGCCACATCACCTGGGTCCACCTGTCAAGGCTGACCGGGTCTTCATCCCGTCGGACAAGATGCGACGGAAAACTTGCAAGCTCGTATCCCAGCCACACACCGAGCCGAATTCGCAAGCTTTAGCAAGGCATCCACGTTGCAGATGAGAGCACCTGGCGAATGTAGTGCATTGCAACGGTAGCCTGACGTCGTTCGTTTAGTCAGTCAGCACCAGGAGATCTGCCGATATATCCGGACTTCAAATGCGAGGTCACCACCGCTGCAGGGATGAGATGCCTCCACGGGGCTGGGTATCGAGCTGTCAGAGGTTGCATTCCGGCATTGGCCTACGACATTGTGCGCCAGCCTGACCAGCCACTCCCTTTCAGTTGCCCTGGCGGCCAAGCCCATTGGGGTAGCGGTGTTGTTAAGACAACCCCGGCGCCGAGAGTCGACTTCCCCATTCCAGTCTCTTGCTGATGGCAGCTTGGACAGAGTCACGCCATGCGAGAGAACCACGGCAATGGGTCGCCGCCCGCAAGTGCGAGTAGATGTTACCCCGTTAGAGGTTACCCTGTCTCGGGTTAACGTCTTGGCCTGTGTGATTCATCCGTCAAGTGCCAATGGCTTGGACTGCGCCTTCAGCTCTGGCAACATCACCAGTCGCTTCTGTATCTGCTAGGCAGGGGCCCGTCAGAATGGGCCAAGCTGCTCTCAGGATATGAAGCTGACCGAGGTTCTGAGCTGACAGCCCAAGGGTTGATGATGATTTCCGACTCGTACTGTTTTGGCGAGCAAATATCTTGTCCCTTCCCTTTCTAATCTTTGCCTTTCGAAGCCAGATTACCATATGGCCTCGATAGGTAGCCAGAACGAGCCAAGCCATTCAAAGACAAGTACACGCCCTGAGCGCCCTCCCACGATCTACTACGCCCTTCCAATGGCACTTGTCGTGTCAATTGAGTGACAGGAAGGCGTGTTGGACATAAAAGGGCGCCGCTTGTCGATTTCGCCTTTCCATTTCCAAAGGGGCGTCGAAACTGACTATCCCGCCATGACCTCCTGACAGGAGACACACCACCACGCCCTGCTCCCAAGTCCACAGACACAAACTCCCACCCTACCATGGCCTCGGGAACCCTGAACTACCCCAGATGTCTCCGGCCCGTGTCAACCACCCCAACAGACCACACCGGGCCGTCCTCCCCCTGATCTTCGGACGCGGGGTGCGGAGCTGATCCCCAGACACCCCCCTCCTCCCCTGATCATCCATCACATCGGAAGGGGTCTCCGAGCGGCGTCCAGACAAATTTTCCAGACCAGCCGGACGAGCATCCCGTCCCTTGGGATATGCTAGTGTTTTAGCGGCTGCCCCTGGCGGCATGTCACCGGACGGACGAACTCGGAGCGCCCGAACTCACTCACACCCTGGGTTGAACCCCCCACCACCAAGCCGCTTATCGCTTATCGCCGTCCGAAATCGCGGGGCAGCCCTCGAAAAGTTTCACCCCGCCATCACCACCCTGCCAACGACCTCACAGAGCATTGAACGCAGGAGTCCAGCCCAATTGACCCGTAAGCCCGACTTCTCATCCCATCCGTACCATCCCTTCCTGACATGCCATCCCAGAACCACACAATGAAGGACCAGTACCTCATCCCCGCCGGCTATGATGCGTAGGCCCCCCCTAGCCCCTCCCTCACCTCTCACTCCTCTGACACCACCATCAGGCACGTCCATCTCCGCGATGGCAACGTCGCCAAGGTCGTGACGCCGACGATCCGCTCCGGCGGCTGCGACAGCGTCATGTGCATGCCCAACCTCGTCCCGCCCATCACCACCGTCGCCGCGGCCCTGGCCTACCGCGAGCGTCTCCAGGCCATCGACCCCAGCATCGAGTACCTCGTGACCCTTTTCCTGGATGAGTCCATCACGCCCGATGTGATCCGGGAGGCCAAGAAGGCCGGCGTCACGGGCGTCAAGTCCTACCCCAAGGGCACGACGACTAACTCGGCCGGCGGCGTCATCTCCTACGACCCCTTCTTCCCAACCTTTGCCGCCATGGAGGAGGTGAGCCTGCTCTCTCTGCTTCTGTTGCAGGCCCGTAGTCTAATTTCCCCAGGTCGACATGGTCCTCAACATCCACGGCGAAGTCCCCTCGGACCCGTCCAAGGACGTCAGCGTCCTCAACGCCGAGAGCAAGTTCCTCCCCACGCTGCTCGACATCCACAAGCGCTTCCCTCGTCTGCGCATCGTCCTCGAGCACGTCACAACAGCCGACGCCGTCGCAGCCGTCCGCGCATGCGGCCCCACGGTGGCAGGCACCATCACGGCGCACCACCTGAGCCTCGTCATCGACAACGCCGTCAGCGACGTCTTCTGCTTCTGCAAGCCCGTGGCCAAGTCGCCCGAGGACCGCAGGGCCCTCCTTCAGGCCCTGGTGTCCAGCGGGGGCAAGTTCTTCCTCGGCACGGACAGCGCGCGTGAGTTTCTCTTTCCCTCAGACGTATCGGGAGATGATGTTAATGGCCTGCAGCCCACGACATCAGCGCCAAGAAGGGCAAGGGTGCCACGGCGGCGGGTGTGTTCACCCAGCCTTTTGCGTGCCAGTACATCCTCACGGCGCTGGAGGAGGGCATCGAGCGGGGCGATATCAAGGACGAGGAGGTCACCGAGGAGCTGCTCCGCGGATTCCTGTCTGAATGGGGCCGCACCTTCTACAAGATCGAGCAGAGCAAGGCCAAGATCCTGCTCAAGCGGGGTGAGCAGGTGATTCCCGAGGCAACCAAGGGGCTGGGCATTGAGATTGTCAACTACCGCGCGGGCAGGCAGACGTGGAGCCTGGAGTGGCAGTCGTAGGTGTTTGGAAATAAAGGGATGAGGTTTGCAAGTGATGCCGGACGTGTCTTGACTTCATCAAGGCTCGGCGTTCTAATCCCGGGGTGGGCTTGATATGCAAACTCGAGATCAAGGCCTGGAACCAGTCTCCAACTTGGGAGTTGAGCCGAGCTGGAGAGCAGTGAAGTTTGAGCGAGCGCTAACGACGCCACCGAGCAGATCTCCCCGCACTGCATTAGGGTGGGACGACATCGACAGCCCATCCCTTGCAGAAAAATTCGGAGACTCCCAACTAGCAAGTTCGGCAAAACAAAATAATTAACGCGGTTGAAAGCGTCGTACGCCCTTGAGCCGAGGTAGCCGTCATGTCCCCATCCGCAATATCCATCGCCAAGTTTAGTGCGCGTGCAATGTCACGTTCCAGACCTTGTGTGGAGTCCGGGGTTCATTCCTTTTCTCCGCAGGCGGCGTGGCGTGTTTCTAGAAGCTTTTCCGAGGGTCGGGGAAGAAAAAAGGGGGGGAAAAATTCATACAGCGCGAGACGCCACGGAATTCGTCGGCAGCCTGGAGGAGAAGGACTTTTCTCTTATCAACTGCATTCTCGTCGTCTGATGTCGGGCTGGATCATCAGATGGCTGAACCTCCAACCCTCCATCAAACATGTCCAAGCTTCACCGAGCACACCCCGATGGCAACGGAAAGGGTCTCCGACGTCCAGATCACCCCTTACATCCCCCCATTAGTCGTATCAGTGTGTGTACCAGGTGCTATCAGTGGAGAGAAAGAGGGTCACCGCGATGTTCACGGACACTGACCGACGGGGACAGAGATAACCTTGCAGCTCCTTGGCCTTCCTCGACCGGGGGAAGCTCCCATCTCCCCAGTGATATCCTCTTCCAAAGGATCTCACCCGCATACCATCGGTCCAGTCTTGGCCCCAGCTGCCCCCGCCAAGATAAGCCATCGGGGGCTGTGCATCTCCCGCATCGGGAGGGTGTCAATTTTTTTTCCTCTTTCGCGTGTGAAAAGGTCAGCATCCATCGTTGGAGCTTGACACCACGACCACCGTTGGTGCACGCCGAGCTTCCTGTCCCAGCCTAGCGGACGGCCCTGCGCGCAGGACCAGGGGACACCCCCGGGGGACCACCAACGGGAGACACTCAGTGGTTCGCGCCGGGGGACGAAGACCAGGGCTCGGAACGTCACCCCGCAGCCGCTAGGCCCTGCTCGGTGGCCGTGCCGGCACTTCTGCGGCCTCACGCGGCACAGGGGGGGTGGGCTGCGGGCAAGGAGGATAAGCTTCTCCAAGACCGCCACCACGCTGACCTGCCGGCTTGGTACCAAGGGCGCACCCCCCTCCCCCTAGCAGGAGGAAGATCTTGCCCGGAAGCTTAGCCCGGGGTATAACGGAGCGTCATGTACGAGTAAGTAAGTATCGTCGGGCGTAGGAGCGACATGCAGCAAAGTGTGTGGGCACGTTTGTGTCCCCGTGCGACGAGGAGAGAGAGCTCAGTTGATAAGCCGAGGCCCCCCCCTCGCCGTTAAACAAAGTGACACTCCCCTCCCAAGCCCACACGCCATCTGCGCCTCCTTCTCGAGAAATCTCGACAGCTGGTCGAAGACGCCCGCCCGTCGCACCGACATACATCACCTCTGCCTCCCACCACAGCCAATATGATGGAGAAGCACGGCTCCGACAGCCCCCCGGCCCCCGATGTCGAGCACAAGGCCATGGGCGAGACGGCCCACGACGTCAACTTCCGGAACCTGACCGACGGGACACCCGACCTCGTTCACCAGCATGACCAGCTCCAGCGCGGTCTGAAGAGCAGACATATTCAGTTCCTCGCTCTGGGAGGCGCGTGAGTGACGACACAAACCTTGCTTCTCTCCGCCCGCTGACACCTCCCAGCATCGGCACCGGTCTCTTCGTCGGCTCCGGCGCGATCCTCTCTCTCGTCGGCCCCGCGCCGCTCTTCATGGGCTACCTGTCCATGATGGCCGTCGTCTGGTGCATCATGAACAACCTAGCCGAGATGGTCGTCCTGCTCCCACTCAAGGGCATCTCGATCCCCTACCTCGTCGAGAGGTGAGCTCCTTTCCCCCAAAAACAAAAGCCCAGCATCTGACCTCAACAGATTCGTCGAGCCCAGTCTCGGCTTCGCAGCAGGATGGAACTACTGGTACGCCTACGCCATGCTCGTCGGCGCCGAGGCCTCAGCCGGCGCGATCCTTCTCGACTACTGGAACACCCCCGTGCCCCCCGCCGTCTGGATCACGATCATCCTCCTCGTCACCCTGGCCCTCAACATCTTCGCGGTCGCGATTTTCGGCGAGGCAGAGTTCTGGTTCGCCAGTATCAAGCTCATCACCATCATGGGCCTCATCCTGACCGCCCTCGTCATCATGCTCGGTGGCGCGCCCAACGGCGAGCGCATCGGGTTCCGCTACTGGAAGAACCCCGGTGCCATCAACCCCTACCTCGTCGATGGCGATACCGGCCGCTTCCTCGCCTACTGGACGGCCTTCTCCCGCGCCGGCTTCGCCTTCATCACCTCCCCCGAGCTCATCGCCCTCGCCGCCGGCGAGACCGTCGCCCCGCGCCGCAACATCCCCAAGGCCGCGAGCCGCTTCGTCTGGCGTCTGGCCGTCTTCTACGGCCTCGGCTCCCTCATGATCGGCGTCATCACCCCCTCTTCCGACCCCAACCTCCTCAACCCGAGCTCCAACGCCAACGCTTCCCCCTGGGTCATTGGCATTCAGAACGCCGGCATCCCGGTGCTGAACCACATCATCAACGCCGCCATCCTCACCTCCGCCTGGTCCGCCGGCAACGCCTTCCTCTACTCGGGCAGCCGCGTCATGTACAGTCTCGCGCTCAGCGGCCAGGCCCCCGCCATCTGCGCAAAGACCACAAAGTCAGGCGTCCCCTACGTTGCCGTCCTCGCCACCTGGTCCGTCGGTCTCCTCGCCTACCTCAACGTCAACAACAACAGCGCAAAGGTCTTCACCTGGTTCATGAACCTCTGCACAATCAGCGGCTACATCGCCTGGATCGTCGTCATGATCACCTACCTGCGCTTCCGCAAGGCCATGAACTTCCGCGGCCTTATGCATACCCTTCCCTACAAGACTCGCCTGCAGCCCTACGCGACATACTTCTTCCTCGTCGTCCTCGTCGTCCTCACCCTCACGAATGCTTTCCAGCTGTTCTTCCCCGGAAACTGGGATGTCCAGAGCTTCCTGGCCGCCTATATCACCCTGCCCATCTTCCTCGTCCTGTACCTTGGTCACAAGCTCTGGTTCCGCACGCCCCTTGTGCGCAAGTCTGAGGATGTCGATGTCACCACCGGTGTCAAGGAGATGGACGAGCTGGCCGCCCTGGACCAGGCCCCTATCCCGAAGAACTGGCTGCAGAGGGTGTGGTTCTGGATTGCCTAGGGGGCAGTAGGACAGATGGGAAATGGAAGAGCAGTTACCGAGACTGCAATCGGCACTATTGACGGCTTGAAAGCATCTTAGCATTGTACGCGGGCACCCACACCACGTGTACCTAGACATGGCAGAATTGGATCAGCTGTTCGAAGAAAGTTACAGGATACTGTCGTGAGCTACTTCGGGATGAGAGGAATGAACTGCATGATGCTCGTATGCTACGTCACATAGGTACTCCAAATCCATGATTTTGAAAGGAATCGTTCGGCCTCCGAGTCGCGAGGACGTAGGGGCCCAAGAAAAGTAGACCCCCAAATGCACCCCCTTCGCGGCATGAAGTCATGCTCGCATCCCAACTCCGAGTCCGCGGTCGCATCTTCCACCTTACACACCTGCTCCCACCGCAAGACATCCACGCCCCTCCCCCGCGAACCCGACTCCATCCTCCATCCCCGAAAATGGTCTGCACAAAATGCCAAAAGCTCGGCCGCGGCAACACATCCCTCGCCACCCCCTCGGTGAAGAAGAAGTCCGAAATCTACCACGGCTCGCCCGCCTCCGGCAGCGGCATCGCCAGGGGAAGCGGCTCGTCCACGGGCGCGACCAAATCAGCGACCCTCGGACAGACGGGCATCGGGAAGAGCAAGCTCCTGTCCAAGGCGGCCAAGAACCCGTACGCCGCGTACGCGAGCTCGTGCGGCAAGTGCAAGAAGAGCGTCGCGCAGGGCCACGCCTTTTGCCACGCGTGCGCGTACAGGGATAATGTGTGCGCGTGCTGCGGGAAGAAGGACAAGAAGGCCAAGGGCGCGTCGGTCGTTGAGGGGCAGAAGTTTTCGATGAAGTGAGGGCGAGGGATGGGATAGGAAGACACAACAACCAGGCATGGCGCAGCAGGCCAGCGTTGCGACGATCGCATTGCCGGAGCGCAGGAACATGCGCCCGCGAAGAGGAGGCAGGGCCATCATTTCACAGGCTGTCTCTCGTCTCGCGCGAGCAGGAAGACATACCAAGGCAAGCCGAGGGCAAGGAATGGCGAGCTGTCGAGGATAGCAGGCTGTGAGCCCAAGAAACGACCTGAAGACCTTCCCTCGAGAGGCCCAGGCCAGCTCAAAGCAGGTCGCGAATAGCCATCGCAGATAAGCCTCGCCACCACCAGGCACAGACATCACAAGATACCCATAGCCGCGTCCATCCAAACGTAAATTCATCATTCATCAAGTTCCCCTACAGATTCGACCCAAACTTCTCCGCCAACCAGTCCCTCACAATCCCATTAACCTTCTCCGGCGCCTCCCACAGCGCCCAGTGCGACGCCTCGACCGTCTTGCTCGTCAGATCCACAAAGTTGTCCCCCATGCCCGCAGCCATCGACGGCGGCAGCGCAATATCCCTCGACGCCTGCACAAACAGCGACGGCACCTGCACCTTTGTGCCCACCAGCTCCCTCTCCTCCTCGAACGTCTGCTTGCGCATGCGGTACCACCTCAGCGGCCCGACGACACCACTTCCCTCCTCCGAGTATACGCGCACGTACTCGGCCAGCTCCTCCTCGCTCACGAGCGGTGACTTGCCACCCAGGCGCTTGAGGCGCTCGAAATCGTATCCCTTCTCGGCAGAGAACGCCGGCTCGCGCGTATCCTCGGTACGGGCGCCGAAGATGGCGAGGAGGAACCTCCGAATGTCGTCGGGCGTCTTGATGTGTTCCTCAACCTCGCCCCGGATGAACTGCAGCTGGTACGCGAAGCTAGGCAGTCGGCCCGACTTGACGAGAACCTCGAGGTCGAAGTACGCCGGCGCAGGGGCCCAGTATGGCGTGCAGACGCTGAAGACGCCGAGGAGCAGCTTCGGGTGCCAGAGGGCGATGCGCCAGACGAGGGCACCGCCCCAGTCGTGGCCGCCGAGGACGATGCGGGTGTCGGCCGACCAGACGGCGGCGGTCAGGGCAGCGATATCGTCGGACATGGACTTGAGGGACCAGGCGGCGTCGTCTGCATCGGGGGTGGAAGTGCCTCCGTAGCCCAGCATGTTTGGGGCAATGACCTCGTAGCCGAGGGACAGGAGGAAGGGGATCTGGTAGCGCCAGCCAAAGGCCATGTCGGGGAAGCCGTGGACAAGGACGACGTGCCCCTTGGGCGTGCCTTCGGGCTTGGCGTGGAGGTAGGTGTAGGTCCGGCCATTGACCTGGGCCTCCTTGCGCTCGACGCGCGGGTCGTTGGGGGCGAGCTTGTCGACAGTCATGGTGGTGGGATGTTGGAGGGGTTGTAGAAACTGGAGTGGGAGCTGTTGGAGTTGAGATGAGGGGCAGCTCAGGTACTTGTATAAGTGCTCCTCCAACAGCCTCGGTCCACGCCCCGTTGTTGGCTGTCGTCAATGGAGACCCCGACGTACGTCCATGAAATATCGGTCAACCAAGTCTCGCCGCCTTCCGAGGCATGAGGTAATGACGATGGGGCTGCGGCGATGGCAAACATCTCCATCAAGAACATGCATCTTCCTGACTCGAACAGGCACAATTGGAACGCTAAAGCGGGGAGTGCTCCCACTCTGCAGCGGTGACGGACACGACACCAGACTGAATGGGCGTCGTCGGCCGAGGCCGCGTCCGAAGATAGAAATGGTCTTTGGCCGATGGGCTCCATCCACGTCACTCGTGCAGCGTGCCGTTGTTCCTGTGGCGGAGCCCAACCGGCGCGCCAACAAAAATCGGGAGGATCCATAGTCCTCGTAGATCATCGAGATGCCGAGGCACAAATCGGACGAGGCGGGTCCTGTGGCCCCTTTCATGGGAAATTCGTACAATCGTTATAAATGCACGAGCTGGCTATAACTGAGTGATTAATCATACAACGCGGAACGTCAGCTCTCTCACGATACATCCTCCGATGCGGGTCAAACACACCGCTCGCTCGCGCGAACATGAGCGCCGTGGAAACCGCCATGAGAATCCGTCTCTTGAAGACACCCAGCGCCTTGCTCCGCATAACGCCTAGACTACTACGTGAACGCTTCGTCCTCGGTCGAGGAAGACTGGAAAGAAGAACGCAGGCCGCGGCCAACTAGCAAGCAGCATTAGTACATTACCATGTCCTCCTCGTTGTCGACGACAACGTCTCCCTGCTCCTCGGGCTGCTCCTTTTCAGTAACAGCGGGCGGCGCGGCCTTGTCGCTGTGCTCCGGGGAGCCATTAGCAGCTTCGGCGGCCTCGGCGGGTGCCGCCTGCGCCTGCTCCTGCGCCGGCGGCTCGGGCTCGGGCGCTGGCTCGGGACCCGGGGGGGGCGGCGCTGAACTTTCAGCCTCTGACCGGCGAGGCAGCCGTTCGCCTCGGGGGCTGCTCGCCCGTCTGCGTCCGTGACTGTGATCGCGGTCGCGGTTGGGGTGCTGTCCATGCTCGTCTCTCCGGCGCGCGTGTTGTGCAACTTCCCTTGCTGCCGTTGCTTTCGCTTCGGCGATCTGGTCGTCGAGGATGTCTTCTTGGGCGGCCGTAAGCTTCCACGGCTTGTAGTACTGCAGTCTCGTCAGCAGCAGATCCTAGAAGAGAACCAGACGCTAGACGTACGATTCGAGGCTCGGCTTTCGTGTAGAGAGAATGAGCCCTTGCAATGAGGTTGGCATGTCGTGTCTTCATCTGTTCTGGTGTCAGCAATCTGACCTCCTCGAAGACAATGGCGCCGTCGCAACGCACCACTTTCTCGTCAAAGTCGATCTGGTCGTGCCGCCGCTCTCTGTTTAACCTGGCTAATCTCTCAGCCAGGCGTTTGTCATCTTCGACCTTCTGCTTCTGGGCCTTCTCTTGTTGGCGCTGCTCAATCTCCCGTCGCTTCTTCTGCTGTGTCGTCGACGTCTTCTGGCTCAGGGTGTTCAGGAGACCGCCGAACAGTCGTTTGCCGCGTTTCTTCTCCTCCTCCTTGGATACCGCCGGCCGCTTGGTCTCGTGGTGGTCGTCTGCGATCGATGCGCGCCGCTCGGGGTGGGTCGGGCTGTGATCTTCGCGCTTCGGCGACTGTGTTCCTTCCACTCTAGCTCTCTTCTTGGTGTCCTCTTCGGCTTCGGGGGAGTTTGAGGCTCTGCGCTTGATGCCAGCATGCTCTTCTGGTAGAGTTGCGTCTAGGTCCTTGATAGGAACAGCACTGTGCAACGTCAGCTTGAGGGTCGACGATACTTTGGAGGCCATGCGTACACTTCGGTCCCCTCCATCATGAGCAGCACAGGACCAAAGCTGGTCGTCGACTGTCGTGGCCCGAAGAGCGAGGGTTTGTGATGCGCAAGGCTGAAGCTAAAGCTAGGTGGGTAGTAAGCAAAGTTCCGCGAATTCAACCTCGAAGCTCCCGCGGTCGCGATGCGCTAGAGGTACATGCCGCCGCCCCACTTTAGGCGCTGCACTCACCAAAGGTGGTGCTCCCCGAGAATGGCAACCTTCTGGAAGCTCCATGGCAAACTTGAGGCAAGCAGCTCCTCTGAAACTGGCACGGGGTTTATCTTTCGCAGTACCTAGAACATCAATTTCTTATGCATATCGAGTTTGCTCCTTTAGCTGGCCAAAAACGTGATCATACGCCTTTTCCAGGTATGTTGTCTAATAGTTGCCTGACGTCTCGATCGCCAACATCTCCCTGTCCTGCACCAGCATTAAGAGGCCGCATCCCGAGGATAACCAACTATGGGCGATCCCAGATATTTTTCAACCAGTAATATATAGCAAGGCGTCTGGTACAAGTCGTTGAGTGTACTACCAATGCTCGTGGTCCTACTACATGAGCCCGACTTCAATCTTGATTGCGTCAGTGACGATTCAAGTGTTCCTTCCTATTATGCTGTCAGAAGGGGAAGAATGCATTAGTGGAAGTCCCTAAACATGGATTTCATAATGCCTTGGGCCTCCCTGGTCCAAAACTTGGAGTAGTTACCACCTCCTCGGCAAGTAGGTCCCATTTGCAGTGCCATAATGTGGCCCTGAACCGTCCATTTGAACTTGTCAGCATCTACTCAAGTCACGTATGAACAGTTCATTCAGCCCATGACTTGAACTTATAAGAGCGATAAACATATGGCGCCTCCTCTCATTGGGACCACCGTTGATATGCTCCTCCGGATAATGTAGCCCCAGCGGCAGACGGGATCGAGCTTGTGCAAGCCTCAGATGAGCTTCCTAGGACACTCAGCATTGACTCAATAACGTCACGCTCATACGTTGAGATACATCCCCTTCACGAATAATTTACAGCTATTAAGTAGTCTTACCCTGCAGACGAAGATACAGCCTTGTTCATCCCAATGACAAATAGCAGCTCGCCTCCTCTACGCGCCATGTCGTCGATCGCCCGAGGTTCAAATTTATGGGTCCAACAAGCTCCCTGACCAATCAAAGAAGCCCGAAGCGTCGAGAAGAAAGTGGCAAGGCTGAGCAATGAATCTTGCTCCTCCTGCACATCAACCCTCGCCGCGCCCTTATATCGCACCCTACCCCCCGAGAAACCTTGCGCAAAAGCGACCGAACCCGTCGCAACCTCCAGACGAACCCCAAATACACCCACATCCTCCTCATCACCGCCTCCGACAGCCACAATGTCCCGCCATCATCCGTACGTCTCCCTCCCCACCACTCCCCCAAACGCCTACTAACTTCCTCTCCCCCAGCGACCTCGTAATGTGCCGCAAGCAATCCGGCATCTCCATCGGCCGCCTCTGCGACAAGTGCGACGGCAAGTGCCCCGTCTGCGACTCCTACGTCCGCCCCACGACCCTCGTCCGCATCTGCGACGAGTGCTCCTTCGGCAACTACCAGAACAAGTGCGTCGTCTGCGGCGGCGAGGGCATCTCCGACGCCTTTTACTGCTTCGAATGCACGCGCCTCGAGAAGGATCGCGACGGGTGTCCCAAGATCATCAACCTGGGATCCTCGCGGACGGATCTGTTTTACCAGAAGAAGACGAATCGGACGGCGAATTACTAGTCTCGGCTTGGCTCGGGACTGGGCCGTGGAGGAAGGGGAAGCAAGACTGGTGCTGGCGATGCTCTAGGGAGGGCAGAGAGGGCGGTCAAAATACCACAGAGGCGAGAAGCCTACGATATCGGAGTTCTGGCGTTTGGGGGCATGGAAGGGCATGATTGGAAATCAGACAGGCGCACGCTCACGCAGCTATGCCGGTATTCATCCAAGATATCACGGAGAATCTGTGACAGACAGATCAACAACATCATCTGCAACACATCACATGCAACATCGTCCCTGATGAGAAGTGCCAAAACGTGTAATATCATTACTTCATGGATGCCAACCAAGCCCATGAAACCGACTCCTACCCAATAACACCAAGAAGCTATGGTACACTATCTTCCCTCCGCTTCGCTGCCCTCATATATAACTAACTTTGGTCGCCATCCCCGCCGTCGCCATCACCTTGTTGTACCCATTACCCAGCAGCCGCTGCAGCCTCTCGCGGATACTCTTCTTGCCCAGCGTCAGCAGCAGGCCGACGATGAAGGCGACCAGCCGCATCAGCAGCATGGGGTTGGACCGGAATGATGCGCCCAGCTGCTCGACCAGCTTCGCCACGGAGCTGACCATCATGCTCGCGCGCTGGCTGAGCGTCAGCGCCTGGCTGGGCTTGCCCTTTGGCTTCGCCCGTGAGGACTTGGGAGTTGAGGGCCCCGAGGCGCTTGACGGCGCCCTGGTGCGTTTGGCGGCGCCGCCTCGGCTCGACCCAGCTGCGCTCGGTGTGTTTTCGATACCGTAGTCGATCTCGCTGCCCTCTCGCCGTGCTCTGTCCTCCTCGAGCCGTCGCCTCTCATGCTCTTCGTTCTCGGCCCGAAGGCGACGGGCCTCTTCGAGGTCACGCCGCAGACGCTCTTCGTCCTGTTGCCGCGCCTCCGCCTCGATCCGCTCGGCCTCCTGCTGCTCTTCTTGCAGGCTTTCCAGGGCCTGCAAGAAGGCATCTCTTCGCTCCTCATCCAGCACGGAGCTGACGCTGATGAACTCCCGGGCATAGTCCCACTCATTGTTGCGGATGAGCACATGCAGGGTGTAGAGCTCGAGTATTTTGACCCGCGCGTTCAGGTCTCGCGGGGTATCTGTGCCTCCTGTCCTCTTGGCTGGCGATCTGTGGCGGGAGCTGAAGCGTGATGACGGGTTGGGCGAGTCCATGAAGCGATTTGTGAGGTCAAAGTTGGGCGAGTTCGAGGATGCAAGGAAGGTCTCTAGCCTCTTCTGGTTGAGGGATTGCGTCCTGGCGTGGGCGAGCAGGAGGGTCGCACTACAAAGTCGGTCAGCGATTGTCAACAAAGCCGCAGCCGAGGCAGTTACTCACAGGTTGATCACGACGTCCGAGTCGACGTCCCCCTCGACGCCGTGATATCCATCACGGACGACCTCCTCCCAGACGTCACCGTCGCGGACCTTGTTGCATAGCGCCCTCCATTCCTGGCCACCAAAGGCGTCCTTGCCCTCGTCTGGATCCAGCTCGAGGATGGCGTTGAGGATCGTCAGGTACAGCGTCCAGACCTTGATCCGCGTAGAGCGCGAGGCCCTGGCTATCGGCGCAGGCTCGGCGGCATCCCCCGGCGGCGGCTCGATCACCGGCAGTATAGTCGACAATGCCTCGGGCAGGCGGCGAGTAAGAAACAGCGTCGATGCCTGCTTGTACGTCTTCGAGATCTGCGACGACTGCCTGGCGGAAGGCAGGGACGATATAGAGCCGGAGAGCATGTGCGAGGGAAAGGCTTCGGCGGCGGAGGCGGTGGTCGGGCTCAGAGTCGCGGTGTAGGAGCTGGGGCGCGACATTGTGGCGGAGAAGGGGGGGTGGAGGGGACGATTCAGATTCTCCAGGACAGGCCGGCGGGCATTAATGAACGAGCGTCGGGCGAGGAATGGACTGCTCGCGGGAGACGGTTCAGGATTAACCGGGGGGAACGTATTATGTGCCTGGGCTGGCGGGGGCCAGATCCATCGTCGAGGCACGCGTGGTGGTCATGGGCTTGTGGAGTGGCCGGTGCCGACATGTGAGGTTGGGGAATTCGGGCCAGAGAAGGGCAACATTCCGCGGGCTGGACAGGCGGTGTTGCCTCGGCTCCTGCGCGGCAGCAGTGCGGAGACGCCGGTTGCAGAGGCGCTGCTTTAGCGGCATCCAGCATCTTGAAGGCAGTTCAACAATGAGTGGTCGAGGTCGAGGCTGCAATCAACAAGTTCATCATTTGATTGTCAGTGGCTTTGCTGGTAGATGTAATGCAACTTGGAATAGAAATGACTTCCATCTCCCAGAACCTTGAAAGAATACATTCTGATGCAGCGGCCGCTGGTGAAATGTCCGAGCGGATGGACGGGCTTCTGCCGTGGCAGAGACTGTGCCACTCAACTGACCTGGGCTCAATTGGTTGATTCTTTTGAAGCAATTGAGTGTTGAAGTAGATCCAGTTCACGAGCAACATGACTTTCAAAAATCAACTGATGTTCAATTCGTTCTATATCCCCCTCTCTCACAACCTCGATATCCCATTCGGCATCTGCCTTCTAAAGCGGCAAGCAAACATCCAAGTGGAGAAAACCCATCTGACAAAACTGACGAACGCACGTTAGCCAGCTACCTCCCCTCCACCACCTCTCCCCCATCCATCGCCGTACCTCCCTATCCTCCGCGTTTTGCACGACCCGAAATGAAGGTGGAACCCCGACATCAAGTTCCCTTCGTGTTCCACAGCACCCTTCACGGAGATCACCCAACCCTCCAGGCAAGATCGGTTCATGCGGTCGTCGCTAGCAATTTCGTCCTAAGCCCGGAGGGAGACACACCTCCGAGCCGTCTCGCACCTCGTGATGAAGCCCCCTATCCAGCCTCGGGGTCGCCGGCACATGTCTTTCCTCACGAACTTGCCCCTGAGCCTGCATTACAGCGTCTTGGCAAGCTCAGTCAATTGACCATCACAGACGGTCACATGCAACTCAATGACCCTCTAAACCCCCGCGTGTTATACACTTGATATGTTACATCTTACAGTTAACTTTACACCAACCCCCCTCTCACCGGTCCGCCATCATGTTCCTCACGGCGTGGAAGTACTCCGGCTCCAGGTGGTCCTTCTGCAGCTCCTCCCTCGTCAGCCACTTGAACTCGGTGTACCCGTACGGGTTTCCGTTGAGGTCCGCCTGGCCGGCCATGATGCGCCCCTTGATGAAGAAGGTCTTCTCGCCGCGCGCCTTGACCGAGCCATCCTCGGCGAAGGTCGGGGCCACGACGCGGTGCGCGACGGGCACGCGGCCCACGAGCCAGGTGTTCATGTTGACGCCCGCGGTACGGTTCATCACGTAGCGGGCGGCCTGGCGCATTCAATGTTAGCAGAGACTTCTAGAGAAGGGATGTGTGATCCACGTACCTGGTGCAGGTTGTGCTCCGTGTCGAGCGCCGTGCTGGGGAACTGCCACTTCCCATCCTCGCCCTTGACGACAAAGTACAGCGTCCTGTCCATGGCGCGATCCAGCCTCGTAGTATCGCTCTTGATATCCGCCTCGCTGATCCTAGACGGCAGCGCCTCAACAGGCACGCGATCCTCCTCAGGGATGATCTCCGCCTCGTCACTGACGCGAGCCTCCGCATCCTTCAGCAGCGTCTCGTACATCTTCTTGTGCGAGCTCAGGTCATCGCCGACCATGAGCTCGTCCTGCCACGCCGACGCAGACTTGCCCTGGTAGACGCCGATTTCCTTTCCGGGGGTGCCCTTGCGCTCGCCGACCTTGATGTTCCAGTCCATGAGGCCGGGCGTGTCGGGCTTGAAGTAGACCTTTGTGACGAACGGCATGCAGAGACGCTCGTTGAGGCGCTTCTGGTAGAAGTAGAAGGCCTCCTCGAACTTGGTCGGCTCCGCCGTCAGGAGGGGCGCCCGCGTCAGGATGATGCCGCCCTTGAGCTTGTACTGCGACTTGGGGGCCTGCGTGGCCTTGGGCTCGGCGGGGACGGTCAGGTTGGGAGGCAGGTCGGAGGGGGAGCCCGAGGTGGTGGTCGTGGCGGCCGCGGCGGCGCCGGAGTAGGATCTGAAGATGGGTGCGGCCGAGAAGGCGGGAGCTCGGATCGTGGCTCCTGTCGTCGCGCATCGTGTGCATAGTCTGGAAGCTGTTCCCGACGGCGTTAGCAGGCGTCCCGGCGGTCCAATTCACATCTGATGTTCTTACTCTGCCACAGGCCGCGAGCGGCGCTGACCCCCCTACTTGATGCCGCCATTGTATGTGTTGGTAGACCGCGAGATGGTGGATATCTCACAGTGCAGGGTATCGTCGCTCGATGGTCTGGATGGACGAACTTTTTTGGCGTCGCAGCTCCTGGCGTGGTTCGGTGCGGTACGTACCGCTGCAGGATGTGATTACATAAGTGGACCAGACAGACCGCCTGGGAGCTGAGGCACCAACCTGCAGACCCACAGCCCTGCTCGACCAATTTATTCTCCCGCCCGCGGCTCGCTCTTCCGATTCTTCTTCTCTTCTTCTCCTCACGGCACCATTTACCTTATCGTCAGGACCCGTTTACCCAAAACGTTCTGATCATTTATCGAGTGCCCAGAGCGAGCTACGCAGTCTTTTTTCGCTAGCGGTACCTGCCGATTTATTCGTCTACCGGGTTGCTGTTAGATAGATCCTGCTGACATTTCTGTCCGATCCTGTGCAGTTCCCAAGTGGTGCGCGGCCCAGGCGGCCCGCGGCGAAGCTCAAGAACATGAAGCCCGTCCGCCGCGGACACCACGCTCACTCGTCACTGCTCCGGACATCGCATCACATGCGTCTCTAAATCTTCAAATCAATACCAAACCGTCAGACGGTTTAGGAGGCGTGCCGAATCACGAGCCTGGTCACCGAGAAAACAAGACTTCGATAAAGCACATGTCTTGATTCGTCTCGTTAATGTTCACCCGATGCCGTCTACTTCGCAACCAGCTCCTCAAACTCCCGGGATACCCACCGGGGCCGTCGCTAAACCCAGTGCTATACCACAATGCTGGACGAAATGAAGAAAATTGAAGCAAATGTTGCGAAAACCGACTACGCCTAGCCCCATGCCCCGTCTGACCCGATCGCCGAGTCGCTTCTCATACATGATGTCGTCCTGGGTATCGATCCCGTCCCGCCCGTTAGCCTGCCAGAGAACGCCAGAAGTCCCAAGTCGCCAAAGAAAAAGTCGTACGGGCGCGTCAGACCTTCAGATCTGCGACGGCTCGCGCCACCTCTTGTGAGGCGAGCTTCTCCCACGACTTTTTGGCCGAGTCATCGAGCGATGATGGGTGTCGAATGCCCTCATAAAGCTTCCGCGACACGTCGCGGTTGATCACCTCATATTGCTCCTTCGTGAGCTCCTGCGCCCGCCAGTGGGGCTTGAGCGCCGCCCGGACGATGCCCGTGATCTTCTGCTTCTCCTCCAGCGGAATCTCTGGTCTCGCCGAGCCTTCTTGTTTGACGGGCGCCTCTGCTCGTGTCGGCGAGGTGTTTTGGGATCGTGGTTGTGTCGGGCTGCGCTGACCGAGCCCGGGTCTCCGCGGTCGAGGCTGACGTATCTCAAAGGCACCGCTGCGGGATCGACTCTCCGAATCGCTCGTCTCACCCGAACCCCGAGTCGGCGAGTAGTTGGCTTTAGGGTACACGGGCTCGACGTACGAGCTGAGTGTCGAGGGCGACGAAGGCCTTGGGTGTGGCGGCGGCGTCAGCGAGAGGGCTCGAGGTGTGTTATGTGATGATGGAGATGGCGATGTTACGGGCGACGAGGGATCGACGCCGTTTCGGGGGTTGAAGAAGTTGCGCACGTTCTCGTCGTCGGACGGTGTGCTCATCTGCACTTCCTTGAGCAGGTTGGAGAGGAACGACGGCGCCTCTGTGCTGGATTGGACTGCTGTCGGCGAGAGGGCTCCGTTGGCACCTGCCGGCCGTGGCGATGTGACCAGCGGTGCCAACGCGACTGGTGGCGATGCGTCGCGCGAGGACGAACCGGCTGCAGCACCCGAACCCGACGGGCCCGCCACTGAGCTGGCAACAGTGCTTGATGTGGAGGGTTCGCCTTGGACAGGAAGACGCCGGGTTCGAGGACGCTTGAGCTTCCTCTGGGGCTCCTCAGAAACGGGCTCTCGCGGGGAGGCGGTGGTGGACCGGGATTTCCTCTTGCGCCTGTTGTTGGGCGTGCCTGTGGCTGTGGATGAGGCTGCGGCCTCGGCCTCACGGGCTCTGTCCAGAGCACCCCAGGCCCTGCGTTCCTCTGCCGTCTCTTGCGGCACGGGTACGACGTCGAGGCGCTCGCCGATCTCCCGAGGGATGTTCCGGGCGAAGGCGTCTCGGGCGCCCTGGCGGCTTGCGATTTGGAGGCGAAGCTCCCAGGCTCGGTATTCCCTGGCCTCGCGCTCCCGCTGCTGCTCCGACCTTCGGAAGGTCTCGAGAGCATCGTCATCCTCGTGGTTGTCGAGGTCGAGGGCGATTGCTTCGAATATGCGGCCGGCGATTTGGCCCCAGGCGCCCTGCCACTCGAGGGAACGAGCCTGTCGCCTGGCACGCCTCTGTCGTTCGCGCGTCCTTGGGAAGGGGCGATTTGTGTGGTTCGCGGGCGCGGGGATCTCCTGCACGTCTGAGTCTGACGTGCTGGTAGACGCGGGTAGGAAGAAGTCGGAGCATTCCATGCAGTACCAGGAACCGCTCGGGACATGATCCAAGCCCACACAGTCTGTGTGATATGCAGCGTCGCAGGCATCGCACAGCAGCAAGACCTCGGGGCGGTCGGCACTGCTGCAGATGGGGCATGGCGTCTCTTGCTCCTCGACCTCGTCTTCGGGATTCTCCTGGAGCCACTGTCGAAGGTCGAAGTCTTGTGTTTGTTTCTTGTCTTGTACGCCGTAGCTATCGATCGGAGGGCCTGTATGGGAACAAAACGGTCAGCGGGTGTGGTGAGTCGTGGGAGGGAAGGGGCGTGGACTTGCCGTTCAGCGTCGCGGCCACGCTGACTTCGTTAAAGGGCGCCCTGCAGATGGGGCAGGTGTTGGAGTTCTTGGCCCAGGCCCGGATGCACCTGTCGTGGACAACATGATTGCATCCGACGAGAGTGGCAACGTTGTTATTCTCATCTGGGTCGGGTTTCGCTTCGACCGTGAGGTCGATGACTGCTGGCGATTTGGACGAGCTCGAGGTGTCTGGAGATGCGGCGGCGGCGGGTGCGTCGATGTTCGGCGGGGCCTGTAGCGTCTCCAGGCATATGATGCACTGGTCGGGCTCAGTCATTGTGGCAAATATCGAAATGTCGATGCAATCCCTGATAATTCATAAAAAGCGGCGGTCGAAGATGATGCCAACGAACGGCGATTGAAAGTCGGGTAGATTGCACACTGATGCGGGTGGTGTTGCGAGCAAAGGCCTGGTTGAGGGAGATGTTCTGTCGCGGTGATCGGTGCTGCTGCTCAAGGTGCCTGCAGTCGGGAAACCGAGGGCGGGAGCCAGGCGGTGCAGGTGCAGGTACAGGAGAGTCGAGGCGGAAGCGCCCAGAGAGTTGGTCGGCGTTGGGACCTGGTTCGGGTTGGTGCAGGTCACCCAAGGCCTGCAACAGGTCCGCAGTGCTAGCAGGTGTCGGGGGCTGGCTGGTGCGAGAGGGAAAGGTGGGTGGGGAGGGTTCAGGTTGGACGGGATGAATGGACCGCGGAGGAGGCCAGGTGCTCTTGCTCGCAGGGCAAGGGGGATGGACTGCAAAAGAGCACGAGGTCTCGAGGTGGGGTCAGAACCTGGTACAGCCAGGCGGCGCAACCTGGCGAGACGGGAGGCAAGGAGGGTGATGCAGAGGCGGATATGAGGGAGTGAGTGATGGAGATGGGGCTGGAGGGGGGCGCTGATGGCGCTGAGAAGTGAGAAGCAAATGGAGGTGCAAACCCCGTGCTGTTTTCAAAGGCAACAGGCGGCTTGGTCGGTGGGTAAGAGGCTGATCGTTTTGGCGTGGGCTGTGTACGATTCGAGGTCCAAGTTTCGAGAGTGGGCAACAAGATGCCGTTGGTGGTGACGATCTTGAAACAGGAACAGGAAGTTCAGTTCGAGTGAATATAACGCTTCTTTCCCCGACTGGATGGGGCGAAATGGAGTGTGTAGAATGGCCTAAGTGTATTGAAGGAAAATGCACGGGAGTGTGCACGGAGTGGCGCCCTGGGCTGGCAAAAGGCAAAGTGATGTGAAGGCAGCCGCTGTGCTGTTGCAGGCAGGCAAGCAGGGGGCCCAGAAATGGCCCACGGGACGTGACGGGAGCTTGGGAGAGGGAACGGGACAAAATGGGCGGCGGGCGAGAAAGTGGGAGGGAATGACACCGCAGAGCGCGCTATCGATAGGTAGTGGCCCGCGGACGCCTTGGGTGGGTCACGAGCCTGCACGCTGGACGCTGGACTGATCACTCGAGGCAGGTGCTGGGGAAAGTATACGCGCTGCTGATGGGGGGCGAACGGGGACTGATGACCCTGCTTGCTGCACGGAAGCACGCAGGAGCAGCAGGCACGTCTTGCTGCTCGAGGCGAGGACTCGTACCTGAGGATCTTGGCGGCTTGTCTGCCCGCCCGATCCATGCTTGTCAAGTCCATGAACTTGACCATCAAACACATCTGTGTAATCAAGTCGTACTTCTTCAGTCTTCTCTCTCCCTCTACCTCTACATCTACCTGCTGCCAGCCAGCCGCCTGCACCCCCGAGGCTGATACAGGACGAGACCATTCTCGCCACGGCCCCTAGGTCGTGTCTGGCTACAAGACCCTTGGTTGGTCCCTTTCTCAGATAAGGCGCTGCAGCCGAAGAAAGGAGTGGACTCTGCCTGTGGGTCGCATTCGGCGGCATCTCGCAGGAAAACCCCGTCCAAGTCAACGGCTGCAGTCGCCCACTGCCACTGGCCCTGGGCAACAAAAGACCAGAGAGGACCTGTTTGTCGTCGTGGTCCCTTGAGTGCCATCGAGGCCCCGCGGCGAGCCTTGTCTTGGGGCGCACGGTGAGCCGGGCCCTCCTCTTACTCGCCCCCTCGCGAACGACAGTCGCCGAAAGCCCGAACCATCCCGCAAACGTGAGATCCTGCGAAGGCGCCGGGCGCCACGCATGTCCTCTTGCTGCTGAGCATTGATGGGGGCTTGAACCTCATTGGTCCCACACCGCAAAGACGGGATGCAGCCGAGAGCCCTGCTGATGGCTCTCTCACTTCTGTGTGTGACTTGTCTGTCCTTGGCCCCCCTGACGAGTCAGCAGGAGGTCGGATTCTCTTCGTCCGACTCCAGGTTCTTTCTTCTCCCTCGTCCCGTTTTCCCGAGGCGTGTTTGAGCTGCCTTTGCCCCTTGGGCCTAGCCCCGCCGAGGTTTCCATCGACGCTTGATGACGAACAGGCAGAAGGGAAGCAGATGAGGCGGCCTCGCTTGTCGCACAGTTGAACCACGGGTCTGCAGCCGGAACAGCTCACCCCGATCATCCTGACGGAGCTGTCAGCTCTGAATACCCATTTTGGGCGACAACTCCCATGCTTCCAGCCCAGGGGCAACACGTCACTGGGTGAATCGACGATGACGCTGTGGGATTACGCGCGGACGGCGCGTGAGCTCACCGTAGGTTGGCTTCACAATTGACGTGCTGTGAACCGGTGCCCAATGAACCCACCCGCCCGCTCGCACACCGTTCCTCTGGTGAGTCAAGCTTTTAATGCCAACGCAAGGCTGCCTAGGTCGTTGGCCATAGAGTCGCAGAGAATCACACAGAATATCATGATGGGCGAGATGGGCCTTCCAATTCTTCACGACTGCCTAAGGTGCTATCGGGACACGAGAAGTCACCCATCATGACACGACCGTCATTGGCGAGTCGTAGCCTTGTTCCCTTCTGCCTCCTGTTTCTCACACTTCACATCGGCGGTGCATTCGAAGGGCCGGATATTGTTTTCGTGAAGCGTTCATGTTGGTACTCCAGCCGCACTGGCTGGCCAGGTATTTCGTTCTCGTAGAGTGTGTGTGTTTTCCCTTTTTTCCATTTGCCGACCGCGCATGGTCTCTCTATGGGCAGCTGTGACCGAGGACCGAAAAGGGAGAATGATGGTCCTGGAATTGATGTTTTTCCCGTCCTCATCAAAGATGTACGCTGCAATACCCGGGTTTTCCCATACACCGCCCCGAAAATGCAAAGCATCAACCGTCCACCAAACGTTGCTGTTTTTCTTTAAACCTCGGCAATCTCCCTCAGGCGACGCAGCGTGGAGCGCATGGCGGCGGCGGCCGGGGTGCTGTGGGCAAGGGGTCAGTACAAACGTCTCTTGGGTTCGAGGTGGCAGGTCGAGGTGTCTCGAGGAGGAAACATACGCAACGATGTAGGCACCGCCAGCACTGTGATGATGTTAGCGATCTGTCATGGTTTGGTGATGGATCTGGCGACAACATACACAGTCTTGTTGCAGCCCCTGCAGTTCCAGATGCCGGTGGAGTGGCGCCTGACGGTGGGCTTGCCGCAGAAGGTGCAGGTGTACTTGGCGTGCTGGCTGACTTCCATCTTCTTGACCTGCTTACGCAGGGAAGCACCGTACCTGGTACCGTACTTGCCGGTAACGCCGACCTTCTGTAGGGTTGTCAGTCATCTACTCGCCTCGGAGGCGCAGGTCCGTCTTCTGGCGTGTCTGCTCGCGTCAAGGCTGTGGGGTGTTGCGGTGTCGATATGTGTCGTGCGGGTGAGCTGGTTGGCGGACTTGGGCGATGATGGGAGGATCCTGGGCAGGTAGGCGATTGCCCGCAGTTCGGCCTTTGACTGTTGTGGCCATGCTTCAATCAGTGGTCGTGTTGTGCATGCCTCTCAATCATGGTCGATGACGAGTTCTCGGTCGCAGCGAGTTCGCAGTAGCTGTCGCCATGCCGGAAGAGCGATCGGGGTCGGATTGCCGTTGCGGGTGAATATTGTCTGCCGCCAGACACCGGAATCGCCAATTTCGACATATCGTTCGCGGGGTACAGCGGATTTGAGCAGACCGACGGCCAGAAGACGATTTCCTGCAAGTTCAGTGCGATCAGAAGCCACGAACCTTAGTGCGCTTGGCCATTTTGTCTGGTGTGAAGGGGGTCGGGGGTTTGAGGTTGGGTTGACGTTGGTTGCGAGAGGGATCGGAACAGCCGTGGTAACTCAAGAAATTTCGACAATTTCGTGGGCTCGCGACCTAGGGCTGGAGTGTGCTGATGACAAAGGAAGAGAAATCCGCTATCTTATCGGTCAAAGTCACGACTCATGTCATGTGACCTGACTTCCAAATGTGGGGCAGGTTTCTGCTGCCCACATCGACCAACCTTTATCGCTAGCGGCGATCGGCATCTTGTGTCGTCCCCTGGGCCGGGCGTGGGAAGCGAAGTGTCCTGCGATTTGGACTCCAAACGCGGAGTGTCCAACCGAGGCTCACAGTCACAAGCTCTCTGCCCCTGGCTCCTGTGGCCTGCCATGTCGTCAACGACCCCTCACCATGACTGCCCGGTCTGGCTAGCAACACTCGTGGCTCAATTGGCTTGGTTTCCTGATGTCCGAGTCGTCTCTGGTCGGGCAGGTACGACTTGTGTTAGTGGAGCGGCCCCCTGGATCGTGGCGCTCGGGTTCCTGGACTTTTGTACGAGTAAAAGGACGGATGAATCCGAACACCACATGCCACCCGTGCACTCGCCACAGCGCGCAACGTCTCTTCTTCACATCTCGAGCCTTGCTTGTATTTTGAACCTGCTAGATCGATAGAATGCCTTTCAAGAAACACGGACGTCAATACGACCTGGTCGTCTTCGGCGCGACAGGTAGGTCATCCACAAATCTATCCAGATGTCGTCATTGACATCTCCCCCAGGCTACACTGGAAGTCTCGCCGCCGAACATGTGGCAGAAGCCTTGCCAACGGACCTGAAATGGGCCATTGCCGGCCGCTCACGGTCGAAACTTGAGGCTATTGCTGCTGAGTGCAAGAAGATCAACCCCGACAGGATCCAACCAGGTCAGTCAGCTTCACGATTAAGGTGCTGACATCTGGGTCGCATCCACCAATGTGAACCCATCTTCCCCCTTGAGCTGACAGTCGATGCGCAGCTCTGGAAATCTGTAACCTTGACCACCAGGACCTCGATGCCCTGGCCAAGAAGACCTTTACCCTCATCAGCACCGTGGGCCCCTACTTCCAGTATGGTGAGTTCGCGTTCAAGGCCTGCGCCGAGAACGGCACCCACTACTTTGACGTGACGGGAGAGGTACCTTGGGTCAAGAGAATGATCGAGCGGTACGAGAAGACGGCCCAGGAATCAGGCGCCATGATGTTCCCCGAGATTGGCATCGAGTCGGCGCCCCCAGACCTCCTCACCTGGTCCCTCGCCAAGACTTTGAGGGAGAAACTCTCCGCAAAGACCGGTGATGTGAACGTGTCCATCCACAAGCTGGAGTATGTCCCTTCCTTACCCACAAAAAAGCACCCCTCTGACTTTCCAGCTCCGCACCTTCTGGAGGCACGCTGGCAACCGCCCTGGGCCTGCTCGGTGCTTACCCTTTGCGAGAGATCGACGCATCTTACAAGCCATATGCGCTGTCCCCGGTTCCCAACGCCAAAAAGGTGCCAACAGAGCCCCTGCTGCACCGCCTTCTCGGCGTCCGCCGCGTCTCAGGGCTGGGTACCGTGACTACCTCGGTCGCGGGCACCACCGACACCGCCATCGTGCACAGATCCTGGGGTCTGCACTCTTCCCTCAGGGGCAAGTCCAACGAGTCGTACGGCCCCAACTTCTCATTCAAGGAGTTCTACCGTGTAACCAACTGGCTGCACGGCATCGCCGTCCATATCGGCCTGATTATTGGCGTCATCTTCATCACCACGCCCCTGAGGGCCCTCGTGAGAATGTTCGTCTACCAGCCGGGGCAAGGTCCAGAGAAGGAGGTCGCGAAGAAGGATTACATCGAGTACCGGGGCACCGCAGCTCCAGATTCGGAGTCTGCCTCTGGTCAGATCGCATTTGGAAGGGCCTACTACCACGGCAGCATGTACTTCTGTCAGTTCAATGGCTGGGAGCATCTGTTTAAGATGACAAGCTGACAAGTAGTAGTGAGTGGCATGCTGCCGTCGCAGGGTGCTCTGACGGTGCTCGAGGACGATGTCGAGCTGCCGGGAGGCATCTTTACGCCGTCTTGTCTCGGTCAGCCGTTCATTGACAGGATTAGCAATGCGGGCTTTAAGCTGGAGACGGAGCTGAAGATCGCATGAGACACTTGGGGTCCATTGACCCTCGCAAAAGAGGTTTCTGCTAGGCAGACACGCAAGTACATCAAGCTAGACGCCATATTTCTCTGCAAAGTACCGCTCATGGTGATGTCCATTGTAATTCCCGGGTCAAGGGGTTGTCAGTGTTTGGCTACATACAACTCATACTCCCATTGCCGATATTACTGCCACCGGCTTGCGCCTGATATCAGATCTGACACCCATCATCGGCCTCACGTCTTCCTCCGAGTACTGGGTCAAGGTGCGGTACTCCTCCCGAGACCCGAACCTGTACTCAAAAGTTTGACCCGACTTCGTCCGTGGGAACCTCGACGCAGGCCCTTCCCAGTCGCCGGCTCCATTGGCTTCGTACAGCATTCTCATCGTCTGCAAGTAGTTGTCTCTTTCCCAGTGGCTCGCCTTGACCGCACCGATGCCTGTTCTTTTCTGGATGAACGAAACCGCTGGCTCCATGAAGAATGATAGAGCAATGAGAATGGATCCAATACCAATCATGATCCCGAGGCCGAGAATGGAGAAGTTGATTGTGCCATCGGTCATTCTGACTTTCTGGTTGTGACACATTCTCCCCAGTCCCAAAACGATGGGATCGTCTATTATGGCTTCTTGGGCGGATACCCCAGGTTCTGGCAACCATAGTTTCACCACGCTGATGTTACCGATGGGCGGGGGACCGATGGGGTATCTCATGATCTGGTGTTGAAAGTACGACAGAGCATCGGAAAACAGGGCTCCCATCTCCCTTTTCCACTGATCATCAGGAACGCGGTAATGGAGGAGGTTTAGGCCATACTGAATTTGTAGAAAGCGGCTCACTCGAGTAAATATGAGATCATAGAAACTCTGTGATTGTGACAGAACGGCAAGCCGCATGGCCGTGGCTCGCTGTGCGCTGTTGAGACCCAGTACTTTCAGCTCAGCCTCAGTACCCAGGGTATTGCTTGCTTGCGGGGGAGTGCACTTCTTTTCCTTGGAGTTTGGGTTGCAGATGCTGTAGCGATCTATGCAAGCAATGGGCGATACTGGTCGATCTGTCATGTACAGCTGATCTCCCCGATCGTAGTTCTCGTAGTGGGCACCGAAAATTGGGTCGTTGTTTTGTTCGAGGTGCATGATGGAGTTGTGCGCGATGAACATTAGCGTCACGTCCGATCGGTTCGCCTGGAGCTCCTTGATCGGGACCCAATGTGAGTCTCGGCTGTCTCTTGGCTCTTCCGGGTAACTTCGAAACGCCCCGACCGAGTATCCCGTATTGCCGTCAAAGTTATCCGTATTGTAGCTATATGTGTAATTTGACCGGCGTCCGCGAGGTCCGTTCAGTTGTCCGTAATAGTACCGTATTGTAGCGTTGTATGCTACGCCGTTTCTCTCGGACGCTAGCTGTTGGATGAATGATGTGTTTGTTTCCAGGTTTCTGGTGACAAGCGGCGAGCACAGCGTTTCTCGGCGGTAACTGATACGGTTTGGCGGTGCGTCATTGATGCCCAAATCGTAATGTGAATCCAGTAGATCTGTTGCCATTCTGAAAGCAGGAAATCCAGGGAGACACACAGATGAATCGAAAGGACATGGACTGGATCCGTTCCGCCAAGGGAGTGATCGAATGCAGAAAATGTCGCAAGCGGCGGAGGTGGAGTTGTCATCGTAACACTGCCTGGCATACGTAGCCGCTTCTTCATTCTCGGTGCCCCGAAGCCCCAGAAAAGATTCGCTACTCGTCGGTGAGGCAAAGCCACAGTTGGTAGGAGCGAGGAGACGGTACTCGCTGGCAGCGTCCGAGATCAAGGACGAGAAGATGGAGGCCGCTGCGAAGAGACATAGGTATGCGGCCGCACAAACTGCCCAAGGCACAGTTCTGAGCCAGCCCCTTTGCACCGTCTTGCGCCAATGCCATGACTGCTGGAGGAACTGCCAAGTCGCGTCTGCCGGGGTGATTGTGTTTCGGAGAATGTGTTGCCGCTGGTAATAGAGGCCGTCATGGGCACCGTCCTTCGCCAGTGCTTGATGAGCGATGAACCCGACAAGTCTCCAGGTGCGCGCGCCGACGAGCGTAACGAAGAAGGCGAGGAATGATAGGAACGTAGCACCCGTCCGAGCGGAAAGTGTGAGAGTTGCGCCAGAGACCCGGCCAAGGGTCCAATCGGTCCAGACTCCGGTATAAATCTGCGTGCTCATGTTGCTTTGGTCTTCAAATGATGATGATCAGACCAACACTTGGTTGTAGACACAGCTTGGAATGAGATAGAAAATGCTTCCAAGGCTGATTCTGAGATTGAGGATGTATGTTGAAGATGTTCATCGGCATGGAACAGTGCCATGGGAGGGGCTCCCATTTACACCCAGATATTCGGCTGCAAAGAACACCGGAAACGAGAAGCATTGGCATTGCTTCACGCCTAATCCATCAGCATATGAATGTTTAGCGGGCGACAGCTGAGCACCATAACGCCATCGTGCCTTGGCAAGGCGAAGTTTGTCTCAAAACCTCAGCTGCCATGGCCGTGTCGCTCTCGACGTTCGCGGAGGACTTCATTGCCGGCTGCGCCTGCCGCAGTGTCGAGTGTGTTTCTTGCCAACCTGACGACAAGTGATGTTCTGCGACTGCCGCGTAGTGAAGCTCGTTGGTTCCGCGGCCGAGTTGCATCAAGCTTGTGGTTAGGTAGGCCGCTTTTGGCTCGAGACACCCCGACCGTCTGGGCACTCAAGTGCCGGGGCGAGAAGACACTGCTTCTTCTCGACCTCCCGCACTGGTTGAGACTTTCTTCATTTTAGCCGTTGACCGTGTAACTCGATGTGGCCCCGTGTGTTCATGCAGACGGGCGTACAAGTCTGCGGAGAGGCGTCAGACACACGTGAGGTGGCAACACCAGCCATAATCAGGGCGGTCTCTCTCGACAGAAACGAGGGTTCATGGTGAATAGTCTGAAGCTACATGGGCGTCAGAATTGAGGCCTTCCAACAGCGAGGCCAATTGGGCTTCCAAGCCATCGACAATCGCGTTCGGGACTGCACGCGCTGTCGACAATTTGAGGTGGATGTTCATGTCGCGTTGAGAAATGCCCCGCAACATGCGCGAGGGCCCATGAGGTGGCTCATCACTGTGGCACCCGCCTCTGCTCCGGGGCCACGCCACTGCAGGAAGCTTGGGCCGAGTCCCAATGCAGAAAAGCCTTCAGACGTCATCCATGCAGGCGGGCCAATCTCAGGTTCGTGCTTTTGAGGAGGACCTGGACGCTCCAACAAGGTTTCCTGCCACAGTTCTCCCCAGAGCCCATTCGGTCGTTCTTTTTCGGTCCCGTCCTGCCCATTGAAGCTTGCCCCGCGAACACACACCACCATGCAATAGCCCAGTCGACTTGACAAGATCGTCATTGTCCCATCGCTACCGATGCCGACCTGCGCGTCGCCCATCCCTCCCATTCATCTACAAACACCATCTGCCTTTACAGCACCTGGCTAGATTCGGAGAGAAGGATCGCCAGCCATGGAAGATCAGACGACAGCCGCCGCCTCGTCGACAGAGGCCGGCGAGAACACACCTCTGCTGGGTTCGACACCCTCGCCGACAAGGACCCGAATCTCGAGAAACGTCACCTTCAACGCCAACCCCGTCAGCCGCACCATAGAACCCGAAGCACGAAATCTCCCAAGACCTAGAAACACCCACTCCTTCCACCTACCCAACTCCCCGGGCAACAACTCGGCCATCTCGACCCTCAACAGCAAGCTGCGGCGGAGGAACAGCCATGGCGCCGTCATCGGCTCCCTGCCCTCGCAACCCGCGTCCAAGATCGGTCCGCAGAGGAGCACAAAAAATGCCCAGAAGCTCAAGCTCCTCCCGAACCCCGAGGTCGACGAGGAGGAAGACGATCAAGAAAGCGGACGTGACGTATACTCGCAGTTCACCCGCATCAAGGACCCGTCGGCACGCCGCGACGCCGCCCGCCTGGGCAAGTCAGACCGCGAGCGCCTGCCCAGAGTCACGGCCTACTGCACCGCCAGCAAGTACGAGATGGACAGCATGATGCGCTTCCTCAAAGGCCGGGCAAAGTCGCGGGGCGCCAACCCTAAGCTCATCGACGAGTGCATCTACTCCCCCTACACGTACGGCAAGAGCGTCGCCAACCGCGAGGACCGCCGCGTCGGCGCCCAGCCCGACCCAGTTCAGGCCTACGAGCGGCGACACTCGACGGGAGACTTCTCCGACACATTCTCGCGGCACGATCTGATCGACCTGCGGTCCGAGGGGCGGCAGGACTCCGGATACGAGGAGGGTTTTGGGCACGACGGCGGGAATGATATTTCCGCGCCGCTCGAGAACGGGCCCGACTTTGACACGGAGATACACACGCCTGAAGTCTTCTTGTTCGACTACGGCGTCGTCGTCATTTGGGGCATGACCATTGCCGAGGAGGCGCGCTTCCTCAAAGAGATTACAAAGTTTGAGCTTGAGAAGCTCGCCCCCGACGATGTCGAAACGGAGTTTTTCAACTTTTACTACACGCGCGAGTACCAGGCCCGCATCTACAACGACTTCATCACCCTGCGGGATCGATACAACTACATGACCAAGCTGGCCATCTCGCACGCCCTCGCCCAGAGCGTCAAGGTGCGCCATCAACCCTCCGCTTCTTCCTTCACATACTAACAGATGTCAGACCTCCCTCTTCGAAGAACTCATCGCCTCAACAGTCGAGACCTGCAAAGACATCCCCACCCAGATCGCGCTGACCGGCAAAATCGCCCTCAGCCGCAGCGAGATCAACATGCAGATCGGCGAGCTCTTCATCCTCCGCATCAACATCCACCTCAACGGCTCCGTCCTCGACACCCCTGAGCTCTTCTGGGTCGAGCCCCAGCTCGAGCCCGTCTACCAGGCCGTCCGGAGCTACCTTGAGATGGACCAGCGCGTCGGCCTGCTCACGGAGCGTCTCGACGTCATTGCCGATCTTCTGGCCGTGCTCAAGGGCGAGCTCAGCCACGGTCATGGCGAGAAGCTTGAATGGATCGGTAAGACTTTCTACCTGCTGTACATTATCCAACTGCTAACCCTGTGTAGTCATCGTCCTCATCGCCGCTGAGATCCTTGTGGCGGCTATCAACATCGTCGTTGACCTCTACGCCGGCGATTGATCTTGTCCCAGGGTAGCCCCAAGGGGGCACCGCTTCTCTGTCTAGGTACAACACAGCTGTGGCGCTCGGCGTCTGGGGTTTCTCCTTTCCGTCTGTCTCCAAACACAACAACAGGTCCTGTTTGTTCGTTACTTCACATCTCCATTTCCGGAACCGGACATTGCTCTCTCTGCTTCTTGATTCTTGATTCTTCTGCCTGGATTCATCGGAAACCATGCCAGCGGGGGCGGCTAAGGCTGGCCCCCTTCTGTAGAACTAGATGAGTGTCGTAGCACAGCCGACATTTTGCTTTCCAACAAGATGAAACTTGAACCGAGTTGCTTCTCGAATATCCCATTTTGCAGTGACGATAGATGTACAGCAGCGCCCGCATCCCGCGTCACCCCCGGGTGATGTACAGAGGCCTCTCCGCGCCATGAGCGCCATAAGCCCTTCCGTGAACCCATATGCCTTTCCTTAACGCCGAACCTGGACCCATCCCCTTCTATCCATGACAAGCCGACTGTTCGAGTGCCGAGGAGGCTCTCACTCGGCCTCCTCACTGGGCTTCTTCTCCTCGGATGCCGCGGGGGCGTCAGTATCGCCCATCTCGACGTCCTCATCCTGCGTCTCCGCAGCGGGCTCGGCCTTCTCCTTCTCTTCCACCTTGTCGCTGTCCTTCATCTCCTCGTCCTCCTTGGCTGGGTCTTTGTCCTTGGACTCGGACTCGCTCTTGCCCTCATCCTTGGCCTTCTCCGGCTCGTCCTTGTCGGCCTTGTCGTCCTTGGGGGGCGCCTCGGCATCTTCGGTCTCCTCGGCCTCTTTCTCCGGCGAAGCGGCCTTATCCTTCTTGGCGGCGTCATACTCGGCTAGGTCCTTCTCGTACTCGGCGACGAGGTCGTCGTGCCTGTTCTGGAATACCTCCCGCTTTGCATCCGGCAGGTCCTTCCAGGCCTGTGTGAGTTCCTCGTCCACGTTGGCCTCCTCTTCGGGCTCAGCCTCGGCGTCGGCTTCTTGCTCGTCCCGCTTCTTAAGCAGTGCGGGGCGAGCTTCCTCGCGGTACAGCTCGAAGGCATCGGCAGGCTTCTTCGGAGGTTTCGAGAGACCGTTTGTTGTTCCCCTAGCGCCTGCCTGAGAGTGCGAAAATGCCTCGGAGCTGGGGGACATGGTAGGGAGGTTCGGGTTGGCGAAGGAAGATGCGGCAGACTTCATGGAAGCCTCGAGATCGGCCATCATCGACGGCTTGCGGTGGCCGCGCTTGGTACGCAGCGGCTTGTCCTTTGGCTGTTGAGGTTCAGGTCAGTCATGATGTTCGGTTGCTCGCCTGGCATCGGCATTGATGCAAGACAAGGGAGGGATGGCGCATACTGTCGGTGGCGGGCTCGGGCTGCCCTCAGAATCTTCGACATTGGTGCTTGTGCGGCGGGTGAGCTGTTCGAGAAGGAAGGCTCGCTCGACACGCGTCTTTTCGATCTGTCGCCTGATGCGCGCGAGGCGGATCCTTGTCGCGTCATTCTCCTCCTCGACCTCGTTGGTGCGCTGCTTGAGCTGGACGCATTTCCGGCGATAGGCCTCCTCGACCGAGGGAGGGAGCGCAGGCGGAATGGCTGTCGGGTCGACGACCGGGTCAGCGGGAAGTTTCTCCTTGAGCTTCGTGGCTTTCTTCGGCGGCATCGCGACAGCGGCAGGGTGAGGGGCGCGGTGGTGGGTATCGGATTGGAGATGCAGGATTGGATGTCGACGCGCTTGTAATTATTTCGTCGGACGATGGAGCGATGGGAAGCAAGAAGCAGAAGGCGATTGATTGTGACGTGTTGGGATTTGGGCGGAGGGGAGAAGCAAGAGCGCGGGTGGGAACTTACAAGATTGCGGAGCCATTGTGCTTGAAATATGGCAGGCACGACCGCGAGCCTCTGGGCGTTGGGACGGGAGTTGCAAGGAGGGACGTGGACTGATCTGAGACACGAAAGCTCGGTGGGAAAACAGAGGCGCGGCCTGGAGGAAGGAGCGACGCCAGGATCTTGTGCTTGTTGCTGTCCGTGATGGGAGTGAATGGGAGAGCTGGTGGAAAAGTCCGACGACGCGGGAACGCGCAGCTTCAAAGCAAGGCAGGGCCAAGGTACCTTGCCAACCGGACAACAGCCACCTTTTGGCGCCAGCGCCTGCGATGCCGTGGGAAGCAGGCATTCCGACCCCGGGGAAGCTGGCCCGTGGGGTGATCCAAGTCGCACCGTGTCCGCACTGCCCTGCCACAGCGCCCCATCGCTCTGTAAGCAGTGGCTCAGTCGTGGTTCTGATTGGTCTCTACTGCCCCCTGCTACCCCCTGGCAGCCCACTTCAGCCGGCACCCGCACTGTGTATGTGCTGTTTGGCAGGCACCCTTCTCACGTCCAGAACTTTTTTCAGGCACAAGGTGGATTGGCTGGTGATAGAGGAGCTCGATTCGGTCAGCGACTGCCACATTCCACCCTCACTTTCCCAGTCGCAACACCACCCACCACAACCCAACACCCCTCTGCCGACGCCCTGTGAATCTATTCCGTCGGCAACCATGTCGCTCAACATTCCCAACGCCCCGAACGCGGGCCTGTTCAAGGGTGGCTACAACAAGTCAGTCCCGCCCCTCTCTCCCCCCTCCTCCAACGGCTTCGCCCGCCCCTGAAGCGAAGCTACCCCCCGCACTCCCTCCTGACATGGCCGCAGCTACGATGCCGAAGATGGCGCCGTCATCCGCAACATCGACGCCTGCCGGGCGATCGCCTCGACCGTCCAGACCTCCCTCGGCCCCTACGGACGCAACAAGATTGTCATCAACCACCTCCAGAAGATGATCCTGACCTCCGACGCCGCCACCATCCTCCGCGAACTCGATGTCGTCCACCCCGCCGCGAAGCTTCTCGTCATGGCCAGCCAGCAGCAGGAGGCTGAGATGGGAGATGCCACCAACCTCGTCATTGTTCTCGCCGGCGAGCTCCTCCGCAAGGCTGAGGACCTGATCCGGATGGGCCTCAAGACCTCCGATATTGTCACCGGTTACGAGAAGGCGCAGAAGATGGCCCTCGACACCCTCGAGGAGCTCTCTATCGACTCGGTCGAGGATATTCGCTCAGAGGAGGAGCTCAGCAAGGCCATGCGCACCGTCATCGCCAGCAAGCAGAATGGTTCCGCCGACTTCCTGGCCGACCTCGTCGCCGAGGCCGTCCTCGCCGTCCTCCCCAAGAACGCCGCCAACTTCAACGTCGACAACATCCGGGTGGTCAAGATCATGGGCGGAAGCCTGGAGCAGAGCAAGGTCGTTAAGGGCATGGTCTTCCCCAAGGAGCCCAACGGCGCCATCAAGAAGGCCAAGCGCGCCAAGGTCGGCGTCTTCTCCTGCCCCATCGACGTTACCCAGACCGAGACAAAGGGCACCGTGCTGCTGCACAACGCCAAGGAGATGATGGACTTCACCAAGGGCGAGGAGAGCCAGCTTGAGGTCGCCATCAAGGAGCTCCACGACGTTGGTCTGCGCGTCGTCATCGCCGGCTCCACCGTCGGTGACCTGGCCATGCACTACCTGAACAAGTACGGCATCCTTGTTATCAAGGTCCTCAGCAAGTTCGAGCTCAGGCGGATATGCCGCGTCGTCGGCGCCACCCCTCTCGCTCGCCTCGGCGCACCCATGCCCGACGAGACGGGCTCCATCGACGTCGTCGAGACCCTCGAGATTGGCGGTGACCGCGTCACCGTCTTCAGGCAAGAGGACGAGGTCACGAGGACCGCCACCATCGTCCTGAGGGGCGCCACCCAGAACCACCTCGACGACGTCGAGCGCGCCGTCGACGACGGTGTCAACGTCGTCAAGGCCATCACCCGGGATGCCCGGTTGGTGCCCGGAGCCGGCGCCACTGAGACCCAGCTGGTCGAGAGGCTGACCGCCCTCGGCGAGAAGACCCCCGGCCTGTCCCAGTACGCCATCAAGAAGTACGGCGAGGCCTTCGAGGTCGTGCCCCGGACCATCGCCGAGAGCGCCGGTCTCGACGCCACCGAGGTTCTGAGCAGGCTGTACAGCGCCCACCACAAGCAGGACGAGTGGGTGACGGGCGTTGACATCGAGGTAAGAGCCCTCTCGAGGAAGTCGAAAGAATTCAGCTAACACCTTCCAGAACGATGACGGCACCGGCACCCTGGACGCCCGCGAGGAGGGCATCCTGGACCTCCTGGTCGCCAAGAGCTGGGCCATCAAGCTCGCCACCGAGGCTGCCAGGACCGTCCTGTCGGTCGACCAGATCATCGTCGCCCGCCAGGCCGGAGGTCCCAAGCCGCCCGCGCCCAACCCCGTGAGTTTGATGAGGTCTGATGTGAGAAGTAGATGTGCTGACGTGTGGTACAGAACTGGGATGAGGACTGATCTGATGATAATGCATATGATGAGGCGTCTGTTGAGCATCGGGTTCGGGGTGAACATAGAAAAGTCTGGTCTAGATATCCATGTTAGAGACTCGGCAGATCACTCTGAATGTACTGGTCAAGATGTGTTGTGTGTGATGATGCTTTGAGCTGGGTCTGTCTGGAGACCTGATGCGGCCGCACGAGGCCGAGTGAGAGGGCGCTGGCTTCTGCGAAGACGGTATTTGGGTTCATGTCTGGTCGTACTGAAGCTATAGCCATGCAGTGTGATGCTTGGCTACCCCCCGATATCGCTTCCGGCTCCATGGCATGCATGATGCTGCTCGACGTAACTAGACCATTGCAATTCTATGCAGCCCTGTTTTGTCAGTAGAGTTGAGGGATCTCGCAGGCTTGATGAGCTGGGCTTCAACAAGGTATGTGGTCAATGGTGACGAGGTTCGGGGGACAGTTGTGGCGGCCCGACGGAGCATCATAAGTTCTTCTTGGAGCCTGCTCCGTGGATAGACAGCGACCTTGGTGCTCTGACGATCATGTGGACAAAAATTGCAAACATGTCTCGTCCTCGCCCGCCTGCTCGTCCTCAGAAAAAACACTCGTGGTTATTACTCCCAGTCGCGGCAAGACAGCTGCCTCGCCCTGACCCAGCCCCCTATACAATAGTTATTCCCATGAACTGTTGTGCTACAGGATTCCTTCATATTCTGGTGTTAAGTATAGCCTCTTGCATCCATTGCCCATATCATCACGGTCCAGGCTTCTGGCCTGCTGGTGTCTCATCGACATGAATGTTTCTCGACATCGTCAAGAGAATTTGAGGGACCAGAGTCTGCATCAACGCGGGTCGTGTCTACAGATGCATCAACACAGAATGTATTGAGTCTCTGACCGCGCTCGTTATCTTCGTGTGAATGTAATTCCTCCGACAACCTGGTGCCGATGTCGACGGTATGAGCGGCTTACGGCTGATGCCATGGTACGTAGAGAAGAATACCACGTAGTATCAGGCTGTAGCAAACACCCCCAGATGAAGATGAGATATTGTGATACATCTAGATCTGCATCGACTTGATCGATGAAGTTGCAATACACCCTATAAACCTCGCTTCATACACACCTCTCATGGCGACGATACCGCCACACATCAAGTCAAATGCCCTGTCCGCAATGCAAAGACAACAATTACTTCCTTCCCGTCACCCGAAGGCAACAGCTATCTCTCTCGCAAATCAAAACCCTTTTCGGACCCTTCCTCGGCACTCGTTTCACGATGAAGCACGCATTCCCAGCCACCACCATACCCCGTTGCATCTCGACAATGTTATACCCTCTTGTCCCAATATCAGGTCACCGGCCCCGCACCCGCACCGGCACGCCCGCCAGAATGCTACGCCGCGCGCGAGTCGCAAAACGGGCACGGAGGGCCCGAAGTAATGCACGCAGGCGGAGAGGCATTCTATTTTTCCTTGATTTTTCTTTTTCAAGTCAGCCCTCCTCTTCGCACAAGAACGACGGAGTCAGTCTCCGCCAGTAATCCTGAGACCTCGGGACGTCCGCGGGCGGGGCCGCGCCGAGGAACGCCGTCGATTTCGTAATCGCATATACCCGACGGCAAGTAATCTCCAGCAGGGGCGGCGGCGTGGATGCCCAGGTTTGAGGGCGGGATCGTGTGGCTCGGGTGGATGCGACGTGGAGGATCTGCGCTTCCTTACGAGATGCCGGCCAGGGCGACAGTTAGGGCAAGAGCCTGAGGTGGTTAATGGCGGCGCAGATCATTTCGACTACGTCCCGTGCAGAGAGAGGCGACTTTAGGGTTTGTCCGAGATATCTCCCCATGAGGGTGTCATCTATACCAGAGACTGGCATATGGGTGTCACCTCGGCGTCACGCAGGGCCGATTCATGAGACTGGCAGCTCGTGGCGTGGCAAAGAGCCGCGTTGGAGGTATCGCCGTGTCAAACGAATCCCTCGGAGAGAGCTGCCATTGGGCCGCGGAGAGATGAAGTCGATCGACACGCGGCGAGCTTATATTTCTGCCTAGATGCCCGAGGGGGCTTGATGAGACGGCGCGGCGCCGGACATGTGTGGGCGAGCCGGAGCCAACTCCACCACCCCGTCGGCGGCCCTGCTAGGGACGGCCGACGCTGGCGTCGCTGGACGCCGGAGGTCGTCGAAGCCTGCGCTAGGCCACTTGGCCGGACGGCTTGCATCGTCAACACGTGGATGGGACGATGGTGCGATGGGTCCCTCCAGCTCCTTCCGATCCCGTAAGACTGGCAGGGAGATTAATGAAGAAAACAGGAGCCTCGGTTCTCTGCTGGATTGGCCCGGGATGGCCGCAACCGTCGACGCCGGCGCGGAGAGGAGGCAGCCAGAAATCGCCACTTTTGCGGACGCTGCGGACGCAGGGCGATGGGACGTTTTCTCGGCCGCATGAAAGGGTGCCAAAGGGCGCAAACAGGGCAGTCTCCTCGTGGGCTGGGCGGCACGGGGCTGACTCGCCATGTTGCCGGATTTGCTCGTCTGCATAAACGTCGACAGCGGCGCGGGGAGGCTCAGCAGCGCTATCCTGCTAGGCCGGAGCTGCACGGCCTGGAGCGCCCATCCCGAAGACACCCAAAAACAGGGCCTGCCGTGCCGCTCGGGGGGGACGGAGGTGATCCCGGAGATGGTCTTGCGCGCACTCGCGTCTTGGGACACTCGGCGCCGGCCATGGATAGCGGAAGCTTCCGAGTCATGATGGGGCTGGATGCCAGCCTTCCAACGTGATCGAGAGACATTTGGGGCCTTGTGACCCAACATCGCGGCAAAATATGGCCCCCCTTCTTCAGCCCGACCCCTTTCCGGCGCCACGGAGGGGACGGGTCGAGTAGCCAAACAGCTGGCGAGGACGGACTTTTGACAGAAGAGCTGGCGTTTTAGGACATCTCGGCGGACGCCACGAAGATGGAGGCGAAGAGGGGCCCAAGGCTAAGGGAGGGGAGGGCCCGGAGGGGGGCCATGCGGGCTGGGAATGCCACGCGACGGGTGCTGCTGAAGATAGAGAAAGAAGCGGTGCCAGCCCAGAAGCGTCACCAAGTCAATCACGCCGCCGGCGCTACCTGCTGGTCCGTCGCAGGTGTGCATGATGGGAGGATGGGATGCTAAGGTGGAAATGGTTAGCTGGGTGCTCTGGCTGAGGGCGCCGGCGATTTGGGCATCAATGATACCTCGACAGGCTGAAGAGGCTGGGATGTGGTTGTCCTCGAGGCGGAGGATGATGGGCTTTTTTTTTTTCTCGATGTGAAATTTGTCGATCAAGGCAATCTGAGGTTTGGACGACGCGTCAAGTGCTGTGGCGAGGAGGGTGCGCGGCGTTGTTCGGACGAAGGGGTTCAGGGAAGAACTGGGGAGAAAGAGGGCGTCGTCAATCGTGGATGGACGTCAGACAGACCCGAGCGCCTGGCGTGCTTGCGTGCGTAAATGGGGCCCGTAATCAATCTTGCACGCTTGCTGCGGAGATGTGGTGCAGATGTACCGACCAAGGTACTTCTGGGGAAAGGCGAAGTACCTGTCCTGTCCGCCTTGCCGTCATATCGGCGCCGTCCTTTTTTCTTTTCCGGGCAGCTTCCACGTTACGCCACGGCAGGGCAAGGCAGCTCCTCCCCGTGATTGATGCAGAACGGCGGTGCAGGAGCGACCCACAACCAGACTTCAGCCTGTTCGGGTTTTGGCACTGGCGCTGGCCCGTCGCTCCTGCCCTTGCCCGTTCGAGGGGTTTCCGCCGGGCCGGCACCTGCGCCCGCCGAAGCCACAGCGTTGGACCGCTGGAGACAGGCTGCAGATGCAGTGCCGTTTTCGCCCTGCAGGAGAAATAGGCATTTTCACAGCAGTGCAGATCGTCATCCCGCCTCGCCGCCGCCTCACTCCCACACCCCAACCGACATCACCGTTGATCATGGCCTCTCGAAGCGAACATCATTTTCCACTGCGTTCTTGCGCACCACCACCCTCGTATTAACCACTTGCCGTCGAGTCAGACTTCCCGCCCCCTCCTCGTTCGCAGATCCCACACAAACTGGAACTCCGGATCGCTGCGGCCACACGTGGTCCAGAAGCCTCTGCTCGTCGATCATTACCCGAACGTCACTGGCCTCCCTCAGCTTCAGGGGTGACGACCTGGCCGGCCACCGAATCATCAACTGAGAACCAAGACTCGCCCATGTTCAGGGAAGCCACCGAGGCACCCAAGGCACCCTCCGGCTTTTCAGACGACCACCTCCCTCCCCGCCCTCTCTCCTGGCTAATGTATCGGCCGACAACATGTCATGCCAACGAAGAGGAGAGTCCCCTGACAGCTCCAGGGGGCCGAATAACTTGCAGACGAGGAGCTGGAGCTAGGCCTGAGCGCTGACAGATGCCTGCATTTTCGCCCCCCACGCTTTTTGGCAGCGCACCAGCCTTTGGACCCCATCACCAACCCTTCACGAGGCCCCTGAGTGCACCTGCGTCGAAGGTTTGGTCGCAAATACGGGCCTACCTGAGGCCGGTGACATCCGCGCTGGAGGTTGATTGTTTCACAGACGACAGACACACAACAGAGCAGGGGTGGCGGTCGCCTCCGGGGAAGCGATGTTTCCTGCCCGCACAAAACATGCCGGCCGACGATGCATCAGTCCCGGGCCAGCGAAATTGCCTACCCCCTTCTGGTCAATTTCCCGATCCGACATCCACTCGGAACGGGTTCTATGGAGAGTCTATCACCGCGCTATAGGCGACCCCTACTGCACCCAAGTACGAGTATACTGGTCGCCTCGCATGCATATGCAAGCACTAGCCAAGGACACCATGCCGTATCACCACGCGCAACGGGCGTCCCTGACTCCCTGGCGGAGTTCCTAGCTTCGTGGTCGGCAGGTCAGGACATCCAGGGACCCACGGCCTCTATTCGCAAAGACTCGAACGGGCAATGTGCCTAGCCAGAAAGGACGTCCCCACGAGACCGAATGGAGCGCGTCACATCCGGTGGAGGAGCGGACTTGAGGGGACCAACGCCACCGGCTGGATATGCCGTGGACTACCGACACTACAGCGCGACGACATCCTGGCTCCGAGCAGTGACTGGCTGCAAGAATCAACGCGGACTTCAGGTCACATCCGCCGCAGTCGCTTCTCACCCGCCCACGGCGGAAAGCGCGCTTCGAATATCGGGCAAGCCTCTTGCAAATTCATCACCTCTCGCAGCCTTCGTCTAGCACCGAGCAGCCGCGGTCGTTGATACGAGAGTCATGCTGGCCCCGAGAAATTACTGTGCCACACGCCTTCCTGGGTTGATCGTGGTCGGCCGAGACAGATTGCCCGGCTAGCGGCAGATCTCAACACCAATGGTACAGACGAATTCCCTGCCCGAAGAGACATCACTGGACCCAGCACTCGAAATTCGGCCTGCCTGGATCGGCGACGGCTTTGCCCGAGAGCCGCGTCCCGCACCACCTCAACTGAGTCGTAATGATTTCGATAGCTGCTATCCTACAGAGAGAGACATGTGTCGGGAGCTGCCTTCTCGACCATCGACCTGGGGCGTGACGATCACTTTCCCTCGCCGGCCGTGTTGCCCTGGCTCATCTGCTCCGTTCTGCATGTCAACGAGCGGCCGCTTCCGCCAAGGGGCGCCTCCCCGTTTTTCTGCCATGACGAATTTGATCATCTTCGTCGGGAAGAAAAGCTGACCCCTGTCTCCCAGCCCCCCTTCCAACGGGTGGAGGTGGAGGGACTTTTGGCGTACCACGTTGGTGGCAACAATCACTCGGACTACAAGAACATCCCTCGCCGCGATCCTTGCGTATGCCGGCCGGCGGAGTCGAGATGCAACACCTGCATCATTATCAGGGAGCACGCACCACGGCAGGGAGATGTTTTCTGCGAGGTGGTCCCGAGTCCTGGACGCCAATCAATACGTGATGGCTGTCATGGGAGGGAGGCTCGGACCGCCTGCTCAACCATGGCTCGCGAAATGAGTACGGACATTTATCATCAGTATGATGAGGGGCGGTCTCGGTATTGATGTTGAATTTTACAGGTCTCTCCACGTGGCGCGACTTTCGGGCTTGGAATGACTGCCACGGCATCACCATTGCGGCTCTGTGCTACTGCACGATGCCTCAGCGGACTCATCTGCGCGGGATTGCTGTCTTGCAACTATTGAAACCGATGGATCTGCTAATCTGCAGTTGTTAGCAGATTGGCGGTGAACCGGCGGTCGAGATGTTTGTTGCAGTTTTTCGTTTCGATGCATGCAATTGTGCACCGACACTTGCGCATCAACTGCACGAGACACCAGGGTGTCTGGCACGTCGCAACGGCCAACTCTTCCCAACGGCAAACCGCCAGAGCGAGCGTTCTGCCCGCAGGAGCTGTCAGTCACCGCTCAGATGCGTTCGTTGCCCCGATCGTACCATTGGCAGGGCTAGGCCACGAAGGGTTCGCAGCGCAGCGACCGTTGGCAGCGATCCAGGTCAATATCTGTCACGAAATATAGCCTCGTGCTAGGCTCGGAAGGCTGCAATCATCGCATCTGGCGGCCTCGGGGGATTCGAACCCTCTGCCGCAACGAAGTGCCAGCAGTTCGACCCGCCTCGCCCACTAGCAGGTTGGGGCCCTGCTTGCATCCGTGGCAACGCATCCATCGAGGAGAGGGGAATCGGCCCAGTAGGAGCGGCGCATCCTAGGGCAGAGGTCGAAGAAAAGCCCCGGAAGTGAACCCGAGTCCCGAACCCCTGAACCAGATGAATGGGTGCAACGGCATAGGCGAATGAGGGACCAGCTGCCGCCGTCGGGTACCCAAGTACTTGCGACAGACTGCGGCTGGGCAAGTGTGTGGGCGGCGGCCTCGAAAGAAGAAAGCGTTCATCGGAAACATGGGCGCGGGAACGAGTTCCTGGGACTTGTCTCACCACAAGCCAAGGGGGGGAGGAGGGAATCTTCAGCACAACGTGTCTTCGCGCCCTTGCCCATGCCCAGGAACGCCAGGAGCGCGTGGGAAGCTGGGGGGTGTGGCGCATCGCATCGCTTAACGAGGTTACGTCCGGGGCAAGGGGAGAAGAGGCAAGGGGGCGGATGGGAAAAAGCAAAGACATCTCTGCTGCTGCCAATGCTGCATCTGCAGATTATGACGGCTGCTGTCAGAGAGATTTGCGCGGGAAAAAGGAAAGCACTGACGTTGAGGCGCCGTTGCGCAGCGACTCCAGGTTGGCCGCCGGGCCAGGCAGAATATCGGATCATCGTGCAGCCCCTGGATGAAAAAGGGGCCTGGCCTGCGGCGCCGTCATCACGGGCGAACCTGCGCCGAGAAGGAGGAAGTTCCTGGTAGGCGAGCTGGGCGAGCGAGGCCTTGGGATCATCAGGAACCGAAACCCTGGAATCGAGCAACGGGTGGTGGGCAGAGAAACTCCGAGCGTGCCCTCTGCCCTCTACCCTCCCTCCCCGAAAACCTGCCAGGCAGCCTGCCAACTTGAAACGAGGCAGACCGAACCATGCAAGACGAAGGCCTGGGAGCCGTACCTACAAAGTATGATTTTCCTCAACCCCCCCTTTTCCGCAACACGGAGCGGGCGGTGGGCAGAAACAGGCGCCAAAGTCCGTGTCCGTATGCCGGCTGTGACGCGAAACACTCGACGCCTGTGGGCAGCGCTGCCGCTGCCGCGCTCGTGGACGTTCTTGAAAGGGAAGCCGACGAAGGGTGCCCTCCATCCTCTTCTGGTCGGTCCCCTTGTGACAACCAGCGGATGCCGGAGATGGATGAGGGGGGGGGGAGGTTTGGCGGCCGGCCGGGGCTGGAGAAGATGGAAACCGGGCCACTCCCTTCTCTCTCTTCGCCCTAGGAGGAGGGGCGGGCGGGCCGATGTGACACTGTTGCGCGAACTGGGTGGAAGGGGGGCAGAAAGATGGAAGAATGCAGAGTCAACGTCCAGATGCAAGGGGCCCCACCACACACACACACACACACACACACACACACACACACATCCGCGCGCTGCCCCCCCTCTCCTCTCTGGCCCTGCCCTGTCCCACCCCGCTGCATAACGGTGCAGGGGCGCTCCCGGCCATGCCCGCGGCAGGGATGCGGAGTTGGGAGAAGGTTCCCGCCAGGTGACTGCGAGGTCACTCGAGGAGGTGCCAGGGTGAGGGCCGGGGGCCACCGTCCACGAGATAGCGACATTGACTGATGAATGGAAGGGCTGCTGTCTGTTTGGGGTGAGCAAGAGTGAGAGAAGAGAGAGACAGATTGTCCAAGAGCGGGAGCCGGTTGGGGCCTGGACCCCCCGACTTTGTTTGTGCGGCCGACGGTCCGGGTTCGAAATGTTTGCTTGTCTGCGTCGCTGGGGCCCTCTTCACGGACATTCAGTTCCTTGGGGGACGGGAGGGAAGGGGGATGATTACCTAAGGCGGCGTTGCGTGCCCCTTCCGTCACCTGTCACGGCACGCACTAGCGGCGTCATTCCTCACATTCCCAATCTGCGGAGCCGGGGCTTTTGGCCAGACACTGGAGCACCACACACACGCGGCATCTGCCTTTGGAGCGAATTGAAGCAACGCCGTTCTTGGGGTGGAGGAAAGGGGGCCCAGGCCACAAGCACACTTCAAGTCCAGTCCAGACCCAAGACGACGTTCCTTCCTCTGCTGGCGGACGGCGCCGACGTTAGCTCGCGCAGGGCCCTGAGAGGAAGCCCGGTACAACAAGGCTAGCGCGGGTACTTGGTCGGTACCTCTGGGCTTGGTGCGCGTCCGGGGCAGGGGCACTACCGAGGTACCTGCTTCGAACACGGCGAGAAGGGGGGGAGGGGGTCGAGCCGGGGTGGTCCCCTGGAGGGGGCAAGGAGGTCGCGGAAGTCGTGGGTACGGCCCCCGCCCTTATTATGTGCAGAGGGAAAGGTACTCGATGGTCCCCTTGCTGCTTGCTTGCTGCTTGTGTGCCGGGGGCGTGGTTGTGGTTGCGTGTGGTTCGGCCCCTCGCACCTGCCCTGTCCTGGGCTCTCCATAGTGGTAATGGATGGCGGTTGGGGGTCGGTCCCACGGCAGGCCCTGTAGCACCCACCATTGAGGGAAGGAGCAAGGGAAGGGAAGGGTGATGGACGGGAAGAAGGACAGCCCCCAGAAGCCAGAGGAGCTCGTACTTCCAATGTAATGTAATATTTCACAACCTCCTCGCCTCTTCCCGTGCGCTACCCTCCGCCCCTCCCCTCCTCCCGTCCAACTCTGTTCACCAAGGCACGAAAAGAAGACAGCTCGAGCTTCACGACTGTCCGATCCTCCGCCGCGGCCACCTCCTGATCTCCTGCCTAGGAACAAAGAGCACCGACCCTCTCGCTCTCTTCCCCGAAGGCACACACGACTACGACACGACAAGACAAGACGGACACCGAGCTCGAACTTTGCCCTCCCGCAGCTTTCCAGCCCAGCTCTCGCAGCTCCCAGCTCTCGGATCACGAAACGCAGGACACCGGCCCATCCCCCGACCACGGCTGATTTTTGGGTCTTTGTCCTTGGAGTCCAGCAGAAACAGGACCCTTCCCAACGAGGCAGCGCGGCACAGAGAAATAGGGAACACGCCTGTCGGACCATCCTCCTTCACCCACTTTCCGACTACCCAGCTTCAGACGATCACTCCAGTCGCCTCCCCCCCGGCCCCTTCTGGTGCTACTCATCCTCGTCTCCTTTCCTCCCACCACCACCCAAAGCCCGTCGCCCACGGCTCGACTTTCGACATCGCCAATTGAACGCCATCCCAAATATCATGTCCTCGTCCACGGCAGCGGAGCATTGATCAGTAACGGCGACTTCTTTGAAACGTCCTGTCCAGAATCCCCCTCCCATCGCACACCCACGAACCTGTGTCACATACCACCCGCCGCCCACCCCCAGCAGCCTCCCGCGCGCAAACACCACCACGAGCTTTCCTCCCGCCGCCCTGCTGCAGCTTTATGACTCGGGTCCAGTTTCAGCGTCCGTCTCCCACCTCACGGCTTCCCGCATCGACCCTTACCACCCGTCCGTCCCACGCCTTCGCTTCCGGCGCCCGTATTCCATCCCATTTTCCTCACTCCGGACCCCACCCCTGGACGCAACCTTGCAGCACAGCATAACCTTAGGGTCCAGTTCGCGCGAGTCGGCCCACGCTGCGCTTCCCGTCCGTCCGCCAGCCCGCCCCCAGAAGCAGGCAACCCCCTCCGAAACCGTCTCCCTCTCCCTACGGCGATAGTCGTGTCGACATCCTCGCCGACACCTCATGTTCAGCCGGTCACATAAGGGTCTGAAAGGCTTCGGCATTGGCGGCTCTTCCGAAAGGGAAACACATTCGACCCTCCACGATCTCGGCCTCGTCAGCTCAAAGTCCAGGGAACCTCAGAGGCCCATCTACTCCTCTTCTGGCCCTGGCTCGTACGACTTTGACGCACCCTCCTTCCCGGAGAAGAGTGAGTCCCCGTCTCCCACCCGCGCGCGCGGTGTGCAGTGCGCAAAAGCCCGGCGACCTGGGTTCAAGAACACAACCCCGCCTCTCCTCTCCGCCCCCCAGCCAGTCGCACACCCACGCAATAGCTAACACGCTGCAATCGCAGACTCCTCCATCGCCGCAGGCTCCCTGCGCGGCGCCCACCAGTCCAACGCCTCGATCCATTCGGGGCGATCCTCCGGAAGCAACTCCAAGACGATACGCAGCAACGCCGCCACCATGACGACCACAGCCGACAGGCGGGGCAACCGACGGGAGCGCACATTCGTCGGCAGCGAGTGCGCCGTCTGCGAAGAGCCACTAGAACACACCCTGCGCGGCGAGCGCATCCTGCAGTTCTCCTGCTCCCACGTCTCGCACGAGGCCTGCTTCTACGAGTTCATCCGCGAGTTCGAATCGCAATACTGCCCGACATGCGAAGCGCCGTTGCATCTTGACACGAGCCGCGGAGGCAACGTGCTGGACATCGGTAAGCAAAGCACGGCCGCCTCTCGGGGTGACCCCGGCTCACGTGAAGAAGAAAAAATCACAAACCTCATCCGATCAGTCTCGACCGACACGAGATCCACGCACACATCGACACCGACACAATGGGACTACCAGGGCAACCCGCGGCCACCGAGCCTGGAATCAAACCAGCGCCAGCAGACCATCGCCAGCGGTCGCGAGAGCTCGACACGCGGCAGCATCAGGGACAGCAGGGATGCGCCACCATCAGATCGCTACGGCCCGTCGACGAAGCATGCCAGGACCGACAGCGGCGCCACCGGCGTCGCCTCGTCGGGCGGATACCCCGAGACGACACAGAGCGGCCCGCCGCAGCGCCGCCACGACTACGACGTTCAGGCCATGGAGACGACGCCCGCCAGCCCCCGCGCCCTCACCAGAAACCCCATTCCCACACCTACCGTTACCCTGCGGTCCGAGTTCCCTACCATCAACCGGTCCCGCCAGCAGCAGACGCTCACATGCCTTGTCACCATCGAGGTGCCAGACACGAAATGGAGACCAGACCCCGAGGATCTGGGGGACGTGCCGCCGACACCTGCGGCCAACCCGAAGATCGACGAAGCCTTCCAGCGGCCGCCCTCGCCGGCTCGCAGCGCCCCGCGATTCTACCCCTACGAGTCACCCGAGGTTCTGGAGGAGATCACGGAACACCTGCGGAACCGGGTCGACAATTGGCACGGGCTCGACTTCAGCAGGTTCGGCAAGCTGCGGCTATACGGCACTCTCCGGGTGGGCAAGGACAAGGTGTCTTGGCAAGAGCTGGAGTGCTTCCTGTTCGCCGAGATGCTCATTTGCGTCAAGGAGAAGAAGATTCCCCAGCAAGCGGGCCAATGGGATGAGAACGGGCTGCCTAAGAAGTCGACCCGTTGCACCCTGAAAGGCTCCATTCTCATCAAGAAGCATCTCAACGATGTGGCCGAAACCGGTAACAGTGAGTCCCGTTCCGTCTTCCTGAGGATCACCAAAGCTAACGTAGAAGCCGCTGAAGTTGATGAGAACATCTTGACGCTCAACCTCTCCGTGGCTGAGCTGCCTCAATTCCACCTGCGGTTCGAGAACAGGAATCAGCTCAAGTTGTGGCAGCAGGCCCTTCTCGACCTTAACGCCATCGAGGCGTCCCCTGTCCGCAGCCCGGAATACGACCGCGGCGAGTTCTCCGAGGCCGAAGAAGAAGAATGGCAGCGGGCGCGGGGCCAGCGGGTGTCGTCCGTGGCTTCGTCATGGGGCGGCGCCAAGTCAGCCACGACCGCGCCGACGGAGTACACCAACTTCCAGAAGAGCCCGAGGATGCCCACAACGGTTCACGTCCCGATCGACGTTGTTGTGGTGGTGCCAATCTCGTCGTCCATGCAGGGCGTCAAGATCAACCTCGTCCGTGACGCTTTGCGGTTCATGATCAATACCCTTGGCGAGAGGGACCGCATGGGTCTCGTTACATTCGGCTCCGGGGGCGGTGGCGTGCCGCTCGTGGGTATGACGACAAAGTCGTGGCCCGGCTGGAGCAACATCCTGTCCTCCATCAAGCCGATCGGCCAGAAGAGCCACCGTGCCGATGTCGTCGAGGGCGCCAACGTCGCGATGGACCTGCTGATGCAGCGCAAGCACAACAACCCCATCGCAACGATCATGCTCATCAGCGACGCCTCGACCTCGGATGCCGATAGCGTCGACTTTGTTGTCTCCAGGGCCGAAGCTGCCAAGATCGCCATCCACTCGTTCGGCCTGGGCATGACGCACAAGCCCGACACTATGATCGAGCTGTCGTCGCGGACGAAGGCCTCCTACACCTATGTCAAGGACTGGATGATGCTCCGCGAGTGTCTCGCAGGTTGCCTCGGCGGCATGCAGTCGCTGTCCCACCAGAACGTCAAGCTCAAGCTGAGGCTCCCTGAGGGCTCGCCGGCCAAGTTCCACAAGATCAGCGGCGCCCTGCAAATCACCAAGCGCGCGACCGGTCGTGACGCAGAGGCGTCTCTCGGCGACCTGCGTTTCGGTGACAAGCGCGATATCCTTGTGCAGCTGGTCATCATGCCAGACAACTCGTCCCAAGAGCAGCTGCCGCAGGATCCGTGGGACAACATCGTCTCCGGTCTCGAGGCTCTCGGCGGATCTGGCGACAGCGATGAGCAGCGTCCCGCATCCGTGGAGGAGGTCCCCCTCATCCAGGCCGATCTCAGCTGGGGCGATATACTCAGGGATGGCACCATCTGCCACCTCCCGAGGCCCACGCTCCTCGCCATCACGATGCTGCCTACACAGGCCAAGCAGAAGGGGTCGTGGAACGGATCACCACCCATCCCGCCGCACCCCAGCATCGTGCAGCGACGCATGGAGCTGCTGACCTCCGACATGCTGACCCGAGCACTGACTCTGGTCTCGCGGGGCCAGCACGATCGTGCCCATACTCTTCTCAATGAGACGCGGTCTATTCTCAAGGGCCTCGGCAAAGGCGGTCTTCCGCCAGTGCCTGCCCCGCCCCCAGGCAGATCGCTGCCGTCGACACCGCACCCCGGCAACGAGGGCTCACCGACTATCGGCACGCCCGACAGGAAGAACTCGCCGTCCCCGACACAATCTTTGGCTTCCTCGGCCGTGGAGCGGGCGCCCATGTCTGGCATTGGTCGTAGCAGGTCCAATGACGGGCTGAGCCTGAGCTCCGGTATCGACGCGCACACCGTTGCCGCTCTGGACGCTGAGCTCGAGAGCAGCCTCGAGTGGATCAACCACCCTGCCGTCTTCGGCCGCGATAGCCGCAAGGCGGTCCTCCAGGCCATTGGTGTCATCAGCTCGCAGCGCTCCTTTACTTTCCGCACGCCCATTGAGAGTCTTTGGGCGAACCGCGTGGGAGGCGTCAAGCGTCTCACGGATAAGAGCCGTGAATGGCGCGACGAGGGCGGCGGCGAGGGCGGCATTATGGAAGAGGCATGATGCGGCCGCCCCTGAGCTCACGACCCCGTCGTCGACGCGGGTCTCTGTTTCCTTACCCATCTTCTTACGGTCTCCGGGAGTTTCATACCCCTCATATTCCTTCCTTGTCATTTCCCGGCTCCTCGGCCGACTACGGCTACCGGTTGCTGTTTTCTGATATCCAGTCGTTGGAAGCATTGCGATGCGTTTTTCTCGGAAAAAAGCAAGATACCACGCAACGGCCGCGGAACATCCTCACGATGCTGTTGTCCTATTTGCTCCTACCCACCCCCTTTTAACTCACCACGCCCTCAACCCTAACTCCCCTGGGGGTCTTCTTGTCTATACCTTTTTCTTCTGTTTCTCCTCCCCCACCAATCACGTCTAACTGTGTCCTTGCGTCACGACGGTCATGTACGTCCCCGGGTTCTCTCCCGTGTTTTTCTTGGCTCTTTACCGGGTGGTTGTCTTGTACTAGGAAGAGGCCCTCGCTGGCTGATATTGTAGTGGTCCATGTGTGTGGATGGAAACCTTGACGAGGGGATGTGTAACGTAGGACAGCTATACACGAAAGTAAAGATGCAGGCGAGGCGCTGCCCCTGCTTGGTTGACCTTGATTGTTTGTTCATGACGTGACGTGACTGGTGATTCACTGTGACTGCGGTGGCACTGGTTCTGGATGTTCATCTGCGTTTTGCAATGGCTACCCTCGTAATGACTAGAAATGCACATGTGACCCCCTTAACGCCTAGAGTCTCCTCAACTTTTGGAAGGATCCCGACTTTTTTCGCAATGATCAAACAGAGACTACACGAAGAAGCCCTTGTTGGCCTTGACGGCCGTCCGGCCCCTGACGAGAAGGTCACGCTTGAGGTTGGCGCTGGCCTTGCTGCTGCGCGGGGCGAGGCGCTCGTCGCGCTTGCGGGCCGCGGCGCGGTAGAGCGTGGTGCCGACGAGGCGGTCCGGGGCGGGGGCGGCGGCGCGGCGGGTGTCTTTGGTCACGGCGCGGTCGGCGGTGGCGAGCTTGCGGGCCTTGCGGGGACGGCCGGCCGCGTCGTCGGCGGCGTCCTGGGCGGCGGCGTCCTGCTCGCCTTCGGAGTCGGAGTCGAGGAACTCGTCCGGGAGGAGGGCGGGGAGGGAGGAGGGCTTGGAGGAGGGGGTGGGTGCGGAGGAGCGCTTGCGGGCGGCGGAGAAGGCGGCGGCTGATTCGAGGTGGAGCTGCGTGCGGGGGGTCATGTCGTCGTCGTCCTCGTCGGCGGCGGCGTCGGGCATGTCTGCGTCGCCGTCGGAGGTGGGTTTCTGGGGGGTTGCCTCTGCGGCGGCTGCCTTGCGGGAGGTGGCTTGCTCTTGGAGACGGGCGGAGCGTTCTTGGCGCTTACGCTTCTGGGCCTTTGCTTGCCTGAAAGGTTGTTAGATTGAGATCTGATGAAAAGGGAATGAGAAGGGACTCACTCGGCGATGGCCTTGTTGGCGGCCTTGGCGGACTTTATGGCCTGTGCGGCCGTCTTTGATGTCGAGACGGCCTCGGGGGCCTCGTCCGAGTCGGAGCCGTCATCGGAGGGCTCCGAGATGGAGGGGGCGATGGTGAGTTTCTCGGCCGTGGCGTCCTCGAGCTCGCCGACGACTTCGACGACATCGTCGTCATCGCCGAACGTGATCTTTTTGCCGATGAAGGCGGTGGTGGCGGGTTTGACCTGGCTGCTGGGCTCCTCGATCTCAGGCTCTGGAGCGGGCTGCTCGGCGCCCGTGATGGTGGTGTCTGCGGCTTCTTCGTCGTCGTCGGCGTCACCTGCGACGGAGCTGATGCCGTCTTCGTCTGAGTCGGTCTTGGTGCGGATCTCGACGACGAGGGATGACTCGAGGTGGGAGGAGTCGTCTTCGTCTGAGGCCGCGGCTGCGGCGGAGGCCTTGCCCCTGACGGGGAGTTTCCGTTGCCGCTTGGGGGCGGCTGCGGCTGCGGGAGCGGGGGAGGAAGCCTCTATGATGGAGGAGTCTTCGCCGTTGCGGCGCGTCTGGCGACGGGTTGTGACCATTTTGGCGGTAGTCTTTTGAAGGGGTGATGAGGATGATGTGATGCGCGAGGTGGCGGTGGTGGTCACGGAAGAGGATCCGCGACGTGAGGACGATGATCCTGAGCTTCTTCTCCTCGTCCTTCTTTCCCTGGCAGCCGAGGTGTTTCTCTCGGACGTGCCGCCGTCGTCGCCGCCGGCCTGGGCCGCTTCCGTCTTGGACAGCTGGGAACCTATCTCGAAGGATGTCCTGGAAGCGCGGATGCGAGCCCTTGGGAGGGGGCTGTTGTGGGGCGAGGGGGTTAAAGGCGAGTGTATGAGCTGACCGGGTTCTCGGTCAGGCAAGGCTTCAGGCGTGTTGAGCAAAGTGTTTGCTTCCGTGTTGGCGGTGAGATGAGCTGGGGGTTGGTGGTTTGCGGCAGCAGGCTGGCTGGCAATGAAAGTTCTGGTGAAGTCAGGAAAAATGTGAGGTGGAGCCGGAGCTGCGAGATTGGGGGCTTTTGGTTGGTTGGATGCGGCTGGACCCCGGATGGTGCGCCTGCCGCTATTTCTCCAGGGGCTCCACATGCCGTTGGTGCACTGGCAGGCGCGGGCCGTTGGGTCCTTCCTCACTTCAACGTCGCACGACTTTTGAGCCCCTTCCCTCTCAACTTCCGACGTTCGGCATCAAGGTAGGGGCTGATTCCAGGCCCTGTACTCAAATCACCACTGACGAAAAGCAGCAACCCATCTTATCGCCGACGACCCACTCATGCATCGGCTCGCCATGAACTCAAGACAAGGCATCCGCCCGGCGCTGCAGGGAGCGCGACTGTTCCGCCCACCGTCAGCTGCCGCTCTGTCAACGACCACGAGACGATGGGGGGCCGGCTCAGCTTATGGATCAACAACCGTACCTAAATTAGGTCCGAGACCGCCTACCAAACCTACCAAGAACCCAAAGGTACAAACAAAGCGGCCCAACCTCGACCGCAGCCTCCCCCGGTTCCAGGGTCACTTCAACTTCCCGCTATGTCCGCTCGCCGCGTTCGAGGAGGCCGCGGAGCGGAGGAAGAAGAGCTTCGCAAAGTACGACATCGCCCAGCTCCACAGGCTGTACCAGTCCTTCCACGAAGCCATCAAGCAGGCGAGTGTCACGGAGGACGTCAATTGGGAGGATGACTTCTTCGCGGAGACAAAGGCCAACCCTAGCCATCTCCATGCGGCTTCGATTCTTGCCTTTGATGTCAAGCGCGGCCGCATGACGAACCCGGAGAGGCTGCTGTACATGCACATGCTCGACACGGCGGGTGAGAAGGGCCATGTTCGCGCCGCCATCATGTTGAGCCAGCACTTGATTGAGATGGGAGACTGGGAATCGGCTAGGGCCATCTACCCCCGCGCGGCGGGTCGCGTTCGCTCCATGGCTCGCAGGGAGAAAATGCCCGATCTCGAGGGGGTCGTGGCCATCATCAACGCCCGCGAGGGCCGGGACGCCGAAGCCCTCGAAGGTCTACAGTCAGCACGGCGCATCGCAGCCGAATCGCCCGACGCGAAGTTCACGACCGAAGCTACCTGTGCCTTGGAGCTCGGCAAGCTGCTGGCGAAAAAAGGTGATCGGGAAGCGGCCTTGGCCGTGCTCGAGGACGCGCTGAAGTATGACACGCGCGAGGTATTCTACGAGGCGGCGCTGCTCGTGGGCGAGGGGGACGAGACGAGGTATCGGCAGCTCATGACCAAGGCGGCGGTATCGGGCTACATGGGGGCGATGAAGGCCATGGTCGTGCTGGAGATGGGGGCGTATGACAAGGCGATGGGCAAGGGGGAGGAGGAGGCGGGGAAGAGGTATCTGATGGAGGCGTTGGAGTGGGAGAATCTCATCAAGGGGTGGCAGGCGAAGCCGGAGGATGCGAAGAGGTATTTTTAGCCTTGGATGTTTCTTGTATCATTACTGTACAAACTCGCGGGACAGTTCCCCCGCCGCCTCAGAGCTTTGCCCTGTCGTACCCGTGCCCGTTGGGGCCGAGGTAGATGATCTGAGACTTCTCGACTAGGGTGCCGCCCGTGATGGCTTTCATGATGGCCACGACGGGGGCGGCCTGGGTATGGACCCTGAGGGCCTCGGCGTTGGTGTACCTGTGATGGAAGTGAGCTGCTGGCCCTACAGGCGCTGGTGATGGGGACTCACGTCTCCCTCACGACGAGCTGGGGTTTACTCGTCCGAGTTTTGTCGGCGAAGCCGCGGAGGAGGTGGTAGCGCGTCGTGCCGGGTTCATGGGCCTTGGCGTGGGCGGCGCAGGCGTTGAAGAGGCGGATGAACTGGGTGTGTTAGCGGGGGAATAGGTGGGAAGAAGGGGGACTTGCCTCTTCGTGTTTGCCTGATTTGGGGGTGATGAGGAAGATGAGGTCGATGGGTTCGGATGCCATTTTGGAGATGTGTTGTTTGGGAGATTAGTGCTTGAGAAGATGTGGTGATGGTACGGGATCAGAGGGTTGAGGTCCATGGCGCCCCCGCGTTGGACCTCGGCATTTCTGGCCATGTGAGGCCGGACCTTGGTCAGGGGTTTACGATTAGGTTACGCCTCGCATGTAGCATGGGTAGGGCGGAGAATGACGGGTTGGTATCGGATATGTGTTGCTTGGGAACTTCACGAAAATGAATTCTGATTTTATATGTTATCGGACGCTGGAAATGTGTCGATGGTGTTCTGCTCAGAGAATGTCGTTTGTCTTGGGTCAGTCATGTACCATGCACTTAGTGGCAGCGTCGCAGCGTAGGCTGCCCCGCGCCTCCGGTCGGGGCGGAGTCAACACCGTAAATCTAGTAGCCAAGCAATCTTGCTTCCTTCACCATTTCTTCCATCACATTTGCAACACCTCATCCATCGCCGATGCTCAATCAATTCGAGGAGCAATTTGATGTAATCTCGGCTACAACCCCCTCCGCTTCCCTAAGGCATCCGGAACTCAGCATCGCGGAACTCGTGCCTCCCCGACCCAACATCAACCGTCTCCCCGCTCCCGGGCATCACAACCGTCGCCCTTGAATTCGGCGGCACGTCAAGCGTCAGCCGGAAACCATCAGCATCAACCTCCCAATCCGTCGCCACACGACCGTACGGACTGACAAACTCGGCCTTCGCGCTGGTGATATCCCCTCCCGGCACCGGTGCCACGCGAATCCTCTTGTACCCTGGCTCCTCTGCCGCAATGCCCCCGATGTTCTGATGCATCCAGTCGGCCACAGAGCCAAACGCATAGTGGTTGAAACTCAGCATCTCGCCCGGGTTCAGAGACCCGTCTGGAAGCAGGCTGTCCCACCGCTCCCACGTCGTGGTCCCCCCCATGACGACCTGGTATAGCCATGAAGGGCGCTGTTCCTGGAGAAGCATGCGGTAGAAGTCGTTGGTGGCGTTGGCTGCTGAAAGGGCACGGCCAAGGGGCGCTGTTCCCGCAAAGCCGGTGCCGACGAGGTAGTTGTTGTCGGCGACGAGTTGGCGGAGAACCTCGATGCCCGTGGCGAGATCGTCCTCGCCGTCGAAGAGGTCAAAGTCGAGACCGAGAGCGTACGCCGTCTGTGTCGTGTTGGCCATCCTGCCGTCGTCGGACATCCATGCAGCCTGGAACAAGCGACGGAGCTCGTCGCGCTGGGCGCGGTACTTTTCCGAATCGCCGCCGAGAGCCTCGAGAATGTCGGCCAAGAGACCCGTCATCTGCACGAGGTAGGCATCGGCGACGAGGTGAGAGTTCGTCAGGGACTGTCCCGGGTTCGAGGGCGGCGAGGAGGGATCAAGCCAGTCGCCAAACTGGAACGTCGAGCGGTCCCAGAGACCACCCTCGGCACTGCGCTTGACGCCCTTGTCAATCCAGTTCTGCGCTTGCGGGAGTTGTTCCCTCAACACGAGGGCGTCGCCGAAAGCGCGGTACAAGTTCCATGGCCCAGCGACGACTACATCACCCCAGACCGCTGTGGGCATCTGGTCGCCGAAACCCGCGGGAATCGTCGGCGTGTATGCGTACGGAATCATCTTGCCGTTGGCAGACATCTCCGACCACACGTCGCGGTGCCAGCTGCGCCAGAAGCCGGCCGTGTCGTACAGGAAGTTGGACGTTGGGCCGAACATGTGCGCGTCGCCCGTCCAGCCCATCCGCTCGTCGCGCTGCGGGCAGTCTGTCGGGATGGAGAGGAAGTTGCCCCTCATCGACCAGCGGACGTTGGAGTGGAATTTGTTGAGGAGGTCGTGCGAGCATGAGAAGTCGCCCGTCGGTTCCATGTCCGTGTGCACCACCACGGCCGTGAGGTGGTCGCCGTCCAGGGGCGTGTCGGCCGGCCACCCGTCCACCTGGGCGTAGCGGAAGCCGTGGAAGGTGAACTTTGGCTCATACGTGATCTCCCGACCGCTCAGGAGAATCTGTTCTTCCTGCCAGGCCTCGCGGAGGGGGCGACGGCCGAGCTCGCCGTCCTCGAGCACCTCGGCGTGGCGGAGCTGTACCATATGGCCTGCGGGGCCGGTGACGGTGACGCGCAGCCAGCCGACGAGATTCTGTCCGAAGTCGACGAGGGTAGCGCCCGAGGAAGACTTGAAGACGCGCTGGGGCTTGACTTCCTGCGTCGCCCTCACAGGAGGCTGGTCCGGCGCGACGAGGCGCCCTTTCGGCGCATCGATGGACCTCGTCCCCGTCCATCCTTCCGTGGCGTTGAACCCCGGCGTCGCCCAGCCCTCGACTTTCGCGGCGATGCGGTCGTCAAAATGCTCTCCGTGGTAGATCTCGCTCGAGGTGATGGGCCCCTTTGTCAGGGACTGCCACGACGCATCGGTGGGGATGCGGATGGTACTTCCATCCTCGCGCGTCATGACCAGCACGCCCAGGAGGCCGAGGGTGTCGCCGTAGATGTTCCTCGTGCCGCCGCCCCAGCCTAGCCGGCCTGCGTACCAGCCCTCGCCTACCACGGCGCCGAGGGCCGAACGCTCCCCCGGGGCAAGCATGGCTGTCACGTCGTACGTGTCGTAGACGTGGCGATGGTTGTATGACTGCCATCCCGGTGCGAGGAGGCGGTCTCCGACGCGGCTGCCGTCAATGGAGGCCTCGTACAAGCCCAGGGCTGTAATGTACAGCCGGGCAGAGAGGAGGTCGGCGGGAACGTCAAAGTCTTTGCGGAAGTAAATGGGCCTCTTGGGCCCGTCAGTCGGCTGCTGGCAGAGGGTAGTGATGGGGTCTATGTCTGCCCAGGTGTCCTCCTGGAGACCCGTCTCGACATGGACCCAGTCGGACCAGGGTGTTTCTGACGAAGAGCCATGGGCGCGGACGCGGACGGTGGCGGACTCTGCCTCGCCGAGGGGGGTGTCTGGCCAGGGGGCGTAGAGAGACTCTGAGGAGTCGACTGTGAACGTCTTGGGGCTGTTGCTGCCGCGGGTGATCTCGAGATCATAGCTGGTCTGTTGCCAATCAGAGATGGAGCCGTTGAAGCGCCAGGATATACGGGGGGCCGTCTCGTCGATGCCGAGGGCCTCGCGGTGGTGTTCGAAGGAGACGCGGGCGATGGAGAGGGACATCTTGGGTGGTTGGTGCTGTGCATCGTGGTGATGAGAGGAGGCCTCACGCGTGGTGTTTTATGTCCATTCTTTGAGCAAAGTGTTCGTGAGGTGATGGCCCGAGGAGGGCATCATCGGGGAGCAGCTCCGAGAGCCCCCAGCTGCCGAGAAGGATCCCCGGCTGGTGCGATCGGGGCTATGATGCGGGGGAGAAGATCGATCCTGGGGTTTTTACCCCGCGGGGATGGCGCGCAGGTCATTGACCCGAGAATGTTCTCGGAGTTGTATTGCAGTGCAGATCTTGGCCGTGGTGGTGATGGATCTCGGTTTCCTGCGGGGAGGGGGGAGGTGGTGGTGCCGCGCGAATGAGGAGCAAAAGCAAGACGGGGACACCCCGCATGACGAGGTGAGGATGCTGTGGGGAGTGTTATACTGTTCGTATGTTGTTCGTATTCGCGGTTCGTGAGAGGGTGGTGGCCTGGGGTGGTCATGAGTGAGTTGGAGTTGGCTTCCAGAGTGGGATCGTCTCCTTTGCCAGATCGTTCTCGTCGCCAGATCGTTCTCGTCGCCAGATCATCTTCTTCGCCAGATCATCTTCTTCGCCAGATCCTCTCCTTGACTCATGAGAACCTCTTTCTTTGCCGACATTCGTCCTTACCTGATTTCCAGTAGTCGTCAATGTTCTGGTGGTGACATGGAGACAAGTTGAGACTCTTCCGGTGGCTGGAAGCTATCTAGAGGACCAAGAACAAGCCGACACACAATACATCCATCGCCAGACGCAGCCTACATGGGACTTTTTGCATACCTGAGTATATAATAGATCCTTACAGGAGAGCACACTGTGATATTACATTGAAGGTAACTTACAGAGTATCATTTACTCAAGTATGCAGAGATGCGTACATTCATCCACGCACACAAAAGCTCTCTATTACCTTCTGATCACCACCTCCTATACTGTAGGGACAGGATAGACGAGGCCAAAGAACGCTTTGGAGAATTCGCTGAAGTCGTCACCCTCGAACTGATGGCGCATTACCGCCCCAAACATTTCTCTCACCATTCCTCTTGTTATTAGCTCAATTTCCTCGTCCTCTCTCAGGATTGTCCTCTCCCGGGGATCTTCATATCTCCGGTTCGCTTCACGTATGATGTGAGGCCGGGCACTGTCTGCGATGTCCTTGATTTGGGTTATGCCTGGAATTATAAATTAGAACGATGATCTCCGTCGAAGAGGTCAGGATGGTCTCTTACCGCAATCGCTGATCGGGCCTTTTGGTGTTAGCCGGAGAGTTTGATCTTAACTTTTTCCACCGGTTGGTAACATACCTGGCAATGCAAAAGCAAAGCCCCTCAGCTCAAGGGCGTATCTCCGACCATCATCATCCATTGAGAATTTGGACCATGGCCGGAACCCAGGTGGCCTCTTAATCCTAAGATCGTTCATGACGGCGGTTTGCATGAGATGGTTCATACGGTGAGGAGCGATGATGTTTGATGCTTTGCCGTTAGCTTCAGAAAGGGCTGTAGAATCAGGTGTGCGGCTGACTGGAGCCTACCTTTGGCAATCACATCCAAGGGGTCCTTGGCTCCCTGTTCCGTATACATCATTGTCGGGTTTGGCGAGTCCATAGAAGCTGCCAGCTCGAAAGCTCTCCACAGCTTCAAGTAGAACCATACACGGCGTCGTGGTAGCTGCAGATACATCTCCCATAAGTTCTTGCGAACATCTTGACGCAGATGTTCGTCATGTCCTGCAGACCACACGTCGAGTTTGATCCGCAAGTTGATCATACGGCTTGCCTGTTTCATGTCATCTACTAGGCTCATTGTTGATCCGCCTAGGTTAGGTAAGGTAGTCAGTGACCAAAAGTCCAAAGCCTAGGGGCTATAACTCACCAATTCCACGATAGATCCGCATAGTCTTCGTCTCTTTGCCTCTCAGAATGCTCTCTGGCATCTCACGAACCGTTCCTGTGAGTGCTTGCACGGCTGCTTTGGTCGTCTCCTTCTCGCTCGATGTAGGGCGATTGATCACCTCCCAACGAGGCTGGCAAGTCGACCCCAGATGCTTCAGAACTTTCGCGAGCTTCTCAAGGCACGAGCGCTTTGGGTCCGTCGGTGATGTCGTTACCCTCTTACCAAGTTCCTGAGGATCCGCGGCCAAGTACCATTCCAGCGTCTCTTTGAAACTCTTCTGCGTCCCGAAAACCAGGCTTGTGCATGTACTGGCGTTTTGAAACATGATGCCGTTAATCTTGTTGACGTGCTCCGTGTCGATGCTGAAGAATTTGAAGAGAAACGTGTGTTTCGCGGAGGCTGAGCCGGCCTCTCCTGGAAGCAGTCGTAGAGCCCCATCAACAATTTGACTGTAGCTGTTTTCCGCTTTTTCGATAGGGAGATTGGACAGTATCGAAGTCGTGTCCCGGCCGAAAACGTTTCCAACCAAGGCTGACCACATGTGCTGTTTCGTATCCTTGATTGCAGGATTCGCATCGTCTACCGCCGAAGGCAGTAAGAAGCTTCGGAGCACGATCATGACTTTGGGTGAGATGGGGGCAAATTCGTGGAACGCAATCCATGACAATGACTCCATGTTGCCGCTGCTGGGATGAAAGACCTCGTTGCTTCGCCCCTCATAGACATGGTAGCAGTTGTCGGTGAGGATGAATTCGTCGTCGTCTGGTCGAGACGGGGTGCAGATTGCCAGATACGAAAACTCGCAATGCAGGATTACCCACTTGGCGTCCTCGGGGTACATGCGATTTGGGAGGTCATCCATCCATTTGCGATCGATATCCATTTTGAGGTCGATGAGAACGCGAAGGTTGTGGAGCCACACGTCAATGGGCCGCTTGAACTTCTTCTCTCGCATATACTTGATGAGTAGATGTCGGTCATCGGCGCTGTAGTCGTCTATGCTCTCGTGATTGAACCTCTCGCGAAAGGTCGGGCCGCGGTATTTGAGGAGAAAGAGGAACTTGCGGAGGAGGTTTCGATCTTGGCGTGTCAGCGACAAGCCGGTCTCTCGTTGCTCGAAAGCCTTGGTGATTTTCCGGAAGACCGTGGCTGCGCGAGACTCGATTTTGCTGAACTCTCCCTCAATCTCCTGCTGCCGAGACTCTGACATGTTGCTGTCGCGGTACATATCCTGCTCACCAAGAACACTTTTGACGAGCGTTTCGGTAACCACTGGATCGTCAAGACGGAAATCCACACGGTTCAGAACAAGGTCCCTGGGATACAACCGTTTCGTGGACTTGTCCACGGGGGTTCGTCCTTGTCGCCTCCTGTCTTTCTTGCTCGTGCGAGAACCATAGGGATGTGCATATTGTTTGAGTAGGAACTGCGGTACGAAGTGGTGATATTGAGAAACGACTGGCGTCGAAGAAGCCGAGCTTTTCGACATGGCGAGTGGACCAAGTTAGGTCCTTGTCATGCTACAAGCTGGAAGTAAGGCAACTGTCAGAGGCGAGATCTGGGCCAGATCAGGCTCATATACGTGGGTGACCCGCAAGATGGGCAATCCAGGACCCGTGTTTGGCCAGGGCTCAGCTGTGTCGTCTCTGCCAACCGCCGACAAAGCTGCACTTCCAACCAATAATCATATCAACCAACCCTCCCTCCTTATTTCTGGCGTTGTTCTACTGGATCTCGGTCATGACTCACGAGCTGTTTCGCGCCGGCTGCACGATTTTCAAATGCAAGCCGAGCCTGAGGATGACCTGACTGGCAACACCAATCACGCCAACGAATCCCGCGAGGGCCAGCCACGTGGACATCGGCCTGTGGTCGTTTGACGAGGTGCGTATGAGTCGGATGGTGTTTCCGGTACCATTTGGCAGTAGAAGCGGGGTCGGTGCAAAGGGTTATGCCGTCAATCTCTCCAGGAAGTCAACTTATATTTCACCTTGAGTCTAATCTCGTTTGCCTAGGCAGCTAGATATCAAACGCAAGTACTGTCAGAGCTTCAAGTCTGTTTCTCTTGGCACTCATTCCAATCCGGAAGGACGTGATGTGAATCCAGTGGACACGGCGAACATGACTGAGAGTTGCTGTAGCAAGATCACCACCTCGTAAACTTTTTCGACTGCAGCTTCTTGAGCGTCACCGATCGCAGCGCGGCAACACAGAACGGAACGTCCCACGGCAGCGCCTTCCACGAAGACACGACCTTTCCTTCTTCGTACTGCGCCTGCTCGTGTCTGAAATCGTCCCACATCTTCCGCAGCTGCCACACGAAACCCGCAGCGCTCGCCGCAAACTCGGGGCTGTCATCCCTCCACTCTTTGCACTCAATGTAGGCCCGACGGTCGTCGACGAACAACTTGGGCTCCTGCTCGGCAATATCGCCGGGCGCCATATAGATTCGTGCCCTGCGCCAGGAGGTGAAGTACTCGGGAGGCGCGTTCCATGTGCGGTCGATGAGCCATATGCGTGTGTTGCGGGGCAGCTCTCCGTTCGCCCAGGCCACGACAGCTTTCGCACAGAGACCTCGCGGTGACGCTTCGTATGGCATTTCAGGAGTCCAGAGGGCGGGGAGGCCGTTGTTCCAACTCGGGTCGAACTCGAAGGCGATGTTGACAACGTCGATGGTACCGGGACGAAAGAAAGGGGTGCTCGCTAGGAGGACGTCCCACTGCAGACCGGCTGCGGCAGCCTCGAGGTCGTCTGGGCTGAAGGAGAGGCAAAGGATGTCTTTGAGTGTGTCGACGGGTATCTGAACCTCGCCGTTGCCGTTGCGTGCTCTGGCAAGGGAGAGCTTCCCGTGGTTGGGAACGAGCTTCTCGAAAACACGGAGGTAGATGAACCTCGACTCGGAGCACGCGGTTCGCAGGCCGCCGTCCCAGTAGTAGCGGAAGCGGTTTGCTCGTGCCCATGCCATGTTCTTGGGGCGTTGCTGTATGGCAGTGTCTCTCTGGATCGGCCAGTCTAATACATCCGGATCTTCTGCCTTCTCTTGTTTTGCATCGATGGCAGGAGGCTGCCTGGTGATGATGCCGCGGCCGGTCTGGAGTCCGCTATGTCGAGCGCCGTGATCATCGGTGTTGTAGAGCGAGTAGTAGTGGACGCGCGAGACACCGTAAGTGGCACAGTAAGTGAGAATGCTCTGCTCCCAAATTTGCTCCCTCACGTAGTAGGGGAGCTTCAAGAAGGACGGGAATCGCGGTGCACTTTTGTTGGTCTGAGAGCCGGCCGGTTTTGATGCTGAGGTGGGCATTTTGACAGCGAGAGATAGAGAGGAAGTGATGAGTGTTGCAGGTCCGGCACATGAGACCGATACTTTTTGCGACAGCTTGGTGCAAATTTTATGCTGTTGACCAAAGGGGCGTAATCGAGGCTGAGAATCTGAAGCAAGCCAGGTGGCGCTGAAAAGACTTCACCTTGAGTCACTTGGATGGATGCCTAGCTCACACGCTGGATGTGGCTGGAGTTTCAGGAAATAATTCTGCTGTCTTCATCATCCTGTTCCCAGCATCCTCGTCTTTTCGTCGTCAAGTCATTCTCAACATGCCTCCCCTTATTCTCCCTCGTCCCGCCATGGCGAGATACAATGTAAGTACTCTTCAAGCTACTAACAATGTTAGATCCATGACAGCCAATTCTGACAGCTCGCTCCCCAGACTGGCTCCCGAGAGGTAAAAGTTTCCATGTCCGCAACCCGGAGAATGCGCTAACATCGCGCCCCAAGTGGATGATCGAGAGATTGATCGCACGAGAAAAGGTATGGCCCGATGCGCAATTTCGCCCCCGACCGAAGCTGACGAGCATTTCGTGTATAGCGACACATCAATAAAGCGGCCGTGAGTTTTCATTTTGTCTGTATTCAAAGTGTGTCGAGACTGTGTAAGACTCACGTGTGTAAATTTCTCGCAGAGGATGCAAGAGATGGCCAAGGTGGGTGCGCCACAGAGAAAGCCAAATATTTGAACATGCTGACTTTGGAGTAGAAGAAAGTGTCTAGAATTGCTGTAGGGACCCTGAAGCATGCACACGAGTTCAAAGTACTAACGCGACATGGCAGGTGATGCGATTTCAAATCAAGGTGCGTGAGCCGTTCATCAAGAATTGGCATAGCTGACATTTAGTCATCCATGCCCTAGAAGTTGGAAGTTGACATTGAAGTGCGTACTCCCGTTGTTGGATCAAAGACCCTTGTGTCCAGTGCCAAGAAGTATTGCTGACCTATTCTCGAACAGACTGCTAAAAAAACCGTGAAGGCAAGTCAAATCCAACGACGTGTCGTACTAAATCATACTGACTGGATGTTCCAACGACAGAATGAGCTCAGATATGCCGCGGTATGCACCTTTTGATACCATTTATCTCTACTGATTACATTCAATGCTGACGCGGCCTTCTCAGATCACTCGAAGCGACGGTGTCGTGAGTTTTGAATTTCCCAGCCGGAAATGCTTCGTTTAACAACAGAAACAAAAGCGTCAACAGAAGCTACTGGATCAAGAAAAGTACCGCTATCTTGGCATCGATGAGGAGAAAAAAAAGTAGCAGCTTCTGTTTGAAGAAGACACACAACCAGTAGGCTTGTTGGAAGCGTAACGATGCATCGAAGGGTGGGGGTTGGTGAAACATCTCCTTTGCAAGCAAGGTTGTAATGTCGGGCGTCTGGGTTGGTATGGTCACGCCACTGGCAGTGTGGAAAGGATTCGATTTCTGCAGAAGGAAGAACAGGTGCTACTGGATCCTATTCTCTTTCAATCAGGCAATTGCCAAAACACATCACCAACTTGAAACTACACGGGGTCATGAAAGGAAAGGCAGATTTGATTGCAGCGATCCAGTCTGATCATTGCTGGTGAAAAGTAGTTTGATGCGTCAATCAGGTCAACATGATCGTCTGGTTAGGCTGCTAGTCAGGACAACATGATGATTTAGCCCGCTGAGCAAACGGACATGATGTCGAGCCGGGCATTGACTGTGTTGCCAGTCGGTTGATGGATGTGGACAATCATCACTCACGGATACCATAATTTGAACAACGGCATGCAAATTGCAAGGTACTTGGAGAGCCAAGTCTCTTCGATACCAGTCCCATGAGACGACCAACCCACACCGTTGAACCGAGCGCCTCGACAACACATCCCCATCCGAGCGCTTCAGAAACATTTCCTCGAACGGCCAGCGCGAAAGCAGCCGTGCTTCGGACTCTTGAAGTCCTTCAAATTTCGTCTTGTCAGCATGCGGCTCTGGGATGGAAACATGACTTGTCGGGCACAGGGTCTCAGCTGTTCGAGATTGGGTTGACGTACTGGGAGCGTCCCAGACTGTATGGCCACATGGCATCAGTATTCATCTAGGTCAGATCAATGCAGGAACGGATAGGAACTTACGGGATGAGGGAGGAGGAGGTCCTCCGGGCGAGGGGCGGCGGCGGCAGGGCCCGCGGCCGAGGAAGAGGAAGAGGAGGGGTCGGCGGCGGAGGCGGAGGGGGCAGCGCCGGCGGCGGGGACGGCGGAAGACATGGTGAATTTTTGAAAGTTTTCTGCTTGCAACATTGTCAGGGTTCGGTGTTCACAATCTCTGGGGCCGATGTGGCCGATGTGGCCGATGTGGACGATGTGGATGATGTGGACGTACAAACTGCCGACGGCCATGTTAGCAGACACTCCCAGGAACAAAAAGACGGCAGGGGATACATACCTGGTTAATGATGGTGACTGTAGCGACGAAAAAAGCTACCTAACATTAGTCTGGGTGATGGAACGATCAGGGCAGGACGACGTACTTGATGATGACGTTGATGATGAAGAATAGGTATGTTGCTAAAGAAAATATGTTTCTGACGAAGAAGCATATCGTTGATGAAGGGTATTGTTGTTGGTGTTGGTGGAGAAGATGCTGTCGAATGTTGACGACAGGATGTTGTTGAAGAAGAAGAAGAGAGTCCAATCTGAAAGCTGTCACAGTAGGTACTTGCGGCAACGCCAGGTCCAACGGCAAGAGCGGTCGATCCTGGATTCATGAATTGTGCCTTCTTCATGTGGCGCGCCCGAGTTGGCATGGCGGGAAGGTACCGAGGTCCTCACTGTTGACAGGGAGGCACCTGCCCACTGCAGGCATGGACAAGAAATCAGGGCCCGGTATCTACCAACACTCGGGTTGGGCCAAAAATTGCCGCCTCGAATTTCGCCGATCCTCCCATTGCAGTGATTATTTCAATCCCAATGGCGGACGATGGCCAAGCATTGGAACCAGAACAACGACAACCGTCTTCGGGAGAGATGCTGGAAATGCCGAATGATTTCGAAGGGGTGCCCATCCCTTCCAGGGTCATGCTCGACCGCCCTTCGAACGGAGTTGTCTCCGAAGAGATCCGGTCTGGTCAGCCCCTGACAAGGGCTGCGATGTGCTGTGCAACCGATTCGAATCATGTCGACCCCCCAGGAATGCACTCACATTCTAGGGCCAAGGCACTAGAAGGCTTCCATCGAATTTGCCGGCTTGACACATACGGCTCGGCAAATCTGGGCAGATGCACGACAAGGCAAGACTACAAGCCACGGAGCCCCTGACATGGACACACCGTGATGCCAAGACGCCGCCTGCTGCACGGTCAAGCAAGCGGAGCGGCTGGAGATTCCACGAATCGTTACCATTGCCTTCTGCCAGTGTCCTGGGGACGCCGATATCAGATCAGACTGTGCATTGCAGCGCGTCGCAGGCAGGCCGGGATATCGACGAGGGAATGGGTTGCATATGGGCGACTTTAGCCCGCATTAGCTGGGCGGTCCAGAGCATGAGCTGATGAAGGGGAACCGTGTACGCGTCTGAACATCACATGTCTGGTGGCTAGTGATGTCCGGGGAACACGATGCAGATGCCCTATTGGATTCAGCCCTTCGCCACGCCTTCCGAGATGTCCGGCTCGACCCCAGATGAGGCTCAGGGTTGAGCCTGGGGACGACAACGCTTGAGGGCCAGACCGGGTCCATGAGGAGTGGCAGCTGACCTGGCTGCAGGACGCGTCTCTGTTGCATCACTGGAGAGGAAGTGCCGTGACGATCATCACGGTAGATGGGGAGTGTCTGTGGGCCGGGTCGTCCGGTGTCGAGCGGCGCGGGGGAAGTCTGTCACAGGCAGGCAGTCGAGTGGTCGAGCGTGGGGAAGGCCAGGGAAAAACAAGATCCCGGCGAGGACATCCCCTTCGGCCAGCTCCGACATGCACTGCAACAGAAAACCCGTGCTCGTGCCCGCAGACCATGACGACACAACTCGGGACCTCGACCGCGAAGGCCAAACTCTGCTCGGCGGGCGGCTCTCGGGGCGCGACTCCATCTCGCAAGTTAGGCTAGTCACAGTCTGGTCTGGTCGTTGGTCCGGGAATCCGTCCGTCCATCCTCACGGGTCGAAGTCCCCCAGCTGCTGCAGAGGAGGTCAGCCCAGCGCTAGACCAAAGCAACGACGCGCACCTCGCCCTAAACATGTGTCCTAACGGCAGAAACTAGCACGTCCCCCGTCCTCGTCGGAGGAAAAGACTACTGGCACCAACTCCCAACAACCGTCCCAAGTTCCCGGCCGACGGCGCCCTTTGTGGCCCGGGCTCGCCGATGCCCGCTCTCCGCTGCCGCCGTCGGTGAGGCACTGAAGGGCAGAAACCACATGCCAGGGCCAATGCACTAGGACCCGTTTGGCTGGTGTGCTCGGGGGATAGGACGGGCGAGGGTGGGCTAAGATGAAGGGGGGAAGGAATGGAGAGGGACGAGCCTTACGACCACCAGCACTCTCGAAGCTTTTGATATGTTCCCCGGAGGTGGCGATGTGGGCGGGAAGCCGCGGCCGTGAGCCGGCATCTAGCTTCGGCTGATATATGTGTTGGAGATGGCGCGGAAAAGCACACATGCTGGGCTGAAGGACGGGACGCTGGGCTGATGTCGTTGCCCGTCCCTCGTGCCTGCCACGGCCCAGCCAGCCCTGGACCACGAGGAAGCTGTGACGCAGCACACTTGCAACCCTGAGAAACGGACTTCTGTCCATGCCAGGCCGGCGCTTCGGTCTTCGCGTGACCTTTCCCCGACCAATTGAAGCGCAGTGAAGTGTCTTCAAGTTGTGGTGTCGTTCCTCGAGATGGTGTCCGCCCGGCGGAACCACCTCCTTTTTGCCCACATCCCGCTCCGCCCTCGGGTCCCGGCTGCCAGACCTGGCCCGCCTGCCCTATGTCCAGGCACAATCCCTTGACTTCTTCGTGTCTTATATCAAGCTCACTGGCGCCCCCCAGGACCCCGTCATCCTGCCAAGATGGCCCCAGTGAACCCCCACGCCCACCACTCCCCAAGGGCCTCCTCGGCCGCGCATCTCCCCGCCACGGGCAAGATGAGGAGCAGGACCCAGCTACTCCAGCTGTGCGACGACGTCCGCATCAGCCTGCGAGATGAGGGCACACTCGGCCCGAGGGGTAAGACCCTCGTCAAACTCCTCAAGGACCTCCTCCAGGCTGAGAGGGCTGGCGAGCCAGGCATCGACATCTTCACCATCCGCTGCGCACACATCGACAAACTTCTCGCTGAGCTGCGCCGCCCAGGAGATCCGTCCGCCATCCAGCAGGCCCCAGCAAGCCAGGAGCACGTTGCCGTGGCCGAGGCACTTGAGACGCTCTGGCAGAAGCGTTTCCGCGCCGGATGGTTCGAGCTCGACGATGCTCGCCTGAAGGCGCTTTACACCGGACGCCTCAAAGACATTGACTACTGCGAGCCGCATAAGGACGCGCTGGAGCGGTGGAGGGCGAGCAACGGTGGCGGAGACCCAGCCTCGGACATTGACTTTGACACGGGCGAGTAAGTGAGCTGCAATCCGGCATCTGATGTGCGTCCGCTGACAAGACAGCTGGTGGCTCAACCTGGCCTGCGCCCATCGCGACGGCATCGTGGGCAGCGCGTATGAGCGGCCCACAAAGGGCCTCTACAGCATCGCCGCCCTGCCCCTGATCACCGGCCAGGAGGAGGTGCTGGGCGACGGCGTGTGCAAGTACGTCCGGCTCGGGAGGAACGCAGACATGCACTACTCCCTCATGTCGCAGGTCGGCGCCAAGACGCGCATCCTCCGCGGACACCGCCTGCAGAGCACTTTGGCGCCTCTGGCTGGTGTGCGGTATGACGGACTGTAAGTTTTGGAAGAACTTTTTGAAAGTCAGCGCTGACCTCCGCAGATACAAGATCAAAAACTACAGCCATGTCTTCGACATTGTCGAGCGCAAGCACCGTCTCGAGGTCACGCTCGAAAGGCTCGCAGGGCAGGAGCCAGTCGATGCGCAGGTGCCGCGGCCCTCACAGATAGATGACTGGCATCTGTTTGAGAAGCATGAAGTCGAGGTCGTCAAGCAGCGGAAAGGTGACCATGGGTACAACGAGTTCAAGCTGCTCAAGGAGGAGGAGCGGCATACGAGGGAGAGGTGGCGTCAGTCGGCCGACTTCCGAGCGTCGTTGATGCTGGAGCCGAGGCCGCATCGGGAGGCGAAGGAGAAGAAGCAGCAGCATCAGCTTGCGTCTGGAAGTGGAGGTGAGTCCAAGGCTGTGGTTTGAAGGGATAAAGGGCAGACCAAATTGAATGCTTGGGGCGGCGTATTCTGGGTTCGGCATGCATTGGAATGGGCATTGATACCGGGGGACATTAGAACAGGCGTTGGGACCAACAGAACGGTAGATACAGAATGATTATCATGGTTGCGTTGAGATGGAGAAGCGGTGTCGCGTTGGTGATTGATGATGGGAAGGAGTGGTGGTGGAGGAACAAAGCTTGGGCGTTGAGCCCCCGCATGTCGTCACGGTTTTCAGGGTCGGCATTTGGCGGGGTCTTCAACCACAACATCCCACGATCTCACGATCTCGTTGACCACCCGCAAAGGCCGCACCCTGACAAAAATGGGCAAGGATAAGAACGCCGGCGGCAAGAGTGCCGGGAAGAAGGGCAAGGGCGGCGGCGACGACTCCAAGGACTCTGGCGGCGCGACCAAGGTCAAGGGCGCCCAGTCCATCAACGTGCGACACATCTTGGTGAGTCCCTCTCCTCCAATGTCACATGCCTCGGGCAGCCCGCTAACCCCCGCAGTGCGAGAAGCACTCGAAGAAGGAGGAGGCGCTGGCCAAGATTCGCGAGGGGGTCAAGTTCGACGAGGTGGCGCGCGAGTTCTCCGAGGACAAGGCGCGGCAGGGCGGATCGCTGGGTTGGAAGTCTCGTGGCAGTCTTGATCCCAAGTTTGAGGAGATTGCGTTTGGGCTTGAGGCGAGCTCGACGGGGAGCCCGAGTATTGGGGAGGCGAAGACGGGGTTCGGGTATCATATCATCATGGTGAGTTTTGGGAGGGGGAGTACGGTGAAGGGCTTGCTGACGATGGAGATAGGTCGAGGGGAGGAAGTGAGCAGGGCAGCCGGTCGACTGGAGAGACAACTTGTCTACGGGCGTTCACAGCATCGTCTTGACCCTCGGAATCACCACATCGCATTCGGCATCACATCACGTCGGTCCGCACCAATATTGTTCTGATCTTCCTTTTGATTCCCTTTTGTCTGCCTCCCATGCGAGAATGACACACGCCAGGCAGTCGTCCATGCCCGGGTACAACCGCGGAGACCTTCGTCGACACGAAAGAGAGGAGCGACGCGAGCCAGCCCCCGACCTCCTCCGGCCAACTCTATACCAGTCCCCGTCCGCCATAACCCTTTTTGTTGTTTTGTTCACATTGATCTCATGACGCCCCGCCGTAGAAATAAGCCATGCTTGCGCCCGTGCCGGGTCGCCCCGATACGAGAAGGGGTAGGGTTCGAGAGTGTCCATCCGCACGCCAGCGAAGACGTCTGGACAGAGCAGACCCTCGGCCGACCCCTCGAGAGATTTGCCAGGTCGAAGAGAGTGGGTGGGAGAGGGGCAGATTTACTGCTCGGTCTGGAAGTAGTTGAGGAGGATGGAGCGCTCCTGCGACTCCTCACCCCAGTCCTTGACGACGACGCAAGAGCAGTTGACGACCTTGCGGGCGTTACCCTCACGGTCGAGGACGCCTGGGTGTGTTAGCACGAGCGCCAGCAGAACGAAGGCGTCAGGGAAACCTACAGAGACCGGCCCACTCGCCGAGCTGCTTGCCATCGGGGACCTTGATCAGGGGAATCTTGTGCTCGGAGCACAGGGCGATGACGAGCTTCTTGTACGCCTCCTCCTCGCAAGCCTCGTTAAGGACGCACATGTGGGCCTGGCGACGGTCGAGGGCCTTGGAGGCCTCGCGGAGACCGCGGGCGAGGCCGTCGTGCATGAGCGACAGCTTCAGAACACCCTTGAGGGCGTCCAGGACGGACATCTGGCCCTTGGAGCCGGCATCGGCCGAAACCTCAACCTCCTCGGCGACCTCGGGGGCGTTGTTCTCTTCTACGTCCGACTAGGAGCATGTTAGCTGGCTGGACGGGAGCAATTGGGTATGGCATGGCGCAGCATCGAAGGAGGCGATGGACGAGGGGGCAGTCGAAGTCGGTGGAAGGCTGTCGCGGGGTGGTGGTGGCAGGCCAGGCGGCCGTGTGCGCATCCATCCCCCGGTCTCGCGATCCACATGGCCGGTTCGTCCAAGTCCTCCTCGTCGCGAATGCCTAGTCGGAGGCCAAGGGAACAGGATATCGGGCGCTGCTCACCATGATGGATGTTTTTTGGTGTGCTGTCGGTGCGATCCTCGAAGAGTTCTTTTGGTGTTGTTAGTGGTGGGATTGGGGGGGGAGCGGACGGGAAGTGATATTGCTGGACGAGAGTGAATCTTCAAACCCCATCGCGAAAAGCCCGAAAATCCGGCACACGACACTGACTGGCCAGGAATTGGCGTGGTGGCCCACTAGGGTTTTGCAACCGCACGGACCACTCCCACAACACCACAAGGCGCGCCCGCCCAATTTTCGAACCCGTGGACCCGCTTTTCCCGTTCGGCTCGCGGGACCTCCTCGTCGAACTTTTGCGATCTTTTCCACCTACCGCTTCTCTCTCCCTCCCACGACCACCACCTTCACCAGCCGACTACCCACCGAGGTAAGTTGACCACGAACGCCCGACATGGCGCCTTTCGATTGAAGCAGGACGGCCTATGCCTTTTCACGATGGCGGAGGGAAGCAATCAGAGGAGTCGAACCTTCACCTCGAGCGGTCCAGCAGCAGCAGCGACGACACGCGACGTCTTGATTGACACCTCGCGCCTCGCTGCCCGACAACCTGGAACATGGGGACGGCCGGCCGCTCGATCGGAATCCCGGCAATGAACTCTGATACGCTTCCCTCTTCAGCACTGAGCGGCAGAACCCTCCTCGTCGGATTTCAGAGACGTCGTGGAGGGCACTCTCCCTGCTCCATCCGCCCGTCGCCAAGGCTAACCCTTTCCCCTTTTCCCCCTGTGGCAGATACCTCATTTCCAGACCTCCCGTCGCTCAGACTTGAGAATCTCCACCCAACCGACAAAATGGTCCGCACCTCCGTCCTCAACGATGCTCTCAAGAGCATGAACAACGCCGAGAAGGCCGGCAAGCGCCAGGTCCTCATCCGCCCCAGCTCCAAGGTCATCATCAAGGTCCTCCAGACCATGCAGAAGCACGGTATGTTTGTCCCATCATGGACGTCATGCGAGTATCAGACCAAGGTGCAAGTCTCCTGCCGGACAACAAAGAGAGAAGAAGACGACGACATTCGGCATGATAACTAGGGCTTACGGTTTCACTTGTCCCACGGCCAAGCCCCTATAAGATGCCGATATATTGAGGGAACAACATGTTCCGGCAGAGACTTACACCTTTTTCGGATACTCGCATGACGTTCAAGTTTTAATCTTCTGCAACATTTTGCTTACCTTTGTTTGTACAGGCTACATCGGCGAGTTCGAGGAGATCGACGACCACCGCTCCGGCAAGATCGTTGTCCAGCTCAACGGCCGCCTCAACAAGTGCGGTGTCATCTCTCCCCGCTACAACGTCAAGCTCGGCGACCTCGAGAAGTGGGTTGTCAAGCTGCTGCCCGCCCGTCAGTTCGGCTACGTTATCCTGACCACCTCCGCCGGCATCATGGACCACGAGGAGGGTAAGTCTTCGGTCCAAGTCAATCTCAAAAAACGACGTAAATCTAACAAATTTTCAAGCTCGCCGCAAGCACGTCTCCGGCAAGGTCATCGGCTTCTTCTACTAAGTGTGGAGCTGCTGGAGGTCTCGGGACGGGAACGGCTCGGGATATGTCATGAACAAAAAAGCAATGAACTTTAGGGCTGGTCGGAAAAGCCGCGTCCAAGCGTGACGCGTGCGGGCATTTGTCAAGCGGCGTTCAGGGGATGATTTTCAGTTATGGTTGACATGATACCATTGGAAGCTCACGGACCGTGGGCGTACTCACTGCAATCAGACCTTGCCGATTGCCCCTACTGTTGTGCTGTGATGTTGCGTCCAGATCTAATGAACTGCTGTCCGTGTATGTCGTGAGGTGTGCTGTTGTGTTGATGCCGAATGATACCAGTGGAGATGATGCTGGAGACGGATCTCCAAGCAATTGAACGCGTTCGAGACGGCTGCCGAACGCGTGGTGGCCAAGGTCAATGAGCTTAATGCGCCCCCGAAGCTGTCAATGGACTGCCAAGCCACCCAAGCCACCCAATGACAGCATTCTTCCCGACCCAAATTGTTTCCATGTCTCATTTTCCCATCAACACCACCACTGCCCACCATCACCCCTCCAACATTGTGCTTGGCATCTGATCGAGACGATGACCTGCGGCTAGATACGTCCGGCCAACTGCCCCATCATGCTGGCAACACCACGAAAGACGACGAAACCGCGAAGCGAACCCTCCACGCCGACCCTCCCTCTCCCCGGCGGAAGCGACCGCCCCCTGAACGCCCGAATGGGCAGCGAGTCGAAATGGAAGAGCATGCGGCTTCCAAGAAGACCAGCTCTGCGCCGCCGGCGACTGGTCCTGGCGCTGGGCCTCGTCTTCTTTCTCGCATGCGCCTACACATTATTCAAGCTGCCTGGCGACGGCAAGCCCGAGCACAATAAGGGCGCCCGGCGCGTGGTGGCACCAAAACACGAGGGCGAGGACAGCGGCGAGGTGCGTCGCAGACCACTGCCCGCTGACAAGCGGCCGCAACCTGCAGGGGCGGCGGGCACGCACCCGATCTCGAACCTGATCCGCGACGCGGCGAAGGAGTTCGAGGCGCAGAAGAGCAGGCAGTCCAAGACGCTGAAGGAGGCCGTGGCAGAATACAAGCGGCGATATGGGATGCCGCCGCCACCGCACTTTGACAAGTGGTACGAGTTTGCCCGGAGCAACGACGTACAGCTCATCGATGAGTTCGACCAGATCTACGACATGATTCTTCCCTTCTGGGGCCTCAAGCCGAGGACGATACGGATGCGGGCCAAGGAGGCGCTGGGCTACGACAACTTCCTGCTCATGATGCTGATTCGCAACCACGAGGTCACCCATGTGCAGGGTGCGCACTTGTGGCAGCGCGAGGCCACGGCCGGCATGGTCAGCAAGTTCATCCAGTACCTGCCGAACATGGACCTGGCCTTCAACATCCACGACGAGCCTCGCGTCATCCTCCCGCATGACGACCTCGCCCGGCTGATCCAGAAGGCCAAGGAGGTCAACATCCCGAAGCTCAACGAGGCGCGCCTCGAGAACGAGTTCACAAAGCGACCACGCGGGCTGGGAGGTGGCGGCGGCATGGACGAGGTCAAGACGACACGGTTCAATGTCTACGCGCAGCAGCCGACGTGGACCACCTCGCGCATGTCGTGCCCGGTCGACAGCCCCGCCCGCAGTCTCGAAGACGACGAGCAGTTCGACGACACGTCCAAGTACGGCGTCTCGGACCTCGGCTTCGTCTACAACGTCACAGCCATGTCAGACATCTGCCTGACGCCCTCCCTCTCGGAGACGTATGGCTTCTTCGACCGCCCCAACGCCTTCAATGTCGTCCACGACCTCGTCCCCGTCTTCTCCCAGTCGAAGATCTCGTCCTACCAGGACCTCGTCTACCCGTCCCCCTGGTACTGGCACGGCAAGGTTGAGTACGACGAGAAGAAGGACGTCCCCTGGGACGAAAAGACGGACAAGCTCTACTGGCGCGGCTCAACTACGGGCGGCTATTCGCGCGATGGCGGTTGGCGCCGGCAGCACCGCCAGCATTTCGTGCGCAAGATCAACGGCAAGGGCCACGCCCTCATCTACGTCAACGACGCCGAGCCCGGCGCGCCCCCGCATTGGCGGCAGAAGGACGTAGCGCGCACCGCGCACCGCGACGCTATCGACGTGCACTTTGCCTACATTGGGCAGTGCGATAAGGGCGACTGCGACGCCCAAATCGAGTACTTTGACCTACGCGACCGCCAGGACCAGCAGGACGCATGGCGCTTCCGGTATCTGCTGGATATTGACGGCAACGCCTTCTCGGGGCGCTTCTACGCGTTCCTCAAGTCGCGCTCGCTGACGTTCAAGCTCGCCATCTTCCGCGAGTGGCACTTTGAGTGGCTCAAGCCGTGGGTGCACTACGTCCCGCTGAGCCTTCAGGGCGATGATTGGCTCGAGGCGGTGCGGTTCTTCGGCGCTGGCGGGAGCGACGAGGAGGGTGAGCCGGCGGGTGCCGAGGAGGGGAGGCGAATGGCTGCTGAGAGTACGGAATGGGCGGGCAAGGTGCTGCGGAAGGAGGACATGGAGGTGTGGTTCTTCCGGCTGCTTTTGGAGTGAGTGCCGTCGCGTTTTTCCCTTCTTGACTTCTTTTGCTGACCATGGCAGATACGGCCGCGTCGTTGACGACAACAGGGAAAACCTCGGCTTCTCATTCGATGGGAGCAGAGGCTCGTCCGTCAAGGATGAGGCTCCCGAGGAAGCTGAGGAGACGCCGGTGAGCGACGGCGTGCAGGGCGGCGCGCCTAATGAGAAGGAGGAGGTGAAGAACTAGGGAAGTATATACCGCGTTGCGATCACGTTGCATAGCCCGAGAGGCTGCGCGGAGTTGGACTATTTTGTAATGACACTGGATAGAGAACGAGGTATTTCGGCATGGACGAAACGAGTGAGCCAAAGAAATGAACCGAGCTCATAATATGAAGAACTGGAGACCGTCAACATCAGCCTTCCTCATCGCTCCGACAACCTTGGACTGGCGGGCTTTCGTTCTTGAGCAGAGCCATCAGCCACGTCTTCAGGTCCATCGTGCCACGTGAAGCGTACCTCACCATCGCGGCCTTTCCGACTTGTGCCCGGTAGGGCTTCATCGTAGGTCCTCAGCTCTGCCCGAGCGGTGCCGGCACAGGACGTGGGAGCAACGGGACCGAAAAAGTCCACGATCATGTTATTGTCTCACTTTTCCCACCTCCCCTTTCGCCGAGTGCGGCGGCCAACTCCTCGTTTTCGTCCATAGCTCCCAAGCTAGAAGCCATTAGACCTATGTATTATTTTCAGCGCTGTTCCGACACCATTGCCACGCGCGCTCGCTAAACCAGGTCAATGTCGTGGTTAGCTTCGCCGCGTCGCGCATCGCGGCGAAAACGCACAAAACAAGCAAGGCGTCATCGCTCTGAGGGGGTCCAGCCCCTTTGTGCGTCTTTTGTTCTTCTCTCATCCCATACAGGTCCCGGCCCTGGCGATGAGACTAGCAAATCGGTGCCCCGACGTTAGCTCCGCGATGGCTTTTTCAGCTGATGCTGCTAGCGCGGTCGAGCTGTGCTAGATGCCGCGCATCGGGGGGCCCAGAGCCGCCAGAAGGAGGACCCTTTCAATCTAGAGCTGCCCAGACTGTCGGTGCGGCTCAAGCCTCTGCGCTGGATGGCCTCGTTCCGGCCGCTCGGGTGCTTCGCAAGCCTCGTTCTCAACGTAGCGGAAAGACGCCCCAGCGGGGCGGGAACGAGCAGATGTCGTCCAAGAGCCAAGGCCGGGGAACTTCTCTCTCGGGCCCTCTGTATAAAGGGGCAGGCCGGGGTGCCAAGATGGCCAAGCCGGCCGTGTCCCTGTCCCATCAACTATCATTCACTCCGGCGCGCATACTCACCCATCATACCGGCGTAACGTTCTCTTTACGCTCTTGGTCTTGAGGGTTGATTTCGCTTTTCCCGATCTGTTCCTAGATCCAGTCGCTCACACAGCACCTCAACCATGCGCTCCCACTTCTTCTACGCTCTTCTGGCCGTGGCCGGGGTTGTCGCCCAGACACCGGTCACCGTCTATGTCACCATCACTCCGGACTGCAGCGCCGTGCTACCCTCCCTCGCCTCGTCTTCTACCAGCTCTCCCTCGGTAGTCTCTGAGGCCTCATCATCATCTTCTTCTACCGACTCTCTCTCGGCTGTCTCTGACGCCTCCTCCTCCGCTCTTACCTCAGAAGCCTCTTCCATTCTCACCTCGACCGATTCGCCGTCTTCTTCTCTTTCCACTTCCGATGTCTCTCTGGCATCCTCTCTTCTCACTTCCATCGCCTCTTCGTCTTCTTCCATCCCCACCTCCGAAACCATCGACGCCAACAGCACCATCGCTCTTGTTCCCAGCGAAGTCGTCCCTGTTCCCACCGAGCCCGCGACCTCATCGGCTCCGGCGGCCGTCAGCCTCGATGCCCAGGCCACTCCTAGCGTCAATGCCAGCGACGTCCCTGAAGCCAAGCTCAGCAAGATTGACAACAAGATCCTCATCCTGGCTCGCGATACCGATGGCGTCAAGGCCGCTGGCCTTGGTCTTTCTGGCTACGGTATTCCCTACGAGGGTCTCATCGTCCCCAAGGAGGGTGCTGCCCTGCCTGTCCTGAACACCTCTGCCACCGCCGGCAAGTACTCTGGTATCATCATCATGGACGCCCTCGCCTATGAGTACCCTGAGGGCTGGCACAGCGCCGTGACAACCGATCAGTGGACCGCTCTTGCTGTCTACCAGGTTGCCTTCAAGGTCCGGATGGTCCGTATCAACGAATTCCCCAGCCCCGCCTTTGGAACTACCCTCTCCGGCGCTGGTGGATGCTGCGACTCCTCGGTCGAACAGTTTGTCAGCTTCACCAACACGACGGGCTTCCCTACGGCGAACCTGAAGGCCAACGCTGAGATCACCACGGCCGGTCTCTGGCACTACCCTGCTAAGATCACCGATCCCAGCACTACCTGGGAGGTTGCCAGCTTCTCTGCCGGTGGTGGTTACGAGCGCAGCACTGCCGCCGTCGTCAACAACTTCAACGGACGCGAGCAGTGGACATGGTTTACTTCCTGGGCTCCCACCTGGTCGGCGACTTCCAACTACCTGCAGCACGCCCATATCCACTGGATGACGCGCGGAGTCTTCCTGGGTAAGCGTAAGGTACACCTCAACGCTCAGGTGGACGACGTCCAGATGTCTACCGAGATGTACTACCCTGCCGGGAAGATCGTCAAGACAACTGCTGCTGATATGGACGGCCACGTCGCTTGGCAGAAGAGCCTGAACGGCAGGCTTCCTGACGGATCCAACTTCATGCTCGAGCTCGCTCACAACGGAAACGGAAACCTGGCTGCTGCGACTGCCGTCAACCGCAACGACGCAGTTTGCAACCCCAACTGGCACATCATGGCTGATTGGCCGCCCGCCACTGAGCTCGAGTTCCAGAAGCCCCTGGGAACTGGCGTTGATCTTTGGCCGTCCGATGCCTCGGAGACCTACACCTGGACTGCCCAGTGCGCCCAGCGCGATCCCTTCGTCCAGTGGTTCCAGACCACCGCCAACCGGGACTCCTTCATGCACCTGTCGCATACCTTCACGCACTTGTACCTGAACAACGCCACCTTCCACGACACACAACGCGAGATCAAGTACAACCAGGACTGGATGAAGCAGATGGGTATTGACCAGGCTGCTCACTTTTCTCCTGCCGGACTCGTCCCACCCGCTATCACCGGTATGCACAACGGCGATGCCATCCGTGCTTGGATGCAGAACGGTATCACCAGCGTCACTGGAGATAACACCCGCCCCGTTCTGCGCAGTAACGAGAGTCCTTACTGGCCCCTGATCAGTACCGTCGATTCCAACGGCTACGACAACCTGGTCATCATCCCCCGTTACTCGACCAACATCTACTACAACTGCGATACGCCCGAGTGTACCCTCAAGGAATGGCAGGCGACCTCGGCCGGCGTCGGTGACTTCAACGACATGCTCAAGTCTGCGAAGCAGACGAACACTCGCTATCTGTTTTCCCTGCAGGCGGACCCCTACATGTTCCATCAAGCCAACATGCGTGTGGACGACATGCCGTCCATGACGATTGGTTCCGGCGACGGGTCCTACACCGGCAAGATGTCCCTGATCATGGCATGGACCGAGACCATCGCCCAGGAACTCACCCGTCTCACCAACTGGCCCGTCACCTCGCTCAAGCACGACGATATCGCCAAGTACTTTGTCGACCGCATGGCCCTGGACAAGTGCGCTCCCAGCCTCAGCTACGGCTTCTCGGCTGACGGTAACTCCATCACGTCCGTCACCGTCAGCTCCGCGGGACCCGAGGGCGCCAACAAGTGCAGCGTCAAGGTTCCCGTGACGATTCCTTCGGGAACCGTCTCGGGCGCCTCTGTCACCGCCGACAAGGTGGGATCTGAGCCGCCCATCCAGTGGGTCACGCTCAACGGGGCACCTGTTACCCTCAAGCTGTCGACTGCCGTTCAGGTTTAGGGGAGGGTTGGGGATGGAATGATTTTACACGAAGCGTTGGATTTATAACTTCACTAATGAGGCAACTATGCCAATACCTAATATAGTCATTCTCTCATTCGTGTTCTTCGAGATTGCCAACCTCGCCACAAGGCTTCCATTGTAGGTCTGAGCACTACCAGTGACGGTGAGGATCGCTGTCCCAGGGAATTTGGAGGAGGTGGCTGTGCAAGCATGTGGCTGGAATCTAGTGGCTGAGGCGATTTGGCCGGGGCCTTCAAGTCCATCCCTTCCCCCACACCAGCTTCCTCAACCTTCATCTTGTGTCCCATTCACACAGCATCCCATTGGCATGGATTACCGCTCTTCAAAGCGCCGCAAAACTCCCCTGGCGTGTGAAAACTGTCGTCGCCAGAAGATCAAGTGCGACGGAGACCGCCCAGTCTGCGGCAATTGCTCCCGGAGGTCTCGCTCGGCAGGCGACTGCGTATGGAAGCATGTCGACGGTCGCCCGGAGACCGAGCCTGGGCAGCCGTCCCTGGATATTCTCAGGGCGCTCGAGGAGCGGGTTCGTCACTTGGAGAGGCAAGATAGGCGCTCGCCGTCTGATTCTTCGTCGCTGCGGCCGGGGAGTCGGCCGTTGCCGCCATCTTCCAGGGATCATGACCACGGCCACGACCGCAGCCAGTCGAGGGACCCCTTGCCCGGCGGCCCCGGCTCTGGCCCCGCGGACATCTTCATCTCGACAGCACCTCGGAGCGAAGGTTTCATGGGGTCCGCGTCGGCCATGTCCATCGTCAACATGGTCCGCGAGGCTGTCGATCCCTCGTCCTCTCATGCACCACCCGCTACACCAGGGGCATCGGCACAGAGCGTTTCATCATCTGCAGTCTCCGGGACATCGTCTAGGCGCGTCCAGACGCTCCCCTCGAGACGGGCAGCGGAAAAGTTGGCGGCCGTATACTGGGCATACATACACCCTCTCTATCCGTTCCTCTACCGGCCCCATTTTCAGGCCATCATGAGTGGCTTGTGGGAGGGAGAACCCCCATCTGGTCCCGGGAGTCCAGTCTCGGCTTCTACCGAGACCAACAACGCGTGCCTGGTCAATCTTGTCCTGGCCTTGGCTTGTCAGTACCACGACGCTGCCGAGCACGACGGCGACCGAGACGACGGTCCGAGATCTGGTGCAGCACTTTTCGATCGGGCGCGCTCCCTCTTCAGCCACGACTATGTTGCAAGCACCAGTGACCACGGCCTCCAGGTCATTCAGATCATGCTTCTCACGGCGCAGTACCTCAACAGCACAGGCAGCCCGCTCAAATCCTGGGAGGTCACGGGCCTCGCCATTCGCATCTGCTATGGCCTAGGCCTGCATCGAGCTACTGAAGTGGCCGCGAAAGCCCTGGAAGATCCTGTTCAAGCAGAGATGATCAAAAGGGTCTGGCACGGATGCCTCATGATGGAAAGGTGAGCCTGGGCGTCGGCAACTGCCCAAAAGACACCAAGGGGGCGACAGAAACACTGACCTTGCGACAGGATGCTCTGTACCACGCTCGGGCGACCTGTCATGACCGTCAGCCCTGGCACTGATCAAACCCCGTTGCCATCTGAACTGGACGAGGAACTGTTCCAGTCTGGGCCTCGGCCGGGACTCGTCGCACCGCTGCTGCATGACCCTTGTTCGACCATGTCGTTCTTCGTGCAGTCGGCCAAGCTTTTCGAGATTGTGCAGCAGACCCTGCAGGCTTTCTATTCCGACGACATCCTCGGCGGCGCCGCACGGGGTCCAATTGAGGACTTCACGGGGTACGCGCAGGTGTTTGATATTGACGCCCAACTGAGCAGGTGGCTCGCCAGGATCCCGTCTCACCTTCAGCTTGAGCAACTGGGAGGAACCTCAGCGGACGACGCGCAAGGCAACAGGCGCACCCTTGGAAGGCAAGCTGTTGTGCTGCGAATCAGGTAACGTACGTGGCCATCTGCGATGCAGCAATCACTGACCTCGGCCTGCACCATGCTCGACTTACAGGTTCTTGCTTGCGAGGATATACTTGTTCAAGCCGGTGTTGTCCAGGACTTGCATGGCCGTTCGAAGCAGCCACCTTCAGAGCGTGGGAGAGACGGCAGCGTCTCCGTTCGCGTATGCAAACGCGCCGCAGGTGGAGAGCTTGGGCCGCCGAACTGCATTTCAGTGTTCCCTTCTTTGCGTCCAGACCGCGATTGAAATGATCCATACCATTGGCATCCACCAGACTACCGCCGCCGCCTGGGGCTTGAAGCCATCCTGGCTCTACGGAGCTCTACGTAAGCACGCGACCATCATCGCCTCTGCGACCCCTTACCCCCTGCCACTTACTTGACCAGGCGCATCGGGCTGACACTGCGGCTCTTCTTCGATCAGACGTCTACCTCTCGGCTACCGTTCTACTGGCTGCGCGGTTAGCACCGGCCGTACTGATGGGCGAGATCTCCCATGACCGGATACAGGACGCTTGGCACCGCGCCCTTGACATTCTCGGGCGTTTCCAGGCGGACAACGTTTCAGCGAACCGCTGTGTCGCCGCACTAGTGGTCCTGTATCGGAAGCTCCCCGAGGGCACGCCGATGAACGGCCAACATGCAACGGGCTCCCGGGATGCGACGGATATGGGCGCTGCCGAGCAATCACTTGCCGAGGGCGTGTCGGATACGCTGGGGCCCGGCTCTTGGGGGCTCCCGCCTGAAATCAGCGACTTGGGCTTCGACGAAGACCTGAACATGGAGTGGATGCCGGACCTTCAGATCACGGATCCCTACGACATGACGTGGTTCCAAGCCACGGCTCCGGACTTTGGCTTGACACTGGATTGAGCGGCTATCTCTACAATTTGTTGGAGAAATCGAGTCTGGCTTTCTTCATTTCAGTCTTGCGTCAGCGCGGACGGCCAGCTGACGACGTTGGCATCGTTGACTGGTGGTCCAGAGGGAAGTGTTGCGGCGTCCAAGAGGCCCCCGTGGCTTCGAAGGACTTGCTGAACCTTGGACACTTCCACATGCCCACTCTGGGCGTGCAGCGCAGCCACTACACCAGCGGCTTCGCCCGTCGCAAGCGCGGTGCCCATGACCCTAACGGCGCTGGCCGCCCACTTGTCAGCGTCGACGCACCTGCCGGCCGCGAACAGATTCTCCGTATCCACGCTCCGCAAGCACCTCAGTGGAATCTCAAAGGTGCCGTGCGGCGGGTACCTGAAGCTGCTCTCCCACCCCTCCATCTCCTCGTCGTGGAACTCCATGCCCCACGCGCCCAGCGCCACCTTGTCAGCGAAGGAGGTGTTGCTCAGGATATCCTCCTCTCGGAGGGCGTACTCTGAATCTAGGTGACGAGACTCCCGGATGCCAAAGTTGGGCCCGGAGGAGACGAGGTACATGTTTTCGTGCCCCGGCAGGCGACGGAGAACCTCGAGATACCTCTGGGCCTGCCGCCTCCCGCTGGCCTCGGCGGCACTGATGCTCGACGAAGACGTCCCGTCGTAGGCGGCCGAGGCCAGGAATGTCACGACATCCCCGGACAGGGGCAGCTTCAGCAAGACGGAGCCGTTCTTGCGGCACATTGGGTGCAGGGTCGGGTCCCGCTTCTTGGCGTCGACGATGGCGGCCTGCCACGCCTTGCTGGTGACAGTGGCGTCGCGAGCGATGCCGCCGAACCTGGTGGCTAGGGATGCGAGGTTGCGGGTGCCGTGGTTCCCGTATCGGGTCGAGGCACCCACGTGGTGGGCGAGGTCGCAGTCTCCCGAGCAATCGACGAAGGCCTTGGCGAAGATTGTCCGCCGGCGGCTCTTTTCTTGGACGTCTACCGAGACGGCGGAGCCGCCGCGTCTCGATCCGCCTACGACTGATGTGCGGAGAAGGACGTCGATGTTGTTGCATTCTGTGATGTCGTCGAGGACCAGCTTAAGAGCCTCGGGCTCCACGACCTAACATGCTGTGCGTCAGTAGGTGACCGGCAACGCGTTGACGGGGGAGGGGTATCCTGCTCACGTGGAAGATGCCTCTGTGCCGGTCTGGCTTGTCGGCGATGCCGTTGATGGCCCTTAGTCGGCGCTCGATGTCGAACCAGACGCCGCCGACGGCTTGTAGAGGGCTGGTGCCCAGGGTGTAGAGCCCACAGAAGGAGACGACGCCGCGGTGCGTCGCCGCGCCGCCGAGGCAGCTCTCTGTCTCGACGACGAGGATTCGAGCGGACGGGTTGGCATTGCGGGCGCCGATGGCCGCCCCGATGCCGGCCGCGCCACCGCCTACGACGACGACGTCGTAGGTATCTGACTCCTGGGCTCGGGAGATGCTGCCCATTGTGCTGGGGGGTGGGTTACCGTGGGGGATGGGTTACTGTGGGTGATGGGTTTCCGCTGCACTCGGAGTTGCGGGGTGGCTGATTTGTATTCGGGCTTTGTTTGACATGATGTACTCTGGGTAGCCTGTTGCCAACGGGATCTGAAGATACAGCTCGACCTGGCCATGGCGGCTTCATCCCGGTTGAGAGGAGAGAGTATCGGGATCATCCCGAAGTGGCCGATCGGGATGGGATCGGACATCCCGAGACGTCGGCGGAGGGGGTTCGCGCTTGGATCGTCTCGACTCTAGTGCTTGCAAAGTTGCCCACGGGGCTCGAGTCAAGGCAGAGAGCTGAACCCGGGGTCCCCAGATTCTCCTCCTCGTGCATTCTTTTCTCGTCTCCCCAGCCTCAGCACCATGGAGGAAACCACGAGTATATAGGAGGCAGGGCTTCCAAGATCCAGGGGCTGCTCTACTTCTCCATCACCCTCTGCCTCTTCCCCGGGCGTCCCGACTTTTACCTCTCCCTCACCAGATCACAACCCATCAACCGCCATGCTGAACATGAACGAAAAGACCGTTGACGACGCTGTCGCCGCCCATGTCGACAAGGAGAGCCTCCAGCAAGATGTCGACACCGTTTCTGACGAGCAGCGCGTGATGGAAAAGTCCATCCGCCACAAATTTGACCGGCGCGTCTTGCCCCTAGGCATCATCATCTTTCTGGTGGCCCACATCGACCGCAGCAACATGAGCAACGCCCTCGTGCTTGGGCTGAAGGAAGACACTGACCTGTCCGGTGATCGCTTCAACGTTGCCTTGTCCATGTACGTGTCAAAGCCCCCGCGATCGCCCCCTGGCCGGGACAGGTGTAGCTGACTAGGCGTGTTTTGCCAGGTTCTTCGTGACTTACATCCTCTTCGAGCTGCCGGCAAACTTCATGTGCAAGAAGCTTGGGCCCCGTATCTGGCTCAGCTTCATTACCAGCGGCTTCGGCCTCGTCACCATGTCCATGGCTTTCACCACTAGCTACGGCGGCGTCATGACTTGCCGCCTCCTTCTCGGCGCGCTCGAAGCTGGTACGTCACGCCTGCTATCCCCCACGCGGTTACCTCACACCTGCTGACCCCCAACAGGAGTCCAGCCCGGCCTCATGTACACCTACTCGCAGTTCTACCGCCGTCACGAAATGGCCTCTCGCTGGGGCATCAAGGCGGCGGGCGGCTCCATCGCCGGCGCCTTTGGCGGCCTGCTCGGCAGCGGCCTCGGCAACATCCCACGGGCCGGCATGCTGGTGCGATGGCGCTGGGTTTTCCTCATCGAGGGTATCCTGACCGTATTCGTCGGTCTCGGTACATGGGTCTTCATGCCGGCGTCGGCTGAAGAGGCGAGTTTCCTCACCAACGAGGAAAAGGTGTTGGCCGCCCAGCGCATCCACGAGGAGAACAGGACGGGGCACGAGGACGACGACCTCTCGCCGTGGCGCTTCTCGGTCTTGAAGAAGGCGCTGTGGAACGCGAACACGCAGCTCGTGTCGCTCGGAATCATGATGTCCCTCTTGTCGCTGACGGCATTGTCCCTCTTTATGGTAAGTTTTTCTTCGGAGGCCCCCTCAAGGCCCGCGCGTCGCGCCCATCCGCTTACGATTCACTCTCCACAGCCTTCCCTCATCAAGTCCATGGGCTACTCGTCCACAAACGCGCAGCTCCTCACGGTTCCTCCATACGTCCTCGCGGCCTGCATCTGCATCGCCGCCTCGTTCGCCTCGGACCGCCTCAAGACCCGCGGCCTGGTCATCCTCTGCCTCACGCCTCTCACAATGCTCGGTTTCCTCCTCCTCGCCCTCGTTCCCTCGACAGCCGTTCGGTACTTCGCCCTCTTCCTCACCACCCTGGCGGCCTTTACGTGCTCCCCGCTCCTCCTCGCCTGGGTCGTGAGCAACTCGGCCGGCTCCAGCGTCCGGGCCATCGTCGCCGCGTATGCCGTTGGCGAGGGCAACGTCGGTTCCATCATCGCAACGTGGACGTACCGGCCCAACAGCGCGCCGAGGTACGTGACGGGCCATTTGATCAACTTTGGCGGCGCCTGTATCCTTCTCATCGTTTCTGGCGTCACTACTGCGTACCTCAAGCGGGAAAATAGGAAGAGGGCCATGGGTGGGAGGGATTACAGGCTCACTGATGGCAAGGAGCCTGAGTGGGCTTTGGGGCATAGCCACCCGACGTATCGCTATACGGCATGAGAGGTGGGAAATCATGTTGTGATGCACTGTTCGGCTCCAGGGCGGGGAGAGCAAAGAGCAGGCGGTGTGAGAAAGACTGATTGTTCAGTCTCTCGCGGTTGTGCTTCATTCATCAGGTATCGGTAGACAATGCATACCCATGGACCGCACGGTGTTGACTCTTGTATCCCATGGTTCCCACCTGCCCATTATCTGGATTTTTTCCTCAAATAATTTGCGGAACAGTTGTCGGGATGGCCGCAACCTGTGCTCACCGTCGCGGTAACAGTCGATTCTCGACAAAAAAGCGAGATCTAGGGCCCTAACATGTCTCGTCGACCCGTATATCTTCAGGCTCAACTAGCAGAATTCAAGATAGGGATTGGCCCTTCTGAAGACCTGTTCGAGACCTCACACCAGGACTTGATCTTGATGAGCTCCCCGACTGCCACTACCTAGCACATACGACCATACCTACTGGAAAACTCGGGATCCCGTCCGCTCTCCCATAGATAAGCCAGTAAGGGCTGGATTAGTAGTTGGGTCGGTGACGACCAGCGAATACCCGGTGTTGTATGTTTTTTTGATTGATTTTGGTTTTTTTGTGGACTTGAGTATGGACGGATGGAAAAAAAAGTAGAATTTGATGTGGCTTGATGTGACTGGTGTGGCTAGTGTGGCTAGAATCCACTCACCTCTTCCTTTCACTCCCAGCATCAACTCAGCCCCGTGACCTTCCCATAACAGCAACAATTGCGTGCCCGTCAGAAGTGAAAGTCTTCCATTATCTCGCACCAGGCGATGTATCTCCTCCCGCGCATCGAGTGTGGAAGCCCAGCCGGTGTGCAACGCTGCGCAGAAACTGCGCCATCACATATAGGTGTATTTACAGTCTCTGCCTCACTTTCATCACCCCAGTCGGTCATGCATCATTAGGTACCTTAGCTTGAGCGCCATCTTCTCTGTAGAACCAACACCTGCACGGCTGCACCCTCGAGCGCAGCGGCACACTTCCACGTCGCAGCCATAGAGGCTGCCCCGAAGCCACTTACCGAGCATTGGCATAAGTGACCTGCGTTGTTGTGGTCTGCACGATGCCCTGGTCGCTTCTCCCGTCATCCGCACCGCTGTTGCTGGTATCCAGAGACGGACGGCCTCCCTCGACGCGGGCTTCCGACCCAAACTGCTCGTCCAGCCTTTCGAAATCGGAGCGTTTGGTCGACGGGATGCCCCCGATGGTCTGTAGCGGGTACGTTCCGGTCGTACCAGTGTTGGCCTTGGAGGTACCCCGGCCACTGGAGAGGAGCCAAGGGGCGACGGTGCGTATGAAATGGCGGAGTGTCGAGAGGCAAGCGCACATGATGAGAAGGTTTGCTTCTACACAGCTGATTTCGACATTAAGCTTAGCTTGAGACATTGGAAGACCGGGCGCGGGTGGTGAGAGACTTACATCCAGACGTGGATTGGGCCACCCCCCCAGGTCTGATCTACTTCGTCCAGGGCACTAATAAGAAGAGCCAGTCGAATGATAGATGTGACAACGGTCCTGCATGTTGTTTGTCAGCAATGCCAGAGTATCGACGGCGGACGACGTACGCAGAGCCGATGGCAAACAGCACCAGCAGCCCTATCTTCTTGGACTGTGAGATGTGCAGGCGGAGAACCATCGGGACGGGAATCAGGATGATGATGATGTCCGTCACCACGCCCAAAGCTGCGGTGGCCTGGAACATGGCTGGCCTGTCGATGCAGGTCCCCTGATCAGGCGGAAAAGTGATGTCGTAGTTCTTCTGGAACGGCTGGCAGGGAAAGAGCGAGCTGAAAAAGATAGCCGTGCTGGACCCCGCAACGACGAACATGGCGGTGTAAACCGACCATCGGTACCATTTGTTGTTGTGGTTGATCTCGAGGAGGAACAGCAGGATGACAATCTTGGACAGACAGGTCGGGACGGTGTAGACGATGGAATTGATGTAGGCGCCGAACTGAGAAACGAACTGTTAGAGATGGTTTTCGAGGGAAACACTCCAGCTTTAGCTGATGTTGCCACTTACGAGGGCGAACTCTTGGAACTTTTCAAAGGGGATCTCCCATCCATGTACTCCCATGAAGCCAACCGCGAAGGAGCCTGACTGGTCAGTAATCTACGATAGGATACTCATCCGCTCAACAAATAGAAATTTAGTAGTTCAGACGTACGAATGGTCAATACTTGTATGGCAATCGAACCTAGCTGCAAAAACACAGGACAACCATGTCAGTAGTAAAAGATGACCGGGGAGCCGCGAGCTTGTACCCAGGCGACAATAACAACAGCTACATGGTGGTGAGCGTGCGTTTATCAAACAAAATCCGGGTGTGGGTGTAGCTCACCATCATCGATACCCAGCTTGTTGCGGATGAAAGCCTTGACGTATAACCTCTGTGCCACGAATGCGGCGGCCAGGACCATACCAACAGTGGCCACAACATAGGTCGTCAGGACCGAGTTTCGCTGTGGGTTGTCGAAATCGACGACATAGCCCTCCGGCGGCGGGATGGCCACCAGAACGCCATTTACAATGGACATGTCGGCAGGATCGGAAGCGGCGAGTGCATTCGGTTGAGCAAATGTGGCGGCGCGCCAGACTTCGGAAAGTTCCAGCCCGCCGACTCGGGATATATCGTCCAAGAAGGATCTCAGGAGCCTCCCAGCAAGCCCCTTGACAAGGTCACGGAAAAGGAATATCTGCTGCAGATCTCCTGGCACGACTGCCCTGCGGGGCTGAAATGCCTCCGACGTTGCTTCGGACCGGCCGACATCACCGTGTTGGTGTTTCTCCGACAAGGCCGCTGGTCGCTCATGAGTCGTGCATGTGTTGCAGGGCAGGCGGACCCTGCATTATCGCGGCGGGGGGTTTACGAGTAATGGGCGGCAGGAAGCATACGAGCATTCGTGCAAGTGTCTTAGTGTCCAGGGGATGAGGGGGTCTGTTCCCCGGAGGATGGGATGGCGGTGGTATTTAAGCGTAATAGCAAGCCGGGGCCGGCGGGGTGAGCCCGGGGGTATACCGTAGGCTCTCTAGTTCGTCGCGGGAAGGGCGGCCCGGGGCTGCTTAACCAGTGAACGTCAGTTGACGGTCTGCCATCTGGACAACCACTAGTGCGAATGGCACCTCACTCGTCATCAGGGCTCCCCTGTCCTGGTCCAACTGATCCGACTTGGCTGTAACAAATCATGCTTGCCATGTCATGGCAGGGTTCAAGAGCCAACAGACGAGGGCCCACGAGACGGACACGCAACACACCCCGAGATGTCCAATAGTGCCGGAGATCAAGGTTGCTTACTCGCTATCTTACAAGTATAGGGGACCGATTGCCGGAAATGACCTGCTGGTCCTGCATAAACCCCTCCCAGTCCCCTGGATTGCTGCAGAATATCCACTGTTTCCGGGACCATGTATCCATGGACGGGCAGCATGCAGGGACTAGAAAAGTCCAGCGGCTCCCGTTGTTGGTGCAGCAGGAAGAAGTCCGAGTCAAGGACATCCTTCACTCGATTGGCTCAGGCATCACACTCCTTTTTCGCCCTGCCACCCTACCCGGAGTTGAGTTTCAAATTAACGGTCACTATTCCGAGAAGCTTGGTCCTGCTTTCCCCTCGTCCTCGTCCTCGGTCTTGTTCAAAATGGTTTCCCGTCCTCTGGCGTATGCCATCCTGGCACTCATAATCACCATGACTGGATCCGCCAGCTGTGTCAAGAGCCCGGTAAGTGATCATCATTTTCCTCTCCGGGGCTCCCAAACTCTGTCCCACCGGGGCTCCGAGCTTTGATCCCCGAGATCAGCATCATGGAGAAGAGCGAAGAGACTAACATGGTATCCCCAGTGTGCTGCCCTGGCAGCCGCAGGCCTTGGAGACAGGATTCTCACTGTCAATGACACCGCATACGAAGAACGCACCACTTCCTGGTGGTCAGCCAGCGCCCGCCTCGAGCCTGCCTGCATCGTCCAGCCTAAGGACACTGAAGAGGTCTCCAAGGTCCTCCGCGCCCTCCAAGGCTCGTCCGGCTCCTTCGCCGTCCGCAGCGGCGGCCACAGCCACTGGGCCGGTGGCAGCAACGTCGACAATGGCGTGACCATCGACCTTGTCCACTTCAAGGGCGCGACCTATGATGCATCCACGAAGCTCGCTTCCGTCTATCCCGCCTCCCGGTGGGCCGATATCTTCGCCATCCTCGAGGGCTACGGCGTCGCCGTCCCCGGCGGCCGCGACGGCAACGTCGGCATCGGCGGCTTCCTCACCGGTGGCGGCAACTCATACTACACGGCCCGTGCCGGCTTCGGCTGCGATAGCATCGTCAACGCCGAGGTCGTCCTCGCCGATGGCACCATCATCAACGCGAACAAGGACGAGCACTCCGACCTCCTCAAGGCGCTTAAGGGCGGCTGGGCCAACTTTGGCATCGTCACGCGCTTCGATCTCGAGACCTTCCCTGCCGGTCCTGTCTGGGGCGGCATCCGCGCCTCGGACAAGTCGCAGGGCGAGCTTATTGCTAACGCGATGGTCAACTTCACGACGAATAACCACAAGAACCCGGACTCGGCGCTCCTGATCAACTGGACCTACAACCCGTCCATGTCGACTGATGTTCTCCTCGCCCAGGTCATGATGAACACCGCCGGCGTCGAGAGGGCCCCTGCATTCGACGAGGCCCTGGAGGCGACGGAGCTGTTCAACGACTTCTCTACCCGGACGATGAGCCAGATCGCCGACGCCTACCTCCTTCCCGCGAGCCGCCAGTAAGTACTTTCCCTTCTCCTCTCCAGAGCACCGGAAGGGTTCATTGTTTCTAACCATGACCAGCAACGTCTGGTTCACCCTGACCTTCTCCAACGACGTCCGCATCATCACCAAGGCCGCCGAGCTCCACGACACCTTCGTCGCCGACCTCCTCAAGGAGATCCCGCCCCTAGACCTCGGCACCCAGAACCTCTTCCAGCCTGTTCCCCGCCTCTTCGCCGACCTGGGTGCCGCCCGCGGCGGAAACGTCCTCGGCCTCGACGCCATCGAGGGCGACTCCCTCATGTGGCTGCTCTCCTGCACCGTCAGCACGGCTGAGCAGGAGCTCATCCTCCACGAAAAGTCCGCGGCTTTCGCGGCTGACCTCGCCGCTTTCGCCAGGTCAATCGATGGACTCCGCGACTGGCAGTATATCAACTATGTCGACCCGTCGCAGGACCCCATCCGCAGCTATGGCGCCGCTAATGTTAAGTTCCTGAGGGAGGTGTCTGCCAAATATGACCCCACCGGGTTCTTCCAGAAGCGTCAGGCTGCTGGCTTCAAGCTTCCCCAGGCTTTGTAAGGGGAGTCATCTGAGCTGAGCAGGCTGGATGTTCTGTGCTAGTTGGGAAGGGCTTCGCTTTTTGTGGTGAGCAGTGGGAGCATGCACGGTTACTCAGGTGCCTTGACTCGCATGAGCGCAAAATTTCTCGAGTCGCATGAGTCGCGCCCTTACCAGCAATATAACAGAGTGGATGAACATATCTCTTGGCGCTCCCTGACCGAAGTGATTTGCGGGATCTGCCGCTCCCTTCGTCCAGATCAGCACCTAAGGTTGAGGGCTAGTTTCCCAAAGCCTTGTCATACTTTGCAGTGCATCTGTCCCATCTACCCCCTTTTGGCCGACAAATCTTCATTTCGCACCGAAACATACTTTTGAGTGTGGTTCTGTTGCTACTCTAGGAGAAACGAACGGACGGTCCGTGGCATTGATGCTGTGCCCTGCCAGACCACCTGACGTTCCCGAGCACGGCCCCTCCCGCTCTCATCTACCCCTGACAGGCTCCAAAAGCCGCGGACACGGCAGTCTTGTGCCCTTCGGGTTGGCTAAGCCGCCATCACGGAGCCGCCAAGTAACCGCGGAGCGGGTCCTGAGTCAACGCTACTGACATCTCCGGCTCCGACATCTCGGCAGGCACCCCGAAGACGTCGAAATCGAGTCATGATACCTACCTGAGGGAGGGTCTTGTGAACTTCGAATGGCGCGTCTGGAGAGCAAGTCATATTGCTCAACACGAGCTGTCCAAGAAGGTGTTCGTGGCTCAGACTTGGCGGGGGCGCCCTGGCTACCAGGCTGCCAGATTGGAGTATAAGAAGACGCTCTTCAGGTTCTCAGGGCTGTCTCTGTCTTCTGGAGCATCGGCGTTCTACAATCAGACGTCAGTCTCATCACTCGCTCACCATTAGGTCTTGAAGGCTGTTATTCGTTACACCAACCTCCACCACATCCAGTAAGGCGAATTCTACCTGAACGCGCCCTCTCCTGCTCACCCATGACACCTTTCACCAGACCATGAAGCTCACCTCCGCCCTCACCGCCATCACGGCGCTCCTCTCGTCCACCGGTGCTCTCGCAGCGGGCAAGATCGAGGTCGAGGTCCGCTACTCCAAGGAGATGATCGATGTCGGCAACCTCGACCTCTTCATGGCCACCTGGCAGAAGATTTACGCAACCGACGGCAACGGCCGCGCCGTTGTTACTGATAACACCTACGGAGCCTTCGGCGGCGGCTGCATGTCACACTACGACGGCCCCGACAACAACGCCCGGGTCATCGTCAACGGCGCCTGGGGCCGCGTCCCCGGCCTCGGCCCCCACGACTCCCGCGAGGCCCTCGTCCAGGCCCTCTGGGGTGTTCTCAAGGCCGTCTCTGACCCCACTGCTTGGGACGTCTTCACCAAGTGCTATGGTCTCACCTGGCAGGAGGGCCAGCCCATCTGGAGCAACAGCCGCCGTCCGGCGTGCGGCGGCGGCAAGTTCCATACAGTCCGCCCGACCTGCCTGTGCTCCATGGGAAGCGCGGCGTGCGAGAACTTCTCCGTTGGTCACCGAGTGCCCTCCATCATCAAGGCAAACCTGTACCGCGACGGCCGCCTGCTTGCGGACAGCCTGACTGTGCAGTTCTCGGCCCAGCGTGTTGTTAAGGATGATGGTTGCAAGACTGTCAACACCATCGCGGGTCTCTTTGGCGGCTTGCTGCCGGGGCCGGCCGCGCTCTTTGCCTCGGGCATCTCGGTCTTCTGTGGCGCCTAGACGGATGATGTGTGCGTCAATGCCGCCTCCGACTCGCCATATTGTGACGGGCATACATGTAGTATCATTGGGGGTGGTTCTTCAAAGCTGGAAATATAGGGTGCGCCGATCACATTTCATCTCGTTAGGAACGCGCGGTGAAGAAGACGACTTGATTTGTGAGGGAGCTTGAGCCCAAATTATCCAACCAGCCAAACACTCACTTCGAAGTTTCGGAGGCATACGGCTCGCCTGGGCAGATGACATGGATTTCTTGAAAATCGCACACCGACTCGCGAGTTTCGCACCGGCGTACTTGTGCTTCAAACACTGGGCAGGCTGGCGGGGATGTACACCGTGTTAGGTGGCACTGTACCCCTGACTTCAGGGCCTCAACTCATTTCTGAGGTGGCTGGCTGACGATGACATTTCAAGGCTTGGTGGCGGCGACTTTTCCCCCGAACAAAGCGCCACGGTTTCAAAGTGATGAAGCCACGAGTGACTCTCAACCCATCAGGCCCTTATAAAGTCCCAGACTCCCGGTTCAAGGCCATCCAGCCAGTTTTTGATCTCGTTCCCTACCTATTCCCAACATCCTCGCTCGAACTTTCGAAAGACATACCGACAAACATGCCCTCCTCCAACTCGAACGACTTCCACAGGTGGACTGCCACCACAGCTACAGTACAGCGGAGCAGTTCTCTGCCCCTCTCCACGGAAGAAATGCCCAGCAAACACGTCCTTGTTGCCCATTTCCCTGTTGAGACAGCACTCGGAATATTTGAACAACTGCCACCCGAAGACAAACTTTCGCTCGCACTTAGTTGCAAAGGCCTCTACGTCGTCTTTCTCGCCTCAACCACCAGCACGCTGTCTGGGCAAGGGAAGAAAGATCTGCTTCTGCGTCTCGAGCGCGACATCGGCCACCAATACTGGTTCTGTCCGAAATGCGTCAAGCTTCATGCCTTTGACAGGAATCGGGGCGCGCAACAAAATTATGACGTTGGTCATGCAGGCACGGGATGCTGTTCCTCGTCATCATTCGGCCCCCTGACCACTTGGACCTGCGGCATTCGAAATCTTGACTGCAAAATGGCTCGCCTTCTCTGGATCAACCACCGTTACGGCCCAGATAAAGGAATCAGCCCCGAGGAGTTCTGTTGGGGACTTGAAGAACCGGCTCTCGGTAGCTGGCCGAGCATTTTCTGGCATGTAGGCCTGGAGATCAAGTTCATCGACGACCAAATGCTCCTAAAGGCCACCCACTACATCCAAGGAAACAGCATACATCAGCTGCTGCAACGCTCGGACATAAGGGACCACAAACTATGCAGGCACGCAGTTGCCATAGGCACAGATCCGCCGAGATCATATCGGGACTTGCCCTCTGCCATGATCTTTCGAATGAAGCGACCCAACTGGGTTCAACGCAGGAAACATGGCTGTTGCGAATGTCATACGGACTGGGATCTCGAACAAAAACACATTGTTGGCAAAAATGGCGAGGAGGACAGAAATTACATTACCATCCAGACGTACCACCTCTTTGGAGACCCTTCGGACAACAGCGAGCCTATGTGGCCACTCCTTACAAGATCTCAAGCGACAATGGACATAGCAAGGCGAGGCGCGATGAACGCCAAGTATCCACTGGGGGGCATTAAAAAGATGTGGAATGCAGACTTGTAGGGCATTCGTGTTAGTCCAACCAAAAATGACAATAACTTGTGTACTTTTTCGGCCTGAGCCGAGCCCTTGCTCTGTGTGTACGCGAGGGAGAGGTTGCGGCGGCAAATATAACTGGACGTGTAGACTCTGGGGTTTCGGCATCCTTATCAGACTTACGTAGGCTATCGTTCCGGAACTTTTTAAATAAGGCCTGACGGCATTTGAGCTAAGCTCCGCGAGTGCGGCTTAGGACTAGCAAGCAGTACCGGCAAGCTGTGCCGGACTGGGAATTGCCGGCCCGTCTCGCAAGTGCCGGACGGGGTAGCTACCAGTGCCGAAAAGAGCGGGTCTCCGGGGAGATAAGGATGCCACATCGCGATAGCTTCAACTTCAAACCTGTTCAACCCAAGCGACTGCGGCACAGCTGCGGTGTAATCTTTCAATCCGGGCTAGTATCGCGACGTTAAGCGATATTTCGGGAGAAGCCGACTTTTCCGGTCCTGCTAGCCAAAACTCACACCCTGATAGACAGGCCTCAAGAATACTACAAAGCCAAAGAGGCGCCCCAAATCAACGATTGAACATTCAGACTCTTCAAAAGTTCAAACCACGCTCTCACCACGGGATCTTTACTTCTACACTCAATCGTCAAGATGCGAGCTACCGCTCTTCTCCTCTTGTTGTCCTCCACGGCTGCCATGTCGCAGCGCCTTCTGGGCTGTCGCTTACCGAATGGAGATCTATACTCCGAACCGCAGATTTGCACCAATGCCGGTGGCGTTGTGCAGTCACTTATCAACAACGTCTGTCTTCATCATTCCGTTAACTCTTCAATGTTCTGACTTGTCGTAACAGGGTCAATTGACCAACGCCTGCTGCACAAGGGGAAGTGCCGGTACTGCAGTCATCGAGGCTCGTTTCATCGCGAACTGTGCCAGTGTGGAAGGCTCCGTTGGTTCCAACGAGATCCTCGCTACGTCTTGTTAAACGTCTTCTTCGTTAAGCTGCTGCAACAAGTTGTGGTGCTCGATGAGGGGTGGCGGGTGGTTCCGACCGACAGACAATCTTCCAAAGACGGGATGTGTAAGCTGGGGAGGCGGTGGTGTATGCTAGCGATCCGTATTGAGCTGTACAATGAACCATCGTGCACAGCAACTGTCTGGTCTTGTCGTCGTTGTTTCTTGCCGGGGTGTTATCAAGCCCTTGCGCTTCTTCATTGTAGGCCAAGGAGGGTTCTAATGAAGACTCATAGTGGCCAATGTCGTGAACTTATCTGGTGGTGGGCAGGCTGTTGATACGAGAGCTTGCATTAGCGGCGGTGCTGCCTCATGCATTCACCGCCTTTGCCCTACCACTGACCAAATATGACATTTTTCACAGGTCCTCATCATCTGACGCCTCCCCAGGCAACCAGGGGAACCCCTCAGGTGGCGTCGCCGGCCTGTCTGCCCCGAGAGCGTAGGGCCATGGGGCGTCTGGGCCTTGGACTGTGGCGAAGACAGCCGTGTTCCTCGACTTTTTCCCCTCCAACGTCCCCGCTTCCTCGAGGAGACTGGGGTACCACCCTCGTTCTGTGGGTTTGGGTCAGAGATGCACATACTGCTCGGAAGATTGTGCGACTTACCGTCTGAAAGTCCCTGCATGGCGGTGCGCACGTTCCCTCTGATGTAGGCCGCGTCCTCCAAGAAGTCGGAAAAGACGGAGCGGGCCATAGCGTCGTCCATGGGCATGATGGACTCGAGCCCTTGAGGCAGCTGCTCCAGCTGCCATGTCTCCTGGATTGAAGCCACAGTTTGGGCCATCAGTGCGTCCACCCAGCCCATGTCCTCATTGCTGCTCTGCCCGAACTTGCGAAGGAAGCTCTTCAGGTCGCCAACTACTTCGATGGCATCCCTGCCAATGATTGACCGAAGGTCGCGGTTATCAGAATCCGGCCAGACGACCGGCTTCTTCGCGTGGAGAAAGGCATACCGTACCAGGGGCACGCCAAAGGCCGCGTCGGTTGGGATGTGACGTCGCAAGAGGTTGGATCTGCGGTTGAGCGTCTTTGGGCCTACGTACCATTCGTGAGAGACGACGATGGTCCACTCGCCGGGATTCAGGCCGGCGAAGATGGGCCAGCATTCGATGGCTTCTGCATCACCACCGGCGGCCGCCCGAAACCACTCCGGGATGGCTAGATTCTCGGCCGGGATCGAAGTAATGGCGGCCCCGGGGAAAGCCTCTTCTTCGCTAGCATCGGGGCTCGCGGCGAAGCTCGTGAGAAAGCGGTCCGAGTGAAGCCGGGTACAGTACTGGAGGAAGCCACGGACGAGACGTTCCGGCTCCAGGAGGCCGTCGCCCAGGAAAAAGTGGAGAGGGCGGAATCGGGGCGCATGGCCGGCCTCTCGACCTTGAGGGCCTGTAATTGGATCTGTGGACTGCTGGCGGACAAACATGTGCTGTACGGGGAAGGCCTGAGTCAGATTATTTGACACCAGCCTGTCACCCTTGTCATCGAGTTGCCAGGGCTTGCGCCGCAGCGGTGCCGAGAAGGCGCCCGTGAGCTTGATGTGCTTGGCTCCTAGAAGTTTTGACGCAACGGGGGAGGCGCAGATGGTGGCAAAGGTACGGGAAGAGAGATCGTCGTCGGTTCGGCTGGGATCAGCGAGGAAGAAGACTTCAGTGATCGTGTCCGTCTCGCTTAGGGCCTGGAGGAGCGCCTCGAGAGAGCCGCCGCAATCGTCGATGCTCAAACTCAAGGCCTGGATCTCGGAGAGCTCCTCAGACCCGAGTGATATGACGATGTCTTCGAACGTCAATCCTGTGAGTCCGGCCAAGTTGAGATGTGACGTGTTCGCGAAGGCCAAGCGGAGGAGAGGAGGAATGGATAGACCCAGGAGGCCGTTGGGCCTGGCTTGTAGTCGCTCGATCAGTCGGGTCTGGAAGCCCGGAAGGTCGATGCAGGATTGATGAAGATGAGCGACATCTTGTCCGACATGCCCCCCAACGTCCGAGGCTTCGAGAATGCGATCGATGATGGGGTCAAAGTCGCCCTCATCTTGCACGGAGGAGGATCCCGCAGAACGACCTTGTCGCTGAAATGACGCCGGCCAGATATCTGCAGGGTCAGTATCACTTTTCACACTCTGTGGAAACAAGAGCTTACGGTCGAGTGCATGCTTCCCCACGATGCGGTGCGGTTTCAGACGAGCCAACGGAAGCGAGGTCTCGTGAAGCCCGAACTTTGTCATGAACCCCGAGGCGGTCATTGGCGTGCGAGAAGACGTCCTCTCCAACTCAGGCGTGGGAGGGTGACTGATCGGCAGGTCCTCGACGGGGTCCCAGCCGGGGGCAATGTCTGCCGTGTAGCGAACAGCGGGTGCGACAAAGCCATAGCGCACATCGTCGAGATCGGAAATGTCGATGACGACGAGGCCGTACTCGAGCCTGTCGGCACGGAAGACGCATCCCAAAGGTTGCTCCTGGACGTCACCGTACCTCGTATGGTAGATTTCGTCGCCAGTCAGGGCTAGGCGGAGACAGGTTGAGGTGAAGGGAGACTCGCACGGGTCAGGGCGGCAAGGGAGCTCAGGGCGGTCGGGTTTGCCGATCCGTTCGGGCCAGTGGCCCTTGTACTTCATGTCAAAAGCTGGCTGCGGGGCGTCGGGGACGGTGACCTCAGGCCTGGCGCCCCTGGAATCCGAGCTGGCATACCAGGCAAGAGCTTGGGCGCGCTCAGCTTCCAAGGCGGTGCGGTTGGCGGGGTGGGTCAGGATGGCGACTGTGCGGGCGGCATCGTCGAGGGCGTGGCGGACGCGCTGGCCGGGAGCATGGGTGCCGTGAGCCGGGGCGTGGCCGTGCCCTTGACGGTAGGTGGTGGCCAGGGGCCGGCAGTCGATGGCGTCGGTGCTGGGGGCGACATTGGCGACCACGCAGAAGAGGAAAGACCGCGGGCAGGTCGTTGCGATGGCGTTGCGCGGCATGAAGAGACAGGGTACCTTGGCTAATGGTTTCGGTGTCGGTGTCGCAGGCGAGCCAGGGATGAGTGAACAGACAGGTCGAAGTATGGTCAGGCAGAGATGAAGGGTCGTCTGGTCGTTGCCTGTCAGTGAGAGAACTCGAAGGATTCTGGCTGCAGTGCGGGGGTGAGTTTCGACGGAAGATGATTCTCCGACACTGCCTCAGCGTATTCGGGCGAGTCGGAAAGCCATATTTAGGTTGTTGCCTGGAAGAGGTAGCAACATTCGGCCTCTGTTCATGTGCTTTTCCTCGGACGGACAGCCTCTCGCCCGTGCTGTGGGGGCGGAAGGATCGTTAGGCCTGTAATACCAGAGTTGCAGTGCATTTAGGCTCATCGGCTTATCTGACCAACAGCGGGCACTTCTGGGAGCCAATTGGCGCGGCTCCAGATGAGTAATCAAAGACGGCATTGTGCCCTGCAGGGCGCATGCGGGGTCATTTATTTGAGTTGAGGCACGGGCCGTTACATTACTTAAGCGTCCTTGGTGCAGTCTTCAACCCCCCACGTTCGACCACCGATCTCCACCCTCCAACATCCAACTTCCAACGACCAACATCACACCCTGCATCCATCTCGCCTCTCTGCCCTTACAGGTTGGCCACAATCTTGATCACAATCCCAGCAGGCTTCGCCCCGGTATCGACGTACAGCGGCAGCGAGTAGGTGGGGTGAGTGGAGTTGACGACCACACCGAGCGATCCGCCGTCCGCGCCGCAGCGATGGATGCCGTTGCGGCGAATGGCTCCGGTACCGCCGTCAATGGTGTTGGCCACTGTTTTCATCACGTCAGACACGAGAGGCCTGATGTCAAGACTTCCATCCTCGAAAACCCTGGAAACACTCACCGTCCTCGAACAGGACCGAGCTGTCGTAGGTCATGTTGACCTTCTTGGCCACAGCCAGCGCCGTGCCACGAGCGTACAGCGACCACTCTCCGCAATCGGCGGCGTCATCCGTCTTCATGGTCAGGACTGAGTTGCATGCCACGGTCAGCTTTCTCTTCCTATCTTCCGGTCCAAGCTCCGCAAGTGCGGCAATGCATCACTCACGGCGACCGGTGCGCGTCTCGCGACCGTAGGCCCGGAGGTAGCCTGCAATGTAGGCAACGTCGGCCGGGTCAACCTCCTGCGGCGTATCCCACTCGCCGTTGTAGCAGTACAGCAGCTCAGTCTGGTCGTAGCACACGCGCCTCGCTCCGACGGAGGAGGTGGCAGCGAGGACCAGGGCGGCGGCCTTGACGAGTGTCGAGGAGAACATGGTGGCGCGGGGGAAAGAGGGAAGATGGAAGTGTGGTGCTTGCTGAGTGAGCAATTAGCCCGGACCGGACCTTTGAGAGATGCGAAGTCCGGTCTTATATCGACCTGAAGTCAAGTCGGCATGAAAGCTCGGCATGGAGTTGAGTCCCGTTTCCCCGTGGGATTCGTGCCAAGACTAGAGGAGAGGGGAAAGAAACATCTTTGCGCGTATACGTGAGTGGCAACTGTCCCCCACGTGTGTTCACAGCTCAGCCGCCTGCAGCATGAGATTGCCATTGCAACCCTATTCTCACAGCTTCGGGTTGCTCGTAAACCACAGGAACTCAACCCGACACCGAACATGCATCGGTGAACCAGTCAAAGCTGCAGTCAGCTTATGCACTCAAAAGCTTGTGCACACTCAGGAGACGATGCAACCTGCCTCTTACAGCACCCATGTCGAGTTGAGGTCCCCGACTATCCGCCAGCCGGCTTGGCCCCTGAGGTAACTACAACCCGCACTGTGTTCATGCTACCCTCTGCTGAATGCCGCAGGTACGCGGGTGCTGTCGAGCGCCCGTTGCTTACACCAACCAACGCCCGACGTTCACACCGGTCACCCCCCAATGCCTGTTCTCAAGCGGATCGGCGGCGCCTTGCCAAGCTTCTTCGGACCGGATCGAAAATGACTCCAATCCTGGTAGCAAGAGTCGCAATCTCATCACGGCGCATGGGATTCTGCACTTCTCAGGGGGGAACGGTTGGGGGCCCGTCGGCATCACGCGCCCCGAGCCGCACGAGCACGTCCTTAAGAGCAACTGCCTCTTCGCCTGCAGCTTGTCCGTGCTCAGCCTACTCACTGCCCTTCACACCCGTTTTCTCCCCAAGATTGGAACCGTCTCTTACGGTATCGATCTTGCTTGACGTTCAAGTCATTCACCATGAGAATGAGACCGCCTTGGGTTCTCCTCGGCGTCTTGCCGCCGCTCGCGTCTGCTCAAGAGTATCGCGGCGTCATCGAGGAAGCGAAGCCCCAATGGCGTGTCCCTGAGTATGGTGCCCAGCCGGGGCCAGACTACATGGTGGACAACACCGACAACTACGTACCGTTACCCCCGAGTTCTTTATTACCGTATTAGGCTGTGTTAGAAGTCGTTGGAGTCTGTCTCGCGAGTCGTTTGCCTTACCACGTGGGTACCACGTGCTACTACTGCATCAACTCCCAAGACAGACTCCTGATAACTCCTGACACAGCCGTAAAAGGAAATTACTGACTCCGTATGTTGTAGTGGGGCGTCGCGCCGGACAAAGGTGAGTTGATCCTGAAACCTTAGCCGGGCATTGCTAACCGTACGATCTAGGATCCAAGAGTGGCCCCGTGTGGTCCGAGTCTGGTAGCTTCGAGGGCTACATGGCCGACTCTCTCAACGAGGCGCCAGATATCCCTGTTGCCGTGGTCAACCACACCTTCATTGATGTCGATGGAAACGCGACGGTCGTGGAAATGGAGTCTGAGCTGTTCAGACTGGCCGACAACGGGTGGTGGCTTCCTGAGCTGTCTGGCTACGGCAAGGTACGTCCCTGGCCTGAAGAATTGATGCTTTTCTGGCTGACTGACTGGCTCCTAGCAACCCATCGTCGGCGGCGACTACCAGTTCTTCCGCAATGTCAAGTCGTACGGCGCCACTGGAGGAGGTGAGGAGGATGATGCCGAAGCTATCAATGCGGCCATCGAGGATGGGAATCGCTGCGGTCGCGAGTGTAAGCCATTGGTTTCCACAAAGGGGTTTTCAAGACCATATGCTGACATGCCACAGGCGGCAACACCTTTGCCCAGGGTGCAATCATCTACTTCCCGCCCGGAGTCTACAAGATTTGCACACCCATCATCCAGCTGTACTTCACACAGTTCTTCGGCAACCCCCATGTTCGTTTTGTCTTGTCGGTTTCTTCCTTCTCTGCAGAATCGCTGACCAAGATGGCAGGACATGCCCGTCATCAAAGGATGCGACACATTCAAGGGCATCGCCCTCATCGACACCGATCCGTACATTGAGGGTGGCAACGGCGCAAACTGGTACAGATCATCGCCCCTCATGCTGAAGGCCGTCTAATCAACGTGTGTATGCCAGGTACATCAACCAGAACCAGTTCTTCAGGGGCATTCGCCACATGAGGTTCGACTTGACCGAGATGCCCAAGTCCACCAACGATCAGGACCAAGACCTCGTCCCGACTGGCATTCACTGGCAGGTCTCTCAGGCATGCAGTCTCCAGAACCTCATCTTTGAGATGCCGGAGGCTACCGACGACGAGAAGCCAACCCACGTCGGTATCTTCATGGAGAACGGTAGCGGTGGCTTCGTTTCCGATCTCGTCTTCAGGGGCGGAAACATCGGCTGGCGAGCTGGTAAGTTGTTGCCCCGACCAAGGAGAAGCGAGGTATTGACCGTTGCTCTTCAGGATCTCAACAGTACACCGTCATCAACCTCAAGTTCGAGAACTGCCTCACGGCGGTCCAGATGATCTGGGACTGGGGATTCAATTGGCAACGGGTTCAGATTGACGGTGCCGCGATCGGGTTCAACATCAGGTGAGCCAGCTTCCCCAGTCTCTCCAAGGAGCTGTTGCTGACTGACGCCATGCAGTGGTGCTGGAGGCATCGACGGACAAGGCATTGGTTCCGTGTCCATCATCGGTGAGTAGAGCTTCCTTTGAGGCTCCCTGAGCATGCCATCGCTAATCAACCTCCCCAGACTCCACCATCCGTAACGTCGACACCGCGATCCTCACCCACTCAGGCCCCAACTCCCCCAACATCGTCATCGACAACCTCGAAATGTCCGGTGTCGGCGCCACTGTCCGAGACGCCACCACCGACAGCGTCATCCTCGCCTCCGCCAGCCGCATCGAACTCTGGGCCATCGGCAAGCGCTACAACGGGTACGAAGGCACCAGTACCTCTGGCCCCGTCGACGCGCCCCCCAAGCCATCAAGCCTCCTCGACGAAGACGGAAAGCTCTTCTACCGAGCCAAGCCGCAGTACGAGGACTTTGCCGTCGGCCAGTTCCGTATTGCTACGGAGCACGGGTGCAGCAACGACGGCACTGGGGATAACACCAACAGCATCAACAAGTTCCTCCGTGACGCGCAGTCGGCTGGGCAAATTGCTTACTTCCCTGCTGGCATCTACAGGGTTGGCGGCACGGTGCTGATCCCGACGGGCTCCCGTGTTGTCGGTGCGGCGTGGTCGCAGATCCAAGGGGCTGGGGCCTACTTTTCGGATATTCGCAATCCTCGCGTCGTGGTGCAGGTTGGCATCAAGGGTGATGTGGGCACCATGGAGATCACCGACAGTTTGTCCTTCGAGTGTCTTGGAGTCTTTGGCTCACGGCTAACTTCCTCTTAGTGAAGTTCAACGTCCAGGGTGCCACGGCTGGTGCCATCGTGCTTGAGGTGAGAATGGTCCACTGGCCATCGAGGGAATGCCACTGACGTTGAACGACAGTGGAATGTCAAGGCTGTTCGGAAAGGCGCAGCGGCCATGTGGTGAGTTTGGACCCTTGAGGCAAGCTATGGCTGTATATTGGATGCTAACGAGTTGCCAGGGACTCGCATGTCCGAGTGGGTGGTGCCACTGGAAGTGACCTCGACGTAGCGACATGCCCAAAGTTCGAGTTCAACGAAGCCTGCATCTGCGCAGCGCTGTTGTTCCACGGTACAGTTGCCCGGGCCGTGCATCGCAGACGCAGCTTGTGCTAATGACATACCGACGACAGTGACGCCCCAAGCAAACGGGTATTTTGAGAACGTCTGGATCTGGCTTGCCGATCAGTAAGTTCTACTGCCGCCTTGTCTCGTCCTGGCAATCTTGCTCACCTGATCAGCGACAACGACATGGTCGTCACCGATAGCCCTGATAAGCTTGTCAATCAGATCAGCATCTACGCCGCACGCGGGACGCTGATCGAGTCCGAGGGGCCTTCTTGGTTCTACGGCACCGGATCGGAGCACACGGTCTTGTATCAGTATCAACTCTACGGAGCCAAGGATGTGAGTGCTTCAAGTTCCTCTGCCCAAGAGCTGCAGTTGCAGTGATAACTGACACCAACCTAGATCTACCTCGGCCACATCCAGACGGAAACTCCTTACTACCAGCCCGTACCTGTTGCACCTCTCCCATTCGAGGACGGGCGGGAGTTCCCCGGCGATCCCTCCTTCGAGTCCTGTACCACAATCGGCTGCCAGGAGGCGTGGGGCCTGCGCATCATCAACTCGGAGAACATCTTCCTGCACAGCGCGGGCATGTACAGCTTCTTCCAAGAGTATTATCAGGACTGCCTTGATACCTTTGACTGTCAGGAACGTCTCTTCGAGGTCAAGGGGAGCAAGAGCGTGGCCCTGTTCAACATGTTCACGGTGGCGACCGTGGAAATTGCGTCTGGAATCAAGTGAGTAGCAGTCCGCGCATGCCCTGATGTCTGTGCTGACCCTCGACAGCGGCGGCGCCATCATGCAGGAAGACGGAAACCAGCGCGGCTTCACCACTGAAATCAGCGTTTGGATCCCCTTGGAGGGCGACGACGAGTTCGACGTCGTCTACGTCGGACCGGAAGTCTGGGAAGAACCCGCCGTAACGTGCCCGGCCTCGTGTATCCTGGTGTTCCCGACGAGCGAGCTCGGCTCGACCACGGTCATCTCGCCGCCCCCTTACGAAACGTCGGTCGAGTACGGCGCCATGGACACCACGACCATCTCCGGCCAGGTGATCACAACCTTCATCACCACCATAACCACCATCACAATCACAGTCGATCCAATCACAACAGATGGCATACCCTACTCCAACATCAATGTCACACAGGGCGAGACCTCCACCGACCTCACCGTCTACCCCAGCCTGTCAATCCCTCCCATTCCCGTGCCCCTGCCCGACGGAGAAGGCGGCACCACTACGAGGACGCTTCAACTGCCTCCGTGGCCGGACATGACCCGCGGTCCTCCCGAGAGCTGGGGCAACGGACCAGGAGACACCGCCGGCACCGTGTCAGGCGAGTTCCGCACGCCCTTTGTAACGACCGTGACCGCGAGCGGAGCGACGGTCATCACGCTCTCGTTCCCCTCGGTCGTCACAGCTAGCCCGATCCAGTGCCCCCCTCAGAGCGAGATCGTCTTCGCCACACCCAGGACCACCATCACGACGGTGTGCGCTGAGAGCACAAACATCAACCTTCGCTTCACATGCCCTCCCACGCGCGTCGTGACATTCCTCGGGCCCTCGACGGCCGTCTTCACCGCCGACTGTGCGCTGGCCACGTCTTTCGAGCATAGCCCATCCGAGGGTGGGGGTGATTTCGACGAGGGCGCTCCGGATCCGACGGACCCTGACAGGCCTCCTGTAAGTCATCGCCCCATCCTGTTGGTCTGATGATGATGATTGACTTGAAGCACGCAGGAAATCACGGAACCGTTGCCCACGTGGACGGATTACCCGCCGGGTCAGATTGAGACGGTCGAGGAGGACGTAGAGGATGAGGATGACGACGATGGCGTTGGCTTCCTGACCCCTTGCAACTTGTGGTTCTTCAACGTGAGTGATTCTGGACCGATGCGACGATGTTCAAGAACTGACGAGCCCAGATCTGCATTGTCTTTCCCGGAATCCGCATCGGCGGTCTCAGGTGGATTCTTCCGCCGGGTGTCTACCCGTAAGTTTCATTGTGACAAGGGCCTCAGATGAGTCGGACTGACGAAGGCATCGCAGCGGCCCTCTTCCACCCCCAGTTCGCCTGCCAACCCCCTGGATCCTGCCTCCCCCGCCGATCTCATGGCCTCCCATCACGTAAGTCTCCGGCAGTTCCATGTCTGCTCAAGCTCAGTTTACTAATGTCTTTCTATACAGTGTCGGCCGAGATGGCAAAGTGACGTATTCCCAGTCTGGCGAGTGCGAAACGGCGACGGCGTCCATCTGCTCGACCGGCGTGACCCTCTCCATCTCCACGTCAGGAACGACGACCCGAACCGTCACCGCAACGACCTCGGACTGCGAGGAAATCCGCGGCTGTGGTCTCCGAGACACCGATATCACCGTGACCACCACAAAGACGCCCGACTCGTGCCCGCTCCCCACGCCAGCTGCGAAGCGCGAGGAGCCGGAGGCCGGTGAAGAATTGGAGCGCCGTCAGATTGATGCTCTGCCGCCTCCTGGTTGTCCAGACGTCGCCATCATCTATCCGGCCGACAATGGGAATGTGGGACGAATCGTCCAGATCTTGAACGAGGCTGGGTTCACCGTCGGCAGTGATGCGAGGCAGTACCGTCAGATTGGGTCGACCAGCACCCAGTTCACCCTCTACTTCTGGGTTTCGTACCTCGACGCAGACACGAAGAAGGCTCTGGAGAACTCGGTATACCCCATAAACGCCTTGATAGCCTCAGACATCGAATGCTGACCAATTCTAGGGCGCCACGGAACACGTCTACTACCCCCGACAATGGAATGCCGGCGTGGGCCCCTGGGATCCGCATGAGGGCTTTGAAGACGAGAGTCTCGCTGCTGCTGCTGCGCGTCAACTGGACAGGGATCTCGTCTCCGAAGACGCCTTGGAGAATGAGGCGGAGCTCGAGCTCAAAGTCAACGTCACCCGGACAGCCGTCGAGGACGAAGGGACGCCGACCGTCCTCAAAGCACGCGCACCAACGGTAGATTCTAACGTGAGGATCTACCACTTGGCCCAGGTCTCTCTGGCCCGAGGACAGGTCTGGAAGCAGCCCGGCACCGGTGTGAGGACCGGCCCCAGCTGGAACTACCGCCTCGACGACGTCGACGTTGGCAACGCAAACCAATGGGTCTACGTCGTCAGCGAGACGGGCTATTGGGCAGCTCATCCGGTGAGACGGCATTGATCGTTCCGAGGAGATATGATCTGCTGACTAGATAAACTCCAGGAATTCATGGGCAACAACCGAGTCAGCACGCTGTACCCCCAGGGACCGAACTACGGCGTCAACCCCATGACGCTGAACCCCGGAGACGCCCGCTTCGGCCATGGATCCGCCGTCATTGCGGCAGTGAACGGCCTCACTCTGGGTCTCTGCAAGACCTGCAACGTCCGCCTGGTCCCCTCGGGCGGCGCCTTCGCGATGAACATGCCCGCCAACCGGTTCGGCGACCGTCTTGCTGAGCGCGTGCTCCAGCAGCTGTCGGCCATCTATGATGAGATCCAGGCAAACCCGGGGCGCATCGGCCGATCGGTCATCAACATGAGCTGGGGCATCCAAGTGAGGAGGATGCCCCGGGCTTTCTTCAGCACCTGGTGTAGGTTGAAGTCTAATGAATGTTTCTTGGAATACTGCTAACGATGGCCTAGTCCGCATGCTCAAGAGGCTCGAGGACGACTGTGGGGTGGTCATAGTTGCGGCCGCGGGCAATGATGCGACGGGACCAGGACAGCCGCCCACTGGGTACCCCCAGCGGTTCGCTGACCCGAGCGAGAGCAGAAACTTCGGCCACCTCCCGAATATGATCGTCGTCGGGGCGACGGACATCAACATCGTCCGGGCGGTTTACAGCTACGAGGCCCCTTGGATCACGACATTTGGCCCCGGAACCATCTACGCCCCCGAGACCTCTGTCGCGCCACCGTATCAGTACAAGCACGGGACGTCTTTCGGTGAGTGGCCCATTCTCGTCGCGTGGTGTGTACAAGCAGAGCACAGAGCACTGACAGGACAAACACAGCTGCCCCTCAGGTTGCGGCTTTGGTGGCATACTATCGAGCCATCCCGTCTCCCTGGCAGGCTGAACTAACGCAGCCCGCCAACGTTAAGAAGCTCATCCGTCTGTTCCACCGCCGCCTCGCTGTCAGACCTGAGAACGACGCGAACGGTAACCCCATCGTGATCAACCCGCGTGATCGGAGGCCCCTCATCTGGAATGGACAGGTCCGGGATGTCCTGCCTAACCAACAAGTAAGCTGCATTTCTCCAGACGGGCATACTGGGAGAGCTCCTTGCTGACAAGTGCTCCAGATCCTGGAGAGGTCCTGCCTGAGAGACTACAATGACCAGACATGGGCTGGACGCACCATCTGCCCAACCATCAACCCCACCCTCTCCCAGCAGCCCGACAACGGACAGACGGTCGACCCTTGCGGTCCAGGCACGGGCGGCAACCCAAGGATGCGGAAGAGATACCTTCGCACACAGCGGCAAGATGGCGGCACATGCCCTCTGATCCCCGATCCGTCTCCGGGGTCCGGCGGGGGCGGCAACAACGGCCAGACTGTCTCCTTCACCTCGGGCCCTCAGCCATCGCCTACATGCTCGGCCGCCGGTGCTTGTGGTGGCACCCTCTGCGAAGGATTCTGGTGCAACCCTCGTCCGACGGGCGTCCCCCCTGACTACCACGACCCCAAGGACCCCAACAGCAGCGGCGCGACGGCCTCGACCAGGACGGTCTCGGATCCCCCGGAGGGCACCTTCGAGCCGACGCCACCATCCTCAGTACCGCCGCCTCCACCCTCGACAACCTCCCAGCGTCCCACAACCACCGCGCCTCCCCCGCCGCCCCCGAACCCTCCCGCGCGCTTCGTCCTCTTCGTCCTCTCAGAACTCTCCATCTCCAATCCCATGGGGCCCTGGACCTGGGACCGCGACTGGCTCGTCTTCTCCTCCCTCGTCAGCGGCCCGGGCATCGACATGTGCTGGGACAGGGCGCACGAGTCGATCGACGCGGGCGGCACGACGGCGTCGAACCCTGGGTTCCCGCCCGATTTTGACTTTGACATGGATGGACGCAGCTGTAGGTACAGGGGGAGCAAGTCGTCGCTTGGGTCGTTGGAGTGTGATGGGGTGCGGAACATACGGTGCATGGAGGAGGACTTTACGGACTTTTGTCCGCCGTTGAATAATCCGACGATGGTGGCGAGGGTTATTTGTGAGTGGTAGGTGAGGAGGGGGAGGCTGGGGATGGGGTATGATTCGGAATGAAGTCATTCACCTTGAGTGGTGTTCCTATGGCAGGGCATGTTTGACAGAGTGACAGGCTGGGCAGGTGGCTGCTGTCTTGGTTCGGGGAAGGTGTTCTGCTAGAGGGCCGTGGCGTGAAAAGGGGTAAGTGGGGAGAGATGGTTGCTTAGTCACATGGCCAACTTAGTCTTGTGACTAATCAAGTTCACCAGCTGCTTACGTAGTCAACTTTGTAGTCAACTCAGCAGCTTCATGCATTTTAAGTCTGGCCCAGAGAATTGCAATGGCCAACTTCTTCTCATTGTACCACAAAATCGTTACGATTGTGCCATCACGAATCAATCATCCCAGCGTTTATTGGGTTTTCTTCGATGGTCGACAGTACAAACGCTCTCCATTCAATTTGACCACTACAAGTTCCCGTCGGCGACGGTCGGCATCCACCTCGACAGCCGCATCAATCAACCAGGAAGCTGCTATTTCCCACAGTCACGTCGCACCGAGCTCGTCTGGACAAACGTCACGATGATAGTCCACCGCGGCGGCCTAGCCCGTGGTTGCAGACAGGTTCATTGGCTAACACTGCTGCGGTCAAGTCTTTCAATTGAGCGACCCTGGGGCTTTCGATGAATCGCGACAGCGATTTCTTGATGACTCGGCGAGAAACCAGCAACCTGGTGCCACCAAGTTGCCAGCAAGTTGCGAGCAGAACACGGTGGCGGCTGTCCTTATCCAAGCACCGCCGCCCTGGTCTCCGCTTTCAGATCCCTGCTGCTGAACCCGGCAGCAAAAGTGAACATACCCTCCGGAATGACCCAGCCCTTCTTCGCCACGTCCCAGAAGCTCAAATCCCTCCGCTGAAGATCGAACTGGATGTCTCGGGTCTCGCCAACTTCCAGGTAGACCTTGTCGAAGCCCCGGAGGGTCCTGAGCGGCGTGCCCTTCGGCGTTCCCTCTTGAGGCATGGAGACATACAGCTGCGGCACCGTCGATCCTGGTCTGTCACCCACGTTCGTGACAGACACTGTCACCGATGCCACCACAGTCCAGAGATCGTTCAGTCCGCCCGGCGCGATGCCCTTACATTCGTCGGCGTCGGCGGAGAGCCCAGGCTTGATCTCGATCTGGACGTCGCTGCCCATCTCGAACTCCGTGTAGGAGAGGCCGAACCCGAATTCAAAGTGAGGCTCAATGTCGCTGGCGTCGAAGTGGCGGTAGTCGATCATCTGGCCCTCATCGAAATCCGCCTGCCAAGCAAGAGGATCGGCCGGCACCTCTGTGAGGTTGACGATGGTCGGCCCGTAATCAGACTCGTTCCGGGGAATAGTGTAGGGCAGACGTCCAGACGGCTCGACGAGACCCCAGAGCACGTCGGTGATGGAGTTTCCGGTCTCCTCGCCAGGGTAGTGGGCCGATAAGATGGCCGTGACGTTCTCATTGTCCGCCCACGGTATCAGCACCACGCCGGGCCCGTGGATGATGACGACAGTGTTGGGGCAGACGGCGGCAGTACCTTCTACAGCCCTGGTAGCGTTCCAAGGAAGCTCGAGCGATGACCTGTCGCGGCCTTCGGAGGCGAACGCCTTCAGAAACAAGAGGCAAACCTCCGGGACGGGGTAGATTGTCCGAAGGCGGCCATCGGCTAGCTCGTTGTTGTCGAGCAGGATCTGGAGATGCCCTCCGAGCTTTCTGACCTTCTCCTGAATCGCCTCGAGCGGCGTCACCATTTTGGTATGCCGGACAGTCCCCGATCCGCCGCCAATGTCAATGGTACCGTGCTCGTACCCCTCGAGACTCTCGAGGTCAAGGAAGACGGAGCCGATGTTGGGGTACGAGGCGTCGTTGCCGAAGACCCCAATGCTCTTCTCGTCTTTCAGGGGCAGCGTGCCGTTCACGTTCTTGAGCAACACCGTGCCGGCCGCGCCCATCTCTCGAATGAGCCTCGCGTGGTCTCGACGAACGTCGCGAGCAGGGACCTCGCGGTACAGGGGCGCCAGTGGCGAGTTGTGGCCGTACTGGTAGACCAAGAATGCAGCGCCGCCGGCAGGATCAACCGTCGGGAAATCTTTGTCCTGGCCGAGGAGGAAGTACGGCCTCAGAACCCTCTCGGCCATGTCGTCAAGACGATCGAGAGACACCGAGTTGTTCTTTACAGCCGCGAGAAGCAGGTCTCCCATGTATGCCTGGCCGCCGATCCCAACAGCTGGAATGATGCCTGGCATTTCAAGGTCGAGGCCGGCATTGGCGAAGTCGGCAGTTCCGTGGGTGGCGAACCAGTCGGACACGACGTAGCCCGGAAACGCGAGCTCGTCCTTGAGAATCGACAGCATCTCGGCGCTGCCGCAGGAATAGTCGCCATTGATTCGGTTGTAGGCGCACATGACGCTTGCAGATCCCGCCTTGACGGCGTCAGCAAAGGGCCACAGGTAGAGCTCGTGAAGGGTACGGTCGTCGATGTTGGCGGAGATGGCTTCGATGATGATCCCATCGGGGGACGTGGTGCTCGAACGCTGGGTCTCCTGTTCGTTTCCGATGAAGTGTTTGGAGCAAGCCTGGACGCCGACGGACTGGAGACCGGTCACTGAGGCAGTCATGCTGACCCCTGCAAGGTACGGATCCGGCCCGAAGCTCTCCCAGTTGCGGCCGCCCAGAGCATGGCGGCCAAGGGGTCCCGTGGAAGGTCTGTTGTCTTGTCAGTCTCGAACCTTACACAGAAAGTAAGCACCAGCCACTGAGTTACTCACCCGAGATGGACATGAGCTCCCTTGTCCCTGAACTCATGGCCGATGGCGACGGCGCGCTCATACATGAGCCTTCTGTCCCAAGACGCGGCCACGGTGATCCCCGAGGCGAAGACACTGACGGCATCGGCTCGAGCTACTCCTGCAGGCCCGTCGGAGAGGCAGATCCCGTCAAACCCAAGCCTGGGAATCGCTCCTATGGAGCCCACGCAAGGCGGACCAGGGGTGGTGTAGCCGCCGGTGACGAGGCCGATCTTCTCGGTGATGTTGAGTTGTGAGACAAATTCACGGGCCTTGGCAGCCGCTTCATCCCATGCTGTGCAACAATACGTCAGGGAAGGTCATACAGGATGAGACAAAAAGCTGCTCGGACCACCTACCTTGTGGAGAAGTTGGAGAGTTCGCTTCACCCCGAGCTGAAGGGATCAAGACAACGCTTGCCACCAAGGCTAGAATGTTGGAACAATGCATGCTGAGATCAGGAAGATGTTGCACTGAACAGGGGATGCTTGAAGAAGACTGCTGTTTTCCCTACGGAAAACAGAGCTTATATACGTGTGTCCCATCGTCTCGTGCGGATTCTGGCCACTGCGTGCCCCCGCAACCGCCCCGATCCCAGTGCCGGATCATATCCAGCGTTGAAGATGTCATCATCATCCCCCATGCAGGATCGATCAAATGTCCGCGGCGACCCTTGTCCCCCGGACGGACGGTAGAAAATGCCATATAGCGAACAACCCGAAGACCTGGGTTCTGGGGTAGGTAGGCTACCTTATGCGAGAGTGCCAGCAGGAAACGGCCCGACTCTACTTATTGCGAATCTTTCAATAACGTTGCTCGCCTTGCCACATGGGGAAATACTCCGGACTTTTCCTGGAGGCGAAGCATGGCCTCTTGCGGTGAATGATTGCGAAAGTGGTCACTGTGGCTGGCGGGGCGTGAGAAGGGGTTAGGGTCTTGCAAAGCGAGTCGAGAACCCGAGCTGGCCAGTCCAGCGGCTAGGCATACTGGCTCGGGTTCTGTATGCGAGGGCCGTCAACGCGAGGGGAAACCGAGCGCGCTAGTCTACACACCCAGGACTGGTACGTAACTCTGCAGTGCATCTCGACTCAGCCCCTTTCCTTCGAGACCGGGGAGAGATTCCATACTGACAATGGGGCTTCATGCGTCGCCATCAGCTCCAAGATCAAGCAGGCGACATCATTTTAAGCAGAATAGGAGCCCGAGCCTGGGTTATTAGTTCGGCCCGGAAAACACAACCTTATGTTCCATTGACTACCTACCAGACCTCACTTCGACGTCGACTGTCCTTCCCTTCCTGGTCGAGTTGAGATCTTCTGCCTCATCTTTCCTAATCAGTTCATTTCCATAATGTCCACCACCACATCAGACTTCGACGTCACGGAGTTCAAGCTCTATCTCTACAAGCCATCGCTAGCCGCGGCAGTCATTTTCACGATTGCATTTACCGCCGTTTCCGCTCGCCATCTCCAGCTTTTGATACAAAAGAGGACATGGTGCTTTATTCCCTTCCTGGTGGGATGTCTGTGTAAGCACCAAAGACTTCCCTTCGCGCTGTGATGCAATTGCTGATACACGAATCCACAGTCGAAGCAGTCGGCTACGGCGGACGAGCCTACTCCTCCTCCGAAACTCCTGACTGGACCTTGGTCCCCTACATGCTGCAGACCATGTTGATTCTCCTCGGCCCGGCGTTTTACGCAGCTTCGATTTACATGGTGCTTGGTCGACTGATTCGACTCTTGGGTGGAGAGGAGTACTCCCTGGTTCGGTTGAAATGGCTCACGAAGCTCTTCCTTCTGGGAGATATCCTGTCCATTCTTGCACAAGGCGGCGGTATGTTCCCACCATTCCAACGATTGGCCATCCTGCCTCCCGCCTCCTGGCTAGCCATCGACAATTCGAGCTAACGGGATTCCAAGGCGGCGGCCTCCTCGCCGGCGCAAGCGACGAGTCAACCCAAAACCTCGGCAACAACGTGATTCTCCTCGGCCTCGGCATCCAGGTAGTCTTCTTCAGCGGGTTCATGCTGGTCACGGCCACCTTTCACTTCCGAATCTGGAGAAGACCAACGGCCAAATCTCGAGCCAACGGCAGTCCCTGGAACAGGTTCATCTTGGTTCTCTACGTTGTCAGCGTGCTGATCCTCATACGATCCCTCTTTCGCATGGTGGAGTACGCGCAGGGACATGATGGCAGTCTCGTCAAGAAGGAGGTCTACGTGTATACGCTGGATGCGCTGTTGATGCTCATCGTGGCTGTCATCCTTGCCGTCAGCCATCCCGGAGATGTGTTAGTGCAGCACAAGGTTCTAGATAGCGGTGTTGACTTTGAGCATGGGTCAGATGCGTATGGGATGGCCCGCCGGTGAGGGAAGGGTCGTTACCCGATGCCAGGCGGCTAGGAACATTCTACACCAGGTACACTTTAGATTTTAGACCACGTGAGAGTCACGGGCAAATATTGATGCATTTTTCTCCGCCTCTTAAATGACGGAGCCCGAGTCAGTGACTTCTCAACACAGCCAGTTCACTCGCCGTAACAGTCCATTCGCCCTCGCAGCCTATCTGTTCAACTAGTCAATTTGGTCAGACCTCGTCATTTACAGAACTCGGTCATCTGCAGAGCTGGTCAATTACAGAGCCAACAACTATTTTTCACTGCCTCTGTAGACCAGCCCTAGACACACTAGTACAGCCCACCCAAAGCTACTGGACCTGTCTGCAAGACACCTCCCGAGGTGCCTAAGTGGCGAAGCAAGCCATGCGAAATGAAACAGAATGATGGGACGGCCAGGTTAGTACGCCTTAGCTTGTCTCGGGTACGCTCGGTTTGGCTCGCGTTGGCTCGTTTAGCAGGGGTGTCTACAAGTGTCGAGTCAGGTTCAGCCCGAGGACTTCGCATAACATCCAAGACGAGCCCGCCACCTCGTTGCGTCCAGGTCTCGAAAGACATCGAATGCGACTCATCGTCTTACCCAACCCGATCAACCCAGTAACCGATCTACCCACTGTCTCCCATCCATCGGCATGGTCTCACCCTTTCCCCCGGCCGTACCAGAACCCGAGCCGGAGGCCAGCAAGAGGCTGCCTGAAAACCGGCGCAAGCACAGGAAGTCGAGAAATGGCTGCCTCGTCTGCAAAGCACGCCGGGTGAAATGCGATGAGCAGCGCCCGCGGTGCGCAAGATGCATCCTCGGCAGCCGTGCGTGCGCGTACAATACCACCCAAGGCGATCCAGCACGCTCCCCGGGCACCTCGGCCACAAGCTCCACAGCGGCCGAGGGAGTGCCGGCAGCGGCTATGGTGGCGGCCATCGAAACAGGTGCCGATGCTCACGCCGCGAGCGAGGCCGGCGGCAGCTTCACAACGACTCACATGGCTCTGCTGCTCCACGCGCACACAAACCTGGGCACCTTCCTGGCACTGTCTGGCGACACCTACCCCATCATCAATACCGCCGTCGACAATGCGGAGGAGGCACCTTACCTCCTCGATCAACTCCTCGCCCTGTCAGCGCTGCACCGGTCCGTCGCCGCCACGGACGCTGCCACAACAGCAAAGTATCGCCGCCAAGCAACCGAGCTGCAGACTCGCGCCCTGGGAAGGTTCAACGACGCCGGAGCCGACGTTTCCGGCAGAAAGAACATTCCATCCCTCCTCTTCGCGACCCTCCTCGGTTTCCACGTCCTCCACGATACTTTATCCACGGCGGACCATATCCTCTCCGATTTCGTTGGCAACTTCCTGGGCTACGTCAAACTCCACGATGGAGTCAGAGCTGTCATCGACGGCCATTGGCCCCAGATTCTCGAATCAGACCTGAAGCCCCTCCTCTGCATTGAATGGATAGAGCGAAAGGAAGAGCTGAGCCGTGGCACGGAGACCGCCGGGCTGATGAGGCAGCTCGAGTCGTCAGCGTACTCGCAGCCCTCGCTGGTTGAGGCCTGCATCTCCGCCGCGAACTGGATCCAGTGGGTGCTTGGTGTGGCGGCGACGGAGCCAGACAGGCCCGACGTCGCCGTGCAGGCGGTCGTGACGTGGCCGTTGGTGATGGGGGACGATTTCTCGGCGGCGCTGTATCAGCATCGCCCTGAGGCGCTGGTGGTCCTGGCATATTACGGCGCCGCCCTGCACCGGTGTCGGGGGTTTTGGGTGTTTGGCGAGTCGGGGGCAGCTGTGGTTCGGTCCATTGCGAATGAGCTCGGGAGTTTCTGGGCGGAGGCTCTGTCTTGGCCGCTGGGTGTGCTTTCGGAGAAATGAGATAGTTTCAGTGGTCCTTGGCCTTAAAAATAATGTTGTAAATTCTCCAGGTCGGGTTGTTGTACGCGACCTCGGGTTGCTCGGTTTCCCAGGATAGAGGCTTGTTCTCCCATGCCCATGACTCGCTAGCACAGGTGTCTACCTGCAGGTAGGCACTCGATGTTCCCTGCCTGCCCTTAATTGCACAGCCGCCTGGACTGCCTTTCAAAGGCGGTTGACCACCTCATTGCAGAGGACGAGGGACAAAAGCTTGCCACCACCCACTACCTAAAGCATCAACATTCAAGGCACTTGGGTATATGTATCCGCTTCCTTTTGCTCCTTGGCAGACGACCAGAAGACTACGACGATTGAAAGCTGGCTCGAGGGAACCAAATCACAACCATGCTCAGTACAGACGCAGGTCACTCGACTATAGGAGACAGAAGACACTCGACAAGGGATTATCGGCGTACGGTGACCTGGGGAGGTTCTATCCAGGACCATGTCTCTGCTTCAGGCAAGTACCACCATGGAATCTCAACATCTCAAGTCGATCTCGCTATTCAAGTCCTAATTCAGGATGGCGACCAGGGGATGGCAGGCTTCAACTGGACATTGGCGAGGGCGCCATTCGAGCCCTTGGTCACTCCGTCAGCGCAAACCTGGCCCGTCGCTCCAGTTCGAACAAACCCTCACCGGGCCTACAGCCCCAGAGTCCGGAGCCCCGACAGCCCCAGAGTACCCCTAAGCCGAACCTGAATCCGAATAACAATACGCAAGAGTTCCCTGTCAAGCTGAATATCGTCATCCAAGTGGTCGGCAGCCGCGGCGACGTCCAACCATTCGTGGCTCTCGGTAACGAGCTTCAGCGGCACGGCCACCGCGTCAGACTCGCAACACATGACGTCTTCGAGTCTTTTGTGCGAAAGGCAAACCTCGACTTCTTCCCCGTGGGAGGCGACCCAGCTGAGCTGATGGCATACATGGTTCGCAACCCCGGCTTGATACCCAGCCTGGACAGCATCAAGGCCCGCGATGTCCAGAGGAAGCGCAGCATGGTTGCCGCCATGCTGCGTCGGTTTTGGCTCTCGTGTATCGATTCTGACCCATACAGCTCCGACCCGTTCGTCGCTGATGCTATCATCGCGAATCCTCCTAGCTTCGCACACATCCACTGTGCTCAGGCTCTTGGTATTCCGCTCCATTTAATGTTCACGATGCCCTGGTCGAGCACATCCGCTTTCCCGCATCCCTTGGTCAACATCAACCTTGGGGGAAAAGGAAAAGCCGACATTTCGGAGGCCAACTACTTGTCGTACGGGCTGGTTGAATTTTTGACCTGGCAAGGGTGAGTACCTACATACCTACCTAGTATTTTTTGACCTACGTGTTGTTTTTTACTATCTAGGTTCGAGATATTCTGTCCCAAGAACCAGGGCTAACACCACCCATCCCAGTCTCGGCGACGTGATCAACGAGTGGAGGTTAGGCCTTGATCTCGAACCCGTCTTGTTCTCCGAAGGTCCTCGGCTGGCGGAAACTCTCAAGGTCCCCTTCACATATTGCTGGTCTCCAGCACTAGTTCCCAAGCCGGAAGATTGGGGTTCTCACATCGGTACGGTCATCGAAGCTGTTGTCACTCCAGCACGCCGCTGATCTCTCCAGACGTTTGCGGCTTCTTCTTTCGCAACGCGCCGATCTACGAACCGCCTAAAGAGCTTGCCGAATTCCTCGGCTCCGGTCCCCCTCCTCTGTATATTGGTTTTGGCAGCATCGTGATTGACGACCCAGCAGCTCTCTCAGCTATGCTGATCGAAGCGATTCGTGTCACTGGGACCCGCGCTCTGATTTCCAGAGGCTGGAGCAAGCTGAGCGGACCCGAGAGCGACCAGATCATGTTCCTCGACGACTGTCCGCACGAATGGCTTTTCCAACGAGTGTCCGCCGTTGTCCATCATGGAGGCGCGGGCACGACAGCCTGTGGTCTTTCGTTTGGAAAACCAACGGCCATCATTCCTTTCTTTGGCGAGTACGTCTCGACAACGACCCTTGGACTCTGATCGAGCTGCTGACGGGACGTAACGAACAGCCAGCCTTTCTGGGGAAACATGGTGGCCGTCGCCGGTGCGGGCCCAGCACCTATTCCCCAAAAATCCGTGACAGTCGAGAAGCTCGTCAAAGCCATCACATACTGCCTCAGTCCAGAGGCAGCGGAATCAGCCAGCATCATCGCCCAGAAGATGCGCGCAGAGTGTGGCGTGAAACAGGCGGCCATGTCTTTTCACTCCCAGCTCCCCCGAGACACAATCGAATGCGAAGTCATCAAAGGCCAAGCTGCCTTCTGGACGTACAGCTCAGGGGGCTGCAGAATCAGACTGTCAAGGGTGGCAGCGGAAATCCTGGTACGCCACCACAGGCTCGACAGTCGACGCCTGAAGCGGTGCGAAACTCGGCGGCTGATTATTCGGAAAACCCACTGGGACCCCTTCACGGCAACGATCGCGGCGGCTTTCGTTACTGTGGTCAATGTCACGACGGCAGTGGCAAGGGTCATCATCAGGCCAGCCAAGACCTTCTCACGGCGACGGCAGACGGATGAGGAGGACGGCATCGCACTCGCCCGCAGCTCTGAAGATGGAAGAGAGGCCGATCACGACTCTGCACCACGGAGAAGCCACAATGAGCTAGCTGCTCGATTCTTGCTCGTTATGCTTGCCGCCTTCGGTTCGCTCATCGTAGCTCTCCTCGCCGGCATCTCAGTCATCCCCTTTGCTTTCACCGAGGGGTTCCGCTCCCTCCCGAGACTCGTTGGCCAAGACGTCAGGTACATCGGAGAGGTGCGTGACGTTCAATCCGGGCTGGTCCTCGGGGCCTTCCTGATCTTCTTCATGCTGAAGGATAGCCTGACCGGACTGGTCCTAGTACCCTACAGGACTGTCAGGCGGCTTGGTCCCCTGGGCTTGATTGCCGGAGTTTTTGCCGCCGTTTTCACCATGGCAGTCAACATGATTGCACGTGAGTATCCCTTTACTTCTCTCCTGTGGTCTTTGGGGGTTACTCAAAAGGATCGTGCCGCTAACCCACCACTTCACCAGTTGCCACGGGCTCCGGCGCATACCCTCTGATGGGCTTGTACAAGACTGTTTGGCACATGACCAACCGAAACACTAGAGATTCCATTGCCAGGGCTGGGTTCTCAGAGGGAGAACACCTTGCGAAGCGTCTGGATGTGGATGACCAGCAAGTTTTGAGCGGGTTTGATACTCTGCGAATGCGGCGGCAGGACGCATCATGTGCACATGCTGTTGCCTCTTGGGCTCGACAATGGCGTGAACATGATTGAGCTATCTTCTGAGAAATAGGATCACTACTTCTGTACACCATAGGAACGCCTTGGGCGGGGACAATACAAATGGGGCAGGGACCAAATGTGGAAATATCAGTCCTTGATCTCGGACCCTATCGAATTCAGAATATGTTCACACTCAATCATACTGCAGCTGCTGCCGCCTGGAAAGTGGCTGGCTTATCATCTCATCCACTTTCATGCCGACGTCCGATGTAGTGTTGTAGCTGTGCTCAGGTTCGACTCATACTTTTGTCTAGCAAGACTTGAGACTTGTTCTCAATCCAAAGAGCTCGTCACTGCAGCAAGTATGTACGTAGCCAACTCACCAAGATGACGAGGATCATGAGTGTGTGTAGGTAGGGTGGAGGCCATGGCAGTTAGAAAGTGCCAACAGGACAAACATGCCCGACGCTAATACCGCTGACCGGAATAGAAGAAACCAACCGGATCGATGATGTAACCCCCGTTTCCGCCGGCCAGGAATGGGAGGAGAAGTAAACTGGAAGCAAGGAAGACAGAAAGGAACAGAAGGACTTTCGTCTTGCTTGTCCGCCCGACAGACAATGCCACTGAAATGCTTGTGCCAACGACCAGAAAATTCACCAGAAACCATGGGACAACCCACGTAGCTGTAAGGAAATACACACTAACCCACCCTTTGCGCTCTTTGATCCATGTCCAGTACGTATATCTGGCTGATGGCACGGGATCAACCGCTTTCACGGCTACACCGTGTAGCCGAGTCTTGGCCAACCTTGCAAGCTGTTGGTTTGAAATTCCGTCGGCAGACTCCCCGATGGTGGCCATGTCTCTGTTGAGAGCAGCAGCCAAGTCTAGAACAGATCGGTATCTGTTTGATGCCTCGATCTTTTTTCGGCATAGCTCTGAATGGGCTTTCAGCCACAAGACCCAAATTCCGATCGCCCAGGCGAGGAGAAGCAACATGTCTACAAAGAGTTGCAAAAAAGAGAAGCCCCACTGGTAGTACTGCTCTACGTCAGCATCTTTCATGTGAGAATCATGCTGCCAGGGTCTTTGAAGTATACTTTGAGAGTTTGGCATGTTCCGAAGTTCTCAAGATACTCATAAGAGTAGGTTCTGTTGTAGTCGATGGTTGTGAAAATCATCCTGGAACTCCAGCTTTCAGAGAAGCCAGGCCAACCACTTGGATACTTGGTATAATTCTGCCGGGCGTTTGATGCCCGGGAAACCGAAATGTTAAGAGCAGGCCCCAGAAACTTTCCCTTCCACTCCGTCTCGTCATCATTGACACCGCTGTCAGGAGTGAGCCCCAAAAGCCCATATTTCTCGATGTCTACTCCGCGTGCAAGCGTATGGTGAGTTCAACAGTTGGGAACATGTAGAGACGCATCAAGTGGGACAAACATACATAAGGTCACATCTTTTGTGAGTTCGTTGCCGCACGGACCATCAAGATATGCCCGAATACACTCTTCATCGGGTTTGCTGTCGGCTGTCCACAGATCAACACTGCCTCCCATCCAGGGGGGGGCATACGCCAAGGGCTTTGACTCACAGCTGTAGGTGACCAAATAATTTCCTTCGAGATCAACTCTCCAGCCGTCGTGGATCACGTACAGAACCGGGAGGAAATTTTCGAGAGGAGTAAGGCTGCCTCTAAAATCTGACACGAAGGCACTCTCTGCAGAGGTATATCCGGTCATCGCTCCTGCAATCGTCGGCCAGGCTAGGATGTGAATCATAGTAACTATGATAAAAGCCATAGCAGGTCGGGAACGAAGGCGTCGTCGCGTGGAAAAGTCGCGGACCATCTTTACTGTTGATTTGAGAGAGGCCGTCTCTTCCAGGTGCGCGGCGAAAAAGGTGTCGAATGTGACAGGGCCTGTCTCCATCGAGACCCTGACGTAGCTGGAGAACGCTTGCCAGGAGTAGTAGGCCATGACTGACTGACCGATTCTTCCGATCACCTACAAGCAGCACCCAAACTTGATTAGCGAACCTGCCCACACTCTGTGTAGATGCCGCAATCCTGTGGTGGATGGCTGGAAGATACGTACGACGTCCCAAGTGGTATCGATGACTTTGGCCTGCGTGAAACTCAGGTATCCGCTTCGAATAGTGATTTGGAAGAAGCCGGAAATGCCCCAACGGTCATAGTCACCCTCGTAACCAAAAGATCCGTCAGGATGACAGCCTAGTCCCCCTGTCGGATACATACTTGTGGGGGTTAGCGATAACCGTTCCGTGAAAACGAGAACACATAAGTGCACAGTGATGGCCGAGAACATATAGAGCGGAACCCAGAGGATACCGTCTCCTGACTTCACACGTCTGATGTCGGTCCATGTATCCCGTCCTAGCTCAGCCCACCATTGTCGGTAGCGGCGGACCGGCGTCAATCGGGCAGCAGGTGGGGGCGACAATGTCGGCGTAGTCGGTCGCGGTTCTTGAGGTTCGAGCAGGGGAAGCTCCATTGTCGATGGTTCGAAGGCCATGCTAGCGTTGGCAGCCGGACGCGCACGAAAAGGCTGAGACGTCCGTCTCAGTCGTCGAACTTTGCAGCGAAGTTAAGAAAGTGTCACCAGACACGAAGGCACGAACGAAACTAGATAACCGCGGAGAAGAGGGGTTCCAGGCCAGAGCCTGATCTGAACGAGCTGATGGCTGGTGTGACACGGCATGATTATCGCGCCTGCTCTGCATGACGGGCTGGAGCCGAGCCTGGCATCTGCCGTGTTACTGGTCAAGGGTAACGCTCAGTACGCCACGTCTATTGATGACTGGTCGGTATCCAAAGGTCAACCGCAGCAGATGTCTAAGAAAAGGAAGAGGTGACGCCCTTTGCCGCCCGTAGGAAACACGCTCACTGATCTGTTTGATGTGACCTATCAAAGATACGCAAGGTGGCCGATGAGAATGGACCGGGCTGTCGCAACCTCCCGCTGTCATGTCGAGCCTTCGCCTCGAAGTCGTTTTTCGCTCTGCGCCATCGAAGCCCCTACCTCTCTGTCCGTGCCGTCTACGGTCTGGCAGGGGGCCAGCGGTCCTCCCGCGAGCATCCACACCCCGTCACATGCCGCCAGCGAGGTTGGCATTGCGTGTCGTCGTCAGAGTCTGGGAACTCGGGATTCTCCGAAAAGAAATCCGGGTGTTCCAGCCATCTCTTCCTCATGCCGTCGCGGCCCACCTTGAGATAGTTGTCCGGGTTGACCTCGGAGACCTCGTCGTCCGGGTCGTCACAGACAATCCTCGCCCGAAAGCGCACCGGGTCGTGATGTTCATGGTAATACCAGTCGATCATCCACTCAAGGCCTTGCGCCCACCACTCCCTTCCGGACTCCGTCGGGATCTCGAGGTCTTCCAGCAACGGCATGTGACGCAACTCGTGGTATCCCATCGTCCAGTCGAACGGCTCTTCATCCTCTGGTGTCCGGATTTCCAGGTGCAAGTGCTTGATGAGGCGCATCTCTTCAGGAAAGCCAACAAGTCCCTGGTCAATAACGCAGATGGTATCGATGTCGAAGTTGACCCATATGTAGAATGGGGCGGAGTCCCTGAGGAAGGCCTTGGTGTAGTATCGCAGAAGGTAGGATCGAGACTCTGTACAGGCGTGTAGGGAGCCTGGTGCCATTGTCAACGGCGGCAGACAAGGATCCACTCCTCCGTACCACATCCTCTCCTCTTTGGTCTCGAAAGTGACCCCTCGAGGTCGCACGACGACCCGGCGGGGCTCAATGCTCAGCTCCCAGATGTGCTGGCGAAGCTCAAAAGGCAGCAGTGTGAAATGATGGAAAATAGGGGCCTCGCTGTGAGGGCGGCCTGTGCCGGGACGCCCCTCCTTGAGGGGTGCAGGATTCTTTTTTGCAGGCGTTAATGTCTTGAACAGTTTCATCATTGTGCCCGAGAATTATGGTTGCTGGCTTCGTGATCATTTACATGATGAGAGAGAGGTATGGGATTGGGCAGGGGTATTTATCCCCCCTCACGCTGCGGCACAGCACAGATAAGAGTCATTCGGCATGACACCACCCGAGTGATGAACCCCTGAACAGCCGAAAGTATCTCAATCGCATGGCAAAGAAACAGCCCCCATACGCTTCATACTCACCCCGATCAGTGGACGTGGGCCAACTCGATTTACACTCTCTGGGTCTATCAAGCAATACCGCATTTTTAGCCATTGCAACCCTGGTCTTGGGGCTGCCGCAAACTCCCTTGACATGTAACACAATTGTATACAAAACCCTCCCACCGCTAGTCCTCCTCGCCCTCAGCATCCAGATCCGTCATCGGCGACCGGTGTCCTCCCCTCGCTCCCTCGTCCTCAGCAGGCTGCTCCTCGCCCTGGGCCTCGGTATGAGCCAGGAGCGGGTTCGCCTTGAATCGACGAGCGACCTCGAGCAGTTCCTCACCAGGATCAGCCACGACGATATCAAGCTGGTTAACCTCGTTCTCCGGCGGGTCGGCCTGGCTCATGGTGCGCAGGATATTCTTCTCGCGCTGGGGGCGGATGGTGCTGCGCTGCATGACGGGGTAGAAGTAGGCGGCGCGCTGGCGAATGACGTGGTGGTCGCCCGCGGCGGGGCCGTCGAGGTCGCTGAAGGCCACGATGAGCTCGTCCGAGTACTTGTCGGGCGCGTCAAACTCGGTCTCCTTTGTAGTCTCGTAGGCGCGCAGGCGCGTGAACTGGAAGCAGGGGCCGAGGTCCTTGGAGGAGTGGGTGTAGAGCTCGGGGGCGGCGCGGTCGGGGTTGTCAATGTCGAAGGAGGCGCGGAAGCGCTCGCCAACGTGGGCGTCGGCGGGGAGGAAGTACTGGTAGTCGAGAAGGTTGGAAGGCTTGGGGAAGTTTTCGGGGTCGCGCTCATAGTCCTCGAGGGCGGCGTTGTAGGCCTCGTCCTCCTCGGCCGTCTTGGGGATGGGGCGGAGGATGGAGCTGAGGAGGCGGCGGTCGTAGACGGCCGAGGCGGGAACGGGGTTGTTCTGCAGCTTGACGGTGACGTAGGCGCCTGCGTCGGGGAAGGCGTCGAGGTCGGGGAGGAAGGGGTACGACTCGACGACGTGGACGCCTGACTTCTTGGTCGGGTGGGGGACGGAGCGGGGGTCCTTTGCGTAGCGGAGGGCGACTTCGAAGGACTTTTCGATCTTACGGCGGATGGCGGCGGGCGAGCCGGCCTCGGGCTCGGCGACGCGGCGCTTCTCGGGGCGCTTGATCTTGGGTTGGAGGAAGGCGTTGGACGCGGCGGGGGCGCGTTTGCTGCCCATGGACGAGATGTACTCGGTTCTTCTCAGGAAGGAGACGGATGTGTCTGTGCCCTTGGGGCGGCCGAGGGTGGCCAGCGGTCGGAGGAGAGGGCGGTCGTGAGGGTGGATGTGCGGCTGCACCGCGGGCGGCTGGATGGCTGGTGGGCGTCAGCAAGCGCGTCTCTCCTGTCCAAGGATGGGGCTACTCACAGCTCTCGTCGCCCTCGAAGATGTTGGGCATGCCGACCAGGTCCAACGGCATACCGAGCTCCGCATCAGCCTCGATGTTGAGGGGCTGGTCCCTCGCGAGGCGTGACGCGAAACTGGGGTTTGTGTACTGGCCGCTGGACAGGCCGGTGTTGGGGATGTCGAGAAGCTTTGGAGGGTTGGGCGGCGGAGGAAGGTTGTTGGAGTATCTGATCCTCGCGATGAAGTCCTGATGGATCATGCGCTCGCCGTTGCGAGGCGCCGACGACGACATTGCGGCGGTTTGGTCGCGGGACCAAGGGTGCGGACGAGTGACGCTTTGTGTCGGGAGGAGCGTGCAATTCGAGGTAGGAAGCAGCGGGTGTCGTCGATGAGGTATGGAGATCGACCGATGAACGCGTTTCAATCGGTAGCAGCCGTGCGCGATACGGTCGGGCGTTTGGGTGGTGGTTGGAGGAGCTGGTGGTGAAGGGCGAATTGAGTGGTGGTAGTGGTGTGTGGTGGGAAAAAGTCCACGAGGCTGAAGCTCGAGTCTCGCGCCGCAACCACACCGAGCGAGCTACTTTCCCTCCCGCGCTGAGACCAAACCCGCCGCCCTGCTCCTTTCCACCACCACCACCACCACCACACATTTTCAAGTTGCAAACTTACCTTTCACAACCGATTAATTCTCTTCCGCCGAAAATAGGAAGCTCTTGCTAATGTCCAGCTGGCCTCTGCCAACGCCGGTTCCTCTATTAAGATAAGATATAGTCTCGGGGGGCCAAAAGCACGCCCACTGGCTACGCTGCATCGCATCGCATCACCCAGCAAGGGCGACCATGGCATACCGTGCCTGCCTGCCGTATCGTCGTGATAAAAAAAAAACCCGATTCGTCAAGTCTCCCCCCGATCCCGTGAGCGCCGGTCAATCAGTCTCGCGTGCGTTGCGTTCTTTTCATACATGCTCATGGCCTTGCCCCCGGGCAAGACGTCAGTCTCCCTCTTTCCCCCTCGGGACCGCGTTCCCCTCCGTCTATGAGTATCGGGTGGTGTTACATGAAACCAATGACACTAAAGGCGCGCGTGTGCGGGACGTCGAGCTTTGGCAGGAGAGTCATTCTCCGCGAATGCCATCCCTCATGAGCTGTTCTTGGCGTAGTTCTTCTTGCCCATGGTGAAGGGCACGTAGCGGTACTTGATCATGTGCTGGATCTGCTTGCGCACTAGAGGGATGAGGTTAGCAGACTGTCAGAGACGGGGTAGAGAAGGGGGTGACATACTCGTCAGGATGAACAGCATGATCCAGTACATGACCAGAACGGGCCAGAAGACAGGGACGTTGAAGACCTCGAACCACGAGCAGAAGAAGGAGATGACGACAGCGCGGGTCGCCCAGTACCAGAACTTGAACTCGGGCAGGCGGCGGATGAAGGGCTTGAACTCCTCGTCCTGCTTGGTGGGCAGGATGCCGACGGAGCCGCCCTCCATCTCGTCGTCGGCCGCGTCGCTGGAAGGGTCAAACTTGGGCTGCAGGAAGGCGAGGAAGAGGTTGAGCAGGTAGATGCCGAGGGCGTAGGCGACGATGTACCAGCCCTGCGCGAAGACGATGCGCAGGAAGAAGAGCACCAGGCAGATGCCGGTGCTGATCCATCTATAGGCGACGTAGGGCGTCGACTGGTCGAGGAGCGCTTGGTATCTCTGGGGGGCACGAGGGTTAGTCGAAGAAGCTTGTTGGAGGAAGGAACGGGCGCCTTACCCGCGAGAGCTTGGATCCTTGCGCGCTGACGGCGGCGAAGGGCGAAGGCTCGGGCTCCATGGAATCCATCGTGGTGATCTGGGATGTGTGTGTGACTTGCGACCGGTTGCGACGTGTGTGCTATAGTAGAGAAAGAGCAGAAACGCGGGCGGGGTCGTCGGGGGGTAGGCGTGGTTGTTTGGCGGTGATGCTCAAGAAATGTGGCAGATCGCGACGAGTTGAAGCTCTGATCTCCCAACGTGGCGCGCGAACTGACTCTTGCCTCCCGTCTGGCCGGGCAGATTGCCTCCCAAAATCCAGCCACGTAAGGGGTACCGGGCAAGGGAGTTTGGGAGGGTCCGACCGGAGTTTTCCCGGACTCAGCCACGCGGGTGGATCAGGGGTTCGTCACGGCACCGTGGCCGATTCACCCGTTAGGTAATCGCTCTGTTGTCTCGGTGTGAAGTATCAGTCGTCCAGTCACCGAGGGGACGGGGAAAGAAGCTTGGGTGGGTCCAGTGACGCAGGCATGTCGGGGTCGTCTACCCTCGGCTTAATTGAGGATGCAGCTGGAGCTTCGGCAATGGAGCTTCAACCTCACCTCAGTCTCACTTCCACCCCGAGCTGTAACATCATCCCGAGATCATCATCACGTACTTCAATTGATCTATAATTTCACGTCTCTGCGCCCTCTTCGAGTGTCCATTACCACCTACTTCCTCTCGACCATCTCTCTTGACTTCCTCCCCCTCCCACCATGAACTCCCTCCGTTGCATGAGGCCCGTCGCCTCGCGCCTCCAGGCCCCTACCCTGCCCCGGCTGACCCGCAGCTTCGCCAGCCAGCAGCAGCAGTATGAGTTCATCCAGGTCTCCCAGCCCCAGCCCGGCGTTGGACAAGGTATCTCCCCCTTGAACATCCTCCCCTCCCGATCACATGCTAACCCTGCTCCAAGTCACCCTCAACCGTCCCAAGGCCCTCAACGCCCTGTGCACCCCTCTCATCAACGAGCTCAACACCGCCCTCCGCGCCTTCAACGACGCCGACGACACCTCCGTCATCGTCCTCACCGGCTCCCAAAAGGCCTTCGCCGCCGGCGCCGACATCAAGGAGATGGCCCCCCTCACCTTCTCAAAGGCCTACACCGAAGCCTTCATCGAGTCCTGGTCCCTCCTCACCACACAGATCAAGAAGCCCATCATCGCCGCCGTCTCCGGCCACGCCCTCGGCGGAGGCTGCGAGCTCGCCATGATGTGCGATCTCATCTACTGCACCGAGGGCGCCAACTTTGGCCAGCCCGAGATCAAGCTCGGCACCATCCCTGGCGCCGGCGGCAGCCAGCGCCTCACCAGGGCCATTGGCAAGTCAAAGGCCATGGAGCTTATTCTCACCGGAAAGCCCTTCTCGGGCGTCGAGGCCGCCCAGTGGGGTCTCGCCGCTCGTGCCTTCCCGACCTACGAGGCCCTCATGGAGGAGACCCTCGCCACGGCCGGCACCATCGCCGGCTACTCGCGCGTCGCCATCAACGCCTGCAAGGAGGTCGTCAACAAGAGCCAGGACTTGCCCCTGCGCGACGGCGTCGAGTTTGAGAGGCGCGTCTTCCACAGCCTATTCGGGAGCAACGACCAGAAGATCGGCATGAAGGCGTTTGCCGAGAAGAAGAAGCCTGAGTGGACGCACTCGTAGGTGGACGTTGACAGGATCATGTATGAAGATATGAACTCGATATTCGAGAGGAAATGTACTGTCGGTATCTACGGTATAGCCAACGTCAACATTCATATCCAGTCCCCGGAATGGCTTCAAGCTTGCCTCTCGGCGGTGTGGCTGAAAGACCTGCTTACAGATACGCTGGAAACACATTGCTGCCCCCACGGAATGATCAAGACAAGCCTCCTCCGAGCAACGACCCAACCTGAGCCATCGACACCGCCATCGCCTCTCATTCAGAATCCCACATCGGCGATGGCGGCAGCTCGTCCGACTCGTCCAACTCCCCATTCTCGCCGTACTCCTCACCCAACTCATCCTGCACATACTCCTCGTACTCCCAGAAGTCGTCGTTTGGGTAATATTCTCTTGCCGTCTTTCCGTAGACGTCTTTCGTAGCCTCGTCGACCGACAATGCAGTCAGGTACTTCCTGATTTGGTTCCCAAACATGTGATCGCCGCTGCAACAATATTCGTACGCCTCTTGTCGTTCTCGTACCCAGTTCGGGTAGTCCAATGGGGAGCCGTACAGGTCAGTGCGACGGAGATGTGGCACAGGTACGCGGACCGCCCCGCGCTCCAGCTCGATCTGATGTTCCTGGCTGTGATTCTGGGCAGTCCGGCGAGATGTTGCACGTGGCATTAACCTATCGGCCGTCCGTCTGGCGTTCCTGGTCTCTGTCGCCAGAGCTCTGGATTGTAACTTTTGTGCTAGAATGTGCAGCAGCGTCCGACCCTCTGCATCTTGTCCAGGACAAGCCGCGTCCCATGTTACAAGGTGTTCAATACACATGCTGTGATCCATTATCTCTCCGGTGTCGTCGATAGCTTCTACTACCAAGGCTAGAGGTGTTCGGCCCTGCGGATCGATGTCGTCAACATGGGCGCCAGAGCTGAGAAGCAACCAGAGATTGCCGGGATGAGCTCCTGCCGCGGCCATGTGAATCGCTGTTCGACCCCGGTTATCTCTAGACTGTGTATTGGCTTGGTGATCTAGGAGAGCTCGAGCCATGGATTGGTTACCATAAGATGCAGCCAAATGAAGCGCGCTTTGACCATATCTGTCTTGCAAGTCCAGGTTTGGGAGTCTGTTCCAGGGAAGACCCTGATCCAAAAAATTTGCCGTGTCTCTCTCCCCATTCCAGAAACGACCCAGGCCCTGATGAGGATGTATTGCTGCCATATGAAGCAGCGATCTCCCTTCTGAATTGATGGCATTCGGTGAAGCGCCGAGGTAAATCAGGAACTGCACGAATATCGAGTTCTGTTGAGAAGCCGCAAGGTGAAGTGCCGTGTTGCCGCCTTTGTTCATCGAGTCAAGGTCGACACGATTGCAGTCCTCAGAGAGCAGATACTGCGCCATTTCAAGCTGACTGGTTACTTCGGCATCCGAATGGTAGGTGACGTTGTCATCGGCTAATTGATGAAGTAGAGTGTTGCCGTCGTTGTCAGTTGCGTTGATATCTGCGCCTTTCTCGACGAGTAGGCGAGTCACATCGATGTTACGTCTCTTCACGGCTTCGGTCAGTGCCTTCTGGAGGTCACTGCCGTATAGCGTGCGTGGATCATCGGTGACTGCCAGAAGAGTGTTCAGATACCCGTGTACGGGTACGCCCCGTACCAAGCTGATATCATCAGTATGCGAAACGGCATAGCAGATGATGTCTTTTTCGTGGGACACAGCCACGGGCCCGTATTTGCCCAAGAGTCGTTGGAAGTGGCTCTCCTTTCCAGACAACAGAGCAGTGCGCAGGGGCCAGTTGAAGACGGGCGGCCCAGCGGTCACGGCCGGAATGTAATCATCGACAGGTACCTCTTCCAGCATCTGATCGAAGACTGCGTCCAGGCCGAGGCTAATCGCGAAGCTGAGACCAGTGCCCATGGCTGCTTTTCGACCGTAGGCTGTACCCATCGGGGGGTGGCAGCCAGCGTCACAGCTGTAGTTTGGAGGGTTGGATGCGATCCTCGAATCGGAATACATGCGTGGATTGGGCCCGTAAACTCCATCCTTCAATGGACGATAGCCTGCGGCAGGCCCGACGGTTGACCTTTCTCCCAAGCACTGCAGCCACTGCCAGAGCAGATCATCGGGTTGAAATAAGCGTACAATTTTGCCAATCGTATCGGGGTATCGCAGTTTCTTTCCACTTTTCTCGACGTGATGGCGCCAGAAGTGAAGGGCGTAGTGGAACGAAGTGTATTCGTACTCGTCGCTTCCCCACCCGTCTTCTTTCTTGACGAGGGAAAGCTGCCCATGCAGGTAGTCGAGGCACTGACGAGCTCGTTCTTCGTGGCCAGCTTCGCGGTTGGGAATTCGGAAGTACTCAATATCGGGGTCGACGGTATGACCGCTCCGCAGGAGGTAATCCTTTGCCGACTGGTGGACGAAGTAGACGGTCCGTCCGACAACGAGAACGAAGTGACCAACGAAGGCCAGCAGGTCTCTGAGGACATCTTCTTCGGTTTCCAGGTAAGAATCTGCGTCCGAGTTCGAGTCCGAGTAGATGTCCGCGCGACGGTCTGAAGGTCCGGGAATGTTGATCAAGTTGACGAGCTCGGATAGCCTCATCGGGTGTTCTGCCAAGGTGATCCAGTGAAGGAGCGATCGGATCCCCGCGCGGTGCTCGGTTGGCAGCCCCTTGAGGATCCTGTCGTAGATCTCGTTCAAATCTGCAGGAAGCGACTTGAGATACTTCCTCACCTCTGTGCTTGTACGTCGTTGCAAATCCTGCGTGACGAAGCCCACCCATAGGAATGTGCCTCCAGAATTCTTCTGAAGAGTAGCCTCCACGTATTGCCGCAGCTTCTCAGACCATTGCCGTGCGGGTGATGCGTTAGCGACCTCCCGAACTCGTTGCCTGACGAATTCGATGACGTCCTGGTGGACCTTCTCGTCTTCTTCAGAATCGAGCAGAAGCCTGGCCACATTCGCTGTAGCTGCAGGGAGTTGCTGGCGAGGCGTGGGGGGCCGAGATAAGATCAAGAACTTGAATCGAGAGTCGGGTCCCAGTCGCCATAGCTTGTTGAGGATGGCGAAGACAGAGTCGTCGTCACACTCGTCGAGCCCGTCAATAACGCATGTGATTGACCCCAAGCGTGCATCCTTCCTCGTCTTCTCGAAGATTCTCCACAGCGTTTCGAAAGTAAGGATGTTGTCGACTTTGCCGCCCCTTTCTTCGAGCTCTTTCGTCCCATGGCACAGGACGGCTGGTTCGAGACGGCAGAGTTGCCACAGAAGAGAGCGAACGATGGAGAGAGCGGTGTTCTGCTTCGGATTTCGATTATCGCAGAAGAAGTAGACGACAGGGTTGCCGGCGTTTGAGAGAAGCTCTAGTTGTTCCGTCAGGTAAATGGCCATCATGGTTTTCCCTTTCCCTGGGCTGCCTTGGAGCATCAGACCGGATGGCCCTGGTGCCGTGGACAGCCATGAGCGATAGACGTCTGTTTCCGTAACCCAGGCACAAGTTCCTTCGACACGGTGACCTTTTCGCGATATCAAAGCGCTCCGGTCGTCTCTTGGATCTGTGATGAAGATGCCCTCCAAGAAACGGCGCTCGTCAAGGTTTCCGGGATTCGTATATTGAAGACGGGTGTCAAGAAGTTGGCGGATCCCATCCATGACCTTTTGAATCAAATGGCTACAAAACGTCAGCCGAGGCTTTTATCGGGGTGAATGTGGGATCAGCTGTGGGATCAGCTGTGGGATCAGCTGTGGGATCAGCCGTGGCGGCTGCCCTGCTTTACCTGTCTGATGAGAAGCTGCGGTGCAAAAGTAATGCCACCTGGTCCCGGTACAACTGCTTGAACAGCTCCTCGATGTCGTCCTTCTCCCACCGAGCTCGAAGAGCCTTCTTGGTCTTCTCTCCCAAACCGACACTTCCAGCGGCATCGACGCGTTCAAGTCGACCCGTCAGGTCAGAGACTGTGGAAGTGCATTGATTCAGGATCTTCTCGGTCAAGGGGTCGTCTTGCGTCCACGAGTCGGCGATTTTCTGGGCGACTTCGACAAATGTCTCGAGCTGCGTGATCTGGTGACGCACAGGGCCCGCCTTGGCTCCTTGGTAGATGTCGCGGGCAAGCTTGATGGTTTTGACCGCGATTTCGGCAAACTGGAGCGCGGCTGCTACCACGCCGACGACCTCCGCCATTTTGTTGCGAAAAGGCCAAAGATGGTCTTCCTGGTGCTGGAAAAAAAGGAGAGGAGAAGATTTGCAAGACGACCGAACCGAAAGAGGGGATGAACCCGGGTTATCAGGCTGTGTTCACAGGCAACCAGTTTGGGCGCGCCCTCGTGCAGGAGGCACACTCGAGTACGCCTTGCGCAGCTGCATGCCACGTCGGGCTCACTTTCGTAATGAGGGCTGCCTCATCGTGTGGACGACCAATCCCGGGCACAATAGCTTCGGCGGCTGGCCTTGTCAGCTTAGGAACGGACCTGTGCCAATACCGCATCAGTTACCTATGGATTTTGTCAGCGCCCGTGAGTAAATAAGTACAAACACACAGCCTACCTAGCTCGCCGGGACATGAACGTCCAGAGGGCGTGAAGCAACACATTGTCTTCAAGGGCAGCCGTAGTGCGTCAGGCCGCGGTCACTTCGAGACCTGATTGAGACCATGACGTTGTCGAAGCTGTCGCGATGAATCGTCAAACTGTAGCTGACCGCCATCACTCGGACTAATATCTAGTTGCCAAGCAGTGATGATGGTGGTGTCTTTTGGCTTCATCCGATGATGTTCAAGTTCTCTGTGCTGCATGTGTACGGTGAACTTGGTGCGCTTAGCCGACCGCCGAAGCAAGCGCCATCCCGCCTGGTGGGTTGCTCCTTCCCGAGCAGTTCTCCAGCGCCTGCCGTGCGATGACCCCGCCTGTAGCAGCACGCCTAGCCTTTTCAGGCCCGCCATCAGCGCATCTCACTCAGTTGTCCAACGGGCCTTTTCCTGGAAAGGGGCAAGGCGCCTTCCTCCGTTGCCCCCCGCCTCCAGGTCAGCGGCGAACAGGCGGCGGTGACTGGCGAGCCAACTTTCCGACCAACTTCCATGCTTGCTGCAGTGCACGGCGCGGCGCGGCGCTGGGCACCTGAACATCTTCTGCCCGCATCTTTCTGCATTTCTGCCTCACTCGCTCGCAAATTGCAGTCGATCACTCGCTCTCTCTTCCCTCCTTCCCTTGTCAACCCTCGGGCCAGTATCATGAATGGCCATGGAACCCTCGAAGCCATCTCTGGATCTGGAGAAGGAGCTGACATGCTCTGTGAGTTTGAAACCCCTCTCCCCTCCATGCCACGACTCGCTTCCCAACCCCGCCCACCGCACGCGACACGCCTCGGCCGTCTGAACCTCCCGCTGACCCAGGCGTGATCGCCCTCCAGATCTGCGCTGAGCTCTTCTTCCAACCTCTCACCCTCCTCGACTGCCTCCACACGTACTGCGGCGCATGCCTCAAAGACTGGTTCTCCTTCCAGGAGATTCAAGCCGAAAACAACCCCAACCCGCCCCCGAACGGCATCGTCACCTTCACCTGCCCGTCATGCCGCGCTCCCGTGCGCGACACGGCGCACAACGCCACCGTCGCCACCCTCCTCGACATGTTCGTCACCGCGAACCCCGACAAGGACCGGTCGCAGGCCGAGAAAGACGAGTTGCTCAAGGCCTTCAAGCGTGGCGACCAGATTATACCCCGGCAGCACATCGTCAGCCCGACTCCCGAGGCCAGGCGGCTGGAACAGGAGGACAGGAGGCTTATTGAGGAAGTGCGGGGACTCAGCCTGCGGGAGGTCGGCGTCGAGTCCTCCCATGCCCCACGACAGCGAAGACGGAGGGACAGCCCGCCTTCGGAGCGTTCCAGAAGAAGCCGAGACCCAAGTCGCGAGAGCGCCCACAGCCACCGACAGGACGACAGCAGGCGACGACACAGAGAGGAAGGCCGCCAGAACTCCGACCACCTGCACCCCGACTCGAGAACTGGCGACAGGAGACACAGGAGGAGCGACTCGAGGAGGCGGGAGGAGGCCGTCAACGAGATGCGCCGTCGCCAAGTCGAGCACCAGTCGTCGCTGCGCTCTCTCATTAGCTCGGGCGACATCAACGAGCGGGACATCGACCGCGAGATTGAGGAGTTTGCCCGCCAGATTCAGGAGGAGGGTTTGCTAGACGGCTTGGATCTGGACAATATCGACCTCAGTAACAATGACGAGCTGAGCCGCAAAATCACCGAGGCGTACCGACGACGACAGAAAGACAAGCAGGAGCGGTCGAGGGGCGAATCCAGACGCACCGCCGCACCTCTGGCACGGCAATCCTCCGAGCCAACCCAAGAAGTTGCGGTACAGGCACCACCAGCAGCTTCATCCTCAACCTCCTTGACCAGCGGTGCTCCTGAGACGAGGCGACAGCAGCGGCCACACTCTCGCTCTGCCAGCGCAACCGGGGTGAACGACGATCGTAGCCGGCCACCACCCGTTATGACTGCCTCTCACTTGGAGGTTCGGGATCGCCGGCGGCGGAGGAACTCTAGCGGCGGCCGTAGCGCGACAACACCAGTGTCGAGCACCACGCATGCGGAAAGCCGGCCGACCGCCCGTTCTCAGACTGACCTCTCCATCCGAACCCATAGCATCGAGCCGCCTGCAGGGCCGAGAGCAACCCTCAGCGAAAACCGCAGCTCTAGCACTCCGTCCGTCCCGCTCCTCAACCACTCGCCCACGGCATCATCCCGCGACTCCTTTGCCAGCCGGGTTACCGACTCCCCCGTCCTGGTGTCTTCGTCGTTCGGCTCGCCCCCACCCAGCGCCATTCACAGGTCCCACCGCCCTACTGACCTTGCAGTCGTCAACCAGGCCATCTCTCTCCCCCCGACACAGCACTCGCCCGGCCTGCAACCCCGGCCGCGGCCACAGCTGTACCCAGAGCCGTATATCTCATGCTCATCCTGCCAGCGTCCACACATTGAATATGAATTGCACTACAACTGCGGGACGTGCTCCGGCGGCAACTGGAATTTGTGCATCGACTGCTACCGGGGGGGCAAGGGATGCCAGAACTGGTTCGGCTTCGGCCAGGATGCGTTCAAGAAGTGGGAGGCGGTCCGCAAGGCTGGCCAGAAGGACCGACCGAGACCGCACCTCTTCACGGCGAACCGCTTCCTGCCACCCAAGATGACGCCCGGCGGCGCTGAGGGCCGGCGGACACTGACCACGGACGACCCCATGAAGCGATTACAGAGCGGCAACTTTTGCTGTCGCTGTCTTGCCTGGGCCAACGAGTGCTACTGGTACTGTGGGTTGTGCAACTCGGGCGACTGGGGCTTCTGCAACGACTGTGTCAACCAGGGCAACTCGTGCACCCACCCCCTCCTCCCCCTGACACACCAGCCGCAGACGACACATACGCCACCTCCGAGCCCGCGGGCGCCTCAGCCGCCGCACGGCGCAACGGTACTCAACGGGCCCAACGTACCTGTCATCGGGCCCTTCAAGCCGCTCACTTTCCGGACCAGATGCGACGTGTGCCAGGACTCGATCCCTCCAACAGAGGACCGGCTGCACTGCTTTAGCTGCACGAGCTCCGTCGAGCCGGACTCCAAGCCAGGGGAGTATGATATCTGCACCGCGTGCTACGCGACGATGATATCCCGCGGCCAGATCAGCGCAGAGAACGGCTCGGCTGGGTGGCGGCGGTGCCCACAGAACGGACACCGCATGGTCATCGTCGCTTTCCATGAGAGCCACGGCGGTCAGTATCGACACGTGGTTGCTGACCGCGTGGGCGGGTGGAAGTTGAAGATGGAGATCTTCTCGCAGCTCCAGGGACTGCAGAAATGGTCCTGGTGCGAGGGCCCTACCACACTGAAACGCCTGGTGACGCGAGATGTCGCCTCGACGGCGCCGCGGACGGTGCCGGAGGGCGACGGGGATGTCGTACTCGTGTCGGCGGAGACGTTCCCGCCAGACGGGGGGAACGGGTTCTCGGCCACGGCAAAGTGGGCATGGAACCCAACGGCAGACGACGAGCTGTTGTTCCCCAAGGGCGCGGATGTGATTGAGATTGAGGAGCTGGACGAAGAGTGGTCTCATGGGGTGTACATGGGTGCGCAGGGGCTGCTGCCTACGAAGTATCTCCGGCGACATGAGGTATGATGGAATGAGTTGGATAATGGGTTTATATGATGTGCCGGTTTGGATCCGGGTCGGTATATGAAATGGGGCAGAATGCATGGCTGGACAGGCAGGGCCTGAGGCTGTCGCCCTACCGATTTGTTCTTCAGGTTGGATCAATGAACGATCATCTGAGCATTTGGAGTACAGCAAGTTCATCACTTCGAATCGATGGAAGAGTCACTCGATCCTCTTCGGGTGTCGAGATCTGTGCAGCACCTCGACTAAGCTTCAGAGGCGGGTGAAGCCATTCGGAAGCCCATAGCTCACCTGTCATTGGCTGCAGCGGCTGCCCACCGAGTTACAACCAAGCTCCGCGGAATAGAAGTCCAGTGACGTGAACGTTAAGCGGCACCCGAAGCGTAGGACCTACACCATCAACGGACCTTGTGAGCAACGCTCAATCGAGTTGATATTATCCTCGGATGTTTACAGAGCCTCGTTCTCCCACTCGCTCGTATAATGTACCCCGCTGAGCTTAAACAGCTGCGTAATCGGACACCTTCTCTCAACCTCTGACACGAACCTCTTAAACTCAGCCGCCTCATTCCCGCCCTTGATATCAGTCTGCACGCGCACCTTGAGCGTGATGCTCTCCCAATTCGGATTGCCCTGTTCACCACCGACCAGGACCGCAGTCGGCAGCACGCCCTCGAGCGAGACGTCCCACCGACCCAGCTTCACGCCATGGTCTCTGGCGACGATGGAGCCGGTGACCTGGTTGCAGGACGTCAGGCTGGCGAGGGAGTAGGAGACGGGAGACGGTGCCGAGTCTTCCCCGCCGAGGGTTGTGTAGGTGTCGGCTGTGAAGGAGTAGGGCTTGCCCTCGATGGTGACGTGTTGTTTGGTGCCGGAGCCGTGGCCGGTGATTTGGAGGGCGATGGAGTGGTGGCGTGGTGAGGTGGATAGGAGGCGGCGGGAAAGGGGGATTGCCCTTGTGAAGCGAGGGATTGTTCTGGGGAGCATCGTGCTGTGTAGTTCGACTGTACTTTGGTGTGGTAGAAGCTGTAAGAGAGGGAGGCAACAAGGTTGAGGGAACGAAGTCGAGTGAATAACAACTGGTGGCCGCTACTTTTCAATCCCTTGACGACTCCAGAGTTGCCAGGCACCATTTGCACTAAAATGACGACTCTGCTAGACAGGGACGTTGCGCTACTTTTTCACGATACCGAGATATTGTGGCGTTTTATAATACCCCCAAGAAGGCATTGGATCTTCCCATGACTGCCGAAAATGCCCCCCGAATAGGGTGACATCTCTCGCTAGCTTCGCTGCGAGAGTCTAAGCGACCTCGCGGGCTGAAGACTTATGTAAAAACATACCTACCTGCAGGCGGGCTTTTTTATAATCCATCCGATGGCCCGTCCAACACATCATCAGGGATTGATCTGTGGCCCGATACCGAAGCACAGCACACCACACCCTGTCAAGTCCAGCGTGCTCTCTGCTCAGATAATAGAAGGCAAAAGCCCAGTAGTCGAGTGTCCAGTGTCCTCTTACTGCATCCCTGGCGCCCTCCTCCACCTCCCGCCAACTTGAAGACAGTCGTCGCCGTTCTCCTGACAGTCTCCAGAACACTGGGCTGCTGAAAAGATACCCCAGTCTCCGCTGCTAAGAGCGTGGGGGATTGGCATCTCAAGCTTCCGCCCCGAGCGCCCTGGGAACCGACAGGGGTCCGGTGACGTGATTTTTTTAGCGGCGCCGGAGCGCGGGACCCCACCAGCTTCGGCCAAGTACCAAAGTACCCCGGCGCCCTGAGCTCGACCGAGCCTCGGAGCCAACGACGACGTCCTTCCACCACCTCACCTCTCGATACACATCTCGGGGACCTTCTAACCCGGCGTCGCCACCCCTCTCCCGAGCCGAGACGTCTCCGATCCGACCCTCACAATGTCTCTCCGCCACGGCCTCCGCCGGTTTGCGACCATCGCGGCCGCCGCACCGGCGCCGCCGACACAGTACCTCGTCAACCTCGCAAGAACCCAGGGCACCGTCAAGGGCCTCACGGGCGGTACGTCCCAGCAGAAGCAAAGAACGACCCTGTATACCGTCAATTGACTGACACCCCCCTCCCAGCCATCGGAAACACCCCCCTCATCCGACTCAACAAGCTCTCCGACGAGACGGGCTGCGAAGTCCTCGGCAAGGCCGAGTTCATGAACCCCGGCGGCAGCGTCAAGGACCGCGCCGCCCTCTACGTCGTCAAGGACGCCGAGGAGCGCGGCCTCCTCCGCCCCGGCGGCACCGTCGTCGAAGGCACCGCCGGCAACACCGGCATCGGCCTCGCCCACGTCTGCCGCTCAAAGGGCTACAACCTCGTCATCTACATGCCCGATACCCAGTCCCAAGGCAAGATCGACCTCCTCCGCCTCCTCGGCGCCGAGGTCCACCCCGTCCCCGCCGTCGCCTTCGACAACCCCGAAAACTACAACCACCAGGCCCGCCGCCACGCCGAGCGCCTCGACAACGCCGTCTGGACGAACCAATTCGACAACACGGCCAACCGCCGCGCGCACATTGAGACCACCGGCCCCGAGATCTGGGAGCAGACCGCCGGCAAGATCGACGCCTTCACCTGCGCCACGGGCACGGGCGGCACCCTCGCCGGCACGACGCGATACCTCAAGGACGCCTCGTCCGGCCGCGTCAAGGCCTTCCTCGCCGATCCCCCCGGCAGCGTGTTGCACAGCTACATCCAATCGGGCGGCGCCCTCTCGGAGCGCAGCGGCGGCAGCATCACCGAGGGCATCGGCCAGGGCCGCGTGACCGACAACCTCGCGCCCGACCTGTCCCTGATCGACGGCTCGCTGCACATCTCGGACGAGAAGACGATCGAGATGGTGTACCGCTGCCTGGACGAGGAGGGTCTCTACCTCGGCGCCTCGTCGAGCCTCAACGTCGTCGCTGCCAAGGAGGTGGCCGAGAAGCTCGGCAGGGGTCACACAGTCGTCACGGTGCTGTGTGACGGCGCCTACCGCTATGCCGACAGGCTGTTCTCGCGCAAGTGGCTCGAGGCGAAGAAGCTTGACGCCGCGATACCGAAGCATTTGGAAAAGTACATTGTCCTGCCGTAGATAGACCTTGGATGTCTCCGATATTGAACACGTGTAATATACACTCGCCGCCACTGCGTGACAGAGTGACGGCCTTTATTTTACATGACTCCTGGGAACCCTTCCGCGGTTGTTCCCCTGCTCGGCCTCGCCGGCCTTCTCGGCCTCCTCCGCAGCCGGCGCGACCTCGGCGGCTTCCGGCTTGACGTCAAACTTGATGGCGCCGTTGGCGTCGAACAACTCGCCGCTGACCCTCTTGTGCATCGACCCCTCCTCCAGGCCGTTGGGGAACGACGCCTTGTCAGCCGCCAGATCCGTCTCGAGACGCGATGCGATGGCATCCAGGTGTTTCGCCAGCTCCGGCTCGACGACCTGCGAGGCGAGCTTCAGGCCGTGCAGCGCCAGGGACATGGTGGTGTACATGGTCCTCGCGCTCCTCACGTAGTCGACACCGCCAAGGCGCGTCAGCGTCTGCAGGGCCTCCTCCGGGTACAGCTCCTTGTACCCCTTGTCCTGGGGCCACACATGTACGAGCTGGCGGGCGTACAGAGAGACCTGCTTGTCGAGGTCAAGACCACCCTCGTGGCCGACGGCCAGGGCGGCGGCGAGGTGCAGCGGCGCCGTCAGGGCAATGGGGTCGCGGTGCAGGGGGGAGGGCAGGACGGGCCTGCGCTTGTGGACGAACTTGTGCGCGTCGAGGGCCGACATCTCCAGAATGTGACGGGACCACTTGAGGGCCTTCTCCGTCTCGGCGCGGGCCCAGCCGGCGTCGAGAGCCTTGACCTGGCCCCACGTGAGGAGGGTGTGGACCACAGCGGGCGAGCCGACCTGGAAGCCGGTGCGCTTGACCTGGCGCGCGGCCTCGAGGAGAACGCCGAGCTGGCCCTTGCCGGCGAGGACACGGGAGAGGGCGGCCAGGACTGCAGGGTCGGGCTTGTCGCCGGCGTGCGTGAAGCCGGCGAGGAGGCGGTTGAACTGGTCAAAGTCGCGGGGCGTCTCCATGGCCGTGACGGCCTTGCGGAGGGTCTTCTTGGTGCGGGGGATCGTGCTCAGGGGCGTGGCGGAGAATCGGTGGTGGATGTCGTCGATCTCGATGAAGACGGGGTTGTTCTTGAGTGTCGGCGCGTACTTTGGGTCGAAGATGCGCTTGCGCGTCTGCGGGGGGATGTACGACGGGAGGATGATCTTGTTCTGGGCTTCGGTGAGGATGGTCTCCAGCGCGGGGCTGAGGCCGTCGTCGAAGGCGACATGGCGCTTCTCTGTGCGGACGAGGTCAATTGATGTTCTGGGGGGCAGAGGGAGGCAGCATGGACTTACCTTGCTCCGTCGAGGTTTCTGTCGTAGCAAAGCTCCTCTGGAAGAGGGCAGTCGACCGCGGCAGCCGCGGCACCGCCCGTGCCCTCAGGCACTGCTGAAGGGCTATCCTGTTCATCTCTGTCGGTATGTGTTGGGGTCGGCGGAGAGGAAGCAGTCGTGCAGCTGTCCTTCTGTACGTCGAGGTGGTGATGTCGCCTGACCTGGTCGTGAAATATTTCGAGACCGAGCAGATGCATGCGACCCACTTAATTCAATCGGGGTTCGACGTCGCACCCGCCCGGCCAAGACGTGATGACTAAGTCAGATCAGGTACCTTGGTTCGGACTGCAGCCAAAAAAGGAGCAGACAAACAAACATGAAAAGGGGCATTTTGGAAAATCGCATGACGCCTCGCGAGCATCGCAGGTCACTGACTATTGTAATGCTCGTCAGCTGTCCGTAATTGAGCCACGATTCTTTTCCTCGCGATGGTTAGCCTTCAATAGATCAATATACACGGCAATTCAAATTGCTACAGCAGATCAAGAGAAGCAGCAGGTCAAGCTATGCCGGTGGTTAATCAACAGAGCAAGTCCCAGCTGTCATGCGACACTCGCGAGACGTCATGCGATTTCATAAAAAAGCCTAGAAGAAGTCCCAGTTCAATTTAAGGAGAGGAAAAGTTGTCCTATTCAACTTGGGCCTATGTGGCTGGATCTATTTACTTCTTGAAGCGAACCCGTCCTGTTCAGCCTCAAGACATTCCGCTTCCTTGCATCGGCAGTGCCCAACTACACACTGCTGCTTTCTCATGACGCACACAATAGCCAACACCTCTTCCTCAATCCATCACTGCTTACGCTCCTGCTCTTCCACCTCCTCGTGATCCACATCCTTTCCGACAACTCCATTGGCACCAATCTGCGTAATGTTGGCACCAAGCCCCGTGCAACGGTACGACTTGAACTGCCTCGTCGGCACCCTGGCCTGGAACATCTCGTCCAACTCCTCCAGCGAGCGGTTCTTCGTCTCCGGGATCATCATCAGCACCCAGAGGGTAGCCAGCACTGAAAACCCGCCGTAGATGAAGGTAACGCTACCGCCAATCGCGCGCTGCACGTAGGGGTTGGTGAAGTTGATCGGCACAGACGTGACGAAGGAGCCCATGGAGGCCAGGAACAGCGTACGCTCGCGCAGCTGGCCGGTGCCGACCTCAGCGGCGGTGACCCAGGCGCCGGGTCCCCAGGTGAACCCGAAGACGCAGTACCAGAGGATGAGCAGAGCGGCCGAGGCGTTGGCGACGGCAGCTGGGTAGTTGCCAGAGGTACCTTGGGTGGTGGCCGCGCCGGTACCGATCATGCAAGCCGCAAGTCCCATGGCGCCCCAAGACAGAGACCTGCGGCGGCCAATCTTGTCAAAGGTAAGGAACGTGATGATGTGCACGGCGAAACCGCAGCCCGTGACCATGACGTTCGTGCGCAGAGCATCCGGGAAACCGAGTTGCTGCATGAATGTGACGATGAAGTTCTGGATGAACGAGACGCCCTGGGCCTGCTGAAGGATCTGGACGCTCATGGCGATGATGGTGCGGCGGAGGTTGGTTCCCTTGAAGCAGTCGAGGAGTGTCGTGGCGGCGTGGTTCTCGCGCTGCTCTTCGACTTGGGCCTTGAGAAGCTCGATTTCTTGAGGGACTGTCTCTGGGTGGTTTGAGAGGGAGCGGAGAACTGTCTCGGCCTCGTCGAAACGACCGCGGTAGAGGAGGTATCGGGGTGATTCGGGGAGGAAGAACCAGAAAGAGATGTATCCAACGGGGACGATGAATTGGCAGAGAATGACGATCCTGGAGAACAGAGTGTCAGAAGTAGCCTTGGGCTGGAAAAGGGGATGAATCAACCCACAGATATTGCCACTGGTCGGTGCGACTCCTTGAGGCATAGACCACAATAGTGGCCAGGAATGTACCCAGAGACGTGAAGAAGCTGTACAGGGCCAGGAAGGCTCCTTGAGAATTATCAGCACTGCACATGATGGGAGACTGAAGCAACATACCTCGCACTCGGCCAGGAGAGGTCTCAGAAAGATACATGGGCACACAGTTGGATGCCAGACCGATACCAGAGTAGACGACAATTCGGCCCACAACCAGTTGCCAGAAGGATGTAATCGCGGTCGCCTCAATGACAATACCGACGGTCATGAGCCCCGACATGACCATGAAGGCCATCTTGCGGCCGAGCTTCGAAGTGACAATGGGCGCAATCACGCAGCCGATGATGATACCAGCGGAGCCGGTGCCAGTACCGACCGAAAGCTTGTCCGAGGGGATCACGTAGCGACCGAGCTCATCGTCAAAGGTGCCGTACTTGCGCTGGAACTCGGAAAGACCTAGGACACCACCCCACCAGCCGTTATCGAAGCCGAAACCGAGGGCTCCCAGGGAGGAGACGATGCCGATGAGGATGAGGCGCCAGTTGAGGTCTTGGTAGAGAGGGTCCTGTTTGATTCTCGCGAGGAGGCCCATGGTGATAGGATGCAGAGGAGAAGTACCAGGGGGCCGGGGATGGAGAAGAAAGGGGAGAGGAAGACGCAAATCAGCCGATAAATGTGACTAAATTACCGTGAGAGACTTGGGGTTGACGATGCATCTGGTGCGAGGGCATCGCGAGGCTTTATAGCTTCTCGACCTAGCCGACTCCATACGGGGAAGCCAGGTGGTTTGAAGCACTGCATTTTCCATCTCCAGACTTGAATCAAGGTAATCCCTCCATCTCCAGGAAACATGGCCTGACGCGGGGCCCCATCTTCTGCTTCCCCGAAGGCACTCTGTCGTGTCATTCTTTACCAAAAGGGTGATGCTAACCGCCCCCACATCCTCCGATGATGGGTCATTGCAGGATCCTTCGCTCCAAGCGCTTCACTGACCCTACCCGAGCGTGGGATCGGCACTTTGGTGATCGTACCGTAACAAGTGCGACGAAAGCAAGTGGACCTGGCCACGGGAAGGAGCTGCCGAAATAGGTAGTTCGAGGCTCTGTCACTCCGTTGACCTCTCGGGACACAGATGCTGTGCTTGTTGGCCGAAGTCCGAATGTCAATATGCGCCCGAAGGGGCGTTCGGTATGATAAATGATGGCCGCTTTCTTGATTTCCCCCACGCATCAGTAAATGATCGTACGACACATGGTCGTGAAATAAGGCCTGGGACAGTTTCTGTTACTCACATTTCATGCTGTTCGGCACAGCCTTCAAGTCTGCCACCTCTATTGCCTCTTTCTTTCATTCTCAAATTCATCAACACCTTCACGATCTTTTCGATCTTCTCAACCATAGTCTTGTTCAACCAAAATGCCGATAAACCCAGTCGTCCAATCCGCGGCGTTGAAATCTCTCGCCAACATCGTCGCCCAACTTGCCGCAAGATGGCACGACCCCGTTCCTCAACCCCTCGACTGGCAACGCCTTGTCGAGTTCGCAATCTTCGGCCTCATCCAAGCCCAACTCAACACCCATTGGCAGCGCTTCCTCGAGGACCTCTTCCCGACACGCAGCCCGCAGCTCAACAAGACCGTTGACAAAAAGTCCAACCTGCCGCCATCATCATCTTCTACCTCGAGCATCAGCTGGCCCAACGTCATCGGCAAACTCCTACTCGACCAGACTGTCGGGCTCTTCATCATGAACACGGTCTTCCTCGTGTGCGTCAACGCAGTTCGGCTTCAAAGCGTGACGCTCATCTACGAGGCCGTGCTCGACAGAATATTCGGCGTGATCCGAGCGGCATGGAAACTGTGGCCGTGGGTGTCTCTGGTCAATTTCCTCTGTGTTCCCGTAGAGAAGAGGGTGCTTGTAGCTTCATGTGTTGGGTTTGGGTGGAACATGTATCTTGCTCTTTCTGTTATGGCGAAGTAGGTAGTAACCTGATGAACCAGAGGATGCTCCTATCCCTGAAATCAGGAAGATCTCACAGCTCATCGTGCCCTATGCTATCAACTGGAGCAACACTCGTGAAGACAACCCGCCGATATGCCACCAATTCCCCGTTCGAGACCTCAAGAATCAGATGCAAGTGCTTGTCCTCCTCCGGGTGCTGGTTCCTCCCCTGTTTGCGCAACACCTCTTCTCCAGGCACCGTGACCGTAATCTTGGCCACATCCGTGCCGCTCAGCTCCAGCCGCGGCACGGTCTTAAAGGGCGTGTTCTGCGTCGACGTCGGATCGAGATATTGCCACCACTTGTACGTCAACCCCTCGCCATCCGGGTCGCAAGACTCGGATGCGTCGAGCACGATTTCCTGTCCCGCAACGACAGACAGCTTCAACACGTCACGGCTCCGGTCGCCGTTGATAGCGGCCACCGGCGCATGGCGGCCCCGGGCCAAAGTTTCCGCCACGCCCCAGTTGATACGGGCAGCAAAGTCATTCTGGAAAGCAGTACGCCAACGCCAGATAGTCAGGTGCGAGCCCATGACAACGTTGCCGTCGTCAGTCCGAATTGCGTCGATGGTATCGGCGTAATGACCTTCGCCGTAGTTGACCGGTCCGTAACGTCCACCCCAGGATCCCCACTCGGGATACTCTGGATCAGACAGACCATTGGGAATGAGATAGAGCAGGGACGGGGTGTCTCCCTCAACGATGAAGTCGGCGTCAGGGTACGCGGCCCCAAGGGCACCAGCGGACTGGATGTTCGCGGCAATCCATGCTGGAGACACGACGTTCCCGTCGGCGAGACAGGGGAAGTTGTAGTACTGTTCTCCTGAGATGCCGCTCCAAGCAGCAAGTGCGTAGCGGTTGAAGTGGTGAACCGAGGCCACATAGAAGAGGTGCGGCCAGTGTCGCCGGATCCAGGTACCGGTGTTGTCCTGGTCGGAGATGGCGTACGCGCGGATCTTGGAGGTAAAAATGTCGGCCTTTGCCGGCCCTCGGGTCGAGTTGACGTGCCAGAGTGCTTGGGCGAGGACCGAGGCGCCGCCCCAGATGGGAATCCATAGGGGTTCGTCGGAAGCGTCTACGGCAGCGACAAGACGCCGGGACCCCTCGCTATCACGGCCCTCGCCGACACCGTCCATGCCGTAGACAGGTAGGCCCGAAGCGATAAGGCTGTGGAGCTGGGATGCTTCGGGCCATCCGTCCGCGTGAACGCGCAGGTTGGGCAGAACCTTGTCGTAGGCATCGACAATGTCGTGCATCTGGTCGGGACGGGTCGTGTCATTAAGCCAGACGCTCGTAGTGGCCACAAGCCCCTCGATGCGCAGCTCATTGGCGTAGGTCAACAGGCGGACCAGGGACTGGGCATCATCCGGCTCGTTCGCGATGTCGCTGAGGAGGAACACGCGGGGCTTGACGGAGGGCTTGCTGCTGGGACATTGTGCTTGGAGAGAAGCGCCAGTGAAAAGAGCCGCAAGGGCAAGACGAAGAAGAGAAGACCAGGCCATTGCGACGACGCTGCTGTTGGATCAAGGTTGAGGCCATGAGAGTGGCAGGGACAAGGGAACCGCTCTATTTTCACAGAATGGTATTCATCAGGTCGCTGCCGACGATCGACAGCGGGCGCTTAAGGTTACTGCTTCTGGTAAGTATGTAGAGGAAGACATGCCTGGCTGCAAGACTGGAGGTAAGAATGGCGATCTTCTTGGCCATGGTTGCCGAAGTGCCGGTGCTGTGAAAGGGAGAGGAGTCGGGACCCCCATTCATCCCACCAACCCGGAGTTGTGGAGGAGTAGAAGTCAGGACCCCCATCAATCCACTTGAGTGGGAGTCGTCCAGGGCACCGACGTCGGATGGAGAACTCCTGCTAGTTGGTATCAACTCTGCAATAGCCATAACTTTTTGTCCAGGTACATCTAGGTACTGGCCTTGATATGAAGTCATCATGTGATTTTTGTAAACCTTCATGAAAAGATTGGTCTGATAAGAAGCAATGCAATAATACAGCCTACTGTTTTTGAAACTCAGATGGGATCCATTCGGTCCAGCTTGCCAGCTGTCGACACCCGACAGACCCTGTCTGTGCGGTGCCAGCAAAAGCTCCCCTCCGGACCAATCACACACGCCCAATCCACCAGTCCTCTCCAGACTCGACTTTTTGAAGTCCTTACGATAACCTCAGCATTAGCCTCCATCGATCACCAACACCGGGACCACGTCCACCGCCCCCGTCGCCATGAACACCTCCTCCCTCTGGCGGCCCCTCGGCTGCCTGAAGACCGCCCTCCGCCAGACCAGACAAAACAGGGTCCTCCAGAGGTCCATGGCCACCGCTGTCGACGCAACACCATCAGCACCCGCGACACCACCGCCATCGAAGCCAGGTCCGTCACTCTCTCCATCACCATCACCTTCATCCTCCCAGCTAACAACTTCCCTCACAGCCTCCACGAGACCCCCCGGCATCTCCTACCACCGCCACTTCGCCCTCCCCAACCCCCTCCCGACCATCCGCTCAACCTTCCCCGACCCCATCCCCGCCCTGACAGCCAAGCAAATCGCCCGCCTCGACCCAACCGGCGCCCGCACCGCCCTCTTCGACCGCGCCCGCCCCGACGCCGCCAAGGTCGGCGACGTCCTCCTCGTCACCCTCAAGCACGGCGAGCCCTTCGCAGGCGTCTGCCTCTCCATCCGCCGCCGCGGCGTCGACACCGCCATCCTCCTCCGCAACCAGCTCATGCGCGTCGGCGTCGAGACCTGGCACAAGATCTACGCCCCCTCCGTCGCCGCCATCGACATCGTCTGGCGCCGCCCCAAGCGCGCCCGCCGCGCCCGCCTCACCTACATGCGCCAGCCCAAGCACGACATGGGTTCTGTCGCTCACCTCGTCTCCGCCTGGCGCAAGGAGAGGATGTCCATGCGCAACAAGGGCAAGGGCCTCAAGGGCGGTCACCCGGGACGCCGGTAGGCGGCTGTGGCCGAGACTGGACGTCGGGAGGGTGCATGAGAGAGCTGTGGAACATGTATGATATCCGCCCATGGGCGCTGTACAATGCAGGAATAGAGTGTACAATCTGTTCAGAATCTCCTTTTGTGATATTGCCATACCAGTGGCCCAACCGAGCGAGATCCCGTCTCAAACCTGCCCAAATTCAGTCTGGCTCGAAAACGTCACCCTGGACCAAACATAGACATGACCAGTGATGAAATTATCTACGGTAAAGGTCCTCCGATCTAGTTCCTACCAACGCCCCAAAACCGATGCTGTATCCGTGCTGTGGCCGAGCATCTTTGGACTCCTAAAACATAAACACAACCGCCCCAAAAGTCCGGTCCTGGTAAACTCCACAAACAAAAGGATTCCCGCGTCACATGGACCATTTTGGAAACCTCCAGCGCATTTTTCGGCGCCTCACATGAGGCACACGCGTGCCGCCAGTCTCCTCCACGACAGTGGACCTCTAGAGAGCTGGAGTGGTGTAAACGCGGCGGGCCCTGGTCTGGAAGTCTTCCTCGGTATCGCTAACGGCCTCCTCATCTGCCGGCTCCGTGTATCGCCGCTGCAGTGGCCCTGCGTCCATCCGAGGGGCGTTGAAGTCCATGGTACCCCTGCGCGAGCGCGAGAGCGGTCGGTCTCCTCGGGTTACCGGTGGGCCGGGGTGCAAGAAGGAAGTGATGAGGCCTCTATCCCGACTCCTTCCGCGCCAAAGCCCGGGGTCCACTCCGGAAGCTGCGCCAGTCGTCCGCATGGTCCGCGTCGTCATATGAGTGGCCTGCCGTGCGAGTCCTGGCTGAGCGTCCATCGCCTCTTCCTCAAAGCGTTTCGCGCTGGGAAGCAGCACGGCTCTGTCGAGACCGTAAGGCAAACCGCGATGGCGTCCACGAATCTGCATGGCAATAATGACAAGCTTGCCAAGCGTCGAAAACTGCGAGGACAGCGAGGCATCAACGCCAGTGTACCCCAGGCTGAGACCGACTGTGCCGTAAGCACTGATGATCTCAAAGAGTACGCTGTAAACGTTGAACTCGTTCCTCTGGATCTTGTTGCCCTCCGTGATGCAGAGAATGAAGAGGCCCAAAAAGACGAACCAGAGATCGAAAGACAGCTGTCGTCGCAAGTGAGAGCCGACATAGGAAACACCGCTGTTCTCGTTGACCTCGTCGTCATCCTGATTGTTGTAGACGCCCAGAGACTTCTCCTCATAGACGTTTGTGCGACGGATGGAGATAGCGATAGGGAAGACGGAAATGTACATCATCATCATGTACGAGACCTGCACGGCAGGGTGCAGCTCAGCGAGGTTGACGGAGGAGAAGCCTGCCGTCCTCGTACATGCTGCCTGGAACAGACCATTGACAATCCGGAGATGGACGGGCAGGTCATTGACGACGTCGGCGTTCAGCTATGTGGGGTGCTAGGTCAGTTGATGCCCCAGAGTGCAGGTGAGGCGCCGCGGTGAGCACTTACATCAAGGATAATGAAGAACACCAGATCGATGAGGTTCAGACCCACCAAGATCCAGAACAATGACCATGTAGCGCCGGCCGGGAATAGCAGGGTGAAGCAGCGACGTGGGTGGTCAAGAAGAAAACGGAGCTCCTCCCAGAGGCCGCTGTTGCGAGGGACAATCTTGGCCAAGATCCAGATGAAGGCCCGCAGCAGAACGGGGAAACCAGTGTTGCCAGCAATGATGAGGAATGTCATCATCATCAAAGTGTACTGCGATCTGCTGAAGGAAATCATGCTATCCGGGGTGAGGGTGAGTCCGAGATCCAGGAAGGCCGAGTTGGCTGTGAAGAAACCCCACCAGGTCTTGGACACGCCGGCTTCTTCGACTACAGCAGCGTACTGCTGGCTTCCGCTGGCGTAGATCCACGGCAGCAAGCAGACGAACGCGAAAATCCAGAAGCCCCAGAAGTAGCAGAAGAGAATGATGGCCAGAGTTCGCAAGGAGCGGAACTCGATGCCTCCCAGCTCCTCGCGCTGCTCCATAGTCAGGCCGGGGAATTGGGAGTTGCGACCAAGGGTGGGCGTCCAGCTGAGATAGGGCGCCTGCTCGACCTTGACCTTGTCGCCGGTCAATGCCCCCTTAAGGACATCGAACGTGCGCCTCCTGACCCTGGGGTTCCGTCTCGGGTCGTCGCCGTCTTCCTCCTCATCGCTATCAACGTGGTGCCTGCGGTCGCCGCGCTGGAAAATGCGAGGCTTTCGGATCTTGAACAGCTCGAGCACGTTGCCGAAGGCAGTAGCATCTTCAGTGAGCTCGTCGATCGTGTCGCGCTTGGACTCGGGTCGCTCGTTGTCCCCGTTCGTCTCCCTGTCTCGCTTCGGGCGCTCCTCCCGCCTGGTGGGCTCAGCAATAGTGATGGTAGGATTCCTTTGCGAACGCGGGTTCATGGCCGGCGGCGGCGTGTTGGGTCGAGTGTTGGGCAGACTGTGCGGGGGGCTCCGCATACCGGGCTGGTTCGCGTCCTCTTCTTCATCCGCCTCGGGAGCGTCACCCTCTTGAAGTCGCCTAGGCTTCATGCCCTTCTCGGCATCTCTTGGGTTGGGAATTCGGAGGATCTCGTCCCGGTTGCTGTCTCGCCGGCGATGGCCCAAGATGGGGGGCTTCCCGCTCGTCGGGCTTTGCGGGAATGTCTTGAGGCCGTCGCCTCTGGTGACTGTGCGAGCAAAGCTGATCTGCGGAGCGTTCGACTCGTTGGTAGCGTTGCGTTTGGGTCCGACAGTTTCCTGATGCCCGTCCTCCATGTCGCTAGATGGAACGGCGGTGCCGGTGCTACCGGGCGACTCGTGACCATCGTTCTTGTCCTTCCTCTCGAGGAGGATGCCGTCGTTAGTGATCCGCGACCCCGAGTTGGGCATGAGGGTGATGTGTTGGCCGGCCACACCCCTCTCGGCCCGGCTCGTGTCGTCTTGTGCCTTGGCCCTCGACTTGGACATGGTGGCCCTCTTGGCACGGGCGCCCTTGACGAGATCCTGGAAGTGTTTCTCGAACCAGTAAAGCCGGAGAACGACGACAGACGAGTGGATGGTGATGGGATTGGACGTCATGGTGAAGATGTAGATGCAGACCTGGGCAAAGGTGTTGAGAGAGTTGACATTAACAGTGTTGAGACCTGCCTGGGTGTTGGATCCGCTGGCGAAGAAAAGGGCGTCAATGTAGGCCAGCTTGCCACCGGCCGTCCCGTATATGAGAACAGAAGCCAGGATGGTCAGGCTAATGACCCAGAAGTCTAGGTGTGGCGTTAGTCCTGGGTAGTCAGCTAGAGAGAGACTTGGCAGCCTTACAATGCGCCGATATGAAGTTGAAGTGTGGCGATCTTGACATGAAGGAGGGCTTTGCGGCGCGCAGCTGGGCGAGAACCCAGACCTGCGCCCTTCGTAGTCTCTCAGGGACGGCCATCTTGTGTGGTGGCCAGATAGGAACCGGAGAGTGGGAGGGGCTGAGCTGGATATTATCTGCCAAGCTTCAAAGAAAGGAATTGCGCAACGTCGAGTCGAGTCGAGTCAAGGGAGCACGGTCTGTGCTTGGTTTCTCTCGAGAGAGATCACAACCCAGAGAGGTGAAGCTGGTGTCAGAGGAGCATCATGCTGGATGCTGGGGGTGAAGAATTGAGCAAGAAAAGTGTTCAGCCAGGAGCAATAGGGGTTGGTGGTCGCCGAGGGACAGCGCAGCGTCAGCGTCTGGGCGAGACCGATCCTGAGATCGCAGAGACGGCTTTCAACGACTTTGTGATGTCGCGCGGCGAAGAAGTCGATTGTCTCTCGAGGCCTCTCAACTTTGGAGTCGTCTGAGGTGGCGTGGATCCGTGGGCCGCAAGCTGGTTGCCGGGTGTGAGCTAGCGGTCGTCCTGTTGTGGGTAGTTCGCTCAGTCGGCTGGTGAATCCTGCAGAGCTTGGTCGAATTGAATGCGATGCGCCTGCCAGGGCGATACCGATTGATTCCGAGCGATGCGTGGAGTGAATTAGGATGTGTACTTGAAGGGTGGAAGGCGGGAGGGAGGAAATGGCGAGACGCAATGGGCTCCGGCTTTGACCAAAGGAGAGGAAAGTGGCCGTAGGTGGTGAATGAAGGTTTGCACCTAGCGCGCTCGTACTCACCTTCGTCGGCCCCCGGTCGCAACTGCCAGGCCGATGAGATGGATGGGATGGAAATCTGCAGGGCCAATTGACGGGCCCCTAACCGCAGTGCATCTAGCGGGCGGTGCAAGGTTTCTGAGCCAATGGGATTCCTCGAGATTGGCTGCCCAGGTACCTCGACGCCCGGGGGCAGGCATGTCGAGACCGCCCCAGGCCCTTCCAGGGTTGGGAAGGTGCTGCCAAGGTGCCGGGTGCTAATCTCGACGGTGCCAAGTCGGCAGGTGGGCTTGGTGGGGAGCTGGGCTCCTCCTTCCGGCACCTACCGAGTTCGTTTTGGTGACGGGCACTTTCCATCTTGCCATCTCAATCTCAGTCAGCCAGACCCTCGGGCCCTCGCTGCACGCTCCCAAGCACAAGGTTGCTGTCCACGCCTCCAACGAAAAAAGCCCCGGGGCCCGTCATCTCCGATCCCCGTTCCGCGAAACAGGGCCCTACGACGTACGACGCGCACTCACTCTGTACGACACGCATCGCGACTTGTTTCAATATGCACGCGCGTTGCCGACACGGCCCTCCCCGTGCTGCCCAACGGGCGACGACACTCAATGCATCATGACATCTTCGCCCGCGGTTCCTTGCTCGGGGGACGACGGCCGCTGAGCAGCGGTGACTTGGCAGGCACGGAATACCGATCTTGACTCAGATTGGCCGATCCGACCGCAACACTGCGCCTCCGACCCCCGGCGTGTCACCTCGACACTGGCGCAGATCCCATGTGGTGTGGCCAGCGGCAAGCAGAAGCAGGGTCCTGCGCCCTCTGGGCCCTGGGAGTCTGGGACGGGGGATTCTGCTCGGAGACACCCTCATTTTCCTCGGGGTCGCCAGCGCCTGCAAACACGAAATGACGGCGCAGAGGAATCGTCCGGACCCACGGTCCCTTTTATTGTCCCGGTCAGGGGCTTGATTCCTCTCGCCTGCTGCTGACTCGACCTCAACCCCTGGCGACGCTCCATCCCATCTCAGGGTGTCCCTGGAGAAGCTCTCCGTCATCTCCTAGCGCCCGTTCGAGGGACCCATTTGGAGTGCAAACACCCAGCGGCGACTCGAGCGAGCCTCAACCTTGCCAGTGTGGTGTCGTGGATCACAACAACAACATGCGGTGCTTCTCGATGCATAGCAGGCCTCTAATCACCTCGACACAGTTGTCATGAGAAATCCTCACAGGGACATGCCCATGGTCATTTCTCACACCACGCTGCAGGTGGTGTTGGATATGAGCCTGCTCCTCAACGAGTATCACCTCATAGTCAGTCAGCCAGCTTGGTGCTGACAGAATGAGCAGCTCGGACGAGTTGATGCCGCCATACTCCCAGAGCGACACAGCCGTCCATCCCACTGCATTATTCCGATATCGCATCAGCTCACCGTCTACATCGGACACTCACCGCCGTCAATCGCCACACCCTCGGTCATTGTCCGAGAGGAACCGATGAGAGCAGTCGTCTACCGCCTACTCATCCGTCTCGCACCTCAAGCGGGGGATTATCAAGCTGATTTGACTGGACGGCCTCCGAGCTTTGATATACTGGTATGAGCCAGCCTTGAGCACAGGGCTTGTGTCTACGCAACGCTGCATGCGCGACCCTAGTGAGTCCGTTCACGAACACAGCATCGCATCCACCCAATACCAGAGCCGCCGCGTGCACGTTGGCATGGCCATGGAGCAACCGACTTTCAGCCACGTGCTCAGACTCGTGCATCGTCAAGTTAGCCATCGAAGCTGCTGTGGCTGAACATATACCTGAGGCACAGAACGAACTCCGGGTTGCCCACCTGCAGGTCAACACCTAGACCACCCTAGGACGTTGCATCCGACTCAAGCATCCGACTCAGCAATCGCAACGCCATCGACCCATTCGCGAATGTCGGTTTTTGCAAACAGCGAATGCATCTCATGACGCTTCCATCATTGCAGGGCCACTTCGAAGCAGCTGTTATCGCGGGCGCATGGGGAGTGTTCTGGCTAACCTTGGTGGTGACACAGTCCCAATTAGGAAATTTGTACTCTCTCACCGAATGGATGCTCACCTGGTGTGACGTTCCGGACCCAGAGACCACTTGAAATGCCCGATGCCGTCTCGTGCGGGCGAATTAGATCCTTCGTCCCGAATGGAAACCTGGGAAGCCAATTAATTGGAGTGAAGATTTCAAAAGGTATCTAAGTTAAAGTCTATGTGCTGTCCTCTCATCGCGGCCCTGTCCTAAGCATCGCGTCCCGTCCCAAATATTCCAAGTGTTGCCCAAGCAGCCCTGCCCATATCATCGCTGTACCCAAACCAAATCACGCTTTCCCCAAGTATCATTTTCCCATACGCTGTCCCTGCGACTTGTTCATTATCCATCTGCTGACCTCTGACACCTGACCGTGCATCCATTGCACGACCCCAGCCTTCATTCTGAGGATTTGTCTCCGATTCGTGCGGTCAACGAGCGATCGGTGGAGTGAGGGTGATGGATTTCTGCACATGCCGGTTTCTGTCAGTCCCCTCGAACGTGATTCGGTGCTTGTCTATGCAGATAGATGTCTCACCTGGTTCAGAGCGAGCTTGTAGTACATGGGAAAGACGTATTCACGATCATGGTTCCTGAAGTAGACGGTGTTGAAGCGATAGGGTACCGGCACTGTCCGAAGCAATTGCTGATCAATTTCGGCTATTTCGCGAAGGGCTTCCTGGTCGACTACTTGTCCGTAAGGAGGTGCTTGCTGGTTGACTGGTACCTCTGGGTCCTCGGGGACCGGCTGGTCGGCTGGTTCTTCTTGGAAGACAGGCACCTGCTGGTCGACTGGTGCTTCTCGATCGTGAGGGGCTAGGTGTTGGAATGGTTCAGGGCCAGGATCGTCCCTGGCAATGAGCCTGACGACTCGAGTCCAAAGAGCGGGGTGAGTGTGACTGAATAGGGGGAAGACCTTGAAGTAGATGACCATGATGCACGCGGTGGTGATCATGTCCAATGTCTTCTGGGTGAGGTACCAGACCATGCTGGCGAAGAAGGTGACGAACGCCATGTCAGCTTTGCTTGATGGCGAGCACGTGGGCGCTTTGGTGTGAGATCTGACGACTATGCTGGCGATGTCTTGAGAGAGGAGTCGCGGGCGTTTTTAAAGGGGCGACCATCATGGCACGAGTCGCACGACCAACCAGGCAACCAGGGAGGCACGTCGGAGCCCCCGTCTCATCAGACCGCCAGTCCACCGGTGGCAGGGAATTGCTTTCGTCGTTACTTTTTCTGAGTTCTCTCATTTCCCGGGTGGTGGTATCATTTTTTCCACTTCCAGGTTGGCATTGCTGTGCCGCAGACCAACATGGACGGCCACGCGGACGTGGCCAACCAGATGCCTTGTCACAACACCAGTTGCTGCCTCGCGCAGCGCGCGCTGGCACGGCTTCACCTCCCCGGGACAAGGGTACGTATCAGCCACAAGATGATGGAGGGTGACAGTAGGGGAGGATGATAGCCCCCGTCGAAAGAAAAGTTTTCCGTCCCTTCTCGGTCGCCCCTTTTCTCTCTGGCGAAGTCGTCATTCTGCGTGGACCCGGTGAACTCCTTGCATGACAGAATCTTGCTCCTTTTCTTCTGGTGAACTGGAAAGACTTGAAGCCCTCTGTTACCTTCCAGTCGAAGAGATGTTTCGCCGGATTCCAGCCACGGCGGTGCCGACAATCACGACACTTCGTCATAACCTTGGCTACGGCGACCACAAGAAGATCCAAAGCCAGTCGTTCTACGATGACGTCCGGGCCTTCAGGAAGAAGTACGTCACGTCAAGTGGGATGAAAGGTCGGGATCTCCACGAGTGGAAGAATACCGTTCATCAAGACTGCTTGCTCGAGATGGCAAACGCCTACCTCGACGCGTCTGGCAACGGACCCCTTTGGTGGCCAGAGGACGAGACGATGGACACCTACTCGGGGATCGTGTACTCCGTCCAAGCCGAAGAGTAAGCCTTTCCCCCCAAACGTCCGTGAAATGACAGTACATGCTGACATTCCACCTCCCTCGGCTGTAGAATTAGAGCCCTGCTGATACAGCTCTTCTTCCGGCTCAACCTCCAGCAGTACCGCAACAACAAGTACAGAAAACAACGGGAGTTTGCGGCCGAGTCATCCCCTGATGGCCTGGGTTCAAGTACCGATGACCCCATCAACATTGATCCCGAGCCGTCGGCTGCGGAAGGACCACAAGCATCCGCTACGTCGTAAGCCCCTTTCCCCTTATCGAGCCTACCAACTCTGAGAGGAGATGCTGACTGGCCACTGTCAAGACCGCCGCCCTCCATGATCGTCAAGTTCAGGGCCAGCCGTGACAGGTCAGATCCCAGCTGGCAGGTCGTCCGGGCTATAGCCTCTCAGACACGCCCACTTCTCGTCATGCAGAGCAGCGAGCCCCCAACATCCAGCTCTCAAGCAGAACCCTCGCAGCAACACGATCCCCCGGCATCCTCGATGGACGCTGGGGGGTCTACCGACGTGCACATGAACTCGGAAGAGACACCAACAGGGCTCGAAACAGTAACTGGTGCCGTAGCCCACCCGGCGGTCCCTCCAAAGATGATAGCCGAAACGGCAGACATGGGCGAGCATCAATGGCTCCCCAACGGCGGGTCTCGCCCTGTAGCCCTCACTCCCGCCGTCCAAGAGACAACAGAAACGCCAGCCCCCCCGCCGAGTACAAGCCCCGCTACAGTACCCAGCGACTTCGGGGAGGCGTTCCGGCGCACCTCTTCACACTCGGTAGAGAGGCCCACTAAGGCCGCCGTGGCGATGCCACGACCGCCCCAGATCAACTTCAACTACCACATCATCTCCAGGACGCAGCGCTTCAAGCCCATCCGTTGGACGCCAAACGGCCGCTTCACCGACAAGACGCTGACAGACCTGTGGACGGAGCTTCCGCTAGGTCTGAACTCTGACCCGTCGGCAAAGGGTTTGCGGTTCACGTTGCTGGGGCCGGGGAATCTGGAGATGGAGTTTGACGTCGCCGCTGGTAAAGAGGATGAGCTCGTTTATATGAAGCGGCGGTTCGCGACGGCGCTGCAGAAATGCATAGCGAAGAGCGCGGGGCCGGGAACGCTGTATTTCGATATCGAGATTGGAGTCCTTCGAGATGAGGAGGAAGAGGATGTGAAGTCGGAGAGCCAGACTGTTGAGCTGGCTTGGTAGCAGGCAGAGTGTGTGGAAATGTTAACTCGGCGTCTATGTCGATGCGCCAATTGCATGAGTCCTACTGCGCACACCATGCATCTTGCGAAAACAGCAAAAGACCCCCTCCGGGCATCCTACTATGCAGGAATCCGGAGGGGCAGAAAACCGCCTACCCACAGTAGCTAAGGTGGGCGAGTTTTACTCTAGCCAGAAGGGGAATCGAACCCCCTCGCTGTGTCAATAATACGCCAGTATTATTACCGCTAAACTGCGGTCGCGTTAGGACATCAACGGTCTGTAAAAGGTAAAATAAATCGAGGGGTTATAAAGGAAGGTACGCGTCATGCGTCACATGCTGTCCACGGTGCACGACGTGGTGTTGTCGTCGTGGGTGGAGCCGTGGGCGGCCTTCACAGCAGCAAGTCTTGTGATTAGTCAGGATCTCTGAATGGGAATATTGCTAGCGGACACCTGAATTGGAACTTGAACTCGAACTTATCACGACAATCATCCTTTTAATTGATGAGAAACCAGGCGCACCAAACATGAATGCCGCCTGGAATACCACTGGATCCTCATTTGGCCGTCACCAAGACTGACAGCCTGCAATTCCTCAAAAGTCGGTCATATGACGATGTTCACAGGGGCCAAGCGCCCTCACTCGGGCCTTGAGGGGACAGACACCATGAACAGTCCGGGATGCTTCTATCCGCTCTGCCGTCCTTTCGAAGTCTCCATCAATGGACAGCAAGTCGACTGATGACAGAGCTAGAAGAGGGACAGTTCTCCGATTCCTCGTGACAAGTGGAAATCGATTGCGTGATTTTCGGTCGCTTGCGGATCTGACCAAAGCAAGCATTACTGAAATTCGCCTGGCTGACAAACATATGCATCTGCTTCAGCAGTATGAAATCCATCGAACATCGTGACCAGTCCGAGCCAGCCCACTCACGAGCCCAAGGAAATACGCATACCCAACTACTGGTCAGGAAGGTACAGCTAGTATTGGGACGTTGCAATCCACTGCGCAGCTCCAGCCTGATAGGGCACCTAAGCGCCCTGCATCCCGCAGACAACAGCCTGGAAACATCCACGTAGGATGGTGGTTGACGCCAAGCTACCTGGCTGCCCTCGAGCAGATACTCACTGCCTGTAATAAAAGCATCTTTTTAAATGTATCCTTTCACTTCAATTCAATCCAGGCTCCAACCCCCAGCATCGTCATGGACCGCCCCCGCGTCATCTCAATGGAAGTAGCCGCCAACGGCCGGAGCGACTGCCACTTCCGCGTCCGAGCCGGGCGCCTCGCGAAATACACCACCGTCAAAGCCGGCGCCCTTGATGCCGAAGCCCTCGACGATATGCCCTAGGACTTTGCAAACATCCTCCCCCCTCTCGATTATTCCTCCAGCACCTGGAAGTCCGCCACCATCACTCGAAACCCGACAACATACGAGCTGCAGTCAACACTTTCCGCAGACGGCCAGCCGGGAGTAACTGCCATCTGGAACCCGCGGCTGGTGGACTGCTTCGACATTGAACGCACCGAATTCCTCACCCTCCTCACACAGGAGTGTAAATGGGTGACACCATTCCATCAGCCCGAGACAACGATCGCGAAAATGGCCCGCTTCTACTGGGAGGTCCCTTACATCGAAGCGGAGACTCAGATGTACCAAGTCCTCGACGACACAGGCATCGCCCCCAAATTCCTCGGCCACATCCACGAGGAAGGAAGAGTCATGGGCATTCTCCTGGAAAAGGTGACTGGTGGACGCTCCGCGGAACCGGCAGACTTGGAGCGCTGCAAGGCTGCCCTAGACCGACTCTACAAACTGGGGTATTTGCATGGCGACTGCAACAAGTACAACTTTATCATCCGTCCGGGTGGTGAGGTGGTGCTTGTTGATTTTGAGAAGGCGAGAAAGTGTGATGATGAGGCTTTGCTGGAGGCGGAGATGGCGAGTCTGGAACAACAGCTGGCAGAAACGACTGGGCGGGGTGGAGGGCTGATGGTCATGGACGATTCAGTCAGGGGCTTGAGCATCCACACGGCTGCTTTACGGCATCCACACGGCTGCTTTACGGCATCCACACGGCTGCTTTACGGCATCCACACGGCTGCTTTACGGCATCCACACGGCTGCTTTACGGCATCCACACGGCTGCTTTACGGCATCCACACGGCTGCTTTACGGCATCCACCCAGTTATGTTGCACGATATCGTACAAATGAGATGTGACTGCTTGACCATTCCTAGTCCGAAATGTGGCAGATATTGGGCCCTTTGGACCTGGTTCTATGTCATACAATTTCCCAAATGCCTTACTACGGGCATGTTCGTCAAAAACGCCCCGCCGATAGACCGTCCCCCTACTTCTTCCCCGCCTGCCGCGCCAACTTCTTGAAGAACGTATTGCTCTCCCCCTTCTTCGCCATCCTGATCTTCTTGTTCTGCTCAATATACGCCATGTCCTGGCCACCCGACAAATCGCCCAGCATGCCCGCCGTGCGACGCGCGCCCGCCTTGCCCTTCTTCTTCGGCCGGCGGCCCATGCTCCCCGAGTGGAACAGGTCATCAATCACCTCGTCCTCCTGCGTCGACTCGTTCTCCACGAGAACCTTCTGCAGCAGCTCGCGCCGCTCCGTCGGCGACGCGAACGCCAGCCCAGGCGTCTTCTCAATGTTGGCCAGCGACGTGATGACCTTGAAGGCGTAGCCCTGGTCGACCAGGAACGCCTGCCGCTTGGATGAGTAGAACATCTCCTGCGTGTCCTTTGACACGAGAGAGTAGAAGAAGGCGTTGAAGCCCTCGTCGTTCCTCCTCTTCGCTCGGAGGATGCGGCCCAGCCGCTGCGCCTCCTGACGACGGGAACCGTAGTGCGACGAGATCTGGATCAGGCACGTCGCCTCGGGCAGGTCGAGCGACGTGTCGCCAATCTTGGAGAGGAACAGCGTGTTGACCGCCGGGTTGTGCTGGAAGTTCTCCAGTACCTGGAGACGCTCGGCATTGCCCGTCTCGCCGTAAATGTAGACCTTCTGCAGCTTTGTGGCATATTGCTTAAGCGCGTACACGTTGTCGGAGAAGACGATGATCTTGTCGCCGCGCGACTCGTGGTAGTTGATGAGGTACTGGCACGCCTGGAACTTTGACGGGTTCATGATGTACAGCAGGCCCCTCTTCCGGGGAGGAGCCTTGAGGTACTCGTCGTAGAATTCGGTCGGCATCGGACACCATACCTCGGCGCACTGCACGCGGGCGATGTGACCTTGCTGCGACAGCTCCATCCAGTTGGCCTCGTAGAGCTTCGGCCCGATGAGGAAGTTGAGATCGGAGATCTTGTCGTCCTCACGCAGCAGCGTAGCCGTGAGACCGAGCTTGGAGTGCGTCTTAATCGAAGACGTGACCTTGCGGAAGATGTTGGCCGGCACGACGTGCACCTCGTCAAGCAGCATAAGACCCCACTCACGCTGCTGAAGGAAGTCCATCATCTTCTTGGCGTCGTGGGACCGCTCCCTCGTCTGCGTGACCATGGAGTAGGTTGTGACGATGATACCTGTCGATCCGCTGAACACGCGGCCCTTTGACTCAGACGTGAACGCCTCAATGTCCTCGGGCTTGATGTTGGACCACTTAAGGAACTCGTTTCGCCACTGGTAGACGGACATGGAACTGGTGCAGAGCACGATGACACCCTTCTTGACCGTACACGCGGCCGTGATGCCCACGAGCGTTTTTCCAGCTCCGCACGGCAACACGATGATACCGCTCTTGGCGCGGCCGTTACCGAACATCTTGCTCAGACTCTTCTCCTGGTATGGCCGGATCTGAGCGCCCGGCCGCAGGTCGATCTCGAGGTTCGCGTTGAATTCGTCCTTTCGGAAATCGTATTCTTCCAGCACGGGATACTGCAGGTCCAGGCATCGCTTCTGGACCGTCTCCACCGCGCTGTCTGGGACCTCGAAGGAGTGCGTGACCTCGGCGTCGTCATCGTCGTCGTCGTTGAGCGTCGCGTACACGTCGGCCTCCTTGACCTTGCCTCCTTCCTGGCCGGCCTGCCGCACGCCCTCAGCGTTTGTGGTACCGGGGATGACGAGCGGTGCCTGCTTCGGCGCGGCAGTCGTGACGATTTCAGCGTTCGGGTGCGCACGCAGGGGCCCGATGATGGGATCCTGCAGCAGCTTCTGAAGCACGACAGGGTCTGCACTCTCCACGAAGTATTTTGTGTTCTTCAACACCAGCTTCACCTTGCCGAAGCTTGCTGTGCAGCTCTCGATGAACTTTCGGATGTCGGCTGGCAGTGGCGTCTTTAGGAAGCGATCGAGGGTGTTGATGATGTCGTCGGGGGACAGGCCGACGGAAACGGCGGCGTAGAGACTATGTGGCGAGAGGGCGTACTCGTGAATGAAGGATGGTCGGGATTGTGGCTCGGCAATGGTGATGAGGAAGTCCTGCGCTTGCGCGGCGAGCGGGCTGAAGCTCTCCAGGAAGATCCTGCCTCGGCTAGCGTCGATCCATAGCGGGCGGTTCTGCGAGTCGGGCTTGAGCTGCAGGTACGAATAGTCTCTCTTTCCGAAGATGTGAGACGTTGACGTCTTGATCGCCGAGCCTCCGCCCGTGTACGTGTCGACTGTGAACTTGTCGACGTTGCGCTCCATCGTCTCGTCCTCGACCTCGCTCAGCATCGCATCTTCATTGTCACTAGCAATGCTCCGCGGGGTTGCTGCGCCGGCCGGTGTCGACACGCGCGAGCCCTTGCCCGCCTTGCCGCCGCCCGAGACGGCGCCCGCGGCCTTGCGCTTTGGAGGCATCGTGGGTGGGATGCGCAGGTCGAAGCCCGGACTTTGCCTAGAAGGCACACACCCCGAGATGGTATCTGAGAGGGCTGTATGTGGTTTCTATTCGCTTGGGTTCCTTCTTCTATTCGTGCGCCAGCGGCAATCGGCAGTTTCGTGGGCGGCGTGATAACGGAGAACGGGATGAATGGGTTGAGGTTGGAGAAGTAAAGTCAAGGACCATCGAGCTTTGATGACGGCTGTTGCCTCCAGGGATTATTCAGCTAAGTCACCGATTAGATAAGGATGCCCTCAGGCCGGGATGCCGCTAACGCACAGGGGGCCGGCAGCGCTGTGGGGGAAATAACCCCACCATGGAATCTTGCCCTTTACCTAAACATTGAACCCTCGATATCACGAACCATAGTGTCTCTCGACTGGAGCTTTTGTAGGGTCCGACGATCCCGAGACAGCTTCTAGCACACCAGTACAACTGTCACTTCGACTTGGCTTTCCCACTACTCGCTCACCATGTGGTAAGGCGCCTCGACCTCCAAGCCTCGCCCCTCGCTCACCCATGGCAGCAAGCACATCCTGAACGCGCAGGTCTCGATCCGCTCGCCATGCTGTACGTCGACCAGCCCAGAAACCAGACCCCTCGCGACTCAATACTCCGAGAAGACCGCCCGCTGACTTCATCCCGCACAACAGGCAAGAAGTGGTTTGACTGCGCCGAGTGCCACCAGGAGCAGGAGTCCCACCCCCTGCTGCAGTCTGTCGAGATGACCTTCATCTGCAAGAAGTGCCGCAAGGCGTTCCGGAAGGACGCGCAGGAGTTCGAGGAGGCTGATGAGTTCTGCCCGCACTGCGACAACCACTTCGTCATCGAGGCCAAGACGCCGCAGGCCGGCCTTTCCATCGAGGGCGAGGACGCGCGCGTCGACAACAGGATGCTCAAGGACGAGAGGGTCCGTCCGACCAAGAGGCGAACGATATTCGACCCCGAAGACGACGCCGACAAGCTGGGCTGAGGGGTCGAGGGGCGACCAGGAGGCGGGGGTAGGCAGTGGAGCGGGATTGAGATCATGTAGATATGACGGACATGACGAAAAGGCGGCGCATCAGTTGGGAGGCAGGCTGCACATGCAAGCATAAACGAATACCCTTGATTTTCATCGTTTCTTGCTCGCCAGCGCAACCTTCTAAATGGTAATACACTGGTATTTCATCGCTATGAGATACCCCTGGGCGACAGCCCCGCACCTTCAACGAACGGGCAGCCGCTTGCTTACTCGTCACCATCGCCCGAGCCCTCGCCGGACCTCGTCAGGATGGCGGCAGTCCCCGTGCCCGGCGTGCGGCCCGTCTTCTTCTTGGCGGCCTCCTCTTGCTTCTCCTGCTCGATGTTCTTGACGTAGTTCTCAATCTCCTCGACGGGGAGCATCTCGATCTGCTTGCCGGGAGCCATGAGGGCGATCTCGATGTTCTTGGCGCCGGTCTGGACGACCTCGAGGAGGGACTTAATCGCCAGGCGGATGGTGGCCTCGCGGTCCATGTCCTCCTTGTAGTTGCGCTCGAGGAACTCGCGCACCGTCTTGCTGGAACGGCCGATGGCGTTTGCCTTCCTACGGGGGTGTCAGTCGGGGGCGCGGGTTAGCCTGGGAGTTACGGGGGACGCACCATGCCGAGTAGATGCCCGAGGGCTCGGTCTGGTACAGGCGGGGCACCTTGCTGCCCTTGTCGAAGCCGACGATCATGGTGCTGATGCCGAAGGGGCGGACACCTCCGCTCTGCGTGTACCGCTGCTGGACGCCGGCGACGTATTTGGTCATGTACTCGATGGAAGCGGGGTCCTCGACCGTCAGCTTGTGGGACTGCGCCTCTAACCGCGCCTTGTCGACGAGGATGCGGGCGTCGGCGTTGAGGCCGGCGAAGGCGAGGCAGACGTGGGTGTCCAGGAGCTGGATCTTGGATGGTGTGATTCGGGTGTCTTGCAGCTTCATGGCGGACCGCTTCTCGCAACCGAGCACGACGACGTCGCTGCCCTTGACGCCGACGGCGCAGGTACCTGTTGGGCCGGGGGTGGTGAGCGGGTGGCCCGTTTGGCATCATGGGAAGGAGCGCGGCGGGGGCGGCGGCGTACCTCTCTTGACAGCCTCGCCAGCGTATTCGACCTGGAAGACGTGTCCATCGGGACTGGGAGAGGGTCAGCGGCGTGGGTGTTTCGAGGCGGTTGCATCGACGGACCTGAAGACTGGGGGTAGTTGTTAGCCAGGCGTTTGGGGGGATGGTGGCAGCAAGGGTGACGGTGCTTACCAGAGAGAGCTCTGTCGTAACCGGAAGCCATGGTTTCAGTTGTGCAGTTGCGGGTATCGTTTGTTGGTGGAAGGGATGCGGGTTGCTTGGTCAATTCGCGTCGTGGTTGATGGGATCGTGGAGGGCGGGCTGATGGTGGTCGGGAAGTGGTGATGGGGCAGGCTACAGGTCTGACGAAGCTTCGGTACCTGGCGCGTGCTGGAAGGCTGACCTCCAAGCTCCGGGAGCTCTGGGGTCGGCGGAACTTCGGGAGCTCGGTGTGGAAGTGGGTCGTTGTCGCAGCAAGCTTGACCGAGACGGGTGGGGCACGACTGAACACAGACCACGACGGTGCCGTGACTCTCTTGCCAAACTTGAGCTTTTAACAAGACATATGGCATTGCCTCGAAAACGGTCTTGTGATTCTCTACTTTTCCCGCGCTTTACATTCTAGCAAAAAGCCACCCGTTGTTGTTCTCCAGAGACCAGCTCTAACCACTCACTCTACAAGCCCCCTAGAACCGACTAATGCTTGTCCAGCTCTTCGTCATCAAATCCCCCGCCAACTCTTGCCCATTCACAGCCATAGCCTCCCTAAACCTCTCACACCAATGCACCTCCAGCTCCCCATCTCTCGACGTCTCGTTAATCTCCCTGTACACCCCCGTCGCCACAGCAAGCGGCACGTCCAGCGCGTCAAGCTGCACACCTGCCCCCAGGGCGAAGTCCAGACCTCTGCATATCCGCCCCGCGAGCTCCCTCCGCTGCCTGTACCGGTTGATGTCTATTCGCAGCTCTAACGGTAGGTCCGGGTACATGTAGGGATAGTCGTCCAGCACGGGCGTGCAGACGGCTGTATGGACGTCGTCGATGGTGGAGTGTAGGAGGAGAAGGGCCGTCCAGTAGGTGAGGAGGGAGAGTGCCGTGGAACCGTCTTTGAAGACAAGGTTGTCGGAGAAGGGGATCTGCATGGTGGCGAGGAGAGTGGATGGGCTGCTGGGGTCTTGGGCCCAGTAGGCGCTTGTTGATGTCGGGGTGTTGGTTGACTGTAGCCGGGAGTGCCAGTGGTCCAGCTTTGCTTCTATGGCGAGGCAGTCCGAGAGCAGGCCCTGTGCTTCCAGACGGCGGGCGAGGGCCGGTGGGGCGGGAGTGAGGAGGTCTGCCCTGTGGAAGAGCGCGGGCAGAAGTACCACAATGTCCAGGAGATGGTCCAAGGGGGTCTTCTCGTGGACTTCCCAAGGGGTAATACGCCACTCGTTCAAGGAGAGGAAGGTAGGTTGCCGGTTGAGCAGTGACATCATGGCCTGGGCTTGTCAGCCAAGTGGCAAAGGTGACATCGGGGGTTTGCTTACGCTGGTGTGTCTGAACACACGCACAAAGTAGTGATGTGCCGGGAAGTGGCGGAAGGCTTGGGGGCCTAATGCCCGGATGCCAGCGGCAGAGTTGGGTGTTTGCAAGGGCAGGAGAGATTCCGAGCTGGACGGTGCTGAGCCGGAAGGCTGAAAATATGCGTCAGAAATATCATCTAATGACCAGCGGATGGAGAGAACTCACCTCGGACAGGAAAAGCAACGTGCTCTGTCGAGGCACCGTCTTGCTGGTATCAAGATGGACCAGCAGTCGACTTTCAACAGCAACATCCTGCAAAAAACCCTCATTCCGAACATCCCGCGGCTTGAATGGCGGGAGTCTCAGCTTCACCTTCCCAAGATCTCCCGTGTCATCCCACTGCACTTCTCCCAACTTCGTGTACAGAACCACCACCCGCAACTGACACAGTTCCCCAAGATTCGTAAGCAGGATGTAATGCTCCCACGCAGGTCTGAACGGTTGAACCGCTCGCAAGTCGATCCGCGGCGTCTCTGGTGTGTTTGTTCTCGTCCTCCTCGCCGACGGCGCCCGACGAGGCGGATGTGACGAACACCGTCCTCCATCATCCACCGTCGCCGTGATGAACACGATATCTCTCTGGTAGCCGGCACATTCCCTCCCGCTGTCGATACACTTTTTGCACTGCGGCCGCTGGTTGTCACACTGTAAAATGTCAGCAAAAGCAGCCACGGAACTTTGGTCAAAACCTACCTTGACCCTACGGGCCCTGCACGTCTCGCACCCCTTGTATTTTCCTGGAACACCGACCATGTTGAGAGCAAAAAAATCCGCGGAAAAGGAGAGCGTACATCACAAGCCGAGTCATACTACATCCCGAGGGGATGACGCTGATATACCTAGCCCAGCACCGCCCTCCGCGGCCAACAAACAACTGCTCACGCCGCCAAGAGCGGTCATGGCAGCCCCCCCATGATGCCACATCGGACACAGCCCCTCACCGGTATTAGCGGGCAGCACGTTGAGGTCACGTCGGCGGACAGAAGAACCAATGGGGCGTCGTCCCGGGCCCTCTTCGACGCGGTTCCGCGGGCGTGGGACGCAACGTTCTGGAAGGCGGGCCGTCAGAAGCTCAGCCGTAGCAGCGGGTCCCCGGGGATACACGCAGCAGCAAGGTCAGCGCCGCTGCCGGTGGTGGGAGGGAGACCATAGACAACGGAACGCTCTGGTGACGGACCGGGTGTTAGCTGGTGGATGGTGGGTTGTCGTCGCCGGGGGGGCGCAGGGCAGGGCATTTAGGGCGCGGGCACTGATTCGCTCCCCGCGGCGGGTGTCCGTCTGCATGTGCAGGGGTCACGCCGGTGATGGCGCCGTAGGGCTGCAGGGGGCTCTGATGCCGAAGGGGCCATCGGGGCCCGCTGGTTGGCCGATGCCCGCGCAGGGCCTGGAAAGGGGCAAATGAAGAGGTGGTGAGCCGATGACGGGTACTCTGTCAGCCCGGCGGGCCGTCCGCGAATGAGGCCTCATCCAAGGCGGCCGGGGGGTTGATCGTGGGGGGAGGGAGGGGGATGGGATGCCGAGGACGTGCGGCACGAGGACAGGGGACGCCAGCTGATGGATGACCAGGCCTGACGGATACGCGCATGGCCCGGGGAGGAAGCGGGAGAAGGGGGGTGAAGGAGTCACGGCTGAGTAATGGAATGGACCGGTGAAGAGGGAGGTGATGATCTAGACAGAAGATCCGTTGTATAAATGTTCATGCTACATTGCGGTTGCTGCCGGTTCATCGTCTTTGCGACAAAGTGGTGGCGGACAGCTCTACGGGAAAAAAGATCGGCTTTTTTGTGGTGTATGTGCGGGTGAGCACCGGGGGCTGGGGGCGGAGACATGGACACGGGTCGGGACAACCGCGACCGGTCTGCTTCCTTGTGGGGGTGGTCCGGTCACCAGTCCGTGTATGGCCTGGGTCTGACAGGAAAACTTGGCCGGCATACGCGCCGCGGCTGCCTCTGCGCGAATTTGCTGACAGGAAAGCAAGCCGGGACGTCCGGAGCTCGCCGAGGGAGGGGAGGGAAGAAATACAGGGTATCGAATCTATCAAATGTACTTGTAGGGGTTCATGATGCCGTTCTGCGACGAATTAGCAATCAACGCCAAGAGCAGGTATTACTCGATCGGGAAAGAGAGAGGAAAGGGATTGCTCACCGGGTCGTAGAGGTTCTTGATGCCCTTCATCAGACCGATCATGCTGTCGGACCGGCTGTAGCCGATGTACTTCTTCTTGGCGACACCCAGGCCGTGCTCGGCGCTGATGCTGCCGCTGCGCGCCTGGATCCACTCGTACACAAAGGGCTCGAGGATGGCCTCGACGCGCGGGTCGTAGCGTCGCACGGCGATGTTGAGGTGCAGGTTCGAGTCGCCCATGTGGCCGTAGCCCACGGTGCCGATGACGGGGAACTCGTCCGTCTCGCCGCAGAGGCCGGCGGCCTTGATCTTGGCGTCCGTGTCCTCGACGAGCTGGTAGAGCTCCTTGAGGGGGATGGAGACGTCATACTTGTACGTGCCGCCCCAGTGGCCCAGGCACTCGGGAATGCCTTCACGCCAGCCCCAGAGGGCCTTGGCCTGCGTCTCGTCCTGGGCGAGGACGCCGTCGGTAACGATCTCGTTGGACATGACGTCCTCGAGGAACTTTTCGAGCTTCTCGTAGTCGTGGTCGCCGTTGGAGCCGCTCGTCTCGATGAGGCAGTAGAAGGGGTGCTCCTCGTCGAGGGGCTTCTTGTTACCGCGCACGCGGTGCACGAGCTCCTGGCTGCCGGCGTCCATGAGCTCAAAGGCTGACAGGATCTCCGACAGCTGGCCCTTGGCGGCGCGGAAGGCCAGCTGAGCCTTCTCGTAGGACTCGAGACCCAGGAAGGCCACGTTGACGGCGCTGGAGCGCTGCGGGCAGATGATGGAGACCTTTGTGATGATGCCGATGGTGCCCTCGGCGCCGATGAAGAGCTGCTTGAGGTCGTAGCCCGTGTTGTTCTTGCGCAGCTCGCAGAGGTCCTCAACGATGGTACCGTCAGGCAGCACAGCCTCGAGACCCAGCACGTTGCCGTGGAGGCTGCCGTAGCGGAGCAGGCGCAGGCCGCCGGCGTTGGTGGCAACGTTGCCGCCGACGTGGCACGAGCCCTTGGCGCCCAGGTCGAGGGGGAAGATGTAGCCCTTGGAGGCAAGGAACTGGTCGGCCACCTCGAGGATGACGCCGGCATCGACGACGAGCGTGCCGCTGACCTCATCGAAGGACCGGATCTCGTTCATGCGGTTGAGGCTGATGACGATCTCGTCGAAGACGGGCACTGAGCCTCCAACAAGGCCCGTGTTGCCGCCCTGAGGAACCACAGCCAGCTTGCGCTCGTTGCAGTAGCGCAGCACCTTGGAGACCTCCTCAGTCGACGCCGGCCGCAGAACCAGCCTGCTCTGGCCCCTGTACTTGCGCAGCCAGTCCTCATTGAAGGCGAGAATGTCGTCGGTAGCGTCCTTAGTCACACCATCAACCACACCCGCCTCGCCCAGCACCTCCTTGAAGAAAGCCACATCATCCTGAGTGACCTCGGCGAAGCGGGTGTCACGCTTGAGGTCCGGGTACGTCTCGGACGTAAGCTTGACCTGCTTGAGGCCGGCGTCGCGGCGGGCGGCCGTGGTGGCGATGCATCTGGCGACTGCTGCGGGTGGCGCGACCTGGAATATTGCGCGGCCGGTGGTGAGGACGGCCCGCCCGCGAGCGGCTCTCAGTGCCGGCAGGACCCGTGTTGAGCGGTAGGCCATTGTGCTGGGGTGGTTGTCGTGCGGTGTGCGGGCGACGATGGGTGAGCAAGGCTCTGGGATGAAGAAGCGTGGATGAGTTTTTGAAGGTCCGACGTTGGACGACATTCGCGATGAGAGGAGCGGTTTCGGAGAACCCCGCAGACCCGCTTTTTGTCCTCAAGTTCGGGATGCGCGCTCCGGCCCCGAGCATTAGCGGCCGGCCGGTGCGGAAGTATCCTGCACGGTGTTCAAGGTGAGAAGGTACATGGAGGTTTCCATGGCTCGGCTGCCCCCGACTTGACCTAGAAGATCACGGCATCTGAGACTGAAGAAGTGAAATTGGTCAAGACGGTGAAGAACCTAAATGCCAGTCATTTCATGAGCTGTGATGCCACGTGGCTTCTCATATTTGTCTGGACTTGCAATGACCACAAGCACCCAACTTCATACCTATGAAATAAACATCTCTAAATACCCTCACTGATGTTTCCTTCCCTTCAACCCCCTCCCCTACACCTGTCATGATGGGCAAGGTAAGCATCCCCCAAGTTGAAGCAAGCCCGTGGCCACATCTCGCCATCGTCCCAAGTCATACGTAAACACCAAAAGATGAGCGCACTAGATCACTGGATCCGTCTTCCAGGGGCCCGATGGGACGGATCTAGCGTCGTCCCAACTCCCTACTCGAGACTCGAGACCGTCCACTTCTCAGGTTCCGATACGCACACATTCATGCGCACCACAGCGGCCCCGGGGAGAAACAAGACACGGCTCGCCGTTGCCTTCCCGAGGCTGCCATCGTGAAGCATGACGAAGCCCCCGCAGCGGCTCGTAAGTGTCAAACAGGCTTTCGGGGCGAGGCATCGGGTGATCGTCGCCAGAGACATCGGGGAGCCCTGCTCAGCCTCCCCCTATTTCTATACTGGTACCAGACTCATAAGCTCTTCCACGAGATACTTCCCGCCGTGGAGGGGACTGCCTTCGCGATGTGGGAGCGCGCATGAGAGACAAGACCCAAAGTGGGATGGAGCGTGTCCGGGATTGAATGGTCCACATGCCGCGGATCGACGCTCATTCGTGGGGTATGCAGCCTGATCCTGGGATCAGACGAGCAGAGGGAGCATCCCGCATAGGGAGTGGAAGGGCTCCGCCCACGAGGTCGGGTTTCAGGATAGAGGGTGCCGATGCTGGAGGGTGCATGGCCCGGTTGACAGGACGCATCACCTCTGATCCGGGTCCCTCGGGCTGGGAGAAAGTCGCGACGCTGGTCGTCTGTGTGGCGGGAGGGATGACCCTTGGGGAGGGTTGCCACGGGATGTCCACGTCGGTATAAGGACACGGGGACTTCTCGTCTGTTTTCTTTTCTTTCGAAGCTTGGAGAGGGAAGCATTCGTCTGTTGTTCTCGCACACCTTTTTTTTTTTTTTTTTTTTTTTTTTTTTATCAGTGTCTCGCCCACCAAATTCCAACAGAAAACCAACATCAACACGCCCTCGACATCTACAAAGGGACAGGAGCCCACCACTCACATCACACTCAGCCCAAGCGCTATTGTCCTCCCTCGAGTCCACCGAGTCCACTGACGCAACTCGGCACAGCGGCACGCTACAGCGCTCCGTCTCCGCCGATAAGCCCGATAAGGCCTCCCGAACCTGGCGCAGCGCCTCCAAACGGGACGACAGCCACTAAAACGGCCCTAGCGACCCCACTAGCGCCGCCCGATATGGCAGCAATCGGGCAGCTCTCTCAGGGGCCTCTGCCCGGCAACGAGCAATTCCCCGACTTCTGTTTACGCAGCCAAGACCACCACCACCAACCCCATCACCACCACTCGCACTCCACCACCTCGGACGCCTCTGAAGCCAGCAGCGACACACCCACATCGTCATCTCCATCATCGACCACACCCCCCTCGCCGACAGCCACAGATTATTCTACCAGTTCGCCGTCGAGCACAAAATACAAATCTTCATCGTCCACCAGAGACCGCAACGACAGCACCGGCGGATCCCCGACCCCTGGAAGCAGGTCCCGCAGAGACAAGAAGGAGCTGCACGCCGCCCGCGTCCAGAAGATCGGAACCCCCGGAGCGTCACTCGTCAAAAGGGAGAGCGTCTCGAAAGCCAACAAGCTCCGCTTCTCCTCCTCATCGTCCACCCCCGCCGACGCCCTCGCCGCCATTGAACCGCCGCATGAGCAGGGCCTGACGAGGATGGCCTTTGCGGAGCAGAAGAAGTGGGTGACGGTGCAGCAGAAGACGTTCACAAAATGGTGTGTACCCCTCGTGGTGGCTGGTGGTAACAAGTTGTCAACATGGCTAACCGGCGGATGCAGGTTGAATGCAAAGATTGAGTCGAGAGACCTGGTGGTCAAGGACTTGGTGGCAGATCTGAGCGATGGCGTACGTCAAACATTCCCCGCCCCCACCCGAGACGCATCCCCTAACACCTTTGTCCACAGGTCATCCTCGTGCACCTGCTAGAATGTCTGTCACAAGAGCCCCTCGGCCGGTACGCCGCGAAGCCAAAGCTCCGCGTGCAACGATTCGAGAATGTCAACCTCGCCCTCGACTTCATCCGGTCGAGAGGCATCCAGATGGTCAATGTCGGCGCCGGCGATGTCGTGGACAAGAACGAGCGCATCATCCTGGGTCTCATCTGGACCCTGATTCTCCGCTTCACCATCAACGACATCAACGAGGAGGGCATGACGGCAAAGGAGGGCCTGCTGCTCTGGTGCCAGCGCAAGACGGCGTGCTACGATGAGGTTGAGGTGCGTGACTTCAGCGCCAGCTGGAACGACGGTCTCGCCTTCTGTGCCCTGCTCGATATCCATCGCCCTGACTTGATCGACTACGACGCCCTGGACAAGTCAGACCACCGCGGCAACATGCAGATGGCTTTCGATATCGCCCATAAGGAGATCGGTATCCCCAAGCTGCTGGACGTCGAGGATGTGTGCGACGTGGCCAAGCCCGACGAGAGGTCGCTCATGACATACATTGCCTACTGGTTCCATGCCTTCTCGCAGATGGAGAAGGTCGAGAACGCCGGCCGCCGCGTGGAGAAGTTCTTCAACAACATGTCGGGCGCCTGGGAGATGCAGAGCGCCTACGAGCGGCGCATGGCCGAGCTACTGCGCCAGATCAGGCAGAAGAAGGAGGAGTGGCAGGCTGCCACCTTCCAGGGCTCCTACGCTGATGCAAAGGCCCAGGCCACCGAGTTTGCCTCGCACAAGCGGGGGAAGAAGAGGGACTGGGTCGGTGAGAAGAGCGAACTGGCGACATTGCTGGGGAACATCAAGACAAAGTTGGGGACGTATCGCCTGCGGCCGTACGAGCCCCCGGCAGAGCTGTCGCTCGAAACGATGGAGCTTGAGTGGTCGAATCTGGCAAAGGCTGAGATGACGAGGGCACAGCTCATCAACGAGACCATCAGAGAGTGAGCAACCCCGCGCCTTCCCGACCCCTGAGTTTTACTGACAACCCTAGTATCAAAAACGGTCTGCGGAGGTCCTTCGCCGACAAGGCCAACGACTTTGCGCTCGCCCTCAACACCATGCAGCTGGCCATCTCAGGTCTTGACGGCGACGTCGAGGACCAGCTCCACCATGTCCGCAAGCTGAGCGACAACCTGCCGCCGCTGGACCAGTACCTCAAGACCATCGAGGCTGTCGACGTCAGCTGCCAGGAAGCCAACATCGAGGAGAACGACTTCACAACGTACACGTATGACGAGCTCGCGTACGAGCTTGGCCTGGTCAAGACGTCTGTGCAGAAGAAGCTCTCTTTCCTCGAGAACCAGATGGTGGCGCGCGACATGACCAACCTGACGCCCATCCAGCTCGAGGAGTTCGAGTCGGTCTTCCGCCACTTTGACCGCGACGACTCAAACTCACTCACGGAGCTGGAGTTCTCAGCAGCCCTGGCGTCGCTCGGCCTCGTCTTCTCCGAGGATGAGATGCACGACTACTTCCTCGACACATCGCACGGCCGCGACCGTGTCACCTTTGAGCAGTTCATCCGCTTCATGGTCGACGTGACCGAGGACCAGAATACGGCCGAGCAGGTCTTCCAGTCGTTCCGCGAGGTCGCCGACGGAAAGCCCTACGTCACGGAGATGGACCTGCGCCACTCGCTCGTGCCCGACGAAATCATCGACCGCCTCGTCGAGATGATCCCCCCGCACACGGGGCCCGACGCCGCTGATGATAGGGGCATGCCCCAGTACGACTACATCGCCTTCATGGACAAGCTCATCAGCGACAACAGCGACGATGTGCCGTCGTCGGTGCTCCAGGACCGCGCTTCGAACAGGGGCAGCTCGTCTCCGCGGAAGGACAAGATCAACGGCGCCCACTAGACATCTCTCCCCTCCACTCAAACTTCGACACACACACAACTTTGTATCTTTTCGACAATTCAGGAATACACACTCACCAACGGCCGACCAACCATACATTTTCCCGCCCCTCGATTCGCCCCAGCACCCAAAACCTTCTTCTTTGTCCTTCCGCACGCATCATCGGTGTTTCGGGGAGGAATAACCGGGGGGTTTGGTTCCTAGCATTTTCGAACGGGGTTCTTTGCTTTTTTTCTTCGTTCCTGAGAGGGAGGGGTTGGCCACAAAATTGGGAGGAGGCCGCCCCTCGTCTGGGATGCGGTTTTGGGGGGCGGGCTGGTTTCGCCGCCCCGGGCAAAAGAGGGGGGAATCCCCCCCTGGGAAATGGGGCGACCATAGAACCATTGTAGTCAAGGCATTTCAACGCTACTATTTGGGGTTGTGTGATGTGTTGGATTTGTGATATTGTGGATGGGCTTTGGTTGAAGAGTGAGTTCATTCGAGTTCTTAAAATAGATTCGCTCCTACTCTTTCGGCGATGCGAATAGTTTAAGGATATCTAGGCATCGCCACTTTGAGCTGGGCGTGGCTCAAAAGGGTGGAAGTCAAATGTAACCGAGAGCGGTGGAGGACGTTGCGGGGCAGAGGATGATTTGAAGCGGATGATTTTGAAGCGGATGATTTTGAAGCGGATGATTTGGGAGAGGATGATTTTGAAGAGGAGAGAAGAAATACGGGTTCGGGCGAGGATACAATTCTGGGTTGAAGTTAAAGACGGGATTGATTGTGGTGCAGGGGTAAAATGTGTCTCGTACACACTTTTTGGCCACCACCAAGACTTCATTTCATGGCCATGACAACAACAGGCGATGCAGCTCCAGCCGTTTGTCTAGCTGCGGAAGTGCGATGTCATTTCGTAGTTCAATATCTGCAATCGCTACATTCTCAAAAGCTGGAGCCCTGTTGGACTTGGTTGGGGTCGTTGGACTTTGACCGTTGTCATACTCAGTGACAAAATCCCGGCAGTCTTTGAGCCCCGTAAACATTGCTGTTTGAACCGGAAACATCACTGGCTCGAATACAAGTTGGCGACTCGCCCCAGGCAATGACCCCCAGGCACTGATAAAAAAATGTAACCCGTCTCCATCTCCAGCCTCCGAATTTGCAGTCTTTAGTTAAATACTCGGCGGCCAAGCGATCCGGCAGACTCCAACCGGAGCCGTTCATCTGAGGTCGGGCGCGTCGAGAATAAGAAAGCAACATGCATCAACAAAGAAATCACCAGCATCGAGTCAAAGATCCGCCCATCGAGTGTGCTCGATCATTTAGCCTTCATTCTTCTGCCAGTTCCGACAACCTGCGACTTGCGTGCCTTTGGATTCCAAAGCAGATCCAGACACGATTGCCGTGCCATTCCGAATTGTTTCCCGTAGCTTTCGGGAATCAATTTCGATGCACACTTCCGAAAGGCTGTCTTTGGTTTCCTGGAGGCATACTTTAATCGATTCCTCATTATCCAATTTGTTCAGCATTCGTGCCACAGTCCCACGGTCTTGCAAGATGGAGGCATCTCTCCTCTGCAGGAAGACATAGAAGTATTGGCCCTGTCCCGCATCTCAACCACAAGATCGGCCCCATGTTCACAGCCCCTAGCGACCTGACCTCGACAACGAGTCACATCTCTGCAAGTCAAGACCCGATCGTCATGTAGATTCTTCGACCCTACAGACCATAAACCACAAAAAAGCCAGGCAGACACAACCTGCCAACGCCCCTTGCTCCCCAAACAAATAACAAGACCAACCCCCTCTATGCAAACCTCGCGCCAGGTCTATCATACAAACAGGTCCAATACGCCCCCCTCTATCAAGAAATCAGGGGCTCTTCCCTCCGACGCCGAAAGGACTCCCCGGACGCAGCAAGAGCGATTCCTACTTGCTCTCAAATGCGTCCCGGTCCTTGAGGGCGGTCGCCAACCGACGATAGTCACGAAGCAGCTCCAGCACCTCACCCAGCTTCAGGTCGCCCGGGTTCTGAAGCTCCATGAACCGCCGGTTGGGCGGCTTGATCTTGGGCGTCTCCTTGGGCGGCAGCGCGGGCGCGATGTCAGGGAAGGCCTATGATAGTCAGCGGATGAACCTGTATTTATGAGGGCAGATACTTACAGCCGCGAGATCACCGCCTTCGGTCGCCGTCTTAGCGGCCGCGTCCTTGACGGTGGGCGCCACGGGAGACGAGGCGGTGCGGCCGAAGCCGCGCATGACATTCATGCTCGACAGGCGGCCGATGGGGTTGAAGGAGCTTCCAAAGGTGCGCACCGCATTTTCCAGCGGGTTGCCGCTCGCGTTGGAGGGCGCGGGAGAAGGTGTCGGCGATGGCCTCTCCTTGGGGTCGGAGAAGAGCACCTTACGCGGGTTGCTGACGCTGCGGGCGCTGTCGGCGCTGTGATCGCGAGCCGGCGCCTTCTTGCCGCCGATGAGGTTGAGCACCTTGTCGTCTCTCGGCGGCGGGCGATGCCAAGTCTCGTGGTCATCGGCGCCGTGCGTGGAGCTGGCGCCGCTGACGGAACCCTCCTCGTCAGGGGGCGGCGTGCTGACCAGCTTCCTTGCGTCGTCAAGGGTCTTGGGCACGACGAGGGCCTCACCCGTCCCGGTGGGAGCGCCCTGCGTCTCGCGAATCTTGCCTAGGAAGAACTTGTAGCTGTCCCCGAGGCTGTTTGTGATGTTCTTGAGACTCTGGTCGGCCGAGAGCAGGACAGCGTCACTAGCTGCGCCCAGGGCCTGCGCGGCTTGTGCAGGGGTGTTGACGAGCTCGCTAAATCGTCTGTTCCTTGCCTGCACAGCGGACTTGAGGACCGGAGCGGCAGCAGCCGATGGTGAGGGCTTGCTGCCAATGGCGGTGCTGTGTGATGTCTCGACGGTGCCATCTGCCACAGACCCGCCGGGAGGGACGGGAGGGAACGCTGGCGGGAAGGTCTCCGTCTTGGGCGTTCCGGGTACGACTGTGGCATCCTTCGGAGGCCCCTGGGGCAGCTCGTCGGCTCGCAATGTCGACAAGTCGACGGTCTGCAGGAAGCTGATGGCGGCCTCGAGGTTCGTCAAACAGTAGGCTGCTTCACCTGTGAGCTTGGGCTCCCAGCGGAAGTTCTGAATGAAGTTGATATCGCTGATGACGTTGAGGTGCTCGGGAGCCAGAGTTATGAGGGTGTAGATGAGCATGGGCATGATCTCGTCAGCCGAGGCCGAGGGGTGGAATTGGGCGATGGTGTCGACGATACCCTTGTGCGCGGCCTTGAGGTGGTTGAGCTTGCCCAAGGGATAACGCTTCTCGTGCATCATGATGAGGTCGTCGCGTGCCGGTTGGAGCCAGTCCCTGATTTCGTGGATCTTCTGGCTGGTCACGACTGGGTCGTCTATTGCGTCCTCCCCGATGGAGATACCGAGATCGACGGGACCGATGCCTACGAGGGCCAGGGCGGCCGTCTTGGACCGCAGCTGGTCGTCCTGGGCCTCGTCTTGGGTGGTTCGGTGCCTGTAGATGCGGTTGTAGACACCCTCGCACAGCCTTCGCTCGACGGCCTCTTCGAGCATGACCCTCTTGCCCTCCAACGCCTTGCGGGCCTTCTTCTTGTTCGCCAACTCGTCGGCGGTGATCATCTGGCGTTCCGTGTCCGTCTTTGGCAGCGCCAGGGGCTTATCCTTACTGCCGAGCGAGCCTGCCTTGGCCCGCAGACGACTGACGGTGGACGTCTTGGCCGGCGCGGGAGAGTTGGCGCGGTTCTGTCTTGAAGCCAGGGCCGAGACGTGTGTGTTGACATGGTTGGAGGCGAGGGCGTAGAAGTCTTGGAAGAGTTGGGAGACGGACTCGATTGTCGGTGGGCTCTTGTGCGTCTTGGAGGTCAGGGACTCGAGGAAGCTGTGGTAGGGTCAGCACTGGCGCCTCGGGGAAGCATCAGAGGGCGGTCTGACCTGTCTGTCAAGCTCACAAGCTCTATGGGGAGGTCGCTGAGGTCGATGGAGCCGCGGGCGACGTCGAGGCCGTCGCTGTCGTCATCGTTGTCCGCGTCCGCGTTAGTCTCGAACGCGTCTGGTGCATCGGGCTTGATGGCCGGCGGCGGCCTATTCAGGGGGTCGGTCGAGCTGCTGCCATTGAAGGTATGTGCCTTGAGCGGTCTTCGAAACTCTTCGGCGTTGGAGGAGGGCACGCGAGCAGGTGTCGGGCGAGCCGCGGGGCTCTTGGAGGGGCCGGTGGCCGACATGAATGCGGGAGAGTGACTGATGCTGACGGCGGCCATGTTAGCTTTGGTATGGCCGACTGCGAGTAGAAGCTCTTGGGCAACGTCTCTGGGGATGCAGATGGAGCTTACACGATGGTCTTATAGACTGGGTCAACAGGGGGGGTCTGCGTTTCCTGACGAACGGCTTGGGACGGGACGAATGTGGTTGAAACAAGGTATCAAAGAGCCGAGTCGCTTGTCGCTTGGCAGCAGAGCACGGAAGAAAAAGAGAGAGAGAAGAAGGCGGCGGCCGATCCACCGGTGCTACGCCATGGGTGTTGTTGGCAGTGTTTCTATTCCGAGTCCTGAGACGTACGTGTCGGGATCAGATTGCGCGCGCGCACGGGAGACGGGCGGCAGGAGCTCTCGGTGAGGTAAGGTGGCCGGTGGGTATGCACCCGGCAGGTACAGCACAGGTACAGTGGGTGGTAAGGTAAGGTCGGGTGCTGGTAGCGTGACGCCCCCGAGTGCCAGTGCCAGGAGCCGGGCCTTCAAGTTGGCGGGGAGGGGTGACGGAAATGGCTTGCCTAAATAAACTCCAACTTCCTACGTCGGTAGGCGATGACGAAGGAGGGCCGGTTGCTCCGTGTCGTGCAGTGTCGCGCGTCGTGTTCATCGGGGCTTTGGCTTTGGCATGTGTTGCATGACTGGAGCTAACGGGCGATCAATCATGCTCCCAAGAGTCGAGGCCGGTCCTCCAGGTCCGTCTTGTGCCTGTCGGATGGAATGGAAGGGCCGTTCAGGGCAGGGGTCGCCCGTGCTGCAAGAGCCCACAGCGACAGAGTCACCACGTGCACTGAGTGACTCGCCGCCCACGGGTCACTTGATCGGAGAGTGGGTTGCCTGGAAACGGGCAAAGGTACCCCCGCAATGCATGACGCCCCAACAGTTATGCAGCCAACCGGGGCAGGGCCCTGCTGCTAACAGATAACGCCCCGTGATTCGAGAGCGACATGGGGGCAGGCGGTCCCCAGACCTCGAAGAAGGGGGGGGTTTACCTGGCTGGATGGGTTCCCCAGCCCTGCCGCTTTTAGTCTGAGCACAGCATGGCTGGCCGGTGTTGGATCTGGCTATACACCTGACCTGTACTGGAATGGACGATTGATCGGTTACCATATGATTTCTGTCGTGTTCCAGATAACCGACAGTTCCATTCTGTACGGTTTGATGACCCTCTCCAAGGCTCTGTCTCGAACCCACCCGCTTTCCCAGTTTGGTCGTCTCATAGCCTTGCAATACTCCCAATACTCTGGGTAGTACCCGGAGAGCTCCCAGTCCAGCAAAGCTACAGCCTCTGAGCCCCTCACCAAGATGTTTCTTGGCTCCAAGTCGTTGTGGGTCATGACAATTCCGTGCCCTTTCATGACCTCGAGGAAGACGTCGCAGGTGAATCCGACCCAATCATCTGGACGAGCCGTCTTCAGAGCCCTGACGATGCCTTAGTTGAACTCGGCCTCGCTTGGAAAGGGTCCATATGCTTCCGGGTCGTTATCAAAGTAGTGGTCGTTGCACCATGTGCCATCGATGCTCCCGATAAAGTCGCCCTTGATCTCGCGGAGCTTGCTCATGTAGCCGCGGAGCTGGGCAATGACAGATTCCTTCTGCGAATCGGTGTATGTGTCCCAAACAGCATCGAGGGAATTGCCGGGGATGTACTCCATGACGATTCGAACCATTCCGGACTCTTCATCCGTATATGCGTCATGTACCTGGGGCACAGGAACAGTCGTCCTGGAGCGAATGAATTTCATGGTCTCGGCTTCGCTGATGCGGACGGAAGAACCCGACTTGACAATGGTCTTGGCATCGATTTTGTAGACGGGGACGAAGTTTCCGAAGCTTCCCTGCTGGTCAATTCTTGTTGGGAGATCGTTCGAGTCGTTGTGCCTTGACGCAGCTCCTCCCCGTCTGTGCAATCAGAGTTTGTTGCCGAGGGCAGGTTCTTGTGTGGAAGCGACATAACGATCTGGGACCGTCAAAGTCTTGAATGCAACCTGGAGCGAGTCAGAGGTGCTTCGGCGCCGATAAACTGGTCTCGGGATACCTTCAAGCCAGGAGGAGGCTGGAGGTTGGAGAAAGGAGGCGTACAAATCATTACCTGACATTTGCATGGCGGGAGAGCAAAAACAACAAGAGCCCTGCTGTCAGCCTCCACTTCCCCGTCGCCCATAGTGTATCTTTCACCTCACGTCATGCAGCAGATAAGCATCCATCCTGAATCCAGCTTCTTCAAGGAACGACAAGCAGGAGATCTTCCGTCGCCGGCCGTGGTTCGAGCCACCAATATTGCCTCTGGCCATCTCCGCGCATCATACTTCAACCGCCCTCCGCCCGTCAAATTCCCGTCGCTGGGCTTGGTAGTCAAGTATGGGGCAGACGTGACAATCACGGAGGCTCGCACGCAGAAGATGGTGCGCGAACAAGTTGGAAGCCAGGTGTCAATCCCTGAAGTCTTTGGCTGGGCCGAGGATGAGGGTCAGGGATTCATCTACATGTCACTGATTCAGGGCGAGACCCTCTGCGACCGGTGGGGTGATATGAGCGAAACTGAGAGGCGATCTGTCTGCGCAGAACTGAAGTCCATGGCGACGGCGTGGAGGGCCTTGCCGCAAGGCGGACCAGAATGTTTCATCGGTTTGTGATTCGACGCTGGCATATGGGCACCACTGACACAGATCCCGTTCTCACTAGGGAGCTTCGGCGAACAGCCGTTGAACGATATCTTCCTGAATTCCCGTCCAAAACTCACTGGGCCATTCAGAGATGCCAACGCTGTCCAAGACTTTCAGCGTGCGTGCGGTATCGAAATCAGTCATGCAACAGCCGTTGTGTTCACCCATGATGATCTGGTCCCGCCAAACATTCTCCTGTCGCCCGGGCCGAAGCCAAAGGTAGCAGCGGTCATTGACTGGGCGCAGGCGGGATGGTACCCTGGGTGTTGGGAGTTCTGCAAGGCGCGCCGCGTGAGACTGAAACCGGTATCCTTCAGCGATGCCATACAGGCCGAATGGCAGGAGAAGTACCTCCCAATGATTCTTGATTCTGTGGACGAGACATCCTGCTATCACCCTTGGCTCTATTTCGTTTTGTCAAAGGGAATATAATCATCAGCACATCTCGCTTGAGACAGCTGGAGGATGCGAACTTGGATCTGGCCTCGTAGCCCGTGAAGTTTCGTGTGAGTTACCTGGGTCGAGAGCAAGGCAGGTTGCGGTGACGAGAAGTCCCAGAGTCCAGCCTGAGCAAAAGTGACAAGAGCGCTAGTCCTAATTCGGGAAAACATCCACCTGTGACCTGGAACCCCCCGCACCCAATGATCAATGGCGGCGACGTCAATCAGCCACCCGTCCCGGTGGATGGTGACATCCAGATCCACCAGACAGCGACGAAAGCGCGCTGCGGCGCCCGAACCCATCCGTCAACCTAGGCTCGTCTCTCGTCGTCATCCACGCAACCGCCTTCTTTCCTCCTCATCTCGCGCCCAACCTCGACACCAAACACCGTCGCTTTCCTGCAACTGCACAACCACCCGAAGCAGTCTCGTGTGACGCCTGAACATCACTTCTTCATCCTTATCGTCGACGTCCGCCATGGCCCCCGCCGGGAGGAGGCGACGTCCAAACATCGCGGCCGCCCTCCTGCTCGCCGCAGTCACATCTCCGATCATCGCCTCAGCGTCGGCATCTTCTCCGGTGCATGAGAAACTCGTCCTGCCCGGTCCAATCGCCCCGTCTATACCGACTGCACCCACGCCAGCCGAACATACGTTTAAGCTGCGACACATCCTCCACCACGGCACATACCAACACCCGCATCTCCACCGGCGGAAAGATGTCCCAGAACATATCTCAGAATCACGAGTCTGGCTCGCGGCAGATGGCGACTACGAAAGAGAAGCTCTCGGACCGCTCAAGGCCAAGAGCATGCCGATAACAATCGAGAGGCTCGTCGACCGCCGGCCTGTCACGGTGGACCCGATGGTCGCTGCAGCGCGAGAGCGGGGTTACGTCAACATGCTCTCGGCCTCGGACTGGACACTCGATGACACGCCGGGTCCCAACATTACCGACAAGGAGACCGTGCTGACCCTGGCCCGGATCGCAGCAGACGCATATGTGGAGGACGAAGAGCAGCCCGACTGGGAGGAGGTCGGCGCACCATACAACCGCAGCGCCGATTTCGGCTGGCAGTCGGATGGTCTGCGCGGACACATCTTCACCGACGAGACCAACTCGACCGTCATCATCGGTCTCAAGGGCACATCCATGGCCGTATTTGATGGCGAGGGTACGACAACGAATGATAAGGTCAACGACAACCTCTTCTTCAGCTGCTGCTGCGCCCAGCTGGGCCACTGGACCTGGCATCAGGTCTGCGACTGCGCCAGCTCAGGCTTCCAGTGCAACAACACGTGTGTCGTCAAGTCCCTCCGCAAGGAGAACATGTACTATGCCGCCGCGCGCGAGCTGTACGCTAACGTCACCGCCATGTACCCGGACGCCAACATCTGGCTCTCTGGCCACTCTCTTGGCGGCGCTGTCAGCTCTTTCCTCGGTCTGACCTACGGCCTGCCAGTCGTGACCTTCGAGGCTGTTCCCGAGGCCCTGCCGGCTAGCCGCCTGGGCCTCCCTGTACCGCCCGGTGCCCACCAGGCGATCCACCAGGCTCGGGAGCACACGGGCGCCGCCCACTTCGGTCACACGGCCGACCCCGTCTACATAGGCAGCTGTCATGCCGCGACCGCATCGTGCTCGTTTGCAGGCTACGCCATGGAGTCGCAGTGCCATACAGGCAAGAGGTGTGTGTACGATGTCGTGGCCGACAAGGGCTGGCGCGTCGGCATCGGCACGCACAGGATCCGATCCGTCATCAACGATGTCATCACACAGTACGACGACGTGCCCAAGTGCATTGCGTCGCCCGAGTGTCGCGACTGCGCCAAGTGGACCATGTACGAAAGCAACGGCACCGAGACAACAACAACATCCGCTCACTCGAAGACGACAACGTCGACTCGGACGCGGACCGCCACATGCCAGACCCCTGGTTGGTGGGGATGTCTCGACGAGACGACAGGCACGGGCAGCTCGACGACCTCGACCTCTACCAGCTCCACCAGTACCTGCGAGACGCCGGGCTGGTTCGGATGCAACGACAAGACGTCGGAGACGACGACGTCGACTTCTACTTCAGAGTCGTCGACGTCAACGGCATGCATGACCCCCGGCCACTTCTGGGGCTGCCTCGACGCGTCACCGACGACCACCGCCGCTACAGGCGAGCCAACGCCGGAGGTGCCGACAGCGACATCGACATCGGCGCCGTCCAAGGCTCCCGAGGAGCCGGAGTGCCAGAACCGTGCATGGTTCGGATGGTGCTGGGAGTGGGAGGACGCCGGAGAGGATAGGCAGCTCGGGGGCTGGAGACCCGATGAAATATAGATCACTACAAGCAATGTTCCATTTTAGCAGAATACATTAGGCGGATGCCTCGGACTTTCAACCAGTATGAGACCCTTGATGTGGTGTAGTCGCGGTGTACAAGCCGGAACGTGGGGCGCTCGGTGTGCGTGATGTCACTCCCGACAGGGGGAGCTTCCCGCCCGCTAAAACGGATTGGACGAGATGCACGGGGTGGCTCCCGGGGTCTTGAATTTTCGGGCCCCTTGGACAGAAGCACGCGTCTTCCATCCTCCAACACCCCGACTTTATTTTCACCACCGCGAAATCACCCATCAACAAAGTCACCCCGCCATCACGACTACCACCTCCCGACACGGCTGCCGCGCGTCGAATCTGGCACCATAACCGACATGCACGCATCACCACCTTGAGCAGCCCGACTTCCTTTCTCCCTCGCACCGACCGGGCAAACCTTCACCATGGCAGATACGGAAGCCAGCACGCGGCCGTCGTCGACACACGACGACTCGTCTGACTCGGAGAGCAGCGTCGTGAGCAATGATGGCGACAACACCTCGACCGCCACGCCCACGCCTGTCGAATGGCTAGCCACGGGCCGCGCCAAGCGGTCTACGGCCGGCAACCGCATGAAGTCGATGCTCGCGACAGAAGAACCCGATGACGAACTGGAGCTACTCTTCGCCGAGGATGGGTCCGACGCGGGCTTCACAGACGTAGACGACGGCGGCTCCGACGTGCAAATGGACTCGTCATCCGACTCGGAGGACGACAACAAGGGCGACGACCTAGAAGGCGAACAAGAACTGGAGCGCAAGGCCCGCGAAGCCCGCGCAGCGCAGCGCAAGAAACGGAAAGCCCAGGACGCCATCCCCGCCAAATTCCGCAAAAAGGTCCGCATCGACGAGCGCCCTTCCGCAGCCGGCAGCCCCCGCACACCCGACCTCTCATCCTCAACGGCCGCCCCGCGCCCCAAGAAGAAGTCAGAACGCACAAGCTGGCTCCCCGCCAACGCGGACCAGCCAACGCGCGCCTCAGCACGGCAGACGACGGTGCTCGGCAAGGAGCAGCTGCACCAGCAAATGCTGGAGCGCGAGGCCAAGCGGCTGCGGCAGGTTGCCGCGATGGAGAAGAAGGCCAAGCGGGCCGAAGCGCTGCGGAAGCCGCCGATGACGCAGGAGGAACGGCTGGCCGAGGCGGCGAGGGTGGAGAAGCGTAACTCGAAGAGCTTGAACAGATGGGAGGAGGCGGAGAAGGTACGCGAGGAGGCGAGGCTGGCGAAGCTTGCGGCGCTGAATAACAGGACGCTGAGGGGGCCGGTGGTGACGATGTGGAGCGGCGTGGGAATATGGGAGGGGGATGATAAGGGGGGGATGGCGGTCAGTATTGAGGAGAAGCCGGTGAGGAAGAAGAGGGAGAAGAAGGAGAAGCCGGAGAAGGGGAAGACGGGGAGGGGGAGGGGGAAGGCTGGGGAGGAGAAGGATGAGGGTCCTTCTGCTGAACTTCCCACCGAGGTCCAGGCCCCGGTCACGGCTACCGCGTCGACACCGGCTGAACCCCCGACGGTCGTCAAGACGGAAGACCAGGCGACGGCTCCTGCTGTGCCTCCATCACCGGCACCACAGACGGCAGCACCACCCCCTCCCGAACAACCAAGCCCCATGGCAGCGCCGTCTTCGATGGCACCCCCCATCGCCAACAGCTCGCCCCTCGCCATTCCCAACTGCACACCACCACCGGGACTCAAAGCCCCCATCCTCGCCCTTCCGGTCCTCGCTCCTCCCGCTGGCCTTCACCCCGGGCCATCCAAGTCGAGCGTGCTCGCACCACCGAACACCACCCAGCGGCCATCGCCTCTCTCTCTACCGCCCATGACACCCAGCGAGGCACCTTCAGTTCCCAATGGTGCTCCTCCAGCACCCGTGGCCCTCAACGGCGCTGCAACAGGACTATCAGCTCCCAACGGCGCTCCCCCAGCACCCTCGACCACGAACGGTGCTCTCCCAGCAGCTTTAACTCCCAACGGCGCTCCTCCAACATCATCAGCTCCCCCAGCACCTACCACCCAACCTTCCCTCCCTCAGACCCTCCCCCCAGCACCACCAAGCATCAACACCCCAACCTCCCTAACAGACGACCTCCCCCAACCCAAGGACGAACCCTCCGCCCCCAAATCCACCACTAAAACAACCCGCCACGCCATCATCCTCCAAAACTTCGACAAGGACCTCATCCGCGATAAGACCGCCCAGACGCAAGTCCTCTTCGGCCGCCGCCCCCTCTCCAAGCTCCCCAAGCCCGCCCCCGTCCCTATCTGCGCCATCACCGGCCACCCGGCTCGCTACCGCGACCCTCGTACCGGCCTGCACTATCACAACAGCTATGCCTACCAGCAGCTGCAGCGTCTTGCGAGGGGGGAGTATCGGTTTAGTGCGCTTGTTGGGGCGTGGGTGGGAAGTTGTACGCAGGCGGCGCATGGTGTGCCGGAGAGGTTCTTGAAGGGGGGGCCGAAGAGGAAGGTTGAGGAGGTGGAGAAGAAAGCGGAGGTTGCACCGGCTGCCGGGGGAAACGCGGATGGGCCTGTTGAGGTTGCGAAGCAGCCTGCAGGGGCGCCAGCTACGGTGGCAGCATTGGCCCCGGGACCAGCTCCGGTAACGAAGCCGGCTTCGGCGCCAGCATCTGTGCCGGCGTTGGTGACATCTCCAGCTCCGACACCAGCAGCAGTCCCGGTGCCATCTACAGCACCAGTCCTGGCACCCCCGGCTCCTCCGGCATCTGCTCCGGCTCCGACCGGGACTCATGCACCAGCCTCGGTGCCTGCCGAAGCTCTTGTGCCTGCACCTGGGCCAGTCTTGGCTCCGGCGCCACCGGCTCCAACACCAGTCTCAGCGACAGCTCCTCCGCCGGCCCCGGCTCCAACTTCGACTCCAGCTTTGGCTCCAGCCCCGGCTCCAGCTTCAGCTCCAGCTCCGGCAACAGCTCTGGCGCAAGTCCCAGCTCCAGCCCCGGTTCAGGGGGCAGTTGCAGTTGAAGCCACTGGCCCAGTCCTGGCCCCAACTCCGGTCACGGTGGTGCCCGAACCAGCACAACCAACAGCCGTGGCTGCTCCAGCCCTTGTGCCATTTCCTCCTGTCGATGAGACAAAGCCCACCCTGGCTCCTGTTCCAGTCCCAGCCGTCGACGCGGGCAGCGCACCACCTCAACCGACGCTGGCTACCCCGCAAATACCTGAACCAGCTCCAGCACCAGTGGTGGACAAGATGGAGGGCATCGAGACGGCTTCGGCACAGCCAGCGGAAGCGCAGTCAGCTGCTGTGGTGCCGGAAATTACCCCTGAAGGAGCCTCCGACCCTGTCGGGGACAAAATGGAAGGCGTCGAGTTGGCCATGGCGCAGCCGGTTCAGTCTCAACCAGCGGTGGAGGATGCCCAACAGCCGGCGTTGGTCCCAGCGAGCACCGGCCCAGACCAGGAAGCCTCATGATGGCGGAGATCAGAATGTATGAACACCAACATTATTGTATGATACCCTTGATGAATCCCACAGTGATATCCCCTATATTATCAAGTTGAAACATATTTCACAAGTAACGTTCTGTCTGGAGTATTAATCATAAATTCAATTGTCTCCGACCCGAGACTAGCATTATTTGGACCGCATATGTCGGGTTGTGCGTGTGCGGCACGCTGCCAACCAGACGGCGTCTGATTTATATCTTATATGGGATGACTTCATTTTTATGCAGCCTTGGGTGGCAAACAACGATCCCCTCATCATCATCTGATTTCAACTGTTCAAACGCGTCTCATTCACCTTCAAGTTGCACTTCCAGTTTCCCCAAATGGGCACCTCAACGCACAGTGCCTCGACCTTGCCGCTCGGTTTCAATCCTCCTCAAGTACATTTGCCAAACGGTCCAGAAGCTCCGCAGCTGCTATCGTCCTTGCATCGTCCTTTCCAAACTGTGCACACAAAGCGCCATGGGCGGGCGTTGCCAGCTTCTTGCTGTCTATCATCTCTCCCTGAGAGAAGAGAGTTTTGGCAAGAGAGACCTGCATTTCGAGAGATAGGTAATGTGTCCTTCCAAGTTGAGAAACGTAGATGTCCAGGGTGCTCCTTTGGATGGCGGCAGCCTCGGCGTAATCTTGTCGTACATTGGACAAGAGACTGGCGAGAATTCCTCGCGCACGCAACGTCAGGGGATGAGCCCGGCCAAGTTTATCTGCGGACGCAGCCGCAACCTCGGATGCCACTTGGAGAGACCGATCCGCGTTGTCCTCCGAGGAATATCTTGCAGTAATACAGCGCAACTTGGCTTCCATCGTGAGAGGGTGTCGATCGCCGAAGGACTTAGACTGAAAATCGAGAACTTCCTTGTGGAGTTTTTTACCTCGGACGCCATCTCCCATTAGATCCAAAAGGCTTCCGAGGCGCATCTTTGTCTCCATGGTCCGTGCGTTACTGGCTTCGAGTAGGACGGTTTGAATCCTCAGGCTTTTCTGCAGCAGCTCCATTTCCCAGCCATGAGCCCCTTGGACACGGCCCAGCTGGGACATCTCAAACATGCCCAGAGCAGTCTCGGCGTGGTCAACCCCGAAATTTTGGATTCGGAGATCAAGGTTTTTTGTGAGTAGCGTCTTCGCCAAGGAGAGTTGTCCCAGCTTGCGTCGAGCGACTCCAATATTCAAATCGCCGGTAATATCTGGATGCGTTTCAGGTAGGCCTAGGCTCTTGTTACGAGCATGTCGAGCATTCTCGAATGACTCAAGAGCCCTCTTGTAGTTGCCCAGCTTCATATGTGCATGGCCAAGACTATCCATGCTGTCGATCGTCCTGGAATCGGTGGCTCCAAAGGAGGCCACTCGTAGTCGCAAAGCCTTTTGGTAAGGGGTCGCCATGTCTCGCCACCCTCCCCAGTAGCTCATACAATCACCCGCCCTTTTCAAGAGGTTGGCCATCTCAACGCGAGCTTCCATCTCGTATGGCCCCCACAGACACACATTGAGTACGTGTCTTGGAAGAGAAGTGCTGTGCCGCCTTTCGTACGGATTTATTCTCAAGAGCGCTGTGATAGCCTGGCTTCGAAAACAAACGTGGCTTGAGAGATTGGCCTGATCTCGCCGGCCTCCGCAGACTTTAGACATGTCGTCCAGGATCGTTCTTTGGTCAAGGTGATGACGAATTGCCTCTTGTATGAGGCCGTTGACATGGAATGTTTTTCTTATCACATCCATCGGGCTTTCGAGGATTAAAGAGAGGTCTTTGAGTCGTGCGATGGCTCTTCTCACCGGCCGATCTCCTCCGGGCCCGTTGCTATCGAGGAAGATGTCAAGTGGTATGGTATAGCGGTCCATGTACGCAACCATGGCGATGATGCGATACGCTTCTGGGTCATGAGTGGCCAAGCTCTCCACCTGACCGATCAACATGCTGAGAATGCTCCGTGACACTCCCTGTGGTGTCCCCAGGTCGATGCGCCGGGTTTCGAAAATCTCGCTGCGTGTGCGGGGGTCTTTCAACCGGGACAACATCTCTTCGGGCGCGACGTGTGCTCGCATCGTCGCAGCGACGTGGGAGATAACGAGTGGGTTGTATCCCAGCTCCAGTACCAACACTTGCGCTGCACCTGTGCTGTTGAATGGTTTCCCATGGTTTGCCGTGATTTCGAGGAGTGAGACGGCTTCATCTGGGTTCATGGAGTCGACCTTCAGACCTCTGGTCCAGCCAACAACCTCAAGGATTCTTCTGTCCTGACTCGTCCAGATGACGGTGCCATTGGGCCCGTCGGGAATGAACTCGCAGAGCCTGACTCGCTCGCTGATGTTCCTTGTGAAAACCTCTACGTCATCTGCGCCGTCGATGACCATGAGCCATGTCGGCTGGCTTTCGATCCACTCCCGAACATATAGCAGCATCTCGCGGTCTTCGGCAGACATGCCGAATCCAGCTTTGCGTGCCATTGTCCTGAAGCTGTCGATGATGGTGTTTTCGTCCTTGGCTTGAACCCAGAAGACGGAGCACTTCTTTGGATCAAAGCGTTGATATGCGTAATGGAGTGCAAGTTGCGTTTTCCTGAACCCAGCATCTCCATGTCAATCCAAGATGCTCGAGTATCGTGGTCTAAGGAGACTGACAACATACCCAGAGCCTGGAAGACCCCATAGCGCAACTGGATAGTGCTCCTCTCCCCTCGGCAGCATCTGTTCGAGTTCCCTGAAGAGGTCCTTTCGTTCAACGCGATTCGCATTACGGGGCGGCAGCCCAACGCGCACGCAGGCCTGGACAGGGGGCGTGCCCGGTGTTGGAGTACCGTAATAGTTGTGAGTATTGGTCTGATTGTTCGCATGGTAGTTCATTTGGTTGGCGGACGGGTCGGCACGGAACCTGATGTTGTCATGGTGGAGGACGCCGACGTTTCCCTGGTTAGCGATAGAGCTGTCGCCGAACCTGATGTCGTCCATGCTGCGAATGCCATCGTCGTGGTTTGCCATCTTCACCGGCACGACACAGATCAAGAATGTGCAGTTCTGCTGCTGGGGTGAGACATTCGACCGAGTCTGTGAGTGACAAATGCTGTTGACATTCGAGGTTGTCGTGGCGAAGCGCCGAGAGCCTTCTGCCTCACAGCCTGGTCGCAACCACGTCCAATTTACCCCGCTCAGGATCATGCAGGACTCATCTCCGCTGTGCCTCTATCCAATCAGAGAATCATCAGCTGCTTGGGCTGAATGTCATCGCGGCAATCGTCCTGGCATCAGCATCGCTGTGCGCCTCTTTAGTCCGTGGGGAGGACCAGAATGTGAAGTAGTGAGAAACCTAGCGTCAAGCCTCTTCTCTGCACACTCAAGCGCCAGTCACATATTTGGACACAGATATGGACCCTCCACGCCCCTCGGGGCGTTCCGACTTCAAAATCGCCATCATCTGCGCCCTCCCGCTCGAAGCCGCCGCAGTCCTCCATCTCTGCGACCGCCTATACAGCAACGAAGGTCTCGACCTGGGCATCGCCTCCGGAGACCGCAACTTATACATCATAGCCACCATGGGCCGGCGTAATGTCGTTGTTGTCATCCTGTCCGAAATGGGCACCACGAGTGCCTCCACAGCCGCGGCCACCCTGCACATGAGCTATCCCAACCTCCGAATGGCCTTCGTAGTCGGCATATGCGCCGGCGTTCCCTCCGTGGGGTCGAGGGGGCTCTATCTCGGCGATGTTATCATCAGCACGGCGGTGGTGCAGTACGACAGCGGCAGACAGTTCCATGAGAGATTCGTCGTCCGTGACACCCTCGAAGATTCGAAGGGCAGGCCTGCGAGAGAGGTGCGCTCGCTGCTCGCCCATCTGAAGGTGCCTCCTCTCAGGAAACAGCTGCTCGTGCAGGCAGCTGCTCATCTCGAAAAACTCCAGGAGAAGGCCGCTACCGAAGAACCAGAGACAGACTACCAGGAACCCCCGGAGGGCTCTGATAGATGCTACCCGGCCGATCTCCTCCACAAACACCACCCGACGTCGAGGCTAGGCGAATGCGCCCATTGCGCAAAAGTCGGCGAGGTGTGCCATAAAGCCTCCAAGGACTCTTGCGATGACTGCGGCTGTCCCGCTGCAGCTACAGCAGCACCACAGCCCTGCAGGGTAGGAACCCCCCATCGCCCCCTGCAGATCGTCCTTGGCCGGATCGGCTCAGCCAACATGGTCCTAAAGTCGAGCCTCGACCGCGACCGGCTCGCCAAGGACCATGACCTTGTGGCCTTTGAGATGGAGGTCGCCGGCGTCTGGGACGAGGTGCCCACTCTGATGGTCAAGGGAGTCTGCGACTATGCCGACAGCCACAAGAACAAGCTATGGCAGGCGTATGCGGCCGCGAGGGCGGCGGCGGTGACGAGGGCTCTTATCGAGAAGCTGCACTTGGACGATCCGCCTCATAACTACTCTGCTTCTGCTACTCCCAACTCCCAGGGGCTGGAGCGAGGACCGAGTGCGCCCAACGGGCAGCGGGCGCCCGGTAGCCGGACAATGTCGAATATTACCATGGGAAACGGAGGCCTTGCCAATCAAGGTGATGTATCTGGTGGTATTTGGCGGTAGTGAAACCCGAGAGGCGGCTGGATTAGTAAAGGCTGGCCATCGCGGAAATCAAGATGGTCACTCTGCTAATTAGGGTCCCGGAGAGTTGACCTGTCGATTGGGGTGGTGTTGTAGCAACTGTCCTGATAGCGAAACCGGCCTCGGGGAATGGTACCTAGGGGAGTCCGGGGACTCACCGATGTGAGAGACTTCATCGATATCCCACTTCTCAGGAGCACACACTGCAAATTCAGGTCATCCCTGTATATTCATCAACCGGTCCAGGCCTGTCCAGCTGGCAAGATCCGCCATGACATCCATCATCTCAGAGGCAGCACTACAAGCCAGCCCTCCATTCTATGACCACATGAATCCCTGTCTACAGATCCAAAAAACGCCGGGACAGTCTCATCCAAGACCGCCCCTGGATGCAACCGACAAAAAAGCAAACAACTCTCAACTGCCTTCCCGGCCCGCGGGGCCGAGCGCAGTCGGGCAACCAAACAATTCGCTAGGGGTGGGTATCATGATAGTAGTGTAATAGTGAAAACAGCCCCCTTCGTCTAGGTGGGCTTTCCGCGGATGACCTCGACCATCCAGGCCATCTCGCTCACAAAGTCGTCGATGCCGTGATCGCCGGGGGCAGCGAGGAGGGACGTGTGCCCGACGAGGGGCACGCCCGTGTCGGCGCGGGCAATGAGGGGCGGCGAGTCCGTGGCGTTGTACCTCGCAGGCACATCCGTCTTGGGCTTGTCGATGCCGTCCAGTCCGCGGGGCAGGCTGTAGCCGGGGAAGGGCTCGTAGTTCGAGTCCAGCGACTTCTGCCTGGCGCCGGGCAGCGACAGGGGCTGGAAGGAGAAGGCGTCGCCATCGTTCGACGACAGGACATCGTCGTCGTCATGTGAGTCGTAGAAGGAGGGGGTTTCATCGTTGGGGAGGCCAGCAGAGACGACGCTCGACACGGACGAGATGGAGAAGCGGGAGCTGGGAAGATCCGTATCGGGACGAGTCTGGAACGGCGATCGGGGGATGTCCGAGGTGGATGTGATGTACTGCTTGAGGGTCATCTGGCTGCTGTTCGTGGCAGTGGGCATGCTGCCATCCGAGTGAGAGCGCTTGAAGGGAGGTGGCGATAAGCAAGTCGGGAAGAGGTTGTTCTCCGACACGGCAGACGTCGCGAAGTTGTCGTCGTCCTCGTTCTCTTCGGCAATGTCCTCGGGTATCGACAGCGTTGGGCGATCGTCAGGGCCGGGAGTCCTCGCCCTAGTAGGGGAGTCGTCGACGAGAAAGCGACGGAGCGACTCGGGCGAGATGTCTCTGCTGCGAGAGCCGTGAGAAGAGACCATGCTCTTAGTGTCTTCGGGCGAGGTGTCGGGCGAAAGACACCTCTCATTGAGCTCTTGAGGCCTGCCGCGCTCGCTGCCACGGCTGGAGCTTCTCAGGCGGAAAAGGCGCCGCCAGGATGATGTCGGGGACATTGGTCGTTCTGACGGGACAGACGAGGAGACAGGCGGTTGATGTGGTGCGGTGCCGAGGCGCTGGGCGGGGAACTCGGGCACTCGGGGTGCAGGTCTGGGGGTGATGAACTTGTCGCGAGGGTTTGTGGTCATGAAGTTGATGGACCGCATGGAGCTCAGGGAGGCGCTTCGTTTTCTCAGGACCTTCTCGTTAGGGACTTCGAGGGTGTTGACCAGCTGGCCGGGCAGGTAGGGGCAGTGTGTTGTTGATGGCAGGCTGTGGTCGTGGGTCTCGTAAGAGCCGTCCAGCTCGTACTGAAATGAGGGTGTCAGCCTCAGGGCGGAACGGCACGGAACAAGAGCCGGAGGCTTACATAGTAATAGTAGGTGTGGCCCATTTTCAGGCCACCATTCCTCTTGAGACCAGCTCCTTGATCATCGTCGCAGACAATGTCCTTGAAAGAGTAGCAGCCGCGCCATTGGCCGCGGTCCCGTCGAACGTCACGCTCCATGGCGTATGATGTGGAAAAGTTATCCCAGGAGCCTATCAGATGGACGGAGCGCGTCGAGGGATGTGTCTGACTTTGCGGTGGTCAGCAATGTTCATCTCGTGGCTGAGGTCCGGCAAGTGGAGAGGTGAGATGAGGTGAGATTGGTTGGGCCACTTGGCTTGGAATGTTCTGTAGGGTCATGGGCGGGTTCTCGAGTCGAGTTTTCAATTAGACACTCGGATTGGGTGGGCATACAATCTGCATTCAGACAGCAACAAAGCTATTGTGATGCTGTGGAATGTAGCGGGTGTTGTCCGAGATGTCTTGGCAGGGGTCGAAGTAGACGGAAGCGAATGTCGGCCAGCGAGGGTGAGGGAGCAACAAAGCAGCAAACGCCGAGGAAGCAGAAAAGAGAGAGAGACGAGATGCAACCGGACAATGCAAGACCCAGGCGACTTACAAGAGAAAAGTAAAGAGAGTCGTTGAAGGGTCCATGATGGGGACGGGGGCCGTTGCCAGGAAGGCGGCGGGCGGCGTCTTATTTGGGATGGGACGGGATGGGACGGGCGCGGATAGCCGCGCTTGGGATATGCGATGTACTACCAACTCCTGCAATCATATGCAAGGGGAATTTCCCATGCTGTTTGAAGAGACGCAGATCGAGCCGTGATGTCCAGAGGGTGCTGCTGCTGGTGTAATTGCAGGATAGGTGGATTGACCAATGAGGATGGGCGGTGGAGGCAGAAGCGCCGTGATGGAGGTCTGTGGGGTGAGCGCTTAGGTAGGGAGTCGTGTAAGCCGCGATGCGATTCGACTGGCTTGCCGCTGGGAGGACTCGAAACAGGCGACGGGGAGGCCGATCTGGGCTTTTTTTTTTGCCGACGGGTGGGCACAGGGAGTCGACAGGAACAGGACAGGCCGTGACGAGACGGGCTGCGGGTGTGTTCTGAATGCGGCGGCCGGTTGAAAAGGACCCTTGTCGAGACTGTGTGGCTGGCTGGCAGCTTCTCAAGCTGTCGACGTCGACGATAGATAAGGTCCGGGGTGCGCAGGGCAAAGACGATACAGTTGCATGAATATTCGAGGGTCGTGAGGTGATGAGGACGGTATTTTGCCAAAAGGCGTTTCTGCGGCAAGAGATCGTCGGAAGGTAGGTGTGTGTGCGCGAGTGCTTGCGAGGGGACGTGGCAGTTTATTTGAACGATGCTCGCAAGCTTGTTCAGCTGCCAACTTCGTGGAGAGAGAGGGGGGTGAAAGCACGCTATGGGCGCCTTGCAATTCCAATAGCCCCAACTGAGGAGGCGTCCGGCGCCGAGCCAAGAGCGTCGGAGAGGGTAAATTGAGGGTCCCCGTCCAGGTGCCGCGATGCAGGCGACGATGCTGGATTGGACGGCGGGGGACGGGCGAGCTGACGGCAGACAGGGGCCCGAGGCAGACGGCCGGTCGATGAGGGCAGCGGCCAATCGCGGTTCATGCACCGACTAGCCTGAGCATGGGTCAGCCGGGCGTGGGATCTCAGGCCATGTGGGTTGCTGGACCTTGCGGTGTTGGAGGTAAATTACCGGGGGGGCGATCAGGGGCCCAGTGGTTAATATAGGCGAGCGAGCAGCCGGATTGCCTGGGTGCGATGCAGGCTGCGATGCACGCCGCGGTGGGAGTTGGGTTCGGGGTCTCTTCCGAAGAGGGCTGAGCTGAGTGAGCCTGCGCGCAGGTGCGTGGGACGACGGGGGTGTGCGATTCGACGGGCACCTTGGCTGACGATGCACGTTGCTGTGGTGTGTGTGGCCGAACGGTTGGGGGCCGGGTTTGCTGCTTTGCTTGGCTAGAGACAGCTCAAGAGATGCAGGCAAGATGCAGGTCGGCGATGGGGCCGAGAAGAAGAAATATTGCCCTGGAGATGTGGTGGTGGTTTAATATGAGGAGGAGGATGGCGAGATGAAGCTAAGGTAGCGTGGAAGAGGCAGGGAACTCAGCCTGGGGACTCGGGAGAGAAACGGCTCGGAGGGAAAAGACCAAGGCTGGCTTGACTCGTTGGTTCAGAAGAAAAGACTGTCCCCCAGGCAAATGATTCGAGGAGAACGAATTGTCGGGGGAAGCGGCTGGAAGTCACGGTTGGCCTCCGAGGGTCGCGCCTGCCTTTCCAGGTCTCTAAGGTTTGCGGCCAGGCCTTCCTGCCCTCCAGCTTCCCGTCCAGCCCCTTTGCTGGAACAGCCACTGACACGGTTCGGACGCCTCGGGCGCCTTGTATTTTGCCTTTGTTAGGTGCTGTCAGATGCTGCTAGTCCGCACCGCTCGAGAGGCTGACAGCAGCCCGCCCAGCCCGCCCCCGACTGTCAACGCCCGAGACCAGCCTCTCCCGACGCGGAAAGGTTCGTTCTCGATGAATCTGGAGAAGGAGCGACCAAGATGGTTCACGGCGCCAAGCCCCTTCCCGGAACCCACATCACCGCCGCTTTTAGATTGAGACATCGAGTCAATTGTTGGAACACCTCGAAGGTCGCTGGAATGGTTCTGCTTTCGTTCTCCCATCCGACTTCATATCACCACCGTGACCGCCTCCATCGTCAACTTGTCCCGCATCCCAGACACCATGGCCGCGTTCACCAGAATACACCGTTCGAACTCCTCTCCCTTGAAGACCCTCGTCACCAGCGCCCCGACAAAGTGCCACACAGTCGCCACCAAATCCCAGAGACCTCCCTTCGCAATGACGGTCCGCTCGTAGGCCGCCTGCAGCCCGTCGAACCCAGCCGTCTCCGTGCCCGCTCCCGCGTGGATGTGCCCGAAGACGTGTAGCCGGGGCCGCACACGCCAAAGCTCTCGCAGGAGGTTGTTGCATCCTGCGTTCAAAAGGTCGAGATGCGCCCGCGGAGGCCCGTGGGTGACGAGGATGCCGACGCCCTGGGGGATCGTACCAAGCCAGGCGTCTTGGCCGCAGGGGTACTGGAAGGCCCAGTTGCCATTTTAGATCTGAAGGCCACACAGTAAGTCTAGTCGACAAGGCGTATGACTCCTCATGATCACGTCCATGTTGACGATGAAGACACCATCTCGAATTCAAGATCCAAAACCGACAAGCCCACCAGTCCGAATGAGGACAAACCACCAATCCCAGTCCCCGCCCTCTACCTGCCGCGCCCATCCCAGACACCCGGCGAACCACCGTTAATTCCCGTCCGCTTCCATTATGACCAGCCCGAATCAATATCACGCTCCCGTTTCACCCTCACCAGGGGACGCATGTCTTCGGAGTATTCGAAGGCGCCGTCAAAAAACACATCAAAATAACAACGAAAACCAGCGGACTCGTCCTCGGACTCGGCGACAAAGAAATGAACCTCGAACAAAAAAGCGGCAGGGTCCGCCGCCAGATCGGGCGACCAGTGGCGCCAGTTTCAGCAGGTCAAGGTCTCAGCCCGGGGGGGGCTACTATTGTCTCACAGCCTCAATCATGCAGGTGGTGTGCCAATAGCTCCCCCCGCCACGGAAACTTGGTCCCAGATCTCGGAGCACCCGTTCGTCTGGAGACAGGCTGTGATGCCTAGGATATCACACCGGTACTGACGCACACATGCGCTCTGCCAATCCTCTGCCCAGGACGGGAAACTTGGAATGAGCTTCGGTGCACCGTAGCACCGCGCCTGTGGGGGGTTGTGCCTGGGAATTTGAACATCGCGCAGCCCGTTAAGTTGATTGGCTTGCCAACTCGCGGGTGTGCCCCGGACTGTTGTGCTTCTCCAGCGGGATGCTACCTGGTTCAAGTAGTGGATGCAGAAGCCCTGTCATCTCCGGCACGTCGCCTGCCGTGCATCCGGCTCATCATCATCGTGTGCTCACTCACCAGTCACTACTGGGAGATTCATCGCGCCCGCAATCGTGCACCAGCCACTCCAAATCCACACCAACCCGGTGCCGCCGCCGCCAGTGTTCTAGCAATCTTCCAACTTGAACATCGCCACAATCCTCACCGATACCACCACCACGACGTCCTCGCCACGCCTCCAGCCGACATTGTCGCTCCGCTATACCCGCCGTAGTAATCATCCCTTGACCGCCTTCCCCATCAAAATCACCATCACCACCACTACTACTAATACGCACAACTACAGTATTCCTCTACTGCCGTTGACCTACCGCCGACCGATCTATCGTAACCCGCTCCCGCTGCTCCTGCTCCCCCTAATCAAGATCACGATCCCTCGGGTTATCTGCTCTGTCACCCATATGACCTATAGCTCGCCTGCCTTCAGCGCCGTAGTACCACGCCCAGCCTTAAGACTACGCTCATTATTACTAATATAACAGAATATCGTAGCCCACACCGCTAGTAGCTACTTCCCACCTAACGCGACCGAGTAGTAATCCTCCATCCCTCTTAACGACTTCTACGCCGTTGAGCCCCGATACCTCGCACCCGACGACGCCCTCGCGCTCGTTCCCTACCACGACGCCGACTAGATTGACTACTTTAACTGGTACCTACCCGTGTATTTGTCACTTACCTAAGGCTCCGGAACTTTAGACACATTTGAAAAAGATGGAGGCATCATGTGGCGTGACTGTCCATCTTCAGGTGTCAAAATGCCAGCATGGGATGGCACATGCAGGCAATGCAGCTGATGGTGATTAGAGAAGAAGAGAAGAAGAAGAAGAAGTGATTGCATTACATATGTGCAAGGCTGCATCTGCACCACGCATGTCTACCCTACAAGCACTGCTCATCTGCCTGGCCATGTCTCAAACTATACCATGGCCATGGTGTACACATTGCCCCCAATCTCGCCACCACACATCTCGTCCGCATTCCCAACGCACGGAGTGCCACATAACTCGGGAGTAATCTCCCCAAAAACGACGTCAATCGCGCAGTTGCACTGGTCACCCCCCTCGACCGAGAAGCTAAGACTCGATTCCTGGCCTGGATACTCCTCGGCACAAGCCATGGCACACTTCCTGACGCTGAGCTGCTCCACCCCAGTCTCGGGCCGGACCTGACCGAAGACGGTCTTGCCGGCCTCACGCTTCATGCAGCCGACGTGACGGTAGGCGAGGGGCCTCTTCTTGTAGAAGCTGTAGAGACTGAGTTGCTCAGAAGCGCCGCATGACTGCTGCGCATCCCCGGTACACGGCGTAGAGCATTCGCTGTCGGCAACTCTGATGACGCCAACGTCAACTTGAGAGCCGCAGTGGCAATTGCTCCCCCCTTGAAGACCAAAGAGGGATTGCTTTTGAGTCTCGAAGCAGTACCTGGCACAGTACTCCAAGGTCATGCCCAGTTCCGCCGACACACGCGAGTGGGAGAGACCGGAGCCGCTCGTCCTTCCCTTCTTGTAGCAGCCGTGATTGTAAAAGGCCGGAAGAGAGATGTCGTGTTGCACAGCTTCGACGCCGAGGGACCGACCGCTGACGATTGGCGCGGAAGAGCTGAAGATTTCGATCCTGTCTTTGCCGCCACACGTGGAGCCGTCGCCTGAAGGGCAGGGTGTATTGCACTCGTCAATGTCAACACTTTGCGCCGTCTTCGTCAAAGCCGTTCCACAGAAACAGTCCATGCCCTGTAATGCAAAGAATGTAGTGCCCATTTCCTGGAAGCAAAAGGCGCCGCAGATGGTTCTCGACTGTTCTGGGTGGGGGATGAGGAAACCAAATGTGACCAGCGCTTGTTGTCCACTCTTGTGCACGTAGCATCCGAGGCTGCGCGCTTCAAACTTGGGAAACTCCTCGAGACTGTAGACGTCGACGGCCGAGACCCCGCCGCAGGCATCTTTGCTGTTGCCAACACACTTGGTTTTGCACTGGCTTGCGTCCAGTGGACGCGTCTCCAGACGAATGACGGCATCGCACAGGCAAGTCTTTCCATCTTGCAGGCCGAAAATGTGGAAAGACGAGCTGAGACAGAAGGCCTTGCAGCTCTCGACAGTCATCAGTGTGTCGTGGATGATCTCATCTCCCACCATGATGGGGGTGCCCTGCCCGGTTTCCACTGCCATGCAACCGTGGTGGTAGTGTTCTGGCAGTTCGATGACGAAGCCACCATCATCGAAGTTCCGAGTCGGGCCAACACAGTATGTGAGACCGACGACCATGGTTTCCGAGCAGTTCTCTGAATCAACCGATGGGTTGGCCTTGGCGAAAAGCAGAAGACTGATGTGGCCTTTCCCGAGAACCTGCGGGCAGGATTCGCCTTCTGCAACGGTGTGCCATCTTCCACACCTCTTCGTCGTGTCCTGGGCGAGGATGGAGCCGACGGGCGGACTCACAACCTCATCGGCAAACTCTGAGTAGGCCGGGTCAGATTGCTCATTCGTGACGTCCGAGACAAATTCGCCGCCGGGAACAGTCGTGCAGAGAACTCGGCCAAGGACCAGAGCACCCTGCTGGAGGTTCCCGCAACCTAGCTCAATCCACGAGTTGAGCTGCCGAAGAGAAGTTTCGCCAAGACCTGTCGCCGCTTCCACGTGAACGCAGGTATCCGATTGCTGAAGCTGATACGTGGTGCACTGGAGTGGGAGGCATAGTTTGAGACCACCTGCCATTTTGTTGCAGTCCACAATGTGAGGGTTGCCCATGAAGAGAGCTGCGGATGACACCTTGCTCTTCAAGGCTATCGAGTCACAAGTGTCCCCAGATTGGGAGGTGTACTCTTTCCCGGAAAGACAAAAGGGGACCTCCTGTGCCTCGATCGGGAACGGCGAGGCTTTGATGGCGACGGGCTGACTTCCAAGGGAGCAGCGAGAAACAGCACGTTTCAAGGCGTTCTGGTAAAATGGAGACAGAGCGTAAATCGAGTAAGGGCTCGCCTGCATCATCTTGAGTCGGCCCACGAAGCAGTCTGAGCAGAGCTCAGAGTCGGGCATGTCCTCGAGGCTCGCTGCTGTCTTGAAGTTGACGATGACATCTGGGATAGAATGTGGTCAGCCATTTGGTTGGGCACCGTCAAGAGGGTTGTCGTGGTGTAAAGGAGTGGTCAATTACTCACCGTTGCAATTCTTTCCAGTCTTTGGGTCCTTCTGGCAAGCTTCTGCCAGCCCATACTTCACGTAAGAGCCCAGGACGGTAGGAGAGGCGCCACCCTCCCACTCGTAGCCTTTGCAAAGCAGATCAACGGCAATGACCCAGTTGTCAACTGACGAGATGCAACCCGGATTACAGACCGAAGTCGTGTTGGTCTCTTCGGGCAGAACGCCGTGATACTCGGCGGACGTCCATTGGCTGGTAAGGCTGTCGCACTGGATCAACGCTGTGAGTGCATTGCTGCAGTAGTCGGGAAAGTCAAACAGTCCAGGGGCGTCTAGATCGTGAAGCCGATAGCCTTCAAAGTCCCTAGTGCCAGTGACGTCTTCGGAACCGCCGAGCCAAGCCAAGATGGAAGACGCGAATCCATTCCGATTCGGCTTCCCAAGCGTCGGGACACCGTTGAGAGGGCTCATCATCTCGATGCTGCCGAGAGTAACCAGATTGTAGACCCACACGTCGTAGCTTTCCTCGGTGTAGAAGATCTTGTCTTGACAGTCGTGTCTCCCAGAGTTGAGGCAGGTCTGATCGTACCGCGAGAAGAATGAGTACAGACCTGCGCTGAGCACGTGTATGGCTGAGGAGTCGATGAGGCGTACAGCCCAAGACACGGCGCACGACTTTGACCCGGACGCGCAGTTCTGGAAGCTGGGATCGTTTGGGAATGCTCCTGCCTTGAAAGGAGCTGGCGCCTCTGGAACAGACTGAAAGTAGGGAGATTCGGTCTGAATCAGGCCCATGAGGACGTTCTTGGCGCCCGAGAGCTGGTACTGGTACAAGACGCAGTGCTCGACCGAGGTTCCCCAGAGCCACGTCGGTCCCTTGCTCTCGATGAGAAGACCTCTGGCCGCAAAGACATCAATCTGAGCTTGATCGGGAGTGTCAAAGTCGTGGTCGGCCGTCCACATCCAGACGTTTTCGAGGTAGGCGGAGGATGTTTCCGTCAGGTGCAGCATGAGCGAAGCCGCAATGCACTCTTTCTTGACAGATCCAGAGAGTTTCGGGCAGCGGTTCACGGTGAGATCAGAACCAGCGGCACCGCCAACGCGGAAATGAGTGTCTACAGATTCAAGTGTTAGCAAATGTGAGTCGAGTTGAAATGTAGAAGCGGCGCGATTCACCCCACAAGCCTGCCGATCCCTGAGTGGTTTCATGGACGTTCCATTCCATCATGATGGCGCCTGCTGTCGGACCCTTGACGGTAAGCATCAGGGACTGGATCTCCACGACGCCGGCCTGGCCCTTTCTACCCACGCGTACTGCGACGTGTGGGCTGTCTGCGTCTTGGAACTTGGAACCGGTTGCCATGATCTGCGACCAAGCCTGTCCGATGATGCGCGACCCGACGGGGATCTCCACCGTGTCGGTGATGAGGTACACACCAAATGGCATGTAGACGATGGAAGACATGTTTGCGGCGGTACTGAAGAGGTGGTTCAGGATAGCCGTGTCGTCCGACTGACCGTCGCCTTTGGCGCCGTACTCCTTGGCGTCGATGATTTGGGCGAAGCCAATTTGGTTGTACTTGGGCCGACGCCTGTTGAAAAAGCCTCGCATGGCCGTGTTGCCGAGAAGCGAAGGATCCGGCTTGCCGGTAGAAATCTGGGCACCGTTGAGGAAGCTGACGTCTCCCTTGGAGCTGCTGACCCTGCCAAAGCCCCAGCCATCGACTCGTTTCTCGCCCTGGACACCGGGGAGGAGAACGGTAGACTTGTCGGCGTCTACCACAATCTGATCAACGAACCAAAATGCTGAGTTCATGATCATCAAGGCTGTTGAGTTGTCGGCGTGCAGCGAGGTGGAGATGCCGACTTTGCTGCCAAATATTTGAATATCCGCGAGCAACAGAGAACCGACACCCTGGCCGGTACTTTGGGCCTACAAGATGGTCAGCGACTTGTGTGGACTGGAGGTACCAGGGAGAGGCAAAGAGTGGCAAACTTACACCGCCGGCACCACCAACAACAGCAATGCCTGTATCGCAGGAGTCGATCAAGATGTTCTGCATGGTCCAGCCCCAGTCCCAGTGGATCTGAATGGCTGTCTTTGCGTCTTGGAAGTAAAGACCGCTGGCAGTGAACTGCTGGTTGCCCATATACGCTCTGCAAGTCAAAGGGATCAGTGTGTTGTGCACAACAGGGAGTCAAGACTGCACATACCCGAAGTGACCGCCGATGAAGTACAGGTCTGTGAGGAAGCCACCGCTTCCATTCTCCATGTATATACCCTGTGCTATGTTAGATACTAGGTATCGATGGCTGCTGGTGGCCATGGGACGAAAGCAGTCATCGTGGCATATCCGCTCACCTGTTGTGTCGTCTTGGGGTTGTCGCTGGGCTTGGTCATGTAGAAATGGATGTTCTCGAGGGAGGTTCCCTGCGCAACTTGCCAGTGGATTGCGCAAACATAGGCGTCTTGGTATGTCGCACGAATGTCGATGATGAAGTTCCTGACGCTGCGGAGAAAGTTGTTTTGGTTGAGATACCTGTTGTCAGTAAGCATCAAGTGTCGGGAATGTCCTGCGGCTAGAGTGTGCTTACCACTGCGAGGACTCTCCGGTATAGACGTTTGACGTGATGACACCGAGGCCGACAAAACTAGGAGCTGCAACAATAATGGGAAGATCCAGGGGCTTTGATTTGAAATGCGCAGTTAGCAGAGAAGGACAAGCCCCGAAGGCTTGGATGAGTAGAAATGGAACTTACATTACCAATCATCTCGGTGTTGTAGTACTGGATGATGGAGGAGCTGACCTTGTAGGTCCCAGGCGGGAAGTACACTGTCGCTGGATAGATGGTACTTCCAGTGCAGTTGCTGCCGCATCTTCCACCGCTTGAGATTGCTCGGTTGATCGCAGCTGTGTCGTCGGCGACTCCGTCTCCTGCTCTCGCATCAGCACGGTATTCAAGATCATCTCGGCGCTGGATCTTCACCTACCTTTGGCACCAAAGTCCCGGACGTTGCGCCAAACCTGGTAGCCGGCTGGGGAAAAGGGACTGGACCCTCTTTGCTTCAGGGAAGACATCCACCAATCTTCCGCGGCACGCTTCTGCAAGGAGGAGTCTGAATCCTCAATTTCGGGTGTCACAACGACGGTTCCCGACTCGTTGCCGCCATAGCGAAAAGCGGAGGGTGGTTCGTCGACATGTTCCTGGAGCCCCGAGGCATATTGAAGCACCGGGGGCATCATCTGGGTGTCCTCCACCACAGGCTTGTACCGATCCTGTAGGCTGCCAACAGCGCTGGCATAGCTTCCGTCATCCTTTGGCGGCTGCCAGTTTTCAGAAACCAGGCGGGCGGCCGAGATGAGCTCTTCTGGAATGGTGTAACGAGGGTCACCGCCATCAAGTGTGTCGTTCCTGATGCCCGTGCCGTTCAGATCTCTGCGAGAGTTGATGGGGGCAGCAGTAGAATTGTTGACGATGGCGTTGTAGTCAAGAGGCTGTGGTGGGATCCGCGCCTCCTGAAGCGCGGTGGCATTCAGGACCTCGAGGCGGTTTGGCCGAGGATCTGCCACGATATCGCGGTTTGCGTGGGACATGGCGACATGTGCCTTGGCCAGCAGCCGAAGAGCTGACTGGAGGCCTGCCGATTCGGCGTCACCGGTGGCATTGCCGCTTCTCTGTTCAACATGACCATGAGAATGGTGGAAATGGGCGTGTCCATGGTGATGAGAGGAGGCTGCGGCAAGAAGGCAAGGCGCGGCGAGGGCTTGGAAAATCAAAAGTAAGGAGTGGTGCATCGCGACCAAGATTCTGAGACCTGTGGGCGAAGAGTTCGTTCAAAGTGAAGGCCAAGAAGCAAGCATGACCCAAGGTAGATGGCCTGAATGTGTCTCGTGAAAGCCTGCCAGTGAGGACTGGAAGTGGTAGCCCTTAGACGTGAAGGGAGTTCGATATTGTGGTTTGACAGTCCCGTACATAGGTACCTATCCAGTGACACAAGTGCATACTCGTATACAGCCTGAGTAGAAAGGGCGACAGGGGGGAGATGGCAGGGAGCAGGCAAGTGCATACCTTACGGATGGAGCACAGTCCATCACGACGACCCTTGTTGGCGAGAGTGGACGGACGGACGGAACCAACGGCCACAGCATCCGCGCCGAGTCTGCTAGCAAGAAAAAATCCAATCACGAATCCCCTGTTGATCATTTGATCAGTCGACTCCGCTGGTGTAAGTATTGGACCTGCCAAGACGGCCGCGGCAAGTTGGACTTGCCTCATGGTGAACGCCTCGGCCGCCAGCCTCACCGGTGACCTACATTAGTCTGATGAGAGATAAATCTTGTCCAATATCGTCTTGAAGCCGTTGGGAGGAAATCGGCCTCGGCTCGCCGTACGGTAGGGCCGGGTGTAGTTGACGAGAAGGGAAGGCCATGGGTCTTGTCAACCGAATCACGCACCAAACCCCTGTCCTCCCGGTCGTGAACACGATGCCATTCGCCCAATTTATCAGATCCGATTTTTATCAGATGAGTCGAGGCCGACCCCGCGGACACAGTGCACAAACTTTGGCTCAAATGGACCCTGCCAAGCTTGCGAGACCGGCCGGCCCGTCTCCATTTTGAATGGCAGGGTCCCTGGATGTCTAGCGCCAACTGTCAATAACCTCACAGATCAACCACAAGGATCGACACCTCGTCGACAGGGAGTGCTGAAGAATTTTCAGTCATGGCCAACTGCCATTGTCATACTGTAGCCTGATGTTCCAAGCCGCTACACACGGCAAGACCCTGCGACATTCTCACATCACCTGACGAATCCGTGGCGGTCTGGACCGGGCTTGCATCGGCTATGCGCCCATTCGTACATTTGGCCCCAAATGCCTGAGCGGCTCATGGATCGGTGAGAAGATGCAGGGTCCCCGGGAGTGGATTCTTCAATCACAAGCTGTTCTTGGCAAGGAGAACCAACCGGCATGCTACCAGCTGTGGCCGTCGTGGGGGGACTCCGACCAGCCAGCCCCAAACCTCCATGTAAGGGAATCCCCAAAGGTTTCGTCGTCGTGCTTGACTCTCTATTCATGAGCCGTATCAACGGGAGCTTGACGTCTCACGCTTTTCGACCTATACTACCTCTTGTTCCAGGAGCTACGACGCTCACTTGCTGCATGCGACACCGTCGCCAATTTCACACGTATCCTTGCATACATTCATTCAGGGAGTCACCATGCGCTCCGCCTTCGCTCTTTCGACATTTTCTCTCTATCTTCTTCTTGTCCAGTTCTTTTTCGTCAGCTCCGTGTATGGCCAAGACTGCAGCAAAACGAAGCTATGTGCCACCGGTTGCTGTAGTCAACATGGCTTCTGTGGCACAACATCCGACCACTGCGGCACCGGATGCTTGAGCACTTGCAACTGGAAGCCAACACCTGCACCGGCCACCGAGTGTAGCAAGACCAAGCTTTGTGCTACGGGCTGCTGCAGTCAGCACGGCTTCTGCGGAACCACCTCTGCTCATTGCGGCACAGGGTGCTTGAGCACCTGTGACTGGAAGGCCCCGGCTACTGAGTGTAGCAAGACCAAGCTCTGCGCAACCGGCTGCTGCAGCAAGCATGGATTCTGCGGTACCTCTGAGGACCACTGCGGAACTGGCTGTCTCAGTACCTGTGACTTCAAGCTGGGCTGCGATGCCAAGAACCCATGCAAGAAGGGCACCGGCTGTTGCTCAAAGTTTGGCTTTTGCGGCTTTGGTCCCGACTGTGAGTAGCCCACCCCCTCATCCTCACTCAGGCTGGGAACTATCATTTGAAACGGACACTTCTCTGACCCTTGTACACTTGTCGTCTAGTCTGCAGCAAAGCGAGCTGCGTGGCTGGTTGTGACGCAAAGACGTACTGCGATCCAGGTGGCTACGGTTCTCAGTATGCCGAAATCACAAAGTGTCCCTTGAACGTGTGCTGTTCGAAATTCGGGTGAGTGAACCAGCCAAGAATCGGTTGCATCATCATAAGGCTAACTTCTCCCAGCTACTGTGGCCTCACCAAGGAGTTCTGCGGCAACAAGCCGGTGCCTCGTCCGCAGTGCTCCATTTCCAGCACACCGATGCGCAGGGTCGTGGGCTACTACGAAGGCTGGGCGACTGGCCGGGCCTGCAACCAGTTCACCCCAGAGACGATTCCCAATGGGGTCTACACTCATCTCAATTACGCCTTCGCGAGTATCGACCCGAAGACGTTCAGAATCGTCCCGGCCGCATCTGCCGATCCAGATCTGTTCCGACGTCTCGTGCGCAAGAAGGAGATCGATCCGAACCTGAAGGTCTTCATCGCCATCGGTGGCTGGGCTTTCAACGATCCAGGTCCCACCGTTACGACGTTTTCCGACATTGCACGGTCCGAGGCCAATCAGCGCACCTTCATCTCTTCACTCGTCTCATTCATGAACACTTACGGCTTCGATGGTGTCGATATCGACTGGGAGTACCCTGGAGCACCCGACCGGAAGGGCCGCGGCGAAGATTTTCAGAATTTACCCAAGTTCTTACGCAACATCAAGGGCGCGCTCGGTCAGAATGGTGCCAGGAATGGCCTCAGCATTGCTATTCCGGCGTCCTACTGGTATCTTCAGCACTTTGACATCAAGAAGATTGCCGAGTCGGTCGACTTTTTCAACGTCATGACATATGACCAGCACGGTACCTGGGATACGCCAACATCCTGGCTCGGGAACCACCTTAACTCACACACGAACCTGACTGAGATCAAGGAGGCTATGGATTTGCTCTGGAGAAACAACATCAAGCCCGACCAGGTCAACCTCGGCCTCGCCTACTATTCTCGAACCTTCACCGCCTCCAACGCCAACTGCATGACCAAGGGTTGCCTTTTCGACTCGGGCAGTCCCAAGGGCCGCTGCAGCAATGCCGTTGGTGTCTTGTCAAATGCCGAGATTGTGGACATGATGAAACGACCAGGCGCCAAGGTCACACTTGACAGAGAGGCGGCTGTTAAGATACTGACCGTCGGCCGCGAGTGGATCACGTACGACGACGCGGAATCGTGGAAGATCAAGGTCGACTACGCCCGAAGCCAATGTCTCGGAGGCGTCATGGTCTGGGCCATCAGCCAGGACACCATGACAGGCACGTTCGCCAAGCAGTTGCAATCGGTCACCAAATACAAATCCAGCGGAGTGTCTACGTGGCAGACTGGAATATTCAAGGAGCCGCAGGTGGAGGCCGCCTCGGCCGCCACCGAGATGCGATCATGCCAATGGACCAAGTGCGGCACGACCAACACGTGTGCCACCGGCTGGACAGCCACTACCAGGGGCGACCGCTTCAGAAACTCGGCCACGGAGAAGATGATTGATCACACCGCGTGTTTGGGGGGTACATGGCGAGTCCTGTGTTGCCCTTCTTCCTACATGCCCGAGAGCTGCGGTTGGTACAATCACAACAACGGGAAATGCGACCCAACTTGCCCAGCCAACTCATACGAAATCGCCTCCACCAGCTTTGCTTGCAACAACGGGAAGAGTCAGGTTGCGTGCTGCAGCCGGAACAGCTTCTCAAGCGTCAGCGAGGTCTTCTCCATGCGAATCTGGGGCCACTGCAAGTGGTATGGGACTGAGAACCAGTGTGCACGCAACCAGCCTCGGACATCATGCACATGGGACAGCAGCAGACCCATGACACTTCTTGAATCCTGGGACGGCAGCGGTGGGCAAGTCTGCAGAGACGACCGGGGCCGCGGACCCCGGCCGTACTGTTGCCCGAGCCAAGGGGACAATACCCGGTGGGAGAATTGCGCTTGGTACGACGGCTTTTCCGATAGCCCCCTCGTGGGCATGTGGGGAGACAAGCAATGTGCTTCCGGATGCCCAAACGGAAAGGTCAAGGTGACCCTCGACAGGACCACCAGCTCGTGTTCGAAAGGCGGTGCCGCCGCCTACTGCTGCGACGCCATCGTCACCTCGCCACGCGTCCCGATCCTATCCGGCGTCCCCGAAGACCTCGCCAAATGGGTCCAGAACCCAACGTGTCCAGCAAAAGACAAAAAAGAGCTTCAGTCCCGAGATCTAGGGAGCCACGAGGGATTGGAAAAGGGGCTCGTCGTTGCCCGTCAACAACAACCTCAGCCCAGTGGAGCCTTGGCCTCGACAACTCTGAAATCCATCTTGGGTTCGGGTTCGGGGGCATCAGAAGCCGCGAGAGCTTGGGACGCGACGATTCCGTCACGATGGACTTGGCTGACAGCGGACATGATGAAATCAATCCTGTGGCCAGCTCGCACCTTGGACTCCGAGACTGTCGACAAGGTGGTGGAAATGGTGCTTTGCGACATGCAAAGCGCCAACGAGTTGGCAAAGGAATTCCGGCTGGTCCTGGACCATCTACACTGTCCCTTGCCCACATTGGATACAATCAACCCATCGTTGTTGGTCAATCCCGACGATACCAAGCTCGAATCGTACACAACCAGCCCAGTGCTGCCTGATCCCGACGAATCCTTCTGGCAATCCTTCTGGAACCCCGTTTTCGGTGCAAGAGCTGGCGAAACGCGCGACGCTACCTTCAAGTGTACCGACACCAAGGACACTGTGAAATTCGTTTCTCAGACATACATCAACGGAAAGCAAGGCGAAAACCTCCGCAAGGCAAACAAAGACAACAGGCGATACTACGTTGACAACCTGGGCGGCAGCTGCGGGGACGTTTCGGTCAAGGATGATGGAAAAATGGTCCAAGGAAAAGATGAATGGGTTTGTACGTTGGCTGACTGCAATCCCTCCCAATCAAACGCTTCAAAAGGCATTCTATACTGACATCAACCACAGCAGAACACATCCTCGAGCTTCAGGCGTTCCGCGACTTCGCCTTGTTCACCAACCTGGGGATGCTTGCCCCCAAGACCGTCCCCGTATTCAACCCTTACGCCATTCCTCTGAGTCGGTTCGAGATGACGGTAGAGGGCGGTCCAATTCCCTGCGAAGTGTGGAGCAAGTCCTTCATCCATGGGTTTCCTGCATGGAACGCAGAGTACAAAGATACTCCCATGAAGGCTATATACGATGTGCTGGGGTCCGAGACAAACTCGGATCACATGGTCAACTGCGAGTCGAAGCTCAATGGCATGAAAACACAGGTAAGTTTACAGTGGCGATATCTGCCCTTTGGGACATGCGTTTTCTGTTGGAAGACACGTCGGCTAACGTGGATGCTCCCCTTTTCTCTGCAGGTCTGGAAGCTCAACCGTCCGGTCGCAAACGGAAAATGGAACAAATGCTGCTCCAAGGCCACCAAGGCCCACGCCGAGGCTTCGTTCATGCATTTCCAGCTGGTGAGCCCCCTTCCCAAAGTGGCGCGTCTCTTGGGTTTCGTCTCCCAATCTGTGTCTTGTGCTGTGCTGATTCTGGATTCCCTCTGATTCCAGGTTCTTGGCGTCTGGATGTATCTCAAGAACCCTGAAATTCACTCAAAGCTCATAGCGACACACGTGGAGATTGTCGATACCCTTGAAGATTTCGCCCTGCTCTACGCAAAGGGGAAGCCGGGCGCCCCATACGACTTGGGAGGCATGTGGCGAGAGTTCATGACAGCCCACTTTGAACGCATGGAAGATCGCAGTGCTGGCTGGATGGGACTCAGGTTGGCGACCATGAAAACCCTGTGGAACAATCGCGTCGCGGCTCTGTGGATTCAAGCAGCAGGGGGAATCGACGTTTTGAGCGATCTGCTCATTGCTCTCGAGGTTTTGGCAGAGCTGCGGCTGTACGAGACCCTGTACAAGACGGTCATCAGCTTCGATGCTGATATTTTCATGGAAGCGGAAATGGATTAGATAGGTAGTCCTTTGCGCAATTACTATCTATCTTGGCAGGAACTAAATGGAGGAGAACCCTAATGCCTGCGACCGCGGAGTCCAGGCGATTACGATGGCTTCACTTTGACCTGCGACCGACACGGCATGGCGCGCCCGGGCAGCCTGACTACGTGTACCGTGCCTACATGTACCTCGCCTACATGTATCTACAGTCCTTGATGCCCTACTAGCCAAAGATTGCCCTTCTCGACAGCCCCTAAACATAGGACTCATGCTCCCAATTCTGCACCGACTTTGTGTCGCAAACCCACAGCTTGCGAGGGTGGGATTGCGCCTTCTTCCACATTGCCTTCATGTCCACGCCCTCGCACCTAGCGGCATAGAACCATGCCTGCAGGCAAGCAAAGGGAACTCTGACGCGACCTTGATATCCGTCCGCGTCAGCGTCCTGTCCCGGCGAGGGGGGCTCCCAATTGGCGTCGCAGGCCCAAAGCCAATAGACAAGGTAGTCTTCGTCACGAGCGAGGAGGTCCATGAGCTCGGCACAAGTGAGCAGGTCTGGATGGACACAATCCGAGTTCAACACGACAAAGGTGTTCTGAAGGATGCCACCATCGGTGTTGAGAGTGGTTCTGTACTCTCTGAAGTGGCTACAATGCGACTTGGGTTAGTAGGGATTCTTCAGACACGAACGAGGCAAGCACTCACTTTCTTGGTCCCATCAGATCTTCATCGTCAAATGTCTGGTCGACCCAGTCCTCCTTCCAGACAAACTCCTCGCCAGGACAATGGATGGAGCCCAAGCCAGCACTGGCGGCGATCGACTTGCCCTTGGCGAAGAACACGTTGTCGAGTTCCTCGAGCCGTTCCTGAGCCTCGTCCCATTCGTTGCCGATGAGCTCATCGACCTGTGTGGTCTTGTAAAAGACGTAGCCCCAAGGCAGCCCTGATCTTCTAATGTCGGTGATCCACGACGGCGCTCTCGGGGAGACCCTTGCCCAGAGGTTTTCGAGCCCGTTTCTCTCCTGTTCCAGGCGCCTCATCTCTTCCGGCGCCAGTTCCTCAAGGGCCGCGATCATGAGCTTGGCGTTGCGGCGGGCCAGTTTCTCTTCGTCGGTGCGGACGGCCTCGCGAGCACGCTCCAACGGTGTCTGTTGCTCTTCTGCGAGGAGCTGAGCCTGGTACTCCCTTTGGAGATGTGCAGAGTCTTCCACAACGCGGCCGTCGCAGGCGATGAGCTTCCAGCAGTCCATGGTTGTGAAGAAGGCTCCGTATGTGCCTGGGTAGGCGCCGTTGCTCATTAGGTTCCCGACTCTCCTACATTGGTTATCCGTGATCTTCATGAGCATTGGCTTTTCGTCCAACATGGACGGCGCACGGCCAAGGAGGACGCATCGCCGGGTGACGTTGTCGATCACTTCACGAGGGTTCTCCAAGGCCATGGCCACCAAGTCAACACCTTCCGTTTGGCGTCTCACCCTTTCCTTGACTCCATCTTGCCAGGCCTGTCTATTGCCGGTGAGACTGATGATACGTCGTCTTTTTCTCTCCATGATTGGAAAGGTACAAACAAAGAAATGTCGTAAGTCGGTGAGTGAATTGTATGAGGTTGGGGAGGATGGACAAGACGACGGGCGACGACGACGAAGACCTGGGTCATGCACTTTAAAAGCCTGGGTGCAGGGGGCAGGGGGCAGGGGGCAGGGGGCAGGGGGCAGGGGGGGGGGGGGGGCAGCCCCTCTTCAAATTCAGCGACGAATATACACTGTACGACCCACTCTCAAAGATCAATGGCACCAGGCTTGTGCCCCTGAACCATCTGAAAGCGTGCTGCTGTCGGCAGGGGCGGTTGACTAGGTAGGTAGTCGAAAGACGGCCCAGCCGGGCTTATGCGAGGCTTCGTACGGAAGGCTGAATCTAGGAGCGACCGCCAGTTGCCTGTTGTGTCCAAGATCATCACTGGAGTGCATGCATCGAGCTTGAGTGAAAGAAACGTCTGTATTCTGACGAGCATCGGCGACATCCAACTTGCCGCTCTTCGCCTGCTTCTGCTGCTACCGCTGAGGATTATCGTGTTTCCATTATAGAATTAGCCGTGTGCCGTGCCGTCCATCCCCTCACCCAACCGGGCAGCCCGATGCATCTCCCCCGCCCCCATGGCGGCTTTGTCGCCCATGTTGGACGAGAACACAGGCCGGAGGAGACGAGTGGTACGGCGCGCGCCTCTCGTCGCGCGCAGTCAATGCCTTTGTACGACGGGGTATGATCGCCCCTCGCGAGGCACAATGCCACATCGAAGGAGATGCGTCGGCCCCATCCCTCTCCGGTAAAAAAGCAGTAAATGACAACGCCAGCCAGTCGCGCCCGTCGTGATGCCACCAAGTCCCATGACCTTTGCGGCTCCGCCCCGCGAGCATTCTTCGTCATTAACGGCGGATCCAGCCATCCTTCCCTCCAGCCAAAACTTTGTTGGGGTGACAGCTCCCTCTCGCGAGGTGGGAGAGGAGCATGTAGGGTTACAGTTGAATCGAAAATTGTACATATTACGTCGTATAAGTAGGGCGCCGCGGATGATCGGGCGAGGGAGAGTTGTGGCGTCGTCTTTCCTTGAGATAGGTAGTTGCCGCTCCCGCTTTACTGGCTCTTCTGCGCGGCCTTGTTCTGGGCCGCCTCCTGGACGCGGTTCTGGCGGCCGCCCTTGTACCTTGTGTCCAGCAGCTTGTCCCAGAAGATGAAGAAGGGCTGCGAGAAGTTGGTCTTGATGCCCCAGTTCTGGTGATGGATGTCGTGGTAGGCGGCGTTGTTGCTCGAGATGTGCTGCATGGGGTCCCAGGGGAGGGAGTAGCCGCAGTGGTCGTCGACTGTCTTGACGCTCGAGAAGGAGAAGAAGAAGAGGCCCTGCCTGGCGGACATCATGGTCGCCTTGTAGGCCAGGCCCGTGCCGAGGGTGTCGAGCAGGAAGCCCTCGACGGGGTGGTTGTACAGGGCGCCGTAGGCGTAGGGCACGTAGAGGCGGTGGTGGCGCGAGTGGAAGTGCGCTGCGGGGTGTCAGTCAGCAAAGCTCGCAGGCGGACGGGTGGCTCTGGAGGGGGGACTCGACTTACTGTACATCCACTTGTTGACGTGCATCAGACGGTGGAGGAAGTATTGCCATGTGTCGACGATGACTGAGCCAATGAAGAGCTGGATGCCGGGAACGACCGCGTAGTAGATGAGCTTGGCGATAGCGAGCTCCCAAAATGCGAATGCCGGGACGGCGCCAGAGTCGACAGGGCTGGTCAGGAAAGGGTAGTGGCCCCCCGCCAGTGCGCCGGCGATGAACGGATGCGACGCCATCATGTTCTTGGAAATGTCGGCGGCGTTGAGACCCAGAAGACCGAGAAGAGACGGGAGAGCGCGCTGAGCGAGGCGGACACGAGTAGCCCAGACGGCAATATCATAGTCCTCCTTGCCCGTCATCTGAGGTTCCTCTGTCGCATCGAGGAACAGCACCATGCCAATCTGGATGATCTGCTGGATGATGACATCGCGGAGGACCTCGAGACGAGTGACCTTGTTCCGCTTCGTAATCTCTTCGGGCGTGTGCAGGCGGTATTGTGGCCAGACATCGTAGACGTCGATGATGTGGAAGAATATCGAGGCAATCCAGTAGACGGCGATTGGGATGATCGGGAAAGAGTAGAAGTTGGGGATGCCAGGGATGAGGTCGGGTATCGGCGCGACGGTGTACTCGGGCAGCGGCGGGAGGTCCATGGTCGGCAGCGTCGAGTTGAGCGAGGCCATCGCGGCGCCTGCGGTCTCGTTGACCATGCCTGAGGGCGGTTGTGGCGATACGTCGGGTGGTGTTTGAGTGGGTTGTTCGGGAGGCGAGGAGGTTGTGGGACGAGGAAGCGTCGGCGGTGGTATCGAAAGCGCGGAAAATAAAACCAAGGTGTTTGTCTGTTTCAAAAGGAGTGTATGGCGCGAGCGTCGGCTCCGGAAAGAGTCGTCAAAAATCGGAAATGGCTTGTTCGTGAGGATGTGGAATGGAGGGCGGGAGACAGGAGCAAGAGCGAGAGCGAGAGGAGAGGCTTTGCGTTGCTTTGCTCCTCTGCATTGGCAGGTTTTGGGCCCGGCCTTCTGGGCACCATTGAACGCGGCTGCCTCGGGGGTTTGGCGCGCCCGGCTCCTGTGGCGATTTCGCGGGCGTCGGGCCTCTCGGGAATGACGGAGATCACTTTCAAGGCAATGACTAAGCCGGCGGCCGGGGGGTCCCTGGCGAGATGTGCCGCGTGCGGTTTCCCGGAGCAGAGACGATCATCAGTCAATCTCGCGGTTTTTGGTCCGGATGGGATGACTTGTCGGCGGGTTGGATTGTATGGCTCATCGACTTCTCGAGGCAGTCACGGATCATGTGAGGTATCGGTCGAGACGCGGAAAAGGTAGCTTCAGACTCCTTCCTGGTGTTGGTTCCTCATTCCATTGGCTTTAGTGGCCGCGGGATGTGTCCAACCGGATCATGCCACTTCAGTTTTCCACATCGGGCTCGGGTAAGGCCTTGGACGGGGCCCGGGGGCGATGGGTGAATAGCACGGTCATGGGCGTCGGATGTACACTCAGCTCCGAGTCTCTGACGATAGCGGGGAGAGGTCTGAGGATTCCAGTCACAAACACAACTCGGTCTTTATCAGATCAAGCATCTCGATCTCGAATTATGCAGCACAAGTCTCATTCATCATGTGACAATATCTGTGACCCGCCGGATGACTTATCCTGCATTCCAGCGAGTCTGACTCACCGCTCTCGGTGACTGCCCCTCCGATTAACCCCTGAAGCCCAGTCGCGGTCGGCGGCAGGTGGCCAGCGCTACACTGGCCCTGTCAGTACCTCCTGCCCTCCAGGGCTCTGTGCCCCGCAGCATCGCGGGGTACCATCCCGCCAGTCGTACTTTTTGGTCCTCCTCGCAACTTTTCGCAGGCCGACACAAAACTAATACCCCCGGGACAGCACCTGTCCTGACCCGAAAACCACCCTCCAAACACCCATCACCACAGGCACGCCGCCCAATCGCACATCCCGCCGATTCCACACAATGGCTCCCGACCGCGTCGTGCCGGTGCAGGCCGAGGAGGCGGCCTACGTCGCCCACCGCATCGCCATCTTCGACGAGCTCTACGCCAAGCAGAAGCAGGAAGCTGCCGAAAAGCCCCGCGACGCAATCATCGCCACCCTCCCCGACGGCAAGGAGATCCCCGGCCAGGCCTGGGAGACGTCCCCCGCCATCATCGCCCGTGGCATCAGCAAGTCCCTGTTCGAGCGCACCGTCATCGCCCGCGTCGACGGCGAGCTGTGGGACATTGGCCGGCCCCTCGAGAAGAGCTGCAGGCTCGAGCTCCTCGACTTCACCAACGATGAGGCCAAGAAGGTCTTCTGGCACTCAAGCGCCCATATCCTCGGCGAGGCCGCTGAGAAGAAGTTCCACTGCCACCTGTGCTTCGGCCCTCCCACGGACGACGGATTCTTCTACGACTTTGGCATGCCCACGGCTGGCACCGCCGTCACCGCCGACGATAAGAAGACCCTGAGCTCCCTCATGGAGGGTATCGTCAAGGAGAAGCAGCCCTTTGAGCGCCTGGTCATGTCCAAGGAGGACCTCCTGCGCATGTTCTCCAACAACAAGTTCAAGATTGAGCTCATCAACAGCAAGATCCCCGACGGCGAGTCCACCACCGTCTACCGCAACGGTCCCCTGATCGATCTGTGCCGTGGTCCCCATGTCATCGACACAGGCAGGATCAAGGCCCTCACCGTTCTCAAGGTTTGTCTTAGCTGGACCATTGGGTGTGCGCGCCCGCGCTGACACGCGACAGATCGGAGCTTCGTACTTCCTCGGCGACGCCAAGAACGCCCCCCTCCAGCGTGTCTACGGTATCTCGTTCCCCGACAAGAAGCTCCTCCAGGAGCACCTCAAGTTCCTCGAGGAGGCCGCCAAGCGTGACCACCGCAGGATCGGCAAGGACCAGGACCTCTTCATGTTCCACGAGCTGTCGCCCGGCTCCCCCTTCTTCCTCCCCCACGGCATGCGTATTATCAACGCGCTCAAGGGCTTCATCAACAACGAGTACCACCGCCGCGGCTACGTCGAGGTCATGTCGCCCAACATGTTCAACGCCGATCTGTGGAAGCAGTCTGGTCACTGGGGCCGTACGTGTTTCCCGTCTTGCGGACTCTGTATCGCTGGCTGACCGAGTTGCAGACTACCAGGACGACATGTTCACCTTTGAGGTCGACAAGCAGCAGTGGGGTATGTTTCCCCTGTACTCTGCCAAAGTGCGTAGCTAACGCCCAACAGCCATGAAGCCCATGAACTGCCCCGGCCACTGCCTCATCTTCGCATCCAAGGAGCGGTCCTACCGCGAGCTTCCCCTCCGCATGGCCGAGTTCGGTGTCCTGCACAGGAACGAGGCCTCGGGCGCCCTGTCCGGTCTCACCCGTGTCCGCCGTTTCATCCAGGACGACTCCCACATCTTCTGCCGCGAGGACCAGATCGGCCCCGAGATCTCGGGCCTCTTCGACTTCCTCGAGGTCGTCTACGGCAAGCTGGGCATGAAGTTCAAGCTCAAGCTCTCCACCAGGCCGGAGAAGTTCCTCGGCGAGGTCGCCACCTGGGACAGGGCCGAGGCCACGCTCCAGGAGTCCCTGCAGGAGTTCGCAAAGTCCCACGGCGCCGAGTGGGAGCTGAACCCCGGCGATGGCGCCTTCTACGGTCCCAAAATCGACATCACCATCATGGACGCCCTCCACAGGTGGCACCAGTGCGCCACCATCCAGCTGGACTTCCAGCTCCCCAACCAGTTCAACCTCTCCTACATGGCCGCCACGTCGTCAGGTGACGCCGCTGCTGCCGCCGAGAAGGCCGCGCCCAAGGACGCTCCCGCCGTTGAGGCCAAGGAGGCGAAGCCGGAGGAGCCCAAGACCGAGGCCAAGGCCGACGGCAAGTCGGACGTCGTCAAGGCGCCGGCTGCCGCCCCCGCCGCCGGCCACGCCCGCCCCGTCATGGTGCACCGCGCCGTGCTGGGCAGCTTCGAGCGCTTCATCGCCATTCTCACGGAGCACTTTGCCGGCAAGTGGCCTCTGTGGCTGAGCCCCCGCCAGGTCATGATCGTGCCGGTCATGACCACGGCCGAGCCCTACTGCAAGGAGGTCGAGGACCTCCTCCGGGCGCGCCACTTCCACGTCGACAGCGATTTCGGCAGCAACACGATGAACAAGAAGATCCGCAACGCCCAGATGCTGCAGTACAACTTCATCTTCGGTATGAAACCCCTGGGAGGAGATGAGATGCCTCAAGTTGCTGACACGATGCAGTCCTCGGCGCCAAGGAGATGGAGAACCGCACCGTCAGCATCCGCCTCCGCGACAGCAAGGGCGACCTCATCAGCCTCAGCCTGGACGATGCCCTGGCGAAACTCCAGCGCCTCGTCGACGACAGGGGTGTGGAGAACGTCCTCGAGTAAAGGGGGTGTGGGAGGGCATGAAAAGGGGCTGGCTTGTCGGCGTTGGGGAGGGGTGATGATGCATTGCGAGACTGATGACATGTACGCCTGTATGAGACGGCATGTGAGGATGAAGCAGTCGAGCACTGTAGCAATGATGAATACTAGACATATCTTTGTGCACAGAGAGGAGTCTGGCTTGTCGTGGACTCCGGCTGAAAGCTTGCCCCTGAATCCGTAGACCTCTGCCAGACTGCCACAGCACTGTGGCGAAGCTTGGCACGATCTAGCCCGAACAGGCCTAGCTTCGAAAACCCCACCACAACACTTGCAGCACAGGTCGAGGTGCATCGCTTTTGCGCCCAAGGACGAAGGACCGCACAGGTTGAGGGCGCCACGACGCCCCTCCTTCCCTCAGCGATAACATTTTCTCGTCCACCCCGCCTTTAGGCCCGCCCCTGTGCAATCCCCTTCCACCCGCTCCCTCTTCCTCTCCCGCCCCTCCACGATTCGAAACTTTCCCCCCTTCCCTTCTTCCCACCCACCCCCCCTCAATCGACAAGTTTCTTCAGTTCGTCGCAAGACCCAAACCGCCAAGATGATCATTTACAAGGTATGCGAGAGATGAGGCCGTGAGAAGGCTGGCGACCCGAGTTTCCCGCGGGGCGCTGCAGCAGAAGAGGGGTGAAAACTCAAAGGAGGGGCAGAAACAGACCAGAAGGCTGATGCGAACACCCCACAACAATAGGATATCCTCACCGGAGACGAGATGATCTCGGACTCGTACGACCTCAAGGACATCGATGGCGTTGTCTTCGAGGCCGACTGCGCCATGATCGAGGAGGGTGCCGTCGAAGTCAGTAAGTAGCAGTCCCATCAGATCCCCATCCCTCGCCATCGGTCCATCATCTGACAATGCTTCCCCCAATAGACACCGGTGCCAACGCTTCCGCCGAGGAGGCTGAGGAGGGTCTTGAGGACGAGGTCCGCAAGGTCAACAACATCGTCAACTCTTTCCGTCTCCAGGCTACCTCCTTCGACAAGAAGAGCTACCTCACCTACCTCAAGGGTACGCCCCCCTCCATACCCGCGACTCCGACTTCGACACGGAACTGACATGTGATACGTAGGCTACATGAAGGCCGTCAAGACTGGTCTCCAGGAGGCTGGCAAGGGCGACGATGTCGTCAAGGCCTTCGAGTCCGGCGCTCAGAAGTACGTCAAGGAGAAGCTCCTGCCCAACTTCAAGGACTTCGAGTTCTTCACCGGCGAGTCCATGAACCCCGACGGCATGTAAGTGCAACCTCTTCCGACCCCTCAGACACTTCCCCCTAGATGATGGCTCACATCACACTGCAGGATCGTCCTGATGAACTACCGCGAGGATGGTGTCACCCCCTACATCATCGTCTGGCAGCACGGCCTCAAGGGCGAGAAGGTGTAAAGCGGGTCCCGTCCCGACTTTGGAGCTGGAAACCCTGCCACCATTTCGCAACCCCTCACCCCGACACGATCCTGGAAATAGCGCGATGAGAGGATGTCTGAGAATAGACGACCCGCCGCGCTGAGCGTACTCCCCCAACCCCACGACCCCTTTTTGTTGTGCGTGCCCTGGCATGCATGCATCACGCCCTCACGAGATCCCGTAGCAAAAGGCACGAGAGACCCCCCAAAAAGTCAAGAATGCCCAGCAGTGATTTGCTGCTCATGAATGAAGCTGAAGCATAGGAGAAGATGCTGAAACTGAGAACCCCCGTCCCGCGCGTTCCGCCGTAGCAGTGACCTGGCGCCATAAGAGAGCTGCCGTGCCGATCCGAGCTGAGAACGCCATTGCTGTGAATGCCTGTATACAAAATGAAGATTGTCTGCCCCATCGGCAGCAAAGTATTTACCAATTTGGTCTTGTAGAGAGCGGGATAGGAGGAGGGGCGTCGTCGTCGTTGGGCCCCGGTGGAGGAGGAGGTCCGCCCAGGCCGGGCTTCTTCTTGGGCGGCGGCGGGGGAGGCTTCTTCTTTCCCAGCACGCCCGAGACACCTGGCGACACCGGGGCCGCCGAGGGGCCACCGACAACACCCTCCTCTTGCCTGCCGACCTGGGCCTGGCCGCCGGCTGCAGCGAAACCGCCCAGCTTATCGGCCACGCCGTACTTCTGGTTCAGGTTGTTTGCCGAGCGAACCCCCGAGGCAACCTGATCGCCATGGCGCTGACGGAAGTTGTTGAAAGTCGACGCCGCGCCTCTCGCGTCGCTCATGCTCACGCTCGAAGGATCCTTGTGGAAGTTGGAAGCGGTGCGAAGGGCGGCCTGCTTCTGCTCCATGGTCGTGCCCTCGGTGGGCGGGGGAGCAGCGGTGCTGCCGCCACCCCCGAGTGAGGACTTTCCAAGCTTGGAGAAACGGTTCTGAAGCTCGTTCATCTGAGAGGGCGGCGGCGCGGAGGGAGAGGCAGCGGGCTGTGGGCTGGTGGACTTTCCGATGCCGAAGCCTGGAACGGAGATGCCAGAGGAGCCGAGGCGGGAGATGGCGGACTGGTTGAGGTAGCCGCTCGATGCGCTGGGAGGCTGGGAGGGGGGCAGCGGAGGAGAGGGCGCGGCTGCTGGTGAGGACGCACCCGAGCCGGCCCGGGGCGGGAGGCGAGGTGGCAAAGACGGAGGGCCGCTGGAGGGCGATGCCCGGGCCGCAGGAGGCGGCGGCGGCGCGGCCGGGTTGCGCCTTGCCGAAGGAGGGGGAGGGAGGTGGTCTGTCCTCAGGCCGGTGGTGTTGAGGCTCCAAGGCTTCTTAGGGGGGGCCTCCTCCTCCTCGACGGCTTGGTGTCGCTGGGCGTAGCGGTTCGAATCATTGTACGAGGGCGGTTCGGCGGCGGCAGGCGAGGAGTCTGCCCGGGCCGGCGTAGGCGGTGCGCCGGCGGCGGTAGACGATGCCGTGTTGGTACGCGAGACGGCAGGGAGGGGATCGCGGGGATCGCGGCGCGGAGGGGGCGCGAAGGAGCTGGGATCTCTCAGGGAGGAGATTGGGCGGGCGACGTAGTCTTCTCTGCGCTTGTCGTCGGAGTTTTTCCTGCCGACGAGGCTTCCCTATGTCGAGACAGAGTCAGCGGGGTGTGCCATGGGAGAGGGGAGAGGGCGTGGGAGGGGTTACCATCTGAGACTTGAAGTTGGTGCCGGGCTTCTCGGGATGCCAGCCATTCTTGACGATACCCTTGAAGTCGGGCATTGTGGCGGCGGGTAGATGCACGAACGGGCTGTGGTCGAGGTGAAAGAAGATCGATGGAGTGCGCGGTGGGCGAGGTCGCACAGATGTCTTCGATCGGACTGCGGCGCCGAGACTCAATGTCCAGTCGTTGGAGGAGTCGCGAGGGAATGGAAGGAATGAATGGGGAGAAACACCGCCAAGGGGAGATGGAAAGATAGGCTGTCGGGCCGCAGCAGCTGTCAAATGACGCTCCCCGCCTCGGTGTGATAGCGACATTGGACGAGAGGTGACGCACACGCATGAGGCCGATGATCCACTTTCATTCGGCGGGTATGCCCCCTACAGCGGTCTGTTCCAGCGGGCAGGTCACTGAAGATTGCGCACCTCAACGCCTAATTGGGCCCAACCGCCAGGTCACGCCTTCTGTCCGAGCACTTCTCCCCGCATCACGTCTCGACGCGTCTCCCTCAGCTTTCCTTCTCTCACAACTGCGTATCACCACAGGCACCAAACGCAACATGGCTCAAGTGGATACGGAGCTCCTCACGGAGCATCTGGGATATGCGCCAGTGGTAAGTATCGCACCACGATAGATTTTCCAACCCCAACCCGCTAACACTTCCTCGCCCAGTCCCTCCTCGACAGCATCATCAACGTCGTCAACTCCCTCGCAGACCGCACCCTCGACCGTGTCGAGCAGGGCCTATCAGGCGCCAGCGCAAAGACTCTCGGCTTCGAAAAGGCCCTGCGCAAGAAGCAGCAACTCCAGAAGCGCAACGGCACCGCCGACGGCGATGAGCCCCAACCAACCCCCGAGGAGGCCGCGCAGTTCGAGGTTGCCGATGGTGTGCACAAGCTCGAGACGCTCCTCTGCAACGCCATCGACAAGAATTTCGATCTCTTCGAGCTCTACGTCATGGACAACATCCTCTGCGTTCAGCCCACCGCGCGCCCCTGGATCCGTCTGCAGCACTACACCCGCGGCCTGGATTTTGACGCGGCAGCGGCCGCCGAGGAGGCTCGCGCGTCCGGCCAGCCGCACAACCATGGCCCGACGGCCGAGAGCGTCAATGCCGTGCGACGGAACCTACAGGGCAGCAGGCGCCTCAACGCCATGCTGCGCGCCGAGCAGGCGAAGAACGAGGCGTTATTGACGAAGCTGCGCGCCATCCTGGGCCCGGGACTGGCCCCTGCGGCTGCCGGGGACGCAGTAAAGACGGAGGAGGGCGCAGAGACGACTTCGCCGTTTGCCTTCCTCGCCGCACGGGGGGATCTTACGGATGCCGATGCCAAGACGCCCATAACGACGACAGCGGCGTTTACACTATCACAGCTGCAAGCGATGCGGTCGTTGTCGACGTCGCTAAGACATATTTTGCCAGACCTGGGGCCAGCGGAGGAGCCGGACGCGGGTGCAGGCGAGGGAGGGCGCCGTGGCTGGCGGCGCGAGCGGGTCGAGTATGTCGAGGGGCAGACGAGAAGACACCTCGAGAACGTGCGGGGTTTGGAGCTGGGTGAGGGCGGTGAGGTGCGCGACGGCGAGTGGCAGGGCGAAGGGCGGAAGTTTGCGATCGAAGAGGTCGAGGGACTTGAGAGGGTTGCGCTGGTGGTCGGAGGGGAGCAGGAGGGATCCAAGGAACGAGAGGAGGGGGCGTCGTGAGGATGCAGGCGGGAAGAAAGATGCACAGAACGACAGGCATGGCCTGACACGACGGCTGACACGAGGATCGACGGCAGGCGATACTACGTTGCCACGAAGTCACGACCACCATGCGCGACGCAGGCGACGGACGCTGAGGAAAGCGACAACGCGGACAACCCAGACATGGATGTCAACGACGGTCGCTTCGAGCCAAGTCGTTAGCCAGGAAGCGTGGTGGCTGATGCACAGCAAGCAAGCGGCCCGTCCTGCCCTACGCACCGGCCGAACAACTCGGGGTCGGAGGAACACAAACCAGCGACACCCAAGATCCATGGATCCCTTCCGGATAAGGCGGGGAAAAGGCGTACCAAGACAGACCGCCAGTCTGCTCCCCAGGGCAGAAAGATGATATGTCACCCGCTTCATCCACTGCAGAATAGCCAGCCAAACGAAAGATACCCGCCGACCTTTGTCTGGTCGAGCAACACCACCCTCCCGCCCTCCACCCCGCCGCTTTCCCCCCCTATTCCGTGACGGGTCACATCGCCGGCCCCGTACACACCACGATCAGCATCCCATGCCGCTATCCGACCTTCCTACATGAAGAACTGCCAGGGGGGGCTCCCCCGCCGGCCACCGCGCTTGCGCGAATTTGTCATACGATGAGCGCCATCCCTACCACCTCGACCACCCCTCATTGCCGGCCAAGCGAGGCCCCGAACCTACGGAGTCCACCCCGCCATGCCGTACTAATACAGCCCCTCGGATCCGACCTGGCGGTGGGCGGTGGTGGGTTGTTTCCTAAACGAAACATAAACCATCACCGCCGTCATGCTCATCCTCATCTACGGCGTCACGGGAATGTGCGGCCAGGCCCTGGCGCGCGCGGCGCTCGAAGCCGGACATCAAGTCAGGGGATCCGGCCGGACACCGGATAAGCTCGACAAGGACCTCGCGGGACGCCTGGAGAGCTTCGTCAAGACGGAGAGTATCTACGACATTCCTGCGCTCGATCGCGCCGTCGCGGGCGTGGAGGCCGTCATATCCGCCGTCGCGCCCGTGCCGGAAGCCATTCTCGAGGGACAGCTTCTCCTCCTTCGCGCCGCCGAGCGCGCAGGCGTCAAGGTGCGTTTCCCCCCTTTACCTGGTTACGACATCCTGCTGATAAGCGTCCAGATCTTCCACGGCGCCTCGTGGAACTTTGACTGGAAACGCATCTCCCTCGGCGACGTGGAAATTTACGATCCCCTCATTTCCTTCTGGAACCATGCCCGCCTTACGTCCACGATCACGCCGCTGTACGCATTCACGGGCGTCATCCTCGAATACATGATGCTCCACGGTCCCGGCGCGAATCCCATCTCCAAAACAGACAAGACTCTCGGCTACGCGGGCACCGGCGACGAGGAATGCGCGTACATCACCGTCGCGGACCTTGCTGCCTACACGATCCATGCCGTCTCGGCACCTGACGCGGAGACGAGGGGGTCGTATTACGTCGAGAGTTTCCGGTGTTCGCACCGCCAGTTGGCGACTACGTATGCCGAGGCGAGGGGCGTGGAGCTCGAGATGAAGTGTCTCGGTACGCTGGAAGGGTTCGAGGGAATGTTGAAGGGCGCTCGTGCGACGATCCCGCCGAAGAGGTTCATGGAGTACAACGGCCTGGCGTTCATGGTGCAGCTCCTCAAGGGGAACTTGGACTATGAGCCGGTCGATAGCAAGCAGTGGGGACACATCAAGCAGACCACCCTGCGGGAATGGCTGGACGCGCATCCGGATATCTAGCTTGGATTGGGTGATATACAGTCTTTCTACATTTCATGATGTACATGGTCTCTATATGAGGGTATCGAATGATGATTATGTTACATGGACCCTTTTTCCGGCGCCGCCTCCGCCATGAGGCCGTGCTCGCGCGCCACCGCCCAAAAGGCGTACTTCCAGTACCGACCGCCGGGATCGCTAGCCGCCGGACGAGGTTGTGCGCGTACCGTCTCGACGACCTTGCGCGCATCTTCCCACTGGCTATCTCGCACGAGGGCGCGGAGAATGTGCTCCATGACCGGCAGGGCGGGCCAGATGCCCCAGTCGTCCATGTCGTAGAATACGTCGAGGGCGGCGCGGACGTCGCCCTGGTGGACAAAGTGGCGCATGACCGTCTCCCAGAAGACGCGGTCGGGGAGGAAGCGGGTGCGCGTGCGGCGCTCGGCGATGAGGGCGCGGATGGCTTCGTGGTCGCGAGGGGTGCCGCGGGCGGCGTGGAACTCGAAGAGGATGGTGCATATCTCCGGTGAGAGCTGCTGGCCCGCGCGGCGGAGGTGGGCGAGGATAGCCTCAATGGCGGTATCGGTGTGGCCTCTTGCGACGGGGGCGTCATCGTCGCGACGTACGACGACGTGGAGCATCTTGGCGTATGTCTCGAGGTTGGGCGTGAGACCGCACGCCTGCATGTCCTCGAAGATGCGGGCGATGGTGGCGCGCTGCTGGTCTGGTGTCTGGGCGTTGATCTCGACCATGGCGGTGTCGAGGATGATTGTGAAGGTGGCGCCGTCGGGAGAGACGCCGCGGGCCTTCATGCTGGCGAGGAGGCGGTCTGCCTCCTCGGCCTGGCCGCGCTTGATCATGTAGGCGAGCATGGTGTTGTAGGTGTAGACGTCTGGCTCGATCTTCTTGTCGGCTGCCCAGGCGAGGACGACCTGGACGGCGTCGAGGTTATCGGCGCGGAGGAGGCCGGAGACGGCAGCGTTGACGCTGGCGGTGCCGGGACGGACGGCGGCGGCGCGGACGGCGGGGTCCTTGGAGGTTTGGGCGTCGGCCCAGAGCTGGTGCATCTGCTCGAGGGCGCGGACGCCGTCGTAGGGCTGGCCGAGTGCGCCGCAGGCGGAGATGCGGCTGGACCAGATGTGCTGGTCGAGGACGACCTTGGAGGCTGTAAGCTGGTTCCAGAGGGCGTTGATGCGGTCGAAGCGGCGGGCGACCTTCCAGCCCTCCATCATGGCAGTGAAAGTTTTCAGGGTGGGCTGGAGGCCGATGCTCTTCATGTAGAGGGTGGCCTTTTCGTTGAGGTCGCGGTAAGGGCCGCGGCCGGCGCCGTACTTGCTGCAGCACTGGTAGATGATGAAGTCGAAGAGCTCGGGGAGCTGGCGCAGCTTGGCGGGGCGGTTGGGGTCGTTGCGGGGGTTGACGAGCTCGTCCCAGCAGGCGAGGAGGCCGGTCTTGTCGTTGGAGGCGAAGAGGAAGTCGAGGCGCTTGTGCCAGGTGGCGTAGGAGATTTGGCCGGCGGGGAGCATCTCGATGGGCACTCGCTTGGGGGGTTCGGGGGGCGGGGGGTTTTCCTCGATGAGGCGGGTGACGGTGGGGGAGATGAGCTTCCAGAGGTCTGGGTGGCCGGTGAAGCAGGGCTCGAGTTTCGTGGGGTCTAGCCGCCGGATGAGGGTGTCGAGGGTGGTGGTGGAGGCCTCGAAGGTGGGTTTCTGTTGGAGGCTGGCGGCCCTTGGATCGTGGATGACGGCGTATGTGGCCACCAAAGCGATGACGAGCTTGACGCCGCCGTCGCGGACGAGGCCGGGGAAGTCATGCCGCAGGTCCTCAACAGGGTCCTTGTGCCTTCGGCGCGGTGGTGCCGACGCATCCCCCGACGGTGTGCGCCTCATGACGGCCACATCCTCCCAGCACTCCAGCAAAGACTCGAGCGCGGCCTGGTCGAAGGGTATGTCGTCCTGGGCCCCGGCGGCGAGATGGTCCAGAAGGGCGGTGTATGGGTCGAGGCGTCCGGGACTCTTGAGGCCCAGCTCGGCGAGAACCTTGCACAGGGCGGCTGGACTGGGCAGGCCGGCGCCATGGTAGGAAAACTTGACCTGCAGGACCCTTTTCATGGCCATCTCGCAGGCCTGCTGGACGGCGCGGGGCAGGCTGCGGCGGTCGGCGCCGCTCGTGGCCTCGAGGATGTTGTCGACGACGATGGCGAGGCATGTCTCTGCTGTATGTTCGGGGGTCGCGGTGCCTTGTTTCTCGGCTTTGAGGGCGGAGCGCAGGCGGTTTGCATATCGGAAGAGCTGGTCGATGTCGAGGGTTGGTTCGGCGTCGGGTTGTGCGTCGGTGTCTGCCACGGAGGCCTCTGACTTGTGTGCGGCATTGACTGTGCTTTCGAAGAGGTCGAGGGCCCTGTTTTTCGCCCTGCTGGCCTGAGTGCCGCCGCGCTGCGTCCGCGGGTTCCTCTGCCGGGTCTGAGAACTTTCGGAGGCGGGCGCTGCCCAGGAGAAGCTGTTTTGTGGTGGCTGCGTCGTGGAGAGGCGTCTGCTGCCGTCGGTCGATCGGTGGCCGTGACCATGGCCTAAAGGCCGGGCCAAGGATGCGGCCAGCCTGGAGCGGCAGGCGGCGCAGATTGATCGGGGGGCGAGCATCTCTGGGGGATGGAGTTGAAGCCAAAAAGCCGTTGACGGTGCCGGCAGGAAGCAGCTTTCACTGCACTGAATTGCTCAGGCTAAAGTGGGGCGGGCGCCAGATGTGGCCCGTGTGTCGGCCTCCTTCAACCTCCACGACGAAATATCGCTACAAGTTTCCCGCGGCACCACGACCTTATATTACCTTGAAGCAGATCTGGGTTTGCACAACGACAACAACATACATAGTAGGCTTCGAGTAATATCACTTGCTGACCTTCCTAGCTTCCAAGACACTCGGGCGTACACCTTGGCGAAATTGACCAGCCCTGAGTTCTCTATCTCGAAGACAACACGATCTCATTGCCAATGGGAAGGCTTCTGCACATATTCAAGTCCCGTTCGCTGATCGAGGCAGTACTTCCACACTGTGACACGGGGGTACGCATCTTGTTTGCAGTGATGGGATAGTAATTTGCCAAGTCCGCAATAGGAGTGAGGGTATGAAAATCAATACTTGAACGGTCCGAATCAACCAGCAATCTCCTTCTAAACGGCCGTCAACGAGTTGGGGGCATATCAAAAACCAATTTGTCCTTCATCGGGATCTCCGGGTCCTCGAGGATTGCTCGAATCCTCCTCAAGATGTCCAATGCCATCTCGAGACATTCGAGACTTGAGGATCTCACGGCCTGGGCTACGGCCTCAGACAAAGATGCCTTGTGAGCTTTGAGGAGCTTACGTCTTTCCTCCGGGACCTTGTGATTCTCCAGCCCGATTGCATACGTCGCCTTTCTCGCCTTGGCCTGTGATTCCAGGAACGTCACCTTGGTTATAAACTCCCGGACCTCCGCCTTCGTCTTCGCATCCGTCCCCGCCTTCCCCTCCGTCTCCGCCATCGCCTTCACCTTCGCCACCTCAAATATCACGAGCCACCAGTTGAGTCTCGTCTTCTGGGCCGATACATACCGGAACTCTTGAGACTCTCGAACAACAGGGTCAAGGTCCTCGAGATCTTCGTCAGAATCAGTTTCAGTATAATTGGTACTCTCCCCCGGCCATGATTCTTCGTAGTGCTTCCGTGACCGGATACTCAAGCGATCAGAAGGACGCAGAGTATGCAAGCTCCCAGCATCTGATTCTGGAAGCAGAGTTGATGCTGTAGCTGGAGTTGCATTATGAGCTTGAGCTGGAGAGGGCCTCGTAAGTGACGCTCCTGGCTCCAGTCGCCCATCCCATGCGGTAATGCAGCTTCTGATGGCATCCATCTCCGGTCGTCCCTTGGTGGCGTACTTCTCCGTGTATTGACGAGCATTCTGGACAAACGCAGCATGATCGGTGATGTACGTCTCTGCAATCTCGAGCACGAGAGGATCCTCGACGTCTGGACTGGCGAGCAAGCTGCAGAGCGCAGTGAGAAGTGCCCCTAGATAGAAGCGAGCCGGCGACTCCCCAGCAAACCAAGAGAGGTTCTCTGGGCGCTTCCTGTTCGAGCCTCTTGCAGACGGGGAGATGGGCACGTTGGCCAGCTCGGGATATTGAGCGCAGACTTGGCCTTCGCAGTCGATGTTGGGGTGGTATATCCGCGTCAAGAAGCGAAGACGAGGTGGTTTAGTTGGAAAACTGGGGTCAAATCGAGCGAGAAGCCAGAAGATGCCCTTTTCGTATGGCGTATCGGGAGGGCCCTCGATGCTGGCTAGGATGACATCCAGCCTGTCATGCAGGGGGGTCGCGCTGATGAAGGGGATCTCGGCACGTCTGATACTTCGAAGCTCGACGAAAACTCGCCGGGCAAGCTCGTCTCCTCTGTCTGCTTGGACAAGCAGGGATGTCGAGGCTGTCTGCCAATCCTTCTCGTGGACTTCTCTCACGGCCGTGATTGCTTGACCGTAAGCTGCGCTCCCCGAGGCGAAGCTCAGGCCCGGCGTAGGCAGCTGCCGCTTTCTCAGTGCCTGGTCCATAATGAGCCGGTTCTGCGATGGTTGCGCTGACAGTGTTTCTGGTGGCAGGCCCTGCGTCGAATCTTCCGGGCTCTTGTGTTCCGAATGGCCTTCCTGCGTGTCTGCCATCTCTTGCTGGACCGGAAAACTGGATGCTACGTCGGCCCTTGCGACCGCATTTTGGAAAGCCATATTCGCATGATAGACCGACGACCTGGATCTTTGTGATTCTGGATGGGTGGGGGCAGTGTGGTAGGATCGGTTGCTGCCGGACTGGTTGGACTCGATGATGCTTGTCAGATGGATGCTCGCGGCGTCGGAGATCAGTCGCTGCGAGGCTGAGGAGGACGCATGCGTGATCAACGCCAGATCCTGGAGTAGTCGCAAGCTCTGAGTATCTGAGACGGACTCGACTTCCCGTGTCATCATGGCGTTTTGGCGACGGACGATGCTGCTGTCGAGGGCATTCGTGGCCTTCTCCAGGTTGTCAAGCAGCCTCGTGATCTTGTCAATGATGTCCTTGAAGTTGTCGAGATCGTGAACGGCCCAGCGGATGAGTTTCCAGGCCGATGTTTGTTTCTGAGACCTCTTCAAACTATTCTTGAAGTTGTCAAATCCCTCTCGAAAGATGTCCATGCCTTTGGAGGAATGCAGTATGGCCATATTGGTCCCAGCGCCGGGTGGTGCCTCGTCGACGATGGCATACCGGTTGGTCACACCTCCTGCATCTTCGAGGAGGCTGCACAGATGAAAGAGGATGCGCTCGAAGGTAGCGTTGACATCGGGGCGGTCGAGGTGAACACTGGGAGGAAGAGGTTCCTCGTCCGGGCCGGAGACAATGCCCATCGCTTCGCCCCATGTCTGGAGCCTTAGCCGCAGGCTGGCAAGCTCAGCGCAGAGCAGGTCGAAGTCCTTGCTGAACGTCTTGGTCTGAACAATGATATTGAAATTTTGAATGCAGGAAACAAAGAGACCGCTGACACCGAGTACACCGAACGCCAGGCCGACGGGCTCCATCGTGTAGACCTAGTGTTTGGCGAGAAATTGAAGGCGAGGTCAATGTTGGCACGCAACAATGAGGGGTTCGAACAAGGCATGGAGACCGTTGGGCACTTCCAGCCGCCTGCATGCGTGCATGCAGTGCCTCATGCCCGGGACGAATAGGCTGATGCCCTGTGAAGACCAATCACAGTGGGAACGAACGGCTAGCGGTGCTTTGCCAAGCACACTCACCACCACAGGAAACAGCCCACGAGGCTGCCGACGCGGACTGATTTTGGGCGGCCTCTGGAGGGACGAGAGACAAGAGGGGGGCGGAGCACACGAGCCTGCCCCTTCGAGGTGAAAGTTGGGGGAACTGCGGGGGCATTTCCTTGATAAACTGTATTTTTTCTCCAATTCCCATCGACCGGCCCCTGGTCACAATCAGGGATATCGTCAAACGCGCCGTTGGTCTAGTGGTATGATTCTCGCTTAGGGTCACACCCTGAAGCATTGCTTGCGAGAGGTCCCGGGTTCAATCCCCGGATGGCGCCCACGTCATCAATCTTTTTTTGCTTTTTGCCCTCATCACCTCCCAATCCAACACGACTTCGTCACCATTGAAATGCTTCCCCTACCAACTCGCCATCCCCATCCACCCCGCCGCCGCCAACATCGAAGTACTAATCGCCCTAAACGCAATCCACCCCCTCGCCGTTCCCTCCACTCCCGATAGAACCCAGAAATCAATAAAGCCCAGCCAGGTCGACAAGATCCCCAGCGCGAGGTCACACTCGGCCAGCCGTCCGCGAGCGTAAAGTGACAGCAGTACAGCGCCTAGGGCTGTGCCGCGACCGTTGCCGGAGATGAAGACGGACCACGTCTCGGGTATGTCCGCCACGCGCTCTGGGTAGCCGTACTCGAGCATGGCGCCCCGTGCGCTGCCGAGGAGGGGTATGAGACCGCCGACGAAGACTGCGGTGCCTGCGAAGAGGACTGGGAGGTGGGTGAGGCGGAAGGCGGGGCGCGGCATTTTGAGGTGTGTTGAAGTTGATGGTTGTGAGGTCAGGGAGTGATGTTTTGCTCGAGTGATGATGCCGGTGAGAAGTGAGGGTCCGATGTGTGTGATGACAGCGTTCAGGAGTGAGATTGGCTTAAATGATAAACCTATCTCAAGCTTGTTGTTGTCGGATACTACCACTTCTTTATACAGAGGCCGTCCGTCAGCACCAACACCTCAGGTTTGTGATCTTCGCCCAGATCCGAGCCATCCTATCACGACATCCCAATTGAACAAGGGCCGCTAAGCTCAGCCTCAGGGGTGAAATCCATCACTCCCACGCCAAGTCGTGGTCAGATGTCGTGAATAAGCTGCCCCTCTGACGATATTTTGGAAGATAGGGGCCAGGGCCGCCGCCCGTGCTCTGCTTTGAGTCCAGCATGGCAGGTTCGTTCACACCCAATTGCTCGCCCCATCTCGCAACTCGCAAACTGCTGCCACTCTCGTCAAAGGCTTACCTTAACCTCCCCTCATCACATCACCCCATTCATACTCTCAACATCCCTAAATTTCACACGCTCTACCTCCCCTTAAACCGAACAAGGTCCTTAAACCCCTTCTACCAAAACACGCCCTCGCAGTGAATGCCCCCTTCCAATGCAAATCTAATGACTCGCGCCGCGTGCCATAAACACCACAAAGAACCTCCCCCTTCCGTCCATATTATACACCTACTTCCTGCTTCACTTCCTCCTCCTCGTCTTCGCCGCCGGCGCCGGCTCAGGACTCGGCTCAGCAGCCTGCCTCTTCTTCGTCTGCTTCCTACTCCTCGGCGCCGGCGCCGGCTCAGAGTGCAAGTGTCCCAGCTCCTCCAGCGCCGTCGTGTTCGCCCACGCCTGGCACCGATGACGGACCGTCTCAGGGGGCGTCTGCATCCTCGCCGCCGCGCGCTTGGCCACGCCTCGCGCCGGTGCGACAGCAGGCTTCTCCTCCTTGTCGTCCTTCTTGTCCAGGTATACCCGGCGGCTCTCCATGTTCTTGACCATCTTGTCGCGGAATGCGACAATCTCCTTGCGCAGCTTGAGCTCATTGACACCCCTTGGGTCCAGCCACGCCAGCAGGGCATCCAGCTCCTCCGGCTCGCTGTAGTATCCCCACTGCCTCGCGTGATGCACACTCGTGGCGCCCTCCTCGCGCCTCTTGCGCTCCGGCACCGTCACGTCAAAGCGCGCGCGGTACTCGTCCTGCCACTCGGGCTTCATGTCGATATAGCCCTCGCGCTCCAGCTCATCGGGTCCCTGCACCCAGATGCAGCCGTTGGCGTAGTCGGCCGCTGCCGTCGAGCTGTCCGGCAGCCCACCATAGGGCATGCCATTGCGCTCGAACCAGTAGTACCTGTTCCAGAAGCGGTCCTTACCCAGCACGCGCGTGCGGGGGCAGTCGGCCTCGCGGAGGTCGTTGTCGAGCACAGCAATTTCGTCCTCGCACTGCTTGATATGCTCCTCCTTCTTCTGGATGTCCTTGAGCACCTTGATAAACTGTTTCGACTGTTTCGGCATCTTAGCCGCCTCGGCTGCGGCTTTGGACTTGCGCTCCTGCTCGGCTTTGCGCTTGCGTTGACGTTCTGCCGACCGGTCGTTGAGTCGTCGGCCCTTCTTCCGGCCTTGGCCGTCGTCTTCTGTCTCGCTGCCGGCGCCGTTCACATCCGCCGTTGAGTCGACATCTGTCTCCTTGGCGTCGTCCTCAAGCTTGCTGGTGTCGTTCGTTGGCGAAGGTGGCGTGTTGTCCGGCAGCAGAAGCTTGCGCTGGTCATTGAGCTGGCGCAGCTCCTCGACACTATTTCCGTCAGTCATTTCATCTCATACCCCGGTTCCAGGGATACTCACGCTTGCTTCCTCTGTCTCTGCCACTCAATCTTCTCCTTGCGGTATCCCGTCATCGTCTCACTGCAGTCCTCCATGTACGCGCGGATGGCCTTGGTACGCGTCGTCAGCATGCAAAGGATCTGCAGCGCTTGCACGCGGTAGTCCAGGCTGAGACTCGCGTATCGCTGCTTGACAGTCTCCTGCGTCGGTTCCTCGATCTCTGGCGGCACGAGCTGTGCCAGCAAGTCCTCGCATGATTGCTGCTTGCGCTCGTCCTTGGAAAGCTGGTGGAGCAGGCCCACCAGGATCATCTCCCAGCCGCCGTCCTTGAAGTCGCGTTTGCGCAGGTGTTCGATCCAGTCGTAGTCCTCGAGGAGCTGTTCGGCCCGGTGCTTGATGTCGCGCTGTGCTGCCTCGAGCTCGGCCGCGCGGGCCTCGGCGAGGAGCCTCTCGGCCTCGGCCTTAGCGAGGCTGCTCCGTGTCGCACGTGCGGGAGGCTTATCGGCCTCTGGCGTGGGGGACCTGGCCTCCTCTTCCTCTTCTCCTTCCTCCTCTTCATCACTCTCCTCCTCCAGCTCGGGCAGGGGAACGTTGAGCTTTCCACCGTCGGCTTCGGCGCTGACCAGAATCTTGAGCACAGAGCAGTGGATCTCGTCGACCAGCTGCACGGGTGTGTCTGCAGATGCCACATGCAGGGCCTCGACAAAGTCGTCAAACGTGAACGAGTCGAGCTTGAAGATCTCGCAGTACACATTGAGCGTGTCCCAGGTCTCAAGGAGAGGGCCGACGGAAGCCATGGAGATATTGGCGATGAGATCGCTGGCGTGACCCACCGTTTCGCCGTTCGTCTTGGCCTCCTCGACCTTGACCTCGGTTTCGACCTCGCCATTGACAGCTTCTGCTGCCGCCGGCTTCGACTCTGGCGGGTCTCTGCACATGAAGCGCAGTGCCGGGCGGACCTTGCCCGGCTTCGGCTCGAGGAGCAAGTCGTCGATGGGATACTTGGGTGGCGGAGGCGGTGGCGGCGGGGGAGGTGTAACCGTGCGGTGTGGTGTGGGTTCGTTGTTGCGGAAGTTGGGCAGCTGGAAGGGGTTTCCGGTGTGAGGTGCCGGGAAGATGCCTGGCTCGGGGCCGCCAAGGATGTTGCGGCTCTTGGGTCCGTGGGAGAAGTGCGGAGGCTGCTGGCCGTGGGCGAGGGGCTTGTTCGACTTGTGGCTCTTGACCGGCTTGAGGTCGGGCAGTCGGGCGGGGCCGTTGTAGTCCTGCCCGTTGAGGGCTGAGTGATCGTGCTCGTTCGTCATAGAGGCCCTCTTCTGGGCCTGCTGCAGCTTGCGCTCCATGAGCTTGGTGTCATAGCGCAGCTGAGGCGGGATGCGGGTGTCGATGGAGTACTGCGCGGCGTAGTCGTGTTTGACAAGCCAGGGGGCGCCATTCCATGCCTCGCGGGTGACGGTCTGCTTGATGAAGCCGCGGATCATGGCCTTGGTGAAGGCCTTGCGGTCGCGGAAGATGTGGGTGTCGTCGACGACGGCCTCGGTGTCGTCGCGGTCGGCGATGGTGACAAAGTACTTTGTGGTGGCGGGCACGAGGGTGCCGTCGGGGAGGACCCTGCTGCCGAAGCGCGTCTTCTCGCGCACGACGCCCTGTAACCGCTCGCCGTTGGCCATTCTGACGGTGACCGACTCGCCGGGGTAGTAGTCGGACTTGAAGTCGTCGAAGAGCTTGTCGACGAGGGTGTCGATGCGGGAGACGGTCTGGAACTGGACGCGCGCGAGGACGGGCTTCTTGAGGGCCTCGGGGAAGGCCTGCTCGACCTCCTCGGCGCCGGCGAGCTGCGAAAGGGTGGTTAGGCAAGGAGACGGCGGAGCTTGGCGTGGTCGGTGGATGCTCACCTCGCTCTTGAGAGCCTCGAAGAAAGTCAGGCCTGACCGGCCGCTGATCTGGCAATTGAATCGGCGCTGCGGGTGTCTGGTCAGCAAAACATGTCTACACCCACTTACACGGGGCGTCCGTACCTGTTTGTAAAAGTCCATCCTGCGAGGGGTCAGCGGCGCGTCAAACAAAAGGGGGGAGCGACGAGACATACTTGGCAAGAAAGTCATCGTAGTGGCCGAAGATCTCGCCAGTCTGGGGGATGTGCCAGACCTAGAGGGGTGGGCGTGTTAGTGGGTTGGTCATGGGGGAAAGGCAGGAAGGTTAGGCGGGCGACGTACCTCTGTGTTGTCGTCCTTGACGCCAGAGGGCGACGAGAACCGGACTGGTTTGCGTTTGAATAGAACCTGTGGTCGAGGTCAGAGGACGGGTGGCCCGGGACTGCGGAGACAGAGAGGGGTGGGGGCGTGGATTGGGCGTACCATGGTGACTGCGGGCTACAATGGCATGGTATACAGTTGAGTTGATGTAGACGCGTCTGGTCGGGGTGGTGTAGGTGGGAAGTTTGCTCTAGCACGTGGTGGTGGGTGCCAAAGTCATAAAACCGCCGGGGGTGTCGGGGGGTGGTCGCCGGTTGTGTTGGTGTCGCTGGTGGGGGTAGGTGTCTGTTCAGCGAAGCAGATGCGCGTCGAGGGGCAGACGGGGCCTCGATATCGTGTGTGCGCGGGTGGGTGTTGAATGGATTTTTTGCACAGGCGCGCCAGAAGTTTTGAGGCGAGTCGGGGGGCCGGGCAGGCAAGTGCGGGACCCGGGGGAAGTGATTCGGCGTGCGATGCGAAGGACGGGCGCAGGAAGTTTGAATATCGGGAGTTCGGTCCTCTTGCGCGACTGCGATGGTTTTGTCGCGATGCGGATTTCGCGATGGTGGCGGACGTCGGTTGTTGTTGGGAGAAGACCTGACGGGGAGGAGGAGAAGTAGGAGGAGAGGTTAGGTAAGGTCTGTGGTGGTAGGTCGGAAGGAAGGTAAGGTAGGTAGGAGGAGCAGGCAAGGTCGAAGAAAAAGAACTAGCAGCACGGGTGCAGGCGGATGGCGGAGCTGGCACGGCCACGGCCACGGTACGGCGGCGGGAGCCAAACTCCAACTCCAGTCCCGTCCAACTCCAACATGGTTGAAGACCGGGGTCCGGGCGACACCACGAGGGCCACCGCCATACAGTGCAACAGAACAATAAAGTAAACTCCATTTTCACGATAAGCACTAAAACTCAATGTCAATTAATTGTCTGCATCGCGCCCTGATCCCCCATCGCGCACATGTTCCCCCCGGACCTCACGGGACGTCACCGCGATCCCATGTCCCATTTACCGCGCCGTACCTCAGGGCGTGTCAGTACCGCACAGGTACCTGTACATCTTCCCCCCCAGTGCCCCCCCTCTAGACGTCTCGCCTAACGCCCGGCCGCTGTGTCTCATTGGTTGGCCGCGCCCGTACCCACACCTCTTGACCCCCGTCCCATCGCGCAGGCTCCGCACCCGCACCACGCCGCGCTCCTCGTCGCCCTTCCCGCTGCCAGCAACCAAGCACCTTGCCTCCCCACCCGACGGACAACTCGAACGCCGCCATGTCGCGACAACACCAACTTTCACGACTCTTCTTATACTCGTTGTGACTGCACGGACGCGAGAATCATCCCACGCGTTGAAGCGAGATTTTTGGCCAAGATTTGATCTCTTAACGTCCCCCCGAGCGATGCATCTGTCACCCGTCGTGTCGGGTAGCCCATGTTCTGGCAATCGTCCTCCTCCAGGGGCCACCACCACCCCGGGTCTCCTCACCCCTCGACAAGCAGCATCACCCACCCTCTGCATGCACGAAACCAACCACCCAGTCTCCAAACTCATCCAGGCAGACCATTGAGTCGTTTCCAGACTTCTTCCACCTCCGCATCGTCTCCCGATCCAATATCAACCCATCCCCTCTGATGCCACCAGACCCCTGAACCTCAGATACACCCATCACCCCCCTCATACTCGACCCTCCTCTATTTCTCCCCACTTCCATGCATCCATCCGCCTCAAATAACAACGTGCAGCCGTCCCGACGCGTCGTTTGCTTTGTTTGCACTCAATTGACAACAACGCTGGTCCCCGGCCAGGGGGTGGGAGGGGGGCGATGTGGATGCAGGCAATGGCCCGCAGGCTTCCCAAAAGTCGCACACGCGCTGGTAGGTAGACGCTAAGAACAAGCCGCCCGGGGTCCACAAGGGGGGCTTTCCAGAAGCCGTTTAGCGCCGGCTCCGGCAGCCTTGCACCTCGCGCTTGGGACGAGCTTGATTGGTCGATGACTTAGTCAGCTCAGACTTCACCACACTGCGTCCAGCACCGACTCGTGGTCTTTCCAACCCCGTTGGCGGCCCCCTAAGCATCGGGACCATGCATCTCGGTTCTGCGTGTAATCGGCCTGCGCCGTTGTATTTATTCTCGCCAGAGAACGTCTAAGAAAAGTACACCACCATGAAGCCCACCCAGCTGCCCACGACTCCTATGGCGCAGTACGAGCTCGTGAACATGAGCGGCAGGAACTCGTACGACTTGCCAAACACCACCTGGTGCAGCAGCGAGCAGTAGGCGATGAGCGGGATGCTCACGGCAATGTACACGGTGCTGAACCGGTCCAGCAGGAAGAAGCGCGCCCTTCTCGACGCCGGCGCCAGACGGTCAAACACCATCAAAAAGGCCACCAGCCAGAAGATGGTGTACACCGTCTTGATCGGGAACTCGGCCGGCGTGAACAGCAGCGGGAACAGAGACACATGGCCCGCCACCGCCAGCGGCCGGAATGCCCCCAGGTACCGCCTGTCCCGGAGCGCGACCAGGCTGAAGGGTATGATGACTAGCAGGATGGCCTTTTCGTGCACGTGCCACCCGAACAGGAACGACGCGTAGCCGCACAGCGTGACCGCACCGATGAAGTTGTCCCACGTGGCCTGCTTAAACAGTCGGATCAGGGGGAGGACCTGGAAGAAGAGCGTCAGGGCGAAGCATGTGCGTGGTGAGATGTCGGGCAGCACCGCGAACGCCGTATCGCCAACCAGCCCGCGGGTCACGCTGTTAACGGCATCCACGTTGACGGGGAGCTTCAGTCGGGGGGCCACTGATGTTTGTTAGTTTCTGCGCTCTCATCGGTCATCACTAGCTGTTGACATACCGTGGATGAGGACCCTATCCGCGAACGAGTAGATAGCCCAGACGTTAGGCGCCCAATAGGCGTGGCACAGCCCACGCGAAAAGGGGAACAGGCGGCCCAGCAGCTGAGGGATCTGGCCCAGGTACACAAAAGGCCCAAACGCAGCGGCGAAGATGGCTCCAATGCCAGCACCCAGCTTGATGCAGTTGAGCACCTGGATGGAGAAGATGGACCGCGGCGACAGGCAGTAGGCGCGCAGCAGGAAGACAAAGTATGCTGGGGCCAGGTAGAGGTAGATGTGCTTCATGCACAGCAGAGCGGCGAAGACGAGACCGCTCCATAGCAGACCGGACTTTGTGCGGGCTAGGACGAGGGAGAGGATAAGCAGGCCGTACATGCACCCGTTGTACTGGAAGTGGATGTGGTCGATGATCATGAGGCCGGGGGAGAGGAGGATGGACAGGGCTGCGGCGTGGGAGGCGCGGCGGGAGGCGAGAGGGGACGAGTCGATGAAGCTATGAAAATCAGCAGACGTTCAAAAAGAGGTGTTCTTCCCGTGAGAATCAGAGCAACTCACAATTGCAGAGCCTGGGCGAGCACAAGCTCTGAGACAATGACGGTCCAGCGCTGGAAGTAGATGGTCTGCCAGCTGTCATACTCGAGATTGTATACTCGCAGCATGGCAGGGTCGACGAGCTTGGCAACCTGCGACATAGCCCACTCAAAGTAGGCGAAGAAGGGGGGATAGTCGAGTGTCCATTCCGATGTCTTCTCGATGTACCACTTTGACACGGGCAGGCTATGGGTGATGGCGAGCCAGTTGCGGTGCACCTCAAAGTCTGTGGATTTGCTGGAGACATGTCAGAGCTATGTTCTCAGTCCGGCACGTCCAGGGCAGGGGCCTTACTATGCCGGGAAGAGGAGGATCTTGAAGGCGGCAGCCACAATGGCGCATTGTGTAATGGTGGGAAATGATTCAGCCATGGTGGGAAAAGGGTCAATGATGGCAGTTTAATAGAGTATACTCCGCATTGCAGAGGGCGGTGGCCGCGGGGGAGAGCCTGTGGTGGTGGCTGTCTCCGGATAAGGGGGATATTTTGGTGATGGTGCTGTTCACAGGTGAGAGATGAGAGGGGAGCTTGACAATTATGGAAAGCTCCGAGGCTTGCTATCGATAAGCGAGATAGATCCGTGCACCATGCCTCGATCAAGGGACCTGGGGAAGGAGCGACGCCACATCGATCGGCGCCTTATGTTGTGGCGTTAAGACACCAAGGACACATTGAGTCCTCACCAGCCACTTTTGACAGCAGGCACCGTGTTCTTTTTGGCGGGCCCAGACCCTCCGTCCAGTGAAATGTCCGAGTCTAGGGGCATTCAGCAGCACCGTGACAGCTGTGACTTGTCTGCGACGCGGGTGAATGACGCCGTACTTCGAACGCCCGGAGCTTCACAAGACACAATCAACGGCCATTGTTGTTCCTGTAATTATCCCGCCCATCCTGAACAGCTTCATCTCAAGCTCCAACCCGCCAGAAACAGTCCCCCCGGGCGACAAAAGGCCGCTGCCCCGAATCGGACCATCCCCTGTACCTTGCCAGTGCCAGTACCTCGAAGCGCGACGTCGGCCGAGTCAAGCCAACTGTCCTCAAGGCTCAAGCCGAGACAGACCACAGCGCTGCATCCTGGCCTTGGCAAGCCCTCCAATTACCCGGGCCAAAAAAGTCATTCTCCTCTCCCTGAGCACCGGCCTATTCCCTTTTCACCTCCTGTAGCAACTTCAATTGGCCTGCGGCCGAGCTCCCTTCGCTTCGTCGCCTTCACTTCAGCGTGGCTTTTCTTTTCCCGAGCTCCAGCACTGCATCTCCATCTGCATCCTCTCCTTGACCACCCGACCTCCTCCACCACCACCACACAGCTCCCACGATGCGCGCCTCGCTACCGCTGCTGATGGGCGCTGCTGGCCTCGCCCAGGCCCAGTTCCTCATCAACGAGCTCAGCTTCGGCTACGATGGCACGTAAGTACCCCCTTCCTGGGCCACCTCCCCTCGGACGACCTCCTCTGACCTCTACCTCCACAGCATGGCCAGGGACGGCTTCGTGCCCAACTTCCACATCCACGGCACCCCCAACGACCCCGAGATCCTCTCCAACAAGATCATCCTCACCCCGCCCGCCCCCGGCAACCACCGCTCCAGCATCTGGGCCGACCACAAGCTGATGCACTCGAGCTGGATCGCCGACCTCGACTTCCGCGCCGCCGGCCCCGAGCGCGGCAGCGGCAACCTCAACCTCTGGCTCGTCAACGGCGGCTCCCGCGACGTCGGCACCCACTCCGTCTACAGCGTCCCCCGCTTCGACGGCCTCGCCCTCACCATCGACTCCCAGGGCGGCACCGGAATGGTCCGCGGCTTCCTCAACGCCGGCACCACAGAGTACGCCGGCCGCGGCGACGTCGCCGCCCTCGCCTTCGGCCACTGCCAGTACTCCTACCGCAACCTCGGCCGCCCCTCCCAGCTCAAGCTGCGCCAGACCGCCACAAAGTTCTCCGTCGAGCTCGACGGCCGGCCCTGCTTCGAGACGGACAAGGTCCGCGTCCCCATCGGCTACCAGTTCGGCGTCACCGCCGCCAGCGCAGACACCCCCGACTCCTTCGAGGTCTTCAAGCTCGTCGTCATGTCCGAGAGCCTCACCCCCGAGAACGGCTTCCAGCAGAACAACAACCAGCAGCAGGGCACCGGCCAGCGCGTCGTCGGCACCAACGACAACGCCCAGAAGCAGGCACGTGGCAGCTCCAGCAACAGCCAAGGCGGCGGCGGCTTCCTCGGCAACAACAAGGCCGACGGCACCTCAGACGGTTCCACGGGCGAGTCCGACCCCTACGACGTCGCCGACTCCTCCGCCGAGACCTACTCCACCTCGGCCGAGCAGTTCGCCGACCTCCACAACCGCCTCCAGAGCATGACGCACCACATCAGCAACGTCTTCCGCACCGTCTCCAAGCACGCCCGCGCCGGCGAGCAGCAAAAGACCGAGGTCAAGAACCTCATCGACACCATCCGCAACGACATCATCCCGCGGCTGGACCGCATCAACGAAGTCGACAAGCGCATCTCCGGCCTCGAGGCAGAGCTGCGCGCCATGCGCAAGGACGTCAACCAGCAAGTCAAGAACACGGAGCGCGCGGTCCAGCGGTCCCTCGGCGAGCACCACAAGACCCTTTCGGGTGCTGTCGCCGATGCCGTCCCGGGACATGGAAAGCTCATTGCCGTTATCATCGGGTCCCAGGTCGTCGCTGCCGTGGGCTACTATATCTACAAGCGCAAGCGTCAGAACTCGCCCAAGAAGTACCTGTGAGGTGGGAGAGGGTGTGTTTTTGATGTCAGGCGCCGGGGGCAGGGGCGGGGCTGGATAATTATTTGTATATGACGCGCATCATGAGACCTGTTCCTCCGTTTGGCATTAGCATTGAGGGGGGGCAATCACATGGCTTGGATCGAGCCGCTTTTCTGTTCTTTGGCACATGCAAGTGAAGTGTGATTGTCAGCTTGGGTTCGGGTGGTGCTACCCTGGGTATGGCTCCAAGAACTTCCTCCGGGTTCAAGGTCATGTAAGGACAAGACCTGACATGAAGAGCCTCCTGCTTCACCTTGCGGTCATCCCATGGCAACGCAGACAGCGAGTGTGGTATCAGATTCTTCGTCCCTCATACTAACAATGCCAAAAACATCCAATCGAAGAAAAAAATAACAAATAAAGCGCCGAACACCACTCGGTAATCAGCCCTCTCGGGCCATTCCTCCCCTCCTCCTGACGCGGGCGCGAACCCAAGGAGAGCGTGTGTGCATGTCTAGAACCCCGACTTGTTTCCTATACAACCCTGTCATCCCCATTGACGACAGCGACCATCTCGGAGCCCTTTGGCGCCGTAGTCAGGTTCTCATACCCGTCTGACGTAACCAGAATGTCGTCCTCGATGCGCACGCCGCCAACGTGATAGTAGTCCTCGAGGAGGTCCCAATCAATGAAATCGCGGTGTTTCTCGCTCTTGCGGAAGTAGCCCTCGAGGTATTCGCGGCAAAAGTACACGCCCGGCTCGATGGTGACGACCATGCCGGGCTTGAGGGTCTGGCGGCCCCTGTAGGGCGGGGGCGGGGTCGCCGCTGCTGCTGTTCGTGACGGCGAGGTTGCCGTCGGGGGATCGATGTCGGCGGCGACAAAGGCCGTGATGTTTTCGAGGCTGGCGGAGGCGACGGCGTGAGGGATGCGGCGGAAGGCCTCGGCGGAGAACATGTCGCGCTTGGTGATGCGGGCGCCGGCGGAGGCGCGGATGGTGGCGGCCTCGGTTGAGGAGAGGAGGAGGCGCGTGTTGCCGGTGACGTCGTGGGTCTCGAGGCCGACGTGGTGGCCGAGTCCGTGGGGGAAGAAGCCGGCGACGGTACCGGCGGCCCAGGCAGCGGCGGGGTCGCCACGGAGGATGCCCAGCTTGAAGAGGCCTGCCTGGGCGATGCTGGAGGCTTGCACGTGGAGGGCGTAGTACAAGATGCCTGGCTTCACCGCCTCGATACAGGCGTTCTGCATGGAGGCGACAAGGCGGTAAACGGCACGGGCCTCAGAGGTGAAAGTGCCGTTGATGGGTAGGGTGCGTGTAATGTCGCTGGCGTAGCATGAGAACTCGCACCCGGCGTCGAGGACGAGGAACTGGCGGCCTTCGAGGGGTTGGTCGTTGTCGTCGTAATGAAGAGTGGCGGCATTGGGACCGCTGCCGGCGATGACATCGTAGGCCTGGCGCTTGGCACCGCGCAGAGCGCACTCTGCTTCGAAGAGGGCCTGGACCTCTCGCTCGTTGGTGAAGGAGCGCAGGCGGCGCTGGACGGCGCGGTGGGCGGCGGATGAGATGTCGTTGGCGCGGCGGATGAGGGCGATCTCGTGGTCCGTCTTGACGACGCGGGCCTCGTCCATGGCGGGCATCAGGGCGCTGGTGTCAATGTCGAACTCGTAGCGCTTGGCAAAGGTGGTCTCGAGGCTCGGCGGCACCTGGGCCTTGTCGAGGAGATAGACCGTAGAGGGCGAGTGCTGGTTGAAGTAGGCGTGCAGGAAGGGAGTGAGGTCTCGGGTGTAGCGGACCGAGTCGAGGTCGGAGTTGGCGAGGTAATCCTCGGGCGATGGCGTGCGACCGTACCAGAGGATCTGACGGGCTTCAATGAAGGGCACCCAGAGGGTGAGGTGGTCTGCGACAAGATCGTAGGTGATATAGCAGTCTGGCTGGTCAACACCAGTGAGGTAGTAAAAGCTGGCGATAGTCAGTGAGTGAGTGGCGGTGAGAGACAATGAGGGCGACCTACTATCGCCGTTGCCGGAATGGCGGCGACATGTCAGAATGCTCATATGTCCGCGAGGGCTCGCCAGGCAGGAGGATGAGGCCATTGGAGGTGTTGAGCTCCTTTGCGACCTTGCGGGCGTGGGTTTTGGCTGGAGGGGCGGTCAGCCTCTCGGATGAATCTGCGATGATGTGCATGAGCCCACTCACCAGGGTACTTTGACTTGGGCGACGACGATGATGATGATGATGATGATGACGAAGGCTTCTTCTTCAGTGTCGGGGAGGCCTTCTTCTGCTCAGGCCGCGCGCACGCAGTGCAAGCAGAGTCATTCTCGGACACCCTGACCTCGATGGATCTACAGCAGCGGTGTCAGCAACATCACCACAAACACAGCGCCCAGGTAGGCAGTCACCCCACGACGACGAAGAGGCGGGGGAGGGGGAACCTACAGCGCATCAAATGCGTCCACCACGGTCGGGTCCCAGGCCACCTTGACGTTCGCCATTTCCAGATAAGGGGGGAGGGAGGTTGAGCGAGGCGAGTCGATCGCAGCGGTTCGGGTCCGCGATTGAAGAGGCGCACACACGGAAACAAGACGCAACGGCCGCGGAGGAAGGACAGGAAGGAAGGTATCGAAAGATGATCTCGAGATCGACAAGGCCACGCGCGCGGGAAGGCGGGGGGTATGAAGGGGGGGGACGAGATGAAAACAGCGCACGTTTATGTTGTTCAAAACCTTGTCGTTTCTTCAAGCGCCGGATCTTTGCTGACCGCTTCGCCCAGGCATATGTCGGTGAGCGAGGATGCGCGACGGGCGACGGGCGACTAGTAATCGGCGGTCCCGCAGGCAGGACAGGATGGACAAGGAAGCAGGCGGATGTGGACGCGGGCGTGGGTGGCCTGGTTAAAGTCTGGCGTGGGACGGGGGGGGCCCAGAGGCGGTGCCGTGTGCCACTCGACTGGGCCGGCCTGGACTGAGGACAGACTTGCGGTCAAGGGGTTATGTCAGCGGCAGCCACACAGACCAATTTTCGACTGTGGCTGGTTTGTCTGTGGCTGATTCATCACGAGCCCACGTCGACCCTGCACACCAGACACAACTGCGGGACGGTCGAGAAGACATGAACAAGGGCTGACCATCCCGCTGATCCGACCACTTGATCACCAGTGCCGCAATCATTTGAGCGTCGCATCATCCGGCTACTTCAGTGGCAGCACTCGACAAAGTCACCAGATCCGCCCGGCTTTGCCTGAAAGCAATGGACGACTTGAGTCATCCTCGGCGTCAACCCCAGCTGACGTCTAGGAGAAACAGGTCTTCATTCAAGAGGCACATAATGTCGTCGAAAAGGTGCATGGAATTCTGTTACTTCTCCATGCAGCTGAAGGAGGGGGGGGTCCCTGGCTATCACTTGGGGTCGCGATCTTCGATGCATTTCCCTGACCCTTGCACCTACCTACGGCCTAGACATGCTTCACTCCTGTGTCCAAATCACGAATGACAGGAAACGATGCTCTGGTATAGATATTGTTGTCAGCAGTACCTTTTCAGGGCTCCTGACAGGGACTCCCTATACAAGGGACTGTAGTAGGCAATCGGAATCCCGCAGTCGCGTGGGTATTGACTGCTCTTTTGGCTCAACGGCTACGCCGTTGAGCTCTAGGGTCTGTAAGGTGCAGGCCACCTACTGCCTGTCTCTTACATACCTGTACTTTTCAAGCTATTCTTACTTCCCGTGGCCTTGATTCTTAATGAGAACCATGCTTGGCCTCGGTGTTTTTCGCTTGGCCCTGTTGGAAGATCCCAGTGTCAGGATCCTGACGAATCAAGTCCGTACATGAGCTATCTGACAGGAGGAATGATGTAAGTTACACGACTCCTGGTTCACCGTTGGGCTTGAAATGCATGGATACGTTGAGAGGCTGTGTGGTCCTATATTTGTCAATTCCGGCTGTGATATCTGGGTAAATGTTTGTTTGTGACTAATGCCCCTCGTAACTCGTTTTAATGCCTCTACTGCAGGCACCCGGGAACAAAAATACACGTGTTACCCCATTGCCCCGTTGATACCAAAGAAAACAACATCCCCCGACTCGCAGCCCAGCGCTATCCTGTCACCTTGAACCCGCACACTGCCAGAATGCCTAGAAAAGCGATAAGCCCGATACTGGGAAGGAAGCCAAAACCAATCAAGCCCATCCCAAGTGATCCAGCCTGCTTTGTTGTACCCCAGACCTTCAGGCCGAAATAGGCCCTCATCATTGTCGATAGAAATGATTCCGATGTCTGTGGCCAGATGCCTGTTGCCTGGGAGAACATGGACTCTCCATGGAAAACCAGGCGTCATGATGATAGCATTGCATTGCAACGTTTCCACGTCCCAAATCCAAATTTTGGTACCGCTGTCGGAGGTCGAAAATAGCCTCTTTGAGTCCGATGAAGAGGCCAAAGAGCAAAATTTGACCTCTTTGTGCTGCTCCAGTCCCCATTGTCTCGCACCGCTCTCAAGGTCCCAGAGACACAATGAGCTATTCGAAACGCAGGCCAACTTCTTTCCGTCTGGCAAGAAAAGGGCAGCACTCGAACACAACTCCAGATTCGGGAAGACCTCCACTCGAACACATGCCCCCGAGCAGACGTCCCAAATCGCAATTAAATTGACACAGTCGGGCTCCGGGCCTGTGATGACAGCTGCCAGCATGGTCGAGTCGTCCGAGAAGAAAATGGAGTCGAGTTCATCCCATTCCTCTCGAAAAGGCTCCAGTGACTGAGCCTTCTGCTGTGTCATGACGTCCCACAGCTGAATGAGGCATGGCCCTTCTCCGCGAGTCACCACTGCGAGAGTGTCAAAAGTTTTCGAAAACTTGACCATAAAGACCTTCTCTTCTTCTGGAACACAGGTCACCCAGTGCGTATTCCCAAGTGACTCCCAAAGGGCGCAAAAACTTTCCGAGCCAGGTGTAAAGTTGTCCGAGACCTGAGGCAACTGGAAGAGGTGTCTTTCTGGAATCTCTTCAGAGCATCCTTCCTCGACATCCCAGATCCGGATTGACCCGTGGTGGGATGAGGAGACCAGAACACGGGAGTCGTTTGAAAAAATCAAATCGCAGATTATCGGCGGATGAAAGGCGTATTTGGATGCACGTGGTTGCTGGTGTTTGAGAGCATGTGTGCCCCAAATCAGGATATCCCTGTCGCATGTGGCTAGTAATCCCTCGTTGGGCGAAAAGGCAAAGGCACCTAAACTGCCCTGACTAGGCCATATTTCTGAAGTCTCACCAGTGTCGATATTCCAAAGGTGAATGGAGCCGCGTTCTGTGGTAGTGGCTACAGAACTCTGTGACTGGCCGCAAAATTTCACAGAGAATACTCTGGCCTCGGGCACCGTTGTTTCGCCGAGAAATTCCCCGGTCATGGCGTTCCAACAACCGATTTTGCCAGAGGAAGATTGAATGACGATTCTTCCGTTGTTGTGAGAGGATGCCATCCCCGTAGTGAGAGCACTTTCCGTATGTCCTACCAAAGTCGCCTGGCAGTCATTAGTTTGGGTGTCGTAGATATGAGCTATACCACCCTCATAGGCCAGCAGCAGGGGGTGAGAGACTGTAGAATGGTGGCAATTGACAAATTCATGAGATGTTCCATGATGATAGTCAAAAACTACCGTGCATGCTCCCGATTCGAGGTCCCAGGCTCGGATTTCGCCCTTGTCGATACTGGTAAAAAGAGTCTTCGAATCAGCTGAGAAGGAAATGGATCGCACCGCGTCGTAGCCCTTGAGATTTCGGAAACGGTTTCCAGTTTGCACCGTCCACAAATAGACGATTGATCCAAGCGCTAATGCCAGAATTTCTGAGAATCTTGAAAATGCAAGCTGGTAATCTTTGCCTGGAGCTGGTTTTTCGTGCTCTTCGAGCACGAGTGAGGCCTCGCGCTCACCTGTCTCAACATTGAACAAGAAGATATTTCCACCCCAAGTGAGTACTGCCAACCGTTTCGAGTCGTGTGAGAAGGTGACATGTCTCGCCTCCTCGGGACACTCAAGACGGACCAAGCAGGCGTCCCAAGTATCCCTCACTGGTGGCTGGAGAGTCAACCAACGAGGAATGAGGCTGATGAAAGAACTCTTGACAATACTTTGGGTGGGAGAGAGGGCCAGAGCGGAGGCATAGATCTGTAAAGGGGCGTGTCCGATGACATGAAAATTTGATCTGAGGAACCGAATGGCATCGAGGAGGAATTCCGACAGATCGCTCAGCGAATGATATTCCTTTGGCTCCTGTCTTGTAAGCACCGATCTTACGACGGCCCAGACGTGATCAATCTCTCACCTGCATCCATGAGAGAAGTGAGTGAAGGGCATTCAAAGCTTCCCCGAGGTGGCCCAGCAGGCTCATGGCCTCGAACCAGTAGAGCAAATGTTGCTTCAAGAACTCGTGTATTGTCACACCACTGTACTCCTGGAAGCTGGAAGATGTCCAGTGGTGTATCCAGTATCGACAGGCGTAGTGTAGTGCCGGTGAAATGGCGCTGGCGAGCTGTTGCGAGCTGACATCGGACGTCTGCATACCTGGAAAGGACAAGCCCGCTATGTTCTGGTGCAGTGGATGCTCTCTCATCACACAGATACACCTTTCAGCAATGGTCCGATGGGTGTGATCTTCATCGACGTGGAACTGATTGGCCCCATGTTCCTGCGAACTGGGGTCAAGAAGGTAGTCGCGGAAGGAGAGATGCAACAGGCGTACGGGAGAATCGTCCTGCGGGACCCTCAAGACTGCGTGGAGCAGCCTGAGCCTGTCGCATATGGTGTCGCGAGATTCCCCCAGGAGAGACGCCAAATTCGAGATGCCTAGGGGTTCGGCGAGGATGACGATCGACCCGACCACAAGGACAAAGTCCTTGATGATGCCTGCTCTCAGGGATGTCGGAACGTTGAGGAGCTGTGAGTCGAGGACGGGACGGTATGTCTGACTGAGAGGGGAACCAGTCGCCGCAGAACTCAGAATCTGTCCGAGTAGCGACTTGGGATTGCCGCAAAGGGGATCGCTCACGAAGCGGCACAAAGTTGCGGCGAAGATGAAGAGGGGTTTCGACCTGGACACGAGCTCGTGGACCGTTTCGTCACCAGGCCACTCGGTGGGTAGCTTGTCGTCCTCAGTGTCGGCAATCGTGTTGAAGTCTGATCGTATCAAGTCGAAGCTGTTTCGGAAAAACACAGCCAGGTCATGCTCGACAATGCTTTCCGGAATATCATGGAGGACCAGGTCCTGGTACGTGTCCTTCGCTTTCCTGAAGCCAAGTCTGACGGACAGGTCCGGCCGACTGGTTAAGAAGAACCGGAGGTGAGACCGAAGGGACGTGGCCGAGGCCAGAACTTGTACCAGCAGCCGGATGTCGGCATCCTTCTCGCACTCATCCAGGGCGTCAATGACAAAAACGATGCGTGCTGTTGTGGCGGCGCTCTGGAGCACGGTGGCTAGAGGTTCTCTGATGAGCTTGTCGAACTGCTGCTGCACAAGTTTCTTCCCGATGTCTGGATCCTTGTCGACAGCGGCTTTGATCAGAGGACCGACTCCGGGCACGCTGTCAGCCAGTTGACGGGCCAGAGTCGACATGAACCTGGCAATGCTGCCACGACCCGCCTCGCCCTTCTTGAAGAAGAATGATGCGCCTAACCGACCAGCCCTGGACTGGGAACGTGCGACTGTCTGCGAAATCGTCGACTTTCCAGTCCCAGCCATGCCGTTTAGCCAGAAGATCAATCGCGAGTCTGTTCCATCGATCCATTGGGAGATTTCCTCGAGAAGCTCAACTCGCGTGTCGGGCATGCACGCGTTATTGTGTTCGTGCGCGTGAGAATCGAATGCAGCACCTTCGGCAGTCGGAAGGTTGTCTATCACGATTCGATGTTCGATGTTCTGGCCTTGCCGTCTACCCACGGAACCATCAGCATACGAACGTCTTGAAAAGCCGAAGATCGCAGGCTGCCCGTCCAGAAGAGACAAGAATGACGATGTACCCCTGAAGAGACGAGAGTCATAGTGCAACATAGAAAAAGCGAGCATCGCACTGAGCCGTTGAGGAAACGGACAGAAAAGAGAGTGATCACGAACGTTTGGTCCACATTCATCATGAATAGCATCCTCTCTCGGGCACGAGCCAATCGTTTGACCGTATCCTCGATCGAATCCTTCATCTGGGGCCACCTCAACCTGCCGAGAGAAGAATCGCTGGACTTCTCGAGCTTCGCGAGGAGTTCCTTGAGGGTAACCCGGGCAGGATCAAGCATAGAAGCAAGCTCCCTCGACGACCGGAGCCCCTGCGCCTTCGGATCTTTGAGGAGCTTGTCCATCTCGTCTGCCGCCGTGTGGCACTCGGTGATCTCCGCGACGAGGTTCCGCATGTCGTCCTTGGCGCCTCTCACTCCACTCATGTATCGGCCGACGAGATGGATGATCTTGAACGACATGTCGACGATAGCGATGACGCTGCTCGCGACCCCGAGCGCCTCGGCCGCCATCGTGACGGCTGGAATGAGGTGCTTCGCAGGGGATGAAGGAGGGAAGTCTGGAGAGGTGCGGGGTTATGGCAGTCAGGACGTGGGAGGGAGCAACAGCTCTGCTGCAGCCTGGTCGATATGCAGTCAGCCCAACTTCTTGGCGCTGCAGTCCAATCTAGCTGAGCTCGGTGAGCACAGCCATTGCCGTCATCCCATTGGCATCATCTATATGCTTGCTCTGTGAAGCCGAAGACTGCCTTCTCTGCAAGAAAGACGTTTGCGAGATGATTGAATGAATGCACTCTGACGATGTTTAGAAACAGGGCACTCTCAGATGGGAGAGAAGGAGGTAGATGGTACGTAGACTGCTTTCAAGGACGAATCATGGTCTCCAGCAGGCCAAAACAAGTCCTTCGACCAGCAGATCCATCGTTGCAAGAGGTCCAGGGTCGTGTTGGATTACTTAACGCAAGATCAACGACAGTGGAGGGATGTCCTAATGGTTTGTCGAAGCCGAAGCCAAAATAAGACATCGGCGAAGCCCTCAATCCGTTGGCAAGCAATGTTCCAACGCTCAAGCCTGCCGATAATCCACTAGCAATTAAGCCCATTTCCTCCCATCTCAGACCCCTTTTCGGGCGACATCTCTAATACCGCACTAACAATACTCTCCTTCCACCGACACGGCTCACCCAATCCACCGACCCCGGCATCGGTCCTCCCAAACCCCCGACCCCCGACTCGGACCCGACCGCCCTGCCAAGCATCCCCGCTCAGCCCACCTCCCTCTCCGCCCACCGTCACGCTAACCCAGCATCCTCCCAGCGCCAAAAACTGCACCCTCTCCAGAATCCCCCCCTTCCCAAATAGACAACGCCCAAATACGAAGCCAAAAGAGCCCAGCTCACATTCGCCTCCAAAGCCAATCCAAATATAGAAAATCCAAAGACACCAGCCCGTCTCTCAATAGCTTCTCCCCGATCGCGCTGACGCAGGACAGTCCATCTCCCCTCATCGTGAACACCCCCCTTGACCAAAAGCGCCCCCTAGGGAATTTCCCGAGCCCGAGTCCGACCCCCCCTTCAAACCCTCCGAATCGTTCATTCGGCGCCGCTCCGAGGCCACCCCCCGTCATCGATACCTCACCGATCCCCAACGGCGAAAACACCACCAACGCCGAGAGATTATCAAGCCGACCCCCCCTCCTGTGTTACTCACACACAGACAGACTCGCTCGCCTCCCCCCGCCGGTGACGCAGTGTCCATCTTACCCTGACACAAGGTTTTGCCCGAGATCTGCAGGCGCCCACGCGATCAACCCGGCCCCTCCGACGTCTTGGGACTTCAACGGCTGCACGACTCGCTGAGACGCCGGCCGGCTCTTGGCCGCCCTTCCTCCGAAGCCTGTGAAACCAGAGCAACGCGCGTTCGTGAAAAAGACTGTCTTGAACTCCAAATGTCATTATCCAGAATTAAGTCCGGCTGTACGCCATGATGTATGTAGCAAAAAAAGGTGTCATAATGGCAGAGACGCCCCAGGGCCCAATCCCCCAGAGTCCCATGCTTCCCCGGATGCACCGTCCCCGTCGGCCGTTTAGTATCCTCATGAATCTTTGCCACACCTGTCCCAGAAACTCCTCTCCCAGCCCCTTGCCTCTGCTCCTCCATGAAACATGTGTAGAAAATGGTGGAAGGGTAGATGCGTGGTCCGGGCCGCGGGTATGTGCATCAGCCGGGCCTGCGATCCTGCCCCGAGCCTAAAACCCGGTCCGCGCATACATGTTGCCCCAGTTCCCTTGGTATCCCGATTCCGCAAGCATGCGCTCCATCTCTCTATTATCCATCGGCCGTTGCATCTGGGCCGCGCGCCGCGCGTGCTCCAGTCGTTGCGCATCCTGCTGCATTCCGAGCATGGATGGCTGTTGTTGGTGTTGTTGTTGGTACATGTTTGATAGGTCCAGCCCTTGCTGAGGTGGTTGAGGGTATTGCTGCTGCTGCTGATGTTGCGCCTGTTGTTGCTGTTGCTGCTGCAGTGTGTATGCGGACGTCTGCCCCAGGAATTGGTTGGCGTCAAAGTCGTCGAACGATCCCGGTATTGTCATGGACGCCGTCAGCGGCGCGCTGATGGTTGCCGACTGCGGCCCAGACACAGGCTTAGGGTAGCCAAGCTGCATCATAGGCTGGTTGGGGTAGGCGAACGGGTCGCCGGACGGGAACATGAGCGAGTCCAGCTTGTGAATTGTTGTGCCGTTGGCAATGCCCTGTTGCGGGAACGTTGATGCCCTCGAGTGCGAGCTGGTCGTCGACTCTGGTGTCGCACGAGAGCCCATGTCCAGCGGCGGCACAGCGTCCTGCCAGTCACCACCGAAGCCCGAGTCCCGGTAGCTGCCGTCGGCGCCTGGTACCACGCTGTCGAATGAGGTCCTCACCGGTGCGTGCGGCATTCGTCCGTTGGACATCGCGGCGCTCGATGGCCGAGAGAACTCCTCGGATCGTCGGTGAATCTGGCCATGGTGGATGGCAGGGTGACCGTAGGCGGGGACTGAAGAAGGCATGGCATCGGCCGCCGACCGCTTCTTGCTGGGAATGGGACGGGCCCTTGCCTGTTGAAGGCGCTCGGGTAGTTGCTCGAACAAGATCTGACATTCGTGTTAGACGGGACTTCTTCAACTTTGCAAAAGATACTCACGTCAAGTGCAGTGCTGGCACGCTCGGCAGCCTGGCTCTTCGTCTTGAGGTCCGCAATCATGTCCCTGCCGGCCTTAGCATCGCTGAGGACGTCGCCGGATCCCGGCTTCTCCGGGTTCTCGACAGCATAGAAGACAAGCGACATCACAGCGAAGAACTCGGTGTACAGCATGACCCAGTAGGGCCCTGCCAGGACGCCCTGCTTTCGGATCTCAATGCCAATGTGCACAATGTTCCTCGACACGCTGATAGCGGCGGCGGCACACGCGTATGAGAGCTCGTCGACATGCTTGCCCATGCTCAGGCGGGGAGACACGTAATGCAGGAACGGGCGGTAGAGGACGAGCTGGACATGGGCATAGGCGAATCGGAGCAGGTGTCGCACGCTGGTCTAGGTCAATCTCTGATGGTCTGGCCACATGCGTGGGGTGGTCTGGAACCCTGCCGGGTATCTCGCCAAGGAGTCTGGACCGACTTACCGAATTGCTTCAATGGGGCCCTCGGCATTTGGCCTCCAGTGCGGCGGCAGGAGCCTGTACCATTCCTGGAGCTCTCCCTCGATCTTCTTGATGCTCGAGTAGCTGATGTGGTACGACGTGCCGGGTTTGTCGCCCTTCATCACCGTCTGGCTGAGCCCCTTGAGAGGGTACACGTTCTTGACGATCCGAGCGAGGATCTCCATCAGCTTGGTGTAAGCGTTGAAGGCCTCAAAGTAGCTGGGCGTGCCCATTGGCGGCTGAATGATGCCTTCGTTGGTGATGTACTCGTCGTCCACCTCGGTCGGGTAGGGCTGGTCGATGTCCTCGGAGTTGTGGAGCAGCGGGAATCCCATCATGGCAGAGACATAAATGTCCATCTGCCTGACAACGTAGAAGACACGTTTCCGCACCTCCTGTTCGATAATGCCAATCTGCTCGTGCTGAAGGTGTCGGTGCAGGCCCATGCGTACTGATGAGCGCAGGGCGATACCGACGTAGGCATAGCAGGCGCTGAAGTTTGATGTGGCCTGAAGGAACAGGATCATGAAGAGCAGAGCCTGCAGCGAGGTGAGATCGCGGCACTCTGTGATGTCCTGGAGAATCTTCCTGGCAACTTCGTAGAACTTGGCACTGCGAAATGGTCAGTCACAGAAAAAGGGACAGTTGTGGGCATCTCGGTCTTACCCTTGTTCCACGGCGTCCTTGTACGGCATGTGGTTGTCCTTGTCGAGGCTGGAGTACATGCAGCCGAGGCCCATGGTGGCGTACATGAGGCCGAGGAATCGCTGCTCCTCGTGGGTGTACGACTCGTACGGCTTCTCGTAGATACGCTCAAAGAGATCCCAGAAGGATGGTGTGTGGACGATGCGGATGAGGCAGGTGGCGCAGCTGATGGAGTAGGTGCAGAGCTGGCGAGCGTATTCTTTCGGGGGCAGTTCGGGTCCCTGGGTCGGGAGTGTGTCGAAAGGAGAGCTGGATGCTGATGCTGGCGAATCGAGCGTGGCGAGACCTGGGATCTTCTCCTTGCGGGGGAGGAAGGCTTCCTTGGTGTCGGTGCCCATGAGCCCTTGGAAGTGCTCCTTCATACGGCGGAGGAAGACGGCGCCAGAGGAGACACCGTAGAAGTCCCAGCCTCCTTGCTCGTCGAGATCCAGCTGTCCGATGGACTCAATCATGGACAGGAGCTGGGTGTCCTCCCTGCCGGGAATGCCTGGCCGGCCAGGGGCCATCTTGCCCTGGGACCGGGCCACCTCGCGGGTGCGGAACTCCTGCTGGACGGAGGGGTCGAGGCTGGGGTCGTTGAGGTCGACATCGGGCATGAACTGTCGCAGCAGAGACTCGGCGCGCTGCAACCTGCTTTCCAGGGCCTCGAGGTACTGAGGGGCGGGATTCCTCCGTCGGTTCGAAGGCTTGTCGTATGTGCATTCTGCAGAGAGTCAGAAGACCGGCCCCTGACTGCAAAGGGAGGGGCGTAACGGATGCGCGGAGCTCGGAACCTACCATAGCTGTACACGGCGCAGTGGGTGCAGGGCTGCTTGCCGTCGCACTTGATCTTCTTGCGCCGACACTCGTCGCAGGCGCGCGTGACCCTGCGGCGCTTCTGAACGGGGAGGCCGTTGGCGCCGCCCTCCTCCGACTTCACCTTTCCCTCATCATCGGTGACGGAGTGGCTGCTGCCGCCGTCGTGGGAGCCGTCCTTGTCGTGGTGCCCGGACAGGGACTGCAAGTCCTCGTCGTCTGACATGTCCGGCACAACGCCAGAGTCTGCAGAGGTGTGGGATGGTGGTGCCGTGTTTCGCGACGCCGAGTTGCCTCCTGGGGACATGGGGGTTTGTGCTGTGTTGGTGGTCTTGGTAGGGAGAGGCGTGGGAGCTGTCTGTCGAGGGTGGTGCGGTGACCACTGGGCCGCCAGAGGAGCGTGTCCGTGTAAGTGCTGCTGATGGGTGTAGGGTGTGTGTGCTAGGTCGTGACTGGGGTTGGTGGATATGTGGTGTGTTATCGAAGAGACGAAGCTTGGCAGGAGAGGTAGAAGAGAGACAAAGGGGTCCGTCTGGTCGTCTCGGCAAGGGGGGATTGTTAAAAAGAAGAAGTCGAGGTGCGTCGCGACGAAGAGAAGATCTGGGGGACCAGAGGGCCTTTTGCCCCTCGAGGCCAGGTGAACCCCCCGTGTTTAAGTCCGGATCCAGAGGGTCAGCGCCGGGGGGTGGATCGCGGAGGGGCGGGGTGGTCCATTGAGCTGAGGATCAGGAGGGTTCAAGGGGGTGCCAGATGGTGATGTCGCAGGGAAGGGAAGGGAAGGCCAGCGGCACTGGCCACCGGCGTGTGGTGGGAGTGATGAGGTGGGCTCGTGAGAACGGACCCGGCCGGCGTGTCTTTCAGTCGAAGGAAAAGTGGGATTGGGGGGGAACGGGGAAAGAGCGATGGTCTTGCAGCAACACAACTTGTCCGAGGTGCGAGGGAAGGGGAATTTGAGCTGGGGGGGATGGTTGGATGCCCCTTCCCTCGCCTCGCCTCGGGCGGTGGTCTTTCTGGAAGGAACATGGCATGGTTGGTCCTTCCGCACGGTGCGGTACCAGTAGCGCGGTGCGCCCTGGACGAAGGAGGGGGGGTGAGGCTGTCCAGTGGTGGGGAAGGAAGGGGGGTTGGATGGGGGGTCAGCGGGTTGACAGATGAAGAGGAGGAGAGGCTAGCAGGTGTGAGACGGAGGAGGGGGGACCCTAGGACGAGGTAGGGCGGAAGCAAGACAGGGGGAGGGGCTGACAGCGCGCGACAGAGATGTCGGGTGTGTGATGTGTGTGTGGGTGGTGTGTGCCCGAGTCGGCATCAGTGCAAGCAAAAGGATGGAGCACCGCACCGCACCAGGACCAAAGCACCACCTTGGTACTTGGGCGACCTCACTTTCAGTGGATGGATGACCCTCGAATGTTGCATTAAGGTCCAGGTACGCGTGCTCCCAACCAGGATGAGTTGTCTTTTCAACGTTAAGCGAGTGTGTCCATCACGATACCGTGGTGTTGGAAACCATTTACTGTACATTGACTTTCGCGGCTACTGTATCTGACGGAATTTGCCATGTCCACCCCCAAAGGCGAACCCTTCTAACCCTCGCTCAGTATCATCCGCTGGCGCGATACCGTCATCTCATCTCCCCCGCCCTTTCGCCCACCCGGCTCGAGTCGTGTACCGGCATGCATCATCGTTGGGCGCCCTGGAAAAGCAGATCTCCATGGAAAAAGAGGACTGCTTCCCGAAGCCGACAGACTGGTGATGGCGCGGTATTGCGCAACGCAAACAAACTGAAGAGGAGGAGGGGGCATTCGCCGGCCATTCCAGCGTGGACGGCGCTTCAACGGCTCATCCATCCATCGCGTCGCCCAACCTCGCCAGCAACTTGAGAAAGAGGAGGAGGGTTTTCGCGGCAGGCGAGGTGGTATTCCGTGGGGTGTGTGGAACAAGTTCCGCCCGCACAACAACGCCTTCGTGGAGATTGGCAGACCCCCCCTCCCTCGTCCGCCGCCTGCGATCCCAATACCACTCCATTGCTCGAGGATGCAATCGACCTCGGCATGCAGGCCTCCTTCGCGAGAGAGCAAGCACCCTGCCGTGTTGCAGCAACCACCTGGTCTTTTTACCCGCTGCACATGGTGCAGATAAGCTCTCTCGTCAACCCGGAGCTTGTCCCATGGCGCGCGCACGCTTAGGACCTCGCATTCGGTCTGCCCCCCGTCCATCCCCTGACTGCTCGCCTCCCTGGTTCGTGTGGGGGATTGAAGCGCAGATGGCGCTCTGGATGACGAGATCTCCTGCCTTCTTCTGCTGGTCACATCGGAGGAGGACCGTCACGATCCTCGTCGACCGACTGCACCCCTGGCCGCGCCCACATTGCATGCACCCTGCATTCGGTCCGTGGGTCGAGTCCAAGGGGGGGTTTCTCGAGACTCGATTTGAGCTACCCAATGGGTCCCTCATTACGGCCTGTGAACCGATCGCGCGTTGGGGAGGCGGCGGCCAGCGGCCGTGGTTTGTGATGGATCTGGGAGCGGAAATCAGGGAACAGGGACACAATTGCGCGGCTCCGGGGATGGTTCGGGTTTGTGGCCGAACGCTCGACTCATGCATGGTCTTGATCCGTCGGGAGTTTGTCATCATCTGCTTCACCTGCACCCTTCGCTTCTCGTAAGAAAAGATGGCTGCAGGGTTATGGGGATCTCCTGCTGTCACTCCGCCGGCGAGGTGCCCGTTCAAAGGGGGGAAAAGTACTTGGTCTTCGATATTGGGTCTCCGTGGAAAGGCTGCATCGGTCGGGTACAGGTACCGCAACGTGCACGTCATGAGCCCGCGCCCCGGAAGTATCCGAGACTGTGCGCCGGAGAAGCAGCTAACAATCCCGCCCAGGACACGGGTAGGAGGAACGCCGTCCGCGGTGTGGAGAGAGAGAAAGAAACCAAACGAAGCGAGACAGGTTTTCGAAGCAAAGTTCCTCGAGTTTGCCTGCCGATAGGATGTCTGCGATTACATCGGTCAGGGCATCCGAATTCAGTCATCCTCGTCTCCTTGCCTCCCAGAAGAGAAGGGGTTCCATCTGCTTGGCAACCAGCTGTTCCACAAGACACCCCGGGGCGGTGGATATGGGATGCGCGCGAGGGATTTGTGTGCGCCGGCCGCTCCGGGGTCCATTCTGGAATCTCTGTTGTCGATCCCACATGGTCCACGTCTGTCGCTACTTCGGAGGGAAAAGGCGACAGAGGAAGCGGTACCTGCCTAAGAGGGATGGGGTCTCACGACCACCGGATGCAACAATAGCCGTGGACGGCTTTGGCCCGAGCTGTCCGCAGCTCGTCACCGCTGTTGGTCCAGACGGGCAAGTACGAGTTGCGTGCTTGTTCATTCGTTTCCTCGTCACCCTCCCAAGATGCTTGGAGAGAGGTTGTCCACGCGCCCCGGCTCGCGACCCAGGATCACGGCAGAAGCAACTGAAAAGTGCTTAGGCTTTCTGGGGCGGCTGCAGGGCTCAACGGGCAACGGCTTGGCTCCCACGCTCCCGTCCCTCGCGACAGACGACGGGAGGGCTTGACCTAAGATGCTTGGCATACGTAATCTGCCTGATTCGCCCGTCAAACGGATGCCAAGACTCCCGCGATCCGACCCCCGCTGCCACTCTGGGAGCCTCCCCTTGCCCCCCAAGCTCCCGTGCCCACGTTTGGATGGCCCATCCCCAAGTCTTGGCAGCCGGTATCCCTGGGCGGGCTGCTGGGCTGAAGAGGAGGGGAGGGGTTCAGGCTCAGCCTTTTCGAGATGCGAATTCTCAGAGTCGCGCGGGATTGACGAGGACGCTGAGGAAAGCTGTCGGAACCAGAGAGAGAGTGGGCGACGGACGGTGCCGGCACAATTCGTGCAGACTCTGCTCTGCACAACTTTGTGCTAATGAACGGGAGGAGAGGAGGTGGTCCGGCGGGCGGCTGGGTGTCCCCGCCCCCCTCGAAGTGAGGAGCTCCAGGTCTTCTCGAGTTGACCTCCCACCGGCGGTCAGGTGGAGGGGGTCTTTGAGGGTGTTCAGCCCACCGCACTGTTCGCTAGCGTGTCTCCGTCGATACCGCACGTCCACTGGCTTCAGCCCTGGGAGGAGGTCTCTCGTAAGGGGGTCCACGCCCGTGGGCAGCAGCAAAGGGTGGAACACTGTAAATTTCACTGCACGACCTCCTCCCAATGCGCCTGCGAAAAGTGGTCGCGAGCAACCGCTCCTGCGAGTCGGTGGAGATGATGCCATTCGAGAAGCATTCGTGGCCCACCAGTAGCCTCCCCTGAACGTCGAGCAGCCCGTCTTTCGCGCCTTCCGCTTCTTGCCTGCATCTTCAATCCCCATCCGACAGGCTAGCAGATTGGAAAACTGGACCGAGGAGATAGTGGTGGGGTCTTGAACAGCAAATCGCATCTCACGACGCCCGTCACACACTGCTTCGGCTCCGAAGCGGACGAAGGGGGGGCAGGGCTGATGGTGTCGTCCGACTCTCCCCTGAGCGGTGGCCGCCCTAGGACAAAAGCCGGGCGAACCCCGCTTGGCGCGTCTGTACCTGATAGTAGCCTGTAGGCGTCACCGATATGCAAACAAGAGCATCAACTTCCAAACCAGCACCACTCCCCCGCTTTAGGTAGCAAGCCACGCAGGCCCCGCTATTCTGACTGGCTCGACCACTCAGGAGCTGGCAGGCACGGGGCAGGTGCTGGAGCTCCCTCACTGTGAATGCGTTGACCTCACCTCACCACAAGTCGGGCATCTCCCTGATCGACTACTATCAAACAACCAACTCGTACCGGACCACCCCCGGCTCATCCGAAATCCCGCCCGCCCATCTCACGCCTGATAGATTACATCGAGCAATCAGAGGTCAGCTCCTCAGACGAACGCTTCACGGCTAGAGATTCCGGCTCGTTTGCCATCACCGCCCAGAACCACCACATCGAGCTTCCTCCGGCCCCGCCAACAGCCGAAGGACGCCCGTGAGGCAAGCAACCCCCTTCCCCATGTGGCCTATCGACCTATCAACTCGATGGCGTGCCTTCATCCCTAAAAATACACACCGCTAACCATCACAAGCTTCCACTTGCGCGCGGGAATTCGACAACAAGCTTTCGCTTGACCCAGACCCGGGCTGCCCGCTGACCCGAGATTAAATTCCACCCCGGGACAGGGAGCAACAACCTCAAACCCTCCCCGAACCGCCACCACCACCCTTCTTGCCCAGCATGGCCGAGGAGGGTCCAATCCTCTTGGACTACTTTGCCAACCTGAGTCAACAGGGCCAAATCGTCGTCTATGGTACGCGCGTCCCGTCTCTCCTCCCAGTCATCCTGGTCCCGGATGCCCGGACTTGACACAGATTGTCGATGCTGACGATAGGCCCGGCCAGACACGCCCAAGCTCGACCTTGACTTGTACATCCAGAACTACACCGGTATGTGGCCCCTGCACGCCGTCCCCACACATCACCAAGCTCACATGGCATCCCAGGCCGAACTCGCTTTGACCGGCTCAGCCTCATCGCACGAACATGTGTGCCGCTGGCTGTCGAGGCCCTCAAGGCCGCCGTGGCCGAGGCCAAGAGCGGCCTGGACGTGCAGAGGTATAGGGAAACCTGGGAGATGATCAGCATCGTGGCCCCTAAGGAGCCTGAGGCGATCTTTGACCAAGCATGGGCCGACAGGGTTACGAAGGAGGCGCAAGAAGAGACGCACCGTCTGGAGCAACAGCTCAAGGGGTACAAGAACAACCTCATCAAAGAGAGCATCAGGGTAGGCCACCCCTGCCCCTCAGCTCTGACGCTCTGATTGACCGACGTATTGTAGATGGGCAATGAAGACCTGGGACGTCACTACGAGAGAATCGGAAACCTCACGGGTGCGGCCGAGGCCTACAACCGCATGCGGGCCGATGTTTCGACCACCAAGCAGATTGTCGACGTGGGCAGACACCTGTCCAACATCGCCGTTCAGCGCCAGGACTGGGCACTCCTGCAAGGCAGCCTCACTAAGATGACAGGTGCCCAGCAGGACGAGGACAAGTCGGCCCAGACGTACGGAAAGGTGCTCCAGGGCATCGCCCAGATGGGGCTGGAGAAGTACGACGACGCTGCCTACACGTTCCTGCACATCGAAGCGCTCAAGGACGTCAAGGACGGCGGCGACTACAACAATATCGCGACGCCCAACGACGTAGCAGTCTATGGCGGCCTGCTCGCGCTCGCGACTTTGGACCGCAGGCAACTGCAGACCCGTGTGCTTGACAACGCCCAGTTTCGGACGTTCCTCGAGCTGGAGCCCCACATCCGCAAGGCTATCTCGCTCTTCGTCAACGGACGATACTCGGCATGCCTGGCGATCCTCGAGTCGTACCGCGCCGACTACCTGCTGGACATCTACCTGCAGAGGCACGTGCCCACCATCTACAGCCGCATCAGGAGCAAGTGCATCGTGCAGTACTTTGAGCCCTTCTCGTGCGTGACGCTGGCCAACCTCGAGGCGGCCTTTGGCATCCCGGGCCAGAGCCTTCAGTCAGAGCTCGTCAGCATGATCAAGAGCGGGGCTCTGCAGGCGCGTGTCAACACCATGGATCAGGTGAGTCTCCTTGTCCCCGCCCGCTGCACCATGACGGAATTTCGTGATCGGGCACAGCATGCTGACTCGCGCGCGACCCCTTGGCAGCTCCTGGTCGCGGTGAACCCCAACCAGCGCGCAGCCCTGCAGGCGGCGGCACTGGCGTCGACAAAGGCGTACGAGCGGGAGGCCCTCGAGCGCATTCGACAGATTAGTCTGACGTCGGCCGACCTCGAGGTCAAGGGAGCGAAGAAGATTGTGGCAGCCACCCAGGCCAACGTCGGTCCCGGCGGTGGTGGCGAAGGCGTGGGCGACGTCTTGTTCGACGACAGCGGCGTTCCTATGGGCATGGCACCCCTGCAGGGACAGACCTGACTGCCGAGATGTGAGGGCGATGTCAATGATGGAATTGAGGCTCTTCCAGCGGTAGGGGGTGTGGAGGGGATGCATATTGTAGGGGGAAAGAGAAGGGGGTCTGGGGGTGTCCTGGGTGTGTGGACGACCCCTGGGCCAAAGGGCGACAAGCTCCCAGCGCTGCGACGCGGTAGGCCGGTGGCAGCCCTCACAAATGCCGCACTAACGGCGCGCGACTGGCTGACACGGACATGAGCATACGCGGCCTCTTGGGCGAGGTCCCCATTCCTGTCACAACACATGGACTGGCCGACGCCCATGGCGCTCTGGCCCGGCGCCCCGTAGTGCAGCCGCAATGCAACCGATCGAAAGCAAGGGTGGCCGAAGCACGGCACAAACAATGATGTCGAGACATGATGTCGAGTCGAGTGATGCGGTGAGAAAGGGCTCGAGTTCGAAAAAGGGCCCTGGGGTTTCAGTTGCACATGCGCGCCCAATGGGAGCATTTGCGAGTTGATAATGAGCTGTGTCACTGCTGAAGGGCGCACGCCAGTTCGACCAACTGGACGGGCGGAACCGTCGCTGGCGCCAGAGAAGGCTTACGCAAGCCCCTGCAAGCCCCCCGGGAGCGCAAGCAGGGTTGCCGCTTGTCTCGAAGCCCGGTAGCGCAGCGTCAGTACGAAATAGTACGAGGGGGTTCATGCTTTCACTCTCTTCTCGAAGGACGGCGGACGTTGGCTAGCGCACCCCCTCGACGGACGATCAATGCTGTTTCCAGAGGATCGTGCAGCCGGCGAGGCGCACTTCCACCCGGGGGTTCAGCCTGGCCTCGGGTCCGAAGGGGGGGAATAAGCCGGTGATGAAGGGCGTGCTGGACATGTCTAAACTCCGGCCGGTGGGTGGTCCCCGCCGGCGCGATGATGCTTGTTTTTTGCTGATGGCCGGGTTCTGACTTTTTTTCTCCGCCGAGGGGCCCTTTTTCGCGGATGTTGGAAAACTGGGGACGGATGGCTGTCGCCTCGGCAAATCCCCGAAACGACTCGGGCGAACGACTAATCAGGCTGGGGGGGTTCATCTCTTGGAGATGGAACCCCCTTTTGAGCTGTTGCCCATCGAGGCTAGCACCCGACGTTGATTGAGTGCCCTTTCGCTCACCGACCTGACTCTGAGACCCGGGGCTAGGAGAGAGGATGACGACGCCTTTCAGTCTGCTTGTCCCCCCTCCCCCCATTTTGCATGGAAGGCCCCGTCCGTCGCCGTCGGACGGGGGAATGAGATTCCGGCGCCGCTGCGCCCCTCCAGGCGAGGCAAAGCACCGGCGACGGCGACGGGAGGTGAAGATACCGACCGGTCGTCGTCGATGGCCAGGAACTCAAGGGCCGCCAGGTGAGACGGGCGGCGGCGCACGCGGGACGAGGGCGCGCCGGTCTGGGGTTGAGTTGGCTGAGCGGATTTTGCAGTGCAGTGCAGTTGCCTGGTTTTTTCGTCCGATGGACCCCCCTTTTCAAGGTACCAGCACGCTGTACCGCGATGCCGAGTATCATGTAAAGCGGTACGCGAAATGCTTTCCCCGGCGAAGAAGCGTCAATTTTAAGCTTACCCTGCATCTTCTTTTTTCCCACCGCCGCTTTCTGGCCGATGCGGTGGTGGGTGCGTTGCATGGTGGCTTCGCGGGCATTCGAGGTTCGCTAATGCACCCGGGTGTCAAACTGGTCTTCTGCCTTGGACCCGGCTCCCAGCCCATCGTGACTTTTCCTCAAGCAGGCGTGGGCTGAACCGGGCCCCCCTCCATGCCGCGCGGCCTTCCCGCCCTTTGAATCTGAGGAATCGCGGGCCCCATCACACACCCCTGAGCAGCAAAAGGTGAGACGGGCCCTTTCCTGCGGCATTTGGGGATGGACCTTTGGGGGCCGTCCGTCTGTCCAACGCGATGGGATGGGTTAGTAATGATGATGAGATGGCCGTCGGCGGTGACCACCGTTGCTGGCGCCACCGAGGTGGTGGAACATGGCCTTTACGACCTGCCTTGCTGGGCATTGGATCTGGACTGACGCACAGAGTGCGTGATGGGGAAGGCCAAACAAGCATCACTGACGTTACTCACTTTGACATTCCACACTCAGCCCGACGGCCCCGTCTTGTATGTAATAGCGCTGCACGCAATCGAGGATCTCGGGCTGAAGCGAACGACAATGACGATGACGGTGGCGGGCTCGTGGATTCAAGCGCTCGGGCGCCCGTTGGATTGTGGCTCTCTCCCAGAAAACCCAAGGGGCAGAAGTGCAAGTCCAAGTATCCATTCATCGAGAGGGCCTCAAAATGTCAACCATCATCAGGATAAAAGCCCCTCTCTAAACCCCGGGCTGACCCCCTCCAAATCGCCAGCATGCTTCCGCTGGTGGTTCCCCACACAGTGCCCGCGATTTCAAACGGGTACATCAGCCCATTCTGGCAGAGAGAAAGGTCGAAGGTGCAAAACCAGGGATCACGGCCATCTCACCCAGATCCACGCGATTGCTACGCGGAGGAAACTCCCCTCCTCTGTCCCGTTCTTCTTCTCCCTGGTCGGCCACACCTCCCACCGCTGCTTGCTCTGACACACCCCTCCCCCCCTTTTCTTGCTTCTCGCACCCCGGCCACCGGGATTCGATTCGAGTTCAGATGGCCCCCCTGGGGGGCATGTTTACCCTGGTCGCGCGCACCCCCCCACGCCAGGACGGACACACTCTGAACAGCAGGTCAACTCTCTGGCCTGGTGCCGCCCGCCCCTGGCCCTTGCCCTCTGCAGTCGAGTCGGACCGCTGGCCCAGATGGGGAACGTTTTGTGACTGCCACTGCGTCTGCAAGTGTCCACGTGCGTCAGGAGCAGGGGCCTGGCCGCGTAAGTGAGGTGCGGCCGCCAGGCCAAGCATGGCAGGCCGATTTCGAACGAACCCCCGCCCGGCAGAAGGGCCCTTGCCTTGCCATATGCTAGTAAGGGGCAGCATCAATCTCGTCAAAATCGACGATGATGCGGGAGGTCATGTCGCGCCGGCGAGCCAGGGAGCGGGCAGCTCCAAGAGGCGCTCCAGTTCTTTTCTGGCGGGCAATTTGGGCAGCCCCCTTTGCCGAGTTTCAACGTTTGAGTCGTCAAATGGGCCACCAATAGGTATTGGGGAGAGGGAGAGGACGCGCGTTCGTGCGAAAAAGGGGGCAGGCAAGGCACAGGGAGGGGCCATCGGGGGGCGCCCGCGCGCCCGGGTAAACTCAGCCCATGAGCTGTCTGATGTCCTCGGGCGGCCAGCGCACCTGCGCAAAGGTGAGGCAGCGCTTGATGCTCTGGAGGTATTTTCTCGTGACCTCGTCGCCCATGACATGGCCCTTTTCGCCGTTGTGCAGCTTCTCTCGCGCGCTACGCTCGTGGATGCCGACCATGGTGACGCCGATGGGCCAGGCCGCCTTGCCGATGGAGAGCCGCAAGTACCCGTCGTTGGCGTCGACGTAGCGCCTCTCCTGCGCCGCCTTGACGATCTCGACGATGGGCTCGAGAAGGTCATCGGGGAGGTCGCCTTTCTCGAACTTGCGGAACAGCTGTATCGTGTTAGTCTTCTCGTCCAAGGGTGCATGTGTGTGTATTCTCGCTGACGTACCGGTCTCATGTTCTCGCGACTCTGCACCATGGCGGCGTAGGCCGTCTTGCTGGTCGTCGTGTCCGTCTTCTCGGCCTCCATGGCGCGCTGGTACTCCGTCAGGACCAGCGTGAAGTAGCTCGCGAGCTGTCGGAACAGCCACTTCCTGCCCTCCTTGTCCTTGGGCACCACTGCGTCGACCTTCATGTCCTTCTCTTCGACGAGCTGGAGCGTCGTCGGGATCGGGCCCTTGGTGATGACCGTCGTCAGCTTGCGGTACCGCCGCAGCCTGGCGACATGTCCCTCGCCGAAGAGCACCGTCGGCTCGCCCATCTCGCGGAGCTTGGCGCGCAACTCTTCATCGGGGATGTCCTCCATGCCCTCTTCCAGCTCTGCTGTTTCCTCGCTCGTGGCCTTGACCAGCTCCGGGAGGCCCAGGCGTTTTCTTCTTGCTGCCTCCTCGGCGGCTTCCTTCTCTTCCCGGCGCGCGCGCATCTCGTCGGCGAGACGGCGCTTCTTCTCTTCCCGGACCTTGGCTTCTTCCGCAGCATCCTCCTCGCGCTTGCGCTTGGCGGCGACCTTGGCCTGGCGCTCGGCCTCGAGCCTGTCCTGCTCCTCCTGGTATGCCTTTTTGCGCCGCTCCTCGACCTCGGAGCGCTTGATATATTTGGAGTCGCCGCCGCCCGAGGAGCCCTTGCTCTTAGCGAGCTCCTTGGACATGAGCGCGGCGAAATCCATGGTCGCTGGTGCCCTGATATCGGGTAGAGAGCTTGGAGGTCGGTCGTTGAACGTCGTCAGACGTCGAGGGAGGTCGGAAATCGGTGGAGCAACGGACGTCAGATCGATCGTGCGGCTCTGCAGCGCGGACCCCGGCGGGTTTGTCTGGGGAAGGACGAGGATTGAATGGCTCGTCGTTCAGGGAGGGTGTGCGGAAAGTCGACGGAGGCTTTGCTTCGCCATCCTTGGCACGCCGCGGTGGCGGTTATAGTTCGGCCAAGCTCCGTTGCAGCTGCCTGGATTTGCCGTGCAGCACCCAAGCACCCCAAATCCAACGTCCGGTGTTCCCCCACCCTTCCACCTGCCGTCTTCCACCCCCCGCCCACCCCATGCCCAAAGCTCCAGTTTCCGACTTGCACAGCCTCAATCCAAGCCGAACGAGTTTTGCAACCCCCCCAATCTGATGGTGCAATTGCCCTCTCGCGAGGTTGGAATAAGCTTGATCGACAGCCGGCCTCACGGGAGGCAGGTCTTGGCATCCCTTTTGCCCTGATCCCGCCCGCGCGGGCACACTGTATGCTGTTGTACCTTCCAGCATCTCCAGGCATATCACACTCGCATCTCCCCCACCATGGCCGCATCGCAGACCGACCGCGAGGATAACACGCCCTTCCTCCTCCGTCTCTTCTGCCGGCAGGGCGCGTTTCACCGGTAAGCTGCCCACCGGTCACCTGACCGCCACCACCACCACCTCTCCTCCAGCTGACCATTTCTGCCAGGCCCGAAGAGTTCGCCTCTCGCTCTGTCCGACCTTCCGTCTCCATATACACATGGCCTAGCTGCAGCCTGAACGAGCTCGCCTGCCAGATCGCCTCGGAACAGCCCTCGCTCCTCCCGCACCCGTCCATCGGCACCCGTCTGGCCTTCCGACTGGTCTACCCCGACACACGCGGCGCGAACGCATCGAACCATGACCAGCCTCGATTCATGGTGAAGGACATTGGGAGCGTCGTTATTGGCGAAGGGATGGCCGGGGCGTCCAACGGAAGCCACGCGGCCGGAGACGACGACGACGTCGAGATGGGGGACCGCTCTCCCTTGGAGCCCTCGTTAGGCGATAGCACGCTGGAGGATGCCCGGTACGTCATCGGGGACTACGTGTCGTGCGCAATACTCCCGCCGCTGCCGGACGGCAGTATCGCACCTGAGTACGCCGCGCGGAGGGAGAGGCCCGGACCCGTGCCGCCTCGCGGGGGCGGAGGGCCGGGAGGGTTCAGGGGAGACTCGGGCTTCGGTCGCGGCGACGCGAGGGGCCGCAGACGAGGCTTCGGTGACGTACCGTCAGGCGACTGGCGGCGCGGGGAGAGGCTCCCGGACGAGGGGCCCAGCAGACCTCCCGGTCGTGGCAACAGACGCTGGAGGTAGGAGCTCCCAGCGGATGTCTGCCTATTGTATACAAATCTTGATACCCAGGGCGCAGAGCCCCACGGCCAGCGCCTCGCTCGTACATATTTGCCATTCATAGCAATGTTGCATGATTTGAACGTCTCTTCTATTCCCTGTCCCTGCCGTATCATGGTATTTACAAGTTCCCTTCGCCGCTCCCGCGGTGCCGCTTACTCGGACAGGAGGTCGCCCTTGCGCTTGCCGCGGAGATCCCAGAGGCCCTGCGATACACGTCCTTGTCAGTCCCATATCTCCAATGCCCGCCAAGGGAGGAGAACTCACGTCCGTCTTGTAGCCGATGTAGCCAACGATCGCGGGCACGACGACGGCGTACATGATGGTGATGCGTGCCGTCCTGCCGGTCCAGCGGAAGTAGTTGTGTCGGTTGCTCGTCATCTCTGCGTGGAGGGTCAGCGGTCGTGCGATGTCAGACGGGGCTCGCGTCCTTGTCGGTCGGTCGGTCGGGCTTCTACGTACGTCCGAGCCTGGCGATAGCCGGGTCGACGGCGAACTCTGCGGGCAATTGGGTCAGCTTGTGCGGTGGAAGGAGGGGATTGCGTGCGTCAATTGGCTCACTGTTGTGCTGCACACCACCGGCCATTTTGACGGTCGAGATGCGGATCTACCGGGAAACAATCGGTATGGGTGGATTGAGGTATCGGGATCGTGCGGTCGAGGAGTCGCCGCCGTTTGTCGTCTGGTATCGAGGCGTGCTGGTGATGCTGGATGTGAGTTCGTCAATCGGATTGAATAGTTGACTCCTGATTGGTCGGTGAAATCACGTGGATTTATGGGCTCGGTCAGCCTCGGTGGACGTAGCTCCTGACCGAAACTCGTCTCGGTGAGAACTGGAAACTCCGTCCACTTATCCCCGACAAGGGCCATGAATCGCCCTTGAGATAATCGGACATAAGAACGGCCGCCGGACGAACCTCTGTCCCGGAGAGATTTCGCAGACATTTAATTCAGCCAAGTACATCGTCATCGCTGCAGCATGTCATGAGCCGAGGCTTGAAGCTCTTTCCGCGTACATCGGTGGGGCCGCGAGTAAGCTGCGTCCGCCATTTCCGGCTAGCCACTCGGATAGCACAAGCCCGAAGAGTTCATGTTGATCAGGAGATCGTCAGTGACGACACATGCAGTTGATAAATACTTCTCTTCTCAAAGCTGCTCAAACCCTCAGCAAGCCTACATTCTCAACTTCCCATAACCCAATTCAAACCGTATTATCATCATGGCGGACGAACAACCCCAAGTCAAGCTGTACTGGTGAGTAACACCACCTGCCCTCATTCCAGTGCCTTTCCTAACTATCCCAGGCTCAACCAGTCCCGCGCCCAGAACATCGTGTGGCTCCTCGAAGAGCTCGGCGTCAAATACGATGTCGAGGTTTTCCACCGCAACAAGCAGACCATGCTCGCCCCCAAGGAGCTGCAAGCCGTCCACCCCCTCGGCAAGTCGCCCGTCGTCGAGGTCACGCCCCCCGGCGGCGGCGCCCCCATCCGCCTCGCCGAGAGCGGCTTCATCGTGCAGTATCTCACCGACCACTTCCCCGAGGGCGCGCGCCTCGTCCCGCCCCGCTGGAAGTCCGGTCGCGAGAACACCGTCGGCGGCGAGACGGACGCCTGGATGCGCTACGCCTACCTCCTGCATTACGTCGAGGGCAGCTTCTTCCCCGTCCTGACAATGTCCCTCGTCATGTCGGTCTTCAAGTCGCCCCGGGTCCCCTTCTTCATCCGCCCCATCACATCCATGGTCGCCGATCAGATCATTGCCGCCGTCGTCGCCCCCAACGCAAAGCGTAACCTCGGCATGCTGGAGACCTTCCTCGAGACCGTCCCAGGCGGTGGCTCTTACATCTGTGGCGATAGCCTCACGGCCGTCGATATCCTGCTGAGTTTCGCCCTCATCGCTGCCGAGGACCGCTTCGACAACATGGCCAAGTTCGATAAGGGCTCGGCAAAGGAGACGTACCCCCGCGTCTTCGAGTACATTGCCCGCCTCAAGCAGGAGCCGGGATACAAGAGGTCTACCGACAAGATCAGGGAGATTGATGGAGACTTCCAGGCGACGATCAGCTCCAAGTAAGATGACCCTCCTGATGCGGCGGGTAGACGTGGCCCATTCAGCGCTTAGATGAGTCTAGGCCCGCGTCGCGCCTGTGATCGGCCAGCACATGTGCTTGCGCCGACTTGTTCGATCATGGATGTCTGGATACTTTCTCGCTGGGCCGTCCCTCTCACACTCAACTTTGTAAATCTAGTCACAACTCAGCATGGTGGTTCTTAATTTATTATTCAATCAAGGCGTGTCTGTAGGGATGAAATGTTTCGCTGGAGCATCAGCAGCATCATGGTATATGTAATTGAGTAATTATCACGACGGTGCTTGAGCAAACGTGAACAGACAGGCACTGCGAACCCACAATCCAAGCGACCTAGCACATGCCGTTGAGGCGTTCCCTTAAATATAGGTATTTTTTTATCTTTTTCCCATCAGATTCATGTAGCGGCATTCCCACGGTGGGTTTGTTCAGGTCACTTGGTCTGGTTGGTATCGGGTGGTCAACAACGAAAGCGCGCGCTTTCGATTCCGGCAAGAGACGTAGGGTTGTCCGGGGCCTGAACTCTTTTGCCGTTTGAATTTCTGGGTTGTTTTTGTCGCAAAAGATACTAATAATATCGAGGAACCTTTTACTTTGACGTTTACAAGCTTGAAGCCATTCGCAGCGATTGTAGGGAGACCGCACAACCACTGTCGAGATTTCAGTCGGCTTGTGACCTGGCCCCGGATTCAACAACGGTTACATCTGGGTCAGGGTAAGAGCAAGGATGCCGTCAAGAACGGCGAGGATGTTTGCGAGACTATGCAATGTGCTTCGATCATAGCCTCCCCTTGTTCTCTCCAAATTTATGGCCCGAGCCAGGTGAAGTAGCTGACGTCAGTGTGCCTCCGTTGAGCTAGACAGACATAAGCTGCTGTGTTCCATCTGACGTCTCGTCAACAGATGGAAACAACCCAAGACAACGACATATCACACAGATACATAGATCAAGGCACAGGCGGACGACATTGCACATCCACAATGTCTGATCGTGTGACTCTTTTGCAAAATCAAACTGTACTCATTCTACAATGATGGAGACCGCCATCGTTTACTTCAAACTCTCCAGCCAAAACGCCGTAGATTGCTCCGAGCGGTATGTCCCACCAGAACGCCGTTGAAAACAGACCCCATTCCCGTCAAGCCGGCACTTTCACCACGCCATCAGCCCAGGTGGCAGGAGAGGGTACTCCTTTCCGTCGATCATCTCTGTTCCAAAGGGATACTGTGAGTCTGGGTCGGGAGGCATGCCGTCTTCCGGCACTGGTGTCCCGTCGTTAAGCTCCCTCTTCCAGTTCGCGCCGCATTCGCCGGGCATGTACTTGGCGGCGTCCATGGCGAGGGTCATCTTGACCTCGGGACAGTAGTCCCAGATGTGCTTCCTCTTTTCCGGTGATCCCCAGATGCCGCCGTGCAGCCACATCCCACTGCCGCCCGTGTGGTAGCCCATTGGCTCGTAGAATCCTTTCCGGCTGTCATCAATACCGGGGATGAGACTGTCAATTGTCGCCTCGGGATCGAGGGCTTCGTCGAAGCGGACTTTGCCAGACCCCAACTCTGCTTCTTCTCCCGAATGCATCTCTCCGCTGAAGGTCAGGGAGACTGTGCCATTGGCAACTTTTGCGCCGCGTCGATGAGCGAGACGCTCGGCAAGCCAGACATCCTCGGGCTCAGAGCCGTCGACGCGCACCTGTTCGCGCAGGACCTCGATCATAGCTGAGACGCGGCGGATTGACAATCCGCCGTTGCCGCCCCAACGACCACTAGGGTTCCACGGGGCGCCAATCCAGTCATAGTCGAGGTAGTCGTTGATGTTGTGCGGGCTGTTGGCGCACACCATGCTGTCCGTCTGGAAGACGAGCAGCCACTCGGCAGGCTGGAGAACCGTCTCGTAGAGCCACAGATTCGTGAGGAAGCGCGAGATCATCTCCTGGCCGGCAGTGCTCATATTGGAGGGAATGTACGTGATGTCGAGCTTGCCAGCCGTGACGTGTTCGCGAATGGCCATGGACTGGTTGAGGTGCTCGACGGACTCGATGGAGCCCATGAAGCGGAAGCGCCAGTCGGGAGGCACGACGGACATGAAGTGCAGCATCAGGGGTGCGAGGATCGGGTTGGGTCGGTTTTCGATGAGCAGGGCGACCTTTGAATGGTTGTATGGCGAGTGGGCGTACTCGAGGGAGATCTGAGGCACCGGCAGGTCGCGAAGTGTCGGGGCCGAGAACCAGAATGTGACGCCGCTGGACAGAAGTCAGTACGTCTCGATCATAATACTACTTCTAGAAGGTGCTCAAGGTGTCGCGCTCACAAGAAGAGGATCATGGCCCCAACGGCCCTCATGCGTCGGGTCGACATGCCCCAGGCAGTGACAGCCAGGTCTCTTGACTGGGCCAGCACGCTCTCAATCATCTTCTCGCCAGGCACCGTCAATGGCGGTTCGGTGGACATTGTTGCGGTGCTTCTGCAGACGTCGTGTTTTCTTGTCCAGAGATGTTGGAGGCTAGGTACGAAAGACGGACAGAGCTTGAGCCAAGACGGACCGGCGCCAAACCAGCCCACGCTCACGGCCTCTCGCGCGCGAAAGGATGGCTGACGGTGTAGCTGAAGTTTGGTCCCACCAAGGGGGCCTCAGATCGATAGCGTAGATCCTTGCAGTTGCGAAGGTTTGTTGGAACTTGACCGCATGCCAGTGCGAGACGCGACACGTCTGGGCGGCTGGCACCTTGCTGGGAGACTTGATATGGAAAGACGTGGAGCTGCGAGTCCTGGGGCCAACAGAGGGAACCGTCGATTGACAGGTAGGTGTCTTCACCCTGTGCGGCACACGCCAACAGTGTCGGGAGGTCTGGTTGTCGAGATGGAGGATGGGAAAGGGAGTGAAGGCTAGGGAGGATCTCGGCGAGGTGAAGTGATGATGTCTTGCTTCTTCTGCCGCCCTGCCTATCTAGCCCCAGCGACAGGAGGTACCTACACCAGCTTGAGATGGAAGCAAGAAAACGCCAGCCCACAAGTCCAGCGTGCCCGGGCTTCTTGGTTTCAGACATTGGACGGTTCCCCGTGCTAGAACGGAGGGGCAGGAGCGACTGTCTCACGGTCGATGTCCGCAGGGAAGGAGCTACCCACTTGAGTACCTGCCGCATCGCTGGATACCTACAGTAGCAGCACTCGAGGCCAGTACCTAAAAAGGTACATTTCTCGCGACTTAGTCGCAAACTGTGAGGTGGCATTTCAGGCAGACCGGTACACCGAGTGCCACCGCGACAGCATCTAGCGCATCTCCTCGACAGACCTCGCCGTTCACAGCGACGCTGTCAGGACAGTCGGCCGCGTCAGCCGCAATGCCTTGTCACCACGCGCCTCATGATCTGACATCTTGGGACAGCTCGATGCAAGCAGTCTGTTGCGCGAGGCAACCTCGTGGGCGATAACCCGAAGTTCCCGCTGCGCGACTGGTTGGAGGTGCTGGCAGGAGGCGGCGCGCTGAAGAAGGAAAGGTTGGCTGCGGTGGGCGGCCGCGGCGCTGTTGTCGCCACGGCCAGGCGAGACACGGGATCTTCGATTCGATTGAAGAACCTGTCTGCTCTGCTGAATGGGATGAACAGATTCACGGCTTTGGCCCGGTGTAAATGCGCACTGGCAGATTCCCCCCGACATTGTCGTTGAGACTTCTCGCGTCCATCCGGGGCATGCCATGCCAGCTGCTGCCGCGGCCACAGGCGACCGGGAAAACACTTCGAGGATGCGAACAAGTGAAGAAACAAAACTTAAAAGTCCCCTCGAAGTACTGTTTCAGCTTCTGTCTGGAATGCGTGGCAAGTTCAATGATTGACAAGAATTAGCTCGTGCCGGGGCAAGTAGTGCCCTCTCTAGTGCTGTCCAAAATCGGAAGACCCTGTCTAGGCCTCGTCGGCGCACTGCGCGCACTGACGATGCCACAGTCGTTCTTTCCCCCTTGCGGCCCAGGGGACTCTGCTAGCAGCGTTGTAAGAAGCAAACATGACGAGCACAGGCTTCCTATCGTCCACTTCTTCCTGAGAACAAGTACCTCCGAGGTAAATAAGGGGGCCAAAAAAACCAGAGGCCATGTTTTTGTTGCTCCGCCTGGACTCGCCCTTACCTGTATCAGTCACCCCTTGATGGAGGTAGCTGGGAAGGCTCGACCCAAGAGCTCCCTTCCTCCACGTCCTGTCGTCCTCCCTACCCCTTCCCCTCCCCCCACACTGGAATGTTTCCGTGTTCCTTGCTGCGCTGTCGATCATGCATCTCTGATATTAGAACTGGACACACGGGAGTGCTCGGCCGCTACAACCGCATCGGAGACCGCCAAGCCGTGCATAGCCCACCTGTGTGTGGTGAACACAAGCCATACTATACAGTACACGTCTCATCGATTTCTTCGCATTCTTGACCGAACAGGGCGGGGCGGCCCTTCTGTAGAGGGCACTTGACTCACGAGCGGGCGCGAAACCTCTCTCCATGGGCATTCCCTCGGCGGTTTCATGGGCAGGCAGACGTGACCATTGCGGCCACCCACGATTCAGCGACATCCCCGGACGGACGACCCAAACCTAAACGAAACCACAACTCTTCCATCGCCGCGGGCTGGCACTTTTCCAGAAAGCAGGCCGACCGCTTCTCCCTGATGAGCCTTGCGCACACTCGGCCAGGACGTCCAGGAACACTCCCTTCATCATGGCGATCGCCTCGACATCGGGCGGCGGCATCGCCCTCACCAGGGGCCGCATCATGATTGCCATGTCCCTCGTCATGACGTGAATCTCCCCAGGAGTCCACGCCTCTGTCTTCAGCAGCTGACTTTCTCGTCCAGATGGTGGTTAGCCCACCTCTTCCCCCGCTACCAACCCATGATCCGCGAGCAGATTAGCACGCGACTGCAAGAAGCCAGGCAACAAATCCCGAGCATCAAGGTAGACTGGCACCCCACGGACGACCCCCGCGCGCGCTACAACTCGTCCAAGATCGCCCTCATCATCGAGCCGCGACCCATCCCGCACCTGGTGCCCCAGCTGCTGCACATGACCTCGGTCGTGCCTCCCGACTGGCGCTTCCTTTTCATCGGCTCCGAGAAGAGCATAATCAGCGTTGGTCGCAGCTTCGGCATCAAGCACCAGCAGATCATCGGCAAGCTCGACTTGTTGATCCTGCCGGACCCCTGGGAGATTGATACAAAGGAGAACGTGCACCGGCTTCTCACTGATATGCGGTTCTACAACGAGTTCCTCCCTGGCATCGAGTGGATTCTCAAGTTCGAGTCGGACAGCATCTTGTGCTCGAATTCGCCGACCAGCCTCAACGAGTGGCTGGACTGGAGCTGGGCCGGCGCCCCAAGGTACGTTGCTCTCTTTTGCTGTCATTTTGGGGCTCGAGTCTAACAATTCAGGACACCGGACGATCGATTCTCAGGAAACGGCGGCCTCTCCCTGAGGCGCGTATCTGCCATTAGGCGTATTCTCGGCTTCCAAGAACGATACAACGACACCGAGCCCGAAGACGAGTGGTTCGGCAAGCGGCTCTGGGTGCTGCCCGGCGAGAGGGTGGCTTCGGGGTCCGAGGGCGTGCTCGCCGTCGAAGACGTCTACATGGAAAGGCCCATGGGCTATCACATTCGCGACGGCGGCCAAGGTATCAGCCACGATGTGTGGAGAGATCCCGAGCAACGCAAGAAGATCTTCAACTACTGTCCGGAGCTGTCTCTCATCATGGACATGAAGCTCGAGAGGGAGCGCTGCCCTGAAGACGACCGCCAAGGCAACCTGGGGCCGAGCGCCGAGGAGCTGGCAGGCGCCGAGGCCGTGGCCGAGGCCAACAGAATCAAGGAGGAGGAGGAACGACAAAAGGCCGAGGACGAGGCCAAGAAGAAGCAGGAGGAGGAATCGAAGCAGAGGCAAGAGGCCGAGAACGAGGCGAGGAAGAAGGAGGAGGAGCAAGAGAAGCAGAAGGAAGAGAAGAAGAAGGATGACGAAAAGAAAAAGGACGAAAAACAGGTCGAGGCCAAGAAACAGGACGAGGCCAAGAAACAGGACGAGGCCAAGAAGCAGGACGAGGCCAAGAAGCAGGACGAGGCCAAGAAGCAGGACGATGCGAAAAAGAAGGAGGAGGAGAAGAAAAAAGAGGAGGAAAGGAAGAAGGAGGAGGGGGATAAGAACGAAGAGAAGTAGCGGCGGCAGCTACTTGTCTGATGCAGCTGTCACGACGGGAGGCTCATCACCACTGTCGACGATGGCACCAAGCCAATGTTCACGACAAGCACGGCTCGGAGTATCAGAAGCTTGATGCTGCCGTTGTCGTCACTGCAGCAGATTTTCTTGGTCACTGGGTTCTGTACTGTACACTGATGGGGATCGGCGTTACTGGATTGTTGAGCGGCTGCCGCTGGTGTTGGCCAGGCATTACACAGCCTCGGCTGGGGCGTTGGGCGAACTTGATGGGTGTACGAGGCTTCAGGGACCAGCTGGAATAGCTGGAGATTTCACGGTGTATAGATTTAGAAGATGTGAGAACATACCAAGCACCTGTTTTATGCAATATGCACCATCTCGGTCCCGACGACAGTGACCCTCTGCGTGGTCAACCGGAACGATCGCTCCAGGGGCCGAGGCGCATCCCGTTCTGGTCAGGACCTGCCAAGCCGGAGGCCGGAATAGGGAACCACGAATCAGTTGGATGCGTCGGGTGACGATGTTTCCTAGCGGTATGCAAGAGTAGGCCGAAGGCGGCGGCCCTGAGCGCGTGGCGACGGCGCCGCCTGTATCAGGCGAGTCCGGGCCCCCTCGTACCACGGCGGGCGGCCGACCACCCATCATCCCGAAAAGCTCGGACGATAGGGGGGCGGAGCTTTTCGGGGAATAGGGGGCGCAAGGCGCATCCTCAGCTGCAGGAGGGCCCGGGTGCTCGATTAGGTACGCCGTTATGCCCTTTTCGGCGGGGAGCCCCTGAGCCCGGCGGTCCGAGATCGACGCTAGACGGGGGAGGACGCTTCTCGTTTTGTTCGGCCTGGTCCGTGGATCAGACCATTCTCTTGGGTTTGTTTATCGTCTCACTGGAGCTGATGGGTTTGGGGAGAGCTGATCTGCGTCGGGAGAGATGCCGAGAGGTTAGAGTTTGGATGTGATGATGGAGCTGCGGCTGATATGCACCTCAGCCGGTACGGCACCGTTGGACGACAGAAAACTTGAACCCCTGATGTTTTGTGCCTTCGCTCTCGGGCAGAAGCTGAACGGTCCAAGAGGGTCCTGCCAAGAGCCCTATGCTAGTCATGGTGCCGCCGTCGTCCGGTGTGTATGCGCCTTCTTGACCCCGACGAAGAGACGCCACTGCGAGGAGGCACAAAGAGGGGGCTCGGCGGGAGGGCCAGGCCAGGCAAGGGTAGCGTAGCATGCGTCAGGCCAGGCCTGGTCGTCGAGACGGCGGCGTGGGGCAGGGTTGGCCGGTGCTTGATGCTCGGACGGACCGTAGCACTGGGACTTGTTTACATGGTCAGCTAGCTGGGGAGGCCATGCCTTGTACAAAAGGGCGTTGATCCCATCAGATATGGTCGTGGTGGTAGCAGGCTCTGTCACTCTCGTTATTTATTCGAACATAATACTTAATCTTCTCGTTGAGACTCGGTGGCCCTTCGTTCATCCACCGGTTTACGACGTCGTCTTTCGTTTCACAACATTATCACCAACTCTCACAACACCGTCACAATGCGCTGGTCCGAACTCACTCTCTGCGCCCTGATCGGGCTCAAGGGCGTCTACTCCCACAGCGTCATCGATCCTCTGATGGAGCTCCGTGCCGTGCAGGGTATGTAGCAAGCATACCACCCCAAGCCGAACACATCACTGACCTGGACACCCCCAGGCAACAAACTCTTCATCTCCACCGACGGCTCCTGCGGTCCGGGCATCACCTGCCTCGGCTCCGGCTTCGGAAGCTGCTGCGGCGCCCACGGCTACTGCGGCTCAGGCAACATGGCCTGCGGCGCCGGCTGCCGTCCCGAGTACGGCACGTGTCCTGAGAAGGTTCTTCTGCAGTCGCGCGCCGTCGGCGACGATCTCGTCGGTGCGAGGCGGCGCTCGGGCGAGCTGGCCGTGTCGCAGGACGGATCGTGCGGCGTCTCTTCGACGTGTCTGGGTTCCAAGGCTGGAGAGTGCTGCTCCCGTGATGGATGGTGCGGAAGCTCCGAGTCGTACTGCGGCGCCGGGTGCAGGGAAGGCTTTGGAAAGTGCGGTGGTCTGGAGCTGCGTCAGGTGGTGGAGGAGGAGGATGAGGCGTGTGATGCGCCCTCGAGCACTGAGTCTTCGGTCTCGTCGTCAGCTGCGGCTGCTGCTTCGACATCGTCTTCTGTTGCCGCTGCTGCCTCGACTTCGACCTCGGTGGCTGCTGCTGCCTCGACGACGCCCTCGTCAACCGCTGCCTCGACGCCCGCGCCGCAGCTGAGCACTATCCGGACGACATCGACTGCGGCCGCTGCTGTGTCGACTACTGTGCGCACTTCGACGGTCAGCACCACCAGCGCAAGGCCTGCGTCTGTCACGCCCACGCCGACTCCTACGCCTACGCCTGCGCCGCTCCAGGTCAGCAAGGACGGCAAGTGCGGCAAGGCCTCTAACCAGACGTGCAAGGGTTCATCGATCTTTGTTGGCCCTTGCTGTTCGAAGAGCGGGCAGTGCGGACTTCTTGGGTGCCTGAAGCTGCTTGGATGCCAGCCTGCCTACGGCTACTGCATGTAGGAGACAGAGGCCGGCGGAAGAGAGAGTGGCAGGTGATGCCTGGTGAAAAGTCGAGACATGAGGGGCGTGATGGGTGGCCCGGGTAGGGCGGAAGAGCTTTGTGTTTAACCATAATGGAATACAGGTACTCCTTTTACAATTAGTATATAATTCAATCTTCTCAAGATGTACGTACCTGGTGATGCGAGGGTTGTTGTTTTGGCTCGCTGATGCATATTTCTCGACACAGCTGCATATAGCGATACACTGCTTACAGTCGGATATTCAACACACAAGCCAATATCCGAACATGCACCAATGGGTGTCCCTGCACGACACTCCGCCCCCTGCGACAAAAGCGTTCTTGTCTCACCGATGCTGCATCTCCCTGCAGCACGTCGCACACCGTCCATTTCTTCCCTCCCCCCTCTCTGCTGGTTCATCCCATCTGTTTCCCGCAGCAAGCAGCCTGATAATGTGACACTGCCCGTCTGCGGCGTTCCCCCCTTTCCAAGAAAAAAAAAAATCCCGGCCTCCTCTGACCTCATATCGACAGCCCGCCAACGTCATCTTGAAAAGCAACAGCAAACATGGCAGACACGGACGCGACAGAGACGCCCGATGCCCTCATCAGTGCCGACGACGGCCGCGCGTACTGGCAGTCCATCGACGCTGATGTCCAGGGCATGCTCGGCGGCTTCGCGTACATCAGCCGCGCAGACCTGCAGGGATCGCGGGCTTTCCTGGCCAAGCTGGGCGTCGGGTCGAAGAAGAGCGGTCTGCGTACCGTGGCCCGCATCCTCGAGGGCGGTGCCGGGTAAGTTTCAACTTGTTCTCTTTTTTTTCTTTCTCGTCTGTCTAAACACCTTTCGACTCCATCCCCGGCACATTCCCCCGTCACCCCCGTCGTCGTCCCCATCTCGAGCTGCCCTGTGTTCTGCATTGCATGCCCCTCCTCCCATTGCATGCCGGCGCATGGGTGTTGCTTACCCGGCGAGAGGCGCCCAGTGGTTCCCTCGTCGTGGATGGATGAGCTGCATGTCCGGGATCCAGCAGCAGTGGGCAGAAGGCCCCGTCAGACTTGTTCTTTTACCTGTATCATTGTGGGCGATGCGATGATGCCCTGCCATGGTGGACGGACCGGGGTGTGTTGCGCGCCGCCCCCTTCACCGCCCTCCTCACCGCTTCATATCCAACTCACATATGGGCGGTACCAACACCATGCCAAAATGTCGCAGGCAGCACTTCGGGAGACAAGGGGGGTCTCACCGTCCGTCCCGGCGCCGTATCCTTGGTAACAGCTGGCTTGCATGCGTCCAGTCCACAGTGGAACATCATCCAGACCTTGCTGCGGCTTCATCCCCTGCCCTGCGTCGCCCTGCCCTGCCTCGCTCCTTCGTATTGTCCACCCAGCCATCCCATTCCATCAAACGACATGACCTGAAATTGCCAACATCAGAGAAACTGACTCGAGCCCCTCTCCCCGGGCCTCCCCGCCCCCCAGCATAGGACGCATCACAGAGGGCCTCCTGCTCGACGTCTCCAGCCACGTAGACGTGGTCGAGCCCATCGCAAAGTTCACGGAAAAGCTGGCCGCCCGCCCCGACGTCTCCGTCGCCAACGTCGGCCTCGAGGAATGGGTTCCCGAGGACCACATCGCGTACAACGTCATATGGAACCAGTGGTGTCTCGGCCACCTCACCGACGACCAGCTCGTCGCGTACCTCCGGCGGTGTCAGGCCGCCCTGGCCCCCGAAGGTTTCATCGTCGTCAAGGAGAACCAGAGCTCCAGCGGTGCCGATGTCTTTGATGATGTTGATAGCTCCGTGACGAGGTATGCCGGCGCTTCCTCCTCCGATATTCCTCGGCATGCTGACTCTCTCATAGAACCGACGACAAGTTCCGCGAAATCTTCAAGCAGGCCGGCCTCACTCTCATCAAGACTGAGCCTCAGCACGGCTTCCCCAAGACCATCATGCCAGTCCGCATGTATGCGCTGCGGTAACCTTCTCCTCCGCGTATAGAAAGAACCCTTCCATCTCATGACACAGTAATGACCATCCATTCCCAACATGATAATGCACCGCTTCCCAAGCCCGTCGTGGTGCCCGTCTCCCCCGGCCCCTCGGCGCCCCCAGAAATTCCCCGAGGCCACACACACACACACACATACACACACACCCCTCCCGTGGCCGCAGCTGCCCTTGTCCCTGCCCATGCTCGACACGGCGCACCCGCGCCCGAGATCTGCGACCCGCATTTGTGCCATCATGTCGGCGGCATCCTCTCGACAACGCGAACAGGTGGCATTGTCACCGCTCGGGACGAACAGCAGCAGCAGCAGCAGGGCAGGGCAGGACGAGGCGGGCAAGCGTGATGGTCAGGTCTTAGACTGCGTTGTACAGCTCATCATCATCGCGCATGGAGCAAGACGAGAGCGAAGCATTGATGCCCAAACACCACGCTCATGCGCCAGTGTCTCGTCACGGAACATACGTACGTCGCTGTCACGATTCCCTCCCCTGCCCTGGGCGGTGTGTGTGTGTGTGTGTGTGTGTCCATGTATGCCGCTCCGCATGAGTCGTACATTGCATGCAGCAGCTGCGGCGCGGGCGGGCGGGCATCACCAACGGCGCCGCGTCCGCTGCACCGCTGGCCCTTCGAAGTTCCCGTTTGTCCGCATGTTGCCCAGCCCACGCAGATCCGGCACCAGGGCCATGTCCTTCCGGGAACATACAGCAATTCGTGCATTTTACTACCGTACGTCTCTGGATAGATACCCTGATGACTAGAGGCACACCCTGCCGAGGTCTCCGGCCGGTTCTCGCCCGGAGTCCTCCCCGGCACCCCTGCCCCTCCCTCACTCGAGCTTAAACTCCCACACATCAAGCCCCTTGGTACCAACATCAACCCTGAATACGGCACCGCCATACTCCCTCTCCTCCTCCGTGCCCTTTCCCTCATCCAACCCCGCCGTCGTGATGAACAGCTCCGTGCCGACAAACTGCACGCACGTGATGTTCGTCGTCGGCAGGCGCACCTCGCCCACGAGTTTGCCCTCGGGGCTGATCTTGAGGACCCTGCTCTCGCCGTACACGGCGTGCCAGAGGTTTCCCTCGGCGTCGACGCGGAAGCCGTCCGGCTCGCCGGGGCCGTCGTGCACGAAGAACTTGCGCTGGTTGGTGAAGGTGCCTGTGCCGACGTCGTAGTCGAAGGCGTAGATGGTGCGCTCTGTCGAGTGGGTGAAGTACATGGTCTTCAGGTCGGGAGACCAGCCCAGGCCGTTGGGGATGGTGAGTTGTTGAAGGACCTTTTGCGGCGTAGACTTGCCGGTGAAGAGCGTGAGGGCGCCTAAGGGATCGTCACGTCAGTGTGCACTATGCTTTCACCGGGGGGCGGTGCTTACCCTCGGCCTGGAAGTCACCCAGCCCAAAGTCCGTCATGGTGCCGAGCCAGAAGCGGCCGTTGGGGTCGACGGCACCATCGTTGCCGCGGAGCCGGTCGTTGTCGGCATCGTTCACCTTGCCGATATACTCGTACGCGCCCGTTGTGCGGTCGAGCACGGCGACGCCATACTTGATGCCGACCAGGATCTTCTCAGCAGGGTTGACGCCCGCAATGTCGGCAGTGACGCCGATGGGGACGTCGAGCTGGATCGTCTTGACGGACGACGGGCCCTCGGCGAGGTTGACGGTGTGCAGGCGCTTCTTCTTGATATCGACGAAGCGGAGCGAGTTGGTCTGCTTCTCGTAGTATGGGCCCTCGGCCAGGCCGCAGTGCAGGTTGATGTACGGCTCACCGGCCGTCCATTGCTGAGGTGCGGACATGGTGATCTGCTGAGACTTTTGTTCGCTTGCTGTCACCAGATGGGATTGCGACAGACGAGTGCAGTCTCCAGGACACTTTTTTCGAGCTCTTGAAGTCAAGTCGTGGAGGGGCTGACGCGGGGTCGAATGAGCCGAAAGTCGGCGGATAAGTTCCCAGCAATAGCGGAGCAGCACCACCCGAGCACTTATGACATCAATACCTGGTCGGTGATGTTGATGATCAATTCTCGTGTTCGCCCGCGACGGCCCTCATCGACAAGTGTGTCCTCTTAAGTACTAGATGCGCGGTTTACACGCGACTTTGGTATCAAATCGCGCTTCGCCGGCCGCGACAAGGTGGAGGCCACAGTATCAACGTCTTCAATCGCCGGCCACCAAAAGCGGTTGATGGGCGGCTGGCGGGCCTACGGTCCGGCCTTTTACCCTCAATTAGGCTTCGGCAACTCGCCGTGGAGAATCATCGGATATTCGCAATTGCCGTGCTGTGTGAGGAGCTCCCGCGTCCGACATGACGCCTGACAACGAAACACCTCCGGCCACCGAGGTGCGATGTCGACACTTCCAGCGTCGCGAGGACCGAAAGACGTAGCGGGAGAAGTGATCTCAGCCGAGCCGAACCGGCACGCAAGATCCTCGGCGGGCGCCCGTCTGCCGAAATCACCGCCATCGCCCGTTCCACGTGCTGCAAGAAACCTGCGAGTGCTCCGAAAATGTCTTGCGCCGGCATCTTCTTGTTTGCCGCATGCTTCCCACGAGCTCGAGGGCCGGGGGGTTTTCGCCATACCCTGGCGAAGACAAACATTCCGCCAAAAGCGGCATCCATTGACGGTGAGCCCCAACAGCTGCACCCTGACACGGGACAGTCACAATGAGCCAAGGATCGCATTGAAGCGACAGGAGTGGGGGGCGTCTCATCATATGTTCAGCCGCGTATGAAGGATGCCATTGCGTCCGTCATGCTCGCCTCAGGTTGTCGTCGTTTACCCTCGTGGGCGCCCGCAACAGGCGCCCTCGATCGTCGGCCAACCGCGACAATTCCCCAAGAACTTTTTGCCCCCCCCCCCCCCCCCCCCCCCCCCCCCCCTGGGCCGTCGTTCACACTCACACTCGTGCCATCTCATAATGACTGAGCGCAACCAGCAGGCCCCCCCGTTAGCTAGCGCGCAAGGGCCTCGTCACGGCCGGTGCCGCGGGAAGCGATGCTGCAAGCCATACTCACATTGCATGGTGGTACTCTGTTATGTCCCCAGAAGCATGACGGGCCGGCCTGCATTGGTGGCCGTTGCTGACGGAGGAGGGCGAGTGCGAGAACAGCCAACGACGAGTGACATGTGGTTGGCCTGAGGGAAGTTGGTCCGTCCTGCGCCGCAGCCCGCACCACACATCGAAATGGAATGGCAGCCAAGGCCAACGGACGCTAATTGCATATAACAGAATACGAGATGAGCAGAGGCCCTTCGAGAAACGTCGTCGTTCTCTTCCAAGGGACGGCCCGACGACGGACGATGTGGGCATTGTGCAAGTCAGGGTTTTCTTCGCAGGGCATGCCCTGTGCTTGGGGGATCGAGCATGGTCCGGGGTCCAAAGGGTGATTAAGTAGCAGTGCCTGTCGATCGGGAGGGAGGCCTTGGTTTTTCGCCGCCCTGGTGAGATGAAATGTACCAGTACCGGTACCATGGCTGTGCTGGAGACCCATCTTGCACAAGCGATGTGATCGCCTTTGCCGGGTGCCATATTGCGGTGGACTCCGAGCACAAGTTGACGTTGCACGGGTGTGACATCGGCATAACGTGTGATTCCTCTACACCTCATCAGTCTCGACTGGACTATTGCATGAGCCCAGTCCAAGGGAGGTATCAAGAATGTCAAGTTCTGCGTCTGGGCCGGGGCCGAGAAGCAGCGCGCCCGGCACCAACTTGATTCCGTCTTTGCGAATTCCATGTCAGCAGAGGCGCACGGAAACCCCATGCTGACGCAGCACCGCACCAGCCAGGAGGCGATTCCCAACGGTGCGGAGCGCAGGATCTCGAGCATTAGCGCTGGCCGGAGATTTCGCTAGCTTGCCCAGGGCCCCCGAACTGGGTCAAAGCAGGCGGTCGTTCCGTGTTGTAATAAAACGAAACAAAGCCACTCAGGCTCCCTGGGACCGGGGGACGACGGCGTCACACTTCTACCTGCCAGGGTCGGGTGATTTGACTGAAATCGGCAAGCCGAAGTGTGGGAGGAGGGCGTCGTCATGCCGTGCTGTGAGGGCTGTGCCGTGCTACGAGCAATGGACAAGCCAGAGGAAAAGACACTGGGGGGAAGGAGTGGTGGGAACGCACCCGAACAGTTGGCTCCATCTGCCCTGCTTCGTAATTAGCGCACGTGTGACGAGCGAGAGTGAATGAAGCCCGCAATGTGACAAGGTGTTGCAGCTGGCGCAAACCCAAGGCACTAGTAGGGGCGTGTGTGGGAGGAGGGCAAGTGCCTGTCCAAGTTATTGCACAAACATGGCTCGCGTCAGGCCTGAAGGATCAGTCCTCAAGACACTGGATGGGTTTCGAAGCGATTGGTGTAGAGCTTGGTGGTGATCGACGACGGTGACGAGGATAGCCAGTACAAGGCGGGCGGGCGATGACCAGCTCGAGTCTCGAAATCCGAGCATGGTCGAGGGTTGGTGGCCTAGCTGCTGGTCCATGCTGTGCTGTGCAGCCGCCGTGCAGCATAGCGCAACGGCCAACCGTTCCACGCCCTCCCCCCTCTTCCTGGGTGAATCGATCTGCGCGCGCTTAAGTTGACTGCCCGGCGTCTCTCCTTTGGCCCCCGAGTTGCCGCAAGGTCCCCGAAGAGGCCCGAACGCCCTGCGCGGGAACACAGGGGCCAAGTGAGGCGGATTCTGCCGCAGGCGTGCGCTTTGCGGGATGGCGCACAGGATGATCGATGACAGGTGACTGACTGGCCTGTGGCCAGCGCCTCGCAGTGTTGGAGCATGGTTTGATCCTTTGGAGGGCGGGCGGCCAGACGAGCGCGCACGAGACCTGGCAGTGCAGACCAGTGGTGCTGGCCGGGCGATGACGAAGCAGTAGTGGCTTTAGGGCGGGCGTGGCTCGATAGGAGTAGAGGTGACGATTCATGCCGTTCCGATCCTTTACGACGACAGGAAGGGCGAGGCGGTGGTGGGTGGGAGTGGCAGGCGGCATGCCATCCGCAACCCCCGTAGCTTCCGTCGACGAAGCTCGTTCTGGGTCGACTCGCGAACTGGTGGTACCCGTCAAGGACGCAGTAGCGGTGCGGTGCGGTGCGTGGTGCGGCCGGGTCGGGTACGCTGCGTCACAGGAGCAAGGATGGCGAGGCCCTTCCGGTTCCGCGGGGGGGAGACCAACTAAAGCGAGCAAGGTCAAGGCATCGCCCCCGGGCGATTGCTAGTCAGTCAGTCAGTCAGTCAGTCAGGGTCAACGGTAAGTAGTAGTGGAGGCCAGAAACCGAGACAGCCCAAACGTTTGTCATGGGCGGTCCCAGAGGTTCCAAACCTAATGCAGCCAAGCAAGATTACATGGTACGGTGGAGGGACGCGAAGCACGCTGCACGCATCGTTGGGTCGGGCAGGGACAGGGTGTGGAGGATGTTTCTTCTCGAGCCGGGTCGTGGATGCCCAATTCAGCAGCTAACCCGCTTCGAGCGTCAGTCGTTGTGTGGGAGGCCGACGTGGCAGTGGCCGTTGGAGTCTTGGAGGGGAGGTCAAGACATGTGTGTGATGGATGCATACAAGTAGTTGGCGGCGAACGATGGATCGTGGGGGAGGGAGGGATCAAGATACGATGGGTGGGCGGACGGGTTTGCGGTTACGGACGGTGGGTGTTGTGCGTGCCTGCCTGCCAAAGTCCAACATCATGAACAGAGGGGAGGGAGTGTGGTGGGATGGTGATGAGACGGATCCTTCCTTCCACGTCCTGTCCTGTACCTCTGACCTGTCACACGGGAACTTCCCTGGATCGTTCCTGCTCTTGGGACGGGCCGTGTCTGGCACCCTTCCTGACACCCGACTTGTGGGCCGGTACTTCCAGAGGAAGGCACAAGCTAAAAAGGTGGTGAACCATCTGAGGAAGGAGCTCCCCTCCACTGTGTGCGTTGCACTTACCCAACACCAGGAATAGACTGAAAGTAGACACCAGTGATGCACTTGCTTCTTCAGGCTCGGAAGGAAGAGACGAGACAGCTGACAGCGCAGGAAACAAGCCGGAGGCGGGACAAAGCAAGGCAAGGCAAGGCAAGTCAAGGCAAGGGCCCGGTGGCAGGTGCGTCAAGCCCCATCGTTCCTGGCGCTACACGCGCCGGCGAGTGGAGGCATCATTTCTCATTCGTCCACGACTCCACGACCGAGTGTGACTGCTGCTGTCTCTTTCTGGCGGTCAATCACCGCCATCTCGTCTCGTTGCTTGCACCGCTTTCCGAGTCCCCGGGGCGATGCCGAGCGTGCATCCATCTCATCGCCACAACGCATCGTCCCGCCGGTGCAACACAACGTCGTTGATCAAGGCATCCCGCCTCAATACTGGTATCACGGCATCATCGAGTCGACTCTTCAACAGTTCTTCACCTCGCCCCAAGCCCACAAAGCACCGCACCGCACCGCAGCACTGAAGAATCCACTCGCACGTGGGCAGACCGACTTCACCGGAGACCCAGCACCGGCCCCTCCTCCCACCTGGCCAGCCCCCAGCCCAGCCCTCCCGTGCGGTGCGGTGCCCGGTCCACCGTTCACAAGTACCGCGTGGGCGGAACACCCTCCGAATCTGTCGTCAGATCCCAATTTTTTTCGAGAAGGGGACCCGGCCAACGATGCATGCAATGCACCCCGCTGAACGAGCCCCGAGTCCGTCCCGGCCCCGTCTTCCTGTCTTCCACTCTACACCGACTGTCGACTGTCAGCCTCACGCATTATGCATCTTCGTCGCTGGCATCCATGACGCCACGAGGAGACACCATCAGATTAGGCCCCTGGCTATCCCTCTCTTGAGTCCCTTCCCAGCGAGTCCCGCACTTCGAGGCTGACGAACGCCTTGCTTCAGGGCAAGTCTGAAGCTGAAGCGTGCCAGGTGGGAGGAGGTCCCCCATCTCAGAGGCGACGCCAGGGGCTGTGCGGACGGCTAGATCAATGTGCGGCCTGCACTGCAGCCTGCCGAGGGTGAGGGTGTGTGCACATCTCTCACGTCACCGACGGGTTTCGGTCGCAACCGCTGCAAGATGCGCGTGGCCGGACGCCAGGGCAGGCCAGGGAACGACAGGGCACGACAGGCCTAACGACGGGACCAGCCACCCCAGTACGGCATCCCCCCCCATCTCTCATCCCATCCCATCCAAGGCCAAGCCCGGCCAGCCCAGCAGCAGCACGCACAACACGCGGGGTCCCTGGCTCTCTGGGAACGCCTGCTCGGCTGTTTCTCTACCACATCGGTCGACCATTGGGCCATAATCACCGCCTGCCTTCTTCTGCCCTGTGCCGCTCTCTACCCGAGTCTCTCGGCGGCCCTGTCCGGGGCGACGATGGAAGGCGACAACGAAGAGTCCTTGTCGAAACGAAGCACACACATACCTCGATGATGACAAGCACCCGCGTATGTGCAAGTCAAGTCGAGCACTCGCACTCGCACTCCCGCCCGCCCGCCCGCACCACCTGTTCGGCCGGTGCCGGGGTGGTCCCTGAGGCCCATCCTTCTCCTCACCATCATCGTCTCTGCACGGCTCTGGCGACGCATGGCCGGGAGCCACGGGTTCGGCACAAATGGCGATCACCAGGCCGATGGCCTCTGCTCTGACGCCTTCCCGGGTCCCTTACCCAGCCCAGGGGCAAAGTGCCCTGCTGATCCCAGGGGCCTGACGCCAAACATGACGCTGCCGGGGACCTCGCCTTTGTCGCAGACTCCCCCCGCGCCTGACTCGATGTCTGGCGCTACAATCATCGGTACCGTCGCCATCTGAAAGCACTGCCCGATGTCTTCCAAGACCTCGACATTGACTTGCGCGGGGGGTGCCGGGCGTTGTGTCAGCCACAGACACTGGACTGACTGACTGACTGACTCTTCTTCAACACATTACCTTGGCCTGGCTCCAAAAGAGACGCCGATATTGCTTCCTCCCGCCTGTTGCGTCATTGCTTCTTCGCCCATCCTCCGCCAGTCACCCCCGTCATTAACGGCGCCCCGTGGGTGCCGGAACACCTGCGAACCATCCGCGCCGGCGAGAGCAGGGCGGGCAATCAGACAACCCTGCCCGCCGCACCAGAGGCGTACACTACGAGTGTACATTCAGGCGGTGACGATCTACATTGGGCATAGCCCACGCACCCCTCGGGTCCCCCGTCAGCAGGCCTTCGTCCCGATGCGTTGGGCCCTCCTGCCCAACTCGCCCGAATTCAGCACTCTCCAGCGTGGTCGACCTGGTCCACACACTCACTGCCAGACCTATCCACCCCGTCGACCTCCTTGGTGCCGGACGGCGGAGGACTTGGGTGGTGGCCGCGCACCCCTGTCCCTGTCCTGCACAGGCACCACCCCGCCGGCCGGACCTGGCTCATCCACAGCCCACGAGGGCCCAGGTATCCGTTCCCACCTTCTTGGTCCACCCCCCGTCACGCCTCCACCCATCCTTGCCATCCCATCCCATCTTGAGCCCCTCGGCCCCTCGTCCCCTGCCACTCTCGAGGGCCTGCTTGCTTCCCCGGTAGACACTTGCCAGGGGGGGTGCGCCAGCGATGCTGCGTGGAAACACGCAGGGCCCTGGGCAAATGAGAAGCCGCCTGTCCCCAAACACCGCCCCCGCCAGAATGAATGGGTGGTCACTGGGGATCTATTCGCTTCAGAACCCTGCCCCCCATGGTCACAGTAGGAAGAGGAGGAGGAGGGTCACGGAGGGGGATGGACTCGGGAGAGACAGGCCTGCTAGCGACGACAATCTCTTTCCTGCCACTGCCGGGGCCTCGTCTTGTCTCTTTTTTTCTCTTTTCCTTCTTTTCTTCAACACATCTCTTTCTTGTTTCCTGCCCAGCATCTTGTCCTGTCCTGCAACAGTACATACGAGGACATCCACACGCTTGGCCAGGGACTTTGAACGCCATCCTCCCCTTCCTATCTTCCCCTGCTCTGCTGTTCTGCACTGCACTGCCTTTCCAGACACCGCAAGAACGCAGAAAGGCGGATCCCACGCCCAGAGGACTCGCTACGCAACAGCCCAAACCCCGGACGACTTTCCCTGGACCGCCGCTGCGAGGTGAATCCGCCTCACGTTGGCTGATCCGGCTACTGCGAGCCTAGTGTGCTCCAGTCCAGGCCCCCGTTCTCTCGCCATCCATACAAGACGTGCATCTCACCTGCCCAGATATGAGTGGACGTTGGAGACGTGCCTTCGTCTGACTGGTTCCCTCCCTCCCCTTCACCAACACGACTACTTCGACCCTCGCCAACAAGTCCTGGCAACTGGATCGACGACTCCCGTATCAAAGCGGACCCCGTGCCCACTCGCAACCACAAAACCCGGTCATCTCCCCCCCAGAGCCAGACAACCGCACGTTGCCTAACACCGCCACAAACCCGAGCTCCGGACAGGGTCCACTGGCAGCTTGTCCACCTATCTCTGTTCAACCTCCAAGCCGACTAGATCTAATCGAAAGGACCTAATCAGTACTTCATCAGCTCTCTCGAGCACCTCCCCTGATCGAAACCATCCTCACACCCTAACAGAGACCGCAAGGACTGCTTGGTTCACACCAGACAGTCCCTTGGCAACCTCTCGGCAAGCTGGCTGTCACCGTCAACTCCTTTGTCCGATCCTCGGGGCAACAGCAGCACGATCCCGAGGGTCGGGACTCAGAAAACCCGAGACCTCCGCATAACACGACGTCGAGGCCCGAGAGGCAAGACAGTAATACCAAGCCGCAGTCGTATCACCAGCAGCAGGACTCGAAGCCCTCGCACACAGGATCACTCGTCCCGGGCTCGGGCGGCCAATGTGCCAGTCCTCCCCATCCGGAGGGAGCAGGTGAAAAGGCGCCCATGTCGTGGAGCGGGCGAACAGCCGAGCAGCCTCGAGAACCAGTCCAGTCTCCTTCCCCCCGAACGGTACCTGCAGCCAACGAACAACAGCATGCGCCAGAGGTCGGCGTCCGAGGCCAGCATGGTGGCGCCCATCTAGAAGACAGCTCGCGTCCGGCCTCGTCCCGCTCGCTCGGTATTCATGGCCTCATCAACCCTGCCAACGCTCCACCCGCGGACAGACGCCTTCCGGAACTACAGACGTCGCCGTATGGTGGACCTGTGAGCCATCTTAGCACGCCTACAGGTACTCCTCGACCGTACATGTTTTCAGGGCATGGTCCTCCGCAGCCTGTCACCACTCCCCTCGCGCGGACACCCAGTGAACGCGGCTCGCCTGCGACATCGTATCCTTTCCCGGCCATCAACAACCCGCGGCAGATCGCGAGTCCGCTTTCCGGTCCGCCGGCAGAGCTGAACAGAGGGCCACCCGAGAGGTTCGGTGGCTCTGGTCTTCCAGAACACTCCCCCACCCTGGCTCCTGATCCATCACTGCCACGATACCCAGAGCGCGGTCCCGAAGCGTCACCAGCTGGACACAACGTACACGGCATCCACGCGCTACCCTTTCCTGGACACAGAGCCCCGGATCGTCCTCCTGGTGCTCTGTCCCAAGGCGTACGGTCCATGTCACAGCCCATCATTCCCTATCCCCGGTTCGGTAGCCACATGCAGCCATCGGGGGCACCTCGCCCGCAGAATTGGCCGGTCCAACAAGGACACCCGCCGCCTGGCCAGCACAACGCCCCGTCCCCGACAACAGCTCAGTCCCCTTCGCAATCGGCAGAGGAGCCGGTGGGCACGCCGCTGTATCGAACCCTCCTTTCTGTTGCGGCCAACGGTGGCTTCGACGGCGGAAAGCCGACGTTGACGATGGCATCTGGACCAGGTGGCGAGCTCCTAACAATCGAGCTCGACACAAACAACGCATCCCGCCAGATGGACGAGAAGAGACAACGCAATGCGACGGCGTCTCACCGCCATCGTTACCGCAAAAAGGAAGAGCGCCAGATGTTGGAAAGTGAACACCGGGAACTGAAAGCACAGCTAGCGGCAATGCAGCACGAGCGTGACTTTTACAGGGCGGAGAGGGCGCGGCTCAAGGACATTCTGCTACGAACCCCCTATGCGGATCAGGCCGCCGGACCCCCAAGCCCGCCAGCAGGTGCACCGCTCTCGCTGCCTGAGGGCAGCTCGTCGGACCCGGGCTCGCTGCGAGCCGGTGTGTCTCGCCCTGCCTCTGCAGCACCAATGACCGAGAGGCCAACCCGACGGCGCCGAACCAAAGGCCCAGGCCCTGACTCGACTTTGCCGAACTACGCACCTGTCTCTCCTGGCCCTGCTCCTCTCCCTTCCATCTCAGGACAGGGATATGGAAGCTCTTCCGAGCCTTCCCCTCCGCTCCCCGCAAGCTCACGGCTTCCCTCACTCCGAGCGGTGGAGGGTGTCGCACGCGACAACGTTCCGACACAGACCGCCGGCGGTCCGCCATACCCGACATATCCACGCGTGCCGCACGAGACCGGCTGGGTGCATCATATCACGGAGCAACCGGGTCTCGCGCACCCGTCCCTTCAAGGCAACCCGCCTGCTCCTCCTCCTCACCCATACCAGGGTCCACAGAACCCTCACAACCCGAGATAAAGTCCTCCGGCAGGACTCCTTCAGCTGTGCCGGCAGCATCTACAACATTTTTCTTTTCAGTTCGTCGTTCTGCATACCTCTGGGATCACAAGAAAGGTGGATACATCGGGCAACCGAGTGGATGGTGGCGAGGCGGGCGTTCGAAGGTGCTTTCTCGAGGTACACGGCTGAGTTGTGCCCATCTGCAGTTGCGCGTATATCGGCCACAGGGATTACCTGTACTGAGCAAGGGCATGGTCGGGGTCAACATCCCACAGACACCTGATGGTCTACGGTGATTTTCTTTTTTTCCTTCAAGTTTCATTTGTCACAAGATATCCCCTAGCGTACTACCTTACTCTTGGATACCAGATTGCTTCAGAAGAGGGTGCCGGTTTGCGGATCAAGGGGGGCCGGGGAACTGTTTATTGCTTTTTACTCACACGTTGGGCCGAGACCGGCAACATGGCTGGTGGGAAGATGCGCTGCTAGGTTTGTACAGTACTAGCGGTAGACATAGAGCGGGTTTGAGCCAGCGGAAAATGGATACATACTGCGAATTTTCGTACAAGTCGGGTGCTTCTTTTGCGTGGCGGTGCCTCAGCTGTTTAGGCGCCAACCGGGCCAGCTCAGAGGTGAGTTGTCGATGGGGGTCGCATGCAGCATGCGGCAATGCGAGAGTACCACCCACACCACTTCTGGGGAGGCGCGTCAGACGGGGCGGACGCTGCAGATGCATGTCATCTGGGGCTGGCCAGTCACGAGCGAAGGGCGCCTGGGGGTGGCGAGGAGCTGATGCGTGCATCGGCGCAGCGTCACGAGGCGGAGAACACGTCATGGGGGAGGAGGAAGGGTTGGCTGAGGGTGTTTGGGGATGTTGTCTCTTCGGATGGAAGTCTGGGGGAGATCTAGGGGGGAGGAAGGAAATGGCGGGGGGTAGCTGAGTGATAGTGGGATAACGGAGCCATGGCTGCCAGTGCATGACATGAAGAACATAGGTATCAAGTGTCTGAGAGATATCTGGAAGTTCCTGGGGTGACTCGGTCGCTGGATGTGTATGCTGTTGGGAGATGTCCCGAGGGTACAACGAGTCCGGGGTGCGGTCGGGGGACGTGCCGGAAGTGGGGCCGAGAAGAGTGGAGACTCGGGGCTGACGATCGGAGTCTTGCAGCATCACCAAGGAGGCGACGTCTTCTCTCTATCAACACGATGAAACAGACTGAGATGCTGTCCAAGATTCCAGACAATTGCGCTTTAAGTGAAGCATGTATGCCCTAAGCCCCCGACAGATTGATATGCACAGCTTTGACAGCCGTATACGCCTCAATCCCCGCCTCGCCCAACTCCCTCCCGATCCCGCTCTGCTTCACCCCTCCAAACGGTACGCGCACGTCTGAATCATTACTGCTATTCACCCACACCATTCCCGCTTGCACGCGCCTCGCGACGCGATGCGCTCGCGCCAGGTCACGAGTGAAAACCGCCGCGCCGAGTCCGTAGGACGAGTCGTTCGCCAGACGGACTGCTTCATCCTCGGATGAAAAACGCGTCACGGACACGCAGGGCCCGAAGATCTCCTCTCGGAAGACGCGCATGTCGGATGTTACATCTGTTAGCACGGTGGGGGAGACGAAGAAGCCCCGGCCGGAGGGGGAGGCGGGGACGCCGCCTAGGGCGACGGTTGCGCCTTCGTCGCGGGCGGATTGGACGAGGGAGAGGATTGTGGTGAGCTGGGAGCGGGTGACTTGGGGGCCTTGGTAGGTCTTTTCGTCCCACGGGCTGCCGAGGACGGAGATCTTTTGGACGGCGGCGGTGAATTTTGAGAGGAAGGCGTCGTGGATGCTTTCGTGGACGAGGAGGCGGGAGGTTGCGGTGCATACTTGGCCTTGGTTGGCCATGATCCCTTCATGGGCCCAGTGGACGGCTTGGTCGAGGTCTGCGTCGGAAAAGACGATGAGGGGGGACTTTCCTCCTGTTTCGAGGGTGATGTTCTTCAACGTCCCGGCGGCGAGACGCATAATCTCCCTTCCTGTAGCGGTACTTCCTGTAAATGCAACCTTGTCTACGTCTGGATGACGTGCGAGAGCGGCACCGGCCTCGCGACCATGACCGTTGAGTATATTTACCACACCACGAGGGAAGCCAGCCTCGCGCACGAGCTCAGCAAGAGAGAGGATACTCAACGGCGTCTGCTCCGCCGGCTTAAGCACGACGGTATTCCCCGCCGCCAGAGCGGGGCCGAGCTTCCACGCGGCCATGAGGAGGGGGTAGTTCCAGGGGATGATCTGGGCACACACGCCGAGGGGCTCGCGGAGGGTGTAGGCGAGCTTGTCGGGGCCGCAGAGGATGGAGTGGCCGTGGAGCTTGTCGGCCCAGCCGGCGTAGTAGCGCAGGGTTGTGGCGACCTCGGGGACGTCGAGGAGACTGCCGGCGTGGTAGGGCTTGCCGTTGTCGAGGGTTTCTATGGTGGCGAGACGGTGGAGGTTGGCGTCGACGAGGTCGGCGAGGCGGTGGAGGAGGCGGGAGCGGAGGGAGGGGTCGAGGGTCCAGGATTCTGTGAGGGCGGAGCGGGCGGAGGAGACGGCGGTGTTGACGTCTTCTTCTGTGGCGGCGCTGACGGAGCAGATTTCTTGTTCGGTGCTGGGGATGTTGGTTTGTGCTCCGGAAGTGAGAGTGGGGAGTCTTACAAGGGGTCGATGGTGGTCATCTTCTGGCCGTTGCTGCTTTCGACGAATTGGTTGTTGATAAATAGACCTGTTGGCTGTTTCCACTCGAGACCGTTGAGTGCTCGCAGAGTTATTTCTGTCTGTAGTCTTCTCGAGAAGCTCAGATTTCGTCTGGATATCTCATAGGCTCGGCTCAATGAGATTTGAGAAGGCGGCGCCGTCCTCGACGTCAGGCACAAGAGCCCCGCCGGCCGGGACATGATGTGCCGCGACATGGCCGCCTGCATGCGGCCGCGGAAGGCTTGCAGATTGAAACGTCTGGTCTGCAGCGAGCCAATGCAAGATGCCGGGATAATCTGCAGGCACCTGGACACAGTGCTGAGAAGGAGGGGAGGGGGTAGATGTCGCACGGGGGTGTCGAGAGGCCACGCTGTCACGTTGAAAGCAGTGAAACCGATGAGCTTGAAAAGCTTCAAATGACAGAGGATGAGCTTATGAGATGTGTCTGCGAGTTCAAACGAGCGAAAGACTAATGTCCAGTGCCGGGGGAAATGGTGCAAGGTCGAGGTTGAAGGTGGGGAGGGACCTCGCACTCATCGTGATCTGAGGTTGGAAATCGGCTGACATAAGCACACTCCAGCAGCCCCTTTTCCTCTCAAGCTCATGACACCTAGCAAGTGAGCAACATTAATTTATCACATCCTGTCAGCTATGTACCAGCCAAGCCAGAACCTTCACCCCCACTCGGGTATCACCACCCAAATGACATGAACTCCTCGTCATCATGAACCCCTTCCCTAAACAGCCGCCCGCACCGCCTCGGCCACGACGCCCGCAATCTCCGAGAAGACGATGCCCTTGAAGACCGTCTCTCCCATATCCTCGGCCCAATGCCCCGCGTCAGAGAGCCTCTTCTTCCACAGTGACTTCTGCTTTGGGCTCAGCTGCTCCCACGACTTGGCCGGGCCGTGCACCCCCTCATCGTGAACGGCCGCCTGAATCTTGGGCTTGTCGGCCTCCTTGGCCTCGCCCTCGTGGACGAAGTAGGGTCCGTCCTGGCCGATGCCGTTGAAGCCGCCGAGAAGGTTGGAGATGAACTCGCTACCGGTGAGGACCTCGGGCGTGGGGTCGTGCGGCGAGCGCGTTGCCGTGGAGGTGGAGGTGGAGACAGGGGGGCCGTTTTCCCATGCCTGCATGTTTTTCCACGCCTTGTCGGCATCGATGAGGCCGAAGATTCCGTTGTTGACTATCAGTCTCGTGGGAAGAGCGACGCCAAGGATAAGCAGGAGGACGAAGAGGATCAGGGTGACGGTGCCAGGGCGCCAGGCGAACAGGGCAACGGCGTAGCGGGGAGACTCGCCCTTCTTCGACACGTCCTTGAGGGGAATAGAGTGGACTGCGACGGTGTTGTTCATCGATACTGACGCCAGCTTGAGGGTGGGCTTGGAACCAGGGACCTCGGCGTCTGCGGGCACCATGGACGAGATGGCCAGCGATGTGATACTGAGGGGGTGTACGTCCTTCAGGGTCGAGAATGTGAGGAAGTCGATGAGAATGCCGAGGTCGCCCAGCTGGGTGTGCTTGAGGGTCCACAGGGAAAGCGACTGGCCGCTGGAGACTGCGACGAGGAACTGGGTCTCGCCCAGGAGGCCATCGGGCGTAGTCGGAGGGTTGACATTCCGCACAGCCAGCGAGGTGGACTTTGCAAACGTCTTCGGAAGCTTGGTGCTGACCGCAAGGCGGCCCTCCCCACCGGGTGTGGTCGGCAGACGAACGGCGATGAGGACGGATCCAGAGCTCTTGGGGAGGTTGAGGAGGCCCATGATGAAGCCCGGGGCGAGATAGCGGATGCTCTTGTACGAGGGGATGACCCCGGTGCCCTTGTCGGTCAGGCTGTGGACGGAGACGGGCTCGGTGACCTGGCCCTTTTCAAGATCGATGTCACTCGTGAAGAGCTCCTTCTCAGTGCAGTAGGCGACCTGGAAGGTGTGCTCGCCGGTCTGGATGACGTCGAGGTCCGTCGCCTCCCTGGAGAGCTCGAGGACACCCTTGGGGTCCAGCTCTTGGGTGGGGCTCACCTCAAAGAGGGCGATCTGGGGCTGCTTGGCGAAGCCGGTGGCTACGGCGCCGATCTGCTTGGTTGTGCCGGGGTAGGGGGCGGAGATGCGCAGCAGACGCTGGTAGGCGTCCTTGTCGCCATCGGTGTGTTCGAAGAGGGCGAGGCGGGACGTCTCGGCCAGCTCGAGGGTGTGTTCGGGGGTGGCGGCAGCGGCTTCGTCGCTCTTCTTCTCCTTCTTGGAGGACTTGGTGGACTTTGCGGCAGCGGGAGACAGGGAGAATGTGCGGAAGTGCTGGTTCTTGCCCTTTTCGATCTCGGCAGCGGTTGAGTTGATGCCAGCGTAGATGAAGGTCGAGGCGGGCTTCTTGCCGGCGGCGGGCTTGGTGTGTCCGACAGCCAGGGTGTTGATGCTGTCTTCGTCGCGGCTCAGATCAATCTCGCCGGCGATGGGGAGGTCGGTGTCCTTGCTGGAGGCATCGATGACTGTCTTGAGGAGGGGTTAGTTGCTTGCGCTTCAGAAGGGGACGGTCGCAAGAGAAGGACCTACGATTCTGTTGGCGACACCACTCCTGTTCGCGCCGCCACCACCGCCGATGACGAGCCTGTTCGGGTCGTTGGGATCAAAGTCGCAGGCGTAGGGAGGGTATGCGAGGGTCGCCCTCGCGACGGGCAGACGGGAGGCCATTGCGAAGAGCAGCTGGAGGTTGGCGGGGTGTCGGGATCGGCTTCGGGGGTTTCGAGGGGGGAGAAGTTGGTAAGAATGTGTCCAGCGCTCAGTTCATCGTCTCTCAGCGACACTAGAAAGAGAGAGAGGGTATCACGGCGATGGCGGTGGAGGTGGTGGGAGTGGTGAGGTCGTGAGAACTGGACAGAGTTCTGGACCGGCGCAGCGCAGAGAGGTGACGTGAGCTCCTCTTCTGTCTTTGTACCCCGTCCATTTTTCTGCCACCGTGACCTGCAGCAAGCTCCAGCGCCAGCGCCCTCCACGGCCCTTTTGCGGAGAGGCCCCGGCCTCTGGCGCCGTTTCGCGTTAGCACGACGCCCCAGGCGGGCTTAGGCTGATTGGACACCCATGCTTCAATGCACGGTTCAGGGGGCCGCCGGGCCCGCGGCTGTACTTTACCCCAACTTTTCTCCAAGTCTCTGGGCGCGGCAGCCAAGATGAAGGACCGGGAATGTTCAAGACGGGAACGACGACTCCATTCCATCTGCTTCTACGGACAAGTCTGGACGACGTCTTGGCGAGAGCTTTGAAGAGACGACACCGAGGACGGATGAGCTTATTCGAGAACTTCGTGTCATTGAACAAAGTCCGACAACATCACGTGCACGCACAAGTCCTGAAGGGCCCAGAATACACACTCGGCCAACTCCAAAGCCAAAGCACGTGCCTTTGCCGATGTTCCTTCTCCGTCTGACTCCCCAACCACTCCCTGCTTGCTTTCAGTTGGTAAGAACGATTAATCGGAAGCTCTAGATCCAAGGGACTGGAAAGACCCTTGTTATCGCCTCAGGCGACAGTCACGCTAGCCGTTTACAGCCTCAGAATATATCGTTCTTGCCGTCCAAGTGCCTCCATTTCGTCTGGTGAATGCCGTTCCTCCTCCTGCCGTCTGGAATATCTGAAAACGCACCTGCCGGAACTCAGACGGTCGCCTCAGGCGAAAGGTCCTTCGCCATGGAGCGACCAATAACAGTCCTTGATATTCAATCCAACCCACGCCTTCGCTTTGCCTCAGCCATATTTCGGTCGCTGAGCCAGTTTTCGCCTGAGGTTCGCCTGAGGTTTCTCCAGGGCCTCCCCAAGAGTCTCGCCACAGCTTGCGCCCGTCTCTCTCTCTTCTCTCTTGATCTATCTTCTCTACCCTTACGACTTTTCCTCTTTTCCGGTCTCACATCTGAGGAACTCAACCAGACTCGGGTCTTCTGCTTAACAGCCGTCTTCTCCATCTTCACAGATCACGACTTTTCTCCTTCTTCAGCGTCACATCTCACCTCGGAGCAACCCAACCAGCCTCAGACCTTTTAATCAACAGTCTTCTTCCCTCATTCACATAGATCACGGCCCTTCCTCTTCTCCTCCGGTCTTACATCTCGACGTTGGAGCAACTCAACCAGACTCAGGTCTTCTCCTCAAGCAGCCGTCCTCTCCACTCAGATCACGGTCTTCTTCTCCAGCCTCACATCTCTGCCTTGAGCAACTCATCCAGACTCGGACCTTCTGCTCAAAAGTCGTCTACCCTCATCTTCACAGATCACGACTTTCACCCTCTCCAACTTCACACCTCTACCTCGGAGCAACTCAACCAGACTCGGGTCTTCTCCTTGACAGCTGTCTTCTCCATCTTCTCAGATCACGGTCTTTCCTCTTCTCCAGCCTCCCACATCTGCCTTCTGCCTTGAGCAACTCAACCAGACTCGGTCGGATCTTCTCCTTCACAGCCGTCCTCCATCTTCTCAGATCACGGTCTTTCTTCTCCTCCAGCCTCACATCTCTACCTCGGAGCAGTCCAACCAGACTCGAGTCTTCTGATCGACAGTCGTCGCCTTTCATATTCACAGATCACGGCTCTTCTTCCTCTCAAGTCACGCATCTCTACCTCGGAACAGCCCAACAAGCTCAGCGCTTCCGCCTGACCATCTTCTTCTCCCGTTCATCTACACAAGACGTGAGTCACCCTGCCAGCCCCAGTGATTCAGCCTCAGTTGCTAACTTACCTTCCAGCAACCGCTACCACTCTCAAGGCTTCAACATGTGCGTCCCGGTCATCTGCAACTGGACCTGCAACCACGTCCACACCATCATCTACCGCTGCCGCGGGACCCCCCGCGGGTCCCCGCAGGCGCAGATCGACAGGTGCATGGAGCGTCAGGCCGCCACCAACGGCTACTGGGAGACCTTCATCGAGGAGCCCTGCCCGATCTGCGCGGAGAGGGAGCGCGCCCGCCGCCGTGAGATGCGCCGCAGGGCCCGGGAGGCTGAGATTGCCGCCTCCACCGCCATGGCCTTCGCCGCCATCGAGCCGCGCCGCGGCTTCACAAACGGCAACAACACCCCCGCCGCCCCGCGCGCCCGCCCCGACCGCGACAACAGGGCCGCCGCCGCCGGCACCAACGAGGAGGGCCGCCTCCAGGAGGCCGCGGCTCGTCACCTCCGGCCCCTGGAGAGCAACTACCTCCAGAACGTCGGGCGCGCGGGCGGGAACTTCCCCGTCCAGATGACCCCCTCGCAGATCTGGCACAGCTACCAGTGAGGGGTCACCTGGCGGGGAAGAGTTGGCGGGATCTACGATTTTTTTGGGAGTTGCCGGGGTTTGCTTTTTGAGATACCTATTTGACCACAGAGTGGCTTGCTTGATACCCGGGGCGGCATTTTTTGGAAGGAGCCGAATGAATCAGGGGACGGATGAATCAGAGGCCTGGAGGTTGACGAAGAGCCCTCATAGCTAGCTTATGACAAATACAGGCACGGTGATACAAGCGAAATGGCATCACTGAATCAGCGAGGTTGGCATTGTGAGAATGGAAGGGGCAGAAGAGTCAAGAAGAGTCAGAAGGAAATCGCTGATAATACATTGCTCTGTGCCCTAATCGATGAGGATCTTGGCCTCGAGCTCGGAGTACTGCTCGTAGAAACTCTTGAACAACTTGACGGCATGCTCGACATCATGGGTACCGCCCGTCTCACGGATGGAATGCATGCTCAGCTGGGGGTTGCCGAGGTCGAGGGTGCGGACGCCCAGCTTGGCGCTCAGCATGGGGCCGATGGTGCTTCCGCAGGGGGAGTCGTTGCGGACGACGAAGAGCTGGAGGGGCACGCCGGCGCGGCGGGCGCATTCCTGGAGGAGGACGATGCCGGGGGAGTTTGTGGCGTAGCGCTGGTTGGCGTTGATCTTGATGACGGTGCCGCCGTTCATGGCGGGCTGGTGGGAGGGCTCGTATTTACCGGCGTAGTTTGGGTGGACAGAGTGGGCCATGTCGGCGGAGACGAGGAAGGAGCGAGCGAGGGTCTGCTCGTAGGCGGTGGACTGGATGCCCTCCTCGAGGTGGGAGACGGCGTCGTTGACGTCGTCGTAGGATGTCTCGGAGACGTTGGTGGCGTCGCCGGCGGCGGCGGGGAGGACGGAGAGGCGGCGGAGGACGGCGGGGAGGAGGTTGGAGTTTGCGCCGTGGGCGGAGGTGGAGCCGATCTCTTCGTGGTCGAAGCAGGTGACGAGGCGGATGCTGGCGTCTTCGTCGAGGGCGTCGGGGGATGTGACGGACTCGATGAGGCCGGCGATGGCGCAGTAGGTCATGTTGAGGTTGTCGAGGCGGGCGGAGTAGATGAACTCGTCGTTGAGGCCGCCGAGGCAGGGTTTCTGGGTGTCGTAGAGGACGAGCTCGAAGTCGACAATGTCGGAGACGGCGCAGTCGGCGTGGGAGGCGACGACCTCGAGGAGGTGGGGGTGGTGGCGCTCCGTCATGGCCTTGAGGGGCTTGAAGTCGTCGTCGGCGGCGGCGGCATCAGCATCAGCATCGGTTCCCGGGGTGGGGGTGCTGGTGCCGGCATCGTCTCCGGCAGCTGTCTTGTTCAGCTCGGCAGTGGCGAGGCCCGCAATGGGGAACAGCTCATTCTCCTTGTTGGGATCAAAGTTTGTGCTGCGGTCGAGGTGGATGGCGAGCGTGGGGATGCGGAGGAGAGGCTTGTCGACCTTGACAAGGCGCTGGGCAAAGTTTCCGTCCCCGTCGCGGACGAGGACGCGGCCGGCGACGGAGAGGTCGCGATCGAACCAGCTGTGCCAGATGCCGCCGCCGTAGGTCTCGACGCCGACCTGGAGGAAGCCGACGTTTGACTTTTTAGAGACGGGCTTGATGCGGAGGCAGGGCGAGTCGGTGTGGGCGCCGATCATGGCAACGGGGTTGCCGGGGCGCCAGCGGCGGCCGATGGCGAAGGCGACGATGGAGGAGCCGTTGCGGGTGAGGTAGTATTTGCCGCCGGGGCGGAGGGCGGAGCCCCAGGCGTCGCGCTCGCGGATCTTTGTGAAGCCGGCTTCTTCGAGGGCGATGGAGGCAACGGCGCAGGCATGGTAGGCTGGGGGAGGGGTTAGCTGAGGCAGGCCAGGAGGAGAGACAAGGGAGGGTATGTACGGGTGGGCGAGGCCTCGACGAAATCGACAAAGTCGAGGGCGAGCTTTGGCGGGGCCATGGTGGAGGAGGCGGTCGAGAAGGGGGAGCGTGTGGTGGTGATAGAGGTGGTGCTAGTTCGGGAGAGGGCTAGGATGGCGATGGTGGCTCTCGGTCTGAGGAGGCGGCAGGACGGGAATCGCCCTGGCAGCATTTAACGTGGGGAGCTTGGGGGAGGTGGCGTTGGGATACACCGGTTGTGGCAGCGGGAGGGAGGGTGGTGATCTGGTGGTGACGGGATGTGATGCGACGTCAAGTTGGAGGGGAGCTCTTATCGTTATCTGACCGTTGGCCGGGGCGGGCGGGGCGGGGGTCCACAGGTCGCTCCGGAGATGGCAGCCGGCAGCGGGTGGCCTCATCCGTCTGTGTCCGGCGACAAGGCGCGGCCGTGAATGGAAAGGACGCCACCAAGAGCCTCATCATCGAATATGGATCTGATTAGACTTACTCGTAGCTTCTAGCCATCTTCAAAGCAGATCTCCAGACCAGTCCCATCTGGTTATCCTCGGAGAAATCAAACTACCCATCGCGCCACCTCACAGACACATGCGGCTCTTCCACGTGTCGGTCAAATCTCCCGGCCGAGAAAACAACACACCCACCAGCCCGTCCCAACGTTTGCTCCGCCAACCGCTTCTCGTTTGCCGAGTCGAAGGAGATAACAAAGGAATTCCTCAACCATCCACCTCCCACCCCTGCGATGGACCGGTCTCGGCGCAGGACCCTGCGCAGTCGATGGAGTCGAGCTGAACCCATTCTCACAATGAGCCGAGGCAGCGCTTGACACCTGGCCTGGATTACATAAGATGCAAGCTACATCCCGGCTCCGACGGCCGGATCCGGGCCCTGGCCGGGGTGCTGGCTTCGAGAATTTTCTTCTTCCCAGTGCTTCTTTTTAATCCTCCTGCCAACCGCGCCATGTGGGCAAGGCACGGCAAGGCCCGTTTGCCTTCTCTTCTTGCGGTCTTCGCCCGCCAGCGCAGAGAATTCGTGCCTCGGCCCAACCAGAGGCACGGTCCCCCCGAGTCATTACAAGCCCCGGTCCGGGCCCGCCCAACTACCGCGCCGGGGACCCTGTCTTCATCCTGCACCGGCGCGGCCGAGGGAAGGGCAGCAAGGAAGTAAAAAATCGGAACGGGTTGAGAAAATGGGTAAAAATCGTATCATTTGGGGTCCATCAACATTCGAGGGAAGAAGGACACGAGGGGTCCGGAGTTTACGGTCTTTCATTCCTGGCCGTCTTCCTTCTCCCTTATTAATGCCTTCCGCGTCAGCATCAGCATTAGCTTCAGCGGCCGTTGCCGTGCCGTTCCTCGGTGCTTGGGCGGCCGACGTGCGCCGGAGACGCCCAGCCCCGGGCCCCTTCAAGCGCCGACTCCCCGTTAGCAACCCTGGAGGAAAGGGAAGGGGGAAGAGGGATCCACGTCGAACCTCGGCCGCGGGCTTCCATTGGACTGGCTGGCCTAGGCCACGTTGGGCGCTAGCTTGGGCGGGTGGGGGCGCTGGGAAACGTCATGCCGGTCTGCAGTGTTGGCGTAGTGCAGATCGCCGAGGGTGTCACTAAATCAGCCGCTGTTTTAAGAGTCATGAGTCATTTCAGACATTTGACCAGGGAAAGCATGATGGGTGACTAAAACAGCGAGAGATATCGGACTGGCTTTCCACCTTTGCCGTGCAGCCCTGCCGAAGTTCCGAGGCTCGACACACCCTTTTTTTGCCTTCCCGGCCGAGAAGGAGGCTCTTTGCTGTGCAGGGCCCCCCTCTCGGACATAACAATCTTTTATCACCACGCGCACTCGCACCCGGCTACCGCTATCTCCCTTCCCCTGCACCATGGCCCACCACCTATTCTCCTTTCCCATATCCCAGAGATTGGTCAGCCCCCCTTCTTTTGCGTCATCCCGAGCCCCGATGGCCCCCCTCGTGGGGTTTTTGCGGTAACCTTCCGAGCAAAGCAAAGGTCCAGTCGTATGAAAAAAACAACCGGGTCCATTTCCTTCGTCCGGGCGGGTCGGACGAACACGCCCCCTCTGTATATAGCTCTGGATCTCCCCCCCATGGCCCTCGCCCAGAACAAATCCAAATCTCAGATCCCATCCGTCCGTCCCCTCGGCATCTAACCACAAACAGCCACCCATCATGGCCGCCTCGCCAGCAGCACCACCCCCACCCCACTCGTCCTCCTCCTCCATCACAATGGCCCAGCAGGACCGCGACGTCGAGGCCCAGCTCCCCCGCACCAAGGAGGGCCACTTCAAGCTCGTCTGGGACCAGGAAGGCCTCACCCCCGAGGTCCTCTCCCACCCCTACCCCGGCGCCGGCACCACCGAATCCCCCTACCTCGTCGACTTCCTCCCCGACGACCCCCGCAACCCCATGACTTTCGGCTTCGGCAAGCGCTGGACAATCACCCTCGTCAACGCCATCGGCACCCTGGCCGTGGCTTTCGCCTCCTCCGCCTACTCCGGCGCCGCGTCAGACGTCATCCGCTACTTCCACGTCTCCCAGATCGTCGCCATCCTCGGCGTCTCTCTGTTTGTGCTAGGCTTCGCCATCGGCCCCTTGATCTGGGCGCCCATGTCCGAAATGTTCGGACGCCAGTACCTCTTCTACGGCACCTTCTTCGCCATCACCGCCTTCCTCGCCGGCTCCTGCGGCGCCCAGGACATGACCACCCTCATCATCCTGCGCTTCTTCGCCGGCGCCTTCGGCTCCTCCCCGCTCACCAACGCCGGCGGCGTCATCGCAGACATGTTCACCGCCTCGGAACGCGGCCTCGCCTCCGCCATCTTCGCCGCCGCCCCCTTCCTGGGTCCCGTCATCGGCCCCATCGCCGGCGGCTTCCTCGGCGCCGCCGCCGGCTGGCGCTGGGTCGAGGGCATGATGGCCATCTTCTGCGGCGTCGTCCTCGTCGTCGCCATGCTCGTGTGCCCCGAGACCTACGCCCCCTACCTCCTCCGCCGCCGCGCCGCCGGCCTCTCCCGCGTCACCGGCAAGGTCTACGCCTCCAAGCTCGACGCCCACTCCCCCAAGACGAGCATCTCCACTGTCCTCATGCGACCCTGGGTCCTGCTCTTCCGCGAGCCCATCGTCCTTCTTACTTCTATCTACATGGCCATCCTCTACGGAACCCTGTACATGCTCTTCGCCGCCTTCCCCATCGTCTTCCAGCAGCACCGCGGCTGGTCCCCCGGCGTCGGCGGCCTGGCCTTCCTCGGCGTCGCCGTAGGCATGATCTTCTCCGTCATCTACTCCTTCATCGACAACAAACGCTACGCCCGCGCCGTCGCCGCCGCCGGCGGCCTCGCCCAGCCCGAGGCCCGCCTCCCCCCGGCCATCATCGGCTCCGTCCTCCTCCCCGTCGGTCTCTTCTGGTTCGCCTGGACCAACGGCACCGAAATCCACTGGATCGTCTCCATCGCCGCCTCGGGCTTCTTCGGCGCCGGCCTCGTCCTCGTATTCCTGTCCCTCCTAAACTACATCATCGACTCGTACGTCGTCTTCGCCGCCTCCGCCCTCGCCGCCAACTCCGTCCTCCGCTCCCTCTTCGGCATGGCCTTCCCCCTCTTCACCGCCGACATGTACCGCAACCTCGGCATTCACTGGGCCTCCACCATCCCCGCCTTCCTGGCCCTCGCCTGCCTTCCCTTCCCCTTCCTCTTCTGGAAGTTCGGCCTCTCCATCCGCCAGCGCTGCAAGTACGCCGCCGAGGCCGCCGCCATCCTCGAGCGCATGCGCGGCCAAAAGCCCGCCCCCGGCGCCATCCCCGTCTCCGAGGAGCAGCAGGAGCTCGAGATCGAGGAGGAGATTGAGGAGGAGGAGCGCGAAAAGGCCCGTCGCCAGTCCAACGCCCAGAAGAACAACACGGGCGTCCTCAGCGACGACGAGCGCACCGAGAACGGCGACAGTGCCGCCGAGGACCGCGCCACGCAGAAGCAGCAGTAGAAGTAGCTGTTGTTGAGCGGTCATCGTTTTGTTAGCATTTACATGGTGTTTGGGAACTAGACGGTCGGATATACCACGGGCAGGTCATTTGCATTTGCATAGTATTGCATAGGTTGGGTCACCCTCCTCACACGGGACATTAGACGTGTCTCTCATAGTAGTAATTTCATCAGTCATACAACCCTTTGTTTCTCATGACCATTTCCTAAGTTTTACATGTCGAACCTGCTCCACCCCTCAGTCATGATATCATTACGCCTTTCGTCCCTGTGCCCATGCACACTTTCTCATGCTTCCATTGCACCCATGCCCACCCTACTTGCTCGAAAATGTCAGGTTCTCCATCTCCTTCCGCATCAACTCCAGCGGCGTAAAGGTGCTCTTGAAGGAGACAGGACGTCCGTTGCCAATAGTGACAACCCTGACGGGCACACTCTCCTCCTCGGCGGGGGCGTCCTCGCCAGCCGCCAGAGCCCTCTCCTTCTTGAGCTGGGCGACGCTCTTGACCTCATCAAAATCACCCTTGACGCCCGTCTTCTCCTCGTTCCAGATCTCAAAGTAGGGCCAGCCGTGCTTGGCGTACTCCTCCTGCGTAGCTGGTGTGTCGGGCGCGGGGTTGCCGGTCACGTCGGTGTAGGAGGCGGGGTCGAAGATTTGCAGATGGAGGAGGACGGCGGCGGCCTGGTCCCAGACGTCGGCGGGGTTGGGGTCGGCGTTGATGGTCTGCTTGATGAGGCCGCCGGCGGCGAGGCCCATTTCCTTGACCTTGGGCTTGGCCCTGGCCCTAAGGGCGGGGGCGGGTGCGCCGAAGGAGGATTGCATGCTCATTGTCGCACTCCCAAATGTGGGTTGCGACGAGAGATCCTTCGGCGAGTGGGACTCCTGAAATAGGTTGTTCACACCCATGGGCGATGGGGGGGCGGCGCAGGCCATCATCATGTGCGTGCCAGGAGGCCCGCCGCCGCCGAAGGAACCGAAAGCTCCGGAGCGAGCATACCCCCTTGTGAAAGTAGGTACAGGTGGGGGACTGTGTTCCACGGCAAGCGTCGAGAACTTGGCGGGAAAGTAGACGTCCCCCAGGCGGGTGCTGTCGTCAAAGTCCATCCCGGAGTAGTGGGCGCCGGTGGGGGTCGGGGTGTGCTGGCTCAACTTCTGGTCGTCTTCGGCGATGCCAAACTCCTTGCTGATAAGTGCCTTGACATTGGCCCAGGTGCTGTCGCGGGTGATGCCCCTGTCTTGGAGCTTGAAGGTGCGGGTGAGGACCTTGTCGTCCTTGTCCTTGTAGCGGACGTCGAACTCGTCGGGGAAGTTCTTCTTGATGGGGATGATCTCGATCTGGATGCCGCCGACCTTTTCCTCGCCGGTGACCTGGGCCTCGACGGAGAAGCCGGAGCCCTTGGGCTGGGCGACGAACTGACGGATCTTGCCGTCCTCGGAGACGATGCCGTCGAGCCAGGGCTGGTCAGGGGTGACGACGTAGTCCTGGATTTGCTTGCCTTCCTTGAGCATGCGGGCACGCTTCTCGCGGGTCTTTTCGTTCTCGACCATGGGGAAACCGGACACGGCATTGACACCGCCGACGTAGATCTTGAGGGCAAAGGGCCTGTTGGCGCGGAAGGCCATCCACATGGCCTCGGACTGGTACATGGGGAAGAAGATACCGCCCTTTTGCGCGAGCTCGTCAGGTAGGTTGTGGGTGTAGTCCTTGACACGGAAGAGGGGGAAGCTGCCGAGACTGGGGGGTAGGCTGTTGGTGTCTGCGTTGTCCGGGACGCGGATGGTGCGGTGGAGGATGATGCTCAGGGTGTTCTGGGAGCTGCTGCCGTGCTCGACGAGGATGGAGGAGGAGGAATCGCGGGCACTTGGCGAGTAGCCCCATTTGCCAAAGGGGTTGAAGGAGGCGCCGCTGTTGGAGGGTGAGAGGCTGACGGTGAGCTGTCTGCTGCTGTCCAGGGTGTCGGAGCCATCGCGGAGGGCGCCCTCCTCGGCGAGGACGTCGACGATGGTGTCGCGCGTTGCCGTGGTGGACGTGGCGGTGGCGACCATGGTGTGGATGCTCCGGGTGGAAGTAGAGTTGTTGACGAAATGCGCTGTGTTCGATGATGCAGAATGTTGTGTGTAGGATGAGAAGGTTGATGTGAGGTTGATGAGAGAGATGTGACGTGAGACGGGACCGTCCAGGTTCAAATAGGCGTCTGTCAGCTAGCTGCCTAGGTCGTGGTGGTCCCAGGGAAGAGTGAGTCAGGCGGCAAGAAGAAGTGTTGAGGAGAGACTGAAGAATCAAAATCGTGTCTCGGATAGCAGCTTTTCAGCCTTGTGGATGAGTTTGTAGGTGCTTGCGTGTCGTTGTTCGTCGGTCGTTGAAAGGTGCCTGCCATGTTTCTGGGGAGGCAGCCCAGCGGTGCCTAATCGGGTAGGTATGGTGCGCTATGATACGCCACCAAGGCCTCAGCTACGGCTGTGCTCATTGGTCTATAATGCCCGCTGGACGGTAGAGGCCGCTGCCTGGTGGAAGCGCCGGCCGTTATTGGTGCCCGCCCGTGGGCGGTTTGGTGGCGGTTTTGGTGATGCTTGGCAGGCACCCAGCAGCCATTGGAGCAAACGAAACATCGTCTTAAGACGACTTCAAGGTTTAGTCAGCTTGTCTCTTCATCTCGATCATCTTTTTGATGCCCAAACCAGGCATCCGCCAATTGTCCATCTGCCATTGATGATTTCACTGACTCTGGAAACTCACCTAGTAAGGATTATCTGGTACTGTATAAGTCTTCCAATGATTGCCTATCCGCGTCGAAGCTCATCTTATTGACATGGACAGGGGACGGAACAAGTAATTGAGAAGAAGACACACATCCCGCCAGACAATGAAGCTGCAAACACATCACCCAAACCAGCAAACAAACAAACCCAGTCGCCCCCGGCCACCCACACTAACCACACGTCAAGCACTTTACCTCTCCTCTGGCATATGCCATGCCATGTCATGCAATCATGACCAGCACAGGGGGTGCAAATCCTCACCGTCCCTCCGTGACCTGACACGCGCATATCCGCAGCTGCAAGCACCCGTGCCAGTACCAAGTTACGCATATCCATGCCCGCCGCATCGACAACTTGAACATCATGCCATTCCCTTCGTCTGACCGGTCATCTGCAGCTACCCGTCTCATCCCCTCACCACTACTTTTTCGCCTTCTTCGACACAAAATCCTGCATCCTCGTCTGCCTCGGCCTCTTGGACCCCGACCCCGACACCGCCGCGTGCTGCTCGCCGCTCCCCTCAGCCTTTGCACTCTTCGCAGGCGTCGCCTCATCCGCCCCCTCAACCTCCCCATCACCCTCAAACAACTCCCTCCAACTCCCATCCGCCACCCTCCCATCATTCCCCTGCAACCCAACCTTATACGCCTTCTTCATCGCCGCAATACACACCTCCCTCCTCTCGCCAAAATCAAATATCGGCCTCGGATACGTCCCCTCCTCCCTCTCCCCCAGCCCGTTCCCCTCCACCCTCACCCCAGCCTTCTTCTGATCCGACCGCGGCGCCTTCCACGGCTCATAGATGTACTTTGCATCCATCCCAGCCAGCTCGGGCACATACTTCCGAATCAACGCCCCCTCCTTATCCCACTTTTGCCCAAACGCCACGGGCGAGTAGCACCGGAAATACTGCGAGAAGAACGCGCTGCAGCTCAGCCACTGCCAGTTCCCCGCGTTGCATGACGGCTCATGGTCCAGCAGCCACTCCTCAAACACCTCGCACCCGCGCTCCCAGTCGATATAGCAGCCCCCCCTCGTCAGGAAGCACGCCACAGAGTGCCTCCCCAGATGATGAATCCACCCTTCCGCAGCGAGCTGCCTCATCAGCGCGTCGATCCACGGAAAACCCGTCACCCCCTTCCTCCACCGCTGGAACCACTCCTCCGCCTGCTCCGAATCAACGTGATGCTCCCCCGTGACCAACCCCGTCTCCTCGTCCACCTTGGACCGCAGATGCCACGGTATGAACCGACAATACCCGTTCCCCGCCGTCTGCGTAAACTTGTACCCCAGCGCCGCATGCGCCGCAAAGTACATGTCCCTGAACAAAAGCTGTCCCGTCAAGCTCTCCGGCGGCGTCGAAGCACCCTTGCCGTACTTCTTGACCGCGTCCTGCGCGCCCCAGTACAGCTCCCGGATCGACAGCGCCCCAAAGTGGAAGTAAGGCGACAGCAGCGTCGTCGCCTGCGGCTCAAACGCCGCCGGACTCGTCTTGGGCTTCTCAAAAGTAGCCGTGTACTTTGTATCCTTCAAGATATCCTCCAGCATTTTGAGTGCTCTCGTCTCCCCGCCGCGATGCGGCGTCGTCGCAGCCGGGAACCCAAGCTCCTCGAGCGTCTCGACGCCAAAATCGCCCTTTGGCCCCGCGAGGCCCGCGTACCCTTTTCTGCCTTTCTCTCCCGTGCGCGCATCGGCGTTGAAGTCCGGCTCCGTCTCGGGTCTCTCCTGGTCGAAATCGAGGGGCATCTCGCCCGGGTCCGGGAGGCTCGTTGGGGCAGGAATGGGCCGAGGGATGGGACCGACTTTGGCCCCCGCGCTTTGGAGTTGCGTGATGGTCATGGTAGGTTTCCCGCCATGCGCGTCGACAATATCGTCGCTATCCCAGAGCGTGCGGCCATACCGCGTGATGACCTCCACGCCCGCGTCCTCCGCTGCGCGACGAGCAGCATCATCGCGCTCGCGCGCGTAGGCGTCCGTGTCCTTTTCAAAAACAAGGTGCGTCACGCGCCATGCTTTGAAGAGTTTGGGAAGGAGTGTCTGCGGGCCCTCGCGGAGGACGAAGAGTTTAGACTTGGGATTGAGTTTTGTGATGGATTGTGAGAGGTCATTTTGGCAGTCGAGGCTGCCCAGACATTAGCATGAGTTCCTCCTCGAGGTGTCGCGAAACTCACAGGAACTGCCATCTGTTCACGCCGCCTCGGGCGCGGTAGACGTAGTGAGGATCCCATGTGAAGATTGGCCAGAGCACCTCTGGATCCAGCTCCAGCGCCGCCGCAAGGGCAGGCGAGTCGTGAAGACGCAGGTCCGTACGAAACCAGTAGATGACGCGGGGCTTTCCCATGGCGAGAGATGTCGTCGAATATGCAGGGGAAAAGGGTGATCACCAATGGGTACCGTTTGTTGTTGGTTGAGAGGGTGTTGAAGTCGCGGCCCGCTCCTAGTAAGAAAAGTCAATGATGTCAGTACTCCAGCCGCACCCAAAAAACACGACAGGGGATCTGAGTCAAATTACCCAACCCAAAGGTTCTGTCTCATCTTGAATTTGTATCTACCTTGAGCCATGAATCTGAGTCTCATTAACCTCAATTGAAAATGGTCCTTCAGGAACAACAACGCCCTTCAGCCTGTTTCGCGGCCCAGATGCAATGAGCTGGCGGCGTCCACAAGACCAAATATGAAGAAGAAATGCCACGACCTTCGTAACGAATCCGGCTGCCCATGCCCTGCCTGTAGCTCAAGAAAACCAGCACAGATGAAAGGTAACCCGTCCAACCCCATCATGATGCTCCATCGCCCGACACGTTCCCTGGCCAGTTGGCCCCATTGCTTCGGCAGGTCGCCGCTCCCTCCTCCCTCCCGTGCAGCTCACAGCTTACACAGGATCCTCCCCTCCCCGTCCTCCCCGCGACGACCTGCCAGCTCATGTCATTGGACACTCTTCCTCTTCCTCCTTGGTGGCGACACCGCACTGCTCTCGTCGCTCTCATCACTGCTCTCCTCCGCCTTCTTCCTGCGCCCGCCGCGGCCCTTGCGGCTATCTCCTCCCTTTCGGATCGAGATGAGGTATCCCTGCTCCTTGAGCGTGCGCGCGAGCGGGCTGCTCTCAACCATTCCTGGGAAGTCCTTGGCGCTAGAAACGAGGAACTTGTCGGAGAAGACGATGCTGCCGATGGAGTAGCTGCGTCCGACGACGCCGCTTTGTGGCTCCAGCATAACGAAGCTAAACTTGAGCCTGTACTCGCCCGGCGTGCGGATCGACATGTCGGGAAAAGGGAAGAAGCACCCCTCGGTGCCAAACTCGTCCTTTGCCACGAACGGGCCCGAGGCCAGATTGCCCATCATGCGCTTCTGCCGGGGGAACCCGTCGGGCATGTACGTGCAGTCGACCTCGCCCGTCTCGTCGTAGAGGGTGCAGTGGACAACGTAGAAGGGGTAGTGGAGGCGCGCTCGGTGCTCCTCTGCCGTGATCGAGGGGTTGTTGATGGCGAGTTGGAGGATGGGCGGGGGGTCGATGCACCTACGGTCGCGGTCGCCGAAGCCGCAGGCTCTCGCCGCGCGAGGCTGCTGGCGCATGCGGATGATGTACTCGCCTGGAAGCTGGTCGGCGAGCACGGGGTTGTGGGGCATCGGAGGTGCCTTGCGGGCGACAGATCCCGCGTCACGGCTTGGGCCGGCCTCGGAAGGATTGGCATGTCGTGGCGTGTTATCGATCCTCGGCCTCGGCGGCGCCCTCAGGCTTTCAGGGGTGGAAGGGATCGCGACCTTTGCCGAGTTGGTATCATGGCTGGCCTCAACTCGCTGGCGGTAGGGAAGGTCCTGGCCGTATGCCTGATGCACGTTCCGCTCCGGGGTCTGTCGGACTTCTGGGTAGGGAGACCAGCCTGGCGGCGAGACCGGGTAGTCTCTGAGAGGCTGGGTCTGGACCAGGTTGCGCGGCCGATGCGGCTCCGGAGGGGCGTCGACACGAGGTCTCTTGACCTGGTACTGTCCCAGGCCCGTTGGTCCCTCGTGGTCTTGTCGGGCAACGTAAGGAGGATAGTAGTTGGGACGATCGGGGCTCCTATCTCCCATGTTTCCTCCCCTGTTGGGGTCAGGGCCGCTGAAGCTTGGAGGTGATCTCATCGGCGGGAGGCGGAGAGACTCCCTGGAGGGGTGGTGGTAGTATTCTTGTTGCTGAGACATGCTGCTATAACCAGGCTGTCCCGAGTACTGCGCGTAAGTGACCATGCTACTTGATTGGGACAACCCTAAAAGGTATCGGTAAAATCAAGAGTCAATCGGCTGTGGGATCGAACATGGGACTGGTTGGGCCCTGGGTCATTGGGTGTCGATGGATTAGGATTGCGTCGTCTGAGCTAGTGGAACGGGCTGCAGACGGTTGAAGCGGGTTGCCGCGTGAGGCTGTGGAAGACTGCGAGGTTTTATGGACGCCGGTAGTTGTTGGTGGTGGAGAAGATGCGGACGCCGAGGGACTGTCTGAGACAAGGGCACAATGTGCCGTGCGGAGGTGGTCCAGAAGGACCGAAGTGTGAAGAGGAGACTGGTCGACAAGGAGAGACAGATCGCCCAACGGGGTCCAGGACGAGCCGCAACAATGCGTGCCTGGCGGGTGAGACAGGTCGATATGCGGCCAACACTGCCAAAGTGTCTCGACCGACCCAAGGTCGTTGCCGAATGTCTACCGGAAGGCAGAGAACAAACGGGTCGGGTAAGGGGGGGACGGGGCAACTAAGTATGTAGAGAGACAATAGCAATAGTGCCGGGGGGTCGTGGGGACGGTGGCTGGAAAACGCCAGGAGATGATCCGGAGAAAACGCTCCCCCTGAGAGGATAGAGGCTGGTACCAATGTCTTGGAGAAGGTGTTAGCCTGCGGAAAGAAATCCGACATGTCTCGCTGAAAAGTGAGAAGGCGCCTCACATTGCTTGGCAGCAAGACGCAGGTCTCTTGCAGCTCTCAGCATGTGACAGAATCAGAGCCTGGTGAGGTGTGGACGACGAAGGAGGAGAAGTCGAGCTCAGGGTTCGCGAACAGGAACAGCGAGCATGGCTGCCCGGGTATACCTTATAGGCGAGGGCTCCCCTCCGCATGCGCTCCGATGCGGCCGCAAGGGAGAGATGAAGAGAGAGAGAGGTCGTCTACCTAGATAGACTTGGGCTAGAGCACGTACTTCGGAACGGTGATGGCTGAGAGGGCGGATGCACGAGGCGAGGGGGACGAAGGAGGGAGGGGGGGCCACTGGACCCATGTAGCATGGGAAAGTGGGGGGAGGGGATCGGTTGTGATCAACGTTCCCGCTGGGGGTTCAGGGTCATGCTTGGCTTGGCTGTTGGTGGCACCCCGGAAACCGGGTTGTCGAGCCTTGAGCCCTTGACAGACCCCGAGAAGGGTGGCAGGTGTGGGTGCCAGTGCCGGCACGAGGCGCATGAGAGCGTCTCCCCGGCAGGTTCTGTCAAAGCACCCACATCATGTACATCCAAGTCTCTTGTCAGAGTAGAAAGCCAACATTCGGTACGCGCCTTGGCCTTTGGTGACGAGGAGGCCGAGGTGCCCGACGTCTTCCCCGCCCGTCTGTGATGTGACTGATACCCACCCGTCCTGCCTTTGCCTTGCCTTGCAGGGCCAGGGGGGCCACCTGTGCTGCGTGGTCTTTGCGAGGTGCAGACCAGAGTAGCGAGCCCCGGGTTTTCGGGTACAGGCGAGGCTCGTTTGCTCGAAGCCGCCACCGACCACGGCCAGTGGACAGCAAGGGGACGTGGCGGCCCTTGAAGCAGATACATGCATTGCATGGGGCATAAACTTTGTCGATGCAGAGCGGATGGCCCATGTTGATTGACCGGTTGCACAGGCAAGCACGCAGGTCTCTGGCCACCTAGGGGACGCCTGACAGGGTGACCTGTCAGATCCCGTCCGCCACTCGCGACAGGTCCTGCACCGGTGGCCGGTGGTGCAACCTCGCTGGTCTGGCCTGGTCAGCACTTGCTGAGTGAGGTGGGCAGAGATCCGTGGATGTCCAGGGGTGATAGCGATCCGACGTGACAGCACCGAGTCTGGTTCGGCATTTGGTGAGGACGAGCGGGCGGAGGAGGGGCGGGCTGGCGTGATGGGCCGGGCACAAACAGGAACAGGTGCGTGCGAGGTGAGGTGCGTGCGAGGGGTCGGCCAGCCCGTGTCTTGCGCCAAGACCGACGGCCGAGCGTGATTCTCGAAGGGTGTGCAAACGCGAGATCGAGAGGATGTCTGTTCTGTCTTGAATGAGCAAATGCGAATGCATTGAACGGTGGAGGGACGGACTGGAGAAGAGGGAGGGGGCTTTCTTGCAGGGCAGGACCGACATGCCCCGGCCTTGGACTCCCAGGCCGGCTCCCCCCAATCACGAATGCAGGAAACGTGTTGGCGATGTGCAAGAAGGCGTTTGTCTTGTCTCGGAGGCGGGCGGGCGACGTGGCCCAGTCGGGGGCGTGTCGACGGCAGCCAACCCTTTTGCCCCCTCTCCAATCCACATGATGATTGCTAGCCCTGCTGCGCAGCCGCATGGCCCAGTGGGGCATTGTTTGTGACAGAACAGCCCGGTCCGTCGAGGAAGGGAGTTGCAGCAGGACAGGGCAGGGCAGGGCATCAGCGAGTCCTCGGAGAGGTCAATCGCAGCCGAGCTAGGGTGGGCCGCTCGCATACGAGTATGACGCCGCATTCGAGTTGGTGTGGACAAGGTCGAGGGGCGAAGGCGTCAAGAGCAGACTGTCAGTGTCTGGCATGCGATGCGATGCGGGCGGAGAGAACAGGGCGGGATGTCTGTCGCACGGCATCAAGGCGAGGACCGGTAACCGAGTTATCGGCGCCGCATATGCTGTCGACGAGGGGAGGGCCCATTTCCATGACGAGACTGGGAGGGGATTGAAGGGTCGTGCCGTGCAGTGCAGCGAAGTGCAGCACGGGAGAGACGATTATTGACTCTGTCTGGTGTGACCGGATGAACGGGAATGTCGTGACTGGACGGGACGAATGTGGGAGCTGCCGCCCTTTGCCCGTTTGCGTGTTTTGGCGCCCCCCTCCCGGACGCCAATATCCATTGTCGGCCGGTGTGAGTGTGTGTGTGTGTGTGTGTGTGTGCGACGATGATGTCCTCCATTTCTGGAGGTTGCATGAGCGACGGGCGGGCAGCGGACAGCGGGCGTGGGCGGAGACGGAGAGGACATGAGGTGGAGGAGATGAGACATTGACAGGGCGAGGGGAGGAGCTTGGGGGTCAATGGCGCGCCGGTGTGAGTGGGGCTATGCTTCTGAGCGCCCTTCTCTTCGCCTTGAGAGGTGCTTGATGTGATGGCAGAGGACCTTTTTTCTTCGCAGGTGAGGCGGAAGCGGTCCTCATGCTTCAATGGTGTGTCCTAGAATGGCGCCAGGGTCATCTTCCGCACGGGAGGCAGGCACGAAGAATGCCCGGGAAGGCGCGATGCTCCAGTCGAGGATCTGCATCTTTCGCTGAGTGGTGCCTTCCTCGCCTGCATAAGGGGAAAAGCACGGAACAGCCAGTCAGAGAGGCGGTCAGTACCTGGATGTCTGGGACGGAATAGAAAGGCCGTGGCTGCATTTTTCGAGTGACCGACACCTGCCCCAAGACCACGGCGACGAGGGATGAAGCTCTCTCCCGTTGTTCCTTCCTCCTTCCATCCCTGGGAAGCTGAACGGGCAAGCACCAACAGCAACTTACCGAGTGTCTGGTTAGGTCCTGCCCAATCAGGCCGAACCCTCGCACACCCTGGCGCGGTCATTGGCGCGGACATTGCTCCGTCATCTAACAACTTTGGTACTGTACAAACGGGGGGCCCAGGACCTAGGGTCCGCCTCCGCGCCCCGTCTTCCCCCGTCCACGTCCACGTCCGGCGCCGTGTTTGTCTTGGAGACCCGCCCGCTCAGCCGCCGTCATCACCAACGGCCCATCCGCATCCCTGTCGACCCCTAAACGAGTATTTCGAAGCAGGTAGCCGAGGACGCCTCATGACATGATCTGACTGCAAACACTACCAGTCTACCGCTACTTCGTACCTAGCGTCGGCTTTCGACTGATTCGAGCGTGGCTGACCACATTCCCTACGCCCCGACGACACTACTCTTTTTAGCGGCTCGGCGACAAGGGCATAATGACCAGCAGGACTTCTCAGAAACGGTACATGAACACCTCATCTAGAAGGTCTTGTGCACTGACCGATCGTCGCAGCACTAAAAAGAGCACTCGGGTTCTACCTTAGGGGACGGCACACGGTCGGCCAACATCCATCCGCCCATCTGCAACCCCCTCCTCCAAGCAAGCCCTCTCATTCCGCAGCGGCCCCGACTCCGAGACGAATCCTGCATATGGCATCTTTACTGCACTCCTCTTCCTGCCTGGCCCAACTCGACCCGGTTCCCGGTCAGGGTTGTCAAATCAAAGATCAGACGCCTCCGCCCAGGGGTAGGCCTGGACGGTTCGGCTGCAAGCCCGCTGTCTTGCAGCTCCAGTCAGACCAGTGTCGTGCCGTGCCATTCCTGGACGTGGGCGGACGCGCGGGGGCTCAATTCCGGGTGGCAGCATGCTTCCAAGCACACCGGTGAGGACATGAGATGGCCGATCCTCGGAAGAAGCCAAGGTAGAGGGGCTAATTGACGAGATTTGCCGCAAGTTGGCAATGCAAGGCGGCCTCTGATACGGAGTCTCTGGTCTTCCAGTCGAATCAGACAATACATTGCATTTTGTGGGTTGGTCTTCAATGGTGCAAGAGATTTTCAGACCACGACACCAGTGCACCTGGTATCGCGTCGCACCCAACAGTTGGACATCGTCCAGGCTGTCAAAGTGACATCCCCCTCTCAGCAGATTTTTCAGTCTAAATCGAACCCCATGACCATGTGGGTTGCTTACGGGCATTCAAACGCCTCTGCCCTTGCCCGTCCTCGGGGGAACAAGGGAGCTTATGTTGGAACAAACGAGTATCTTCGGCTACCTGGTACCCTCCTCTTATCGTCTGATTCAAGTTCCCCGAGTACGGCACCTGGAGAAACATCTCCAGACAACCTCCGCCGTTGCAAGCCATCTCATCCCAGCTCCGAATGACGGCTCCATTACCCAAGTAACCGAGCGGCATGCCCTCACTCGACAAGACCTCCCTACTCCGCCCACAACCCTCCGTCAAAACGACATCCAATCCACCTCGCTGCCCTATTCGTGAACATTAACAGGATGATCTCACAAACAGCAGAAGAACGGGCAACCTGTCGGCGAGGAAATTCTGTATTTCCTCCGTCTGCGACCAGCTTTCTGTGTGAACCCTAGGAATGTCTTCGGCGAGGCATTCTGTGTCGTCACAAGCTTTCTTGCCATCGCTATATCGCAGCTTCAGCTAGCGGTAAGGTCCCTGATTGGAAACTCGTCTGCTCGCATCTCAAGCTCTCGACAAGAACTTTCCTAACGGTGGCCAGTGAGGTGGCTTGCCCTGTCGGGTCGGTGGTAGCGAAGTAGTCCATTCCCAAGATACTTGACAGTTCCTCATCCGGGATGAATCCGGAGTGCGAGGTATCCACGAATATCCATCTGTTACTCGTGCGATCCCCCTAGGAGAGGAAGACAGCCAGTTTTACCCAAACTCAATAGGTGTCGGCTGTCCTCAAGAGATCCCATGTTGAAGTACTGTAATACATATGCAGACAGAGACTTGTCCTTCCTCACATCATCTTCGCAATTCTCAATAAGTGTGTGAAAAGGGGCAGGCAGTGCCCACCCCCTTAATATTAAGTCTATGATATATGCACCAGTCCAGACCCGCGTCATCGCCGCGTCTGCCTGCCTGCCGAGTTGTACGAAGATCCGTCTGTCGAACCCCATATTCAAGACGATATGCCGGCCCAAGATCTCTGCCCCAGCCGGCCTCTTCTGTACACAACGCCCCTCCCTTCCGTCGTCCGTCTGTACATCGCCTGAGGCGGCTAGTCCATTTCTTGGACATGCTATTACAAGAAAAATATGAGGTGGCCAGTATGTGCCAATCGGCGACACCCTGCCTGTGATGGGCCGTGTATTGCCTGCGTGGGAAGGTGGTGAATGTGTTGCACGTATGTGTGTGTGTGTGGATGTGCTCGGGTATCAAGTCGCTCGCTGAATGAATTTTTCCAAAACCATAAAATCATGCCCGCTTTTTCGAAGAAACTTCAAGAGTGCCCCCCGGCGCCCTCGGCGGCGCAGGGGGTGGGTTGGTGTTATGTCAGTGGCAGTAACACGCTGACGGCGAACAACGCGACAGTGAAGATCCAGGGCGGCATCGCGAGAATGGCGCTGGCCGACTCGACGGGGTCGGGTAGGGTCTCGTTGACGAACTCAGGCCCGCAGACTGTGTTCATCTGCCTGGCTGCATCTTCGTACACCCGGGCGACGAATGACTCCCGGTCTGCCGTGGCGGCCTGGTAGATCCGCATCGTCTCCTCCAGACACCAGTTGCAGTCGGGGGTGGCGCTCGCGGGGAACGTCATGTTGATCGGCATCTGGTACGGGTAGACGTTGGAGCCGTTGTTGTTGCTGTTGACGGCGCTGGCGAAGCAGTACTGGGCGTCGTCCGGGTCCTGGAGGCACGTGGCCTTGAAGACCAGCTCGTACGACTTGAGGCCCATGTAGACCTGCTTGACGCCGTTGCCGCCTCGTTCGTACTCGGCTCCGCAGTTCTCCTTGAGGAGAAGATCCTCGGCGGCGGTGTTGAAGTACTCGGTGCAGAAATCGACGTCGGCCTCACATGCCGTGTCCAACACCCTCACGAGACTGACGAGGCCCTGTCTCTGTGCTTCAAAGAAGGAACGCGATGCCTGAATGATGTTAGAAGGGGAAAGGGCACACATGTTGACGGTTCGACTTACATCGAGAAGCATGGAGATTGGGTAGCACCGCCTGTACTCATCGCTGGAGAGAAGGTTGCGCACAAAGGTAGGGCAGTTCGAGGCGGGGTCGCCGGAGAAGTATGAAGGTCCGTAGATATCGAAAGGTGAGGGGAGGGCTGACGGTGCACTTGTGCTCGTCGAGGCAGGCGGGATGATGGAGAGGGCGACGGTGCTGTCGGTTTTCGTGGGGTTTGCTGATGAGGTGGAGCCGGTGGCCTTGGAGGTCGAGGTCGAAGATTCCTCTTCGTCCTCTTCCTTGGTCTGGCGTCTTCGCAGGTCTCCGCCGAGTGCCGGTGGCGGCGTTGCTGTGGCCTGGATCAAGCTCGTTCCTTGGGGTTGGAATGCGGGTCGTGAGATGTCGGCGGGGAAGACAGCCACAGCGGTGGAAGCCAACCACGCCGTTATCAGCAGTAGCCGAGATGTCCTGACCATGTTGGCGGGCTACACGGCGTTGAGGCGAGGTGATTTCGGTGGAGGCGACGACTCTGGGTTGCGTGAATCACGCTTGGCCCACGAGGATTCCCCAGTGTAAGGCGTTGGTGGTCTTTCGACCGTGGGAAGACACGCTTCGACGGCTTTGGAGGTGCGAGTCGTGGTCGTCCCGGGAGGCTGGGAGCGGGACCAACGGTTGAGGGCCGTGAAGACGTTGGCCGGTCGTGATCGATTTGAACACGACAAGAAGCTGCGGGGGTTGAATGCCGATGATGCGTGCCCTCGGGGATCAGCAAACCGAGCGAACGGGGCGATCCTGAGACTGAGAGGCAGCGGGCGAGAATGTTGTCTCAGAGGGACGGACGTGGCGCCGAGGGCACCCGTGCGACGTGGTTGGGCCGGGTGTTGGTGCGGCAGTGAGTGAGTGAAAACGAGTGTCTAGCCGAAGCAAGTCCAGCAGGTCGCGAGGCCGAGGGCGAGTAGTCGTCGATGATCGGGGACGTCGACTTGTCCTTTGGCGATGCGGGTGGGCGGGAGGCCAGAGCAAGCTGGACCGGAGGGCGAGCCGGGGGGACAGAACTTGGTTTTGAGGGCAGGGCCGTCGAAGAGCGTTGCAGGCGTGCAGGCGGGCCTCGCAGATTACGCCTGGCCCGGGCTGCTGGACTTGGCCGGGGTCCTGGTTGACCAGGCGAGAGAGCGGACTGGCAGAGACTTGGCAGAGGACCGCTGGAGAAGGGAAGCTTGGCCGATGGGAGGAGGAGGGGAAGCACTGCCAGGATAGGGGGTGGGGACGGCGGATGGGGCATTAATTGTTTATTGCATGGGGACGTGAGAGCTGCCATCGAATCTCAGGACGGACAACCCCTGCAAGGTAGCAGGGGTTATGGGGAGGAGCAAGGGCCCCCCGTTGATGAGCCACGCGGTGGGTATGCGTCGCAGTGCAGAGGAGGGGGCCTAGAACAAGGCCGGACCATACTGTAGCGTCTGAGGGTTCGATGGAGTGCTTGTCGAGAGAAGGCGCCATGAGCTGTGTGTGCTCCCTGGCTGTCGCGACTGTCTTGATGATGATGCCGGGAGCCACATGGAATATCGAGAAGCCCCTTTTCGATTCCACTGAAGCGGTTGATGGCTTGCCCGATGATTGACGGCGTAATCGGTTCCTGGACGGTGCTGGCCGGACTCGACTGAGCGACCCCGGGCCGGGCGGTAGGCCAGGTAGTGTAGGGGTGGCGTGGCGTCTAGTCAGGCACTAGACCATGCGCGTCGGCAGGCCAGGATGGCACCCAAGGCACTGTCGGCGGACGGTGATAGGACAGCGGGATGCACCGTGCAGGGCTCCATTGAACAATCATGGCGCCTGCAGACTGACGGCAGCAAGCCAAGAATCAATATTCCAAGGTCTAGAACGGGCATCCAACGGCTCCGGACTGGTCAATCGACGGGAGATGGGCGAGATAACGTCCGAATCGGGGATGCACCGGGGGGGGGGTTGGGGGGGGTTGAAGGATGGACGGATGACACCTCGGGTCGGGCGTTTCTTCGCGGGTTATTGCTGGGATGGCGTTCGAGGAAGGGGCGAGACGAGACGAGCCGCGAGTGCAAGGTGCGAGGTGCGAGGTGAAAGGAGTGAGGCTCGAGCGGATGAAGATGCTTCCCCTGGCCGCTGCCGAAACAGGAACCATGGGCCCTCGCTCAGTTGCTCTTTCGGACGGCGGCCGGGACGTGCGTTGTGTTCCCGTCGTACTGAGAATGGAATCGATGCATCGTATTCGTGCGAGCCGCCTGAAGAAGCTGGCAGGTGCGCACCGGACGGAGTCACGGAGGCAGGCGGACTGGCGGGCTGGGTGGGGGCGGGTTCAGGTCAGGTCAGGTCGCGTCTGATCAGTTCAGGTCCCTTCAGGTGAGCCGTCCGGGCGGCCTGGCGGCGTTGCTGGAAACAGAACATCGGGACGTGCGAGCACACGAGCAATCGGGGGTCGCGTTTCAATCGGTATGCGGTGCATCGAGAAGCCTGTCAACCGAGGTCGAGAGCTTCGAAAAAAAGATGGCATGGTGGAGGGAGGGGAGCTTCACCTCAAGGACCTCGAGATTGCCTATCCCGAAATGCGGGAAGCTACGTCCAAGCACAATGCATGTGTTGTGATGGCAGGCGCCACCCACCTCTAGGCTCGCTCCTTCCCCTTCAATAGAGGCCAGCCAGAGTTCGTGTGTGGAAGGTGCTGCCAACAGGAGCACCTGCCACGTCAACAGGACTGCAAGCTCCAATTGTCCAATCCTTTCTCTCCCGGCTCTTCCCTTTCATCTTGTCCAAAATCAGATGACATGCCATTGACATTGGTTCGACCCAAGAAAATAGCAGCATCTCATCTCCCCCTCCGACCAACCCACAGTTCCCTCTCACCCTCCCACCACCTCGCACCAAGCCCGAATCTTCCGATGACCAGACAAGATAGACAGGCATCACCGCATTGGCAGATCTGTCGTGAACCCCAAGTCCCCAACACGGTCTCGACCGGGCGTCCGCGGTGGAACAACCCGGATCTGCAAGGCACCAGCACCAGCATCTCTCTCTCGCCCGTGCCGCGCCGCGCTTCCAACATGCCGCCCGTCCCCACCCACCGACAAAGACGAACGAGCTGCCTGCGCCGCCAATTTCGGCTCTGAAGCGGACGTCATCAACCCAGGCCAATGAGCCGCCAAGTCCGACAGCAGCTGGCCCAAAATGGCACCGCATGACATGCACCAGAGAATATCGGGACGACCAACACGAGAGACCAAGACATCCAAGAGAAGCAAAAGGGTGGTCAGAACAAGCGGCCTCCCTTCCTTCATCGAGCATCCTTCAGCTCCCAATGCCAAGCAACGTGCCTCATATCCTCGACTCGTGTAACCAGCGCTTTTCTGCCCGCCCGCCAGGTGTCACCAGACAGACGCGAGGACGCGCCCGGCGCACCGCGTGTAACCGTTGGCCGAGTTCAGGCCCCCTATTCTCCATCACCCGCCCGCGACAGGGAACATCCATCAATTACGCTTGGAGCTCATCACCGACCTCACCTGGACGCAAAGTCGCCGAGCCCTTCAATGCACCGTCGTTCCTCCACTCTATCAAAGTCTTGTCGCAATCACCTCCGCCAATGCCGTCAGGCCGCCTCTCGGGACGATCAGCGGTCCCTTGATCACTCGCATCAGACCCACGTCCGGTCCACGATGCTTCTAGACTCGAGGCGGACCAGCGTCCCGCATTATTGATCGCCATGTGGGCAGCACGCGGCCCCCTGCTGATCTCAGGCGCGTCAGGCACGCTTTCACGCAGGAAACTTTTCAAGACTAGTGATTGCCGCGCACACTGATGGGCTTGCTCATCCATGCTGGTAATCCGCTAGCCAGACTCAACTATCCTCCCTGCAGGAACGCCAATTCAATGGCTCTGTCTACCCCAAGCCCAAAGCAAGACGTCCTGGGCAAGCGTCACGAGGTAAAAGTAAACCACCAGCCAAAAGGCCCCCGAGACACCATGCCGTACCACGTGGGACAGCCCGCCTCGCACAACCTCTGCCAGTTTTACTTCCAACATCAAGCCCATGTTTCAGCCACGAGAGCACTGCTGTCTCGGTAATCTCGGGGGCGAGCAGCAGGACATGCCGCCTGGAGCCCGCTTTCGGACAATCACATGCTTCATCACAGCCAAGGCAGAACCGATCGAGATATATGCAAGTCATTACAGTGTAGTAGAGTACCTAGGCCGCCTGGCGGAGTGCCGCCTGTTGCGTCGGGATATAGAGGGAGAGAGGTGAGGCCGTTGTAACACAAGACGCGGCGTCGCCGCTGAAGCCCGATGGGGCACAAGAATACCGCCCGTCGCCGTTTTTTCTAAGAATTCGTCGCCCAAGAGACCAACTGGGGACGGACGAGCCCGCATCAGGGGCCGTCGCATGCCCCCACAGCCCCTCAAACGCCGATGTATGCCAGCAAAGGAGAAGACAGGGGGATTACGAGAGGGTGAGGGAGAGAAAGAAGGGACTGCCAAAAAGCGTATGTACAGGGCAGGGGGACCGCTTGCCTCCCCGAGCCTACTGGATATCTAACGCGAAAAACAACAAGCCGTGCAACAGCCGGAAACCGCCGCTCACTGCCTCTTCTCGAGGCTCTGCAGCTTGACCAGCTCCGCGTAGCGACCATCACGCTTCATCAGCTCGGCGTGCGTGCCCTGCTCGACGATGCGGCCCTGGTCGAAGACGTAGATGACGTCTGCCTTTTGAATAGTGCTGAGACGGTGTGCGACAGCGATGGTGGTGCGGCCCTTGGCGGCCTTGTCGAGGGCAGCCTGGACGACGTGCTCCGACTCGGAGTCGAGGGCGGACGTCGCCTCGTCGAGGAGCAGGATCTTGGGGTCGCGGATGAGGGCGCGGGCGATGGCGATGCGCTGCTTCTGGCCGCCTGACAGAAGGGCGCCCTTGCTGCCGACGACGGTGTTGAAGCCGTCGGGGAGGGAGACGATGAAGTCGTAAATGTTGGCCTCGCGGCAGGCGAACTCGATGGCCGAGTCGGGGACGTCCTCGACGGCGGTGCCGAGGAGGATGTTTTCCCGGATCGTGCCCTGGTAGAGCGTCGGCTCCTGGCTGACGAGGGCGATGAAGGAGCGGTAGCTGTTGACGTTGAGGGTGCTGATCTCCTTGCCGTCGATGTAGATGCCGCCGGCGAGGGGGTCGTAGAAGCGCTCCAGCAGGGCGATGGTCGTCGACTTGCCGCATCCTGAGGCGCCGACGAGGGCGACGTACTGGCCTGGGCGAACGACCAGGTTGAGGCCGCGCAGGACGGGCTGCTCGGGCCGCGTGGGGTAGCGGAAGTGCACGTCCCTGAACTCGAGGGTGCCGTCGACAGCGTCGATGGTCTCGCCTTCGGTGGACCACGTGTCAATGGTCGGGGTGCGGTCGAAGAGGGCCTTGAGCTCGCCGGCGGCGCTGTGCGCCTTGCCCATGTCGGGGGCGAAGGAGAAGATGGTTCCAGCTGACTGGGCACCGAAGATGACGGCGGAGAAGCAGACGAAGAACTGGAACATGTTGTACTCGAAGCTGGCGATGAGGGTGCCGCCGTACCAGAAGCCGAGGGCGAAGGCGAGGAACATGAAGGACTGGGAGGCGGCGAACAGGGCGCTCGACTTGAGGACGGAGCGGAGGCTGTTGCGCTGCTGGATGGCGAGGGAGGCGCGGTACTGGGCGAGCACGTCCTTCTCGCGCGTCAGGGCGGCGACGGTGCGGATGGCCGAGATGGCCTCGGAGGCGAAGGTGGCCGAGTTGGCGTAGGCGGCCTTGGAGCGGCGCTGGAAGTGGGCGAGCATCCAGAAGCGGAAGAAGCCGCAGCCGAGGAGGATGGGGAGCGTGGCGGCGCACACGAGGGCGAGCTTCCAGCCGATGGCGATGGCGAGGGCCAGGGCGGCGACGAGCGTGGTGCTCACCATGAGCAGAGTTCCCAAAGTAACGCCGCTGAGACCGGCCATGTGCGTCGTCTCGGTGGAGAGGAACGAAGTGAGCGCGCCGGCCGTGTTCTCGTCCTTGTCGAAAAAGGCGACGTCCTGGCGAAGCATGGTGCGGAACGCGCGGTCGCGGACGCGGTGGACGAGGCGCTCGGAGCACTTTGCGAAGATGACGCCCTGGATGGCAAAGGCGAGGAGCTGCACGAGCGCGAGCATGAGGTACATTGCGCTCCAAAAGTCCGAGTCCTTCTTAACGGTGCCGGCGTTGGAGTCGTTAATGGGCACGGAGAGGGTGGTGATCTGCTTGGCGAAGAAGACGGCCTGCGTGGGGTTGCCGCCGCCGCAGATGATGGACCAGAAGAAGCCGAAGAGCATCATGTGCCACTCCTTGCGGTTGAACGAGGCGATGAGCTTGATGAGCGTCCAGAGGGTGTACTTTTGCTCGGCCTCGGGCTGTTTGCCATTCTGGAGGGCGACGCTGGAGGCGGACTTTGTCGTGGTGGTGCGCTGGAGCCTGGCGGCGACGTCGTCGTCGGGATCAGCGGCGTAGCCCTGCTGGCGGCTGTTCTTGTGGGAGATTTTGCGCATGATCTCCTCCTCCTGGGCGTCGATGGCTTCTTCTTCCTCGGGGGAGAGCTCGTTGACCTTGGCGATGTTCTGGGCTGTGACGAGGCTGTGGTACGCGCCGTTCTTCTCGAGGAGCTCGTCGTGCGTGCCCTGCTCTACGATGCGGCCCTCGGACATGACGACGATGTTGTGCGCGTTCCTGATGGTCGACAGACGGTGGGCGATGGTGATGGTCGTGCGACCCTCGGCGGCGACCTCCAGAGCGGCCTGCACGACGCCTTCGGACTTGGTGTCAAGGGCCGATGTGGCCTCGTCAAGGAGAAGGACTGCAATGGGTTAGTATAAGGGGGTGCTTGAAAATTGGGGGTGAGCACTCACTCTTGGGGTCAGAAACGACGGCACGGGCAATGGCGATACGCTGCTTCTGGCCACCGGACAGCAGGAAACCGCGCTCGCCGACGTTGGTCTCGTAGCCTTCGGGCAGGCTCGTGATGAAGTCGTGCGCGTTGGCCATCTTGGCCGCCCCAAAGATGAGCTCCTTCTGCCTCTCCTCGCTGGCGTGCTCGTCCTTTGTGCCGACCAGACCGTAGCGGATGTTGTCGTAGATGGTGGTACCGAAGAGGGTGGGTTCCTGGCTGACGAGGGCCATCTGCTGACGCAGCCAGCGCAGGTTGAGCTTGCTGATATCATGGCCGTCGAGGTACACGGCGCCCTGGACGGGGTCGTAGAAGCGCTCGACGAGACCGACGATGGTGCTCTTTCCGGAACCGGAGGCACCGACCAGGGCGGTAGTCTTACCGGCGGGGATCTCGAGGGAGACGCCGTTCATGACGACGACCTCGGGGCGCGACGGGTAGATGTGCTTGATGCCCTCGAGGCGGATGGTGCCCTCGATCTTGTCGAGCTTGTCGCCGTCGTCCTTGGAGGGGTCGAGGGGGGAGACGCGGTCGATGGTGTTGTAGATCTTGGCGGCAGCGGCCAGGGCGGTGGTGAAGGCCTGGATGTTGGGCGCGACGTTTCCGAGGTTGAAGGCGCCGATCATGATGGCCATCATGATGATGAGGACGTCCGAGAGCTTGACGAATCCGTCGATGAGATACTCGCTGCCCATCCAGAAGGCCAGGCCGTAGTTGAGGTAGAGGACGCACATCATGCCAGCGACCATGACACCGATAGCGCCCTTGACACGGAAGCCGAAACCCTCGGCCTTGGTGAGGTGGAGGTCGTACTGCTTGGCGAGGCGCTCCTGGGTGCCGAAGGCGACGGCGTTGCGGATGGAGCTAATGACTTCTTCGGCAAGACTGCCGCCCTGGGCGTACGAGTCGATGGACTGCTTGCTGTAGCGCTGGATGAATGTAGAGCCACCGCCCATGACGAGCAGCAGGGCAAAGACGGTAGAGGACAGGATGAGAGTCAGACGCCAGTAAAAGACGAAGCCGATGACAAAGGCAGTCACAAAGGTGGCAACGGCCTGCAGCGACAGGCCGACCTTCTCGGAGAGGCCGTCCTGGATGAGGTTGGTGTCCGCGGTGATGCGGGTGGTGACCTCGCCGGAGCCGAGCTTGTCGAAGAAGCCAATGTTCTGCTTCATGCAGCTCTCGAGGTAGTGCTCGCGGATCTTTGCGCTGATGTGCTCGCCGGTGTAGATGAAGCCGACGGTGGAGACGTAGGTGGTGACGAACTCGCCGATGGCCAGGTAGACAAAGTACAGCACCAGGTTGGCGAGCTGGCTGTTGAACTCAGACTCGGTCATGCGCTCGACGCCGGCCTGGGGGAAGAAGTAGTTCTGGAAGGTGTTTTGCAGGTTACCGAAGATGACGGTCATGAGCGGCAAGGCAGCGCCGGCGGCGATGGCGCACAGGGATGAGACGGCGATGATGAGAATGTCGTTTGTCGACGAGTACCGGTACAGGGCCTTGACGCCGGCCTTGACCTCTGGCGTCAGGGCCTGGCGGCGGAGGATGGCGGCCTCATCGGCGGGGAGGTGGTCGTAGATGTCCTTGGTGTCATCGTCAGACTTGATCGTCTTGACAACCTGTGAGTCTGCCTTTTGGAGATCTGTTGATTTCTCAGGCTTCTCCTTGGGCGGTGTTCTGGCTCCTGTCTCGCTGGAGCCGCCGTGGGATGATGCCGGCGCGGGTTGCGGCTGGGCGGCCGCCTCGACGTCCTTTTCCGAATCGTTGATCGCCATGATGTATGTCTTGGTGTTACACAGCCGGGGTAAGTAAGGTGTGAAGAAACTGCGCGCGCTCTCGCGTCTTTGCGTATCGGCCTCGGCCGGGTTAATGTGCGTGGGTGCGCGCCCAGGGGCAAGTCAAGTCACAGCTCGACAAGCCTCTAAATGGGGGAAAGTAAGGAGCGCGATGAAATGGACTGAGCCGTACGAGTAAAAAGTGGTCGATGAGTCGAAGGTGAGAGATGCTGGGAACGGGGAACCTGGGCCAAGGATCGGCTCCGTCCGATTCATCAAATATAAGGAAGGAACCCCGGGAGCGGGAGCGGCGACAGGTTAGGTTGCCCGTTGAATTCGTCCGCGCAAAGTCCGCTGTGGATTCAGCGCACCCGCCCTGTCAGGCCGCCCGGCCCAAGTCACCGGGGGTTCACTCCCTCCACAACCAGACACTGGAGTCTGGCGGTAACATCTGGTTCCGTGCCTAGGGGCCCAAGGTCCCCCTCTCGGACTCGCTTATTTTCCCAATTGGCGCCCCCCTTCGACCCGCCAAGGCAGCAGTGGTGAAGAGTCAAATCCAGCGCTAAATGCGCCTTTCTCGAGTCGGACGACGGGTGCTTGTCATGGACATGGAACTTGTGTTGCTCTCGTCGTGTCGTATCCAGAGCATTTTGGGAAATCCAATGCGCATTTCTGAAGGCTCTGATGTCTCGCCGTCGTAGGCTTTCACCCGTCTCGACGGGGTCTGAGAGTTCTGTTCGCCACCTGTCTTCAAGGTTGGCGATTCATTGGCGGTGCCCTTTCCCCCCAGACCTCGGCCTCGGCCTCCGACCTTTTCGCTAGCACACCCAGGAATGGCAAGTCATCTCCAGGAGGGCACAGCATGTTGCCCCGCCGGCCGGGGGAGCTCTCACAACAGTGTGTGTGTGGGTGGTGCGGCTGGCGCCCCGGGACCGAGGAGACGAGGCGGCACCAGCCTGTGCACCACGCGGCCAAAACAAATCGCCGCTGGGTCAGGAGGTTCGCTTGCATGCATCCCCCCATCTCGGCCGTGAGTCCACGGACGAAGGAAGAATGGCACCCCCCTCCAGTCCCTTCTGTTCCCGCTCTTCCGTGGCGCCGGCTTTTCTTGGCATCCAGATCCTCCGTACACTCGGTCGTAATCTTCAAGATCAGAAATGACGGGAACGCTGTAGCCTGGTGATCATGTTGTGATGGGCTGCGCGGGGGGGAAGAAATGTCGAGTCAATCAGGATGACACCCGGCGCTGTCATCTGCACCTGCAGGCATCGTGTTGCTCGCATTCGGCTAGAACGGCACGTCGTTGACTCTGCGTGGGACAACTGGACTCGTCAGCACGCATCTCTGACAGGTCGGCCAAACGACTTGTTCGCAGGTCGGGGTTTAGACCACCCCGAACTCCGCCCAGAACTGGGGACTTTTGGCCACGGCTAAGTGCCTTATCACCGGGCCGTGAACGGGTCTCGAAATCACCGCCCTTGCTTAAAAGAGCGTCCATTTCGGCCGAGACGAGCGGCGACAGGGGCCGGACATTTCATATCGCCGCCGTTGGCTGCCGTCGTAACTTTTGCATCCCTTGCTCGTAAAAACTAGAAGACATCATCAGACAACAAGTCTCCAGTCTCCAGTCGAGACGGGGTAAGCAGTGCAACACACCTTGGGCGCAGGCAGCATCCAGGCACCAGTCGTAAGTTTGCAACTTCAGTCGTAAGCAGGGCAGATATCGGGATGATCCGGCTCCGTTGTGTACAGTAGTGGCCGGTTCGCGTCCCAGCTGCCTTCGGCGAGCCTGATGTGGTTGACCGTTGATATTGGACTGGGCCACGCACGAGTCCACGAGTACGACACGACCCCCGGGTGTGCACTGGTGCAGCGGGACCAGGCGAGGGTTCAAGCTTTTTCTTGGCGTCGGAGCCATGTGCTGTGCGTCCCTTGAACTGGCACGCCATGGAGCTCCCTGTTGACGAGCTTCAGCCCTATTCGTTGCACTGCAATTGCTGTTGATGTTCCGGGCTTGCCGTCGTTCGAGGCTTGCAAACCAGCAGGACCCTTGGACTCAATTGGCTTGTGGTCTCGTGCACATTGGACTTGGTGGTCGTTGACCTGGAAGCCAGGGAATTAGAGGGAGACACGATGATCATGTCATGTTTGGAAGTTGAAAAATCCTCATGATGCTGACGCAGACAAGTACTGAACAAACAAGCAGGCACTGCATCAGTTGCTCCTTCCTTCACTCCTCGCTGGCGTACTTGCCTTTTCCTGTGCTTCCGAGCGTCGACACACTCAGGCTGCTTGGAGCACTGAGCCAGTGGCTTAGGTAATCCTCTGGAGACTGACCCCGCCGAAAAGACAGCTGGAGCTTGCCCGCTGTGACGCCACTCAACTCCAACCGCGGCTGACTCTCCGCCATCAAGATTTCACTGCATCCAAGTGTCGCCACGTCCTTCCACTTCCACCAACCCGCGATCTGTCCTCTTGCAAGCTTTTCCCTTCCCACCAGGCAGCAGCCTTTTAGGCCTGACAACATCTCTACCAGAGTTGCCTCGTCTCCCGAACCACCCAGAACCGCAAATGTCTTAAGCCACCCCCCCCGAAGCCGCTCCCGAACACTCCAAAAAAAACATCGAAACATCTCTACAACACCAGGCCCCGCGCCGGCGCAAACCACCACCCAAAATGCGCTCCCTATCCCTCCTCCCCGCCCTCCTCCTCCTCTCCGACCTCCCCTCAACAACCGCCAAGCAACCCCCCAAAAACGCCATTCTCCTCTCCCAAGTCCAAACCCTCACCCTCCGCGGCAACGGCGCAAAGACAACCCACCGCCGCCTCCCCGCCGTCCCTCAACTAAAGTGCCTCTCCTCCCCCGACCTCTGCCGCCTCCACGACATCGACGTCCTGCGCTGCACGAACCAAGGCTCCGGCTACGACGACGAGGACACCCAGTGGTCTTGCACCGCCAACCTGCCCCCGGAGCTCAAGCTCGGCAGCACCGACGTCATCTGCGAGGGCTACAGCTCCAGCGAGGATCCATACGTATTGAAGGGCAGCTGTGGCGTCGAGTATCGCGTCGCACTGACCAAGGAGGGCGAGAAGAGGTATCCCGACATCGCGCGCGGTCGGTCTAGCTCCAGTAGCTGGTTCGGCGAGGACCACGATACTCGGAATAAGAGCAACATGTCCGGCATCCTATTCGCCATTGTATTCGTCGCCGTCTTTGCTTGGATTGTCTACTCAGCATGCATGGCCCAAAATAGGAATAGGAGGCTCGGCGGTGGACGTCGTGGCGGCGGCGGCGGCGGATGGGGAGGCGGTGGAGGAGGAGGAGGCCCCGGCGGATGGCAGCCCTGGAACAACGACGACGACCCCCCACCTCCGTACCCAGGCACGAAACCGTCGTCGTGGTCGAGGCAGAGCGAGGGCTGGAGACCCGGTTTCTGGAGCGGCCTTGCGACTGGCGGGGCCGGGGGCTACTATGCCGGCAGGAGGAGCAACAGGGACACAGGATACCGTGCTCGCAGCGCTAGGGACAACGATGCTGGCCCATCTGGCACATCAAGCTGGGGATCTAGCTCGTCCGGTACCGCGACACGGGAGAGCACCGGCTTCGGCTCCACGAGCAGGCGATAGGCCACTCCGTATCTAGTCACCAGTCAGCAGAGCTTGAACAAGAGACCTCATATTAGAGCATTGATTTGACTTGTCAATGGTTGGGTAGCTCTAGCTCTACAAATCAGGCCACAATGTCTGATCATGTCCCTTCCCCTCCCTCCACATGTACAGCGGCCGCCTCGGCCGGCCTCCCTCCCGCGCCTTCGTACACAGCTTAAAAGTACACCAAGCGGACGCTTTCCAAATTCTGCGCCACATCCTCCCACGCGTCCTGTGCAAAAACTAAAAGAACAAGAGGTATCATCCCCGACAGGCTCCCGAGCCGAGCGAAGCCACAAGAATCCGAACACCGGGCATGTGTGTTACAAGCAAGAAAAAGGGGGCGGGCCGCGCCGCTCCTCACCCGAGGGCGGCCGGCCATGCGAGCGAGCAGAAGGAGGGCTCGCTCAGTGATGGACTAGCATGGCGTCTAGACGGTCGAACGCCTTGGCGCAGTTGGGGCACTTGCGCATTCGGTTGCTGATGCGATCGTCGATGCAGGGTCCGCAGAAGAGGTGGCCGCACGTCTTGAGGACCGTGTCCTTGAAGTTGTTGCGGCAGACGGTACAGATCGCGTATTGCTGTAAAGGGTCAGCATCATTGTCGCGACAGGACAGAAAGCACCGCGACTTACCCTTAGCATCTCTTCCTCCTCCGAAGAGTTGTTCAGTGCTTTGCGCTTCCAGTCGTCCTTCTCCTTCTGCATCTTGTCCATCTTGGCCGTGAGCCGCGCCACCTCCAGTTCCTGCTCGTTGCTGCGCTCCTTCAGGGTCGACATCTCCGCGCTCTGCGTCTTGCAAGTTGTCGCCAGCACCTTTTGCTGGTTCTTGAGAGCATCGATCTGCCGGGACACCTCGCCCGTCTGCGACTCCGTCTTCTTGTGCTCTGCGGTGATGGTTGCGTTGGCTTGCCGCAGGTCGGCGAGCTGCTTCTCCAGGTTGCTGATGAGCACTCTGTGCTGAGACTCGACCTCTTTCAGCTGTGCCACGATCTCGGAGCTCTTCCGATTCTGGCTCCGCAGCGCCCCGAGCTCGCGATCCCGCAGGTCGGCGTCTTTCCGCACCGCAAAGTACTTTTGGTCGGCCTTCTGCTTCTCGGCCAGCAGCAGCGCAGCGCGGTCCTCCAGGGCGGTGAAGTCCATGACCTTCTTCTGTGCCAGACCCATCGAGCGCTTGTACGCTTGTTGAAGTGCCGGCAGCTCCTTGTTGATCGATTCGAAGTCCTGCTGCAGCTTCTTGTACTTGGCCAGCAGCTCGTGCGCCTCGAGGTTGTCGACGTCCGAGTCTGCGCCGGTCATCGGCTGGTCCTCTGCCGGCTTCAGCCGTTGCATCTCGAGCTCCAGCGCCACGATTCGGTCCTCCCTTGCCGCCGCAAGCTCCTTGATCTGTTGCAAAGCGTTCTTCTCCTCCTTTTGGCTGGATTCGAGGACGCTGGCCTTGGCAAACCACTCATCCCTGCCTCCCCGTATACGAGTGACATCCGCGTCGCGCTCTTCCAGTTGGCGTTCCAGATCAGCAATATGGTGCTGCGCTTCCTCGTTTAGCTTGGTTCTGAAGGCCGTCCGTTCCGCTTGCAGCTTTTCGGACTCCTCGCGGAGAAGCTTGTTGGCGGCCTCGAGGTGGTTGACCTGCTTGATCAGATCCTCGTTGAGTGACTTGAACTGCTTGAATACGTCGGTCCGGATGTACTCCTCGTCGGTCATTTCCTCTCGCTTGACCTTGAGCGCAAGGTTCTCCTCTTGTAGGGTCTGCGCCTCGGCTTGCGCCTTTTCGATGTGTTCCTTTTGCTTCGCGGTCACGGCCAGTGCCTCCTCGAGTTTCAGCGAAATCTCGGCAGTGTCGCCGTTGGCAACTGCGCCCTCGGCGCCGTTCTCGCCAGCGGTGGGCTTCTTGGTCGCATTGGCGACAAATTGCTGTTCCAGGGTCGCCACCTGTGCACTCTTGAGGCGCAATTGGCGCCGTTCAAGCTTAATGCACTGGAGCGTCTTCTTATTGAGGTCCTCAGTGAGTTGTTCGTTTTCCCGGTGGGCGCGATCCAGCTGCAAGACATAGTCCTTTTGTTGCTGCAGCAAAGAGTTTACTCTTGTTTCCAGGTCGGCAATGTTGGGTGTGATCTCTCCTCTGGAACTGGCAATCCGGGTGATGATTGCTTCTGCGCGCTTGCGAAAGGCCTCGGTCTTGTCGTTCAGATGATCCTGAAATGAGGGTGTATCTTTGAAGCCTGTTCCGGTGATGTATGGCGGCTCTGATGGCAGGTTAGAGAAGCACGCAGATATCATGACGGGGCAAGACTGACCGTTTGGGCCTGTGGGAGCAGGCAACACAGGGTCCACGAGGAGTTCGAGCTCCTGTAGCACTTGCTCCCACCAAGCCTCGATGAGGCGGATGTGATCGTCGCGATGGGTGACATGCTTTTGCAGCTGCTCCACGCGAGCCTCGAATTCGGCCTTGTCGCGCTTGGTCTCTTGGAGTGCCCGGTATATCGCTCCTTTTTGGTAGTTCTACCATCGGCAGTCAGCTCTCAGCCCACGCACGTGATAACGCAGCCTTGTGAATATTTTATGCCACATGCCAGACGAAATCCCAAGACGCAGACCCAGCAGACTTCTGCCACCTTGCCCATCATGTAGTGGCCGCCGGAATGGATGACAGACGGTGTTCGCCACCCATCCTGCGATCGATTGCCCTCGAAGGGACGCGTCCTTTGGGTATCAGGACAAGACGACCGCGATGGGACGCGGGCAAGTGGGAAAGGTGCTCGTCAAGGGAGGGCGCTGGTGGTGGATCGAATGTTGGGATGATTCAACATCGCAAAAGGGCAGGCTCGTGACCAACTCACCTCTATCCAGTATTCCTCGGTTTGTTCGGCGCCATCGCCCTTTGACTTTGTGCCGTTGATGCTGTGGTGGCGCTTGCTAGGAGGAGCCAGATCATCTGCGCCGACGGCTGGTCTCTTCCTCTCCTCCATCTTGAGCAGAGAGGCAGAGGCGGGGGCGGAGGGGGTTGTGGCTACAGGCATTAGAGGAGGAGGAAAGGGGTGGTCGGAGTCATGGACGACCAGGCTCAGCGCGACCGGAGACGGAGCCTGACGTCTGATTCAGAAAGAGAATACAGTATGGTGGGATTGCTGTCGATTGTGCGAGACGAAAGCGTATCGGAAAAGGCTCTCAGGGTCGCGCGGATTGATGATGGTAGGTGGTGGCAGGTTGCAATGGCCGGGTTGAATTTTCGAGGTTGAACGCCAGGACGCCCTCACCCATCGAAATCAAGACACCCAGACCGCGCTCCTTGTCCCAACAAGGTCTAGCGGGACGCTAACCACATCAGGCCGCGTCGTCTTATCAGTGGAGTTCCTCGTGCCTCCGTCAGTCAGTGACCCCGCACATTTCCGGGGCCTCGGCTAATCCCCGGGCACCAGATGCACAAGGCACCCACGCCGTCTGGCGCAAGTGAAGGCGTGGGAAAGTGCACTTTCCAGATCTTTTGCCCCACCCTTCTTCAAACACTCTGAAGACTTTCTTTCGGTTTTCCTCCCATCGCTTTACACAACCCGCACCCTTCCGATCACAGGCCCGTGTCGATATCCGTCCGATTTGTTTGACCGACCAAACGCCACCGATACACGGTACAGAACTCCGCTGCGGCTCTCCCGGCAATGAAGGGAACTTTCAGCGCCCATCGACCATCTCCGACTCATCCACAATGAGTTCCATGTTCAAGAAGAAGACGGGTACAGGCTTCAAGCCGAAGGCCCCCATCGCTCGCCCCCGACCACCTGGCGCTTCGCAGGCACCGAAGGCCCCTCAACCATCTGCTTCTGCTGCTTCTCCCGATCCAGCGCCCGCCTCGTCCCTGGCCACCAACCCCGCGGCATCCCAGTCGCAAACACAGCAGGCCTCCACAGTCGGAGTGACCGCAACACCAGCGTCCACCAGCAAGACCGTAACTACACCAGCAACAACTTCTGCGTCAGCTATCAATGCGAGTGCCGTTGCGCTCAACGCTTCCCAGCCTATTCAGACCACACCCAACTCCTCGGGAGATGCGCCGCCTTCCAACCAGCAGGCATTGCCCGAGGTTGCCGCCCAAGCGACTGCCACCGAGGCGCTGAATGTCCTCCCAACCCCTCCTAGCACACAGATCCCCGCCAGCAGTCGCCCGAACCGCAATCGCGCTTCGGCTGCGACTCCCGCCCTCCAGGCCCCCGAGACCACGGTGACGTCGCAAACCGATACCACTGCGGAAGCCAGCAGCTCGACCACAACACCCGACGACCAGACACCACCTTCCACGGCGTCGCAACCGAAGAAGCCAGTAACACGAAAGCCGCGCAAGCGAACCGCCCCGGCAGACGCCGAGGATGGCGCGGACGTCGCTCAGGAAGGCGACGAGGACGCCGATGTCAACCCTCCCAAGAAGCGACGAGGCAGGAAGGCTGCGGACACCGCACCAGCGAAGCAAAGACAGAGAAGATCGGCAACCGCGGGGGCCAGCCCCGACGGAAACACAGAAGGCACCGCGACACCCCGCCGGAGAGCCCGATCCGTGACACCCGAGGACGCAGAATACCAGCAGGTGGATCTCAGCAGCATGACCATGGCCGACCTAACGAAGGACCTGCGTATCGGCAAGAAGTCAAGAGTGCACGACATGCTCCTCGCGCGCGAGCGCGAAAAGATCGCCGCCCTCAAACTGAAGAAGGCCGGCCTGGCATCCGACACGGACTCGGCCGCCGCAACACCCGCGCCGACCGAAGGCGAGACGAACCCGCGCAACCGCTTCCTCGACATGGACATGTCGGCCAGCGAACCCACGGGTCTGCAGTACACCATGATCGGCGGCCAGATCGTCGTGGACCAGTCCTCCCTCTCCCTCGACCGCCACGAGCGCGCGCGCCAGCAGCAGCTCGCCTCGGGCGCCATCACGGCCGAGATGGAAGAAGACGACTTCACCAACCACATCACGGAAACCAGCTTCCGCACGGGCTCCAAGCTCCGCGGACCCAACTACTGGAACGAGGACGACACGGAACTCTTCTACCGCGGCATCGGCATGCTCGGCACCGACTTCACCCTCATTTGCAAGATGTTCCCCGGCCGCAACCGGCGCCACGTCAAGATGAAGTTCAACCGCGAAGAGCGCCTCAACCCCGTCCGCATCAACTCGGTCCTCACGGGCAAAAAGTCAATGTCCCTCGACATTGACGAGTACAAGCACTGGACGAAATCAGAGTACGAGCCCGTCGCCGACATCATGGCCGCCTACCAGGCCAAGGAGGCCGAGTTCAAGGAAAAGGCGCGCCTGCTCGAGCAGGAGAAGGAGGAAGCCAACCGGAAGAAGAAGGAAGCCCTCTTCGCCGACGACGAGGGCGGAGAAGGCGACGGTGCAGACGCCGCCGAGGGCGGAAAGAAGAAGAAGACTAAGCGGAAGAAGAAGAATAACGGTGATGACGGCATATGGGGTGAAATCGTCGAGGAGACGCTCGTGGAGGCGTGATACCTCATCGTGCGTCATGGGTGATTTGCAATAGGGAAATATGGCGCGAAGGAACACACACAAAGGTTGGGACACAGATCCGGATTCGATACCCCCCCTTATTTCCAGCTGGACCGGCCGTTTCAGGTCAGATGATGACCCTCAGAGCAGGCGTGGAAAAGGTAAAAAGGGACGGCGTTGGGATGAGGCTCGGCGGCGGCATCATGTTTTTTTCTCTCACTTTTCTCTCTCGTGGCTAGCAGAATTTTCGCTTTTCCGACAATGCGCACGCGAGGGACCGAATAGATTTGCTTGATCACACCATTGGAGAATCTTCATGTGAATGGATGGCTCATGGCCGCGGTCGTGAATGAGTATTCTCAAGGCTGCCCAGTAATGTGGAAGCAGCCCTCGTCGTAGCGATGCTACGGAACCCTAGAACCAACGCAAAGAGGCTATCGGGGCTCTCAGCAACCCCGTGTTGCCTGCCACGTTGGAGAAACAAAGCAAAACGGCTGCTGATCCTTCTGTTGCTGCTACCAATCATTCCCGTCCCGTTCCTGCCCATGTTCCTGTTCCTGGCCCGCGGAGGGCAAACGTAAGTCGTGATTCCATGATTTAGTTTCCAGCGCCACCACCACCCTGCGGCCTGCCCATGTCCTCGTCGTCATCGGGCTGATCGAAGAGGAAGTTTGCGGCGAGCTCTTCGTTCTTGTCGCATGCGAAGTAGGCCTGGATGGCCTGCTCATGGTCGAAGCCGAGGCGGCAGAGCTAGGTCTGGTCAGTAGAAGTTTTGCATAGTCAGGGTGTGCAACTCACGCGCTCAATGGCGTCCCGCTCCTCCTCGGTGACGCTGATAGTCTGGGCGCCCGGGGGCAGGGGAACATCGTCGTCGACGTCCTCTCCCAGAAGGCTCAGGAACTGACCAGGGTCGTTGGCGATCATCTGGGCAAGCTGGGGGTTTCCTGCGCCCAGCTGTTGCAGGATAGGCTCCAGCATATGGGGCTGCTGCTGAACAACCTGGCGGAGCTGCTGGAACTGGGCGTTGTTGCGCAGGAAGTCCAGGTTGCCAAGACCACCGGCACCTCCCTGGGAGGCGGCGGCGGCAGCGAGACCAGCGGCAGCACCGGCACCAGCACCGGCGCCGGCGCCACGGCCACCTCCGCCCCGTTGTGCGGCAAGGTCGAAGAGGTTGACATTGTCGTCGTCACCGCCATCTCCTCCGGCGGGCTGGCCGGCCGGGGCAGCCGCAGGCTGAGCGGCGGCGGCGGCGGCAGCAGCCTGGCGCTGCTGTTGCTCTTGCTGAACACCCTCGGGGATTCCCTGGAAGACAAGTCAGACGGAGACTACAGCTGCAAAGGGGATAGGGCTGTAGGCATACATTCAAGAGGTACTCGACGGCGCGGTCGGGGTTGTAGAAGGCAGCGCGCATGGCGGCATCGATCTGGGCGCGCTCGAAGCCCATGGCCTCCATATTCGCGACGACCTCCTGGCGCTGAGCGCCCATGGCCATGGCGGGGTCGTTGGGTGCCGGCTCACCGCCGCCGGATCTAGCGGCAGGCGTAGGGGTGGAAGGGACGGCGGCAGAGCCAGAGGCCTGGGGAGCGGCGGGAGGAGCGGGCGTCGCGGCCGGGGGCTGGGCGGGTGTCGCAGGCACAGCGCTGGGGGCAGCGGCAGCAGGCTTGGGCTTGGGCTGTCGGACAAGAGTCAGTCGGGCTGCCGGGAGGGCTCGGATTGTGGACGTTGCTTCGCACCTTGTTCACCATGCAGACAACGAAACCCTTCTCCTCAATCTTGTAGGACTCGACAGTCTCCTCATCCTTCAGGATCTTGCCTAGTTGGCTGTCAGTTTGGGATTGTGGCGACGGGTGGGCGGGAAGGCGTATGTACCCGAGTAGATGAGCTTCTGCTCCTTGGGTTCCCATCCCTTCTCGTCGGAGATCCTCTGCTTGACGGCGGAGATCTAGAGGTCGAGGGTCAGCAGCGGCAGGCAGTAGGCGGGGGGCAGGGCGGGGTGCGACAAGGCAGTTGCGTCGAACCCGCGGGGTATGTGGTGCATGACGTACAAGATCGGTAGGCTCGACCTCGAGGGTGAACTTTTGCTGCTTGAGATCCTGCGATGGGGTGGCGTGTCAGCATGGAGCTCTTGCGATGGGTTGTCGTCGGCGGCTCGAGTGGCGGGCCAACCATGGCGGGGAAGGACCCCGACGCCGATAGCTTCGCTTCGCTGCGCTTCGTACCTTGAAAGTGACCTTCATGGTGGCGGTAGGGTGCAGCAGGGCCGCGGGGTATCTGGTCGCTGATATTGGAGGGTCCGGATCACAAGGGGATGGCAGACGTCGACGGCCTGATTGTGCGTGGGGATTCGGGATGCGGTTGGGTGTTGGGAGAGGCCAAGTGCAGTGCGATGAGAAGAAGTTTTGACGTGCGCTGCAGGCGACAGAGATGACGCGGGAAAGCAGAAGACTGGAGGCCCGTGGCGGCAACCTGAGGATCCGCTGGCTGGTCGCAGCCTGAGCAATGACAACAAAGTCTCCCGGGCAAGTGGGGTCGTGGTGGTGCTTCGGGGTTTTGGGGTGGAACGGCTCTCGCTTGCTAGGAAGTGAAGTGGTAGTTCTCACGCGGAGGGCAGGGACTTCTCAAGTAAGAGGGTAAGTTTTCACATTCCGTGATTCCAAATCCGGCAGCTTGGAGGATTGGAATATTAAAATTCGGAGTATCTCTTTAATCTAGAACCTAATAATCAAGTACCTTTGCTGGTTGATTCACCCAATCTTTCTTGAAGCCGGAACTCTGGTACTTTGGACTAATGCGGTTGGTTGGCTTTGTCAGGCAGGCAGGCGGCGCTTGCAGAGTTGAGGAATGTGGAAAGTCCCCTCTTTCCCTTTTCCCATGCTCTTTCCCCATCCATCAACGTCCTGGTCACGGGACATGCAACGAACAAGAGCTCAGGAGCGCTCCTTCTCTTTCTATCATCGCCGCTCCAAGCACCGATGAAGCTTCTCCCAGACATGTCTCAACACCCCATGCTTCATCACAACTGCATCGCCCCCCCTCCCTCCCTTGCTCAACATCACCAATGCTTCCAGACATTATTCATGATTGTTCAGATTTGCATCTGCATCTACCTATGTAAGCCCCCCTCCCCATGCCCTCCATGCTCCTGCCGGCAGCCCCTGCTGCCTGGGTTTTTCTGGACCAGCTCATAGTGTCTAGGTCGTTCCCTTTTCTAACGCCGCGCTTCTCCAAAAAAAAAGTTGTGGTATCTCCAGGTATCTCCATCGTCCCTCTTCAATTCAACAAAGGAAAAAACATTATTCGTCATGATATGAGACGCTCATTGCGTCGCCTGGTGTGGCCTTCGACTCGGCCATCCAGGACTTAGTTTCCCACCCGGATCTTCCGCGACTCGTACCCATTCAGACTGGTCCGCGATCCGGCACTCAGGATCCAGTCAGGGATGGGCGGCGTCATCTTGCGCTCTTCAGTGAGGCCCGACACGTCAAGCTCAACCTCGTCCCGCTCCTCGAGCGAGGGGCTGGCCCGGAAGGTCTCGTAGCTGGTCTGGTGGCTGAGAGGGCTCTCCCGAGTGGGAAGGCTGCCGCTCCTCATGCGCCTCACGCTCTGCCTGTCGGAGATGACGCGGGCGGCTTCCGGTGCGGCGATGACGACGGTCCCCGGGGTCACGTTGGGCGGCGGCACCGGCGAGTCGGAGCGGAAGAGGGGGTGGATGTGGGCCTCGCCAGGGGCATCCTGCTGGAGAGGCTCAAGCTGAGAGCGGCGAGCGGGGCTGAAGCTGCGGCTCCGGTTCCTCAGGCGCGGCGGCTCCAGGTCCAGGGGGCAGCCCGGGCTGGGGCTCCTGCTGGTGGTTGGGCTCGCCGGGATGGTCTCCAGCAAGCGCTGGGGAGGGGCGGAGGACGGTGACGCAGCGCCGAGGACGGTGATGCGGCTGTGGAGGTCAACCGAGGACGTGTCCCACGAGTCGAAGCTGTCCTGAGTGGCGATGCTACCCTCGCGGTAGGGACTCGAGTCGAGTGAGCCCTGACGGTACCTGTCCCTCGATGAGAGGAGGCGGGTCTTGGACGACATGGGGCGGACGACGTTGGACAGTGACGAGCGAATGGAGCTCATGGTCTCTGTGGCGGACGCGCCGCTGCTGGACTGAGGGGGCGTGACAAAGTCCATGGTCTTGGAATCAAAGTGGCCGCTGGCCTTCTCCTGGTCGACAGGCATGGTGCGGCTGTAGCGGACAGCCTTGACGTGCATCTGGGGGATCCTGTGGGCATCGGACTGCGACATGCCAGCGGCGCTCGACGCCGGCGGCCAGAAGAAATTGATGAAGAAGAAGGCGAGCTGGCAGGCGAAGGACAGGCCCAGCACCACCGAGGTGCCGGTCAGGACGTTCGTCTGGGTAGTGCCCATGACGGGGTCGGATGCGGCTGCAGACGCAAGCCTCAGCAGGACCAGGTTGCTGACGGAGGCGGCGGTGGCGAGGACGCAGGTGGTGAGGGTGATGGCGAGGATGAGGACGCGCCGGGACTTGCCCTGGCCGCCATCCCTCCTGGCCCGGTACCTCGTGCACATCCAAGCAACGAGGCCGAGGACGATGGCCTCCAGAGCCGCGGAGAGGGCGGCGGAGACCTGGACGCGGATGGACCGAGAGACGTCGACGGCGACGATGATCTGAAAGGCCATGAGGGCGGCGGTGGTCAGGACACACACGCCGCCGAGCCCTATGGGCAGGAGTCGAGACATGACAGCCATCGAGAGCGGTGGGGCTCAGTCGAGGATGCCGTTGGGATGTGGCTATGAGAGGGAGTCAAAAGGCGACGACAAACACGGACGAGGAGTCTTGCTTCCTGGGCGTGTTGATGGGTCTGGTTCCGTGGTCCGAGAAGGTGAACGGGAGCGTCTGAAGACCTCTGAGATGCGTGGCAGGGTTGTCTCGACAGCAGCATACATGAGGAAGCGGGTTGTCGTCCTCGGATGGTTGCGGCACGTGAGCCGGCGCGTTGGCGGAGGGGTGATCCGACGTGTATAAGAGGGGAAGGGGGCGGCTCTTTCTGTGTGAGCCTGGCTTCCGGTGCTTGCCGGAAGGAGTCGAAGCGAAGGATGACCGAAGTAATGAGGGTGGTGTATCAACAGGCCTGGTTGGGGGTCGGATCAACGGTCATGAGGAACGAGTGGAAGCACCGTTTTCTGGGAGGTAGGACGGGGTTTTGGCGGTGCGAGAGCGGATCTGGGGGAGGGGAAAAGGGAAAGGGAAAGCTTGGAAGAGGAGGAGGATGGCGAGATATTATTATGAGCGGTTCGTTTGGACGCGTTTTCTCGAGGAGCGAGCTGGCGCTGCTTGGATGCTGCTTGCTTCTTGTGTGGTGGGGGGAGGGGGGGGGGGGGGGGGGCAAGGGGGCCACGGGCCTAGGGGGGGTGTCGCGTTTTCGCACCCACTTGAGAACCAAGGCCAAGGTGGTCGAGAAGCCTTTCGTGGGGTTCGCCGGCGGGCCCATCCACCATGTCTGCCCCTTGCGCACACGCCCCCTTGGTCCGACCGACGCCCCCTGGACGCTGGGGACGCAGAGACCGGAGCACTGCCGGTGGGGTGGCTGAAGCGAAACACCTGGAAGAGCGCAGAGCAGCGCCAGCGAGCAGAGCGGAAGCCCCTGTCTGTGCAGCGCAGCGCTGCCGGGCATGTCATTGCTTGTCCGCGGGCCCCTAGACCAGGACCTGGGTCTTTGGGAATGGCCCTGCTTGCCCGGATGGAGGAGGCATTGCGCAACGCACGCAACGGACGAGCTCGGAGAGGGCAGCACGGTGCAGCTTGACATTTTATGCGCTGTGTCGGTTGGACAATTACGGTGGTAGTAGGAGCACGACAGACGGGTCGTGGTCTCCTGAGGAACAGCGCACAGCACAGGTCGTGCGCTCTGGCAATCTGCCGGGGAAGCTGTCCAGCAGTGTTTGGACGAACGGAGAGGTCACTGACAGTCAAGTCATCTGTTTGTCTATTCTGGGAGCTGCAGCAGGCTGAGCGATCTTTGTCGCATATCACAAAGAGGTAGATGAATGCTTCGTTTTTCTCGCCTCGAAAGAGCATCAGCTGCCACGATCCCCCGGCAATGCAATCGACCAGCTGCTGCCTCGGCGCATGCGGGTGATGCGATGTTTTGCTTCATTGAACAAAAAAAGGTTTTGTTTACTTTCGGCCAGACTGGACCATTTCCATCGGCGGCGCTCTTCGCTTCGCCTGCCCCCAGAGGCCGGGCGCTCGATCGCTGCCGGGATGTTCCATGCTAGCGGCAGGAAATTGACAGACGATCAACACCAATCCCATTTGCTTACCACCGGGACACTGAGAGGGTGGGCGGGCTCCTTCGCCAATTGCTCAATCTCCCCGTCGGGGCCTGTCAGCAGCAAGAGGAGGCAAGCAGATGCAACAACACGAAGGGTGCCCGTCATGGGCCACACCGCGTCGACGACGCGTCTGGCCGGGTAAAGGCCTAGGAGGGGAGGAGGGGTGGAAAGTTACGCCAAGTCGAGATTGCGACGATGAAGCTTCGATGATGGCAGATTGATGGTGCAGTGCGTTTGCATGCGAATGCCATGCCGGGCATATGCACAACCTGCACAAAAATACCGGACCCGCCGGATGCAAGAACAACACAAAATGTCATCGAGCGTCTTTTTTCTTCGATCGTCAGTGCAGTGCCATCAGTCCCACAGGGCTTGCTCCAGCTTTTCCCACCCGGCACAGGAGTCGTACCCCCTGGCAGCCAGGCCATCCCCCTCACGAACATGGTCGAGGTCCCACTCGGCAAGCAAGGGCTGGGCTTCGGCAGCTGGGGGAGAGGAGGGGAGGGGAGAGGGGAAGTTGGTAATTTTCATCTTGATGTTTACCTGTGGTGTGGTTGCGTCACAACAAACAAACCCTCCTCCTCCACCGGGCTTGTGAAAAGCACTTCCCTGAGAGGGGAAGCTCGCGCGCACAACTAGCAGGACCCCTGCCCCCGAGGCGGAATCGCATAAACGGCGTGAGAAGGCATGAGATGATCAGAGTTCGCGCCGCGACCACCAGCTGGCCCCCCCAGCTTGGGGTTCACCCGTCCCGTGTCAGGCAGACCAGCCGATTTCTCGCAGAAGCAAGGCGCGAGATGACGACACGGCTGGTAGCTGTGCCTGGGCTGCGAAACAGGCAGGGGTGGAAAAAGAAATATTGTCCGCTGCGAGACAAGATCCAAGGTCAAGGTCTCGCAACAAGCAAGGGGGCCTGAACAGAAAGACTCCAAGAGAGAGATTGAAAACCCGTCCGTCTGGTCTCCGATGGACACTCGGGACATGGATGTCGTCTTCCGGGGGGACATGGGTCGTCGGCAAAGTGAGACAGGCCCGGGGAGGGCAAGGAGAGGCTGGAGAGCTCAGAGGACTGAGACTGAGACCGCACCGTTTGCCGTGCCACACCCTGCCCAGTGGACCCCGCCGCCCCGGCCGGCATCATGACATGTTCCCGATGCTGCTGATTGGCTAGAGAGCCCGCTGTTCCTGCATGTAGGGCTTCTGCCACGATGTCTCGCTGCGGGCCATCCGGCGTGGGCCGGCGTGGGCTCCTCGTGGGCCCGAGTCCAAGTCCAAGGCACAGTCAGCGCCAGGGAGAAAGCTCCAATCTCAGCGGGCTCCAGAAGGAGCACGACCCCAGAGACAGGCGTTGAAACAAGCCAGGCGGGAAAAAAAGATGAGGGACTTGATGATGCCCGACATCCACCGAGCGAGCACCCACAGGGCCGTGCCTTGCCTTGGTTACGCCCCGCCGGAACGTTCTCGACTTTTTACCTTCCAGCATCCCTTGCCTGAGCCGTGCGGGCCTTTCTTCGGATGAGGGGGACTTGCTCTGTGGATGGGGCCACGATCCATCCGATGTGCCCTCGAGCTGACCATTGTCTGTGCAAGGGAGGGAAATGTCTGCGTTTCTACGCCAACAACGGCGGGGGAGCGCAAACAAAACAACACGGAGCTTCGCTTTGCGACGACGGCGAAGGGCCACGAACGGGAGAGGCGTCCGCTGCATGAGGGTGGTTCTGATGAGGTCTTCAGGATCAGGTGGGAGGGGGGAGGAGGGGCAGAGAAAATGTCATCGAGGGGAGCATTGGAGCAAAAGAGAAGCGTTTGCTGGAATATGGTACCTACCGAATGCCAAACGAAAAAGCGCCGGCACATCCAGTCTCTGTGGCCTCGGAGAAAACGCCGCCCTCCGATAGACATCTGCACATCTCTTCCCACAAACGTCACAACCATCCATCCCCATCAGGGCACGAATGCGACGCACACCTTTCGACCAAAAAAGACACAGCTAGGGGCGTATCCGACGTAACATGTAAACCCAACCCCCGAGGCCACAGCGCAGCGGGCAACGCTGCCGTCCCGTCCCGGGGGGGGCCACCGGTCGTTTCACGACTGCACATTTACAGCAAGCGCCCTCCATTGCAGAACTGACGGGGAGGAGGCTCGAGCGAACACAGCAAGCATCGTTGCCATGCCATGCCATGTTATGCATCCTTCTTTATTTTTTTTGTTTCCTTTGGTTTTCCCCCGTTTGATCGAGTCCTCCTGCCCAGAAGATCGCAAGGGTCGCCGCATCCGGTGCCTCGACCCCGGATTTTCCCTCGTCACACAATACACCACATGGCCCAACGGCTTTTGTGATACCAAACCACATGGATGACGCGCCGTTGTTTCCGACCCGCCCGTCACATAGATTGAACCACCCAGGGAATTTTTTCTCTCCTAATTAATTAACCAAAAAAAATATCCTGTCCCCCTTCCCGCGGATCGGTGCCGGCGACGATCACCTCGGCATGACTCGGGAGATTCCATAAGGGCAGCGTCGCATCCAGCGCTCGCGGTGGCGCGGACAAGCCGTCTCACCTTGAGGGACGGCCCGGCTGCTCTCATTCCTCCTCCTGGTGGTGGTGTGGTGTGGTACACGGCCAGCGGCTTCTCCCACACCTCAGACCCAGGGGGCTCGTGCTGCCGCCGCCATCGCAACTCCTGAGAAAGCTCGAGCCCCGTCCGTCCGGGAAGAGCTTCCAGCCCTGCAGGGCCCTGGAGCTTCGAAAATTTTCCTTTCTTCTCTTTGACACGTCCGGGCGCCGTCGCATGGCGCGGCAGCGTGGCTGGCGAGGGGAGATCTGCCGGATGGCTGTACCAGATGTCCCTTGCGCCGGCGGGCCCGATGCCTTTACAACCCACAGGCATGCGGGCGACGATCTTGTGGGTGTCTTTCCCTGCGGGATGCTTCCCCTCGACCACGTGGAATAGAGAAACAACAACAACAAACAGATCGAAAGACAACGCCAGACGCCAACTGGCTCGGGCTATTCATGGGATGAACCGCCGGGCTATACCCGTGCCCCCTCGGTGGGTGGGCTGTGAAGGGAGAGAGAGATAGACAAGTACATGATGGTGCTTCAAGTTCGCTTCTTCCATCGGCATCGGTCCGCCGCCGCTGCCGCCGCCGCTCTGCATGACTCTCCATCCTCGTGGTTGGACCACCTCAGCACACCCTGAGGCCACACACCTCGACCCCCTTGCCCTCGACCCTGGCCTCACGCGCAAAGTACCGCGCCGCCAACTCCTTGAGGAACGCAGTGTCGTGCGCGTTCCACACGTCCAGACCCATGCTCTCCACCGCGTGGCTGTCGATGCGCACCACCGGGAGCGGGTCCTCGTCCTCGTCCTCGTCGCTGCCGGGGTTGAGCGGCGCATCCTCTCGATCGTCCTCTTCCCCTGAGCCCGCGGCCCTGGCGGCTGTCCGAGGCTCATCGCCATCTTCGTCGTCGCTGTAAGGCTCGAAGGCGTCCTCTTCAGAACCCTCGACGACGTCGGCCATGACGGAGAGGATCTGCGTTGTGAGGCGGTGGAAGTAGGCGATGATGGCCAACTCCGTCTTGGCCTCGTCGTCCGGGGCGCACGCCACCGAGGCCGTGGAACGGCGCTTGGTGAGGGAGGCCAGGGAAGCGCCAGGGGCGGCCGAGGCAGGTGTGCGCGGGTTGGGTTGCCCCGGGTTCGGAGCAATATCGGCCAGCAATGAGGCGTCGAGGGCGGCCTCCTCATGCTCATCGCTGCGACCCTGCTCACCAGCGCTGGCCCACCAGAGGAAGCCGCTGTAGGCCAGGGCTGCCCACGAGACGGGCTCGACGACGGTATCGTAAGGATCGTTGGCGGAGGCAGCTGGTGTCGGGAAGGCACCGGTGGTGAGCTTGATCCCGTCTGAGGCGGCTGAGGGTGACCGTTCGCCGGTCCTTGGGTGCGGAGTGGTGGCGTTGAGGCGGGCAAGGCCAGACCTCAGGGCGCGGAAGCGGCGCAGGTCGCGTTGGGTGGCCTTGACGGGGACGCCGCGGGGGCACTCCACCGTAGGCCAGACCTTTTCCCTGGCGGCGGACGAGTGGGCGGGCGGCAGGGTGATGAGCATGTCCCAGAGCGTGTCCTTCATGGCGAGGATGCTGTCGGTGGTGCAGGCGATCCAGCCTGTGCCGGCCTCATCGGCGGCGGGATCGGCAGAGTCGGTGGCGGGGGGCTTGGGCTTCTTGGACGCGGCATAGTCGTCGAGGAGGAAGGAGATGTCGTGGACGCCGATGCTGAAGAGGGGCCGCAAGCGGTGGGAGGGCGCGGCGGGGTCGAGGATTTCTGTGACAGAGTGGGGGATGTTGGAGAGAACGGAGAGGTTGTAGACTGAGGTGTTAGCCGGGGGAGGTATCAACGGAGCAGAGGACCTACCAAAGTCGCACACCTCGTGGACGGGGGTGTGGCAGGAGATGAGGATGCGTTTCCTCAACAGGGCGGCTCTGTGGATGGGGAAGATGAGGGGTCCAAAGGTGTCGAGCAGGGAGACGAGGCTCCAGGCTGGGTGGAAGGGCGACAGACGGTGGCCTGGAGCAATGAGGGCGGCGCCGTCTGAGGCGGAGCGCGACCTGTTGTGCCCCTTCTTCAGGCGGTCCGTCTGGGAGGAGAGAAGAGGCGGCTCGAGGGGTGTCTCTGATGCGGCTGCCTGGGGCGAGGTCGCAGAGTTGGCCGAGGCGCGAGTCTTCTCCCAGTACGCCTCGAGCAGGTCGACGCGCGCGCGGTCCTCGACAACCGTGGCAGCCAGTTCCTTCAACGCCTGAGCATGGCGCCAGGCGCGTCCGAGACGACCTTCACTCAGGGGCACGAGGAGGCCGACGGCAAGCATGCGGGCGTTGCGGGCATCCTCCTCATCGCAGGGGACGTTTACGAAGGCGCTGAGGCCGGCGTGGGAGCGCTCGTGGACGAAGTAGATGAGGTCGTCGGAGACGGTGTGGAGGCCCGAGGGGAGGCTCTTGTACTCGACGAGGCCTTCGAGGTCGATGCCGGCCTCGGCCTGCTTCCAGGCGATTGTGTAGCCGGCCTTTACGTCGAACTCGATGAGGAAGAGGGCCGAGACGGGGGGAAGGTCGGGAAGGGGAAGGGGCCCGGGGCCGGCGGGCGGGAGGCGCACGGTGAGCGGCGGCTGGCCGCGGCGGGAGGAGGCCATGTCGGCGGGGTGGGAAGTTGGACCCTGAATGGATGGAGGTCGGAGGTCGGAGGATGTATGCCTGCTGCCGTGGGAGGCAGTGGCCCGGCGGAGGGGCAGTTGGTCGCGGACGGCGATATCAGGCGAGGGGAAGATTGTCGGTGGAGGTGGACGAGATGATCGGTCGGCGGGCGTCGAGCTTCAGGCGTCGGGCTGATTGAAATGGGTTGATGGTGATGAGTGGTGGTGTTGCAGCTGGACTACAGAGAGAGGATGGACTCGACAGGACATGGGTGCTGTGGTTCCTTCCGCCGTCGCCGGGCCACAGCGCCGACATGCTGCAGCGACAAGCGGCAGGCAGCTGCTTCTCCATCTGGATCAGTTCACCAGGGTGCGGGGTGACTAAGCTCGGGTTCGCACCGAAGAGCGAGGGAGCAGTGGGAGAGAGGAAAGGGACGACCTGACAGCAGTCCCTTGTCGTGGACTTGCCATGAGAGATGCCCAGTAGCTTGCTCTCGTTTCGATGAACAGCAGTCGAAAGTGATGTATTGGGTGAGCTTCGCATATCGTAGTGGGTAAGAAGATGACCTCCCCTCCAGCTCACCCGAGACAACCGACGGACAGCAGCCAGCTGGACTCGACTGGACTGACCAGTGAATGTAGAGCACTCGGTGGCACCATGTCTCGCATCACATGCAAACGGGATCGATCAGAGTTTGCTGCCGTCGGCCGCTGCGGGAGAAGAAAAACCATGGGGTTCGGGTTCGGGGCCGGGGTTGGCATGGATCCCAACGAACTCGGAGGCGAGGGGGCAAGTGCTTGGAGTAAAAGTATGTAGGTACCTTTAAGTCTTGATAGATGCTTAGTATCTTATTTCGGGAGATGCTCATAACTACAAGGGAATGTTAGGGTAGATGGAAAACATACTCGGAATCAGTCAACCAGGTCGATGATCTGGATACACTCCGTGTCCAGCATCAGTCGTGTGGTAAGGGACATTTTTATGTGAGCTTGACCAAGTCTCAACGTCTCGCGAGTCGGCCAAAAGCACTCAACGCGAAATGCAATCCAGGAACGGGGACCCGTGTCGCGGGCGCGGCCTAGCGTCTCCCGCCCCGCCGGTGTGCCTCGGCCGGCGCGAACCTGCCGAGTCGCTCCTTCCAGTCAGTCCCCATCATAATTCCCAGCAACTTGCAGCGCAAAGCAGGGCATTGGATTCGAAGTGGGCATATTCATCGGCGCGCATCGGCTTGGTAGAGTGGACCGAATATGACTTGCAGTGCGCTATGGGAGTTTGAGGAGAGTCAGTCGGGTCGGGTGCAGGTGCAGGCGGTCAGCGGTCCGAGGGGTCACGGTCGTGCAGATGACGGAGCGGTCACGGCCAAGTGGCAGGCACCAAAAAAAACCAGGGCACCTCACCCACTCCCACCACACTGCAGCACCACCACCGGCATCCAACTACAGTACTCTCGCCCATGTGACCGCCGTGCCTTGCCTTTCGTGCATATCCATATCCATATCTCTCTCACCACAACTTCAACATCTCCTCCGCTCTCGCTCCGGTGCGCCACACGATCCCGACCTCTCCCTCGATGCCTCCCCTGTCGTCCACCAGCCGCCGAACCTGACTCCCTCCAAGCCTCCGCCCTGCCGACATTCCTGATCCCGCCCCGACCTACCTGCCCCCCCCGACCCGCCCTGACGCCAGGGTGCAGCAGCCGCCGAACCGCCGAAGCCCCGCCTCCCCCCCCCCCCAAAAGTGACGACGGCTTCAACACTTTCTCGACCCTCGCTCCCAACCCAACCCTTCCAACCCCCCACGACCGACCTCGCCCGCAGGCACCTACAAACCCACGAGACTTCAACATCCGCCTCGCCTCGCCTCGCGCCCCCGACCCCCGCAATGGCCCTCCTCGGCTACCTCTACACCTTCCTCGCGGGCTACGCCGGCCTCGTCCTCGCCCTCTACGTCCTCTCCCTCGCCGTCCCCAAGGCCGGCTTCGTCGCCCGCGTCCTCGCCTCCTACATCTGCCTCGTCCTCGCCGCCCTCTACGGCGCCTTCGCCGCCGTCGTCCTCGGCGTCGCCGGCAACAAGGGCATCTCGCAATGGACCTGCGGCCGCGCCTTCAAGTGGCTCATGCTCTTCTGCACCGGCGTCACCTTTGAGATTGACGACCCCAACGACGTCCTCGGCACCGTTCGCCCCGCCCTCTTCATCGGCAACCACCAGACCGAGCTCGACGTCCTGATGCTCGGATGCCTCTTCCCCAAGTACTGCTCCGTCACCGCGAAGGCGTCCCTCAAGCGCACGCCCTTCCTCGGCGCCTTCATGACCCTGTCCGGCTCCATCTTCATCGACCGCAAGAACTCAAAAGATGCCCGTGACGCCATGCAGGGTGCCGCTAGCGAGATCCGCGACCGCAGGCAGAGCGTCTACATGTTCCCCGAGGGCACGCGCTCCTACGCCAAGGAACCCGTCCTGCTGCCCTTCAAGAAGGGCGCCTTCCACCTCGCCGTCCAGGCCGGCGTGCCCATCGTCCCCTGCGTTGTCGCAAACTACAGCCACATCTTGTGGCTCAAGGGTCTCATCTTCAGGTCGGGGAGCATTCCCGTCAAGGGTGAGTTTTTGCCGCTCCCTGTCCTTACGTTCGGCTGCTAACTTCCCCTCCTCCAGTCATGGACCCCATCCCCACCACCGGCCTGACCTCAGCCGACGTCGACAGCCTCACCAAGAAGACCTACGACGCCATGCTCGAGGAGTACATCCGCCTGACCGCAAAGGCCCAGGGCCGTCCCATCGCCGCCCCTGTCGCGAGCGAGCCCACAAAGGCCGTCAGCGCCAGCGGCGCCGATGCCACCGCCATCTGAGGTGCAGTCGTCGGACTAAGACACTAGAAATCTACACCAGGCGCGGACAACCCAGGATTAACCCGGGCGGCAAGTCCAGTTCAAGCGCCAGACCACAATCGGAGGAGGAAAGAGAAGATGGGGAGGGAAGACAAGGGGAGGGAGCAACGGGAAATGGGCATTTGTGATACCCGGTCATCTAGAGGCGTCACCACACCGCGGTCACAGGGGCCGCGGTTTTCTCGGACGGGCGTGGGGCGGCTGTCTTGCGGCTCCGACCGCCACGATACACGAAGCATACTACACGGAAGACGGAGCCATCTACAGCTACAGCATCTTACGTTAGACATTGACTTTCTTGCACTGAATGGGCGCGGGGGAATTGAGGTTGGTTGATTTTCTCGGTTCGCTATAGGAGATCTTCGTCGTTTGATTCGAGCCGCGCTCGCCAAAGGCAGCTGAAGCCTCACGCCAACATAACAACCACTACGACGTTCCAAGACCCCTGCCAGCCCTACAATTTTTCACATACGACCATACCCATTGGAGAATACGGGATCCCGTCCGCTCTCCCATCGTCAAGCCAGTGAGGGCCGGAGTAGTAGTTGGGTCGGTGACGACCAGCGAATGCCCGGTGTTGTATGTTTTTTGCTTCAGAGGTTTCTCCAAGTGCTGGTTTACAGTCATTTTGGGGGGGCAGATGGTCGAGCATGGTTTGACACAGGCTTCGCTACACAGAGTTAGATACCTTTGAATTGGTTCTATGTACACAGTAATTTCCATCAACATGTGGCCCAATCGACGTCTACCTGGACCCTATCTTGGACGGCATGGTTATGTCGCCAAAGTCCGTGGTTTCTCTCACTCCAGCACCGCCAGACGTGGTTTCACACATCTCCAGGCACTCCACAGACCCCTCCCCCCCTTCTCCCTCTATGCAGGTGGTGCTGGTCATCGTGTTGTGCTCGCTCCCCATGCAATCCGACCTCCCTTGCACCATGGTGTCGAGTATGGAGTCGCCCGGGGTGACGGGGTTCCGCACGACCTTTGTCCTCGACCTATATCGGTCTCCCTTTTTGGCGCGGCCCGTCATACTCCTCACCGAGTCCGTGAGGCGCGGAAAGGATCGCACCAGGATGAGGCGCATCGTGGGCATGCAGGCGCAGATGACGCCGACGTTGGTTTCGATAGTCGACCACTTGGCAGCGTCGAACTGCTCCCAGGTCGGGTTGTGGGTGGACGCGTAGGTGATGAGGTAGACAAGTCGGAGGATGCTGACGATTGTGACGCTGAGCGATGGCTTAGCATCTGCTCGGTATCTGGCGAGATGATATGGGGCAAACTCACAAGGTGCCAACGCCAAACATGAGGGCCACGCCTAGCTTCTTCTGCCACTTGAGGTTCATGGAGCTGATCTGTAGGAGTGGCAGGATGAGCATCCAGATGTCGAGGGCGATACTGATTGCGCCATTGACCCAGGCGAAGACGTTGATGTTTACACACGAGCCGTCGTGCTCCTCGTCCCACTTTGTCCAGTAGTAGCTGATAGGCGTGCATATGAAGACGGCAGTAATAACGAAGGCAATCCCATAGAGCGCGCTGAAGATAATGGTCAGGATAATGGGGATCTTGATGGGTGTATACTGGAAGATGCGGAGGAAGAAGATGAGAATGGCGAGCTTCAGGAGGGCAATGGCGCTGAAGTAGAGGATCTGCATGATGTAGAACCAGCGGCCAAAGGCAGTCAGGTCGTCGGCACCAAGTATCCAAATGTCCTTGCCGAGGCCGTTTTCTTGGAGGCGCACGTTATTGTAGATGGCGACGGAAATGATAATGGCCGTTGTGAGCATGATGCAGATGTCGTCCCACTTGATGGTCGAGGTCATGGTGACAAAGACGATGCGCGAGACGGCGACCATGGTGGCGAGGATGCCGAGGACGATGGAGATGATCCTGTACTCATTGCTGCGGTCGCGTATGGGCAGGTTGCAGATCTTGCTGCTGATGTTCAGGGTAGCTGGGCAGCAAGCCGGTTAGTCTGCGGGAGTCGAACAGCTGGCAGGAGAAGGTAGGCCGTACTCAACAACTCTCTCGGTGTGCAGCTTTGCATCATGCACTCTTGGGCCTTGGCTTGGATGGAGGTATTGTTGCAGATGCATGCTGTGTCCGTTGCCGTGCAGTCGGACTGGCTTCCCACCACCTGCGTCAAGCAGACGAGCTGCAGGGCCATGATCAGCTATTACGACTACATCAACAGCTCACGGGGAATCATGGTCCTTACCGCTCATACTGGGAGGTCGGCGATCGAATCATTCTGGGCAAGGGCAGGCCAGGGTGCTAGCCCAAGGAACAGCAACGCAAGGGAGAGCTGCATCTCAAGGCGGTCTCGCGACGAACACCGGAGAGCAAGCGTGCATGATCGTGAGGGGGCCTCGCGATGAACGAGGCCGGAGCAACCAGAGGAAGTAACCACGGGTCTGGGGGAAAGATGCGGAAAAGCCCAGAGGGCGCTGGTGTAGAGATGCAAAAGCGAGATGGGAGAGAGAAGGACAGGGATGGCGGGTGGAACGGGTTTCCTGTTGACATCAAAGACTCATCGCTCCCAAGACTATTTTGGAGGCCACATGTCTCAGAGGACTGGGACCGGCGCGCGTGTAGTTGCTCAGGCTGAGTCCAAAATGCCGGAAGCGGCATTCGCATGCCAGTTCCGTCGCCGAGCGCGGCGAACCACGTTGTGGGCGATCTCTTGGGCCGCCGGGGGCTTGGGACATCCGGGACGTTGGAGTGGGAACGTGATCTATGAAGTGCTTATAGTGCGGAACAACCCTCCCGGTGGACGAAATGTCATGGTCACTCGATGTTCTGTACGTCGGTAGCTGCCCAGGCAAGTTGCCGTCGGTCCGGCACTTGTTGGTCTTACGCCTGTTGAACGTGACTTTGGAGACAGCCTCGATGCTTTCCCGTGTCTTGTAGGTGGTCAACTGATAGGCGTGCACAGGAAGACGGCAGTAACTATGAAGACAATCCCGTAGAGCGCATCAGATCAACCAACACGACAGATCAACCAGCACAGGTCAATCAACGCAGCAAGACCACGGCTATTAGTGCTTTCTCCGATTTGCCTTAGCCTCGAGAATGTCGGGCATCTCATGCTTCTCGAAGTGCTCATAGGCAGCTTGAGCTTCTTCGGTTGCTCCTCCGACTTGCCCTGCGTGTCGATCTGGTACTTAGACCAGGCCCCAGGGAGCTGCCTTGATATAGGAGTTTCATGCAGGGTTCTGCAACATGAAGTCCGGGAAGAGGAAGAAGACCGCCGGCACCGCGTCTATTCACTCAATCCCTACAAGGCCGTCGTCACGTCAGATATTTGGGACGCTTGATACGATGCCCAATGGCCTGCATCGATTGATCAGGGAGCCTCTGGAGGACGTCCACTTGGTACATATGCCAGCGGAGCTTACGGAGTCCATGGAGCGCATGAGCCAATTTGCCAAGGGACACGGGGTTGTACCCCTTGAGCTAAAGGTTTATACCGGGACGTAACGCTCCGGCATCGAGATCGAGGCTGACCACATAGGAACCACTGGAAACAATGTCACCAGTGCCTCTAATGCTCGCGACCGACGAATTCGACAGACTCTGGCTCTTGAGGGCTGTCTTCTCCAGCAGATCTTTCATCCAGCCATCGGGCGTGCAGTGGACAGCAACCAGCGCCTGCGTCTCGAGGTTGGCGTCATTGGCAGCACAGTGGGTATAGTGCCACGCTTGCCGTCGCCGTGCTTAAGGCCAAGAGAGAACATGACCTTGTCGGCAGCAGGTCGATTGGCGGATTGAAAATGACAGCCGGACGACAGACAGCCTCAGTCGCCCCGGCGAATTTGACCCCAGAATTCGTAGTCAGGCTTCCATGTGAAGCCTAGGGCTGCGAGATACTTGCGTTTTATGGTAATGTCCCAAGCGAGAAAGATGACCTTGTTATCGATGATGCGAGACGGTGCACCACGGGGGCGAGCCGGGGCTATTCGCGTGTAGGAAGTGGACTTGCTGTGTCGGTTGATCTGCTGTGTCGGTTGATCTGCTGTGTCGGTTGATCTGCTGTGTCGGTTGATCTGCTGTGTCGGTTGATCTGCTGAGAGAGTAGGCTCCTGTTCTTCGCCCCTGCCGAAAGCAGAAACTGGTTTATGGCAGTTGGGTAAGTACGCAAGACATCAATTGCTGCTTGTTTTCTTAAGTCTTGTCTCAGAGAATATGAGCTTGGGTGATGCCGCCAGGATAAAAGACCAACACCGAAATCTCAAGCCCCAATTGACCACCCAAGATGTTGACGTCCTCAAAGATCAGAGATCAAGAACATGTGATCATCGATTCTGACGAAACCCTGCCCCTCCTAATGAATAACAAGACACATGCTCCCCTCGAGCTTGACAGTCTTCTCAAACCAGACCCCATCAGCTGAACACCTCGCAGCCGAGTCTGCCGTTGAAGAAAGAACCAAGCTGAAAGAGAGGACGTCGTCAAGCTTTGCCGCCACGATCTCGGACCAATCCGGAGTCTCGTGATAAGCTAGAGCCCGGCCCCTCATCCCACCCCTGGCAGCTCCCCCCGACGTAACCGGGATGCTGGATCCGAGATGGGCCGAAGATCAAACGTCGACAGACGTCTGTTCTGTTACAGACCTGACGGCTGCGGGAGCAAACCGAGGCACCGCGTCGAAATGGACACCATTCCAGACTTCAAGGCGAGAGCTTGAAGTGAAGTCACCCAGCTGGCTGTTGATGTTGAAGTTGGACAGATGACGGAAACGGCTGGTCGGTGGCGTCCGGCCTGGCTGGCCCTGGACCCTGGCTTCGATCATGATCCCCGCTGCCACTGGCACCTTGGCCGGACATCACTAGCCCAGCCGGGGTCTCCAGATGGGACGATGTACCTGGCAAAGCCGTTGGTACACTTCCTTGAGCCCCGTCGCAGCACTCAAGATAGGGATGCAGGTACCCTCGCGACAGACCTCGCAATCCACCCTCGATCCTGGCCCATTTCACCACCAAAGACACCTGAAGATGACGCTGCGGATGTGGGAAGTAGAACTCCTCGAATCTCGTCTTCAATCTGAACAGCAAATACTTCCCCCCGAAAGCTGAGTCCCGGTGGACGGACTGGACTCCTAGTGCCCGCCCGGCACAAACCTTGCCCCTCTACCCGTCGGCGCCGCGTGTCATCTGTTGCCGCCTCAGTCTCGGAATGGGACGGCCAGCAGGACGCAGTGAAGAACGAAAAGTCTCACGTAGATTTCGGGAACACAACCCTGCGACGGCCTGACAGAGATGGTGTGCGCTGTCGCGGTACTTGCATCCAAGTACCGGCGTTGGCGCCATTCGTCGACCATGTGCCCTTTTTCCCCCATCACGCGCCAACTTGCCTCCAGCGTGCGTCATCGCGCAACACCGACGCGGCGTCATGCCATCACGTTCTCCCCTCTTGCCTTGGGCTGTCGCCCCCGGAGGACTGGGCTTTCCTGGTTCGCCCGCCGGCCGGCATACACGAAACAGAAGGCCTGGCCTCGTGCGACAGCCCGCCAGAACGGGAGGGTGTGTGTCACCTGGCCTGACTCGGTCTGCCTGGTGTGGTGAGGTGAGGCTGCGGCACACCGAGGCGGCCCCCCTTTCCCTGTCTTCTACTGTAGACGCTGCTGTCAAATGTCAGCATTCTCTGCCAGCTGGACATGGCGCGAATGGGGATCTCGAAATGAAAATGACACTTTCTAGTTTCTGCGATCTATCTCCAGCAAGAATACGAGCCAGTCATGCGATCGAGCGAGGATTGTCCAGCACACCTCCAATCCCCCAAGATTGTATCAGCCTTCTTCTTAAAGCACCTTGGCTCATCGGGAGCAAGTGGGAGCCTATTGCAAAACGCCTCTCTCTCCAAGGCTACCGATCATCTGGATGCTCCAAGTCCCCGCTTCAGGCGAGCCGCGGCGCAGGCCGCAATGCCGGGCCAGGTAGGCAAACCGAGCTCATCGACGCCAAGGGCTTCGATGGTGATCCCGGCTTCACGGGCCATCGAGATTCGCGTCTCAAAGGCCTTCTTCCTCCACGCGCTTTCCTCAGTCGGCGAGAGGCCTTTCAGTATCTTGGCCGCATGCAACTCCCCATCTTCCTTACTTTCTCCCTCGGCAACTTCATAAACGGACAGGTCGCCAGTAGGCTCCAATGGCCTCGGGGGGCGGCAACTGGCAGCCGGTCTCCGGAGATGAGCCGTATGAAATCAGAGCTATCGTGGGTGCCTGTGAGGTCTTGGTAGGGCATAGTCTTCCTGGTGAAGATGATGGAATCCTTGGCCTCTTCCCAGTATGTGGATCGATCAACCACCGAATTGTTCCAGGGCAGCGCCGTGATGATTCGTGTAGTGAGCGACTGCGAGACCGGGTAGGCTGGATGGCCGATCATGTTGATGCCAGGCAAAGCGAGTGTCTCCCAAAGCTCCTGGAGTGGCATTGGATACCACTTCGGCCTGGGTGGCCGCTTCAGTAGGCTCCCATACAGAAAGCAAGGGACAACAGGTTGCCAGTCGTTTGTGTCGTCCAGACCCGATAGAGGTACCTCGCGAAGAGCTATCTGCTCCCAGCGATGAGTGATCGCTGCGCGAAAGGGGGGTTGCACCCTGGTACCACGAACTGTCCCCGAGGCTGCTTTGACGAAGCGGAGAGGATGGATGTAGGCGGAGAGTTTGTGCATCTCGTGGAAACGCAGGTAATGCGGCCAGATTGCCACAAAGTCGAGCATGTTCTGGCGGCGAGCATAGTCGTGTTCTCGGTCTTTGCCATGAACAATGTAGCCCTCCGTCAGTCTCTCTGCGTGCTTTTCGTGGTTGCACCAGACGAAAATTGCCATGATGATTTCATTCAGGTGAATGTTGTCTTCCAACAGAGCTTGCTGAATTTCCATGGCGACCTCGAATAGCTTTGGAGTGATCACAGCTCTGGTGAGGCAAGGCAGCCGCAGACTATATGGCGATTCGTGGTCAGGATAGAGTTGCTCGAATGTGTATTCTGGAGGGCCATCTCGATGCTGGGGATCTTGGAGTGGCTCGATGGGGTCTCCGCGCCTGAAGCGGGTGACTTGTGACCATATGGCTTGGTACAACCGGCCTAGGCAGATGTTGTCGAGCGTCTGCTTGTGGCCCGTCACAACCTTTTTTGTGAATTCGAATCCTTCATTTGTGAAGAAATACTCGTGCAAGACGACACGATCTTCGGCACAGTCTTGCATGTCGGGTATGGTCATATATCTGAAGGATGCAGTGTCTGGGGGGTTCAAGTTGCTGCCCATACTACCCGGAACATGTGCAAACACTGGCTGAAGCGTGAAGCTGTCGATGCCAACGTAAAGGGGATAGTACGACAGCTCGATCTTAATTATGGCTTTGACGAGTGCGTCGGGAATTGAGGGATCGTATCTGCCAGCCAGGCGATTGGGGCAATCAAGCAGAGCCCACGACCCGACAGGGCCAGACTGTTGAACGAATGTCTCGGTGTGGCGGGGCCATCCTGGAGGTGTATCGGGCCCGAAGATCTGATCGTGCTCGTCGTAATGAAGGAAATTGAGCTTGGGCAGCGCCAGCTCTGGTACGAGTTGGTCATCCGCCATGGTGATGACCGAGCAGCCCCTGGCAAGGGGCGTGTGGAGGGCAAAGTAGGGTCCGACTCGGGATTGGGTGCGCACTGAATGGTGGAGAATTATCCGAAGAAGGTTGGGACTGGCTTCGGACTCCAGAAGAGATGGAGGTCGAAGAAGTGGTTGTGGGAGCCGCGAGATCTGGGCAAGATTCGCGTGGCGTTGGATGATGGTAGAAAAGCCTGGCAAAAGAGCCTGGCAGAAGAGCCTGGCAGAAGAAGAAGAGAAGGAGGAAGAAGAGTATGAAACATCGAGAATTTGAAAAGAAACCAACCTCAATAATGAGATCCTGGGAGCTGGGAAGGTGCCGAATTTTGTTTATTGTTTGGAAGGAACGAAAATATTCACTCGGGGCAGGAGTACACACTCAGGGGATCGCGAAGGAAAGTGGGGCGGCACTTTTGGTGTTGCTGGATGGATGCAGGCGGAGAGACCTTGACGACAGGCACCCCATTCGGAAGGAGCCAAGAAAGCAGGGTATCAGTCGGAAGAATTGAGACATCACTTTCTAGGGACGAATCCAAAGAGAGAAAATCCTTCAATGTATTCGTGATTGTAGGTAGGCACGCCATAAATTGGGGACCGGCGGAAGCTCACAGACGCTGACGACGAAGAGCTGTCATGCAGCATCGCCCTACCACTTTTCGCGGGCAAAATAACATCAAATCGTTTGACCTGGTAATATCAACAAAACCTCAGAACTCCCCAGCTGCTGGAAGAATTGCGGTGTCCAGAATGTTTGCAGCCCCTTCCAACCCCGGGTACGCGGATCAAGCCCACGAGCTGATCCTCGCCGTCCAAGCTTCCGCGACCCGACCCGACATCACATCCCTGCCGGGATCTACAGCCCGACGAACCGACACACCATGCACCGAATCAACGACATCTCTGGCTGCTATTGAATACCAGTCCCTTCACCAGCTTCAAAAGCCTGCCAAATCTTCCGCCTCGCCGTCCAGCAAAAGACAAGGCGCGGTCGGGCAAAACTATGACTAGTCCCTCGGCCGGCGCGTTTCCGGGGCCCGGCGACACATGTCGTGTAAAGCCGCCGCTGTCTTGAGGCCCAAAAAACCTGGCGGTGTGCGTACCAACCGTCGCCTCGCAGGGACACGCGGGTGACGACCACCTCACTACGACCAGGTCAGGCCAGGGACCGTGTGTTGGCCCGGCGGGAGGCCCTGTCGCTGCTGCTGCTGGGCTGGTGGTGTGTCGCACGAAGAAATTATCGTCACGAGCGGCGGGAAGAGGAAAGGGCGGAGGCTCCTCGAGCGAGGGGCCCCGTGTCCGAATGTGTCGGGCACGTCCATCCGCCTGTCGCTTGTCGCCTGCCCTCGAGCTTCCCGGAGGAAACAAGACCGTGGGATGTCACGTCGCTCGCTGCTTTCCCCGCCGCCCATGAGCTCACTTCACCATGGTGATGGCCGCATACTAGCAAGCAGTCATCCACCGCTCTGGAATTTCGCCCAATCTAGCGGACGGGGTCCATCACTGCACGACCGCCCCCGTTGCTCGTTGCCCCTCTCTCAATCTGCGGCCATGCCATTGCCCGGGCACCACGCGCGTGCTTCGTTGTGTGCACCATCAAATGACCACATCGGGGGAAAGAAACACTGGGTCCAGCTCGGGGGAGCTGGAGCTGACGGAGGTCAGGCGAAAGAGGCAGAGGCGAGGTCTACTTTTCGTGGCTCGGCCGGGTTGATACAACGGGCACACCGAGCGTTGGGTCGGTCGAATAAGCACTTGGCTCCAGGTGTATCAGCGAATCATCGAGGCATCGACGGTCGAGATCTGCCCGGTGAAGCAAAACTGTCGTGGCCATTTTGCCCATGCTCTGGCCGGCTTTGGCTGGTGCTGTTTGGGGAAAAGTGAAGGGACCTGACGGACGGGAGCTGGCGTTGGGGAGTTTGGGAGGTGTGGGGGGGGGCATCTTTTCGCTGGCGCAGGACAGGACGGGACTAGCGTCGCGGTCTACCAGGGCGCTAGACAGGGAAGACCCCTGCAGCACCCTGGCCCAACCCTCAGTTCTGGCTCCACTGATGGGGATTTGGGCGCAACAGCGGTGCCACTGAGGTTGGAGAGCAGGTCCCCTTCCATCGATGCCTCCCCCCCTCCCCTGCGTCCCCCGAATGCTCGCCCGCGCCAGCAAGCCGCTGGAATACGGCTCGCTGTGACACGGTGGCTCACCGCGGAGCCCTCTCCTTCAGCCCGGCAGGGTCGGGGCGATATGGCCAACCACGCAAACAGAGAGCCTTATGCCCAGCGACAGTGGCGAAAGAGGGGAGAGAGAGGGAGGGAGGTCGAGAAAGTCGATGGAAGAGGGGGTAGAGGCTAAAAGCCAGACCAGGTGTTTGACTCCCGAGGCGGGATGACGGTCGAAAGTACCTGTCCATGTACCGGCAGTGCCGTGCAAGTACCTACCCATGTACTCTTCTTCTTCTTCCATCCTCCGCTGCCCTTCCTTCTACCGTCTTTCTCCCCTCTTCAGGGCCAGGCGTCAGGTCCACGCGCGCCTGCATGCGCTGTGCCTGAATGTCCCAGGCGCGCGCGCGGGGGGCCGCTTCTTGGGGGTCTCGCCTCTGTCCGGGCCTGTCTCTGTCTCGATGCGCGCCCGGGACGGGTTGAATGGCATTATCATGCCCGTTGGGGCGGGCTGGCGGGGGGGCCGCGCCGGGTGGCGAGACAAGAGATGAAAGGGCACAAGAAGAGAAGGACGTGTCTCGCGCGCCGGAAGGGAACCAAGACTCGCCGCCGAGCCCGGGTTCCGGACTGTGCTAGCGGGCCTGAACTGAATCAATGTCTCGCAGTGACAAGGACCGTGGAGGAGGGGGATTGGGGGGGATAGGGTGGGTGCCACGAAACCACAAGCGGCGACGGTTGAGCCTTCAGCCGTCCGATGATAGGGAAGTCGGGACGAGGGACGTCGGAAGAGCAAAAGAGAGAGAGAGAGAAGAGAGGAAGAGAAAGTGGAAGTGGGAGCTGGAAGTGCTGGGGGCTTTGGACAGACCTCGTTGGTTGTCGTTTTGGCAAAGATGACGAAAGTGAACTGGTCGTACAAATGCCAGGTACGGGAACCCAAGTATCTTCGCTGCCAGCGCAGGGACCCGGTTTCTGTCAAGAACCCCTCCAGCCCAGCCCGCGTCGTCGTTGCGTGCGTGGTCTGTCTGCAAAGAAGACCGTGGTACACCTCCCTACTCCAAGCCCCCGAGGATCTCCGTTGCATCTCTGGCGGGCGGTGGCTGCGAAGATCAGCAGGCTGCTCAGGCCAGCCAGGGATCTGTCGCGCCAACCTTAAAAACCCTCCCGCGTGGCCTAGAGAATCGAAGAAAGAGACCTCGAGGCTCGAAACGTCCAGGCCGGGGCTTTGCGCGAAGCCCTTTCTGCGTCTCGAGCTCAATCAATCTGCAGATTTGCATCGGCCGGTATCTCCCTGGCCCCGGGAGGACCCCCCTTTGTCGCGTTGGTGCCAAGCACACGCACGCACGCACGACAGACCGAACTCCGCAGTTGTGATGCTGCTGGCCCCCTCCCTCTCTCCCTAAGCGCCTGCCAGTGGCCATGACGATGTGACTCGACCGGGGGACTCGGGCAGGTACTTACACCGCCAGAACAAGCGAATCGGTCATTGTCGTGTCCTTAACCTTGTTGGCATGCTCGGTGCAGAGGAAAAGGCAGCGGATCGCGCTCTCTTTGTCAGGCTCTTCATCGGTAGGCGTCGCGGTTTCTGGGAGAGGGTGGCGGACATGGAGGTCGAGCTGCCTCAGAGTGGGCTGCCCACCCCTGCACGCAAGGAGGACCTCAGACGGGGTACGACTCGAGAGGGAGCGAGAGAGCGGGCAAATAGATCCCATCCACACCCTCGCGGGCGGACAGACGGACAGACGTGTGTTTGGCGATTGCGCTCTGCTACAGCAACATATTGTGATTGTCTTTGGAATAAGTATTCGGCATGACCACATCGCCAGGGTATCTGGTCTTGTCCCGTCTTTTCGTCCTGAGAGAGGTCATCATTCTAGCTCCATCCTGGATGTCCAGAAGTTCACTGACGCTCGGCAGTGTGCGCTCCTAGTGCTGTCTGTTCCTTCCACTCTTTTGGATGGCGCGCCCAGGATGGGACGCACTTGCAGGAGGGAGGGTGCGGGCCACCCACCCCTTGGCGTAGATTGCCGCGGTCCCCAAGGCGTAGTGCCCTAACAGTCTGGTCCCACGACCGCGCGCCGTCGCCCGTGGCACGGGAGGCTCTGAGATAGCGCGGCACTGGGGCGATACCTGATCGTCTCCCGAAAGGGGGGTCCACCCAGCCTCCGCGCAGCACTGGAGCCAGCCCACTCAGGGGACCCGACCCCTTCCCCCCCGAGCCCCCCCCTTCCCCCTTCAAGTTCCCTTCCACCCTTTCCGCGCGCACCTACTGGCTTCCTGGGCTGCGCTACCTGACGCCCGCCCAGATAAGTACCGCCCACTGGTCCAATGCCGCCCGACTTGGGAACCCAAGACGTGCAGTGAAGTAGTGGACGGGACGCAAGGTACAGTACCCAAAGGGCCAAGGGCAGAGACACGACGATAGAACGTGGGAGGCCTGGAAAGAGTAGGTACTTGGATTGGTACGGGATGAGTACTCGCTCGGAAGGCGAGGCGGCCACTAAATAGGTGCAAGAGAAAGGTACCTCTCGCGCAGTACCGTGCCTGACCACCAATTCCTCCCTTCCCTTTCCATCCTTCCCTTCCCGGCAGTGCCCTGTCTGTCTTCCCTACCTTGCCTGGCCCTACCCTACCTGACTGGGACCTTGCCCGCCAGCCAGCGCCCAGGCCAGCGAGCCCACCCACCCGCCCACTCTTGCGCTCCTAGCCCGTCCCCTCGTCTGGTCTCGCCTTGTTTTTCCCCTTCCTGCCTTTCGCTCGCCATCACGACGTCCCTCGTCTCTCAACCTCCCACCCCAAACCCACCCGCCCAGGGCTTCCCACGCAACGGCATCCTCTCGCCGGAACGTCGTGTCGTGCCGCTGTTGTCCGCCCACAACATCCTCCTCCCCCTCCGATCCTTCATTCTCATTCTTGTCGATTTGCCAGGCAACCCCGTCATCGCTGTCCTGCGCACCCGGCATCCGTCCTCCCCCCAGGGTCATCGCTCCCGTTTCAGCCATCCAGCTGCCTTATTCACTCGACCGCCCGCCCCAGGCTCCGACAAACCCAGTCGCTCCGCGCTCTTGCCCAAACAAACTCGATCCGCTTCACATCCGCAACGACTCACCGACCCGACGCAATTTCACTGTGTTCTTGCCGACTCTGACCTCTTGCCTCCGATACCCGATCGACTTCTGCGGTGAACCTCCGCAGTGAATATCCGCTATTGTCAACATCACTTCCGCATTGTGTGTCTCAACCCTCGGGAACCCGCACCACGACCAGGGAATTCCCCTACCTCTCTCTCAATACCCACGGCTGCGCACCGTTCAACTCTTCCTCCAACTGCCACGAAAATAAAACCGACCGCCACAACAGGCACCATTCACAGTGGCGTTGCCTTGTTGGCCGCCTATCTGCGTATCTCACACACGCCCCCCCACAAGCGCCCTCGACAAATTCACGTCTATCCGGCCGGTCACAAATCATTGTTCGACTTCCTCTCTTCCCAAACCATTGTCGGCGGGTCCCATTCTACCCCAGAATTCACCAACCTGTCTTGACGTTTCCCCGACTTTTGTCACCGTTTTCTGTCGCAAAATCCACCAGCTCCCTTTATGGAGACCTCTGCGCAATACTAGGCAGTACTCAACCTCTTTGTACGAAATCCGCCAGAGCCGGCCATCATACATGCCGACACCTCTTTTCTGACGACTGACACGACACGACACGACACGCAGAACAGCAACAAGCGCGACTCGCTTTTGCGGACTACATTCCCGACCACCGCCGATCACTCACCCCGGCCCCTACACCACGAATCCGCCGTCGGAGGAGCACACGGTTCATCTTCTGTGACGTCCTTCCGGTCAAGCGGCCATGGCCGCCAACATGCAGCAAATGGCTGGGCCGGGCGGCATGATGCCTCAAAGGCAGAACAACAACATGATGCAGATGCAGGAGTACCTGCACGCCGCTATCAAAAACCACCACGACCAGGGCACTTGGATGGGTTGGCAAAGCCAGGTCGACCCTAAAGAGCGGGTGATTAAAGTCCAACCACTGTAGGTTTTCATCTCTCCTCCCCGGCGTGTAACCTGTAGCCTCGTGGTCGATTAGCAGCTTGCGGTGGTTTCGTGGTCGACGATTGTTTGTAGGCCGAGGCTGCCCAAGTCTGCGCTTCTTCAGCCTTCTACGATGGATCCGCAGGCTGCTGTCGATCCGTCTCTACGAAAGATCCACGACCCGCTGTTGATCAGCCCTCTACGAAAGATTGACTGACTCGCCCCATAGTGTTAGTAACATGGCTCTCGCAAGTGCTCCCAGCCTCGACTGGATCAAGGCTGCCGAGCACTCGCTCGTTTTCGAGCGCGAACTCTTCATGACCTCTCCCGACAAGGTGAGTCTCGCACCCAGCAGTCCTCTGCTTGCTCTCTCTCCGCCCCATGCACTCCCGCTGACCCCTCCCAGCAAAACTACGATGCCGCGCTCCAGAACAAGATCCAATTCTACGTGCGAAAGCGGCAGGAGAACGCCGGCGCCCTCCAGAACTCCGTGCACGCCCAAGCCCAGCAACAACAGCAGCAACAGCAGCAGCAGCAGCAGTTTATGATGAATCAGGCCATGCAGCAGAACCGACTGAATCAGAACATGGGCCAAAATCCCCAGCACAACCTCCAGCATCTCCAGTTCCAGATGCAAAACTCCCAGCAACAGCAGCAACAACAACAGCAGCAGATGGGAATGAACATGGCCGGCAACGGTGGCCCCCCAGTTGGTCCCAACCAGCAGATGTTCCAGACGGCAGGACAGCAACGACCTCCCGGCATGATGGACGGCGCACAAGCTCAGCTGCCCCTAGACCAGGCGAAGGTCATGGAACTGGCGCAACGACTCGCCTCGCAGGTCCCACCAGCACAGAAGGAGACACTCAGGAACCATGTCCGGAGCAAGTTTCCCGATCGCGCGCTTGAGTTTGAGAGCAATGGCAAGGATCCAGTTATGATCTGGTTCCAGCACAGCGCTACTCAGACTCTACGCAAGGGTGCTGCTGCAGCCGCCGCACAACGGCAGGCCACCGGCATGCCCCTCAACGCGAACGCCCAAGCATTTGGAAGGCATCCCATGGCCCAGGGTGGCCGCGGCCACATGAACCCCAACATGCTCACCCCTGGTGCTCAGCAACAAGCTGCTGCCGCCGCCGCCGCCAACGGAGGCGAGTTTGGTTCGCAGTTCAATATGGGAGACATTGTGAATCAGCAAAAGGCCGGCATTCTTGCCCAACAGGAGGGTCAGATGGTCGTTCCCGCCAGCAACGCGGCCAACGCGAACCGCAACGCCACCCCGCAACCCAACGCCGGCATGCAGGGACAGCAGGCCATGCCCAACCAGCAGGGCCCGAACCAGACACCGAGGCCCCCGCAGGCTCAGCAACAGTTCAACATGCAGCAGGCTCAGCAACAAGCCCAGCAGCAGCAGGCGCACCTCCGTGCACAGCAACTGCGGCAGCTTCAGGGACAACAGGCCGGACTCGCAGGCGGCATGCCCAACTCGCAGAGCCCCGGAATGAACACCCTTAACACGCCCATGCGACGGCCCCCGAGCGCCATGAACGGCGCCGATGGTCAGGGTCCCACGCAGCAGCCGAACCAGTTCCCTACCGGACTGGACCCTCGCTTCAACCAAGGGAACCAGCGTCAGCTGCCTCCCAACATCGCAAACAGCCAACTCTTCCAGACCATGATGGCCCAGATGACGCCAGAGCAACGACACCAGATCTCTCTGACGCCTGCCGACAAGCTCCACGAGGTCATGGCAAGGTGGCAAGAGAACCAGCGGCAGCTGCAGATGAAGGCCATGGCTCAGGCTGGCAACCCCATGCACCAGATGGGCGGCGCAGGTCAGGGCCAGCAGCCCGGGCAGTTCAACCCAGCCAACATCGGCAACCAGATGCAGATGCCGAATGGCATGATGCAGCAGCAGGGTCCCGGAAACATGAACGCACAGAGCCAGATGATCCTCGCCCAGCAGCAGCAGATGCTGCAGCGCGTCCGACAGCAACCGCAGGCTAGTCTCCCGCCTCAGCAAATGTCGATGATGGACCAGATGGACATTCCCCCGCCCATGCTCATGACGATGCAGACCCAGATCGGTGCACCACCAGAGGTCCGCAAGTGGAAGCAGCTCAAGGTCTGGGCCGAGGCAAACCTTCCCCCTCAGACGCGGGAGCAGCTTCTGGTGGCGCAGAAGAAGCACTGGCTCACGCTCGCCTCCAAGAACTTCGAGCAGCGCAAGCGGGAGCAGCAGCAGCAACAGCAGCAGCCGCAGCCGGGCATGATGGGACAGCCCCAGCCACCGACCCCAGGCGCTCTGCAACAGCAGATGCAGTTGCAGGCACAAGCGCAGGCTCAGGCTCAGGCCCAGTCACAGCAGATGCCGGGGCAGCAGATGCAGGGCGGGATGCAGCCGGGCGTCAACCTGAACCAGATGCCACAGCAGCGACCTGGCATGCCGCCCAACATGGCTGCCATGTCCCAGTTCTACCAGCAAATTACGCCTCAGCAGATCCAGGCTGCACGTGCTTCCAATGAGAAGCTGGCTGGCTACCCCGACGACCAGATCAGGAACCTCATGATGGCCACGATGCACAAGCAACAGCAGCTGAAGCAGCAGCAGGCCGGGGCACTCCAGCAGGGCGGCCCTCCCATGCGTCAGCAGCAGCCCAATCAGCAGCAGATGAACCAGATGGGCATGCCTCAGCCGGCTGCGCCGCAACAGCAGACACCACAGCCCCCTGCGGCGACCCCGAAGGCGCCGACGCCTCAGTTCACTCCGGCACAGGCCGCTACGGCGAACAAGCAGCCCGCCCCGGACAACAAGGCGGCAGCTGCCAATGCGCGGAACGCCGCCAACAACCGCCCTGCCCCCAAGGCGCAGCCGGCGCAGTCCCCCGCAACGGGCCGCAAGAACCTGAAGAGGCCGAGCCCCGACGACACCACCGACGCCGCCGCTGCCGGTAGCAACGACAACTCGCAGCAATCGCAGCCGCAGCAGATGGCACAGGACCCTCGGCAGCAGATGGGCCCTAAGATGGTGCATCTGACTCCGGAGCAGCTGGCGAAGCTGCCTCAGGAGCAGAGGGCGAAGTATGAGCAAGTCAAGCGGGCCCAGGAGCAGCAGCAAGCCGACATGGAACGACTGAGGCAGATCGGCCAAGAAGTGCGCAACAGTCGCAACGAGGTCATGCCCGAGGTGTCGATGAACGCCCAGGAGCGCAGCATGATGGGCCTCAAGCTGCAGAAGCTCAAGGACGACATGGGCAAGATCGGTCGGGTCCTCGGCAAGTGGTATGGAAGCACTCATGATGACGCACGGGCACGGGACTACTTCCGCACGGTAAGCACCGCCCCCTCCCCTCGATCCTGTTGACTTTACTGACGAGAATGCAGCGGATACGCCTGATGCACCAATTCCAGGATGGTGAGCACATGGCGGTGCTGAAGGAGAGGTTCACCCTGCGCATCTCGGATCTCGACGAAGCGTCTAAGCTCCTCCAGAGCATGGTCATCGACTGCGCGAACATGTCAATGTCCAAGCAGCATCCCGGGACAAGGCAGGGTGGACAGCCGACACCGCTGAGCGCGGCCAACCTCGAGAAGCAGACCCAGGCCCTGAGCAAGGCACAGCACCAGCGGTCAAACAGCAAGAGCGGCCAGGCGCCAGCGGCACCGACGACTACGGCGCCGCCCTTTCCTTTCGGCGCGGCCTCTCCCCACGGACAGCCGTCGTACGCGGGCAAGCCCATGGTCAGCCGCGACAACCTCAACCTCCCACCGCGGAAGAAGCAGAAGGCCGGCGAGCACCCAACGCCCCCGCAGGGCGAGCAACCGACGCCGTCGCCGCAGATCAGCAAGACGGTGTCTCCGGAGATGAAGATGAAGATGCCGCCGGCCAAGCCAGCTTTCAAGTGCCCCGACCCCGACTGTGAGATGGCGTCCTCCGGCTTCCCCACGGACGCTGCCCTCCAGACGCACATCCAGGAGGATCACGTCAAGCCGATGGAGGACCCGATCAAGTTTATGCAGGAGAACCTGGCGGCGGCGCTCGGCCTCGATGCGGCCAGTGTGCAGAAGCTGCAGGCGGCCCAGGCGGTCAAGCAGGGGCAGACGCCTGCCAGCAACCCCTCGACGACGCCCATGCCGCGGATGGCGTCTATCCAGCAGGGCAAGGGCGGGGCCAAGGGCAGCGCCGATAACGGCTCGGCGGACAAGCAGGGCGACAGCAACGGAGCCACAGGTGCGCCCGAGACATGGGCCAGCAACACGATCGACCCATCGCTGTTCCAACGTTTTGGAACCTTTGAGTTCGGGCACGGCGGTGTCTTCACCGACATCAAGGCATGGCAGAGCCTCACGCCCAACGACACGCCCGAGTCGATGAAGGACAGCGGCAGCTCGGAGCCGAACAGCGACGTGCCCGAGAAGTCCGTTTACGACGTCGACATTGACTGGCGAGCGGTCGAGTCGGGCATGCTCGTGGACAAGAAGGCCGTGAGCGCGCACGACGCAGACGCCAGCTTCCACCCGGGCTTGATGGACGACATGGTGTCTGGGCCTCCCTCAGCACCCATCAACTGGGACGACGTGCAGATCGACTTTGACAAGCCGTTCGTCATGGACACAAGCCTATTCAGCCTCAACGTGTCATGAGGATGTCGAGCGTCAGCACTCCTCGACTGTGTTTTGATTTTACTTTCTCTTCTTCTCTAATGGTTTTTTCTGATACCCAACTATTCCCTTTGGCCGAAGGTGGGGGTGTGTAGGGGCTATCACGGATGATGACGGATCGAAAAGGGGAGAACGAATGGAAAGGGGAAGGCAGCATTGGGCAAACAAGCGCCGGCGTTTTTTTACTCCCCTTCCCTCGGGATCACGAAGAGAAGGAAGGGGGCTTTTTTCTATTATATGGTTCATGACTACCCCTTATTCCCCCTAGTGTACTTGTTGTATTTCTCTGGCCGCGGTGCCTTGTCGGCCACGCGGGCTCTCAATGTTGTGGAATAAGTTCAGTACGATGCGGAGGATGCAGTGACGTGTGCAGTGATTTCATGCAGGTGGCGAAGCCTAGACATGTGATGTGAAGCCATCGCGGTGCTGCTCCTGGACGGACGTCAGGTGGCTTATCTAATCGGTTCTGCAGCGAGACGCGCCGCGGTGAGGGTCCAAGCGGGTACCTTGGAGTGCGCGCTAGGCCGGGAGAGGCAAAAAGTAAATAGGTACCGCGCAACCCCCCCTGCTTGAGGTGGCCGGTTCAATTAGCCGACGTTATGGCGGGTCGTGAAGGTCGAATTCCCCATTGCGTGAACGCGTCGAGCGTCGGCTTTAAAGCTACCGCCTTTCCCTCATCGCCCACGCTCATCACGTCCCACGACAGACACGCTCCTCCACCTCGACCTTACCTTTGCTGCTCCAATTCTCAAGCAGGTTGATTCAAGTGCGGCTTCTTGGTTGCTTCGAACGTCAACATCAACACCGGCGGCGGCGAATCCACACATCCGTTGTTTATTTTGTTTCGGGCGTGCTGCTAGTGGAAGACGAGACGCACCGTCCCATACCTAACAAGTCAGGTCGAGGCTTCCCCAACTCCAACTCGTCCAATCGACAAGACGCAGTTCTAGCTGTTCCTATTCCCCTCCTCTCCTCTGCCCAGCCCCAGCTGCTGCGGCATTTCTCTTAGACACGCTTCATTGTGGGCAGCACGCACAAGACAAGATGGACCCGACGACACCGGCAAAGAGGCGCGCCCTGGCGCCGCTGAACGCGAATGCAATGTCACCCGTGCCCAAGCTGGGACTGAAGCCCACGATGCAGCAGGCCGGAAGGTCGCCGACGAAGGGCGTCAGTGGGTTGAAGAGGGCGTTCCAGGTCGGAGGCGAGAATGATACGGAGAACGTCGTGGCGAAGAAGCAGTGCCATGAGCCGGCACGAGCAACGACGACGGTGCAGAGGAGTATGTCGACGGAAGGCCAGAGGACGACGGACGAGGTGAGCATCGTTGCCTTGCAGCATCCTCGCGACTTCCCCACTGACGCGTTGCGAGCAGGTTGTCAAGGAACCCATGACCCACGCGGACCCCCCACGCGCCCGACAGGAAACGCAACAGCACCGCCCGCGGTCAACATCTCCCGACGCCTCGTCAGTGTTCGATAACAGCCTCACCGACACGTCGCACGATGCCGCGGAAGACACGGCCCTGACGGAGCCGGACGCGACGCCGGCGCCGCGGCCGAGGAGGATCATGACGCGCGAGGAGGCGCGGCAGGTGTGTGGTCCTGGCATACACCACCTTGATATGGAAGCAAGCTGACCCCGTGTTGCAGAACGCGCAAATCCTCCGCCTCCGCCTCGGACTCGCAAACTACAAGGTCCGAACGGGACAGACGGACGTTCCCCTCGAGAGGTTGCAGGTCCGGCCGGTCCCCTCGCTGAGACGCGAGGCTTCGTCGTCGGGAACGACGACGGCGCCGTCGAGTCAGGAACGGGTGCCGGTGGATGAGCCGAGGGACGAGACGGTGGTGACGAAGACGAGGACGTCGCCTGCGAGATCGCCTTTGCCTGAGGGCCGGCCGGTGAAGGACGTGCCGGCGCCTGGTTCGCCATTGGGGGGTGCGGCGAATGGGCTGTTGAGTCTGGCGAGAAGCGGGTGATTTCCGCGGTGTAGCCGGTTTTCTTACTCGCATGTTCAAAACCATCATGGGACGGCGTTGGGTGGCGGCGGGTTGGCGGTAGAGCTTACTTTGCCCGTCGGGCTATTCTTGGTACATCCTTTTTGACGCGCCCCGACTGTTCGGGTGTGATGAACACTGAGCGTGGTCGTTGGAGTTTTGCTTTGGTAGAGCATGAATGCTGGGAGGCGGAGCTCCCTGAAATGATACATGGTTGAAATCAGTTGGGTGAGGGGAGATGGTGACGTGGAAGATGTGGTGATGGTTGGGCCGGGGCCGGAGCGGGGCCGAGGCCGGGGCTGGGATCCACTCGGCCCCGGGGGTTGGCCGAGAGGTGGCCTGCGGCTTGGTCAGCTGCTGTTGCGAGAGCAGGTGAGTAGGCTCCTACTCCTCACTCCGACGGAAGCAAAGATTGATACCTGGCAGTTGGACCATGTTAATGACGGCAGCAGGTGCTTGGGTTGAGGTTTGCTACAAACATCGGCATGCCTGCTTCAAGCTGTTTGGCTCCCTGTGGCGTCGTTTGGGCAGCTTCAAGCAGCCACAATCGTCTCTGCTTGCCAACGGATAGATATGGAATCAGACGCTCGGGTTGCTCGGCGGCGAAAGCGAACAAACCGACCATCTCTAGGGCTACAAATAAGCCGGCCCTGGCTCTGCCTGGGTCACTCACCCTCATTTCCAAAGCCACGGCGGGACAGGCCCTTCACTCTCACACACATTCGACCTACCATGGGCGACTCGGGCTGGCGAAGACTTCCAGCATCAGCATGGCGAGTTCTTCATTCGACGACGCCATCAACATGATCTAGTCCGGCATGGAGACTGGACTCACCCGGGCCCAGGCACAGTCGGGCAAGCAACGACCCTCATCTACGACACAAATCTACAACATGCTACCATCCAAGAACGGCTTCGACCATAAGATCTCCCCTCGCACAAAGCTCTCCAGAGCTCTCGGTTGTGATCCAACGCTTGAGAACCCACACATCAAACATCTGCGAACGTACGGCTGCATGGCCTACGTGCTCAAGAAAGGAGCATCAACCCCAGCCAAGGCCTTCAAGATGCAACACAATGCTTGAAACGGCTTCCTGGTTGGCTACGAATCGCTCCATGGACACATTTACGACGTCTGGATCCCGGAAATTGACCAAGTCAGAAGGTCCGAGGGGTCAGCTTCGAGTATCGCTCCCCCCTGCTTGTCCATCCCCGACCAGCCACCGTAGCTGCGCGGGTGAATATCACCTCATCATGAAAGTTGAGCTTCCCACGTCACAATCGAGCTCGATCTGTCAACAAATTCGCTCCAAGAAAGCCCCCGGGCCCCTTTCGATCCTACATCAGCTACAAGCACATCGCGAGCTCGCAACTCCACCGCCTATGGTTATGTTCGCTTCATCACTCGGTTTGTATGCCTTTGTCTTGCATGGCAGTCGGACTCTCGATCAAGGAACCGACTTGACAATCAAGTCCTGCCCCCGGGCCGCTTGGTCGCCAGTCCTGATGTGGCGCTGAAGCTATTGACTCAAGTGCGGCCGCAAGTCAAGCTGGGACGAGGAAGATCGCGAGGTCAAGAAACCCCGCACGAATGCCCGCATTGTCTCGACGCGGACGTTGGGCGTGCAGCGCGCGGCGGCAGGAGCCTGGGCGTCGGCTGGCTGACGCCCGGACCTTGTCGAGGCTCTGCAAGACCAATGCCTTGATCGAGAAAGGCACTCATCGACAAGGGCTCCGATCGTGTTGAGTACGAACTCACACATCACCGCCACCACATTACCCATCATGGCCACGATGGCCGCCCCAAAAGAGGTGGAAGGCCTGAAATGCAGAGTTCTGCCGTCTGACAGAGCACTTCGACACCTCCCGACGCTCATGGTTGTCCCATCTAACCTGGTCTACCAGACGTATGACACGATCTCCAATCTTTTTGAAGGTCGTGTCATCCCCAAGCTATACTACAGTAGCACCCAGTTTGCCTCGACCGAGATAGGTATAGCCGCCGACACGAACGACGTTGGTAACTTCGGTAAGTTCATGGACGGCCTTATGTGCACTGGCGACAAGATCGAGGTATGTTTGGCTGCCTATGCCCTTTCGGACACGGTCAGGCCCGAAATGTAAATCCTGGTCATTTTACTGACGTTTCTTTTCTCTAGACGAGTAAGACCATAGTCATCACAACATACCAGACTTTGGCCAGTCGTCTCATACAGCCTGTGCAGACCAAGTTCAGATTCGTCTCGGATAAGGTCCGCAACGCCTACCGCAAGCGCTTCAAGACCGCCGCCAGGGACGCCAGGAGGAAGCCGATCATCTAGTCCGAGGGCAAGGGTCGAGCCGCGCCCCGTCAAAGAAGGGAACTGCCATTCGAGCGCCGAAACAGCCGCACCAACTGGCGGTGAAGCCGGCTGTGTGGCACGGCAATGAAAGTTCGAGGCTTTCGTTTGGGCAACCCTCTCTCGCGCTTCTGCCGCGAGAGTCGCTGGTAGCACCATCGACAGACATGGACCTGCCGATATTCAGATTGAGGCCATGGTTGCCTTCGCCGTCTACCAGCTCCTTCAAGCCCCGGTCAAGATGCCCAAGAACAACAGCTACTCCATCTTCCAGGCCGACCTCGCCTCGTACAAGTCCAGATGGATCCTAAACATGACCAAGGCGGGAAGACTTGGAGGTTGCAGCCCGAGGACGCAACTGGCCTTTCTTTGACTGCGTCTCCCTGCCTGGATGCTGTCACCTGGGAGGCCTGTGGCGATTGCTTTGGATGTCAAGCACTGCTCTCCTGAGTCTCTTTGGCTGTTACCCTCGTTGAGCAATCATTTTCCTACCCACAGCCAAAGAAAGCCGTCCGATTCCTCGACAGCATACGCTGCCCCCGGGGCTCTGGTTTTCCCATTCTTCACCTCACTTGTACAGTGGCTTGGGTAGCGAACAACGCGCTGAACGCCACGCTGCCGACCCGTCACATTACAACCGAGGTCGATCATGATTATGGACTTTATGCACCTCGATGTCCAGGGCTTTCTCGCGGACAAGGTCTTTGCCTACGACAACCTCATCGTGCTCATCCCCCGCCTCTTCAAGAACCTCCCCTCAAACTCGATTGCCGAGTTCACCGTACTCGAACACCACATCTACCAAAGTCCGGTCATGGCATCCGCCAGCCTTTTCCTGCACTTCGATTCCTTCAACAAATCTACCCGCCCCTGCGCGACCGCAAGCCTGATCATCCCGGCCAACTTTGGGGCACTGATCAACCGACTCCCTGCTTCTGCTGTGAGCTCATGCGCCCACCACTCTGCCGCCAAAGAGGCCTTGTTTCCCGATGACTTTCACAGGAGAGACCCTGACGATCCGTGGAGACTTTCATTCGGGAAGCTTTGCCCCTGCATCTGAGTGTCTACCGACTGGCCCTCAAGTGTACCTGTACATTCTGGAACCCCGGGCCCATTCAAGATGCTGCAAACGAAGAAGCAAAAGACATTCGGGTCGACCTGGAGGCTGATCGCGTTCGACGGCCTGAGCGTTCGCTCCCCTCCGCCTCAGCATCAGTATTTTCAGCCCTGCAAACCGTACGCTCGCCGGTTACAGTGACCGTACGACAGAGCTGCACCGCCTGCCTCGGTTGCCCTCAGATGGGCCCAGCGTCCTCGACACGCTAAACGCCGCCTCGTAGGTGTCCTGGGAGATCCTAAAGATCACGAACAAGAAGTTCAATCTTGTGAAGAAGCGATCCAAAGTCCTGGCCATGTGCGACGTGTCGTAACTGTCCTCGAGTTATTCATGGCCGCGTCCCCTGTCGTCAAGAAAAGCTGAGTAGGGGTACCTTCCGTCGGAGGGCAGGACTGGGCGTCACATATCTGGGCCAGTCCTGCGCCTCCCAATGGTCAGAGTCGCAGATGGGACTCCTCATGTATCCTAGAGACACGTGTGACGCCGCCCTACGGGACTTGACCTATCCCAATACTCGGTCGTTTCCCCCCTTGTCCTCCTAGGTGCCTAGAGCCTTAGACCTTCAGGGTCATATTCGGCCCAGCAGACGACACCTTTATTACCGGCCCTCTCACCTCCCGCCCGGGAAAGAGACCATCTGCGCACTGGCGACACCTTCAGAGCATTGTCTGCACAGTATTTACTGGCGGTCATGGCAAGAATTTATTCTGGATAAGGTGGCAGTGGGTTTGCTCTTCGGAGATGGCATGGGAGCCTGGACGCGTGTCAAGCGCTTCGGCGCGGAGCTGCTGGGCCAGTACTGGCAGCTCGAACAATAGCAACTCATCGAATTCTCTGGAATTCCGCTCGAACAACCCATCTCGATCGCAGCCGTGACCGGCTTGGAGAAGGCTGGTTGCATCCATCTGGCTTCCGACCTGAACGCTCCGCCGCCAAGAAGCCAAAGATCAAGGCGACCTGGTACACCGGCGGCCAGGCAACTCGGCTTCTGGAAGAGCAAAAAAGATGAAGGCCGTTCACAGAAACAATGGCTAAGATTCGCCGGGCATTCTCGACACACAACGTGCGGCGTCAGAAGCGCCCGCGTCGCTCTCCTCGAGCCGCCTGACCGAAGCTTGGGCTTCCTGCAATGGGCGAGGCGTCTAATCCGGAGCCTTGAGGCCAGTCAGGACCGGGGTCAGGACCGGGGTCATTCAATGCAGATCTCAGAGGAACGATGCGAATATGACAATGATGGTTTTGCTGAGGCATCTGTTTGGAGGCTGTACCCTCCTCGTGTACAGCTCGCACTCAGTTGCTCTTCAACTTGCATTGGAGGTGCCTCCAATGGCCCCCGCGACCACATGTGGACTAGATGATGTCTCTCTCGAGGACATCATTTCATCTTGCCTGACCCACGCATTGAGGCGGCGATGCTACCATAGGCAGGCAGCGTTGTCATGGAGCAAGCTTTCAATACAAGCGAGAGGCATGTGCTGCTGATCGAGTGGCAATTATTCGATCGATCTGTCCTACAGATATTGACGTCTAAGTATGCTCGTCCACATCCACTGCGTGCGTGGCCTGACCATTCCTTGATTGACCCATCTCAAACTTCAAATCAACTCGATGTAGCCCCGCGCCACCACCATATGAACCAACCTTCCGTCATGACCGAGCTTGAGCATCCGTTGTTTGACGGCGAGCTGGCCCACCGCAGTCAGGCAACCGAAGCCTGACGACGAGGGCCTGCCCGCCGTCAACACCAACCTACTCATTCAGGCGCTCATCGAAGAATACCCGAGTGAGTTTGGGCATGGTAGTATGAACCTGGCAGTTTCGAGTGTCAGCTCGAGACATGACTGGGAAAAGGATGAGATACAATATCGCCGAGGCCATTGTGGTGGGAATCGATGTGTTCCGCGAGTCTAGGCTGAACGCTCTTTTCCATGTGGCCGCAGACAGAGCAGCTGTAGTGGTTGATGCGATGGAGGTGTGTCATGAGTTCGCTCATGTCCTTAGCCACAAAGGCGCATGTGGGATAGGGGCAGGGTGAATTGTGCTTGTCGTCTGTATGATGGGCGTCCCAATGAACGGCAACACTGAAGCAGCCGGTGAGACCATGGCGGCGTGTCTTCTGTGTGGTCTGATGTGGTGGATGAGGTGGAGGTGAATGGTGCCAGCCGCATGCTGGGTATGGGCACTCGTGGTTGTGGCGCTGATACATGTGGTCCACCATCTCAGCAACCGAGAATCCGCGGTACTCGCAGTCATTGATGCGGCAATCGAGTTTGACGCCGTGGGCGTTGTTCTTGTGAGAGCGCATCTTTTCGAAAGTGCCGAACCCTTTCCCACATTCGGCGCAGATGAACTGATTGGTGTCCTCGTCCTTTGAAAGCCGGCGTTAGCACATCGTTCATGTGCAGTCCACGGGCATACTCACCTTCTGCCTTTCGTGCTTGGTCGCCAGCTGATGATTCCTGAGGGGAAGTTCAGCGTCGAACTCAGCCTCGCATTCTGCGCATCGGTACTTGGTCGGCGGGGGCAGTTCGAAGAATGCACGCGGAATCATGACCGGGACCTTGCCAGGTGAATTGATCCATCCATTGGGGGGCAGAGCGGAGGGTAGGGGAAGGTCACCATGAACTGCGTGATGAATGAGACTGCGCATCTGGTACGACGGAAGTGCAGTCTGCCAACCAAAGGCAGACGACACACCTGGACCATTGCCATGAACTGCGTGCTGAACGGGACCGGGCATCTGGTACGACGGCTGTGCAGCCTGCCAACCCAAGGCAGACGACACGCCTGGACCATTGCCTTGAGGGGGTACCATGCCAGACTGGTCGGCCGAGCTTTGGGGGACAGGCCTGAGTTGATGTTTGAAGGGGATTGGAATGCTGGGGTAGACCATCTGCCACAGTTCGGGGGACGATGTACCTATTCCGCCATCGTCGAAGGACGCCATGTTGGAGAAAGGTGGCTAGGTGATGAATGGGCTGAGTGCACAGATGCACGTGGATGAGGTGAGGCGAGTCTTCGCGTGTGATGGTTGATGGATGGGGGAAGAGGATGGTTTTGAGGGAGGGTGGCGGGGAATCAGGTTCGTGACCAGGACGCTGCCATGGAACATTGTTGGAAGGTGCGAAAGAGTTTCCCTGGAAGGTGCGTCCCCAAAAGGTCCATCGTGATGGGCACCTGCTGCAACCTCAACGTCTAGGTACTTGCAAGAAGGAAGGTACGTCCAATGAGTCAGGCAAGGTACCCAGGTCTGCTCCATGTAGGTGGGGGGGTACTGTATCATACCATGATATGTAGGTAGAGTACATCATTGGGATGCATGGGAAAATACCTCATCGAATGGTACCTAGGCACAGTCAGGCAAAGGCCTCCTGTTCGATTCAATGGCAACCAGGAAGGTACGATCCTGGTGAGGCAAGGGTCATGGCAGTGGGTGCGGCAGGTGCCCTTGACGAGGCAGGCATGGAGTGTAGCGGTCCTTCCCATGTAACTTCTAATCCTACAGGTACCTTTCCAAGACCTGGGCAGATGCCTTGAGTCAATGGGCAGGCACCTCACAGCTAGGTACGCTCAAAGATGAAGTCATCACATGCCCTCCAGGCCATGGAACAGAGAGCAGTCATAGTCTTGCCCAAAGGTACCTAGTCACGAGACCCATCTCGCACCAGCAGACAACGATCCCGCAGCGTCTCGTGAACTGCCGGACGATGCGAGGCGGGCCCATGAGGATCATGAAGTCGCCGGAAGAGGGGGGCAGAATCGCACGCTCCTACATGAACCGTCTCCTGAACCATTGCTATTGCTGCCCTAGCCAGGTCATCTCCGCAGGCCGCTAGTACATTCCATGTCTACCACACGCCGTTAGCTTCGCTGACATGGTCCCAAGCACTCGCGCCTTCCACTCCGAGGTTCCCTTGCCTGACCAAGCCGACATCATATGCGATTCCAGAGGCAACGCCTGCTGAGTCGTCTCCGCCACCTCCGGTTTAGGCGCTGGATGGACTACCCCGACGTCTCTCTCGTAATCCTCATCGTCATGTCATTCATTCATCGACCTCGTGCAGCAGACAGAAAGGGCCGGTCGCGATGAACCATCCGCACCTTGATATCGGCGATGTCCTGGGCAGAGTCGGGAACGTTTGCAGCCAGGGGATCGCGATCGAGTTATCTGCAATGCTGAGGAGGCGGAGGGGCGACGGGATGATCCACAGGACGGCCAAAAGGGTCTTCCAGATGGTCATGATGGCGGCGGCGAAGCAGATTGATTTGAAATCGGCGGCGACGAGAGTCATGAGCACCGCATACGGGGAGTTTGATTGATAGTTCTCGCGGACGAACGGGATCCGAGGTCTCCTCCTGTCGCCGTCCGTGGCCGGCGAGAAGATCAGGGGGAAGGTCGAGATGCTTTCCCTGGGAGCAGTCAAGGGGACGTTGCTGAAGTCCTCTCTCTTCACTGCATTGATCGGTCGAATTCGCTGTTACCACGCTTTTACTCGTCGGCAGCAGCCGGGCTGGGTCAGCGGGATCCCCAACGTAGTGAAGCAGTCCTGTGGCCGTGGCCCAGATGCCGTTTCGCAAAGCCATGGGCTCGTCACTGACGCCATTTTGATGTTGAACATAGGTTCAGCCAGGGTCGGCGAGAAACGTTGTCCCCGGGATCTGCCCTCGCTACATATCCTTGAAGATGCCGTGCTGATGCAGCCTGTCAAACGTCGCCAGGACGGCCTGTGAACACACAGCTTCGGCCTTGGTGCAGAAACACAGCCATATTGTACGCTCAAGTGCTGACCAAATGGACCAGAAGTGCCACGAGCGACCTGCGGCCAAGGATCACTCATGCTCGAGGTGGTTGCGCCACGACAGCAGCATTGCTGTGCCCGGCCCAACACAACCATCCGCCTCTTAACTTGGCTCCCGGCTGCCCCCTGAGTGGCACATTCTGCCTCGCTCACAGCCTGTCGGAATCATGTCAGCGAATTGGCAAATGAACCTGCGCTGACCAGGGGTCTCTGGCGGCGATGAAAGTGAAGACGCCGAAGCACATTAGAAGGAGAGAAAGAAAGCTTCGGCAGATCGAGTCGACGGCTGGAAAAGAGGGCGGGTTATGTAAGCAATCCAACCCGCCCCTGAACCAAATCGAACCTCCATTCACTTTTCACAATAATCCATGATTGCAGCGTCTCGAATTGACGATCCCCAACGGGCATCCGACATCCTCCCTCCAACGTCGCACCGAACCGTTTCGTGTCGCGGCATCCCTGCCTGGCCATCTGCGGTTTCACCCTCCCGTCCCGCGGCCCATCCAAACACCAGACGAACCCCCCGGCCGCCCGTGTTTCGTTTCCTCCACGGGATCATCCAACCTTAATCAGACATCTGTACCCACTCACTTCCTCACACGCAGATCACATCAGCCGCAAAGACGCAGAGCAAAACATGTCTATAATGATAACGACTGTATCCAGTTCAATTCTCTACAAAGCCTCCCCTGCGAGGCTTGCCCATGAAGGGGGGTGGACAGAGAACTTGGGGGTATATCCCGATATTTGCCCTGTGTATCCTGATCCGATGAACCCCTGAAAGAAAAATCCATCCCAAAAAAGTGCCGGCGCGCCCTCGGAAACGATTGAGAGGGCGCCACGCGGCTGATCGCATTCCCTTTTAGCAAGCCCCGAGGGCCGCCAAAGGGGAGCAGAGAAGAAAAGTAAAGGTATTTGCAGGGTTGTTTGCGACTGGCGTCTTTCCTCTTCCTTTGTACAAGGCTCGGGGTGGGCGTGCCGTTCCGACCATCGCAGAGATCTCGACGGCATTCACTGTCCCCTCGTCCGCCATCCCGCTCTTCCTCGAATCGTGCGACAACACGGGGCTCGCGGGTCAAGAGTGAAATGATGCATTCGCTTGGTTGGTAGGGTATGTGCCTTTTTGTCATGACGGTCGTCAGCGCGCGGGAGGCGAGACGGTCTCCGGGCGGCTGCTCTTCTCCAACCCCTTCCCGGCAGACTGGTCGGTCGTCTGCTCCGCCGCTCTCCAGAAAATTGCAAAACAGAAAAACAAATCGAGAGCCCACTCCACAAGTGCGTCCCGGGGAATCATCCGCTCCGTGCTCAAAAAGAATTTTTATACGCGCTGAAGCCCTAGCATGTCCAAAGAAGAGGTATGTTCAGGTATCAGGCGTCCGCGTGGGCCCCTTGAGCGCCAGTCGCGGAAACCTCCATCCAGTCGACAGACGGAGGCTTAGAAGTGAGAGCGGCGGTGGCGGACGTGGTTGTGCACGTGGCGGCGGACGGCCTTGACGTCGGGGGTGGCGTAGCCGTAGTCGGCAGTCTCCGTGGCCGTAACGGTAACAGTCTCCCAGACAGTCTTGACCCTGGGGTTGCCCGGGGGCTTGCCAGCGGGCGGCGACGCGGGAGTGGGGGTGGGAGCAGGGGCAGGCGTGTCGTAGACATCGTCGTGCTCCTCCTGGGCCTCGACCTGCTCAACAACGACCTCGGCAGGAGTAGGGGTAGGCTGGGCAGTGGTCGACTCGGCAGGGGTAGTCTGGACAGGAGCCTGGTACTGGGCGGAAGAGGTGGTAGGCTTGACCTCAGGCTCGGGCTTGACCTCCTCCTCGACGTCGGTGGTGGGCTTGGTGTTGACGCCGTAGGTCCAGCCCTCGAGGGGCCTGTCGCCGGGCAGCTTGGAGAGGACGCCGCTGATAATCTCATCGACCTGGTTCTGGTTCTCGGCCTTGCAGTCGTTCTGGTTGTTGTCGGTGACGCCCGCGCAGGTGTGGAGGCCGCTGTGGCGAGCGTCACAGTTGTCGATAAGGTTCTGGAGCGCGTCCTCGTCCCACGCGGCGAGGAAGTCGGCGTGGGAGGCGAAGCCGGTGACATCGCCGTTGGACAGGACGAAGGGCTGGGTGCCCTGGTTCTCAGTCCAGCGGCCCTTGAACTTGGGAGTATCCCAGTAGACCTCGTAGAACATGTGGGGGACGTGGATCCAGCCCTCGGGGCAGTCGAACTTGCCGCCGCTGACGGCCTTGGGGTAGGCCGAGTTGGACTTGTAGTTGGTCAGGCCGGCCTCGGGGTTGTAGCACGAGGGCATGTGGACGTCAGCGCGCAAGGGCGAGGCGAAGCCGTCGCAGGTCACATCGGGGAAGCCAGCGCCGGTGCCCTTGTTGTTGGGGTCGCGAATGCCGCTGGTAGAGCCGTCCGAGTCGGTGGGCCACGAGGGAGGGTTGTCAAAGTTGTTGCCATCGCGGGGGCAAGTCCACTGAACGGGCTGGGGCTCTCCGAAGTCCGAGTTGCTAGTAGTAATCAGGCGACCGCCGGAGCTGGGGGCCGTACGCTTGGTGGCGTCGCCGGCAACGAGCTGGAGTCCCTTGGGGAAGGCCTTCATCTCATCGTTGGTGGCATCGAAGCTGGGGGGAGGTGTTAGCGGACCAAGATTCGAGGCGGGATGGTCTGTGGCAGAACTCACAAGTAGTATACGTTGACGTAGTGGATGTCGACGGGCTCAAAGGCCTTGGTGGCGGGATCCTGGAAGTACAGGGCGGGGAACCAGTAGGCGCTCCTGTCCTCGAGAACGCGGGCGTTGGTGCACTTGGACTGGGCCTGAGACTCGCCGGTCGAGTCCTTGGTGAAGGCACTGCCACCCATGACAGCGTGGACATGCTCGGCGACCTTGCCGGGAGCGACGATGGGGTCGATGCGGCCCTTGATGATCTCCTTGCCGTTGAAGCGGAGAACACCCCAGTTGGTAGTGTCCTTGGCGGCGGCGGCGAGGCCGGCAAAGGCGGCGACGGTAGCGGTAGTGAACTTCATGTTGGTTCTGTGTAAAGGAGAGTGTTGATTTTTGCTGTGATATCCGGCTTGCGAGCTGGTGGGTTGAGGAAGGAGAGGAGCTTGAAAATGCTTCTCAACGTGGATGCTGATACCAGAGCACCTCTAAATGAATGAAAGTTGAGTCGATCGTGAGTAGTTTGCACTCTGCAGTGACTCGAAGGGGCGACACGTCTGGCGGTCGGGTTCGTCGAGGTTGAACGCGGGCCGGGTTGGTGACGGGTGTTGTATGAATGAATGGAAACAAACAGGGTCTTTCTCGGGGTGAGTGAGAAGGGGGATCTGTCTGAGGTTGTTGTTGGAAAGGAGTGAATCGAGGAGGGAGGGCTCGAAACGGTAGGGATGCAGCAGGCTCAGCAAGCTCGGGGTTCAAAAGGGAGTGAAAGTTGTTTTGTGAAAAAACAGAAAGGCCGAAGGGCGGAAAGCGCAAAAAAGGGCAAGATGTGATGTGGGTGAACCAGGGAGGCGGGAGAAGAGAGGGTGGGGGGAAGGGGCATGATCACCAGGGCCGGGGTTGACGTTATATGCGTGGAGCCCTGGACACTGGAGTTCCTTGGACGTGGAGCCCCTCTGGGAACTGGGCTCGTCCAGGCCGCTGACCCCTCGTCCGTGGACCGTCCGTCAGGCTGGCCGCCGCGCACACGTCCGTCCACGCTAACGAGGCACGCCAGTCCGCGACTCCGATCCACCCACCCACCCGCGCCGGGAGGCTTGGATGTCTTGGACGGTCGAAAAGCAGGGGAAGGGTCCGTCTGGCGCACCGAGCTGGCGGGCAGGCAAATCTTGGCAGAGGAGACATCGGCCTGACCTGGTGACGGTGCCATGCTGGACGATGGATCCGTCTTGCGCCTTTTCTCGCAGTCTAGACCCTGGGCACCATCGGCACAAGTGGTCAGAGAGCATGTGCATCACCAGCAACGGCACTCGGGTCGATGACTCGGCATTGCGTTTGTGACGGACAACGACTGCTGGCCTCCGTTCGCTCGTCTTGTCCGCCCCCCCTCCTTCTCGAGGGAGGGAGGGAGGGAACAGAGGGGGCGGCTATTGAACTTTTTTCCCTCGAGGGGGGGCGGCTGCACGAGGGAGAAGAAAGGGGGGACAGCCCTGGTGAAAGCAGCTGTCTGCCAAACAGGAGCCGCCCAGCTGGCTTTGCATGACGGAAGAAAAAGAAGATGCAGATGAGAAGAGGGTGTGCAGCTTCTTCGTTTTCTGCCCGTGTCGAGGTACCTGTCCGCTGCCGTACCTGCATATCGGGCTGCCGCTTCGATTGGCCCCCAGCCTGAGGGGCGGGTGTCGTGTCCATCGGCCAGCAGACACTTGCCATGCTGGAGGTGCGTGTGCTGACCTGAACGGTCGGTGAGCTGACAGCACAGCATTGATTGATGGCTGCTGTTTGCCTCGTGCCACCAATATGTCGCCCAAACGGCTGACACTATTGGCATTGCCAGGGTGATGCCAATGATGCCACGCCGCGGACATCGTGTCCAGGGTCCGGGGAAGCGTCCAGCGGCAGGGAAGCCGGTGATTGCGAAAGGCCCAACCGTCCAAGTGCCGAAATTGGAGGAGGGGCCTGGCTGGCTCTATTCCGACGGCGCTGCGCTGCCATCGCTGCGCCCAGGGTCCAAGCACCACATGTCAAAGTCAAAGCTCCAGGCGGTTGGTTTGGCTTCGAGGAAGCTGTCGTAATGATAGGGTAGTCTGGCAGATTACGGAGGGTGAAGGATCCGTCCCGTCCGTTTCTTCAGTAGTGGTCGGTCGGGTCCGCTTCGTCCTGGAAGAGGTCAGTCCAAGAGGTCACTTGCAAAAGTCGGAATCGGTCCCCTCAATTCGCCCGACATATGGTCTCAGGGCGAGACGCCGGGTCTGAGGGGTCGGCCGACGTGACGCGACTGGCCGCAAGGGATGGCACTCGTAAAAGTCAGGCGGCAGTTTTCGCGCGGGCGGATGGGGGCGGAGGGGGCGGGCGACAGCGATGAGGACGAGGGCGAGGATGAAGACGAGGACACACTGGAATGAGGGTGACGCGGAACGACAGCGGTGTGTCTTGGCACGAGAATAGCCGACCCCACCTCTTGTCAGGTACCTCGTGCTTTCTTCCTTGGAACACTCAAGTGTGGATGGCAGTGTGGTGAGGGTGCGCCTTCCCGGGACGATGCTGGCTGTTCCGTTCCCACTCCCCCTTCAAGCAGGAAGGAGCAACCACACAGCACATGCACACAAAGTGATGGAGGGGAAGCAGGAGTCAGGGCAGAAAGAACCTTGATTTTTAGCACCGACCGGACTCAGGGGCACACTTCGCCTGGTTGGCTCCTTCCCCTGGGCCCGTCCGTTTCGCCCGCAGGTGCCCGCCGTCCGTTGCCCGACCTGCCTTGCCTGCACCGTTTGTACAACGGCCGCCGCACGCTGTGCCCACCGTGGTGCAGTAGTCCCAAGCCTCAGGCACACGTGTCGCCCCTCCACGGAGGGCACGACGATGACATGCTGCTGCTGCTGCCCGCCGAGGGCACAATGATGACAAAATGGCGAAAATAAAAGCCTCAGTCATGGAGGGGTCGGACGGGAGAAGAAGAAAAATCTGATCTCGGCGAATTTACTTGTAACCCCTCCTGCTCGGTGGTGGTGTGGTGGCTGGCTGGCTGACTGACTGACTGACACCCGGGGAGCCAGCCGTAGGGTAGCAGCCGCACTGCATGTTTCCTCCGTCGAAACGCTGTAAACTATGATCGCCACTGCCAAAATCACGCAAACGCTGTTGCTCCCAACAGGCGCCTGGCCTCGCCTTGGACGGTTTCCCGGCCGTTTGTCCCCTCTCGTCCAGCTTGCCGTGACCTGGTCACGAGAAAATCGGCCAGGCGGCTGGAGGAGGCTGGGAACTCGGTATCCGCCCATCGTGACCCATCCTCGTGCCCTCCCGACGTCCTCCCAGCCCCGACGAGGAACGAACGCTGGCGCGCGCTCCAAAGTCCCCAGCTGGCGATGCGCTGCGGCCACCCACCTCGGCGGGACGGACGGCTCGGAGCCTATAGGGCAGGCACCCCCCAGGGAGCCACCTCCCTAATCCAGGGCTCTGAAACGCGCTAGGGGGGGGCGTACCTTGCAGCCCGGCGTGCCCTGCAGAGGCGGGAAAGGGGGGCGGGGCCAATCATAGTGGCCGGCACAAGCTTGAATAAGGAAGTCGACGGCGCCGTCTTTAAACGTTGGCCTGATCATTGGCTCGGGATCGGCCCGTGTGGAGCCTGTCAGTGGGCTCTTGTTGGCTGAACCTGGGCAGGGACCATGACTTCCGGACGCACCTTCGGAAGGAGCGCCCCTGTCTTATCGAGATCGGGTTCGACGAGAGGTTCCGGGAAAGAAGTCGGAAGACGGGTGAAATGCAGCATCAGATCAAGGCGACGGATCGTCAAGATGGGATCTTCAAATGCCCGTGGTGGTAAGTAAACAGACTGCAAATGCTAAAAATGCTAGAAAAAGCCCGACCGGAGACCGGGGCAACAGCCGTGGGCCGTCTCCTCTTGTGAGATGGGGATCGGCCCTCACAATGGATCTGCCATCGGTCTGGCCGCAGTAGAGATCGGATGACAACAGCCTTTCCTCCAACGCAAGGCAGAAAAACATAAACATGATTTCTCGCTCTTGGACCTGGACCGGCCCGAGTCATGGCTTTGATCGGGTCATCGGGCAAACTCAACTCATCGACTCACTGCCTTTGCGCCCGTGATCATCACCCGCCATGAGTCGCCGCCAGTCGAACAAAGCATCTCGACCGGCCTGCCGACGTCAACGGCCCCGTCGTCTCACGATGGCGCCACGCACTGGCACGCACTTCACGCTTCGGTGCCACCGCGCAGGCTTCTAGCGCCCAGAGTGCTGCGCCTCCGATTCCCCGCCGCGGCCGGGAACATGCCAGCGCATCCCCGTTCCAGTGCTGGCCCCCAAACAATGCGCCACCCTTGCGGTGCCCCTCCCATTGTTTGTTTCCTCTGCCGGGGGGCAACGGTTTGACGTCGGTGATGCACCGGTGACAGTGACGGAGAAGCAGGGGGAGGCGTCGCCTGAGACCGCCTGCTGGCAGCCTTTCGCGGTTGTGAATCTTCCTCCAATTTCCCGGGGGCGGCTCGCTGAGGCCGGGCCAGTGCTGGTTTGGGCGGGAGGAGGAACTTTTGCAGTGACATGTGAGAGATATAGGATGATCCAATGAGGGGACCGTCGAGAGTCCTATGGGAGCAATCATCTTAACCTTTCGACACGGTGGCTGGCCCAAATGGTGACAGACAGATTGTCCTGGTGTATCAGGGCCGGCGGACCATATGCTGCGACAGCACCTTCCTGCAAAGCTCGATGTCGCCTCGACCTCTCATCAAGTCAAGGCGACAGCCGGGACAAGACCTAGCTCCGTACGTGAGGATTAACTATTACTTCTTTGGGTATCTTCACACAGTTTTTGCAGCCCTCGCGTCTACGTCGGACGATGCCTTTGCCACAGGCCTCTATCAAGTATCCCCCTTCCTCCCACAGCGATGGTATATGGCCCCTTGGGCACCTCTTCGGTCGTCACCTCGCTGCCGTAGTACGACGGCGGCGGTTCAGCCGCCGGGCCAATGCTGCTAAGGCTGACTCGTCGATGGCGGGGCCTTTCGTCGACCGAATTGGCATCTGCATCGGTGTCCTCGACATATAACGGTGGCGGAGGGATGGGCTCGATAGTCTGCCGCGTCGTCCCTCTGTCACCCAACGGCACCGCGACCTGTTGCGGCTGCCGTGGCATGTTTGCCAGCTCCACGTCCCCCGTCGCCGAAACGTGATGCTCATGCGTCACCAGACCGACGAGTCCGTCCGCATTGCGCAAGAACTTCTCGTCCTCTGCGTAGGTGGTCTTGCCCAGAGGTGGGAACTCGAGTCGTCCCTGGAGATGCGCGCCGAGCTTCATCAAGGCAAACGCGTCGAGCGACTTTGTCCAGGTCGGTTTGAAGTTGATGTATACACAAAGCGCGACGATGAGCACGACTTGGATGCACAGCAGGATCAGGGCCACGAGGAACGTGGCGAGGGAGCTGCGCGGGAGCAAGGCGTTGTCGCCGCGATAGCGGGCGATTTCCCGGTGAGGGTGGCCTACACCGCGCAGGGAGGTGAGGAACGCCTCGTTGGCGACGTGCAGGGCGGCAGAGAGGGCAATGGAGCCGATATCAGGTCTTGCGAACCCGTTGATCAGACTCAGCGCTGCGTCTGCAAACGCGTGGCGTGGCAGCTCCGTCACGCTGGACATCAGTCTGGGTTGCTGGAAGCTCTGGCTGACTTCGAGCCGTCTATAATCAGAGCGAGTGATCTGGTCTGCGTAGATGAAGTCGTAATCGTGAAGGGGCACGTTGAGGCGAGTGAGGGCGCGTGGGGTGGTGGTTGACCTGGAAATGTTGTAAAGCTCCGTGACCCGCGAAAAGTACGAATCCGGGCCGAAAAAGGCCTGCGCGATTCTCACCATGGGCCCGACTTGGCCACCGGCAACGTTATAGCCGTCCACTCTGGCGTCTCGTCAGCTCCTTCTCCATATGTAGGCCGACTGAAGCTGTGAAAACTTACTCCCGTGTGAGTAGGGAACTGAAGGTGCCGAAATCGGAGAAGTGTGCGTGCATATCTCTATCCGAGGGCCATTCCTTGAGAATATCAGATGGTACACCGCGGCTGTGGTCGCTGCCCAACTCGAAGTAGCCCCTGGTAGTCGTAGCGGTACACCGGGTCGTGGCATTTCCGAGGTCGTGGTCATCGTAACCGTCGTAGAGGTAGCCACGGTCGTCATATTCGTCCCAGTCGTCATCCTCGCGGTCGCGTGCTGGTGCTCGTGCACTCAGATACATGTACTCGGTGATCTCCTGGGCATCTCGATTCATCTCGAAACGCTTGCTACCATCAAAGGGAACGCATACCCGGAGATTAAGGCCCTCGGCGACGAAGCTGGAAGTGAAGGCTGCAGGCCCGGAACCTTCGTCGTTGCATTGCCGGGGAAAGTCTTCGGGATGGATGGCCTCGCATGTCGCCGAGGAGTTGTACCTAAGAGCATGCTGCCTAATCAAGCCGGTGTTGGTTTCGGGGGAGACCGATGACTCCCATGTTTGTGTGTCCGGCCAGAAGGGTAGTCTGGCAGGTCTTCCGTCCCCGTAATTGGAGTATTCCATCCTCTGTACGGTTTCTAAACCTCGTACGATGGCCTGGACGATGGGGTCGGGGTCATCCGCAGCAAGAAGAGTACCAAGAAAGTAGTCTTCGTAATTAGGCTCTGCAGGTATTGGCTCCCAGGCAATAGTTGTCTGGTTACCGCATGCTGGGTACCATTTGCCAGCTGACGGTCCCTGCAAGGAATTCTGTCCCTCGCAGATGAGCGTCGGACGAGACTCGAAAGGAACAAGGACTCCTCGAAGGGGTATGTTGATGAAGGCTGTGAATCGCGATGTTAGGGAATAGCCCCCGCGGTTGTCAGAGGCATGCGTGACCTACTCAGGACAATAAGGAGGGAGGCTCCGACCGAAAAGGGGGAGAGGTAGGTGAATGGCAGCGTCAAGGTGAGCCAGTTGCGGTTGGCCAGTGCGGCCAGCTGGCTTAGCGACAGGGTCTGGTCCCTGGATGAACGCTGCGTGCAAGCAACGGCTGCGCGGGATAGCAGCATTGAGACGAGGGGGATCGAGACGAGCGCGGCGACGACGTCGAGCACCCTGATGACGGGCCCGTACCAGTGGTAGTTGTCCAAATCCTTTCTGGTGAGGGCGGTTTGTTCACCGGTCGTTGCCAGCCACATCATACCGGTCATGCCCATGGGGGTGATGAGGAGCAGAATGAGGATAATGGCGGCGAAAGGGGGACGGAATGAGCCCGGGTACAGAGGCTGGCCGTGGGCGAAGAAGGGGTGTGTGCCTCCGGACTGCGCGCCATACGATGGCGGCGCGCCCTGCCGTCGGGGCGGCATTTTGATAACGAGGGTGGTGGTCCTGGAGGCCGCTTGTCGAGCAAGTGCAGAATGCAGAACCCTCCATCGTGGGACGCATGTCGCAGCGCGACCGGGCGCGGGCTGTCGTTATATGGGTTGGGCCCCTCGAACAGACCCCGTATTCAGAGCTGCCATATGCAGCCCTGCGGCGCAGTCTTTCTCTCAACCGAATTGTGACCCTTCTGGCAGTTGGTTCATTGTCGCGATGCTGCCTCCCAATAGGTCGCCGTACGGTTTTGGTGTCCACTTTCACAGTTGCCTGGTCCAGAGAGGGTCTGTCCAATTTCGGTTCAGATCAATTGGGGGTCGTGGCCGCTGCTGTTGGTGTCGCCAAGCCGGCCCCTGTGCCAGTCGAATCACTCAAGGCCACCTCCGAGTCGTGACCGTGACAGGGCACAGTAGTCAGGCCGTCCAGGGTTGGTTCAGGTCAAAGTGGAAAATGGCAAAGACTCGGATGCCCTGCCGTAGGGCTGAGAGCTGAATTCAAAAGCGGCGGCCACAGGTCCGGTTGGCCGCGATTGGCTGTACCCGGAGAATTTGTGGCGACTCATCGTGAAGGACACCCGCGACCAAGGCGCAGTGAAAGCGTCTTCGAGGCTTGGCTCTGCGAAAGTCCGTCCATATCGGCCGCTGTGCTGTAATTGGGACTTGAGGTTGAATTGAGGAGGGATGCTGTCGTGAGATTTGACTTCCAATGCTGAGTCAACCACAGATTGACTGTTGTGAGCTTATGTAAGCGAACGTCACTACATTTGATGCCGGGCATCTTCAATTGAGTTTTTTTGAGATTGATGTGCGTCATATTGAAATCAAAGTTATAAAGTCGTCTTGACTCTGTAGAATTTAGATGCTAATGATTTCAAATACCCTCAGTTGGATCGTTATGTCTCGTCTCATCACGGCCTGTTCAGCGCCCACAAACGCAGGGCTGATGTGTGGAGCGGAGATTGATGATTTGCTGTGTCGCGAGACGATCGACCTGCTGTGTTGGTTGACCTGCTGCATCGGTTGACCTGCTGTCCCTCAGAAGACGCTGCTGGCTGTATAAGGTAGGTACGCGTGGCTGAACACTAAACTACTAGTGCTTCAAGTAACAGGATAGTACTAAGCGATGCTCTTGACTACCTAGGTATGGGACTTTTGTGAATCCCATGGCGGCGGCATGATGAGTGGTGTCATGTCGATGTCCATGACTGGGTACACAGGCTGTCCGACCTTGTTGATGCCGGCCAGGCCGAGCTCAACATGGAGCTACTTGCTCGGAATCATGTATTCGAAGTCGGCTGCATCGATCGGCCGACGCAGTCAGCTCCGTCGAAGGGACGAGGGCTGAACAGCTACCCAATCATCCGACTTCAGACCAGATGCCGCGACCTCTTTCCCGGCCATAATTTCCCACGTTTTGATGTGTGGTACGTGGAAGATCGCCGACTTCTTCATGTTGCGCTGTGTTCGATACACCGCCTCGACGAACCGACAGGGATGTATGAATGACACGAGCTTGTTGACCTCGTGAAAGCGCAGGCAGTGAGGGAAGCTCGCCACAAAGTTCAGCATCTCGGGACGAGGAACCTTGCGGTAACGGGCCTCGTCCTTGACTCTTGAAGATGGTACTTTGGTGGCGAGGTCTTCGGCGGAGAGATCGTTCTTTGAGATCTCCCTGGATTTGCTCCTCGTCATCCTTCTTCTTCTTCTTCTTCTCGATGAACTTGGGCTCAATGCACCACAATCCAGTAGAAATCCGACTTGTGGTAGAAGAACACCATCACCGCAATGGCAATTTCGTTGAGGTGGATGTTGTCGGTCTTCAGCAGTTTCTGGATCTGTTCGCATAGCTGGAAGAAGGTAGGCGTGATCCTCGCCCTGAGAAGCCAGGGTGTGGAAGGAGTGAGCCCAATGTCGTCTCAATGGCATGGACAAACACAACTTCAAGGCTCTCCCTGGCGGCCGCGGAAGGATAACACCCCAAGAATGAGCTCTGAGTTGAAAACACACATTACAGGCAGCGAATCATCGGATGGCTGGATGAAGAGACACAACGGCATTCACACCTAAAACCTTGAGAAGGGGCTGGAGCTTGGAAGCATTGTCAATTATCGAGCATTTCAATCCTCAAAAATACGAGAAAATCCTGAAGATATGGGCAGGGTGAGACCGCTTGAGCTCTCGAATATTGGTAACCATGGCATGCTATGAGGTGCCATTCGCGTTTCAGCATGTCACTTGATGCCGTCATCAGCACGTCCACCATGAATCGTGAGCCATCACTGTAGAGACGAGTGAAACCGACGTGGGATGTACCTTAGTGTTAGCCAGCCGTTGGTTGATCAGCCTATGTGTTGGTAGGTTTGGAAATGGTGGTTGGACCACAAGCAAGACCAAGAACAGACTGGCTGCAGCCTCAAGGACATTCACTCAGTGGTCGACCGAGCCCCTGTGGTACTTCCTGCCTTTTTCCAAGCCAGGCCATCATCCCCTTCTCCATGACAAGCCCAAGCCACCACTTGGGAGCAAGATGCCAGTCTCGTGATGAGATGCCGTTCAGGTAATGTCGTATGTCCGGGTTTCATCATATGCTCGAGAGGACCGGTATGAGGAACAGTCTGCCTGGCCAGAAGAAGTCGAGGCTCCCATGTCGCGGCCCGCAGCAGGGAAATACACCTAGCTCGTGAACGCTGAGGTGATGTCCGACTGCTGCCAAGTTTGTCCAGGCCGCCCATGCTTGAGTGGCAGAATGAAAACATGTTGCCAAGGCATGAGCGCTGCCGGCGGCAGGCTACCATGGACTTCCAAGGAAGCTTGCTCTCATCCGGGCCTCTTTCCATGTGCCAATGATCATGCCTTGCCCCAGTAGCATGTAGACCCAATCGAAGGATTTCTACTGCTCGTTGGAGTTGCATTTCTCAAGGCAACATAGCAAACAGGTACCCGGCGTATAATCTGGAAATCCGAGGATCGGCCATGCGTGAGAACCGGTCTCAAGCTGATCCAGGCCGTGGGCGCAGTGTAGATTGGATCAAGGCCGCAGGCCGGCCTGGCTCTCCTCGTTCAAGCTCATTGCCCTGGAGACGGCTAGGTGACGACGGGAGGGCGTGACAGACGACATGAGGTGGGATGTGTTGAGCAAGGCCCATGGGACCTGACGACTTCGTCGGTGAGAGTAGCATGTGAGCTATCGTGGTGTTCAACACGGGGGCTGATCGGTGCTCTGGGTTTTGTGGCAAGCGCAGGTCGATGTCGGTTCAGCCCGCACGGGCACTCGAAGATCGATCTCTGGGAAAGTCAGTTCAAGATGAGGTGAAGATGAGCCGACCCTCCGCATCAGAGTCGAAGAAGCTCCAGCCATTGCAGTCGACACGGAGCTCAGGCAGATGCTTCTGCTCACAAACAGAGAAGAGAAAGAAGTGTGAAGGAAGCCAAGTCTGGAGGTGCGCTCCCAAGGTCGCGTCGCGAGCAACCCTAGCTCAGCCCAGTCCAGCCGCACAGCAGATGAACGCGACTTGTAAGGCCGACGACCCCCTGAGAGCCATTTTGATTGTCTGTGTGTTGAATGGCCGGCGGGGGGCGGCCCCCTTTCCTCGACATCTCTTGGCTCCCGACGGGATCTGCTCACCCATGTCGATGGGCGCATGCACCGTAGGACGGGGAAGGGAGCGTCTGGTTGACCGCCTCGGCGCCCATCCATCATCTCGGGTGGTGGGTAAAATTACGACTGGAGATCGAGGCCCTGTCCAGATATCTCGCTGCGAGCGCCGCCTTTCCTTTGCCGGCCTCTGGGTCTCCCCATTTCGAGGCATAGTTGATTACCGCCCGAGATTGCGGCTCGTATTTGGAAGTGGACGGCGGGAGCGACGTTGTTTTCGAGGTCAGATCGGCCGGGTCGAGTCGTACAAAGATGGGCCATGACGCATTGTGAGGAGACAGCGACGGGGCCTAGAGCGGCCAGGAAATTGGGGCTTGCTGGTCAGGGGCTGTGATCACCGCTGTGGAGCGGGGTGGAAGGGGTGGAAGGGGTGGAAGGAGGGGCTTCCTGGGCTGTCGCTGGGCTTGGCCGGGCTGTCGACCACGACTCGCGAGTGTCTGTGGGTAAAAGTAGAACACTGGAGAAGGGGGAGGCCGGGAGGAGCCACCGTCCACGGCAGAGCCGATGGCCGAAGCGCGCTGGACCGCTGGAGCAGCCGGTGGAGTGAGTCCCACAGCGCATCGCGTTGCCCCTGCTGATCCTTCTGAGTCTGGCCGAGCCAGTCCTGCCAGAGAGGGCGTTCCCCCGGAAGAAAGGGCGGGAAGCGGCAAGCAGCTTTCGGAAGATGAATGGATGGGATGGCTGGCGCTGCTATTGCGGCAGGAAATTGAGAGGCGAAGTGGATGACAGGGGTGAAAAAGGGGGAACTCGGTGCGGAAGGTGAGCGAGCGAGCGAACGGGCAAACGGCTCTGAGAACAACTTGCCTCTTCGGTACAAGCGGCCCTGGGGGTCTCGGCGGTCTTGTCCCTCTCGGGGGCTTGGGGCCTGGGGCTTGGGGCAGCGGATTGGCGATCCGGCTGTACCGATCTGGGTCACGGCCGGGCTGCCAACGGCCTATTCTCCTTGCTGGCCTGGCCATCCTCTCCCACCCCCTCTGTTCGTCCCAAGTGTATGAATGCCCCTGGACGGAAATTGGGCGTGCGCTGCCAGATGGCCTCGGCGCGCGACTCGGCATGGCGAGGCTACGGGGAGGAAACATTCCAGCGCCGACCGCAATCGTGGTTTCGAATCGACGCCATTCCTCAGTTTTTTCTGGAAACCTTTTCCCGACGACCCTCGGTGGATGTGCCTCGGAAGCAGCGGCGTTTCTTTCGCTCTCGCTCTTTTGCTCACACCGTCTGTCCTAGTCAGGTACGGACAGCAAGCCGAACCGACCCTCATCTTCTCGAACAATGACCACAAGCTGCGTCTGACGGCTCCGTCCGTCCAATTCACAATGCTCCAGGGCCCCCGGTTCATGTCAAAACAGGCGGTGGCCACGGGGCGGCCAATCACCCCCCTCGAGAGATCATCAGCCCAGGGGCATCGCCTGTCGACCTTCATTTCTCTTTTCCGTTGTCCAGACCAGGAAGGACCGGCAGACGACCGGCACAGGGGGCCACGAGGCGCACGGTTGCACTGATTGGCAGTCATGCCGCCAGCGACGCTGAGTCGGCTTTGCTGCACAGACCCGGCGGCGCCCTCTCACCCCCTATTTGCCCACCCGCCCAGTGGCGACGAGCGCCGGTCCTAGCGAGATTGATCCATGCTGGCGAATGGGCGCGCCTAAACCCGTCGTTCCTCCTTTCCGTCACAGCGTCGCAGCCGCCAGCCAGCGGGCAGGAAGGAACAAACTGCCTCAACGATGGCCCGCCTCCACCCACCCATCCACCACCACCCCCTTTACGGCCCACCCCCTGTCGAGAAGCCACGACGGAGCCTGCCTTGGTCGAGAGGCGACTTAATTTCCCGTGCGTGGTGCGCTAATGTAAGGTACAAGCAGACCGGCGGAGCACCGCCGACGTGGGGAAGAGCAGCCCAGTCGACGGCCGGGCTTGGAGTCGACGACCCTATTTAACACTCTCGTCCGCTTCCCCAACCCATCTTCTCTTCTTCTTTCCTCCTCAGCCATCAGCTGCCTTACTTCCCAGCCTCTTAGCTCGCTAAACTTGACTTCGGTCGTCCTCTCGTTACAAGCTCTTCAGCTTAATTCACTCACTAATTACCAACACTCTTTCCAACCAACCAACCCACCCCCAACAACCCCCACAAACCATCAACATGCGTTCCGCCGCCGTTGCCGTCTTCGCTGGCCTTGCCACTGCCTCTTACCTCCCCCCCGCGGCCCCCGTCTACGAGGTTCCCGGTGTTTCGGCTCCTGCCAGCTCCGCCGCCGTCGCCTCTTCGGCCGCCCCCGTCACCAGCGAGGCTCCCGTCTACTCCGAGCCCGCTGAGCACACCGAGTACTCGACCCAGCTCGTTACCATCACCAGCTGCGCTCCCGACGTGCCCGACTGCCCTGCCGCCAGCACCGTTGTGTCCTCTTCTCTGATTCCCCTCACCACGAGCACCATCTGTGAGTCCCCTGAGAGCTTCAACGACCATCCAGGCATGAACTGACTTGCCAAAAAGACTCGACCACCGTCAAGACCATCGTCTCGTGCGCCCCTGAGGTCACTGACTGTCCTGCTGCCTCGCAGACTCCCGTCTACGTCACTGAGACTATCGCCATCTCGACCACCGTCTGCCCCGTCTCGGAGGCCACCGCCACCCCTACCGGCTACCCTCCCGTCAAGCCCTCCGGCCACAGCTCGGCCGCTGTCCACAGCAGCGCCCCCGCTCACTCTTCGGCCCCTGCCCACAGCGCCCCTGTCTACCCCCCCGTTGTCGCCTCGTCGAAGCCCGCTGTCCCTACCACCGCCGAGGGCAACAAGCCCGTCTACTCGGTCCCCGTCCCCGCCCCCAGCGCCCCCGCTGAGGAGTGCGCCCCCTCCGTCAGTGTTAAGACTATTGTCTACACTACCCAGGTCCCTTCGGTCGTCACCAAGTACGAGACGGCTACGGTCCCTTGCCCTGAGGCTACCAAGCCCGCTCAGCCTCCCGTGTACACTCCTCCCGTTCACGGATCTAACACCACTGTCCCTGCGGTCCCTACCTACACCGCTCCCGTCTCTGCCGGCGCTGCTGGCCTCTCCGGCTCCGTCCTGGTTGCCGCCGTCGCCGCCGTCGCCGCCTTCGCCTTCGCTTAAGCGATGACTTGAGAGATTTGGATGGTCGAGCCATGCTGGCCGACGCGGAACGCATAGGCTTCGCAAGAAGCCGGCTGTACAAAGAATGTGTTCCGTTTTCTTTGACTATATAGCAGTTACGGCATCATGGCAGATACACACAATTCTGTACCTAATCTTCTAATCGCACGGGGCGTCTCGGATAGCTCATGGTCTCACGGGTCCAGCGGCAGATGTGACGTCTTCGCCTTGGTGAACATAGTGTTTGGGGATGAGCTTCTGGTTGCGGCTTGCATTCCAATGTGACTTGACATGTCTTCAAGATCTGGGGAAACCCTTTCTTCCCCAGATCGCGCTGGCCCAAAAAGAGATCCCCTCTTGGACGTGGAGATGTCCGTTCCGACCCTTGTCAGCTCATTTCCCCCGTGGATCCAATGCTGGCAGGGCGCAGACCGTTGGCAAGGGGCCCGTTGGACTGGTGGTCAGATGGGATGAAGTCGGCTGTGGGTGGAACCACCCCGCCCGAATGGGGCGCCGACGGGAGATTGCGGCGCCACAACGGACGGCCAATCAGCGTCAAGACCGGCAGCGCGGCTTGGGAACCTTTTATGGGTCGCTTTGAGACGAAACCGCCAGTCGGGCGCTAGGCGGGTTTCGGCCTCGACTGCATAAGTGCACAACTCGGTGTGACCTGCCGGCGCAGGAACACAAACGGACCACGCGCAGAAATTACGCCTTTTCTGTGGACACAATCAAGGGGTCGACAGAGGGAGGAACATGCATCCATCCGCCTGCACAAGTCCGAAGAAGCCGACACGAAATGGATCCGGTCATCCACATTGGAGAAACACCGACTCGGAGTCTGCTCCCTCGAAGTCTCCGACCTGCCGACGCCGGTCGCTGCTAGGGCGGATGGGCGCCGGGCCAGAATCTGTCGTAGGGATGGAATCAGCATTCAGGTAGCACAGGCTGTTGACCTGCTGCCATGCTCCAATGAATCGAGGAAGCCGTCCGAGTCTTTTCACAGGAGAGAATGAAACAGTTGAGACTACGGCCTCACATCCCACTTTGACGTTGATTTCGAGACTTGGACCAGTATGTCCCTGCCGATCTCCGGTCATTTTGCGCTCGCCTCAGCTTCGTCGCTCGCCCACTCTTGATTCTCTCACGTCTTATACGCTTCAGCTACCGTTCGTATTCGTCATGGTGGATTGCCAAGCTGGCTGAGACATTGGTTCTTGCTACCTCATGAGGCTTCGCGGCACCTGAGTAGGAGTTGATGGATCCGTTTAAGGGCCGAACCCGGGCACCTTGCGACGTGCTGGCTTTGCTCATGGCAGACATGTCCTGTGGCGGCTTCTTGCGGAGTGGTCACCATGCCGAAGAGGACCAGGCCTCGATCCATATTGTCGTGGCTACGGAGAGCGGCGGGGTTGCAATAGCTCTTTTGGATCCGTGGTGCTGTTTGTAAACCATAGTCGATAGCCATGGCGCATCCGACGAGCCCGGGTATACGTCGAGTTTTGTGAAGTATTCGGCGTCTCAAACGTTCAAGGAAACTGTCAGCTCAGTGTGTTGACTAAACTTGATGCATCGATGAACGTCCAGCATCGTAAGATGAAATCAAGCGTGTCGTGTTGACACCGACCCAACTGTGAACGGTCCGGAATTCACTGTTTCTGCTTTCTGGCTACGTCTCGACTCGTCCAGGCTGTCTAACCCAGCATTGGAACTGTTGGCGAACTTCGATCCAGCCGGGTGGGCGCCGCCAATGGAGAGTCTTCATAACGAAAAAATCCCCGGCAGACTGGGAAGTTGGTCATCACGTTTTCCATGACATGCTTCATTGTTGGCCCGTATGGTGTCACTGACCCAAGCCTTTTGCAAGTAGACCTTCATCTCAGCATCAAGCTCACCATTTGGCACTCTAACATCAAATGAGAGCCTACTTCCAAGACATCCAGAATGCGTGCAAGGGATTACTCATATTACAAACATCTGACCCGATAGACATGACATTGGGCGCGTGGCTTTGGTGCGTGGATGGGCGCGGGACAACAACATTGAAACCCAAGGCGCACATCACTGAGAGCATCCCAGAGGTGGTCTTTACATGGGCGACCTCGACTCATACTCTTTACAAGAGAGCTGCGTCTATACACTGCCAAGTGGCTGGCGGTCGCCGAGATGATGAACTCAATGAAGTTCAAGAAGAAGTGCGAAGTACTTGTCATGGCATCTTGGAGCTTCGAAGCTGCGGTCGGGCTTTCGGTCAAGGTCGGTGTGTTGCGTGCGCACCTGGGTACCCCACTCTTCCCCCATGATTGGTCGGGTCACGGTCCGCCTCATTTCCAGCCCCCATCACTTTCGCTTCCACATTTTCTGCTTCTTCGGGCCAGCAAGCTCTTCACCTTCCTTCACCACCTATATAAGGGCGTCTCTGGCAGCTCCAGCACCATCATCCTCAGCACTTCCATGGCATGATCCCATGACGTGAGGAGGAGGCTGTGTCTTGACGGCCGGCAGTCGCGACGCCGTCATTGCTGGAGACCTCCGTCCCACCGCATCAACTGTCTTCATGCGACCGAGACATCCTCGCAATGGCACATGCTGTGCATCCCGGCACATTCAATGAGGCGTCGCTGAGGAAGACGGGCCCATCGCACCGGTTGCGACGCTGTCTCGGCGTCTCGCCCTCGGCTGGTCTCACCCGAGAAGGCCGAGGGTATCTCCTGTCAAGGTACGTTCAACAGGACCGCCTCGCGGCGGTGTTTTTTTCTTTCTTTCGCTCCCTACATGATGACCTAGACCTTATTATACAGTTATCCCTGTCCGAATCACTTGTGTGGACACAGTTCTAACTTCTGACCCTTCTGCTTTCTTCTCGCTGCGCATCGGATGGCGTTGCTTGAACTTTTGCTGACAATTTGAAGTTTCCAGGACTCGCACCGATCAATGACTGCTGCATAGCAACCGATTGCCCATGCCAGGCTCCCAAAAGCCACAAGGCTTGATGGTGTTCCTGGCTCTCTGGGAGAAAGGACCGATGCATTCGCCGCCCAGACTGATATCTCAGGCGCTGGTACGGTTGGGTTGGGCGAGCTTTAGAGTTGATTTTGGAGAGCCGCTGCTGGTCCTTATCATCATCGTGCCAGATAATTCCAGGGCAGGTGCCCGGCGAAGGACCATGTGCTGTGTTCCAAGTGGAAGCTTGCCAGTTGGATGGGACTTGTCAGACACCAGGCGATGTGGCCTGCTTGACACCAACGATGAAAGCATCTCGAAAAGTTCCCATAGCCTCGCCTTGAAATAGAGCCATGTCACAAACCATGTAGCCCAGTCGCGTGTTTGTCCGCCCTTGGCCCCTTGCAACCGTTGAATACCTCGGCGTCGTCCATGAGCATAGTCAAGTCCTCCATCGCCCGTTCTGAACCATTCGTTGGCCTAACCCATCTCCATGATCTCATTGCTCCTGGATTGATACCTGGATCTCTTGAACTGGGAGGGTTCATGAGAGGTGTAGGACCTTATTGAATCTTGTCTGTACATGTGAGCCAAGGCATGAGTATAGTATCACTCTGTAGACCCAGTGTTCTAACTGGCGAATCGACATTCGCCTTTCAAGTTTATCGTCTCATCTTCAGTTGACGTGCCGCTCCGTGCTGGACCTCGGAAAGACTGGACGAGCTCCAGCTGGCAGCGGATGGTCAGTGCTATTGCCCGGCCCGCACCTTCCCAGCTCGAGGCAGGCAGGCGGTGAGCACGCCTCACCCCCCGCTCCTTCCCCAATGTTTACAGTGAAATGGAAGGAGCCAGATGACGGAGGAGGGGCAACAGCACAGCACAGCGACTGCCGCGACCGCACCGCTGGTCAACTGAAGCGGCCCACCAGGAGGGGCAGCTCTGGGCTTCCCATCCCCCGACGATTTCCCGTGGCACCAAAAAAGCACGAGACTGACTCTGCCTCCTACAAAATCGACCTTGACGACAAATACCCCCAACGAACCACTCCGACAAACAAAGTCTTGCCCTCGACCGCCCTCGCACCCGATTACAAAGTGAACTGCACCGAGGCCGACCGCTGTGAATAATCTGTTCAGCTGCCAGCATTTGCGCGTCGTGCACCCTGCCGACGACGGCCCACGCCGACCCGAAAACCCCTCCTTCCCACGGCGACGACCTGGGCTTTGACCGCCGCCCCTCCGCACATTCGCCTTTAGCTATGCCGTATGCACGGCCAGAACAGCTGCCCATCTCATAGCAGCCTCCCGACATAGACCAGCCGGCCACGCCTCTCCAAGTCTCGCCGCCTTCTTGCATCCCTATTCCAAACCAAAGATGGAGGCCCAGGTATGTCACCACCACAAGTCCATCCCCCGGCGGTGGCCCGCTGCCCCGCCACATCCCACCACCCTGGTCACACCATGACAACATCATGCACGAAGCTCAGGAACTGACCGGGTCAACCCGCCTCTTCTTCTAGATCGAGAATGCCGTCGAAATCGCGTGGAACCCAACATCCGACGCCAACATCAAGGCCCAAGCATTCGACTTCCTCAACCAGCTGAGGGGCGACCCTCAGGGCTGGCAAGCATGCGCCGCCCTCTTCGCCCGAACCCCGAGGAGCACAGAAGTCGTCCGCATGGTATGCTTGGAGGTCGTCAACTATGCTGTCCACACGCAAGGTCTTGACGGCCCGAGCCTTGCCTATCTTAAGGAGACGCTCCTCGAGTACGTCCGCAAGGTCTATGGCCAGCACCAGGCCGAGGTCGATGCCCCCTCGCTGCAGAACAAGCTCTCCCAGACCCTGACGTACCTCTTCGTCTTCCTCTACACCGAAGGCTGGGAATCCTTTATCGACGACTTCCTCGCCCTCACCAACGCCCCCGCCGCGTCCCCGCAAGACAATGCTCCCGGTGTCGTGCTCTACCTTCGCCTCCTCGGCTCCATCCACGATGAGATTGCCGACATGCTCCTCACCCGCAACAGCGCGGATACCAAGCGCAACGCCGACCTCAAAGACCAGCTGAGGACCAGGGACGTGCAAAAGATTGCTCAGTCGTGGAAGGAGCTTCTCGCCCGCTACTCTGGCCAGCACGACTACATTGTCGAGATCATCCTGAAGGACATTGGCAAGTGGGTCAGCTGGATGGAGATCTCTCTCATCGTCAACGACGAGATGCTCAGCCTCCTGCTCCCCGTCGTCGGCCGCACCAACAGCTCCGGCTCCGAGGACAAGGTCCGCGACGCCGCCATCGACACCCTCGCCGAAATTGCCGCCAAGAAGATGAAGGGCTCGGACAAGATGGAGCTGATCTCCTTCCTGAGACTGCACGAGATTGTCACCCAGCTCATCGCCAGCCCCCCCTTGAGCGAGTTCCAGAACACGCCCAAGTACGACACGGACCTCGCGGAGGCCGTCGCCAAGCTCGTCAACACTGTCATGTCCGATATCGTTAAGGTTCTCGAGGACGCCAATGTGGACAACAACACGCGTGCCAAGGCCGAGCAGCTCCTCCACGACTTCCTGCCCTTCCTCCTGCGCTTCTTCTCTGACGAATACGACGAGGTGTGCTCGACCGTCATCTCGTCCCTGACCGACCTCCTGAACCTCCTCCGGAAAGTTGGCAATCTCCCCCCCAACTACGCTGAGATGCTGCCGCCAATCCTGCAAGCCATCATCCGGAAGATGCGGTACGACGAGACGTCTAACTGGGGCCACGAGGACGAGCAGACGGATGAGGCCGAGTTCCAAGAGCTCCGTAAGAGGCTCACCGTCCTGCAAAAGACCGTCGCCGCCGTCGATCAGAACCTCTACATGGAGACCCTCAGCAACCTCGTGGCCGAGACGTTCCAGACCCTCGACCAACAGGGTTCGCAAATGGACTGGAGGGACCTAGACCTCGCCCTTCACGAGATGTTCCTGTTCGGCGAGCTCGCCCTGCCCAACCAAGGATTGAGCGCCAAGAGCCAGCCCAACAGCGCAGCGGCCGACAGGCTGACCATCATGATGCAGAAGATGGTCGGGTCGGGTGAGTGACGGCCCCCCTACTTACACGTACCCCAGGTTGCTGACCGCCTCGCAGGCATCGCTAGCTTCCCCCACCCCGCTGTGCTGTTGCAGTACATGGAAATTTGTGTGCGGTACTGGCAGATCTTTGATGCCCACCAAGAATACATTCCACAGGTGCTGGAGAACTTTGTTCGCCTGGTTCACCACGACCACGTTCGTATCAAGACGCGGTCCTGGTATCTGTTCCATCGGTTCGTGAAGCACCTCAGGGCCCATGTCGGCAACATTGCAGAGCGTATCATCGAGTCCATCTCCGACCTGCTCCCTATCAAGGCCGAGGTCTCGGATAACGACGCAGACGATGACATGTCTTCGGACGAGTCGGACCACTCTGCAGATGCCCTTTTCAACAGCCAGCTGTACCTTTTCGAGGCCATCGGCAGCATCTCATCCACCCAGAAGATACCCGCCGACAATCAGGCCCTCTACGCCCGCCTCGTCATGACACCGCTCTTCAACGATATTGAGGCGCACCTGCCCAAGGCCAAGACTGGCGACGCCCAGGCGACGCTCCAGATTCACCACGTCATCATGGCGCTCGGCACGCTGGCCCATGGGTTCTCCGATTGGGTTCCTGGCAGCACTGCGGCCCACCAGCGACCTCCCCCACCAAAGCTCGTATCGGACGAGTTTGCAAAGGCTGCAGAGGCCATTCTGATCGCCCTCAGGGAGCTCAACAGCTCATCGGAGATCCGGACTGCCTGCAGGTCGGCGTTCTCCAAGCTCCTAGGTGTACTGGGCTCCGCTGTTCTGCCCCAGCTTCCTCAGTGGATCGAGGGGTTCCTGTCGCAGAGCTCGTCCAAGGACGAGATGGCCATCTTCCTGAGGCTGCTGGACCAGGTGGTCTTCGGGTTCAAGTCGGAGATCTACAGCGTGCTCAACCAGCTGCTGACGCCGCTTCTGCAACGCATCTTTGCCGGCCTGTCGGAGCCCATCAGCGGTACCGACGACGAAATCCAGCTCGGGGAGCTGCGTAGGGAATATCTTTCGTTCATTCAGGTCATCATGAACAACGACTTGGAAGCCGTCTTCATCAGCGAGGCCAACCAGGCCTTCTTCGACTCAATGATCACGTCGGTCATTTCGCTGGGGAGGACCATCGACGGTAACCTGGGACCCAGCCGTCTGGCCTTTGGTGTGCTCATCCGCGTGGCCAACGTGTGGGGAGGTCCCAACGTGGCGACTGTAGGCGAGAACCCTACAACCAGCGGCTCGCCTACCCCCGTGATTCCCGGCTTCGACCAGTTCATGATCGACAGGTTCCACCCGCTGTGCTGGGAGGTCCTCCGCGATGCGCAGTTCAAGCCCGGGACTGACGCGCAGAGCAAGCAGGTTCTGAACGAGATCGCGGGGCTCCAGCAGGTCATCTACCTCAAGACGGGCGATCTGTTCATCCAGAGCCTGCGGTCGTCGCTCTTCCCGGCCCTCAACATTGACGAGACGGCCTTCTTGCGCGCCATGACTACCTCCACGGACCGGAAGCCCTTCTCGACATACCTGCAAGGGCTGTGGAAGAGCTGGAAGTGAAGGGGCCGTTGAAAGAGAGAGACAGGAGACATTGGCTAGAAACAAGTACATAACATCAGAAGCGGAAGAGCGAGCAATTGCGGAGGAGGCAAACCCCAGTGGAGGGGAAAGAGGCGAGTTCAGGTCTAATACCCCTTTTTGTCAGACCTCGACCTGTGCGTCGTCACGGCGGCCCTCGGCTTTCAGGGGGTGAGCACTCGCGCTGGCTGGTTGCATGCATAGCGTGGAGCTGGGGAGGCCGGGGCAGACCACATGCGCGGGCTGAAAACGAAAAAATTGCATCTCCAGCCCCTGGACATTGCTTGTCCGGGGCGGAGGGGAGGATGAGCCGTGATGCGATGGATGGCGTCTCGGATGGCATTGCTGCATGGCCTGGCCGTATGGCTGCACTGGGTATAAATCAATCATGAAACTTATAGACATTCGACGTCAGGTCTGGGGATAAGTGATGACGGAGTGATTCGTGATTCGCATCTTGTCGCTGAGGCGTGGTAATAGAAACATGTCATGATCGCTAAGCTGAGAAAAAGTCTACAGATGATTGACAAATGAAAGGGTATGCTGCCTGCCCCTGACCCTCTATTTTCAGGACGTGTCCTTCGCCCTCATCTCCCCTTCCTCTGGTCATCAAACCACTTGCTTCTGAACACTCTCGGTGGAAAGTTCGTCGCTGCTCTCGGGGTTGGATCCGGGGATGGGCTTCTCCCGCTGCGTCTCGCCATTGGGGCCCCTGAACCCGAAGCCGGGGTGGCCGACCATAAGGGCCAGGACGGCAAGGTAGACCATCATTCCCTCAAGGAAGATGAATGTGTACTGGTTGGTGATCTTGGTCGAGTCGCGGTAACCCTCGCTCAGCTCATCGACGCGGTAGGCGCAGCGGGCTAGGATGAGGAAGTAGGCCGTTGTGAGGCCGGTGAAGAAGAGCTTCTGACGGCGGGCCATGATGGTGGCTGCGCCCCGGGACCGCTGCAGGCGCACGTAACGCACCATGTAGTCTACTAGGAAGCCGAGGAAGATGCCGAGCACGATGACCTGGAGGATGAGGCCGCTCATGGAGATGTTGTTTCCGACGGTGGATGCGCCGCTGGAGACGGTGGCGAAGGCGCCGCCGGCGGCTTGGAGGCTGAGGCACAGGAAGTCGGCGGTGATGAAGAGCCAGTAGAAGAGGCGAGGGGGGAGGCGGGAGATTTCGGGGGAGAAGAAGTGGATGCTGGGAAGTGTTAGCGGGAGGAAGCAGGGAGGAATGGAAGAGAACGTACGCTCGGGAGAGGGTCACGTAGATTGCCGCAGAGTAGAAGACGGGAGCTGTCGACACGAAGCACATCTGCACCATGAAAGTGTTGAAGGACCAGGGGTTGGACCAGAGGAAGGCGCGGGCGGAGTAGCCGATCATGCTCATGGAGCAGCCGGCGATCATGAAGGCCATGAAGGTGCGGCTTCGCCAGCGCAGGCCGAGGTAGATGTGGGCGATGAGGGCGATGGTGTACAGCACAACAAAGAGGATGTTGACAGGCAGGCTGGGCCGGTATTGGTAGACGGTCCAGGTGACGGGGCAGAGATCGAGGGTGCAGTTTGCCTCGGGGCCGAAGGTGGTGAACATGCCCGCGTGGACATAGGAGCCGTTGGCGAGGCGGTGGAGGTACCGCTCTGGGATGCCGAGGCTGAGGGCTTGTTCTGCGTCCATGGTGATGGTAGGGGCCTACTCGAGGAGGTCTGATATGCTAGGTTGGTTCAGATGGAGATGAGAGTGCGGATGATGAGCTGGATGAGAGAGGTTGACGATGGGGAGGACCGTTCCTTATATCATCTTTGACCCAAGGGAGCAACTCCATGTTGCACGGCAAAGAGTTGATGCATCCTTCATCTCAGGGGAAATCCCGTCATCGACTGCGCCCATCTCGAGACGCAATCTGGTGCGCACTGAATTGCCCGATTCGCACTCGGAAAGAAGCTCGCAAAGAAGCTTCCGCACAACGTGGTTGGGGGCAGCTGTCTCAGGGCGGCGCGGCGTCATGGTAGGGCTGTGCTGAGGGGGGAACGACGGGGTGATTTTGGGGCCGCTCCCGAGATGCTGGTCTGGATGCCTGGAGCTCGCATCCTTGACTGCGGGTCTGGTCTGTCGATCACGTCGCATTCGGCCCAGGAGAGTGCGCCATTGGCTGGAGGGGCGGACGGGGAGCGGGAGATGGCCCGTGCGGTGCGAGTGCGCTGGTGGGGTGGAATTCCCATGTGTGCGCTATTCCTATTCGGGCGAGATGATGCGCGGGCTGCATTTTGGAGTTGACTTCATCGTCATCCATTTTGGTGTAGCTGTTGGGTTTGCCAACCGCCTCGCTGCGGCTATGTCTCCTGGCGGGCGCACTCGCATACGCCCGACAGATTGATGACCCGACGAGTCAGGCATGTTTGAACTTTGGATATGTTCGCTTGACCGCTCCAAAGTCCCGTTCCTGACAGGCAGCCGTGGCTGTTCAGTCTGCCAGTCGATCCATCGCCGCATTCCTTTCGGCTAATAGGACAGAAGGTCTTCCACGAAACACCATGTCGTCAAGGCTGTGTCGTGGCTAGTGGGGTCCTGCTGTTCACCACCTCTAGCCTCAGAAACCCGCGGCCAACATTGCCCTGTCACCGAGCACGACCTGGAAAGCTGCTGATCACAGGATCTACTCAGGGGAGATTGTAATCGGTTAAAGAGGGTGCCTGGAGTGATTGAGAATCGGGCAAAGCGAAGCTCCGGTGAATCTTCTGAGATCGAGCAATATATTTGACGCGACCAGAATCATCCACGTGAGCTGGCCGGCGGAGCCAGCTTCCTGGAAGGGATGAGACAAACGGCATCCCAGTCATCGAGTGTCAGACAACTCGATGGAATTCCACTTCAAGCTACCGCCTCCTCCAGGTTATTCTCTCCTCCAGATCGTCCTCTCCTCCAGATCGTCCTCTCCTCCAGATCGTCCTCTCCTCCAGATCGTCCGCTCCTCCAGATCATCCTCTTTCCCAGATCATCCTCTTTCCCAAATCATCCTCTCCTCCAGGTTAAATAAACCCAGCCGGCAGCCAGTGCCAGGCTTTGGTCGACGACCCTCTCTCATTCAAGTGCCAGTGTGGAGAGACGCGGGATCGCCTGCGACTCCTCGATATCCACACACTCGGCCTCCCCGAGTATTTGATTGGTGAGGGGAGCCCCACGACCACGGTCATCATGCCCAGCATTATGCTCCGCGAGCGACACTGGAGCTGCCGGGATCTCAACGTCCGGCCATTCGAACCGGCAAACTCTGGCGAGTGGTGTTCCGTAGACCACTTCAGACTGTCGGGCGTCAACAAGCAGCCCAAGCTTGTTACGCTCCCAGCCTTAGTCACGTACATTGGCTGGCCCATCAAGGAGGTGAGCTCAGATGGGGACGTCGCCATGGAAGACGCCGACGGCGCTGGTGGTCAAGAAGGCGACAGACCCTTGGAGGTTCGCCCACTCGAGATCCAGCAGAGGGTGAGGGCAGTGGCCAACGATCGCCGGTTTCTCGTTGGTCTGGCTGGAGCCGCACCAGAGGCCGCGCTGGAGGCATTCACCTTCCACAGCCGTATCACACGCCTGCAGCAAGCACTCAATGATCTTGTCGAGAGGGGTGTTCAGGCATCCGACATTTACATCAATCAGGAGGGCCTCCCTGCGGCGCGCCATACCCAAGACGATGAGGACATCATCGCCCAGATCCCTCATCAGGGCTTAAAGCCCCCATCATTCCAGCCGGTGCCATGGATGGCTCGTGAGATACCAGATCCAAACACCCAAGCCATCACCGACTCCCAGAGGGCGAGCCTGGCTGGCATCCTTGCTGGAACCAGCCATCTTGTCCAGAGCCCTGTTCTGTTGAGAAAGCTAAGAGAGATGCTTGAGCGAGAGCAGCCCATTTTGTATGGAGAGCTCAAGACTGTACTACTCTCGCACCTGGGCGTGGCCATGAGCCACTTCGCACTGATTCACGATGGACCCACCGAACACAGCCCAGAAGAAGATGAGGATGCATTGTCCGATGCAGAAGCTGTGTGGTCGTACAGAAGTACAGAATCCCTTACCGTCAGTCGCCGGGAGACAATAAAACGCCTTACTCGTTTGCGAGGCTTCAGAACAACTACAAAACTTCCTCATAGCAAACTTTCGCACGATGACGCATACAGAAGCATCTCTATTGTATGTTTCCACAAAAGAAGCATCTCTTTCGTGACCATTCACGAAAGAAGTACAATCAACACAGCTGGCAGTCTCTTACATATATTTTCTTCGCCGCTTCCAGTGTACAGTGTATTTAACTTGACTCTTCAAATACCTCGATCTGGAAGTAGCTGTCGGACTGGAGACTTCATTCTCCGCCAGACTGGCTGGGTCGAGAGCCAAAAGAGGAATACGCTGCATTTGTGGCCAAGGTCAAGGAGGGCTTGGCCGAGGGCCGTGCCGCCCTCTACATCGGACAAGATGGCGTAACATTCCAGCCAGTCTTTGTCACTCGAAAACAGTCAGCAACTGACAACATCGACGGTGTTCGTGGCCTCTCGGGGGTGGACGTCGTCACCCCCGGAGGCATGGGCTTCGAGCCCCTTGTCCTCCTCACCGACATAATGCTCAAGGGCAACATGCTTCAAGACACGGTCCTCAAAACATTCCTCAACCGCGAGGAACTCAAGAAGCAGGACATCGCACGCCACACCGAAGATCAAGCCGACTCGATCAAAACCGGCAATCACATCGGCGCAGTCCTCTGGGGCCCGAAGACTCCCAAGATGAGGCCTTGGCTCGCCAGATTTTGGGTGTACCAGAACAGAGGTTTCTTCACCTTAGAGGTCCCTCTCCTAGGTTACCTAGCATCTTCACCTTAGCGAGAGAGATTCAAGAGACCACTCAGTCGAGAACATCGATTTTAACGCAATCGTGCTAGCCATACTCAAGACTCTTCCGTATAATACCACGAAAGTCACGTCTCTTTCGTAAATCATCGTGCAGTACAACATCCCGGGCCCGTTCCAGTCTTTAAATTCAATCAGTCCTCACCATCGACGAGAAGAGGCGATTCGCAGTCCCAATAGTTAGCCTCGTTAAGTTTAATACCTATTGGCCGCACTTTCTCCGTTACCACGAGATCCACCATCTTCCTGTTTATGGTCACCCCTTCAGATTCGCATCCGCCATGCAAAATTCGGCACTTCCACCAAATAGGCGGATACCTTCCAAGGAAGGCTGGGAGGATCATTCCATACGCCTTGTCCGACACTCGGGTCTTTATTACCGACACTGTGGCCATAATCCCTTCATCTTGGTATGGATCTGTCGTGACACACCCAGAAGATGCAGGCGAGTTCACAGGCCCTTCACCCACCCTCATGGAAATGGTGGCCCAACTGCCGATCCAGGCCACTGGATGGCCTGCGTACCCTCGATACGACCAGTACCAACCTGGAAGTACACAACCTTATCCACAAGAAGTACCTGCGAGCAGGGTTCCCTCGCGCTCCGTACCAGCTGCAGAGCACATGGATCAGCCGCAAACAACTTGCGCACGGAGGCATCGTCTCTTTGTCGGGAAACGCTCCAGTCAAGTTCCAAGCGTTCTGTTCACCTCAGGTGGCGATACTACCCCCTCCCCAACGCCTCAAGGTCAAAGACGTAGACCGGGCAGTCCCGAAAACAAGCGTACTATCCTTAGATCTATCCATGTCAGCATTCACTGGTCGGCAGCAATTGCCCCTCGTGTCAGAGAAGCCTTCAAACGCGCCTTGAGTCATCGTCTGCTCCTGGCCAAAATTCAGGGCGTCAAGCTGGAGGATGTCACGCTGGACTCGAACAACCTCCTGATATGGCCTGGATTTGAAGCTGGAGAGTAGTTGGGCACCACTCCAGACCAGACTCGTGCGACGCCCCATGAGCCGACCATGTCGACCGGTCAAGGACCTGGACCGCTCCAAGGTACAGGTACTCGCGTAAAGAGGGATTCCGCGCCGTCTCCAGTGCAACAAGGCGTTACATCTCCAGAGCCGCCGCTGCCACCGACCGCACGAGAGAAGCTGAAGCGTTTGGTGGCTGACCACCTGATACGAGGCACGCATCACGTCAAGTTCCAACGGGTTCAGGAGCTTGCTACCAGTAACCCGAGCCTTCGCGACACGTTCCTTGCGGTACGTGCCGCTGTTGACACGACGGGGAAGCTCCTCACTCAGATTCGTGTCTTCATCGAAACCTGCTCGATCGATACACTACACGCCCCCGGCGCCAACTACGCACTCGCACGTGCCCTTGGCTCTCACATCACGACTGTATTTTAGCGTCCACTCTAACGAACAAATCCCCATCACCAGCCCTATTTGCACACGAAAGCATTGTACGAATTGGAGAAGTAGCTTGACCGGGGAAGTAGCTTGACCGGGGAAGTAGCTTGACCGGGGAAGTAGCTTGACCGGGGAAGTAGCTTGACCGGGGAAGTAGCTTGACCGGGGAAGTAGCTTGACCGGGGAAGTAGCTTGACCGGGGAAGTAGCTTGACCGGAGAAATAGATCGACTGGAGAAGCAGCTCGACCGGAGAAGTAGCTTGACCGGAGAAATAGATCGACTGGAGAAGCAGCTCGACCGGAGAAGTAGCTTGACCGGAGAAATAGATCGACTGGAGAAGCAGCTCGACCGGAGAAGTAGCTTAACTATAGGATCATTTCGACAGATGATCCTATGGCTAATACACCAAAAGTCTTCCGAGGGGTATCACCAGCCAGATGCTTCGCCTGACTTTCGATCACAAATTTCGCCGAAACGAATTTGATTCCCAGCTCGATCTTGGACTCTTTCATCGCGATGGCCTCATCTCAATACCTTCATCAAATACTTCTGGGCCGTCGACAGCTACCTCTTCGGGAAGCTGGGCTTCATACACCGCCTGGGCCTTGGACTTCCGGCAGACCTAGCCGTTGGCCCGTTGCCAACCGCTGGCTAAGTAAGCGGCGTTTCCCAGATTTAGGGACCACGGAGCGAACCCAGGTCTGCTCCTTCGAGGGCTTGTCTCCGAGGTGCATCGGAGTGGCTTCGCACGCCATGTAAGGAGGCCCCTATGAGTTCCAAGCGACGATAGAACACCTCGAATCTCCTCACCACATCAAACTTCGATCTATTCCTCCCAAAACGTGCAGTTTACGGTCCTCCCAGCCTCCTCACAGGCATGCAGCGCCGTCATCCGCGCACTTCTCTCTCATGAGTCCGCACCAACTGTCATTGGCATCTGTCAAAACGACGCAAACATCTCACAGGACACCAGGGAAAATTCCAGGTTCTGGTTCACCCGAGGTGATCTGGACAGCCCCGAGACCCTTGACTCTGCCGGGTCGGCTGGGGCTCTGGTGAAGACGCCGGCGAGCTTTGCCGACCCGGACGTCCCTGCTTATACGCGCAGGATCGCCACGAACATCCGCAATGCCGTGGTAAAGTCGGGCTCGGTTAAGAGGCTGGTCTACATCTCCAGCCTCGGGGCGCAGCATAGCACCGGTGTCGTGAGTGATTCCCCTTCCACTCCTAGTGGCACCGTCTGATGAAAGCAGGGCGAGGTCAGGAGCAACCATGAAAGCGAGGTGATCCTCCGAGACGCCGCGGATGAAGGTGTGTTCGTCAGGAACGCCTAATTCATGGACAACTGGGCCCCAGCGTTGCAGACCGTTCGAGCCGACCCTTGGTGCGAGACTTTGTTGAGATGACCGAGTCGTTCCTCCCTGTGGACTCCTGGAGGAGGAGATGCAGACGCTGGAGGGCGATTCTGGTATTCTACGCAGTGAGTTTGACCTTTGGGGATGCTCAAACGGGAGTGGGATACGTACGACTCGGCGACCGTGGGCTCCGAATGATATTTCAAGGTGGAGGATGGATCTCGTCTTGAGAGCGAGAAGGCAGCTTCACGAGAGCATCCGGGGGTCTCTCGGTCATTTCTATAAGCACTCGATGAAATGAAAGACTCTTTAATATCGAAGACATGTTGTTCCACGGATTTCAAGCCACGACCCGGCGATACCATGCCCTCCGAGGTGTCTTCTCTAGACAGGAGGTCACCTTGTACAGGTACAATGTTACCCCTGACCCGCCACCAACATTCCACCCATCCACCCCACCACCTTCGTACCCCTACCGCCCCGCCCCATCACAGCGAATTTCTCCCCCGGAGAAAAGTCGGCAGGGCGCTAAAAACGACTTCACATCTCTCTCTCACCCTCCCCAACCTTCACCATCACTCACTCGCCACCATCCCCCCAATGTCCCTCTACCACGAGGCCGCCGAGGCCCTCTCGGCCCCCTCCTCAGCCGGCGGGAGCTTCAAGTCCCGCGTCTTCAACAACAAGAAGCTCAAGTCCCCCGCCGCACAAGTCTACGCCCTCGCCGTCGAGACGTGCAAGTGGTCCGCCATCCTCTCCGAGGTCGTCGACGCCGCCGGCCTCCTCCGCCTTGAGCGCAAACTCACCCCGGTGCTCGCCCTCCTCCTCACTCATGATCTCCTCCTCTCCCGCGGCGGCGTCGCTCTCCCCCAGTCCCACGGCCTCCGCGCCGCCGTCGACCGCCACCGCGCCCGCCTCACCTCGGAACTCACCCGCGCCCGCATCCGTCGCCGCGCCGCATCCCTAGACGACCTCCGCGCCCAGGTCGATCTCGACGCCGACCCGGAAGGCCGCCACCCGCGCTGGGCCCGCGTCAACGCCCTCCGCTCCGATGTAGAGACCCAGCTCTCCACGACCTTCCGCACTTTCGCCCGCGTCCTCTCCGTCGAGGCCCTCATGGCCTCCACCCTCGCCACCCGCTCCGTCTACGTCGACGAGCACGTCCCCAACCTCGTCGCCGTCACCCCAGGCGTCGACCTCACAAAGACAGAAGCCTACCGCTCCGGCGCCCTCATCCTCCAGGATAAAGCGTCCTGCTTCCCCGCGTACCTCCTCGACCCTCACGCCGAGCACGGCGACGTCATCGACTCGTGCGCCGCACCGGGGAACAAGACAACCCACCTAGCCGCCATCATGAGCACTCACGCCCCTGACGTCCCGGGGGCTAAAAAGCCCACCATCTACGCCTTTGAGCGCGACGACCGCCGCGCCCTCACCCTCGAGAAGATGGTCAAAACCGCCGGCAGTAAACCCATGACCCGCATCGGCCTCGGCCAAGACTTCCTAGACGTCGACCCCAACGCAGACACCTACAAAGACGTCGGCGCCCTCCTCCTCGACCCCAGCTGCTCCGGCTCCGGCATCGTCGGCCGCGACTCCATGCCCGAGCTACACCTCCCCACCGCCGTGGGCAACAAGGAGACCAAGACCAAGCCCGCCGCCGACTCCCGCAAACGCAAGCGCGAGGACACCACCACCGCCCCCTCCCCCGTCCTCGTCGACGACGACGGCAACACCACCACCCTCTCCCGCCACGATCTCCAGACCCGCCTGAACGCCCTCGCGGGATTCCAGCTTACCCTCCTCCAGCACGCCATGACCTTCCCCTCCGCCCGACGCATCACGTACTCCACTTGCTCCATCCACGCCGAGGAGAACGAGCACGTTGTCCTGCGTGCGCTGGCCTCTGACGTCGCCCGCCGCCGGGGGTGGCGCGTGCTGCCCCGTGGGGAGCAAGTCACCGGCATGCGCGAGTGGCCTGTCCGCGGCGAGCCGGCGGCGTGTGTTCTCGAGGACGTTGCCGTGGAAGATCCCGCGCTCGTGGCGGAGGCTTGTATCCGCACCTATAAGGGCGACGGCCGCGGCGTCATGGGTTTCTTCGTCGCTGCCTTTGTCCGAGACGACGACGCTCCCGTTGACGAGGATGGGCCATACATCCGGGATGACGAGGGTGCTGTGATGCGCGACGTCACGGGCATGCCGGTCCTCAAGACCACGGGGGAACCCGTATCGCTGGATGTCGAGGGTACATCAGACAAGGACGACTCCGCCTCAAGCGAAGACGAGTCCTCTTCCTCAGAATCCTGGGAAGGTTTCGACGAGTGAGCAGAGGTAGTTGATTAGGATATGGTGTTGCAACAATGATACCCCCCGCATCTAGACGCGCTTGAAAGATAATACCCTGCCCGCCCAAATCGCTCAGCCGTGACGCACGCCTTTTTCAGTTGAAACCGCATCCGCTTCTACAGCACGTAGCCTCCCCCGGCGAGGCATCGCCACTCTCGCACGCCGCGGCCCTCTTCCAGCTCGACGCACCACCACAGCACCTCCTTGGCCTTTTCCACCAGCCCGCTTTCCTCGTGCGCCCGGGCCAAAGCGAACCACGCCTCCGAGTAGTCCCACGCGGCACCCAGCTTCGTCAGCCCCGTGAGAAGCCCGCTCGCCCGGTCCCGCGCCGCCAGACGGTCTAGCGGCGGCACCGAAGACGCCTTGTACGGCGGTGGTAGCCTGCCATCGTCCTCGTCCGAGGTGGCGCCGGCAGCCTGCCCCTCTTCCTCCGAGTCGCTGTGCCCGGTGCTCCGGGATGACGATGACGAGGCCACAGAGACGAGACCTGGCCGGCCCAGGCCGATAGGCGTCGACGCCAGGCCCAGCTCGGGCGCTGCAGTGTCGGGAACCCTCGGCGATAACGACAGGTTGGCCAGCCCGTCCTCGGCCAGGGTGAGGCTCGGCACCGTCGGCTCTGGCACAATCTTTTCGGTATACACATCAAGAAGAATCTCCGCCAGTCCGACTGTTGCCGCGGGGTGGTCGGGGAAGTGCGTCAAGGCCGACTCGAACTCGGCGCGCGCCTTGTACGGCAGGCCTTCTGCGACAGAAAGGGAGCCGAGCTGTCCATTGTTAGCTTGCTTCATTCATCAAACCCAGACATGTTTCTTACCTCTGCCCACACGTCTCCCCACAGTTCGTCGAGGCTCTTGCGCTCGGCCCACGCGGCGCCGCGTCCCGTCGTCGGGCTCACCGAGGCGTCCCGCTCCTGGTCCAGGCCCTGCACCAGCTTCTGCGCCTCGGCCACCGCCCCTTTGGCGTCCTCGAACATGTCGGCGCGCCGGTAGAAGCCCGCGATCATCAGCCAGACCCTGACGAGGATGCCCACGCGGTGCCTGCGGATCTGCTCCTGCGGGAACTGGATGATCGGCAACGGCGCCGTGATGGTGTACGTCGCGTCGGGTGAAACCTCGGAAAAGGACTGCACTGTCGACTTTGACGCCTGCGACATGTACGACGCCGCGTGCGACAGTGTGTGCTCTCGCGAAAACGTGAGCCCCGGTTGCCGCTTGCCCACGGGCGAGAGGAGCGGCGGCTGCGTAGGCTCCGTCGTCGGCGTGAAGAAGACCTCGCCGTCCACGACCGTCGGGCTGTGCACTGCGTCGCCAAGACTCGGTGGCCGGTGACGGCTGTTGCTGCTCTCCCGCTTCTTGAGGCTGTTGCGCTTGCCTGAATTGCTCCTGCTGCGCCGCTGGGTGTTTGACAGCCGGCGGGACGCCTTGCGCTCCGTGGTGTTGCCGTTCTCCGCCGTCACCTGTATCGTGGGCGCCCCGCTGGCTGTCGTCTGAGTGGTCTGTGGCCGGTCCGTTGTCGCGGCCGACGCCTGGTTCTCCAGCGGGGGTGGCCCGACGGTGGTGCGCCCAGACCTCTCCGACCGGCCCCCGAAGATGCTCCCCTTGATGCTCCGCAGGGTCCCGGCGGAGCTTTGCGGTACGCCGGCCGCACTAGCTGCCGCGGCGGTCGGCTTCTTGGGCTGGACGTCGCCGAACAGCCGGGAGAACAGCGAGAGGAGCTCAAAGCTGGCATTGACGGCGACGTCGGGTCCCTCGAGCAGCTCAATGAGGGTCAACTGCGTCATCTTAATCTCCAGGATGCCCTCGCGCTCAAAGTCCTCCATCTCGTCGACAAGCCCCTTGCGCTCGGTGGCCTTGCCCGCCAGCTCGTTAAGGTGGTCGCTCTTAAAGCCACCCGAGTCGCCGAAGAGCACGTTTGTGTCCCTGAACTGCTCAAACGCACCGTCGCAGGCCCTCGCCGCGGTCATGAACTCCTGGCGGGCGCTCAGCAACAGCGCCAGCAGGTGCCACAGGGGAATGAGAGAGCGCTCCTGCCAGTAGGGGCCGTTGTAATGCTGAGCATCATCCTCCACGACGGCCTTGTTGGAGATGAGAGCTGTCTTGACAATCTCAATGGCCGACGTTAGTTCCCGCTTCTCGGCCAGCAGGAGGCCGAGGGCGAACAGAGTGCGCACGTCGCGGGTGCGGCCAAGCTCAGGGGACAGCGCCTTGCGGAGGCAGCGTACGGCCTTTGCCTGAATCTCAGTGCGCAGGCCAGCGTCGTAGGTGACGCGGGTCCAGTGTGCCTGGGAGAGACCAATGGCCTGCCACGAGAGGGCGACGATGCTGGGGGGAATCTCCGGGTGGAGGGTGGGATCGACGACTTCCTCGGCGACCTCGGGAAGGGCCTTCGGGTCGGCGGGTACCGCTGGGGCGCGGAGCTGGGGCAGGCGGGCGAGCCAGTCCTCGAGCTCGCTGCCCAGATCGCGGGCCTTCTCGATGGCGTCGCGACCGCCGTAGCGGCACAGGGCGAGGATGCAGTGGGCAATGGTCTCGAGAACGGTGGCATCGTCGTCGAGGCCGGCCTCGGCATGGCCCGACTTGTCGACGCGGGCCTTGCCATGCCTTACGAGGTCGAGGTATGAGTCGAAGGCCTTGAAGGCAAGGTCGAACTCTGAGACGGCGAGGTGAACGGTGAAGAGGGAGCGCAGGACGGAGGTGGAGTGGTAGGTGCGGGTGGCGGCGCGGTAAAGGAGGTCGATGACGGCACGGCTGGTGCCCTCACGGCCGCCAGGGCCAAGATCCTGCTCACGCCAGCCGCGGCCACAGAGGACGGCCCAGTTAGCAAGGACGCTACGGACAAAGTCCTCGACCTCGTCGCGGTGCTCGTCGGCACGGGGGAAGCGGGTCTCTGTGATAAGGAGGGCCTCGTAGGCAGCCTCTGCCTTTTTGAGCTCGATGCGCAGCTGGTTGCGGTCTGAGGTGTCGGAGGCCGGGGTGGCGGCCTTGAAGCCGGAGGGTAGGGGCAGGTCGCGGTCGAGGATGGTGGAGAGGGCGGCGTAGTACTCGCTCCAGACGCGGCGGCGGGGGACGGAGCCCCGGAAGCCGTGGCCACCGAGGGCGGAGCCGCCATGGATGTCCCAGTATTTTGCCCAGGCGCGGAAGCAGCCGAGGGAGTTGACGTCGTGGAGGGTGGTTTGGCCAGACTGGAGGAATCGGCTGTGCATCATGCAGAACTCTGTGAGGAAGAGCTCGGAGCAGTAGCGCAGCTGCTTGCCGGAGCTGCGGGTGTCCCAGATGTGCATGAGGGCGGGCAGGGCGGCCTCGAAGACGGCGAGGGCTTCTGTGCGCTGGCCCTCGACGGAGAGGCAGTCAGCCTTGAGGTAGGCGGCTTTGAGGGCGCAGACGCTGGTCCAGTCGGACAGGGCCCCCGAATGTGTGGATTGAAGCTGCTCATAGTCGAGATGGGTGGGCAAGCGCACGGCGGCGAGGCCGTATTCGTCGACAGTCCAGTGCAACCATCCTAGGCAGACCTTGGCCTGGTACACGTCTTGAGGGTGCTTGTCTTCCTTGTTGATGATGGAGAGGAGCTTGGGAAGTTGCGTAGCGGTATCGAGGGAGGCGACGGTTGTTGCTGCGGTGGCGGCGGTCGAGGGTCGGGCAGTGGTGGATGCAGAGGAGGAGGCGGTGGGAGCTTTGGAGACTGTCGAGATGGAGTGTTCGATCTCTGCGGTCAGGGCGAGGCCTGGGGGAGGTGTCAGCTGGGATGTGGCAAAGGAAAAGGAGCAGAGGGCATGGGGGAAGCTGAACATACACTCGCGCTCAGGCGCATGTTTCCTGATCTTGCGCACAAATTCGGGGACGGTGCTCCAGTTGCCCTCGACGCGGGCAGCATCGAGAGCCTGGATGTAGTGGGCGGCCTTTGTAGCGTCGGGCTGTAGGGACGGAGAGAGTGTGGTCAGCAAGTGGTGGTGGAAGCAGGCTGTACGTCATCGAAGCATCGTATGTGTTGTCTTTTTTTTTTCTCGGAGCTCCAGGGGTGATGCTCACCATGCTGTAGCTCTAGTGTAGCTGTGACGACAAGGGGCGATGCGCCGAGTCCCTAGTGTGGAGGGAGGAAGGGAGGAGGAGGAGTCGACGAAGGGGACCGGGAGACTATGGGGCGAACAATCGGCGAGGCAGCATGATCATCAGGCGGATGGCGGTCGCGGGGGTGTGATTTTTGGTGGGAGGGTTGGCTGAGGTCGTCAGGGTGCCGGTGCAGTGTCGGTGGTGGTGGTGATGCAGGAGCCAGGTTTTGGTTTCCACGCGAGGTGGAAGCAGAACCGTGCGCTGAGGTGCATGTGCTCGCTCTCGGTGCAGAAGGTGACGGCAGCGCGATTGAACCAGCTGGAGCACAGGGAGCACAGAGCCCAGCATCAGAGCTCCCGCTGGCAGTTGTGCACAGCACAGGCAAGCAAGCACCAATTGGAGAAAGCTTACCTCAGACAACCCCCGCGCTAGGCCTCAAGGGGGAAGCTCTTCAGCAGCCCACCTCTTCGCACCTCTTGAACCTCTCACGGTCTCACCTCACCCAGAACACGAGGAAAAAAGAAGGAGCAGGGTCCGATCCACGACAGGGTGTTACCGTTGTTTATCCACTACCAAAATGAGAATGTTTCTCCATCATCCAAAACACCGAAACCGCGGCGATCCCGAGCGCAGCCTCCCAGGGGCCTGCAGGCTGCCACCGGTCATGTGCCCTGCCTGTCTGCCCCCAGCGGGAGCCATGTAACCCAGGCATCTGGGAGCGACGGCACCTCCCAGCAAGAGGCAGGGGTGCGAGGCGCGGCGGAGCGACTGGATAGGTCAACCGGCGACCTTGGATGACCCATCGCAATTTGCCCGTCGAAATGGGGTCGCTGCAGAGGATGATTAAGATGAGCCCGAGGGCGGGCAAGGAGCTTTCCGTGGGGATCTGGCAGGAGGGGCCCAGGGCCATCAGGGCCATCACTGCCTGTTCGGCTCTGGCTTGGCGGGCTGGTTGAGGCACTTGAGGCAGTAGCCCACTGGCAACTGCCACCCACTGACTGCCCCAGCAGCACCTGCCGTGCTTTCTGCCCGCCCCAGCCGTTGGCGATCGTGGTCAAAAGTACCAGTGGTCCCATCCCATCCCATCCTGGTGTCGCACGGTATATTCCTCCGACGCACGCTGCTCGTCTGCCCGTCTGCCCCGTTTGGTGGTTTTTTCTTCCTGCCTCATTTCCTCTGTTCAACTCTCTCTCTCCCACACACCCACCCTCTCTTCTGTCTCTTGTCTCTATCTCTCTCTCTCTCTATCTGTCTGTGTATCTCTGTCTCTCTCTACTAATCTTTCCCTACCTGTATCTCTCCCGTCTGTCCGTCTTCTTTGTCTGGGGTATTGCTGGCAGGCCTCGTCTCGTCTTCACGTCTACGATCAACAACAAACCAACCACCACAACCACACCACATCTGGAACCACCCCTCGGGGACCCGCATGAACACCATGGACGCCGACCTCTACTACTACCATCACAACAACAACACGGCATCACCATCACCACACCCTCACTACGCGGCTGTGCCGCCCCTCGACCTGGATCCAGAGTCCGACCGGCGCCAGTCGGCCTGGGAGCGCCGCGGCGGTAACCCTCCCTTCCGGATGGAAGTCGTCCGCCGCCGCCGCTGCGAGAAGCGCCGCCGCAGGTACCAGCACTCGGAGAAGATTGAGGTCCTCACCTGGCTGGAAGACTTCCGCGTGCCCCGCCGCCCCTTCGACAGCCGCTTCCTGCGTGAGGAGGACGACATTGATGACCCCGACTTCCGCCGCCCCACCGTCATCGAGGCCGCCAAGTACTTTGACATCCCTCGCGAGTCCATCATGAACTGGAGGAAGCAGCGCTCGCGTCTGCTACCCTCGCCTCAGACCGTCGTCAACCAGCCTACGGCCCAGCCCATGTCGCCCCCGGGCACCCCGGAGGTCCGTGAGGTCATCGAGGTGTGCGAGGCCTCGCCCGCCGTCATCTCGTGAGCATCCCTAGTTCCTTTGGACAAGACCATCGACTGACACCTATCAGGTTCAATACTCCTCCTTCTTACGAGCGGACACGCAAGATGCTCAGCATCACTTCACTTTGCAACGGCCCCGAGACCACGCCGGACCACCGCTCTCCCGCCATCTCCCTCCTCACCCCGGAACCCACTCCGTCGCCTCTCATCTCGACGCAGCGCGTCCACGGCCTGGCGCCGGTCGACGCCTGCGCTGGCGGCATCTCCTCTTGGGGTCCCTCCTACTCGCCCTACTCCCCCGAATCGACCCCCTCGCCCTACGACCGGCGGTACTGAACATGCACACACACCCACACACACACCTGACTGAACGACCTGCGGCAGCACCACCACACTCTTTTTTGAAATTTTCCCAGCAAAGATACGACGACGACAGGAGGCAACATACATACATGCATACACCACTAATATCGACAACCTAAATACTAATGTAATCGTGGAGGAAACTTAATACGGGGGAAACACAGCACTCGGCAAGGCCGCCGGCGCATGCTGGGCGGCGCCTAATTGTCCGCCACGACGGCGCGACACCACCACACACACTCGCCATCACTGGCATCATCACAGCGATCTGCTTTTTATTTTCCTTTGTGCAGAGAAGAAAAGGGCAGGGCACCGGCTCGGCAGGCAGGACATGGACACTGGAGCGTCATCATGTCATGTTGGGCGGTATCTAGATACCATGGGAGGATGAGGCGGGATGCGGAGCTCGATTGAATGTTGATACCCCTGATTTTGGCTGTGACTGGGGGTGACAATGCACTGTGACTTGCGCCTGGAGGGAGACGCCCATCTTATCGTGGATGTACATATCCTGCCCCTAACCTTGGACCGAATTGAGGCCAGAGCTCGGGCGACAAAGGAGCCAGACATGGCCGCAAAATACCCGACCTCCGCTGAGATGCTTGGAGGTTTGGTGTTTTTGGCGGTTGGTACCTCCCTAGCATATGCAGCCGGTCCTAATACATACTACTCGTATATGCAGATTCATGGTCGATTTTGGGCTCACTGCCTTCCACCACCCCTGTATGCCTGGCGTAGGACACATACCCGTAGGCCTCCGAGAAGAAAGGTAGGCAATCGACCACGACTCATCATTTTCCATTCCTCATCGCAAACATCGGGTCTCTTCGCATATGCCCCTCTGCTCTGCTACTCCTTTTCGCCTCGGCCGCCTCGGCCGCTGCCACCACGACCGGCGAGTGCGCGCCGGTGACCTGGGAGAATACCTACACCGATCTCGCCGACATGATGAGGATGGCGACGGCGACCTCGAGGCCCCAAGCCACGGATAGCGTCCCATTTAATGCCGACCCCGAGGCCGGCGAGGTCAACTGTCGATTTTGGGACCAGACGTACGAACAGGTCAATGACAAGTCGTGCGAGAAAATGGCAGATGCTAATCGCATGTCCATTGAGAAGTTCTTCATGCTCAACCTGGAGGTGGACAGGGACTGTGGCAATATTTATCCATAGACGAGATACTGTGTCAGGGGTTATGAGTTTCACCTGCCATTGTCTACCTTGACTTATTGGATCGGGATTGACTCGAGTGTAGTTATTGAGTCTTTGAGGGCATACGACGGCAAGAGTGGCCCTGTGAACAACAATGCGACGTGTACGAGCTCGGGGCATGGTGACTGCTGTAACTCGGAGACGTGGACCTGTGATGGCAGACAGGCGTCCCTGGAGAGTGCATGATGCCTCTTGATAGACCGCATGTTGAAGTGAGAGGTGCTTGAAGTTGTCATGGATGACAAAGGGTAACTAGATTGCCAATCCAAGCCGAGTATAACGCCTTCCCCTGGACGCATCATTCAAGGGGTTGGAGACTATGGATGGCTTCCTAGGTAGTCTGGGGCGTGAGATTGTCCCGTTGAGGTTCAGGTTCCAGTTGTCTGAATGCTCCTCCAGACCAAGAGCAGCAAGAGCGACAAGTAAGCTAGTCCTAGATAGATCGCCTTGAACGACGTCCATTTTCCGAGGTGCAGCGCTGCGGGTCCATGTTCACTTACATAACCCCAATTGACCAATCACAGCCCCCCTCTGAAATATTTCATCGACATGGGCATGGCATTCTGCAACGGCGTTTTTCACCAAGACCGCCATATCGACATCTTGACTTCACCTCATCTCACCACCTCACCTCCGACGCCCGCCATGTCCCTCCCCCCGGACCTGCGCGTGCTCTGCCGCCGCCTCACATCCACACCTCCCAGCCAGCTCCCCCACGCCACCCCCGCCTTCGTCAGACATGTCCTCCAGTGCCGCGACGTCCTCTCGGCGCCCCAGGACATCAAGGCAAAAGGCGCCGCCGCCGAGGCCGCCATGCTCGTCCATAAGCTGAAGTCTATTGTTGGAAACCTCATCAAGGGGAAGACCGCTGCCGGGCGCTTCACGGGCGTGGTTCTGGCCAAGGCTGTTGTTGACGTTGGCGGCTGGGAGTGTCTGCGCGAGGCCGGGCCTTGGGTCGCCGGACTCCTGGCGATTCTCAAGGTGAGAAGACACTCAGCCCCAACTTATAAGGATCCATCTCTAATGCCTACTAGAAAAACGACCCCCCTGCCGTCAAGGAGCTCGCCGTCGTCGCCCTCGTCAGGATCTACACCCTCGTCCACGAGTTCCAGACCCTGACCCGCGAGATCGCCACGCCCACCCTCCGCGACTTCTTCGACGCCGGCCTCGCCCTCCTCCGCGCCCCTGCCCCCGGCCAGCCCCCCCGCGCGCCCCCGTCCCTCGTCGAGTCCGTCCTCGACGCCTTCGCCACCCTCATGCCCCTCTACCCCGCCACCTGCCGCCCCTTCAACGCCCGCGTCCGCACCGCCGCCCGCCCCTACCTCGCGCCCACCGCCTCCGACAACGGCGCCCCCGTCCCCCGCGCCCTGCAGCGCGCCGCCCGCCGCGCCGCCGTCTCCCTCCACTTCACCACCGCAGGAAAGACCGGCCCCTCCGAGGACTGGGCCCGCGCCGCCGCCGATGTCCTCCGCGACTTCCACGACACCGCCGACCACGTCTTCCGCGCCGTCCAGGAATCTTGGCAGCCCCTTGTCCCCCGTGCCCGCGCGGACATCTCCTTCGACGGCCCCGCCGAGCAGCCAGACGCCCCTGATGGCCTCCCTGGGTGGACAGGCGTGCGCGCCGGCGCAGACAGGCTCGTCGGCCACCTGCGCCTGGCCGCCGACCTCCTCCGCCGTCCCACCAAGGTCCCCGTCGCCGTCCCCGTCGGCGCCCTTATGGAGGCCGTCAACCGCGTCGCCCAGATTAGCAGGACCTCCCGCGCCCAGGCTTGGGAGCAGGCCCTCGAGACGCACCCCGCCGTCGGCCGCGAGGAAAAGGAGGAGCTGTGGACCTGTGTGCCCGCCGTCCACCTTGCCGCTCTCGACGTCCTCGGCGCCCTCTTCCGCCGCCTGCGTCTCAACGCCATGTCTCTCGTCCCCGAGGCTCTCGATGCCGTCCTCCTCGTTCTCAAGTCTGGTATCGACAGCCCCGCCGTACGCGCCGCCTCCTACGCCACCGTCGACCTCCTCCTGCAGGTCGCCGGCCCGGGCCTGTCCAAGACGGCCGTCGATGCCATTGGCGTTGTCATGCTCGCCTGCTGCCGCGACCTGCAGCAGGATGCTGGCTATCTTGCCGCGCGTGCGGGGCCTCCCCCTGCCGCTGCCGGCGCAGAGGCAAAGAAGAACGGCATGACCGCCAATGCCGACCTGTTCCTCCCCACGGCCAAGGCCGACGGCTCTTCTGCTGCCGGTGCCGGTGCCGGACCTGTCCACGGCAAGCTGTCGCGGGCACACCGCGCCGCCGCTGAGGCTCTCCTGGCTTCACTGCTGACCCATCTGCCCCAGCGCCAGGTCAAGCCTGGCATTCGGGGCCTGCTGGACCAGACGGCGATCCTGTGCCAGAGCCGCGACAGCATGCTGGCGAGCGTGCTGAACCCGTACATCAACGAGGCCGGCCGGTCGTACCCCAGCATCCTGCCACACCTCTCGCGGCGCTTCCCGCACGACCAGGGTGTCGAGGTGCTGCGCTCCAACATCCGGACGTCAGTGCAGGCCTCGGCGGAGGATGTGCGTCTGGCCGCGACATTTGAGGAGCTGGAGGAAGAAGAGGGAGAGGACGAGGAGATGGAAGAGGAGGAGGCAGAGGCCAAGGGCGATGAGGAGATGGCTAACGCCGCGCCGGCGGACGCCCCGAAGAGTGAGCCCGCTTTTTTCCCGGCGGCAGCGGACGGACCCAGCAAACCCCACGCCCAGCCGGACGGGCCATTTGTGGAGCGTTCGGCGGAGGTGTTGGCGGAGAGACTCTCGGCGGCGCCGCAGAAGCGCAAGCACGAGGGTGCCGCGGTGGAGACGACGCCGCCGCTGAAGAAGCAGGAGACGGAGACGGGGGGTGATGACAGTGATGATGACGAGAGCGTGCATCTGAACATGGACATTGACGACCTCGATGATGAGGAGGAGGATGAGGAGTAGGCTGGACGTAGAGTAGAGGGATGGACGGGTTGAGAAAGACCATGGATGATACCCCGTTGTTTTTGCAATCACTTTCTGGTATATAGTCAGTCAGAGGGGCAAGGCGCCAGGCTCATAGGAGTGTTGTTTTTATTCCACGCGTCGAGCCCGTGATGCGCCGTGAGGCGAAGTGCAGATCAATCCAGGTCTGTGCAAGTAAACCTGAGAAGCCAAGCCAAGCCAGCCAAGCCAGCCAAGGGCGCCGATTTCCTTTCCTTTGCCCTATTTTCCAGAAGGGCGTCCATGACCTCTCCAACGCCGCGAAGCAATTAAGGTAAGCAAGAAAAGAAGTCGAAGAAGAGGTCAATCCCTTAGCCAGGCGCGTCGCTTCTCCTCCTTCCGCGCCTTGCGCTTCTCCTTGAAATGCTTCAGCTCCGACTTTGAAATCTTCTTCCCCGATCGCTCGGCCTTGAGACTCCGTCCGTCGTGGGCGTTTGCGGCGGCGTCGACGTCGAAGAAGGCGTTCATCTGGCGCTTGCTCTTTGCCTCGTCCGTGTGCCGGTCCGGCCCCTCGTCGGCGCGCTGGAATTGGCCGGTGAAGCGGTTGAAGGAGGCGGCGACGTGGCCTTCGTGGTCGAGGAGGGCGGCTGGGTTGGTCTCGGTGATTGTGGTTTCTGCGTCGGCTTCGGGGGCTTGGGCGTACCAGGCGTTGGGGTCGTAGTCGCCGTGGATGGCGGGGTTGTAGCCGCCTGCGACGGGGCGGGTGGTCGGGAGGGGAGGGGGCGCGGAGAGGGCGGCGGCTGATGAGGATGAGGAGGATGTGCCGGGAGCACCTGCGGCTGCTGCGGCGGGAGCTGTGGTCCGGGGGTTCTCCCATGTTGTGGCGCCTGTGAAGCGATTGTGGAAGAAGTATGCCTGGTTCGTCGCGTCCCAGTGGAAGTCCCAGCCGTCGTCCTGTACGGGGGGAGGGCCGGCGGGAAGAGGGGGAGCTTCGTTTGGTAGTGGCGGCGCATCGTCGCGGTTCTTGTCCGACTTTGGGCTCGAGGTCTCGCCGGACTCGGGGGACGAGGGCGCATCCGAGTCATCGGCCTGGGAGTTGTCTTGTGTCGTCGTCTTCTCTTCTGTGGTCTGTTCCGTTCCTTCCGGCTTCTCCTCGTCGACAGTAGCCGGTTTCTCTTCTTCAACAGCGGCTGGCGGCCTCGAGTCGTCAGAGGCCGCTGGCAGCTCTCCGGGAGCAACGGGGGAGGCCATCTCGGTGGAAATCAATCACCCGAAGGAAGTTGATGGTACTAGTGGTAGTCGCCTAGGAAAGAGCGTCATGATTAGCCTAGGTCGCATGTGCGTTTGGGTGGCTGCAGGCGAGAGCGGTACTCAGTGCTGGCGACGGTGGCGGGAGGGGGAGTGTCTTGTTTGTGTCCGTGGAGGTGTTGGAGTGTTGAATTGAGGTTCCGTTCCATTGGGGTAGAGAAAATCCACCGCGGCGCGTGAAGGACTGCGCCTGGACGTCATGATCCAGTGCGGAGGCAGTGCGGAGGGTGAAATGCACGGTACAGTCTAAGTACGGTGCTGGGCTTCACCAGCATGCAGGAGGACTCACTCACGCCACGATTCATACAAACGAATAAAAAAAGAAATACTGTCACTAAAAGTACGAGTTCGACTCGATTTTACTTCACATGTTTGATATGTCGAGTTGTTGCGCTGGAAGAGACGGCTTTGCTTCTGGCTGTTCAGGCTGTGACTTCCAGGTTCCCAAATTACTTCATCCGCAGCTGGCAACGGCTGGCCGGCGCTTTCAAGTTGAGCTCCCGTCCGCATTACACAGTTGGTTGGTTTTTATTGATCAACGTATTTGCCCTGACAAGAACTGTGAGAACACGAGGTGATGGTATCCCAGTTGGAGCTTCCAGACCACCTTTTTTATTCTTCCTCTTTGGGAATTCTCATTGACACAAGTTTCCTCCCCGGGTAGCCGGCAGACATGCTGATCCATCGCGCTTCCTTCCGGCGCTACTTGCTGCAAGGTACAAGCGCTAGACTCACTCCAGGCAGTCTCACTGTGTCTGCGGCCAAGTCCAGAACACAGGCTGAGCTCACCTCCACTCCCTCATCAGCCCTGTCTATGAATAGCACCACGAACATGGTCATGGGCCAGGCACTTAAAGGGTGGGAGAGCCCTGCTTGACCTCTATGCATGCGCTGCCTTCAAGTTGGACGCCATGATGTCAACACATTCCCCCCTCCTGGCTCTCCTCCTCTGGACCACAACCTCTGCAGCCCAGGATACCCTCAACCACATAGACGATGCCGACTGCAACTGCTTCCAGACAAACGGCTCGAGTGGGGCCTACTTCTCGAACCATCTCTTCCTCGACTTCCGCAGCCTAGCCCAGTATGCCGGCGTCCCACCCCTCGTCCAGCATGACAGCAACACCTCATCCACCCAGGTGACATCCGCCTACTTCTCCTCCTCCAAATGGACCAACTCCTGGTCCATACAATCTTGGAACAACAGCGCCAGTCTCGGCACTGACTCCTCGGACGCCACCATCCCGATGACCAACTCACCACAAAATATCTACATCGATGCTGACGGCGACACCACACACCTCACCTTGCGCACCTCCAGATCCCCTTCACTCCAGTCCGCCGCAGAGCTCGAGTCCACAGCTTCAAACTACCACCATCTCTCCGTTCGCATGTACGCCCGCACCCGCGGCAGTCCCGGCGCCTGTACAGCCATGTTCACCTACCGCGACGTCGAGACCTCGCTGGCAGACGTCCAAGAGGCCGACATCGAGTTCCTTACCGCCGGCCCCGTCGACCGCATCCAGTACACCAACCAGCCTTCTTTCACGGCCGAGGGGGATGACGTCGAGGGTGCCTCACAAAACGCCTCCCTTCCAAACGGTCTTGGATGGGACGACTGGGCGGTTCACCGCCTGGACTGGACGCCGGGAAAGACAACATGGTACATCGACGGCGAGGAGGTCTGGGCTACAGGGTTTCAGGCACCGCGGGACCCGGCGAGAGTGCTCTTCAACGCGTGGAGTGATGGCGGGAGCTGGTCCGGTGAGATGGAGGAGGGGGGCCAGGCGATGTTGGAGATTCGGTGGATTGAGATGCTCTACAACACCACTGACACGAGAGATGGAACTTGTGAGGTTGTGTGCAGCGTTGACAAGGGGGATCAGGTCGGACAGGCTGTCAAGCTGAGTGCGGCAGCGAGCATCTTTGAATGGATATTGGTGAGAGTTCTGGTGGTACTGATTGGGATGGTATTAGCTGTCTAAAAGCTTCCATCGCGACTTGTTCCATCTTCTATGGTTCCACCTCCTGTGGTTCCATCATATGCAAAACCCATCAGGCATGGCAAAGCAGAAGAAAGCCCTCCGCCTAATCGCTCTTGATACCGCTGATGCGCCAGTCGACAGACGAGATCTCGCAGACAGTACGGCCCAGCACATCAAGCCTGCCATCGATGACGCGCTTCTCAAGAGACTCCTCCACAAGGCGAGCCATATCGTCAGAGGCCATGAAAACCTCGACATTGTCGAGAACAGGCTTGGCCACGAAGCCGCAGGTATCGAGAGACGCGAGTGGCATCCATTCACCCACGCGGGGCTCGACGGCAAAGGTGCCGGGATTCTCATCGAGCCAGACGCGGAGAGCCTCGCAGTCGGAAGCGAGGGGGGCCTCGGGGTTGGTGCTCTTGCCGGAGAAGATGGTCTTGTCGGCGTTGCAGCGGCCGGTGGACTCGGAGGGCGAGCCGGGGGTGAAGAGGCCGCTGAGATAGATGGTGGTCTCGGTGCCGTCGGGCTTGGTGACGGTGCGGCAGGTGGCGCCGGGGAAGGGGGCCGCGGCGGGGTGGCAGCTGTCGTTGGCGGTGACGGCGGAGGCCAGGCTGAGGGTGGCCATGGCCAGGGCCGCAAGGGTCAGGCGGTAAGTAACCATTTTGTCGGTGTAAGGGTACTTCGGTCTGAGGGTGTTAGAGATGAAGAGAGAAGGGAGAAGAGGAAGTCTAACAGGAGATGTGTTCTGCTCAAAGGGAAGAAAGGTATCTGTATCTCTTTTGGATCTGAGAGTGTTAGAGATGGAGGAGAGAAGGGGAGGATGAAGTCTCACAGGAGATAAGTTCTGCTCGAAGGAGAAGTGATCTCTGTTTTGTTTTGTTTCTTGCAAAGGTCTGGAGGGAAGAACGGCTTGTTTTTATGGCCGCTCGTCACCCACCCAAGTTGAGAGAGCAAGTTCTACGCGTCCCTTTCGTCCCATCTTGGATTCACTTGACGGCAAGATCTCGTGACGCGGCGGCAACTCGCTCTTCTTGCCCACGGGAGTGGCAGTCACGTGCTCACATAGGATCACAGGAGAGGAAGAACGAAAAGCAGCAGGAACAGAAAGAAGGCACGGCAGAATGTGGGTGCTCTTAGGTGAGATCATGTTCTAGTTGGCATATCCCCCTGAAGCAGCACGAGGAGCTTTACAAAGAAGATATCAAAACAACCCGTCTGAAGCCAAAGAATAGATGGTTGTATAGTTCTTCTTTTAGCCCCCAGTGAGTGTTGTGGCAAGCAAGAAGTCGTCACGGGGCATTTGAAGACAGTGAGAGGACGAAAAAGGGGTATCCCACAGCTCTACCATCCCACCACCACGAGGTCCGTGCGCACGTGCTTTCCTTCTTTGCTCTCCTTCCTGCCAGTGTAAAGAACAGAAACTCATCAGAAAGCAGGAAAGAAGGCAAGAGGCTTCCCACGAGTGATCCCGTCCCGGAAAAATCTTATAAAGCGCCGCCTCTTCCAGCCCCTTCGATCCCTTTTCCTCTCCCACACCACACTATTCAACAAACAATCTTCTACCCCCTTCACTCAAGCAAACTTCCATCTCTCTCAAGATGCTCTCCTTCACCATCCTCAAGGCCGCCGCCCTGGCCCTCGCGGCCGTCAGCTCCGCCATGCCCACCACCGGCACCGACGACGCCAAGTCCCCCGACTGCTGCGCCGGTCTCACCGCCCCCTTCGACGGAGCCATCTGCCACCCCTTCATCCCGGCCGCCGGCAAGAAGTGCGCCCCCATCTGGGTCAACGACGCCCTCATCCGCCGCGACGAGGAGGCCCCCGTCACCCCGGCCATCAACCGCCGCCTCGAGTTCTTCCGCCTCCCCACCGGCCAGCTCATCTGCGACGACGGCAAGAACACAGAGAAGTGCCTCGACCGCGGCCGCGACGCCGTCGCCGACGACTGCGCCCTACTCTCCTCCTTCTGGGAGTCCCGTGACCGCACCGGCTACTGGATCATCAACGCCCGCGACCTCGCCGGCCAGTCCTGGCTCCGTCTCGTCCAGCACGCCTCTTGCACCTTTGCCGTCGGCAACCGCAATGACAAGATTGGCAACGAGATTCGTCTCGGTAACCTCGACCTCGCCGCCGCCGTCAACAATGGCGTCTACTCTGTGAGTTTGGAAGCATCCCCCCGGAAAAGGCAGTGACTGACTTGGTGTTCCAAGTGCGGTCCTCTCAACCCCAACATCGAGTCTTAGGGCCGCATTGGCTGCAAAAGCTACCCTCTCAGTTTCTGGGTCACCAACTCCGCCAGGTTCTCGTGCTGCAACAGCGGCCTCTAAGCTGGAGGTGGATATGCTCGTTTTCGGGGGAAAGGATTTTCTGGACGCCGGGTTGAGCTACTCATCCATCATCAGGGGGAGCATGGTCTGCTTGATTTAAAGTGTACATGGACAGGTCCGCTGAGGCGGAAGTGATCAGACAGTCGTGGAGGGACTTAGTCTCTCGTCTTCAACATGAACTTGTCTCAACATTAGGTTGATTGTGATGTTCGTCTTGACCTCGGGCACCCCATCCCCTCATTTCACCTTCATCACCACACCAAAGATACGTTTCACGGGATGAAAAGTACGCTCAAATCATGTCTATTGCCGCCCCTCTGGACACATTACCATCCACCAGGACGTCGGGTGTGGCCTCACCGGGGATTCGGCAGCGGCCTCGGCCCCACAATCTGCCGCCGGCCGGCGCCAATGCCCGTGCCGCCCTTGTTCTGCGAATCGCCGCCCGTGTACCCAGACCACTGGCCCACGTCCCAACGACCGCCGACACCACCACCGATGCCGTCCACACCCTCGCCAGAACGCACCGCCTTGGCCGTCTCCTGCTGTGCCTCCTCCCACTCCTTCTGCCTCTGCCGCTCCATCTCCATCTCCCTCTCTAGCAGCGACTTGGACGCCCAGCCGCCCGCCTTGGTCTTGGCCTGGCTCTGCACGCGCCGCCGGTCCTCGCTGTCGCGCTCCTCCGTCGCACCGAGCTCTCGCGAGTATGTCTGGTGCGGTGTTGCCTGCTGCGGCGCGGCATTGCTCGACAGGAAGCGGTCCGTCCGGTTCTGCTGCTGAGGCGGGGACGAGTAGTTTGCCGAGGCTGGCGGGGACGAGTATGTCGCCGGGTTCGGCAGCGGCCGCGAGCTTCCGCCCGTGTTGTGGCTCTGAACCTTGGGGGGCGGCGTCGGCTGGTTCGCCGTGGGGTCGGGGAGAGGGCGTGAGCTTCCGCCGGTGTGCTGGCTCTTAAGCCGCGGGGGCGGCACCGGCCTTGCCGTCTCGGTCTGCGCACCCTGTGTTGAAGCCGTAGGATCGGGCAGCGGTCGCGAGCTGCCACCCGTGTGCTGGCTCTTAAGCCTCGGCGGCGGGGTCGGCCTCACGGGGTCGGGAAGCGCTCTCGTAGGCTCTGGCAGCGGACGGGGAGACTTGACGGGCGCCGGAGGCGGCGTCGCGACATCGGCAGTATCCTGCTGGGGCTCCTGTGCCGTTGCCTGGTGCCGGGCCCATTGCGTCTGGAGTATCTCGCGCTCACCGCGGGCCCACGAGTCCTGTCGGCTCGGGGGGCTGGAAGTGCCGGGCCGGCTCCTGGACCGAGCCCTGGCCTTGGCGCTCGCGGTGGCGCCGTTGTTACCTCCGGCGGCGGCGTTGCCTCCTCCGAACCTGCTGCGTCCTTGGCGCTCGAGCTCGTACTGCTTCTCCCGCTCGCGCGCCTGCTCGAGCTCGCGCTCCAGTTCGCGGATGCGCTCGTCGCCCGTCTTTTGCGGCTTGATGGCCTCCTGCTCCGCCTTGTACTGGCTCAGGAACTGGCCCTGAAGCCGGGCGTTGCTGTGGCTCCGCGACCTGCTTCTCTCCTCTGCCAGCCGCGCCTCGGCCTCCTCCTCTTCCTTGCGCCGTTTCTCCTCGGTAATCTTCCACTGGCGCTCCTCCTCCTCCCAGCGCCTCTTCTCCTCTTCGGCCTTCTTGCGCTCTTGCTCTCTCGCGCGCTGTGTTTCCTCCTCCCACCGGCGCTCCTCTTCGATGCGCGCCCTAGCCTCCTCAGCCTCGAGCTCGGCCTTTCGCCTCCGCGTCTCCTCCTCCATATCCTGGCGCTGGCGCTCTTCCTCGGCCTCGCGCTCCTTTCTGCGCCTTTCCTTCTCGGCCAGATTAGGGACGGCGGGGCCGGCGCTGGTGATCTGGCGACGTCCTCCGAACGAGATGCCCAGGTTGCCCTGGCTGGCGCCGCCCATGTAGCCGTACTGTGCGATGTTCCATGCCGGGGACGTGGCCCCCTCCTGGTCCCGTCGGCTCCAACTGCTGCTAACAGGAGATGAGCCCTTGGACGGGCTCTTGGTGGGGCTCCATCTGCCAGAACCAGAGTCACCCGTCTTGTGAGCGGACAGCACCGGGCGCTGGGCACCAAATGCTGACGAGGCGTTGCTGACGGAGGAGAGGCCGCGGTCCCGGCCGACGGGGGTGCTGGGGCCGGTGCTCTGCGGGCTCATCATGTTGCCGCGCTTGGGTCCGATGGGCTCGGGAAACCTGGCCGGGTTGGCCATGTGAGCGGCGCGGCTGAAGGCACTGATGCACTGGAGGACCTGAGTCGGGTCCTTCTGCTCGAACAGGTCGACGGTGAGGAAGACATCGTGGTCCTGGAGGTTGAGTGGTGGCGACTTGCAGGCGCGGAGGAAGTGCGAGATATTCTCCATCTGTACAAAAGGCATCGCCGACTGCTTGACCTTGACGCCGGGCGGGGGGATAGCAAGGTTCACCAGCCTGGAGGAGGGGGTTAGCGACGGGGTCATGGAGTAGTGTACGCGCGCAAACTTACTTGCAGAGGGCAACACCATCCTTGAGTCCTTCAAGGAGGTCGGCTGACGATAGCCTCTCTCCCAGCACGCCCTCGATCCATGCCTTGACCTCGCGTGCTGCTGCGGGGGTGTACTTGTCGAGGCGCAGTTTGCGCAGGTCCTTATCCAGTGACGACACCGAAGCCATGGCGAGAATTGGATGGTGCAGCCGGTGCCGCTGATGTTGCTAACGGTGTCGGTGATGATGCGCGGCGAGAAGTCTCTGCAGAATCGCCGGCGGCGCACACGGGAAGACCGGGCGATCGGGAGGCCGTGGCGGGGTGCCTGATGGGTGGATGTGATCCGGTCGGTCGGAATGACAGGGAGAAAGCGAGCGTCCTCGGTCGATCGGTGGACTTTTGCTTCTGCTGTAGTTGTCTGCAGATATATATGGCGTGTTCTTGATGAGTATGTTTCCAAAACAATGTCTCAGTGTCGCGGTCGGGAGGAGTGTTGACCGAAGGCGAAGGGGGAGGATATTAGCCGCCCGGATCTCGTTCTTGATCGAGCAACGCCTGACTGGGCTTGCTGCAGTGGGCTGGGTGAGGTAAGGTTGGTTTGTTATGCGCTGTGAGGGAAGAACCTGGTGGATGACCCCTGCCCTGTCCGTTGGTCTTGTCTTTTGCCTGGGCCGCAATGCAACGGCAGCGGCGGGAAGGGAACGTGGACGGTGACGTGGGCGGGGTGGCTGGACTTGGGATGATGTGTGGCTGGGTGACCTAGCGTGTGGAATGCATGTGGCTTGTTGCGCCCCGGTCTTTTTTGCAGGGCCTTGACCTCATCGCCGCGACATGGAGCTGAGGAGCTCTGCGAAACTCCCTCCCGCTCCGGCCGTCATGGATCCCGCCCCCATCCCATCTTGACATTCCTCGCACTTCTCCAGGTCGGGTCATCCAACATGTCCGCCATTCGCGAAGCGTGGTTCAAGTGGAAGGCGCTGCGTCTGCCGTGGCGGAAGCGCTTCCTCGTCGGTACGTCACCATCCATTACACTTCCCTCTCCCGCCTTGCGCCGCTGACATCCTCCAAGGCCACGACCTCCTCGGGAACACATTCTGGGAGTTCCGAGATGTCCGCGGCGCCGGTCCTGGTCGCTACCGCCGCATTGTAAAATACCCCTCCGGCACCCACCACTCCGAAGTCAACGTATCCCCGCAATGGCACCAGTGGCTCCGATACACGCGTGAGCACCCGCCCTCCATCACCGAGCAATCGCAAGACCTCGTGCGCCAGGACCGCATGAAGATCCTGGCCGCCCAGGCCGACGCTCGGTGGGAGGCCAAGCCCCGCGTCATGGACGCCCCTGGTCAGCCCAACGGCCAGCGCCTCCCTACCCTCGACACATCCAAGACGCAGCCCGTCGCCCCCGAGGCAGCCGCCGTCAACAAGGACGCCAGTGCGCAGTCGACGGAACAGCCCGTCGATAATGTCACGAAGAAGTACGGGCACGACCCGTGGCAGAAACCCAGAGGCGGCCCCAGCGAAGAGTGGCAGCCACAGGCGTGGGCACCCCCCGCGAGCAAGAGGAAGTGAACGGCCGTAATGCAATGGTACGATATAGTGTATGAGTAGTCGACCGAGGCGTGCAGCACACCCGCCGTCCGGTGATCCAAAGAAAGCCGCATTTCCAATCCGTAAAACCAGACCAACGCCAGACTCCGTCCTCGTATGCAATCATTTCGAGAGAAGCCGGCTGGCCTATTGACCGTCGCGCTCCACGGCATTCCGCAGCCTCTCCTCCTGTCGCTTCCAGTGGCTGCCCTCCTCGTAGTCCCTGCTGATCTTGAGGGCGTTGCGGAGCCTCTCGCTCTCCTTGATCTTGGCGTCTGCCATCTCATGCACCTGGTGGCTCTTGAACCCCTTGCGGGCCGGGCCGTCGCCGCGTCCGTTCTTCCTCCCCTCCATCTCGGCGAGGAGCTTCTTGCGGAGCTCGGCGCACTTTTCCTCGATCTCGTCCTCGTCGACCCTGTTGCGATTCTTGTCAGCTGGGTACATCTCGGGGTGATTGATGGGGGGGCGCACTCCTCCTCTTCGAGCTTATCGCGCAGCTCAAACACCTTGACCTCGACCTCACGCTTGCGGTCGTGCTCGAGAATCTCCTTGTCGGGCTGCCGCTGCCTGTGTCGCAGTGTGTCCAGGTTCTTCGGGTACGGGCTGGCCTGGTCGCGCGGCTTCATGTGCGCGAGGTTGCGCTGCACATATCCGGACGTGCCGCTGCCGCGCGGCGTTGAGAGTCCAACGTTTTCCGACATTTTGCGATGCTTGTGCAGGTGAGGTAGTTGCTGATTGTGAGGGACGTGGAAATAGACGATGCTGGCTGGGGTCGCATCTGAGAACGGCGTCGGCTTCTGACGTTCAACGGTTGATGGTTGATAAGATAGGAAGCGACGCTAGTCTGGGTTTGGAAAGCGGCCAGGCATCCGGAGGTCCACCGAGGGGCAAACTGCCGGCAGAATGAGGATGGCGGGGCACTTTCCCGACTTGACCGGGAGATTTATTTCAGAGTGTTGCATAAGCCGACCACTGACTCAGATCGGAGTCACACATCACCTTGTACATCGACGCATATATCTCAGGGAATTCCCGAACTGACAGTGTTTCTGGGTCTCAGCGTGTATCTTACCTTCCACCAAACCCCCCAGCATGCCGTCGTTCGAAGGCGCCCACGCGGTGCATGGCGAGGCTGTCCCGGCTTCCGTACCAGACGATGCTCTCAGCGCTTTCCCACCCATCACAAGAGATCAGATCCTCAACTGCTCTTACGATAGCTGGTTCCCCAACTACCGGCCGTACGCCCTCAAGTCACGCATCATCAAGCTCTCCCCAGCCTTTGTGGAGTACATCGGCCAGGATGGTATCATTCTTGCCGACGACGACGAAGCCGGCACCGAGGGTCGCGGGGAGGAGGATGAGGAATGGGCGCCATCAACTTTCACCAAGAGGCCGCAAGACCTGGCAGACGAAGAATCCGACTCGGACTCTGAGCCCGAGCCGGATTCCCGCCCGCCGAACGAGCGGTTCCCGGAGATCCACAAGGAGATCCAGGACCGCATTCGAGAGCTTGGCGGCGCCGTCGTGCCCAAGCTGAACTGGTCCTCCCCCAAGGACGCGGCGTGGATCTCTCCCCACCAAAACACTCTCAAGTGCACATCCCCCAACGACATCTACCTCCTCCTTAAAAGCTCCAGCTTTGTCAGCCACGATCTAGAGCACGCCTTTGACGGCACCACCGAGACGCCCTCATCGGCCTCCCGGCCGTTTCAGCCCGTGCTGGTGCTGCGGCCCTTCTTCAGCCCGCACCCGGCGCTCGAGTTCCGCTGCTTCGTCAAGCAGCGCTCCCTAATCGGCATGTGCTCCCGCGACCAAAACTACTACCCCTTCCTCGACGAGCTGCGGCCCGCCATCTCGGGCAAGATTGAGGATTTCTTCGAGGACAGGCTGCGCTACACTTTCCCTGATGGCTCCTTCGTTTTCGACGTGTACATCCCCGAGGACGGCGACGCCGTCGACGGCCTCGGCAAGGTACGCCTGATCGACATCAACCCCTGGGCGCCCAGGACCGACAGCCTCCTATTCGACTGGGGTGAGCTTCTCGAGTTCCGCGTGCCGCGGCCCATCATCGGCACCGTCGTGAACCGGGAGATCCCTGAGGCCGGCAGCGCGGACGATACGACGGACGACGAGGCCGATGAGGTGGTGCCCGAGCTGCGCCTGATGGAGAAGGACAACCCGGCGTCATCCAATTTCAGCTCGTCGCAGTACTCGGCTCACAAGCTCCCCAAGGAGGTTGTCGATGCGAGCACGGCGGGCGATGGCGGGCTGCGGGAGTTTATGCAGCGCTGGAGGGAGCTGACCGAGAGGGACGGAGGGAGTGATGTCTGGGAGTCGGGGAGGCCGCAGTGAGCGGGTGAACCGGTGTAAATGTGAAAAGAGGATAAATGGCCTTTCTGGGTTGCGGGCTTGCTATGATCATGGCGCAGGGGCATATATTCATGGTAGCTAAAATGATGACTTGAGCTTGCAAGGCGTGTAGCAGTCTACTAGTAGGGGAAGCATTCCAGGGGCTGGGGGAGACTCGCCCCCTGAAAAGGGGCGACCGTGGTGGCAGCCCGGTGGCACCATCAGCCGGAGCGTCATTTGCCACCTGCCAACGACGTCAGCTGCACCCGGAGGCGTACAAGTGCACCTCACCTCAAGTGTCTGGACGATCTGAGATGTTTCCGAATTCCAATGTGGCTGCCTCACCTGCTCCACAACATACTCCGACTGTGTTGAGCGCAAAATGAAGAAGACACTCATCCTCTGCTTCATCCACGGCTTCAAGGTGAGTCTCGCCCCTTGCGAACGGGACGGACGGGACTGACGGGAATTTACCCCGCGCAGGGCGGCGAAGATACGTTCGGGAATGGGTATAAGTTCACCGACGATTTACGCTCAGCGATAGAGCGCGATCTGCCCAAGATCAACGTCAAGGTTCTCGTATACCCCAAGTATGAGACCAGGGGTGATCTGGGGAACTGCGTCTCGCGGTTTCGCGACTGGTAGGTTGTCATTTCATCCCTTGAGCCTATCGACCTGCTTACCCTTGTGCAGGCTACTGGAAAAGGTTATCGACATCGAGGTCGAGGCCGGCACCCCTTCACCAACAGTGGACCCGGGCGTAAGGACCGTCCTGATCGGACACTCAATGGGTGGCATCGTCGCCGCCGAGACGGTCATCGGCCTGACGTCCGATAAGCCCATCTATTCGGAAGACGGCATCGAGAAGGCCGACGAAACACCCTCGACATTCAACAGCCTCATGTTTCCCTTTATCCAGGGTGTCCTGGCCTTTGACACACCCTACCTGGGCATCTCCCCTGGCGTTGTGGCCCACGGCGCAGAAGGCCACTACACGGCCGCCTCGGCCGCCATGACGCAGCTCAGCGGGCTCGGTACGGCACTCTGGGGCGCGAATAAGGCTGCCTCACCGTCCCGCAACACCAATAAGCCCCCAGTCGCCGCGCTTCCGGCTCCAGCACCGACCAAGCAGCAAGAGGCCGGCGGTTGGGGAAAATGGGGCACCATCGCGGCCATCGCGGGCGGCGCGGCGGCAGTAGCAGCAGGAGGCGCAGCAGCGTACATGAACCGCGACCAGATCACGCAGGGCCTGACGTGGGCGACGTCACACCTCGAGTTCGTGGGGTGCCTCGCCAAGGGCGCGGAGCTCCAGAAGCGCGTGCAGTACATGGCGAAGCTCAACTCTGAGCTCGACGTGGGCTTCGCCAACATCTACACCCGGCTCGGCAAGGGTGCAGGGTCCAAGGAGGTCAGCATGGTGGGCACGGTGCTGGGCCCGGACCGGACTTTCTGCAACCTCCCGCGGCGCGGGGGCGCGGCCGGCGTGTGGAAGGAGGCCATCAACGATGCGGCGGCCGAGGAGACGACGGCGCACATGAACATGTTTGACTACAAGAACAACCCGGGCTACGCGAAGCTCATCGAGGACGCGAAGACGCTCGTGGTGGGGTGGACTAAGGGTGAGTGGTATGAGGGCAGCGCGACGCCGAGACCGGCTATCCGTCAGGCGGGGGAGCCAGAAGAGGAGGCGGGCAAGACGGGGGAGAACCCGTGGGCTTGAGGTGACGACTTTATAATTCTAGTAGGTATCTTTGAATGAAGCAACGAAGATCTAGTCATTAGAGCCGCAGAGGGAGATGCGCCCCTCTGGCCGTCTCTGCTTATTTGGTCTTGGCGGCGCCGGCCTGCTCGGCCCTGAGGCTGCGCATGACCTTTGACCTCTGCTTCATCATGTACGTGTACAGCACGTAAGATCCTGCGCACGTCAGTCGGGTTCTTCTCGTCTTTGCCAGGGGCGGACATACCGGGTACGTAGATGGCCAGGATGATGTAGCTGATGTACGGGGCGAGCTCGCCGAACATCTTGAGCGGCTCGGCGGCCATGTACACGAGGGTGCACTCGCTCAGGATGCCGATGGGGTAGAGGACGAAGAAGGTGTTGTAGCGCAGCCAGACGAGGGCCTTTGGCTGCAGGCCGCTGAGGTTGAGGGCAAAGTAGGAGTAGCGGATGACCTCGGTGATGCTCCAGGCGAGGAGCATGGAGGAGTAGACGGGGCTCTGGGCGAGCCAGGGGAAGGGGAAGACGACGCCCCAGACGAGGAGGAAGCGGCTCAGCACCTGCATGAGGGTGGTGAGGAAGGGGGAGCGGACGATGCCTGTTGGGAGATGTGTTAGCTGCCTATCGAAGTGTTTGTAGGGACATAGGAGGGGAAACGCACCGAACAGCGAGTGCAGGATCTCCATGCCGGCGGCGGTCTGGGTCCAGCGCGTCCAGTCGGCGACAACGAGGGGCACGAACGAGGGCCCGCGCGAGGAGAAGACGGCGACGGTGCGGCCGAGGACGACGAGCCAGGCCACGGCCGAGACGGCATTGTAGAGGATCAGGTAGGCGTTCTTGACGGGAGAAGAGCGCTTCGGCGCCTTTGCCGGAGCAGCGGCTGTGTCTGCCATTGTGAGGGATGTCTTGGGAGCGGGAATTGGGAGGTCGAAGCTGCTGGCTGGTCTTCCTCTGAAGCTCAAGCTCAAGCTTCGTGGACTTTTTTTGTTGAACTCGCCCAAGCTGCAGGGAGATCTGGCGGGATGATTAGTCAGCGGGACGTGCCGAGGTTGGTCTTATCTTGCTCGTGGGGTGACTGTCACCACCACTTCTTCAACCCCTTCATCATGAGCTCGGTTGATGGCCCGACTCGCGCGATTGTTCTCTCCTGATCTGTCTTCTGTCAAAAGATGTGACCAGAGTCCCTGCGTAGGCTCGGATGCCGGCATCAGCGGCATACCTTCCTCCGATCTGGCCAAGTCTTCACCGCACCTCTTTCTCGCAAATTGCTGAATCAACAAGGCTCCATCTTCATCTTCATCACCACAGCCGGGCGGATGGCTTGCGGGGCCCTGTTTGCCTCGTCCCTCTAGCGCGGAGCGCACAACAGCCGGCGGACAGCCGGGCAAGGGACTCTGGTTCGCATGACCTCAGCCTCTCGCGAGGGGTCGTATCGTCCTGCAGTATCACGGACATAGCACGGTAGCAGCCGTCTCTCCGCATAGCTTCTCCAACGGCCTCTCTGATATTTACCAGCGCGCCATCCTGCACTTTCCGCGAATCACGCGCGGCAAAAGTGAGGCTACCGTGCAACCACCCATCAGAGGACAAAAATGCCGGTGCCTGATGGGCAAAAGTCGCACCCTTCCCGCAGCCGACGAAGGACCTGTCCTCCGCATCCGATAATTTAGCTCGCACCTCTCCAGCCGTGGACCGCGTCGTGTTCGAGCCCCTTCCCTGTCACCAGGCACGCGTCGTCCATGACGAAACGCCGAGACGGGCCACCGCGACACGACACACGGCAAGCAGGGAGGACCTCAGGGTGCCAAGTGCTCGGGAGAACTGCTCACTTCGGATCTCTCCACGTTGTCCACGTGAGGGCCTGGAAATAGCTCCCGGACTTCCGGCTTGGATTCGTCTGAACATGGCAGTCAACTCACCCCTGAGGCGAAGCAGAGTGTGAGTGCGCTCGGGCATTTTTCTTGTCCCCCGCGTTTCCAGAGCGCTGGCGTGCTCTCCGCAGATGCATCGAGCACGGACGGGCTCGCTTAAAGGGTGCGGATGAGGCTCTGGATTCTGGACCGCAGCTCGGGTCCGGGAGCATTCATGCTATGCTGTCTGGAAGCTGCGTCAGACGAGCCGCAGATGCTGCTTGGCTGGAGGAGCGGGGGAGGGGCAGAAGTCTGGTAAGACTGAAGGACGATGGGTGAGGTGATGGAGACGACATTTGTGCTACCTGCCATGCATCTGGAGTGTGCGAAACGCAACCCAGGGTATGTGCGGCCTCTGTCCCTCCGATGTGGACATGCCAGGCAGCTGTTTTTCAGCAGTCGCCAAAGGGCACGGCTGAACTTGAAGGACGTGGACGTACGTCCCGAGCTTCTCTGCCGGCTGTATCAAAGTACTGGACCTGGCCCAAACAAGGCTCTTCACGTCGCACAGGACGAGTGTCCTCCCACTGATTGGGCCATTCCGTACCCCAACTTGTTTGATCCTCCCCTGTTGGTCGTCGGTCAGTCAAGTGATGCTCACCTCCCAATCACGCAGCTTGGTCCTCCACCCTCAGTCTCCAGCGGGGAGGGTTGCGCCCCCATCCCCGCGAGGCTGTCGCCAGAACGTGGCGCCCCTTTTTCAGGCATTCTTCGGCGAGCAACAGGCAACGCTGGATGCCTCGTGGGCCGCGGATCGAATGGTCCGCAAGCACCCTCGAACCTAGTGGTGAGGCCACGAGGGGTCTTGACGAAACAGAACGAGGCGACGAGCAAGGCGAAAAGGCTAATGCGGACATCGCCACCCTTCGACCACTTAAGTATCGCGTCTTGTATGCTGCGGTCAGGACGCGTTGTTGGCCGGAGGGTGTGCTGCGTGTGCTGCGTGTGCTGCGTGTGCTGCGTGTGCCGCTCGTCATCATGTTCGTTGCAGCGTGTCGGTGAGAAAGTGCCACTTTGTATTTCTCCCGCTATCAAAGTCCGAGGGGTCAAATCCAAGCATAGCTTCCACGCGTAGATGTATTCTTATTAAATCAGGGATTCCCCCCTGTCCCGGCCCGTCCTTCTCATTCCCACGCCATATGTCGTCCCCCTTTTGCAAATGTCCGCAGCATCCATGGTCATGCCCTCCACCCCTCACCCTCCGCACCCCGGACAACAACACGAACAACGCACGAGACATCACGACACCAACTCAACCTCCTTAGCTCTCCTCCCTGCCCCCAAGGTCTCCTCCACCTCCCCCGGGCCTCCCATCTGCTAGTTCCTAAAAAAGAGCCCACCCGCCTCACTTTGGTTTCGATTTACCGGTCATCGGTGCCAAGCGCGGATCCGGCTTTCATCCCAAGTGTGCCTCGTTCGACGCCAGTCGGATAACCGTTTCACACGGTGCCCAGACTCCCCTGTACCTACGTTTTTGACAAGGCGGCCCGCCGGCGCTATACATAAGATAGCTCCTTGAGAAGCGTCGCGCTCCCCCGCGGAAGAAAGCTCACGATGGCCAACAATCCCTTGGCTGCCCGAGGCGTCATCAATCTCAACGACAGCCCGGCGAACCAGTCGGTACCAAGAGCACCCAATCCACAGCCCATCCCTCCGCCGCCGCCGCCGCCGCCGCCGCCTCTCCTTAAGACGGGACAGGCTGCTTTCCAGGGACAGGTGCCTCCGCCTACGAAACAGCAGACCAGACCCGCCGCGGCGGTCGTGCAGCAGAACCAACCTCAACGACAGCAGGTCCCCAGCATGGAGCAGCCCCAGGCCCGCACCCAGGCCCAGCCCAGAGTGTCCACCATCGACCTCGGCTCGTATCTGCAGCAGCCCCAGATGGACTGGAACCTCAACCGCCCCCTGGGCACATCCGACTACCGCACGGACCAGATGACCGAGGAAGCGGCCAAGGAGCATCTCTCCGAATACGCCATCTACCGCCTGGAAAAGAGAAAGGATGACGACCGGGTCGGCCTCGACCGAGGCAGCTCGCCCTGGGAATTCGCCCGTAAAGTCGAGGTCAAGGACCTATCCAAGGAGGACGCCGCCGCCTTCATCCGCCAGCGCGAGGAGGAGGGCATCTCCGTGGTGGAAGAAAAGGCCTCGTTCCCCTTTGAGCTTCAGGAGCAGGTCGAGCGGACCCACGTCTCCCTCAGCAAGCAGGAGAGCGAGCCGGCCATCTTCCACTGGGTCCTCGCGGGGCTGTATAGTAAGAAGCAGAGGATCGAAAAGTACTACGGGACGCGAAGCTACTGGGGCGAGTCGAAGCAGTTTAGCTCGGCGCGGCGGTCGAAGGGCGGGTTATCCCATGGAGGCGGGTCGAGGTCGAAGAAGGAGAGGGTCTCGGTGACTATGTTCTTCAAACGGGTGCCTCGGCCGACGGTCAGCGCCCTTGTGCTTCTGGAGCAGAGGCGTCGGAGCGCCGCGTCGATGCAGAAGCGCGCTATCACGGCGCAGCAGATGCAGGACAACGAGCTCGCTGAGCAGCTGCACCAGGCGCAACAGCAGGCCCTCCAGAGGCAGGTCGAAGCTCAGCAACGGATCCGCGCCATGGAGGCTGGCGTTCAGCAGCAGGCGCAACAACAGGCGCAGCAGCAGGCTCTGCAGCAGCAACTCTTCCAGCAGCATTTGCAGCAGGTTCAGGCTCTGCAGCAGCAGGCAATCAATCCCAACCAGAACATGCATCGACAGGTCGGAGGCGCGCAGGTGCATCAGCAAAACCTGCCTCAGGTGCATCAACAGAACGTGCCCCAGGGAGCCGGCCGTGGCGCCGCGAAACCCGGTGCCGTGCCACCCCCGCCTCCGATGCAAGCCCGGGGAGCCGTCCCCCCGACCGCCCCGCAGCCGCCAAAGCCGCGAGCCGCGCAGCAAGGACATCAGCAGCAGAAGTCCACCAACAAAGGACAGCAGACTCGTCAGCAGGTGCGGCCTCGGGCCTACAGCGGCAGTGCGGACCCGGGATCGCCCAGAAGCTCCAGGGAGTCCATCGGGTCCGATGACGAGTCCTACTGCGAGACGGCCGATACGCCTCTCTCCTCCCAGGCCAGCGACACGCCGCGATCACGGCGAGGTCGGGCGAGGAGCCGCAGTCGGAGCCGGAGCCCATGCCGGAGCCACTGCCACGGGCAGGGGCACGGGCACTGCAAGTCCCATACCAAGGAACCCGCGTACGGATTCGAGCCGGTGAAAAGACTATCGCGACATGATCAGCATTACATCCTGGAGAACCAGGTGCCAGCACGCGGCATGGTCCGGCTTCGGGAGATTGCCTCCCCAGAGCCTCTGGTCAGTCTACAACAACTCGAGTCCATTAAGAGAGAGGCATACAGCGCGGCGATGCGGGACATGCACCGCGCCAGGGAGGATCGGCCTATGGAAGAAGTTATTTTCCGACAGAGGACGGCGGTGCCAGCCCAGCGACAACATAGTGTAAGAGTGGTGACGCCGGCGAGGGTGCTGGAGGATGAGTTTGACTTTCAGCGTCTTCGTCTTGATGAGGACAAGTACGAGTTTGAGAGGCGACGAATGGATGACGGGAGGTGGCCGGACGCGGAGTATGAGCGTCGAAGGTACGAGGGGGCTGAGGGGGGGTATTTCTATCCGGAGAGTCCAAGAAGAGAGGAGCGTGGTGATGGGTATGATTATACGAGGACGCGGGACTGGGCGTCAGGGGAGTATGATACCGGTAATCCGTTTGGGCCGTTTGATGGGAGTCGACGGGGCTCTTATGGGGGTGGACGAGGGAGATGACAGGAGGAAATATGGCGATCTGAATAAAGCGATGTTTACTCAAGAATACGATGTTGTGATTTCTGAGGTACAGTGCGAGTACAGTCTTTAACGTTCCTCTTTGCTATCCGCACGGTATGCCCCCGCGGGCACCATCCCGTGATAGGTCTAGCGTCCCAGAGATAAAGCACTCGACCCTTGTGGGACGCGCCTCGACGCGACCAGAGCAGTGACTGCGGTTGGTGAAACTTTCCCGTGATGGTCGCTTGCCCGTTCAGCAACCACCACCCCCTCCCCTCCCGAGGTCATCACCAACCACCACGTGCCGACGACACCCCTGACAGTCGCTACGCTTCACTTTTCACTCAATCGACACTGGTACTTGCCTACCTTCTTTTATGTCTGCTGCCCCTTTCGGCGCCGCTCTTCTTTCCTCCCGCGTGCTGGCCTCGCGTGGCCTGCCACGATCCATCTCCCGCTCACCCCTCCATGCGCCTTCCGCATCATCTCAGCCTCACTCGACGTTAGCAACAGCGATGTTGGGGAGGGCCAACAAGAACTACGAGGCAAAGCCTCCGCCTCCGCCTCAGCGGACAAGCTTGGCGAAGCACCTTTTCCCGTCAAGCAGCCCCGTACCTTCCCACAACGCGACTATCATCGACTCGTTCAAGAAACCCAGTCACCCGCCCGCACCAGCTCCGCCCACGGCTCCGACACATCCGACCATGACGAGCAGACTACACAGCATGGCCCAGAGGACCACGTCAATGGCCTCCCTATACTCACAGTCCCATTCCTCATTCAAGGACGAGCCCCTGAATGTATCAGCCACTGCCGCGATCCAATCCAGCAGCGGGGTGTTCTTCAATGAAGACGACTTCAGCGACGACGACACACTCTTCCAAGAGATACCAGCAGCACTGCCGACACTTCCTAAACCACCACCCCCGGCACCCCCATCCGCCTTCGCAAACACACATCTTCCCCCATCCAGCCAGGCCGAGGCTACCATCCCCTGGTCTTCGTCACCAGCATCACACATGACGCATCCCCTGGCCCGCGCCCCCACGTCCGTGTCCCGAACTCTCTCCAACACCAGCTCGCTCAAGCGGGAGCCGCAGGAGCAATTCCAGACACCTCAGCAACCCCCCGCGAAGAAGCGATCCCTCCCCAAGGGCTGGAAGGACGACCCGATCGACGTGGACGATGAAGAGGGCCTAGATTCCCTATTCGGTGGCGGTGACCGCAAGCTGAGCCGCCACGACTCGTTACCCTGGAACACCACCGCCAGCGCCGTCAAGGCCCAGAAGAAACAGCTCAAGAGCCAGGGCAGGAAACCAGAAGAGGACGACGCAAGGGCGCTCATGGAAGAGACCATCGGGGCGCATCAATCCTCGGCGCCGAAGGAAAAGACCCTCAGTGGGGAGCAGATGAGAATTCTGGACATGGTTGTCCAGCAGGGCAAGAGCGTCTTCTTCACCGGCCCCGCTGGCACGGGCAAGTCGTTCCTGATGGGGGCCATCATCAAGGCCCTCAAGAAGAAGTATGCCAAAAACCCGGACTCCCTCGCCGTGACGGCATCTACCGGCCTCGCCGCCTGCAACATTGGCGGCATCACCCTGCACAGCTTCGCCGGCATCGGTCTCGGGAAGGAGGAGGGGCCCGAACTGGTCAAAAAGGTCCGCCGAAACATCAAGGCCAAGACCAGGTGGCTCAAGACGAAGGTGCTCATCATCGATGAGATCTCCATGGTTGACGGCGATCTCTTCGACAAGCTGTCCCACGTCGGCAGGGCCGTGCGCAACAATGGCAGACCCTGGGGCGGGATCCAGCTTGTTATCACGGGCGACTTCTTCCAGCTGCCGCCCGTGCCGGAGACGGACCCCAAGACCAAGAAGAAGAAGGAGTCGACGTTTGCTTTTGACGCTGGCACGTGGGGCACATCGATCAACCATACCATCGGCCTGACCCAGGTGTTCCGTCAGAAAGACCCAGGCAAGTCCCCCTCTCCCCGTGTCACCCTGAGCCTTCGCTAACAGAGACAGCCTTTGCAAACATGCTCAACGAGATGCGCCTGGGCCGGATCAGCGACCAGACGGTGGCGGCCTTCAAGTCAATGTCTCGGCCACTCCAAAGTGACGGTCCTACCACGGAACTCTTTTCGACTCGGTACGAGGTGGACAATGCGAACAACTCGCGCCTCCGTGGTCTACCCGGCAAGCCGCGAAGGTTCGACGCCTATGATCATGCCCCCAACCCGAAAGAGGTCCCCGACGACGTGAGAGACAGGCTTTTGGCGAACATGATGGCGCCCAAGTCTCTCGAGCTCAAAGTTGGCGCGCAGGTCATGTTGATCAAGAACATGGACGACACGCTCGTCAACGGCTCCGTCGGGAAGGTCGTCGGGTTCTCGACTGAGGAGATGTTTGAGATCAAGGGCAACTTGGACTTTGACGAAAACGACAAGTCGGGCATTGTAAAGGCCCGGATGAGGGCCATGACCAGTGAACTCGAGAAGTCCAAGCGGAGCGCCACTGAGTACCCGGTGGTCGAGTTTGAGGCCACTGACTCGACCTCTCGAACGATTCTCTGCGTGCAGGAAGAGTGGAAGGTCGAGCTCCCTAGTGGCGATGTTCAGGCGTCCCGGTTACAGGTGCCCCTCATTCTAGCGTGGGCGCTCTCGATCCACAAGGCACAGGGCCAGACGCTGGAGAGGGTCAAGGTCGATCTCGGCAAGGCTTTCGAAAAGGGTCAGGCATACGTCGCCCTCAGTCGCGCCACCACACAGCAGGGACTGCAGGTGCTGCGGTTCGAGAAGCACAGAGTCATGGCCCACCAGCGGGTTGTCCAGTTCTACGACCAGCTCTCATCCATCGACCAGGCCGACATGAAGAAGCCAGTGTCGATAGCCTCGTATGCGTACGCCAAGCCCAAGTTTGAGAAGGAGGCGAGCAGCATGGCGGCGTATGTGCAGAAGAAGAAGTCGATCGAGGTGGATGGAGATGAGGAGCTGGCCATGATGCACGCATATGGATAGACTCAGGATGAGGCCCGGAACGACAGGTTATCGGCAGGATCAAACATGGGTGTTTTGCATGGGCAGGCGTTTCAGGAAGAGGAGCGACATCGGGTCGTTGGGGCGGTTATATCCAGAGGTAGATGTAGGCATAGTCGCCCCCAGAGACAAATTCTGGGCGGCCGGCCATGTGTACCTCAAGAATTGTTGATAACAAAGAAGTCGAGCCATTGACGGGGATGACAAAGGATGGGATGTTGTCGTGAAGGGATCAAAGACGGATCTCCAAAGGGCCGGCAGGGAGGATCTCACACATGAATCATCAGTCTCCCATTGGCATACCGATATGTGGCCGGTCATTCTGCTTGCTGGTCGTGTGCTGTCTTACCTCGGGCAGCACAGGGCCAAAATTAGCTGCGGCTGTGATGTGACGGACGCCCTGGGCTGAGGCGCCTGGGGGTTGAAGCACAGCGTTCACCCCTCAGCGTCCACAGCGCCCACAGCGCCCACAGTCCTCAGCCCAGCGTCCGTCCGGTCTAAATGTGGACCGTGCCGGCGCACTGGTCTCGCTGCGGTGCAACCAACAGCCTCCCGTCAAGGGATCACGCTAAAACGATGAGCCCACTTATCGATAAGAAAAAAGAAGCGAGCGAAGTGGCAGGAGGAAGGTCACTCTTTCGTAGTTTCGTAGGAGGGGGGGAGCTCTGACCTGACCTTGACCTAGACCACCTCCTTCAGACATCTGTCCGCCGAACGACCTCGCCGCCGTTCCGCGTCAATCGATATTCCCGCGGTTCCTCTTCCCTCCCCCTTCACGCGCAAGAGGAGCGACCGCGCTCTCTCCTCAATATCACCGACTTCCTCCTGCAGAGCCTCAGCCCGACCGTCCTGCTTTCGCGTCCGATACACCACCCAATCACTGCACGCCCCTTGCCACCCCAAGACGGGTCTGCGCATACACCCTGCGGCAAGAAACACCTTCTCCATTGGTGGTGCAGCACCCCGCGACACAGTCGAGATGGACTTCATCGGCCTGCAGATGATGGTGACGCTGCGGAACCCTTCGGGCGTGCAGCTCAAGGGAACCGTCAGCGAGGTCACGCCCGGCGCGAGCTTGGTGCTGAGCAATGGTAGGATATGCTCTTTCCTTTTTTGTTTCCTTCCTATGGGCCATTAGCTGATGAAGTATTGCAGTCTTCCACCTCGGCACCGACAAGTGGATTCCACGCCTCACACTCGAGCCGGGCAATATCGCGGACGTCGCCGAGTATAAGGAACAGGTGCCCCCAACCACCTTTGCCGCCCCGGCCATGGCCCCCGCGCCTGCCCCCGCGCCTGCTCCTGCCCCCGTCCCCGTCGCGCAGCCTTCTTTTGTGGATCCGGCCATCGTGAGCCTGGGCAAGAGGTCTGCCCCGGTGTCGCGGACCAACAGCTCGGCCAGGGTGCACACCATCCCATCTCATCCGGTGGAGCTGCCCGGACCTCAGCCTAGCCAGCCCGCAGTGCTGCCCACAGCTTCCGTCACGGGTGCACCCAGGACCGAGACTCCGACAAGCATCCTCGCCAGCAACATCCAAGAGATGCAAGTGAATGACGAGCCCGTCGCATACACCGATACCACTGCGCCTACCATTCCCGAGACCCCCACTACTGCGACTAAGAAGCGCAACCGGAAGTCAAAGCAGCAGAGGGCTTCGAAGATCAGCGGCCTGCAGGAAGACACCATCCTTGAAGGATCTCCCTCGCAGTCGGGCCAGGGCGGCCGTGGCAAGGGCTGGAGACAGACACCGATCCTGCAGAGCACCGCCTCCTTCCAACCGTTCAAGGCTCTCAAGCAGTCCGGCAAGAAGGGCGCCCTCGATAACGGCTGGGCATCCGAGGACGTGACGGAGGAGATGGGCGAGTTCGACTTTGAGGGTGGCCTGGCCAAATTTGACAAGCGATCAATCTTCGATCAGATGCAGAAGGACGACAAGGTCAGCGAGGCTGATCGCCTCGTCGGTCACAACAGGCTGGCCAAGCCCGGTACGGCAGGCGGCAAGAACCTGCACTACACGGAGAACGTTCTGGACATGCCGGCTATCCCCAAGACGGCCCACGATTTCTGGAACAGCGAGGCGGACGACGCGATCAACGGCGAGCGACTTAGTGGGCGCGACGTCAGGAGCGCGCAGAGCATGCGCCGTACGGAGAGCAAACCTGGCGCGTCGAAGCGATCGCAATCCCGTAAGGCGAGCGCGTCAGGCATGCCCATCACCAGGACTCACTCGGCACAGGGTGCCCAGCCGGGCTTCTACCTCCAGCCGTCCGGTATCCGCGCGGAGACAGTCTCTGCGCTGCAGATGCTTAATCTGGAGAACATTGCGGCCAACGAGATCGGTCTGAGCGAGGACGTCATGGCGGAGAATGCAGGACGCGGTATCGCCCAGGTTGTACTTGTCGCACTCAAGGACCCAGCCATCCAGGTTCGGCTCGGAACGGGAGGCGCCAACCACCAGACGACACCGACGCCGCCCAGTGCTGCCACCGTGGTCATCCTTGCCGGCAACAACAAGTCCGGTATCCGCGCTGTGGCTGCGGCTCGTCACCTCCGCAACAAGGGCGTCCAGCTGCTGGTCTGCGTCGTGGGTATCGAGCGGGAGCGCGACCTGCTGGAGGACATGCGACAGCAGATCCGGGTGTTCAGGAACCTGGGCGGACGTATCTACACCAAGATCGACCTCTTCGACCACCTGCGCAGGGCGTCTCACACATCGGCATCACCCGCCTCATCGGTGACCCTCATCGTCGACGCGCTGCTGGGCCTCGCCATCTCCTTCGAGGAGCTGCGGACTGGCGACCAGACGACTGTGTACGAGCTGATCGAGTGGGCCAACCGCAACGAGGCCTTCACCCTGGCCGTTGACGTGCCCACCGGCATCGACCCCTCGACGGGCAAGGTCAGCATCATCGACGGAGGCAGTCTCTACGTCAAGCCGCGGTACATCGTGGCCATGGGCGCGCCGAAGCGAGGTCTCCTCGAGGCCATGGCGCCGCCTGCGGACGACGGCCTCGAGAACGGAGCGCGCGGAGGACCCCTGGCGGAGGACGACGACTGGAAGCTGTTCATCGCGGACATTGGTCTCGGCGCGGCCGTGTGGAAGAAGGCCGGCACCAAGCTGCGACGGGGCATCGACTTTGATGACCAGTGGGTGCTGGAGATGCGGTACCGCGGAGCCGAGTCGGAAGACGACGCGGATTATTGAGACATGACATGGCGAGCGGGCAAGCTTTTCTTCACGGTTTTTGTTTGAGTTTGAGTTTGAGAGGCCGGCGTGCCTGGAGCGGATTCACCTTGCTTGTTTTGCTTTTACACGTCTTGCATGCGGCGGCGTCGGGGCATTGATATGAGCAGACGGAAGCTCGTCGTAGAGCGAGCATAGGGAGGTAGTAAAATGAATGAGGCCGAGAGGCCTGGGTCTGAGTATGATGAAGTATGGAGATGTGGTACGGTGAGGTGAAGGGAGGCCGCCTGTGTCGGGATGCAGAAGCAACGGCACTGCATGAAGGCTGACTGAACATGGACCTATCGTCGCGCAAAGAGCAGCAACTGATGTGTTCAGGCTGACTGGAAATCAACTGATTTCTCCCAAGGCAGAGTCTGATCGGCGTGTATGCGGGTGCTGGTAGGTGGGTGAAGCGTCAGGCGACGTTGGGGGCGGCACTGCCTGATTGCCTTGCACTTTCACGGTTCGCAGTCAGGCGCGTGGGCGGACTGCTTCAGTTTTCGACCTGTTCGAGGCCGGATGCGAGTCTGTCAGTGTAACGCGAAGAGTAAGTTTATAAAGCTCCGCGGGTGGCAACTTGGAAATGTAGGACATTCGAGATCTTCAGATCCTCGGTGTCATCCCAAGTCGAGTATCCTGATCACCACCTTCACTGATGAACTACGCCTCCTCCACCAGCGTTGAATGGGGGTCCACTGCCTCCACGGACGAGGCGCATGAAGACGGGTATGTCCGATTCGGTGTCGGATATTTGTCTGCACGGCTGATAATTACAGGCATTTCCGTCATCATGGAGCGAACTTCTCCCCGGTCCGTCGGCATACGTTCGATGTCACAGTCGTCGCGGCAGCTCCATATGAATGGGCTGATGAGGCGCTTCCTACATGGGGCGGCAATCGCCTGGAGCGCAGGATGATGGGCTTGCCTGACCGTGATATGCGGATTCGTGGCTTCGGGGAGCTTGACAAGCCGCCTTTCCAGGTTCTGCCGATGCCGCGCGACTTGCCCAGGGAGGCGGGTGTCGAGTTTGAGGCGGGATCGAGGGGCGGATGGAGGGTGAAGAGGCCGACTTGGCCTCTGCAGATGGCGATTTCTCGGGCGCCTGATTTTACGTTCTGATGTGTTACTGCGTTTGCCTTGTTTGTGCCACCCAAGAAGACTTCTCATTCATGTGTCCCAAAGAAACAATAGGAATCAATTGAACCATTTAACGAGAGTAGTTGTGTTGAGTCGGGGTGTGCGACATGTGTCGTCGTGATGTTGAAGAATGTAATATAAACCACCCCAGACCTCGTCCCTTCACCAATGCATCGTCATTCGGCACTTTGGCCGAGTGGTTAAGGCGATGGCCTGCTACCAGTTAGCGGAGATAGCCATTGGGTTCGCCCGCGAGTGTTCGAATCACTCAGGTGTCGTGTTCTTTTTTGGCCTTTTTGCCCATTGGTTGTCCACCCGGGTGCTTCCCCTGCTTCCCCCGCCGATTTGTCGTGATTAGTCAACTCGGTGAGCTCGGTGGGTCAGTCCGTTTGCGTGGCCACCGGCTGCCTGCGGTGAGGTGGAAGCTTCCAATGCCTTCTGCCCGCGCCTGAATCAGAGAGCTGTGGCCACGGGGGCGACGCCGGGGTGGCTTACCTAACGCCAAAATGCCCCGTATCATCCTTGTTCCGGCCCTCGTTATGATCTCATTGGCCCGCTCCACCAGGCCACCACCGCCTGCGTGTGCCTGCTACCGCCGCGCCGTACCTGCCCGCCGTACACTAGAACTGGCCTGGCCTCCTGGCGTCGGACCTGCCTCATCACTCTGGACAGCTCTCCCCCAATACCCATCAACCTTCCTTCCATCCAACAACAACCCTCCGCCTTCCTTCCCTTTCCAACCCACCGGCCTCTACAACCTTCCACGGCCTTTGGGAATTCGCCTCACTACAAATCTTTAAGCGCGCTGCGAGATTCTGGGAATTCAATCCTCTCCCACAACTCAACCCGCACGCAACCCGCGCCCGCTTTCGATTCACCCCAAACCACCTTCCTCCATCCCGCTACATCCTCATCACACACAAACGGACGCCATGGCGGACCAGCCGGAGAAGAAGAAGCAGGTGAACCTGCAGTGAGTCTCCCCGAGAGCGTTCTGATCCCGAAATGCGCATCACGTACTGATATTTGTTTGCTCCAGGGATAACACCGGCGCCGAGCCCAAGGATGTTCGTTCCTTCCGCATCCTGCCCTCTCGGGATCATGACGATACTGACAATCCATCACAGCAAGATGACACGGCCACCGCCATCCTGAAGAAGAAGAAGAAGCCCAACCAGCTCATGTACGTCCTGCCTCGAGCCTCAGCTCATCTCCACCTCCAAACGCCACCGACTGACAAATCCTCAGGGTCACCGATGCCGTCAACGACGACAACTCCATCATCGCCCTCTCCGAGGCCACCATGGAGACTCTCCAGCTCTTCCGCGGCGACACCGTTCTCGTCCGCGGCAAGAAGAGAAAGGACACCGTCCTGATCGTCCTCGCCGATGAGGAGCTGGACGATGGCAGCGCTCGCATCAACCGAGTGGTGCGCCACAACCTCCGCGTCAAGCACGGTGACATGATCACCATCCACCCGTGCCCTGACATCAAATACGTACGAACCTTCCTCTTTCCCATGCTTCTCCTTGCGTGCTCCCGCTGACCAGCCTCTCCCTACAGGCCAAGCGCATCGCTGTGCTGCCCATTGCCGACACCGTCGAGGGTATCACCGGCTCGCTGTTTGACGTCTTCCTCGCTCCCTACTTCCGGGAAGCCTACAGGCCCGTGCGCCAGGGCGATCTTTTCATCGTCCGTGGTGGCATGAGGCAAGTCGAGTTCAAGGTCGTCGAGGTCGATCCCCCCGAGTACGGTATCGTCGCACAGGACACCGTCATCCACTGCGAGGGCGAGCCCATCCAGCGTGAAGAGGAGGAGAACAACCTGAACGAGGTCGGCTATGACGACATCGGTGGCTGCAGGAAGCAGATGGCCCAGATCCGCGAGATGGTTGAGCTTCCCCTCCGCCACCCCCAGCTCTTCAAGTCCATCGGTATCAAGCCGCCCCGCGGTGTCCTGCTCTACGGTCCTCCCGGTACTGGTAAGACGCTGATGGCTCGCGCCGTCGCCAACGAGACGGGAGCTTTCTTCTTCCTGATCAACGGACCCGAGATCATGTCCAAGATGGCCGGCGAGTCGGAGTCCAACCTGCGTAAGGCCTTCGAGGAAGCCGAGAAGAACTCTCCCGCCATCATCTTCATCGACGAGATCGACTCCATCGCTCCCAAGCGTGACAAGACCAACGGCGAGGTCGAGCGTCGTGTCGTCTCCCAGCTCCTGACCCTCATGGACGGCATGAAGGCCCGTTCCAACGTCGTCGTCATGGCTGCGACCAACCGCCCCAACTCGATCGACCCTGCTCTCCGTCGTTTCGGCCGCTTCGATCGCGAGGTCGATATTGGCGTCCCCGACCCAACTGGCCGTCTTGAGATCCTGCAGATCCACACCAAGAACATGAAGCTTGGTGATGACGTCGACCTGGAGCAGATCGCTGCCGAGACTCACGGTTACGTCGGTTCCGATGTTGCCGCCCTCTGCTCCGAGGCTGCCATGCAGCAGATTCGTGAGAAGATGGACCTCATCGACCTTGATGAGGACACCATCGACGCCGAGGTCCTCGACTCCCTTGGTGTCACCATGGAGAACTTCCGCTTCGCCCTCGGCGTCTCCAACCCCTCGGCTCTCCGCGAGGTCGCCGTTGTCGAGGTGCCCAACGTCCGCTGGGAGGATATCGGTGGTCTCGAGTCGGTCAAGCAGGACCTCAGGGAGAGCGTCCAGTACCCCGTCGACCACCCCGAGAAGTTCCTCAAGTTCGGCATGTCCCCGTCCCGCGGTGTCCTGTTCTACGGACCCCCCGGTACTGGTAAGACGATGCTTGCCAAGGCTGTCGCCAACGAGTGCGCTGCCAACTTCATCTCCGTCAAGGGCCCCGAGCTTCTCAGCATGTGGTTCGGTGAGTCGGAGAGCAACATTCGTGACATCTTCGACAAGGCTCGTGCCGCCGCCCCTTGCGTCGTCTTCCTCGACGAGCTCGACTCTATTGCGAAGGCTCGTGGCGGCTCTGTCGGCGATGCCGGCGGTGCCTCGGACCGCGTCGTCAACCAGCTCCTTACTGGTAAGTTGTAAACATAACTTTACCCAATTTGAACATGACTAACAACCCTTGCAGAGATGGACGGAATGACCTCCAAGAAGAACGTCTTCGTCATCGGTGCCACCAACAGGCCCGAGCAGCTTGACCCCGCCCTGTGCCGTCCCGGTCGTCTGGACTCGCTCATCTACGTGCCCCTCCCCGACGAGATTGGCCGTCTGAGCATTCTCAGCGCCCAGCTGCGCAAGACGCCCGTCGCCGCCGACGTGGACCTCAAGGAGATCTCGGCCCGCACCAACGGCTTCTCCGGTGCCGATCTGGGCTTCATCACCCAGCGCGCCGTCAAGATCGCCATCAAGGAGTCCATCACCTTCGACATTGAGCGCACCAAGGCTCGCGAGGAGGCTGGCGAGGAGGCTATGGATGAGGACGCCGAGGACCCGGTCCCCGAGCTGACCAAGCGCCACTTTGAGGAGGCCATGCTGATGGCCAGGAGGTCCGTCTCGGACGTTGAGATCCGCCGCTACGAGGCCTTTGCTCAGCAGATGAAGAGCTCCGGTCCCGCCGCGGTGCAGAGCTTCGGCGATGCCGGCAACGATGATGACCTGTACGACTCGTAAGCGCGGAGAGGTGGGATCGATCTTCGGTGTATTCTAGTATTTCCTTCCAGAGTCTACTTCACGGCAGCATCACGCAACAGAGACCTGGGCAGGTTTTTGGGGTCGAGCTTGCACCTCCGACCGGGGCCCGGGAGGGAAACAGGGAGTTGATAGACTGATAGACAGGTAGTCAGTCGATTACGTTTACAGATGCACGTTGCGAGTGGTCCGAGTGATGATGTGATTTAAGCAACCCTGTGGGGTTTTGCTGTAGTGCAAGTATCGTATTGACGCCAAAACACCCCTGGATAGACCCTCTACGGATGGGGCTATCTGATAAATTGGGCATGAAGCCAGACCTGGTCCATCCTGAAAAAGGCAGCAGTGAAAGCAAAAGAGGGGACACGTCGCGTGGCGGTGTGTCTGTGTCGTGGCCTCTGGTTCCGTCGGCTGATGAGGCCGGAGGCACCATCGCCGAGAATAGTGCGGAGGGGTGTGCCCGGAGGCGGGGGCGGAGGCGGAGTCGGAGTGGAAGCCGTCGGATCGAAGCGCCAGGAGCCAGAGAGGTATTGATGGTTCGGGTAGTGATTTGATTGCATGGCACGGCGGCCGGTGGTGGAGGTGATTTATTGAGGGTATTCGGTTGAGGTGGGTGAGGAAAATGGTGGGCCGTGTCTTGGCAGAGGCACCGTTTGTCTGGGTGGATGGGTATGATGATCCGGAGGTGAGGTGTTTAGATGGAGGTACAGAGTCGGATGTGGGAGTTTGATGATGTATTTGGCTCGTGTCTTGATGTGTTGTCGACATGATGGTATCGGGAAGGAGGCGGGCTCAGCTAGGACCCGCGTCTTCAATCTCGCAGACCGAGTCGAGGCTCTCGCGGACGACTTTGAGCATGTCGTCCACGACGCCAGACGGCATTGCCAGAGGAGGTTTCGGGTCGGAGGAGGCGCCGTTTGTGGGCTTTGCGCCGTTTGTTTTTACATGGGCGGTGCCGGAGGCGACGGCGGCGGCGCGGGCTTGGGTGTCGTTCCGGACGTCTTCGAGGACGCGGGCGAGGAGGGCGGAGAAGGTTGTGACCTCGCCGGAGCGGAGGAGGCTGAGGGCGTGGGCTTGGACGAGGGTGGGCCAGTCGCCCTTGTTGGAGTGGAGGGAGTGGAGGAGGACTTCTTGGATTCTGGGGGAGGGGGAGAGAGTTAGCTTGGGGAGAGGGGAGGAGGGGATGGGAGGGGAGGGAGGGCTCACTTTTGGACGTGGCCGTCTTTGAGGAGGTGGGCGTTGATCTGGGATCGTAGGTCGGGGTCGAGGGTTGCGGCGGAGTGGTTTGCCGCGGATGGCGGGACCTTGACTGGTGTTGACGACATGGTCGGTGTGTGTGGGAGGAAGAAGGGAGGAGGGGTGGTTGGTGGTGGTTGTTGAGCTTGGTCGTAGCTTAGCTCAAAGATAGGTTGCAGGTGTGTGCAGAGACACCATTGAGGAGGTTTGGCGGTCCGGGAGGTACTCGATCTCGTTGGAAATATCCGGGGTCGAGGGGCGGGCGGATGAGGCTGGGGAGGGGGGTCTCGTGAGCTCGGGCAAGGTTTCCCTGTCTGGATTTGGTCAGCAACAAGGCATGCAGAAGAAACAGAGAGAAGCAGCAGACCTCTATTGCGATACTGAATACGGGTACAAAACTCGTCTCTCGAATGCGAAGGTCTGTCGATGTAGACAAGGCAGCTCAGCTTGCGAGGGTCGAGTCGGGATCAATTTCACGGTCGGGTCGAAGTGGCGAGGCTGACGGGCCTTCGGAAAAGATGGGGAAAGCTGGGCCCCTGTTTTTTTAGCCGGCGAGCTGAAGCGCGAGGCTGAGAGGCGGACGACAATGGCGATTCGCTGGCTGGCCCGTCGGCTTTGGCCTCGAGTCGGACGGCGTCCCGAAAGGGAAAGCGGCAAGGCACGTGGGGTTTCCTTTCCTTACTGACAGCGACTACAATGCAACTGAATACAATTGTGTGAACAAATTTTCATTTCAATTCAGACACGTTTGTCAAGGAGCTCATTCCTGTCCGTCTCTGTCCTCGATTCATCCCAAGTCTGACTGGCTTAGCAGATGACATGTCGTAGCCCGCCCCGGGCTTTTCACACCTTCCACCAAAATTTCCGCACCTGCCATCTCTCGTCAACCACCACCAGCCTATATAACCACCTGATATCCAGTCCATCCCATCGGAAGTCGCCGGTGGCCTAGTCGGTTACTTTGATTAACGCTTAGGCTACAAACACAAATCGCATCTAGGCCACTGGCGCAGAGGCCACGGCGCGGGTGATTCCCGCTGTAAGCAAAACCGCCCTCCGAAATTAGGGGGACGGTTTTCTACCTCTTCGGATTTCTGCATAGCAGGATGCCCGGAGGGGGTCTTTTTGGTCTTCTGCGTCTTGTTGCTTGCAGCCGGCTTTTGCATTCGATTGCAATAGACGATCTACTGCATGATGGCAGTGGTTGGGAGACTTGCCGCCAATGCTCCCGGAGTAGCAACTCCCACTCCAGAGGGCTCTCGGTCACATGACGATCCAGCTGACTTCCTCCGGCTGTCTGCTCCTTCGCACACCGGCTCGCGTGGAATCTCAGGGCCGATATCTCCCCCGCCGCTCAACCGCTCATCAACCCCAGCCCAGCCCCTGCTCCTGGCCAGAGGTCGGCCCACGAGTCGGCCCCCGGGCAACATCCCGTCGACCCCAGGCCATCCATCACACCGGCCCTCATGCACAGACCAGACGAGGGGGGACCCCGGGCGACTCGGCGCGGTACCTGACGCCCAAGTACCTTTCCTCCCTCGACTCGACCTCAACCCTTAACCTCTGTCCCTCCCACTTCAGTCCAAGATCGCCATCGAGGTTGAGAGAGAAGGGACAGACACCCCCTGCTCGGCACACACCGTGGCATGGCACCTGTCACACGGCTTCTCTTTCTCGGCCCGTGCCTGGCAAGCGCCTCCCTTCTCGCCCCCCTGGGCCACGGGCCACGGGCGCTCCCGCAGATGAGACGGAGGAATGACAACTGATGTGGCCAGACCAAGACCCCTCCTCGACCGCAGCGATCATCTCCTCGGACGTCTCTGGCCGAGAGGGAGAGGCGAAGATGGGGAACGACGTACCCGTGAGCGGCGGACAGCCGAGATATCGCAGGGTCACGCACCGCTCGCTCGCTTGTTGGAACCACGTCGCAAGACGCGATACGCCCGTCCGACGATCCCGACGGAAGGCACTTATATTCCCCGGCGGGCAACCCTCGTTGTCATCTCCATGTGTTGACAGCTTATTCGGTCGGAACACGACCCGGGGGAGGGGGGACCATCCCATCCCTTGCCGAGAGCTGCGACAAGCCCCTGGGCTGGGTTATCTTCGAACCGAGATGCCAGCCAGCCAGCCCATGGCGAAAGCCGGAGTCAGGAGAGACACAATCGGGAGAGAAGCAAACTCCGGTGTCGGTTGCGCAAGACGCGCATAGGAAGCAAAGGGAAGTAGGTACTTACAGCAACAGCAGACCGTGTGTTGACCGCTGCCACGCCGAGCCCCTGCTCCCCCACTGGCGACGTCGGCGGATAAGCACGCTCCTTGCACCTCGCTCACCGCTCACCGCCACCCACTGCACCGCACCCCAGGGAGGGATCACCAACCACTTTCCCTTCCCTCTCGCTCCTGGGGCGCACACACCACACACCGGCTCGACTCGTGGTCCCGTACGAGTATCGCGCACAGATGTATGCCAATCACGGATAAACTGTCGAGTCCTCTTCCCTCCGGTATCTGCCGGGTGGAGGAGAAGCAGCGTTGCTCATTGTTTGTCCTGCAGCCGCCCTTGTACACCGGTATGGGCGTGCACCTTGCCCTTCCCCCCTGGCAAATCTCGCTCGCTTGACCCTGTTGCAGGGCCCCAGCAGCCGGTCGAGGGGCGCACAAGGAAGGCCCGGGCACCCCCGCGCCGGCCGGACTGGCGGAAACTTGGCGGTAAGTAGAAGAAGTACAAGGTCAGTCAGCTGGGGAACACGTTGGGAGAGGAACCGATATGGTCGTCGCACAAGGCACAGCACATGGCTTAGGGGAGTCCGATGTGCCATGTAGCGAGCGGCCACTACCCGGCCCGGGCCTACTGTCGCATGCCTTTTGCCCCGCGGCCTGCCGAGACATGAGACGGACGGACCACCCTTGCTTCTGCAAAGATATCCCTTCATCTCCAGTGACTGACCTTCCAATGGGTCTCCCTGATAATGCAGAGCAACGCCCATGACGAGTCATTGACCGAATGTTTCCTCCTCCCCCGGGGAGGACATCCGTACGTACCCCGGCCCGTGCTCGAGGATGCAGCTTTGGCGTCTTGGTGAAAGGTGAAAGGGGGCATCAGGTGGTCATGTTTGCTCGGCGGCTGGCCGCACTACTCGCCAATGCCGGCAGAGGCTCTCTCCTCGACGTCACTTTGACAAGCCCCCCTTCCCCGACCAACCCGGGCGGCCGGGGCGTTTCTTCTATTCCCGCTCCCTCTAGCGCTTCGTTTTGGCAACTTAGAAGGCCGGCACTTAGCCATCCCTTACTCATCCCGGAGGCTCTAATTGGGAGGGGGACGGGTCCTTCGCTTGCCGTGTGCTTATTCGGAGCGATGCCACCTCCCTAGAATACGTGCCCGCCGCGGCCCGGGGACTACCTTTCCTCCTCCCCGCGGGCGCGCCACAGCCGGCCGACCCGGTGTCTCGGATCCCGGCCGTGACACATTCTGGAAGGGCGACCCCGGCGACGCGTGATGACGCACCAGGGCCCTGGTACGATGTTGAGATAACATAGCACGACAGTCCGAGGACGAAGATGCGGGGCGGAAGGGGGGGGATGGGGGAAGTTTCTCGCGAGGAAAAGGCCTGTGGAACGAGAACCATGTTTCTGTGCCATGGGGACCCAGCAGCGCGGACGGCGGCAGGCCTCGAGAAGGGGGGAGGACAAGAAGCGTACAGGTACAGGATGTCGTCGCACGAGTGAGATGGCACGGGGTGATAGATCTCGGTCGCGACTCGGGAGACACCCTCCCGTGGTTCCAGAAGGTGGTATAACAACAATGACCAGCAAAAGACGGAAAACACCGCACATCCTCTCGTCTCGATCGATGCCCCTCTGCCGGCCGGCATTTCCATCTTCCAAGGGTTGCAATGATGTAGTGTCGAAGTCTCATGGAACGTCGGAGATATGAGGCTCAGCTTTTCGGCCGGCGGTGAAGGGGGCGAATATCACAACAGGACCCAGAAAAAAGCAATACCAAGTGCAAGTGGCCTTGCCATCCCTGCCCCCGTGATTCGAGATGCATTTCCTGTGGGGGGGATGGTTACTAGTTAGAGAAAGAACCCCTGCTCGTGCAGCAAAAAGGACCCGTCCAGACCGCCGCTTCTTTTCCCCGCGGCGCGTGTTTCTTTCTTCGCCTGTGTGTCCCCATCCGACAAGACAAGGAAATCAAGGCAAGTGTGCATGGAGGCTTGCATGCGCGTGAGGTGGGATGACGTTCCCGACAGGCGGGGGCCAGGGGGATAGCCTCCACCTACCTAGCCTTGGGTGATGGAGGGGGTGGGACCCCGGACGAGGGAGGTAGACGGCGCCGGCGGGGAAGGAGGCTTCCGGGAGCCGGACGCCGGGTTGCTGCGGTCATGGTCGGCCGTGTCTGCCCACGGGGAGGGACGTGATACGGCCACCGGGGACCTGGTGGCTGGTCGAGGGGGTGGTATGGCGGTGCTTGTTTTCGGGCAGGCATGCAGCCGGGTGGCTTGGGGTTGACTGGGCAGGCAACTTGGCAGGTCGGATCGTGATGGTCGGATAGGGTTGATGGACTGCTTGATATCTGCGGATATATGAGTGAAGCCGGAGGAAGTATGAGTCGAGACTTGCATCGGAATGCTTGGCCGTTTTACCCATTTTGGGACCCGTTGAGACAGCCTCTGCATGGCATCAAGCGCGATGCGTGTGACTGTGTGACCCGAGTGTTTGCTGCTTGGCCGAGCTGGAGGAAGCACTTTAGGTCTCCTTATCATCTGCCACTGCACTGCTCTGTAGTTTCCCGCCTTTGTCCGCTGTTCTCCGTCTGGGTCTGCGCGGATTATGCATGCATCCCCTTGACCGCCGGTTCATCGGCTCGTGAAGGCTTCTGAACATGTTCCTGGCTGCGTCCATGGAGGTGTGCGTGTTTCGTGCTCTTGGCATGTCGAACGAGTGCCGTGGCCCAGTCCTCAAGCAGCTAGCCGAGGAAGAGTAAGAGGTTGTGTGGGCTTCTAGAGCGTCTTTCGAGGCTGTCTTCTTCAAGCTCCTTCCCGTGGCTGCTGCTCCGCTTTGGCACCCCTCTCAGAGCATGTCGTCTCTGGGGCCTGGCCCAGGACTCGAGGAAGGTGCATCTGATGTTGGCGGAGCCTCGGTGACCTCGATCTGCACTCGCACTCGGCGCAATGTCAGGTACCCGTTGCTGGCGGGGGTCGCTTATGTCGTCGCCCCCATCGTGGCCCAGTTCCACCAGTGCCTTCCAGGCCATTTTCCTTGGGCCGAGCCCTGCTGCAAGATCATCAGCCCCTCGACCCAACTTCAACCTCCCTTCGTCATGGGCATCATGCTTGTCCATCAGCCCCAGCCACCACACAGTTGCATCGATGCCCAGCACCGCATCAGCAACCTTCAGGTACCCGAGCTGAATACGTCCTTCGGCGGACTGGGCTGCATCCTGCCTGTTGCTTCCGTTGCGTCCCGACCACACCACGGCGAGAAGCCGGCCCGAGCACTTGCTCGCTGACGGGCCAGACCACAGGCACTCTGGAAATGCCGGGCCGACGACGTCACGCCCACCGGCAGGCCAATACACCTGCAGGAAGCCTGTGAGTCGGTGATTGGTGCCAGTATTGGTGGTGTTGGCTGACCCAATGTAGAACAGACAGGTCGCAGATTTTTCCGGGCAGGCAGGCATGGTATGGCAACCACAGAAGAGCAACCAACAGGTTCAGCAGAAAGCCGACACAAGGACAGCCTCCCTCTTGGTCAAAATAAGCGCCAGGAACAACGTCAGCTCCCAACAGAGACCGACCACGGGCATCATCTGCTCACCACTCGGTGGCTCGCCCCAACCCAACTCAGCTCCTGCGACCTGACAGAAGAAGGGACCGTCACCCGCGTGGTGGTGTCGTGGTCCCCCCCAAGGGCCCAAATAGACAAGAGGGGCAATCGGATCGCCCTCTTTGCATGCCGCCGATTCGCCCTCGAGATCGCAGGAGGAGGGGTGCCCCGGTCCCCGGCGAGTGGGTGTCTGTCTGTCTTTCTGTCAGTACGAGTAAGTGGTCATCCTCGTAACATACGTATCGCTGCCCCCAGGCTTGTCTTGGCCTCCGCTGACCCCTGCCAACAGCCCTCTGTCCCGAGCCAGGGTGGCACAGAGACTGCCCAGCAAGTCCCGTCCCGAGTGCTGCATCGTACTTTTTGAGCACCTGGCACACGGCACACACACCATCTCCCACCCTGGCCTGGGTAGACGGTAGACCAGACCAGACTCGGCCGTGTCCCACACTCGCTCCCACACCAGATCTGCCGCTGGCGCCCTCGGCGCCACGGCGCTCCAGGTGGCCCCATGCCCAGGAGGCCACGAGGTAGTCCGGAGGGTTGCACAGCAGGCCGCACGACATGATTTCTCCAGAGAAGACGTCTGCCGGGGAAGAGGGAGGGGCTCGCAAACTGCACTGTCGCTTGACACGATACAGCCAGACAGCCCCGGCATGGTCGTGGCAAAGCTCTCACCTCTCATCGCCGGAGAAGAGGGGGGGGCAGCGTTGGCACTGGACTGCCCTGGCCCTGCTCGCCTTATCAGCATGCCTGGCCTTCGCTTCGGTAGGCTGGCGAGCACGCATTCCAGACGCTGGCGCATCTCGAAAGCCAAAGACCAGCTTACCCGGTCGTCATCGCCCTTCAGCTGCTGGCTTGCATGCGGTGTGGGTGTGAGTGAGGGTGTGGGTGGTGTGGTGGGAGTGGAGCAGAGGTGACTTCACCAGCAGCTCGACCGGCCCAGACAGCCAAAGTACGGCCCCTCCATTCGGCGCCCCCTCGCCCAGCTTTGCCCCGGGGAGCCGGCTGGCGACGCTGATGCGCCGTACCTACTTGTCAAGTGGCAGCGAGGTGCATGCTGCAGGTCTCGGATGCAGCGTTGCAGCGTGTCGAGGAGGGCCGGAGGTTAGGCGGTGAGATGAGAAAGATGGAGGCCCAGCCCCAGGGGACGGAGCCGTTTGGCTGGGGTGCAGCCAGAGTTTCCGACGAGTCTTTTGTCATACATTGACAAGTGACGGGCTTCGACCCGAGTCCATCGACGCCGCCGAGGGAGATGGAAAGGGAGAGGCTTTTTGCTTCGACACCGCAGCCCGGCGTGTGCTTGCTGCACGAGGCCGCAGCGGGTCTCAACGGCTGGCGGCCGGTCACTTCTCATGTCACATTGCTTTGCTGATTGCTGTTGTCGATGGCTGCAGGGTGTTGTTGGTCTGAAGGATGAGGTATGTCGAGGTTATTTCTTTCTTTTCTCTCCCCTTCCGACTCCTTCATTTGTCGATTTCCCATATGTTTGCAGGGGTTGTTGTCATCATGCTGGTCGATCGCCGGGGTTGCTGTCATCTGAGCATGCCACTCCAGACAGTGTGCTTGCTGTTGAAACCTTTGGTCAAGGTGTTTGCTGAGAATACTTTTTGCTTGGCCAAGTGGTTCTGCCCGACTCGTCGCATTCTGGCACCGCTGCCCTGGAAGTCCATGATGGCTGCAGGTCGCCTTTCTCTTTTGTTCCCTCGCTGTGGGCAGCCTGTCAAGATGGGACGCTGCTGTCGAGTATCGATGGTCCTGGGCAGGCTCACCCAATGGTGACCGACATGATCTGGCCCAGGTCATTTGTTTTGTGTCGTTTGTATCCGGAAGACCGCTGCTGTTGAAACAAGGTCATCTGCCACACTTTCAATGATGACAGAATCGGCAGGGCTGTCCATCTGTGTGTCTCGCGTGTCGGAAGAAGAAAGGAGAGATGCAGGGAAGACGTTGCGATGAGACGAAGAAGAAATGACACCTCGAGTACCACCTGCACCCGGGCGGCGGTGACAAGCCGACAAAGCTTGCCTCAACAACCGTGGAAGGACCGAAGCTGCAGGCACGGAGTGCAGGTGAAGGCTGTCTTTTCTGCCTGCACGCGTGACATACGCGTGACGTGCCCCGTGCTCGGCAGGTGGGCAGGTAGGTCGATGCCAGGCAAGCACATGGCACCCGAGCAGGTCAGACGAGAAGGAGGAAGCTGTCGACTTGCTCCGGACTTTCCCAAGGAGCTCCCGTCATCTCACCTCAGAAGCACCCATGGCAGTCAGCCGGCCCCCAAGCCCCAGGTCAGGGCAAGGCAATCAGGAAAGGACCCTGAAAGAGGCAAGAGAGAACGGAGGATGCTCAAGTGGGCAACGTGGGACAGCAGTGGCGCTTTGCCCCTTTGGGAGTCCTCCTCGTGGGCCGGCCTTGTCCTTGTCCGCCTGGGCCCTTGTTGCTCGTCCAGTTCAGTGGTCCAAGTCTCCCCCAGGCATCCTGGCATCCCAGTGGAGGGTGGCCCCCAAGGTGGGACCAGAGGTTCTGGACTGCGTGGGCGCCAGGGGCCGGTACCGTTGAGGACTTGAGAGGTGCACAGCGAGCTCGGCGCCGTCAGCAGGGTACCTGAGCACCCGCTGCAGGTACGCTAGGCGCTGAGGGCGAACTCACAGTGAAGACGCCTCCGAGTCGGGCTCCGCCAGGAATGGCTTCCCGTTGTCAAGGGCACAACCCCGCAAAGTCGAACCTGGAATGTCGGGCCCGGGGGACCCTCACTTGGAGACTGTTGACGTTGTCATCGTCGTCGTCGTCGCCGCCACAGCCACCAGATGGACCCTGAACTGGGGCTGTGGCGGTTGATGGCCACGTCTGCAGACTGGAGAAAAGAGGCCTCACTCAACCGGTTCCCTCCGGAACACGAAGAGAGGCGAGTCATCTGCGAGGACGAGGACAATGTTGACCTCGACCTTGAATGCAAGACACAAGCAACGGACAACGGCCCGACACATGTGATTCGGAGCTTCCGTCCCACGGAAACACTCGGGCGTGCAGCTGAGTCTTGATCGACTTGACCCGACTCGAACTTGAATCGACTCGACTCCGGACGAGGCCTAGACTCGGCGCCGGTGCCTGTCTGCGCGTACCGTCTGTATCAGGCTTGCCGCCACGTCCGTCCTTACCTGTCTCCAAGTACCTTGTTTCTGTAAACTGCTCCGCCGCCCGCGGCCCTCTGACCGAAAGGTACGAGCAACCAGTGCTTGAACGTGAGCTGCGGTGACGGGTCGGTCCCACACACGCCAGAACCGCTCGTGTTTCCGTGGTCGTCCGTCACACAAGGCGTGCCGGACGGCCCATGTCGATACCCTCGAGTCCACTCGTGGAACCTGGGCCGTCCCTGGACCTGGACCTGGGACCCGACATGTCTGGCATCAACTATCTCTGTCTTTTGAGACCCATCCCCCGATCGATGCAGGTATCGCATCGCATCGTGTCGTGCCGCGTCGGTGCCATCCAGCAAGTCAAAGCAAAGCATGCGTCCGGGATGAGATGGGATAGGACAGGACGGAGGGCCGGTCCTGTCGGGGGCCGGCCGGGTCCCTGCCTGTGCCTGTGCCTGTGGTGGTGTGCAGTGTGTGTGACTGGTCCCCTGCAGCGGAGTGCGCACGCAGGGCAGGCCAGCCCAGCTAAACGGCCCGGGAAGCGACGACGACTTCCCACACCTCCGAGGCCCCGATGTACGAGCAAAGTGCCGTCCGAGTATCGCGAGCTTGCATGGCATGGCCGGCGTGGCGGACGGGGCATGGCATTGCTGGCATGGCATTGTGGCCCTGGTACACATGGCCATGGCCCATGAGGCACTCGTACCTGCGCGTTACCTCCCCGACGCATTGTCTTGGGGCTGCACTGCCTATCATCTACATAATGCCTCGAGTCCCGGGATGTGAGACATTCACGGCCATATGTCGATGGGAGGCAGCTCGAGGAGGAGGAGGAGGAGGAGGAGGAGGAGGAGGAGGCCAACATCTTTGAGGCACCAAGTTCTTCCACGAGTATCTACAACAGTATCTACCTTGTAGGTACCCGCCAGGCCCCCGGCAATATCAGCATCAGCAGCATCAGCAGGTGAGTGCCTTCCTTCCTTCCTTCGTCTTGCCTCGCGTGCCTGCCCCACGATGATAAACCACCACCCCCGGTGCTGACAAAAATCTCCCCTCCCAGGCTTCTAAAAACACCATCCTCTCAACAATCCACCATCACCAACCAAAGAAGCCGATCCTACCAAGACCTCCCGTTTTCGGCTCGATCAAGCGCCAACCCAGTACCCACCCCCATCCTTCTGCCCGCTCTGTTCTGTTCTAGAGCCGGGGCCTGCTCGTTCCGCCGCGCTTCGACGCGCAACCAACAACCCTCCAAGCGCGGTTGCATCAGGTCACTCGTTCTGTGACGGCAGTGCAGCCCGTGGGCTAGAAACACTGTCCCCCCAAGAGATCGATCAAGTGTCTGGGCGAATCGTCCGGCCGTTCGTCTGCCGCCCCGCCGCCGCCGCCCACAGGCACGCACCCACCCACGCAACGCACCGCCGCTGGCAAGTAAGTACCTCCAAGTTGGCTTGGCTGGAATCCCACCCCCCGTACTCGTACCGCCGCAGCAGCACTTGCTTGCCTTTGCCCGTCTTTTGATGGACATCCCCACCACGTCCACAGGCCACGGCAACGTCTCGACCTGTCTTGGACCACCTGCCATCCATCCCTCCATCCATTTATCTTGCTTCCAGCGTACAAGACAGTTCTTGGCAATACTGGATGCCCTCCCCTCCATCGGCAAGAATCGCAGCTGACGAACCACTCCCCCAGGCCACACCACCTCGTGCCCTCCGAGTCACGAACAGAGTCATTAGCACGCCCTCCAGCAGGACAGAAGAGGTACCTAACGGCCCTACAACCACCACTACAGTACAAGAGCCATCACCCCAAAGGACAGCATCGAGTCCAAGTCTTCGTCCCTCCGGTGGCGTCTCCCAGCGCGCCCCTTGCCACTCCAAAGTCACCAGACCCCACCACCGGAACCCACACGCCCACAATCTCGTTGCCGGGGTTGTTCAGGTTCCCAGGTTCCGTGAGCCTGTGAGAGCGCCCAGCAGCAGGGACAGCAGCAGCCAACCCCAGCAAGTACAGCAAATAGTCTGCTCGTAGCAGCGAAGCAGCACCTAAGCACCAAGCAGCCCGAGCAGTAGAGCACTCAGCCAGCCAGCAGCCAGCCGGCCGGCCGACCTCGAGCAACATCAGCCAGCTCGGGTCCCTCCCCTGTGGGACGACGACGCACCCCTCCCCCCCCCTTGTCTCTCTTCTACCGCCTACCCCCCTCCTCTCCGTTGCACACCACAACCACGCGCCACCCACCCCCCCAAAAGAGGCACGCCTGCTCGCGCCCTGGCCCGCCTGGGTACCGCCTGTCCCCGTACCGACCTCACTCTTGTGGGGTTCACCACGAACGGACTGAGTCTAGCCATCTCCAAAACTGGCAAGGTACGCATCAAGATCCCGGTGGTCAGCGGCGGCGGTGCTCCAACGCACGGCCGTCGCGCGAATCGATCCTTGGCCCTGTCCTGTCTTGTCTTGTCTTGTCGGCCTGGGTACTCGCTTGACCAGGACCTTTACCTACCGGAAGTATGCTAACGAAACGGGGACCAGGTCAAGGTCATTCTCATTGTCGGTCTCTCTGTCTACTCGCTCTCTCTCTCTCTCGCACGCACACACGCTCGCTCTATCGACAGGGCCTGGTCTGGTCAGGTTCTTGTCTGGGTTCCCAGTCCTTCTTGTCTGGCTGGTCGTTTCTCTCGACCGTCTCGTTCCTGGGTCGACATCTCCATTCTCCTCAACCCTTCTTTCTTTCCCTCCCTCTCCCCTCCTCGCCTTCACATCCTTCCGCCCTCCTCTCCCCTCCTTCCCCCTCCCAACAGCCTCCCGGGAGGTTCTTGTTGTCGCCGCGACCGCCAAAGGGACGCCGAGAGTTCATCGTCTGAACTCGGCAATGTGTCCCTGGCCACTTGTTGACTGCAATTGCCCGTGATCCGCTCCTTGTAAGTCGGAATATCCTCGCTCTCCCACCCCTCCTATCCTCCCACTCCCCGGCCAGCAGCCGCGCCGCCGCTTCACCCCCACGGCCACGGGACAACAAGCCAGAGCCCTGATCGTCTCTGGGCTTGCCATCTCCCGCGCCGGCGCCGCTTCCTGCTGCCCTCTCCTTCTGTTGGCATCCACTGACCACCCCCCGTTCGGCAGGCCCATCATGGAGGCCCTCGAGCAGGCTCGCGCAAATCCGGTCTCGGAACCGGTGCCGGTCGCCTCCTACCTCCTCGACCTGACCCTCGAGACATACCCCCTCGCCCTCCTCGTCGTCTTCATACTCGTCGCCCTCACCCAGAGCGTCACACTCGCCCGCAACGAAGAAGCCGCGCCAGATCCCGATGTCCTCGGCCCAGGTGGCAAACCACTACCTGTGACGAAGAAGAAGAGACGAAGCGCCGATCCCGACTCGGAACCCGAGTCCTGGGGTCCTCAGCTCTCCGCAGGCTGGAGGACCGTCTGCATATGGGTCTCGGCCGCTCTGTGCCTGGCCTTCTTCGCCAATATGCTGGCCCATCTCGCCCACACCTTCAGTGTCTGGCCCCGGCCCAGAGGGGAGGACGTCTGGCATGAGACGGGTCCAATGAGCGTATGTACATGCCCCGTTCCCCGTCCCCCAAAACCTCCGCTGCGAGGCGCTTTGCTTGGCTGCATTCGACAGACAGCACCGCCCCCCGCGTTACATGACTGACCACCTCGCGCGCCTGCAGGTCTACCTCTTTGGCGGCACCAACCTCCACGGCTTCCTGGTCCTGACGCTGTGCCAATGGCGGACCACTCCCTCGGTCGCCCACTTCATGACCTGGCTTCTGGCTCTCGTCGGCGAATCCACCATCACCCTGACCACTCTGCTCCTTTTCCGCGACCACGAAGTCGGCGGCGTGAGCACCGTCCGACAACCCTTCACCCGCCTCGACGGCTCCATGACCAAGTGGGAGGTCATCGACATCGCCTTTGCCATTACGAGACTGGCTCTCGTATCCGCCCTCGTCGTCATCTACGCCGCCGCCTGGACCCGCCAGGCCTGGTCTCCGGCGCCCAACTACGAGCTCCTGCCCGAGACCGACGAGGCCCAGCCGACCGCCACCCGCGAACCCCCGCGCGATGTCGAGAACGTTGCCCCCAGAGAGGACACGCCTCTGCTGCGCGCGGCTATCGCCAACTATCAGACCCAGAACGGAAACCAGAACGGACACGGCTCCCCTCCCAGGCCGGTCCCCGCGGCGCGTAACGGTAATGCCGCCGGGCGACCTAATGGATCGGCGACCGGTGCCACAGTTGCCAGGACGCCCACGGGACTCTACAAGGACGACTCGGCCGCCTTCTATCGCCCGGAGAAGATGCCACACAAGACCTGGTGGGAGTACATCCGCGGGTACGGTGTCTTCTTCCAGTACGTGTACCCCAAGAAGTCGCTCAAGCTGCAGGCCCTATGCCTCCTCTGCGTCGGACTTGTCATCGCCCAGCGCATCATCAACATGCTCGTGCCCCTTCAGGTCGGCTACATCACCAAGCGCATGATCGAGGGCGAGATGCCGTGGAAGTCCCTGACTCTGCTGGTCATCTACAAGCTCTTCCAGGGCTCCTCGATGCTCCTCGGCGCCGCGCGCGCCATCCTCTGGGTCCCCGTTTCCCAGTACAGCTACAGGGCTCTGACCACCTCGGCCTTTGAGCACGTCCACTCCCTCAGCCTGGACTTCCACCTCGGCAAGCGCACCGGCGAGGTCCTCTCGGCCCTGAACAAGGGCGCCTCGATCAACCAGTTCCTCGAACAGATCACCTTCCAGGTCGCCCCCATGATCATGGACCTGTGCCTCGCCATCATCGTCTTCTACTTCATGTTCGACAGCACCTACGCCGTCATCGTCACGTGCCTCGCCTTCTGGTACCTCTACCTCACCATCCGCATGGCCCAGACCCGTGCCGACCAGAGGCGCATCATGACCAACGCCGACCGCGAGGAGGAGGCGGTGAAGAACGACTCAATCACTAGTTACGAGACGGTCAAATACTTCAACGCCGAGCGCTGGGAATTTGCTCGCTATAGGAACGCGATCATGAACTTCCAGGCCGCCGAGAAGAGGGTTACCGAAGGCATCAACGTCATGAACTGCATTCAGGCCTTTGTCTTCATCTCTGGCTTCGCCATTATCATCTTCCGCGGCGCCTACCAGGTTTACAACGGCGATCGCGACACGGCCGACTTCATGACCCTCATCACGTACCTTGGACAGCTCCAGCAGCCACTCAACTACTTCAGTAACTTCTACCGCACCATTCAGCAGTCCATGATTTCGGGCGAGAGGCTTCTCGAGCTCTTCAAGATCAAGCCCACCGTTGTGGACGCCCCTGGCGCCCGGGTGCTCGACACGTGCAGCGGCCATATCCGCTGGAACGACGTGGGCTTCGCCTACGACCCCCGCACGCCCGCCCTCCAGGGCCTCTCGTTCGAGTGCGCTCCCGGGACCACAACCGCCTTTGTTGGCGAGTCGGGCGGCGGCAAGTCGACTGTCTTCCGGCTGATGTTCCGCTATTACAACACCACCGAAGGCAGCATCGAAGTTGACGGTCTCGACGTCAAGGGTTTGACAATCGACTCGGTGAGAAAGTTCATTGGCGTCGTACCACAGGATACGACATTATTCAACGAGACGTTGATGTACAACCTGAAGTACGCCAGGCCCGATGCCACCGATGAGGACGTTTACGACGCATGCCGCGCCGCGGCCATCCACGACCGCATCATGACCTTCCCCGACGGATACAGCACCAAGGTCGGTGACCGTGGGCTCCGCCTCAGTGGCGGTGAGAGGCAGCGCGTGGCCATTGCCCGCACCATCCTGAAGGACCCCAAGATCATCATGCTTGACGAGGCGACGTCGGCACTCGATGCCCATACGGAGCAGGAGATTCAGGAGAAGCTGGAGAACCTTGGCCAGGGCCGGACCCTCCTTCTCATCGCGTAAGTCAACCTCCCACCCCGCAGACGCACCCTGTCATATCACTAACGACATGTCATCAGTCACCGCCTCTCGACTGTCACGCACGCCGATCAGATCATCGTCCTGAACCAGGGCCGCATTGTCGAGAAGGGCACCCACGATGAGCTTGTGGCCAAGAAGGGCCGATACGCCTCCATGTGGGAGAAGCAGGTCCAGGCCGAGCGCGCCGCGGAGAAGGCCCGCGTCGCTAACAGGAAGGCGCACAAGCTGATGCGCAAGGCGAACATTGTTAGCCAGAAGCTCGGTGGCGACGGCACCTCGGACGGGTACAACAGCCTCGCCTCGTCCACCATCCTACCCGGCCCCAACAGCCAGGGACCCAAGTCCGGGTCCCAGGGTGAGGACTCGTCGAGCTCCGGTAACAGCTCGGACGCCGAGTCCACCCACACCAGCGACGCCGAGAGGCATTGATTTCGCCCTCGACACTTCTTTCCGTCGCTTCTCTCATGTTTGGAATGCGACGACGACACACATCTCCCCCACCAGTACACGGTTACAGAGAGAAAGACGAGAGACAGAGACACGCATGCATTTCTTACCGGCGCACCCATCTTTTGCTTTTCTTCTTTTACGAGCGCGCCGCCGCACCCCATTTTCCCCCATTAATGTCTTATCATCAACCCATACGGATCTCCGTCTTGTCACGAAGTTACGAACTCTCTTGTCATGGTCGGTCGGTCTGAACAACACACTGCGGCGGCGGCGTGCGCGACGCGAGCACGCAACAACACGGCATAGCATCATCAACCACAACACACACACACACACAGGCAGGCGATTCGGCGTTTTCTTGGAAGAAGGGGGGCAAAGTCAGAGCATGGGGCCCCCCCTACCCTTTTGCTGGTTTTGCTCATGATGGTTTTTCTCTTGGAGGTTTTTTTTATTTTACTATTCCCTACCAATACCACCATTCTTGGCGAGGGTACGGAAAAAAAGGGTACATAAATCCCCACAGTCTCGCGACTGGAAAATCCTAGATTCATCCTCACAATTTTCTTGCGATCGGTGATGTGATGTGACATGACAAGTGTTAGGACATGACTCGAGAAGTGATGTGACTTTGCAGAATCTGTCGTCCCATGTCTCTCTGCCCCCGGCTGAGACGTAAATTTCCCGACGGGAAACATGCCATCACGCGCGGCATGGGAGATATCGGCTCAACTGATACATGGTATTACAAAAATGCTAGATCATCGGACCGCCGCTCATCGGGCATCAACGACGGCGGTGGCTATAAACGAACAAGGAAGATGAACATGATGTTGATACACACGGTGCTCGCGCCGGGGAACATGTCCCCGATGCCGCGACCGCCATTACTAGAATCCCGTCTCTGAGCTCGAATCGTTCGGTCCCGACGCGGCGGAGCACAGCTGACGTGCGCAAGGCGAGGTGACATGACGTGAGATCCCCTTCCCTTCCCCCCTTCCCCCCTCCCCCCCTGCATCCGCGGACGCATGCACGCAATCCGTCTCCCGGGAGGGAACCCGAGGGGCGGGCAAGCGGGCGAATTCATTGCGACGTGCGACTCGTGGGTGTGTGTGTGTCGCGCGCAGGCAACACGTGAGCCCAGCTTGTCGTGGGGCATGTCCGGGGAGGGGGAGGGGTGACCACGCCCGTGCCCCTCTTCCACCCCTCCCCCCTTCCCGCGCGTGACCACCTCGGCCAAGGTACGCGCGACTTTGGTATCGGGAGGGGGACGCGAAGACTCGTGACCTTTTCCCCGATCCCATGTCTCGGACGACGGAGGGGCGAGAAGAAGGGCAGGGGATGGGTACGGGGAACACGAGGCTGGTCAGCCTGGTGATGGGGTCGAGTCCGAGATGTGCAGCGGAGGAGGCGGGGTGGCAAGGAAGTCGCGAGGCCGCCCGCGAGTAACCGAGGCCTCGTGTCGTCGTAGTCGTAACTTCAGGCCCTTTCGTTCAACAATACTTTCCATCTCTTTCAATCTTCCGTCCAATGTCGTGGGGGATTGTCGGTCATCATCTCCCCAACGGCAACAAAATCCAAACAATATCATGCGAAGCCGTGCAGCGCATTCAATGCATCCGTCCGTCCCATTTTCCTCGTCAATTCCCCCTCCTTCCCAGTTCCATGCCCAAAGACGAAACGCCGGTTGATGCTGTCGCTTCCGCTTTCCGTCGGGGGGATCTCCTTCCAAAATCCAATGTCTCCCCGCGCGGGATTTCCTCTCCAAATTCTCCAGGCCATGCAAGCGAACGACGTGCGGGCACAAATCCGCATTAGCAGGAGTTTGGCAGACGGGCGTAGTGCCCGGCCCTCCTTGTGTGTGTGTGGTGTTAAACGAGTGACTTGTGGTGCGCGTGGCCGCACCTCCCCTTGCTCCTCTACCGCGAGACGCCGGTAGCCTTGACGGCATGTCCGTTGCCGTTCATGGCGTGGCCGTTGGCATCCTTGCGCTTGACGGCCGGGGGGGCCTTGTCGGCGGCAGCGACGTCGTCCTCCTCATCGTTGTCCTCGACCTCGCTGCGGTCGTCCTCGAGGGTCTTGCCGGCGACGAAGCGGTAGGCGATGCGCACGATGTAGTAGAGCCAGACGAGGTTGAGGGCCTGGAGGGAGGCGAGGAGGGCGAAGGTGATGTACTGGGAGATCCAGCACTTGTACTGCTGGGTGACCCAGTCGAGCTCAAAGGGACCAACGGTCTTGAACTCGGTCAGGACAGACCAGATGATGGCGAGGTTGAGGAAGTGGCGGCAGTAGACCCAGACGCCGATGAAGAAGACAAAGTAGTAGTCGACCCAGGCCCAGCCGACGTAGTTGAGCGACTTTGAGGTGGCGAGGAAGAAGTCGCTAATGTCGTGGGTGTTGTAGACGGCGATGCCAATGTAGGTGAAGTGGAAGCGGTAGCTGAGGTAGATGAGGGCGAGGGTGCAGATGTGGTGCATGATGAGCTCCTTGAAGTCCTTGCGGGGCTTCTCCATGCCGAGGACGAGGACGATGCCCTGCTGGGCCCAGTACGCGGCCTGGAAGAGGTAGTAGAACTTGAAGCCGGCCTCGTGGGTGCGATGGGGGAAGCCCTCGTACATGCCGGCCGTGTTGTAGTACCAGACGGGGGTGGAGCTCATGACGTAGAGGCCGGCAGGGCCGAGGAAGAAGAAGTAGACGGCCGTGTACATCTGCTCCATGAAGCGGGCCTGCTTGGCGCGCGAGGTGATGCCGGCGCGGCGGGCGAGGGGTCGCAGCATCTCCTGCATGATGAACTCGCGGGTGAAGGAGAGGACGACGGTGTAGAAGCTGACAAAGGCGAAGTCGAGGGGACCCTTGCCGTAGGTGACGGGACCGCCGGCGGGCTCGGCCAGGAACTCGCCGGAGCCGGGCTCGAGGCGGTAGGCGAGGATGATGAAGTAGTAGACGGGGTTGGAGGGGGTAGGGTTGATGGCGTAGGCGAGACCGAAGAGGGCGAGGATGATGGAGGGCAGGACGTAGGTACGCTTGATGATGAGGTTGCGGAAGCGGCGCACGAGACCGCGGGCGCGGCGGCGCTTCGAGATGCGCTTGGGGGCGGCGGCGACGGCCGTGGTCGGGCTCGGGCTCGGGCTGGAGTTGGGGTGGTCGGCGGCCGAGAGGCTCAGGCGCGACGTGGCCAGGGCCGGGGCGCGCGTGTCGCCGACGTGGATATCCTCGCCGAGGGCGCTGGACTTGCGGGGACGGCGACGGGCATCGCTGCCGGCGGAGGCCACGGCAGCGGCGGCGGCGGCGCGCTGCTCGGCCTCGAACTGCTGCGCCGAGGTGCTGAAGGGAGGGAACGGCTCCGATTCCTGAGAGGGGCCCGCCATGGTTGCGTTCTGTGAGTGTGTGTGCGCGCGCGCGTGTGCGTGTGTATACGTGTATGTTCCGCTCGAGGGTGAAGCTTGGTCTTCGGCAGAAGGATCGATCGGTCGGTCGGTCGGCAGAGGGGAGGTGGGTGGGTTGAAGAAGGGACCGGTTCTCGGGTCGCCCGGAGGTGTGGTCGGTGATCGGTCGAGCAGCTGACAACGGCGATGCCGGGAGAGAGGCAGGGTCGGGCTCTTTTGCTGACGTCGAGTGCCGGGAAAAGGGGAGGGGCCGCGGGTTGGTGCTATTGGCCTAGGCTACTCGCGCGCGATTCTGTTCGGATGATGGGCGTTGGCTCGGTCCCTCCGGCTGAGTGTGCAACAACAGGAAGTGTGCTTGTTGGGCAAAGTTCGTCGGTGGTCGTCGAAAAAGGCGTTGGAGTGCCAGTTTGTCGGAAGCAGGGCGTCTGTCTGTCTGCGGGCGGTGGCTGACGGATGCAGAAGTGACGGAGGGGGGAGAGGAATGGAGGGGGGCGGTGGAAAGAAGAGAGAGATGGAGAGATGGAGAGACAGAAGTTGTGAGCGAGTCGGTCAGCATCTACTATGGCTGGTAGTCTCCAAGTCCAGTTCTGGTGCGGCACCCCGAGGCAAGAGGCATGGAAGGCGCGGGCCCCGGGTGCCATGAAATAATACTTTACAAGCGCGGTAGCGCGGTCACGGTAGCTGCTAGCCAGGGGTCGGCCGGCCTTGTCCAGTGTCTGGTCTGGCAGTCAGCGGGGTGGGATTGTGGGTTGAATCGTGATCTCCGTCTGGGCGGACTTTGGACACCAATGCTCCTGCCATTCTGCCTTCAACTCTCCATCGCGGCGCGCCTGGCCTGCCGTTCCACCAGCGGCTTCCTTCCTTACCGCGCCGCGGACCTCCTTTCCCCCCTAGCACAACGTCCAAACTCCCCATTCTATCACCAAAGTTCCCTCGCTTGTCAGTCGTCGCTCGTCCGCGGCGTCCCGTCTCACGATGCAGACCCTCAGCTCGGAGCAAACTCCAGTGTCTCTTCGAACAAAAACCCCTGCGGCTGCCTCCCGCCAAGAGTCCATCGTCCCCTCATCAAATTTTAATCCCCAAGCATGTACAAAAAAAAAATTAGCCGGCTGGCCCAGTGGCCCCTATTTCCCGTCCCGGGCCCCCGAGAGGACAGACAGCACAGACACGGACGCAGACAGACGGGTTACCGTGTGCGGCGCCGGAGCCAGGCACATTTGCCTGTGCCGGGGCGATCCCCGACTGGGCGCGTCGGTTGCTCTTAATTTCAGGGGTCCCACAGGCCGCGGCGCGCTGTCAGTGGCCCGCCGTGGAGCAGCACTTTGTGCCTCGAGGGAAAATCCTGTCAGTGCCCAGCACGGTGCGAGGCCTTCTTCCGTGGAGACAAATGCTGCTGACCTATTCATCTTCTTCATCAGCGACCAAGTCAACAACATCAAGCCTAGCACCATATGTCTGCAATGATGAATATCTCTCTTCAATATCGGGGTATCTTTTTACTGTGCGCCCCCATCCGTGATGTACAATCGCATCCGCTGCCGTTCAGCACAACTCGTTCAAACAGCCACCCTCGACACACATCCGCAGATGGCGTCCCCAAGATTCATCCGTCAATATGTAGACGGGGTATAGATGAACATCTCCCCCCAAAATCCCTCCCCAATATGCAACGCCTATCGTATCCGGCTCCGTAAATGCTGTCCCAAAACACGCTCGCTGGTTGCAAATCCCTCCCACGAACGAGAAACGTCGTCGCAGCGGCACCCTAACGATCCGTCGCGCGCCGTGAAGTCGGCGGCGGCGCCTCCGACACGTTGTCGTGGTCATGCCGGTGCCGGACGCCAGGCCACAACGGCGGCTGTTCAGAGTGCATCAGGTGCGGCCCGTCCGAGCCCGACGTCTGTTGTGACGGCTCGGTCGACGTCCGCCCCAGACCCGGGAAGCTGGCAAAGGCAGAACCTTCGCTGAGGCTGCGCTCCAGCGGCTCGCGCGTGTCGACTCGCTGTGCCACGCCACCCTCGACTGCCTCCTCGTCCCGGAGAAGCTGAGCCAGTGCCGCGCCTTGCCGTGGCGGCGCCGGGATCACCATGACCGGTAGCTTGTCCGTCTCAGGCGTCGACTGCATGCGATCTCTGATCTTCTCGGCCTGCGTCACCGCGTAGTCCTCCAGCCGCGCCCGCAGATCCCACCGACTGCGACCTTCGTAGCCGTCGCGCACCTGTGCCGCCGCCGCCGGCTGTACCGTGCGGGCGGGCACGTGCGGTGCCACTGTCGCCGGCACCGCATTGTTGCCGCGCCGGAGCGGGTTCACAGCCCACGTCAGTGTCCGCCGCCGGCCTTGTTCCGTCTGACCGTCCTGGCCACGAGCTTCGGGATCGATGTTCTCGGTGGCGTTCATGGTCTGCCTCGGTGTCGGTGCTGCCACGGACGGCACGTCAACTCTGTCCGCCGTCGGGCTCCTTGGGGGGTTCGATAGCGTGTTGTCGTGCTCTCTGATCACGTCTGGCGTCCGGCCGGTCGTCTCGGACATGTTCTGGTATCGGACGGCGTAATCTGTGCTGGCCGCGCTCGCAGTCTCAGTGCGGCTGACGGGTGTTGCGGCAGGTGGGGGTCGCGCAGGCCACAACGGCGGCCGGTAACCACCTCTCTGGGTGGCCGGCGGTCGTGCGCCCACGTCTGTTTCTGTCGAAGGCGGCGGCGCACCTTGGTATCTCGGCGGGACGGACGTCAGACCGGGCCAGACTCTCAGTCGGGAAGATCTGGGCTCGTTGCCCATGGCGGCACCGCCACCGGCCCCGGGAGAAGGCCCTCCTTCTTCCCCCGGTCCTCCACCGCCGAAACCGCTCTTGCGGTTCTTCCGTTTCCGTAACCACGGGAACTCGGTCGGCGACGCCTCCATCATGTCGTCTCCGTCAAAAACCTCCCTCCCGAGGATTCCATCCTTCTTCTCCTCACGCTCGAGCGCCTCTATCCGCTCGACCCACTCCCACACGACGACGCTGGCGGCGGCGGCGCCGACCCAGCGGACGTAGTCGCCCCATCCGATGAACCTGGGTTCTGAGATGTCGATGATGAAGAAGATGATGGGGAGGAGGATGGCGACGAGCGACAGCAGGGAGACGATGGCCATGTTCTTCATGAGGGGATGGTAAAAGGCGTAGCGCATCTTCATGATCGCATAGTAGATGACCCAGGCGGCGTAGAGGAAACCCAGGGACAGGTGGAAAAAGTAGCTGATATTGGGGATGGCCTTGGTGAAATTCGGTGGCCTCGAGTTGCCGTTGGATTCGGGCGGCGTGTAAAAGCTGTTGAGCGCGGCGAAGATGACCTGGAGGGTGATGAGCGCAAAAGCGGCCCACTTGATAATGGCCTTTTCCCTCTGTCGCGGGAAGAGGCGGATCAGGGTCTGGGCCTGGGCCAGCCACAGGAAGGTGTCGGAGACGAGGCGCATGATTTTGAGAGCGGTGCTGTCCATGACGGAGGTCTTGAGGCAACTGGCATTGTGGATGCCCAGGTCGTACTGGTGCTCGGCGACCTCGAACGACTCGGCGGTGGCTATGGTCAGTGAGATGGCAACGGTCATGGCGGCCACCTTTTGCAGCCAGGGACGGCCGCCGATCTGGATGCCGCCGCCGCCCGAGGCGCTGCCGGTGAAGCCGCTGCGGCCGAGGTAGACGAGGCCGCCGTCGAGGAAGGAGCGCGGGGTGACGAAGAGCATAATGACGAGCATGTACGCGGTGACGGTGGTGGCGGCCAGGACGTAGAAGACGGGGTAGAGAGACTCGTAGAAGGCATCGCGGAAATTCGAGAACTTGCTGCACTTGACCTGGGTTGTCCTAAAGATGTCCCGGGGAGTGGAGACATCGTCATCCTCGTCGAATTCGGGGGTATTGCTGGAGGTGGATGTCGGTATGACGAAGGGTTGTGTGGTCGGGGTCTCGCCCTCGGCGCATGGCGTCGCGAGGACGGCGGCATGTGTCAGTGTGGTGATGGGCACGTCGGGCCCAAAGGAAAGGACGGCGCCGATGGAGAGGGTGGCCTCGCACAGCGCCGTGGACGTCGCCACGGACGAGAGAGAGGCCATGGCGGCGGCGGCGGCGGCTGCGGCGGCGATGTGCTGATTGAGCAGGGCTCACAGGGCGGGCGGCCAGCCGCAGATGGGCAACGTTCGGTACGAGGTACTGATGATCTCGCTATTCAGTCGCCATTGGAAGGGCGCCACATCCGGCAAATCGGGTCGAGGTCGTCTCGAGGATTCTCGGGGCCGTCTGGTGAACTGATTTCGATGCCGGGACGGTGGTGGTCGTCGGGTCGGGATGTCGTCGGCAGCAGTGAGGTGAGTGCCAGCGACCGTGCGACTATTATGTGCGAGTGTCCAGCCAGGTGGCCCAAAAGAGTCGTCGCGAGGATCCGGGCGTCGCGTCGAGCGTCGGTCGGTTATCGAAGTGGTGATGGTCCGGGAGAGGGTGTGGAAAGCGGACGCGTGTAATCTCTCGGGTGTCGTCGTCGTCGTCGTCGTCGTCTTGAATGGCAGCGATCTCAAGGGTTGAAGTCGCGATGTCTCGGGCGTCGGGGGTGTCGGGAGTCTTGGTGCGATGTCGATGTGTAACCCGCGCGCATGCGTGGTGCCGGTCGGTGTCAAGGCAGTCGAATGAGGGCCGCGGTGATTGAGCAGGAGTCAAGATTCCGTCGAGACCAGATTGTGGAGAGGAGGGAATGATCAAAGGCTGGGCGCCGAGAGGCTTGGGGGGGTTGACTGGCAGGATGGGCGACGAGGGAAGGGGGGGAAAGGGCCGGTTGGCTGAGGTGGTGGCGGGCGGGCAGGCGGGCAGGCGGCAGGCGGGCGGGCGGACGGTTCGAAAGTCGAGAGGGCCCAGGGACAGTCAAGTCGAGTCAAGCACTGGGGAGCGGACCGGGGTCCTATTTCGGGACGGGGGTGTCCAGATCGTGCCTGGGCTGATTGATGCAGTTGGGTGGGTGGGGTGCGACGATGGGTGGTGGTTCAGTGGGCTCTGCCCTGACGAGGGCGAGGTTCAGGGGACGTGCGTTGTTTCCGAGCAGTTCGAGACCTGCCCTGAGAGGATGCGACGGGCCGCCCTTTCGCCTTTCGGCGCATGCATGCTGAGCCTCGGCTGCTTTAATCTGACGGTCTTCTCCTGTTGATTTCATTCAGTTTCAGTCGACGTGTAGCCATCACAATCGACCGAAGCAAGACGGGCAGTCGGGGACCTCGTTTAACTCGCGCATGGGCGACGAGAGACTGGCGTAATTGCGCCCGGTGCTGGTGCGGCACTCGGCACGCTGGAGGGAGAGGATGCAACGCGCACGGTGCACACGGTGCCGAGGTTGGGGAGTTAACTGTGCTCCGGCGCCAGCACCAGGCCGGCGCGGAGGACGGGACTCGGTCCACGGAGCAGTTTCGTAAGATCAAGCTCGGTAAGCATGATTGATGTCTCCCATTGTCGCTGTATCGAATGGAAAACAAGTGTAAATCAAGCTTGATTGTGATGCTTCTTGGGAGGTCAACACAGAAACACCGCGGCAATATGGCGCAGCATTTTGATGCACCGTGTTTGCACGTCCACTGCAGCAGGTGGCGAGACGAAACCTGCTGATCATCAGGTGAAGGGTGAGAGAATGTCACCACACAGACGGCAGCCAGCTTCAGCGACGGCAATGAGCAGCACGCTCGAGCCGAGGACCAGATGGATTGGCAGGCGGTCTTTTGTCAAAGGAGCCGTCACCAGAGCCCCGGGTTTAGACTCGAGTTGTTCCCCGGGGCAGGGAGACGTCTGATCAAAAGGCCACGGGATTGACAGGCTCAGCTGAAACAGCTGCGAGGCAAGACCAGGCCAGGCTGGACCGAGCTACCCGATTGATCAGCACGGACCGAGGGTCAGAAGGCGCGAAGCCTTTGATATTCGATCGGACTTTAGAGGCACTGAAAACTCTGAGGGTTCGACAGTCGCAGCAATTCCAGTCCGCGACAACAGCTGGAGGATGATGCTTCCGATACCTTCCAGGTTGAAAGTCCAACCAGTGCAGGCTGTACTTCAGTTTGCCGACGTGCATCCGTCTTCTCCCACCGTCTCCGCACAGTATCCCGCCCATCCCATTCAGGTGAGCCGGTTCCCGGCCTCGGGGCTTCTGACAGGTCAGTCTCCGAAGGCGGGGGCCACTAGCACGCACTTGGAAGGTACATCACACAGAGTCTGCAGTGGTGGGATGGATGAGCCACCCATTACAGTGTCGGGGCTAGTACCGTACCGTACGATTTCGAGCTTCCAACCTGGCTCCAGAATCAATTTCCTTCGCCCGACGACTCCAGCTGCTCGAGGCCCCTCCAGCCTTTCCCGTCAGTGGTCTGGTCTAGTCTGGTTCTCGGGCCCGAAGGTTAGCGGCTGGCCCGACACCGGTTCCAGCAGGAGACCGGACGGCGCATCAGCAGACGGCCTGGATTCTTCGTCTCCTGCCGGCACAGGCACAGGCTTGCCTTTGCCTGATCGACCGGCAAGAGCGTCCCGTTTGGCGTTGGATGGCGGCCGGCAGCCTTTCTCATGATCGAGGGTTCTGGCCGACGGGCTTCTGAGCATCGCGACTTGCCTCAGTGTTGTAGTCTGTAGTCATCCTTGGAACGCGCCCTCGGGTCGAGAGCCAAGATGCCGGCGAATGCTTGCCCTCCCGCCAATGTCACACGGATGACGCGCAAAGACCCAGGAGTCTGGGGAACCGTGTCAAACTCTCACGATTGCCCGTCCGGCTTGGCACACGACGCACGACTCTTGGCAAAGCTTGTCGTTGTCGCCGTGGGGCAGGCCTGAACAGTGCTCGGCGCACAGCAACACAGGCTACAGCGCACGCCCCTGCCTGTCGAGTCCTGAGTTCAGGGGGCTAGCACGCTACCGGCACCCTGCTACAGGGACACGACAGGCTGATGATCACTGATCGGCGATGGACGCTCCTCTTCCAGGACGACCCCCGATCGCGCGCCTGCCAGGAACTCGGAAGGAGGCTCTCGTGCTTCCATGCTGATGAATTGCAGTGCATCTCCTTCACCGTGTCCTTCCTTTTTCTTCTTCTCCGGCCAAGTCGCCTGTCACCTTTGCAACCACCGCGACAGATTGAACGGAAGCAACACCTGGTACAGTAGAACCCGACCAGGCCTCGTCTCATTCGCTAACTTGCACACTGCTCTGATAGGCCACCGCAAGGGGGAGACAACTCCAGTCCCAAACTTGCGCTGAACAGGACGCGCAACACTCCCCGGAACACTGCGTTCAAGTTCCCACTCAACAGCACCGTCCGGGTGACCACACGTCGCGACCGCATGTGCTGCGTCATTGTCGAACCACCCGTGCAGCCCCAGCCCTGTCTATATCGATCACTGCATTCCTCGGGCACCATCGAATCTAGCCTAAGGTTCTTCCCGGAAGCCTCTCTACCCGTCTTCAAGCCATCGAGACTCTATTGCCCGCCGGCGAAATACTCTAAATTCTAGTGCCAACGCCTGGATGAGTCTATCTGGTTCCCGTCCGGACGTCCTCCGAGATCTATCGTCAAGTCTTTGCTTTTCGATGTTCTGAAAACATCGCGCACTCTAGCATGTGTGACCCCAGGGATCTATCTCACCCACCGCCGCTGTCGACGAGAAAACAAATATCCCCCGACACCACGACTCTGCCCAAAACAGCCTCCCCCTCAACCGGTCTGGATCCCATGGCGTCTCGATCCAGTTAGCACACCACCCCCTTCGTCACCTCGTTTGGGCCGCCGGCATCTAGACCTCTGCATCTTCCCTGCTTTTTGGCTCCCAGACGTATGCGTGCCGGCCGCGCCGCCGCCTTGGCGATTGCGACGCCTGTCTCCGGCCACGCGCGATCGGTAAAAGCAAGCAAGCAAAGCTGTGACATGCGCCCAGGACCCGTCGCCAGGCCAGGCCGGCAGCTGAAGCCCCCTAGCACCCAGCTCACTCGTCCTTGTCAAACGCATCGTTGAGATACCCGACGAAACTCTCCCTCATCCTCGCGACGCCCAGGTCCCCCACCCCCTCCAGCCCGATACCCCCGCGGTTAAGCCCTACAAACGCCCGCCTCAACCTCTGCAGCTGCGGCAGCCCGAGCCTCGTTCCGGGCAGCTGCACCACGAGCTGCCCTTCCTCCCCGGCCTCCGCCGTCCCGCCGCGCGGCACCCGCACGGCCTCTCCGCCCCCGGCCCCTTCTTGCTGCGCTTCCAGGATCCGCCGGACGACGTCCTGCGTCTCCCGGTCCAGCACGTACAGGTAATCCCCTCCCGCCTCGCGTCCGCGCTGCACCGTCGCCCGGTTCGGCTTGACCGCGCCCCGGCCCTCGCCCGCGATGGCCTCCCACACGTCGTCGAACACCTTGCGCGTCTGCGCCTCGTCGTCGTCCCATACCAGCGCGAAGAGGGGGCTGTCCCACCGCGTCATGGGGTTGGGCTCCTCGTACCGGAAGATGAGGTTGTCCCAGTTCTCCGGCTCGTAGGGTTCCTCGGTATCCGTCTCGGCGAGCGTCACCTCGGGGAGGTCCGGGGTGTTTTCCTCCGGGGTCTCGTCCGATCCTGTCGCCGCTCTCCTCCTCCGTAGCCTCGCCTCGTTGACCGCTTGCGCCCGCTGCTTGGACACGCCGATTTGTAGCACGACGCTTGGCGTCCGCACTGCCTTGGCCTCGCAGTAGAGCTGGTACCGCCAGCCCTTGATGTAGTTCATCCCGTCGAGGATGACAATGTCCTTGTCGGTGAGGACGCGCTTGACAGCGCCGTAGATGCTGGCGCGCGCGTCCTTTTCCAGCGCATTGGCGGAGCGTGCGTGCGGCGGCAGGGCAGAGAGGTCGTAGACGGTGCGGGAGATCGAGAGGGACTGGTCGGAGATGAGGTGAAGGCGGTGCGAAGGCGCCGTGGCCGCGGGCTTGCTGCTGTCTGCCGCGGGCTTGCTGCGGTCTGTCGGGGCATCGGGGGAGGGAGTCGCGGTCGACGGTGCGGCAATGCGCTCGGCGAGATAAGAGTAGAGTTGGGCGGCACGGGTCGACTTGCCCGACGTCGGGAGGCCCGAGACGATGATAAGCTGTGTGTGGTGTCAGTCTCCGGATATTTTGCGACTCGTTGCCTCCAAACTCACAGGCATGGTGGCGTGTAAAATCTCGCGGAGGATGTTATACGTCCCCAGGATCGATGTGCAAAAGTCGAACCTTGCTGGTGGTGACAATCTGACACTTCAGGGTCTGGCAGAAATGATGGCGGGGTGGCGGATCGCCAACCCCACCTGCCCAATCAAGCTACAGTGATACGACAACACGTGAAGATGACTTCAAGTTCAGATCACAGCACACACGACTCGAGTCGGTCTTATTCTCTATAATCTGGTCTGATCTAGCCTATCTCTCCCCGACTCGTGAAGTGGCCGTGTGCATCACCCCGACTTTGCCGCCTGCAGATCCTGCAGACAGTCGATATAAGCCAGCATGCGCTCCCCGGAAAGCTCAATCGTCTCCTTGAGATACAGCTCGCGCCTATTAGGCTGCGCATTTGCCGCTCTCCTTCCACGCCTCTTGGGACCTTCTGCCTTGGCCTTGCGCGCCTGGATTCCCTTCTCCGCCACCTGCCGCACGCCGTCGATAGCGATCAGCTTGTCGGCATCGACAATCAACAGCGCCGCCTCGTCGAGCAGGGCCACCCTCGCGTTATCTTCGAGGTCGTCCTTATCGGCAGGCCATGGGAGGAAGCAGCGCACGAGCATGATGGGTGTCAGGGCGAAAACTTCGTCTTCGGGATCTCGGTACTTCGCCGGGTCGTCGTGTCTCGGCAGAAGATCGTTGTAGAGGTCCGAAAGGACGACGAAGACCATCTCACTGTGGTGGGGGTCGTAGTCCGCCAGCTTTCGCAACTCGTTGAGGTAGAGCTGGAAGACGTTGATGGGTTCTTCGCGCAGCTGCCTGCTGAGCTCTAGAGCTAGCTGGTTCAAGCCAACCATCTCGTCTGGCAGGACTGCGGCGGCGATGGCGAGTAAATCCCAGAGACGAAGGCGCAAGTTCACCGACTCTGCGACTCCATCGGGGATCTCGGTCGTGAGCAGCGTCTGCGGTGAATGGGGCGTCTTCGGCGTCTTGGGCGTAGCGCGCGTGGTGTCCTGCTCGCCTTCCGAGTCTGTAAAGTTCATGTATCCGCCGTACTCATCATTATCGAGGTTCACAGAGCCGACCTGGTTCGCTTGGTCGGTTTCGGTGAGCTCCTTGGTCTCGTTGCGGAAAACCTCCCGGAACAGTCGCCGTGAAGTCTGTCCCCCGTTGGCGAATAGGGCTTTGACGATGTGCGATGCGCGCGATCGACCACTGCCAGCTGACCGAACGTAGGACATCAGCATCGATCCGCGACGATGCGACACGTTCATGACCCCGCCTTCTTCCGCCGCGCCTTCGTCAAGCTGCTGGCGCTGGAACCATTCTATCTCGAGGCATTCAACCATGAACTCGAGCCACGGCCTCCAGAACCTCCAGCGCTCCGTGAAGATGACACTGCAGTTGAATGCCCAGCCGACGACGCTCCAAAAGTCCTGGGCGCAGTGGAAGAGGCTCCCGCTGAGTGCGTACTTGTTGTGGATACGGTCGTCGGGCCCATCGGCCATCTCGTCAGACGCAGCGCGACGCCTGGCACCGCGGTCGACATGACGAAAGGCGTTTTCGAAATCGGCGTTGATGGGTCCGGCAATCGCAAGGAGGTTCCGCAGGTAAGTCCATGCGAAGGAGACAATGTCGATGTCCTCTTTGTCCTTCAGACGGGTGGTCCGGTGCGGATGGACCGTGAGCGTCATGATGAGGGCCAGCTGGTTAGGCGGGGCCACGATTGTTGACTTCTTCGGTCCTTCCTGGCGCGTTTGTCCCGACACCAGCATCTGGTTGTACATTTGGAGGGCATTGATGTCTGCGGACGTGTCAGTGGTGGCCATAAAATCAGATGAAACGGACATACACAATTGCTCTTCCAGAAAAATCTGGCACTGCCTCTCCAGCTCATTCGGTAGCCGCCGGATTTTGCTAAAGGCGTGTGGCGGGGTCTTGCTGACATCCTTGGGCATGGTTCCGGGCGTCTGCACGGCGGTGGCGTACGAAGAGGGCGTCGAGAGGTCCCGGGGGGCATCGGACAGAGGTGAGGACATCATCATGTCGGCTCGTCCATCGCAGGGCCGCGAGTGTGCATTTGGTGGTGAAGCCTCGTGGTGAGACTAGCAATCACGTTTGTGTTGAGGCACGAGTTGCAGTCTGGAACCTCAAGATGTGAGGTTCGCCCACCAGCCACGTGCTTAGTCAGATCCACAGTCGTGCCATTGGAGGCAGCAGCACCACGATTGAAGATTGAAGATTGAACTCACACCCCTTCGAAGGATTTCATCAAGTTTCCTGTCACCCTGTCAATGGAAGTGCAAATACGAAAATTGACTGCAAAACTCAGATCCATAAGCACACCCCGCCCCCATTCAACTCCCCCGACGTCACCCCAATATCCAGATGTCGTCCGCGCTCCAAGCCCCTCGTGACTGAACCACGATGCGCCCACTCGCCCGAGCCCGGGGCCGCTCAATGTTCCAGGGCCTCCGGGTGGCGAATATCGAAATGTATGGTGTTTTCTGAGGTGCCATGGCCCCCGGGCAGTGCTGTACGGAGCCCGGTCCGACCATAGAACGGAAGTGCAAAAAACGCCACACCAATGTGCTCCGCTGTCCGCCCCAAACTCTCAGGCACAGCCTCATAGTTCAGTCTACGGCCCCCGCGCTCCCAATCGCAGTGCCGAGGCGTGACCTGAGGTGGATATGAGGTTCGTCGACTTCGGTGACGTCTAGCTTGGATCAAAATCGCATTTCTGGGAGGGCGTTTCTTGAAATTGGGGTTAAATTGGGAGTCGGGTGGCAAATTGCACGAAGATGTATCTTTGTTGCAGACTTGGAGTTCCGCCCAATGTTCAAAGCAATGTCACGACAAATTATATCACAATGGCAAAGATTGAGTAGCAATTGAGTGGAATTCGATCCGATATTCGTGTGTACCGCCGGCTTGCCAGCGCTGCTCTGAGAAACACCCCCTGACCTCCTCTAGGTGGGATCCGGCCCCTGTTTGCCTGTCCAAGTATCGTGTCGTGCCCCTCGTTCCGTCATTCCCTTCGTGTTCTTATCATACCGCGTCAATCTGTTGTAGTATGACAATGCTCCCAGACGCCATCCAATGCTTCTTCCCAAGTCGCTTCCCATGCGTAAAACTGATCCTGTTATCCTCAGCAGGCCGCGAGGCCACCCCATTGTAAACCCAGTCGTAATGGCACAACCATTGGCCGGTGCGAAAGCCCGTGCCGCGGTGTCTCGTCAGAGTCGAGAGCTAGGTTGGGGTTGATTATCCGCCAATGGCTGCGACATGTATATTAGAGTCAGGTCATTGAGGGCGAGGTAGAGGAGTAGACTTACTACCGTCGGTGCCGCCGTCCTGCTTGTCTCCGTTGCCGAGGGTCATTGTTGGGCGAAGAGTAGCGATGATGTAGATGATGCGAAGTCCGATCATTGTGTTGTAGTGTGTGGTGGTGGCAAGGCAAGCTTGTAGAGCCGAGTAGTGGTAGAGTAATAGAGTGTTGTGAGTATTGGAAAGCTTGATGAGGCAAGTGTTTGTATCTTGAGTAGACGTGTGATGATGAGAGGAGAGGATAGATCAGATGAGGAGGACACGAGTGGGTGTCTTATAGTAAATACAAACCAAGGCGGCAGTGAGGATCTTAAACGGCCCTCAAGGCACCTCAAGGGACGAGGTGGACCGCCGAGTCCAATGTGTAAACCCAGGGGCTCAGTCGGCACCGAGAGAAGGCAACCAGAAACTAGGCACAGCCAGTCCCTGACCCGCTCACCATTCCCGGACGAGGAACCCAATTCACCACCACCCCTCCACGGCGATTTTTCCACCCCATCGCAATGCCATTGGAAACCGTTACGAATCCAATGGATGAGGGGTGGAGGGGTAGGGGGGGAACAACACCGAAGACACCAGGTCGCAGCAGCCTGCGCTGCGGGTGTCGAGATCTCCAGAAGTGGGCTTCGGTAACCAGGGGGTGTACGATACGCGGGACCAGCCACCGGAACGAAGGGGCGTCTGGGGGGCGTGCCATTGGGTTGTGGCCGCCGGTGTTGTCTGTTGACAATCGGCCGGGAAAAGGCGCGCATCTGCCTGTGTCTTCGGCGACGACGACCATCTTGATCGGGGGGCAGGGTCCATGTGACTCAAGGCCGGAACATCAAGACAAGATGCCAGGCAGCTGCCCGGCCAGATGCGTCAGCAGAAGAGGGTGGGAGCGGAGACGACCTGCCAGTGGGCATATGCAAGTCCAGCCTTAACCGCCAGGGACGGACGATAGAATGGGTGCGTGGGGTGGTACGTCAAGGGGACTTTGGGGTGGTGCACCATCACTCGCCGCCAGGCTGGAGCGGGTACAACGACATCAGTCTGGTCATACCGGTGGCCATGAACGACTAGAGGGGCCTTGCACTAGTACCGCAGGCAGTGAAGACTCGGGGCGGCGTGAAGGGTCTCTGCACTGGCAGCTGTAGTCTGCAGTCTTGCAGTCGAGATTGCAAGGGTTCGGCGGGGCTTGCAGCGGCAGCCTGGAGCACAGGCCGGTCCCCCCAAGGCATCATCGCTGCCACTGGCAGGACAGAATGACACCGAAGGCGCACCTTGCCAATGACATACCGGAAGACGAGAGACAAACAAAGACAAGGACGCAGAAACGAAACTCGGGAAACAACGGCATACTCTCCGGGGGCGTGTATGCAGTCTTCCCCTCGGCGTAACGATCAACAACAAAACCTCGAAGGGAGCACGAATGGGTGGCCGGCTGAAGGCGTGAGGGGGGACAACCACTACACCACCGCACCGGTTCCCTTCCCACACCTGCATTTTGAGCCTCATACCACACACACCTGGACCGCGCCCCGGCAGCCCGGTCTGTCCGCTTCCGGTGTCCCTCCGCCGACACCGAGCCTCTGGCATGCGCAGCTGGTGACTCACGGAGACCGGCGGCTTCGACCGGCGGGTGTCAGGACAAGACATGCCGCGCGGGGAAAGGAAAAACAAAACAATTCGAACGAGGAAGATGGTGTGTAGGAAACCCACCCCCGGATCTCATAGGGCAGAGAGGAGGTAAAGATAGAAAGGTATGCAAGACACGAGATACGGGGGAACCATCATGGCGTGCATGTGAAAAAGTACGAGCAAGTCGTGCGTCGCATGTCAGGGAAGCACCCCCAAACATCCCCCAGCCAAGGACGCCGCCGCAAGGCGGCGCAAGCCGGTGGTTGCATGAAAAGTAAAAAGGAGTCACCGATCCCAGATGTTATTCTGGCACGGAAACATGACCGACAGGGCGTGGGGTACGATCTGTGTCGGTTGATTATTTGTGCGAAAAAGTGTGAAGAGAAGAAGAAGAAGAAGCGCATTCGATCCAATTGCAACCGATGGACAAGACGCCGGCTGCCTGGCTGGCCAGGTTCGGTGACTAATCCTCACGTGCCTGCCTGCGCGAAATGGCACCCGAATTTGACGGGGACTGGTCCAAGCGCGGTGGGGCGGCCGGCGAGGTAGAAAAAAGCGCCCACCGAAGATTCGTTCCTGCTGGCTTTTCCCTTTTCCTCCTGCATCGACCATTCGTCCTCGCCCTTTTTTGGCCTCACTTCCAACTCTCCGTCATTTCGCACGTCCCACTCGACTGCGCCATGCTTTCCGGCCTGTGACCGCATATGCGCGCCCGAGGCTCTTTTTCTCATCTTTCTCGAGGCACCAAGACTGCGCCTCTTCGCCAGGGACAATTGGGTTTTTGTCCGGCCGACCTTGGCGAACACGACACCGAGGCACCGCGCCCTGCTCGCTCGCCTCGTCTCGCTTCGCCCACGGTTTATTGCCGCACAAGATCCCTTTTCCTGCGATTTTGGCACACAGTCTTGGCACTCAGCCCACGGATTCAAGTGAATCTCACACCCCTACTACCCCTGTGATGCCACCCTCTCGAGGGACAAAACGAACCCACGACATGCCTACACCTCGCGATCTTCAATGCGCAAGAGTGTCAACTTATCTTATTCGTTCGTATGTGGGAGAACAAACCCAAGGTCTAGACAACCAGTCCGCTCCACCCTGATGCCACTGGACTTGTGTGGCATCAGGACTAAAATCGGATAAACATTTCATAAACCCAAGACGCACGTCTTGGTACCGTGATGCAGCGTGTGCAAAACAAAGCAATGTATTCTCGAAATCCAATTATTGAAATGCCAGACGCTCGCTTGCTGTTGAGAGGATGAGTGGATGCAACAATTGGCCAGGTACACATCTGCCTTTTTTTGCCCGACCAAGTGTCCCAGGATAGCCATCCTCTGCCCATGAACGCCGCACAGCCTAAATCGGCGTTCTATTTCGTACAAATCATTATCGCCCTCCCGCATGGGATCAGGCTCTCTTCTCGTCTCCGAAAATATACCGCTCGTCTGTAAATGAGAGGAGGAATCTCGAGATGAGGCGTCCGGTGTAGCTGAGGGACGCGTCCCTGGGGAACGGGTGAGCTTCGTTGCTCTCCTTCAGGATGGGATCCGCCGACAAAAAGTCAAGCTCTCTCCCTGCAAACCTCGTTATCAGTACGGCGCCACATGCAATGCAGGGATTGGTCAACTCACATGGCTCCCCGGGCTGTATCATGTCCCGGAGCTGTTTTGTCATTTCCAGCGCCGCCTTCGGGTGCTCGATGCCGGAAAAGTCGAGCTGCGCGTCGTCGACGAGCGGGTTGTACGGCCTGGTCGACACGTCCCTGCTGTGTGTCTGGTAGATCTGGTGGAACTGGTAGGCGAACTGCTTGAAAGGAAGGTTCTCAACGTCCGTGTTGATCTTGAGGGCCTGTTTGCGCTCGAATTCGGGGACCCGGTGTTCGCGCATGCTGATCTCGTTGGACGTGATGACAAAGTTATAGGCGGCCAATTCGACGGCCTCGATGAAGAGACAGAGCACCAGGAATGATGCCAGACACGGTGCCCACTCCCGCTTCGACTTTGGCTTGAGTGACTTTGAGAAGTTCTCGAAGAGCGTCTGCATGTCTTTGGCCAGTATCTCGTCGACAACGGCCTTGATCTGGCGGGCCGCCACGCGCGGCGTCATGACCGTCACGTTGCCGGGGATCACCTTTGCGCGCACGAGCTCGCTGCTCGACTCCTGCGTCAGGCAGAGGTGCCTGGTCATAACGTAGTGCGAGCCGTAGATGGCCAAGGCCTTCTTGACCATGGCATTGTCGGTATCGTTGGCGTACTTCTGCACGATCTGCAAGATGCGGTGGGGAACTTTTGTGTGCTTGATGGAGTCGGTTGTCTGCGACACGTAGCACTGCTCCTTGGTCATGGCCAGGACGTACTCCTTTGCCGCCTTCTTGAGGGCATCCCTCTGCGCGTTGGTTTCGAGTTCGAGGACAAGGGGCGCCGAGTTGAACTCCTTCATGTCGATCTGGCGGTTGACAGAGTAGAGATGGTAGTGCTTCATGATACTCTTGTTCTTGGGGCGGAAGGCCTTTGCGGGGAGCCGTAGTACGGTGGCAAATGACGGGCCCGAGTAGAGCTCGACATTGAGCGTGTAGTGCGTCTCGATATCTGCGAGGTTCTCCGCCATGAAGGCGGCCATCTTCTCCTTCCTGAAGTGTGCGCGCATCATGGGCGGGAACAGCACGGGCATGAAGTCCTGGAACTGCCAACACATGACTTGCGGCACGGTCATGGCGAGCTTCACGCAATTCTTACATGGCCTCACCATGTCGCAGCGAACCTTGCGGCTCTTGCAGCTGGAAGACGAATGTAAGCATGGGAGAGAGAGGGGGCGAAAGAAAAAGGGGAATACGAACCAGAAGCAGGCGCCTCGACGTCGAACCTGCAGAGCACTTTCCTTGGTGTCGTCGGCAAGGGGTCCCTTGCGGCCGCGCTGGGTGGTGCGCGTCGACTCAGGACCTTCGTACAGATTGGTGCGTCCAGCGGAGGCAGTGATTGTGGTGGGCGTGAGAACGACGAACTTATCGCTTTCCAAGCTGCGGTTGCTGCTGTTGCTGGAGACGGCGCTGCTCTTCTTTTCGATCTTGCCAGCCTTGACCTTGCGTAGGGAAGCTTGCGGTGACGCCTTGCCGGAACCCGGCTTGACGTCTGCGGATGTCGAGTCCGAGTGGTAGGGGCTGCCGCATGAGCTTGACAACAACGGTGACGTGGAGTAGCCCGATTCGTGAATGATGATGGGGCTCTGGGCCGGTTGTGAAGGGGCCGAGGCCGGGACAGACGGGGACGGCGGCGTCCATTGCCTCTGCGAGGAGGTTGTGGACTGGTACATTTGGAAGGTGGTAAAGCCCATCTGCTGCTCGTGATGCGCGGAAATCGGTGATGGCGACTGCTGTTGGGGTGACGGGTGCATCGGGATGTTGGCGTGGTGGTACGGCATGGGCGGCGACTGTTGTTGATAAGTAGGTAACGGGCCAAACATATCCATGGTCTGGATGGCGGCCATGTTCTGGGAGAAGGAATCCATGAAGCCAAAGTCTGCCGACATCATCATGCCCTGGCCATCTGAGCTCATGCTCTGGGCCGCACTGGACGTGACAGGGAAGTCTTCAAACATGAGCGAAGATGCCATGAACTGGTCGCCCCTGGGATCGACGATGAAGCCAGGGTCGAGGAGCGGCGCGGTGCCGGTGAAGGCAACGACGCCGCTGTGATCCGGGAAAATCTGCTGGCTCTGGTACGGCGAGTTCGTGGGCATGGCGACGCCATCCAGGTCGACAAAGGCAGGTGACCTGTTGGCAGCGGAGGACGGCGACCCCAGCGAGCGATGAGAACCGGCGGCCTGCTGGCCGACATGGTGGCCGATGATGGCGTATCCGCTCAGGCTCCCTGTTGATGGACTGGGCATGAAGGCGACGGATGAGCCGCTCGAGTAGCCGACGAAATCCCAGTGTTCATGGTCGCTGCCCATGTCGTTGGGGGAATGGGGGGAACGCCCCCGTGGCGATACGGACGTCATGCGAATGTCTGGTGTTGTTCGCGGGGTGGCCAGGCCTCTCCTGCGACAGAGCGGGCGGGCAAATAAGTCCTGGAGAGCAGGCGCTCAATCGTCTTGCGGTCTGGTCGTCGCGTCGGCTGAGCTGATGGGTGCTGCTTGTCTCGGTCGTCGGGGCTGGTCGCTCAATCGTGCGCCTTCGTCCGGGTAATCCTATCCTCGTCTCCTGATGGTGTTTCTTCAGAGCCAGCCTGGAGGTTGATGAGCGAATGACACAGGGACTTTGTGTAGTAGTATCTTGATTGAATGTTCCTCGTCGGTCGGGTGTCGTTGAGGTCCTTTGGGCGGATTGGGCGCGATAGTACGATTATCTGCGGGGTAGCGGGAGGGAGAGGCCGTCCGAGTCGGGCACTCGCTCTATCGTGTACTGGGATGGCGGAACGTCGACTTCTTCTATCCGTCAGGTCTTCGTATATGTCAGACCTCTTCTCAGTCGTCGTGTAAATAAAGTCGCCAGACAGGAGAAAAAACCAAGACGGGTACGTGTGTGGAAAGACGTCGTCCGTCATCAGCGACCCTTGTTCAAAGTCCGGGCGGGCGCGGGAAAAAGCGAAATGGGTGACATGCCCCCCCGTCCCGTCTTGGTCGCCCTCCTCCCTCGCTCCTTCCCCCGAAAGTCCCTTCTCTTCACCTGTCCCACCCACGTCTCCCGGACATGGTGCGACCGTAGCTGTACAAGGGGGGGTCACCCGTGGCTTGCGACTGGCACGGGAGCAAGGGAGCTGCAGCGCAACGCATCTGGGGCCACCGGTTCTTGCTGGCAAGTCTCGGGCCTCGCCGCTGTCGAGTCGACGGGAGGCGTGGATGCGTGAGGTGGACGATGTGATCGTTTGGGGGCGGACGCTAGCCTGTTTCGCTGACCGAGGGTCTCTGGTGGAGACATCCAACGGCGCTAGGCCCGTCCTGACACCGCTCTTGGCGGGGCCCCTCGGTCGACGGCGGGAAGCAACCACCACCACGACTTGACATCGTGGCCGTCCATTGGCCGGGAAGCATCACCACAACCTCCAGTCCGGCTCAGGTGTGCGTGCCCGTACCTTTTGCAGGGATGGTATCGATCGCCAGAACTCCCGACGGCCCGGTCGACAAGACGATCTCTTCGATTGCATATGTTCTGGACCCAGGCTTCAGATCCCTTGTTTTTGTTTTGCTATTCACCCCGAGTTGTACATCACAAGGCGAAGCATCTATCCTTCCAGAACACTTGTGTCGCCGCCGATCTCAAGCCACCAAACAAACGCGTCATTCCACAGACTACAACTAGCCCAGCATCGTCCCTTGCCTGCCAGCAAGATGGAGGGGCCCTTGTCACATCACCTCCACCTGTCAACCTTGAACACGGGAACAGGCACAAGCCCCGGCTGTCACCACGCAAGCCTTGTGCCCCTGTCCACTCCGAGACTCCTGCAAGCCCCCCGTTGAGCCTCATCCTCCCAGAGCCTGGCGGCAGACCTCCTCCCACGACATGCGCTGCCATGGCTGTGAACTGTCCCTCTGGCATGCTTCCATTTCTCAGGTCTGTACATCCCATCACTAGCCACGTGGAAAGACAAGCACACCGTGTTCAGGCAGAATACAGAAACAGCCCCCTACTGTGAGACTCCATGACCTTGACGCTCGCTGCTGACGTTGTCTGCCCGCTCAATGTGTCTGTCTAGATTCAAGTGACGAGCACCGCCCACCCGAAAAGTCTTCCTGCCCCGTAACTTCTCCAACGCTTCAAGTTGCTCAGGTCTGGCCGCCAATGTACGAAGAAGAGGAAAAAGAATGATGGAAAATATTGAACCTTGGCAAAAAACATTATCCCGCTATGCCAGCTTGCACTTGGCACCGACCCTGTCTGTTCCTTCTTGATCTCTGTGGCATCGCGTCCCTCTCGGGCGAGCGATCCCCACACGTTCGTTTCGTGTCGTCTTTACCTGCTCGAAGGCAAGCATGTAGGTCGTAAATTCGTGGCCCGTGATAAAAATCAAAACTCGCATCTTTCTTTCGAAAATCCCAGCTAGTTACCCACGGAAGCGCGACGCCGCCGCGCGCTCCTGGATCTGCTGCTCCGTCTGAACGTATAGCTGGTCCAAATACTTCATGGCGCTGGCGTCCTTGAGGATCTTGGCCACCTGGATCCCCGCCGAGATGAGCTGGAGGATGTTGCGGTCGTCCTTGAGGGGCCTGCTCTGGTGCTTGGCCGCGTGCCGCATCTCGAGCGAGTTCTCGAGAATCGTGACAAACTGCTTGATCTGCCCGTTGTACAGCACCCGCGCCGGGATGCGCCGCTTGGTCGCCAGCCGCTTGAGCAGGTACACCCACTCGGTCCACTCGCGGTCCTGCGGCCGCTCCACCGGACGCATGTCCTGCGTCAGGGGGATGGGGAACTGGTACTTGGCCACGAAGTCGAAGGCGCATTGCGAGAGGCGGTCGTTGACCTGTGACAGTACCGTGTCTTGTTCCTGCACCAGTAGGTTGGTTGGGAGGTGTGGGAGCTCTCGCTCCTGGAGCGCCACGTACTCCGGGGGCGGCCTCGCCAGGAACTGGTGAGGCCCGTCAAACTCGTCACGATTTGACGGGCGGCGCTGTGGCCGGCTGCCCTTGCCATGAGGCTTGTTCTTGGGCGGCGTCGTGCCGGCCGCGTTGTCGAGGGAGTAGTCGGACAGGTTGGGCGAGGCGATGATGTCGTCTACTGAGTCCGTCGGCGAGTAACGCCCCTGATAGTCCCATGGCTGTGGCGCCGCCGACGTCTTGTACGATCCATAGGCGGGGGCTACGCTGGTGCCATGGGATCCTGACGGCGGGCGAGGAATGTATGCTGATGTTGAGCCGTGCCCGCCGGCTCCCATGGGGAGGTTGTACGTGCTGGTACCAGGAGAGTAGGGAGGGATGCTTGGTAACGGTGTTATTGGGGATGAACTTGGATCGTGCGCGCCGGAGGAGGCCGTGACCATCTTACCTGGATGTCCGGTAGAAACCCCCGTCATACCCCGCAGCTGCCGGGAAGCCATCATTGTATGCCGAGCTTTGAAAGCCAACGTCAGTCGCCGGGTTCGGGAGAGAGAAAACGAAACGACGGGGACGGTGCGGGCGTGTGTACCTCCGAGACGGGTTCCATGATCCGTTGGCCATTGTACCTCCAAAGACAAGTTCTGGCTGGGCCATGCTTCTCTCGTCTTCTTTTTCCGACGAGGGGCAGTGGTTCGGTTCAACTCAAAAAACGTAAAAAACAGCTGGCCTCCAAATGTCCGGCGACGGACGATGGTATGAAATAAGAAACGGTCCTGTTCCAATAATAAAAAGGGCAACCGATGGACAATCGGCGCGAGGCTGGCCTTGATCGTCCAAATCCTTTTTCCTGGATGTAAACCTTGGGGCCAAGTATATCCTGGGCTGGGCAGCCTGGGGCGGGAGCGGGACAAGTGTGTTCTCTCCACTGGCACAGGGAGTCCCACGACAAAACAAAAAGCCTCGTTCTGGGATGGGCTCCGTCACGGACGGGGAGCACCTTTCTTGTGAGGGGCGGTGTAAGAGCGTCTTGTCCGGCCTTCTGAGGTGTGGCAGGTGATCGGTCCACGGGTATGCTTGTCTCCAAAAACGGGGCCGGGGGCGGCCTTGCTCTAGGTGTCCCGAGATACCGGGAGGCGAGATGGAAGAGGAAAAGAGAACAACCGCTAAGGGTGTTAGTGCGATGCTATGGGTGCTTTGCTGGCGCAAGACACGTCGAGAGGAGCAGTGATTCACGGCCCGTTGATCGACGAGGAGTGATGAGCGGTCGAGCGAGAGACAGGCGGACGGACGGGGCTGCTATGAGGCTCGGGCCGGAGGCATTTTATGTTGGCCGGGCGTGCTTCGGTTGCGATGAACGGGTGGCGAGGGCCAGCCCAAGTTTGAAGATCCCGGTCGTCAGGGCAGAGCCCGCGACCCGTAGCGTAGGCGTGTTGGGAGCAGACGCCGAAGGTTGACAGGGACCAGGAGGGTAGAATGATGGCGGGACGATCGGCCAACCTTGGGAGTGTGAGTGTGAGTGTGAGCAGGCGGGCGCGATGGGGGTCCGTCGTCTCGTCTGCACGGTTTCGCCTCATAATCCGGGGGAAGGCGGCTACCGAAGAGGGGAGGCTGGCACCGGCGGCTGGGCAGAAGCGGCGTCCCAGTTGTTCCCAGTCGGGCGGTGCTGTGCTCGGGCGGACGGGGTGTGATGGATGGAGGGGACGGAGAAGCCCAAGGCGGGATGTTCCTATCCAGACTTCGGCAACGGGGTCGGGTTCGGCGGCGGCGGCGGCGGCGGCGGGGAGAGAAAGGATCAGCGCTCACCACCACGGACTGGCAGGTTTGGCAAGTCCAGGGAGGCGAAAGCGATGACACGGGCCGGATTTGGATCAGGGAACACCCTAGATGGTCAAAGTATGTAAAGGATGGTGTCGTTCTGGGACGAGGCGGTCATTGGTCCCCGGCGTCACGGATGAAGAGAACGACGGGCGATGAGGGGGGCATAGGGCATCCATCGGGCTGTAAGAGCTTTATTATGGAGGCGGGAGACCACCCGGCGAGCGTCTGTCCGCCGCGGACCCGAGGCCACCTGGAGAGAAGGAAGAGGGCCAGACACACGGAGAGAGAAGGTAAGAGAATGTGTGTGTGTGTGCGTGTGAGTGAAGGTATTGGTGGTAGATGGGACGACTTGGTGCAGGGAGGTACCTTGGAGGAAGAGTAGCGGTGACTGGAGGCCGGGTCGGGCACAAACCGCGCGGCGACACGATGCAGGCTGCCCAACCTGCTTGCTGCCTTGATGCCCACTCGAGCGCCCGACTGAGGCGGGTTTAAAGGGCGAGCAATGAGTGGTAGAGGACGGCCGGTCGACTGCAACTTCATCCAACCGTAAAGCACCGCCAGAGAAGAGAGGGGGGAAGAAGGTCCAGTCCATGATCCATCCAAGGCGAGCCACGAGGGGGCTCGTGAAGCGTTCCTAGTCGGTATGTAGGGCTGGCGATGGAGGGACAGGTTACGCAAATGGCCATTGCACTGTCTGTACCAGCGCAACGGACACGACGGCGGGGCGACATTACTTGCTGATACTGATGCTGCTGCTGGACGCCGTTTCTTACTTGTTGAGTGCCCGGTTGCCTGCCCGATTCGGCAATGTTCCGGTCCGGTCTCATCCACACAGACGACGAGCCGGCAGCACAGCCGTAGACTTGTCCCCTCTGCTGATGGCTTCCTCAGTTGCACTTGCACTTGCACTTGCAGCGGGCAGTTCAGTCCAGTCCATGACGTGCGTCGCCGTGAGTACCGTCACGACGACGACTTCAATCCTCCGAGCCAAGACAAGCCCATCGCCCCAGGCACTCTCAACAGCGGTCGGTCGAATGCTCGGTGCAAGCGATGAAGCAAGGGAGCCGAGACGGACGCGCCCTTTCGTACGTGTCCTTCTTCGTGGCATCCCGATCGGTCCAATGACGGCGACGGGCCGGCTCGGAGCGAGGGTCTCGCCTCATTTCTTGTTGGGCTGTTGCTTTCTGTTCGCTGCGTCGGTCCAGCAGCTCGACACGGGAACTCGGAGGACAGCTCACCGATCCACTGGCACACGACGCCACGCCATGCCATACCATGCCGCCTATAGACGCAAGGAGTGGAAAGGCATTGCCTGCCCAGACAGTCGCGGGCCGGCCACGACCGCTGGCACATGCAGCTTTTCAGCCACATCATCCTCCGAAAGTATGAGGCGAGTGGGCGAGAACTGGCTGGCACCTTGGACGGGAGTGTGAAGTGCGGTGAGCTTAGGACCAAGACGGGACGGGAGCAAAATCCCCTCGGATGCCGATTCCGTAACACGGCAGCTGTCAGCACGGGCAAAGGAGCCAACCAACTGCCGAGGGAAGCGGCTTCCGACGGTTGGGTGACCGAAGCCGTGCCACACAGTGACACAGCCGGCTCCCGAGTCAGACTTTGTCGTGGATGTTTGACCGCTCAGGGTGGTGTCCATGGACATGGGACGAGCAGGAAACAAATGCATCCCACCGTGGAAGACAAGGGCTACTTGTCACGGGTTCCGTCACGTGGCAAGGGCGTACGCTTAGTCAACTCCTGACATCCTGAGGCTCGTGACCAGCTGGAGAGGGAAAGCCCCCTGGGCAGATCTACACGACGATTGGCTAGCCTTCATGCAGGTTTCGTGTAGCAAGTGACGTCTGACCAATCATGACCCGTCGATCTGACCGGGCATCCGCTTGGCTTCCTTCTTGATGGAGACGATGGATTCATCTTGAGGCTGGCGCCCTCGGTCAGGAGACGGACTTTTGAACGGGAGCGCGTGGAACGCGTGAAGGCCTCAACGGCGCCCTGGTCATCATCAGAATCATCAACGTCAGCCCATCTGGACCATGAGTGACATCCGCCGAGCGCCGAAGACATCGTTCTACCAGCACCGCAAGACTGAAGAGACACACTTGTACATCTGGCCGTCGTTGGACACTGTACATACGTCACGGGACCCTCGGCGTCCGGTGACATGTGAGTGACAGGACGAAGACCTGGGCATCTCGACGAGGGGAACGAGGAGATGGCACCGCCGAAGAACCGTGTCCGCAGGTTCCACCGTAGAAGCAAGAACGGATGCACGACGTGCAAGAAACGGCACGTCCGCTGCGATGAAAAGACGCCGCTCTGGTGAGAGACTCCCTCGGTGATGTACGCACCGGTAGGCTGACAAGATATGTCGTCTTAGCACGAATTGTCTGCAGAACGGCAGCGTCTGCATCTATCCCGATTCCGGGCCGGACCCGGAGCTCACCAACGCGGTCCCGGCAGCCGACGCCGCCGCCGCAGCAGCTGTAGCTCTCGGGCCCTCGGCCACGCTGGCATCCAGCCAGCCATTCGTGGGCTGTGGTTCCGACTATCAGTTGTCCCCCAAGTCCCAATGGCTCTTTCACCAGTGTAAGTTCAAGTTCAGCTAAACCAGCGTCGGCCTGCCCTGACATGACCGCCATCCAGACTCAACGTTCTCAGTACGAGGACAGACTCCCTCAGAGAGGGGCAGCGAAGTTGGAACGTGAGTCCAGAGCCCGATCCGTTCTGTCCCCTCAGATACTGACAGCCGACTGTAGCGTGCGGAAAACTTCTGCCCACCCAGGGCTTCTCCATGGTTCTCTCGTTGTGGCAGCCTGTCAGTGGGCATGGGTGACGGGATCTCTGGACCACGTCAAGGTGCCCTTTCTTCACCACAAGGCTGCGGCCTACGAGTTTGTGAGGCGGCAGGTGCTCGACGAGAGTCAGGCTCTCAGTGAGACAACGACGTTTGCCATTGCAACACTGGCGCTGGCCGAGGTATGTCTGCGCGAATGACTTACGACAGAGGCATTGCTGACAGGGGATGACCAAAAAGGGGGCTGTCGGCGACCTCGACGCATCCTCCAAGCACCTAAGGGGCCTCCAGGAGCTAGCACTGAGACGCAGAGGCTACAAGGTGGCAGGGCCAAACCTGCCGCAGCAGATGCTCGACATGTACGTACTGGCTGCCGTCATTTTGACAGAAGTGGTGTGAGGGATATCGCCTTGCTGACCTCTGATGCACTTTAGGGCTGCGGAACGTCTGCGAAAAGGCAAAGTAAGCGTACTCCAAGAGGTCATCGGCGCGGACTCATACCAGCCGACCATCATAGCCCTGCTATTCACGTCCCTGTGGGATCTGGCCAACCTACCACCCAAGGAAGCTCCCAGATACGGCTGGTGGCAGGCGAACGAGACGTTGAGCGATAGGCTGTGGCAGGGCTACACCAAAAACCTCGACTGGGAGATTTCGCGCGACTTCGACCCGGACCGCAACATCAGCATGATGCTGAATAGCGACCCCAAGAGCAGCAGGGCGAGCTACATCGCCACCTTTTTCTACCTCCTCATCGCCATGAACGACAGCCACATAGACTGCGTGCTCACGGTATGGCTGTTGGAGCAGCTCATCGAGGACGTCGAGATCAAAGAGCAGGACATGATCTCTGGGGCCTTTAGCCGTCACCTGTGGTTCTGGAGTGTCCTGCTAGGTGCCGCCGTTGCTGACGCGGCAGCACCCTCGTCGCCGGATGAGGCACGGCAAGTCGCCGTGTGGAAGACGCTGTATGCCGGGAAGATACGACTCGCCAGCGGGATTCTGAGACTGACAAGCTGGGACGAGGCAAGGCGGGCGCTGGCGGAGATTGCGTGGGTGGAGGATTCAACAGCAGGGGAAGCCGGGCTGCGAGGGCTCTGGGAAAAGGCCATGAGCGTCAAGGTGTATGGAGGCGGATGAGGCGATGTTACGAGGCTTCAAGCTTGGGACCCTAATCCAAATCTGCCGGGCATGAGATTGTGCTCCAGGGCTGTTCAAGATCAACGTGGATCCAACGCGCACCGACCGCATCAAAGTCGAGGCGTCCATCGGCACTTCCGAGCAAGTTCCATCCCGATTGCTTGGTACTGGTGCTTCTGATTTCAGTCAGTCGAGGAAACTTGGGAGCGTGAGGCGGAGGAGCCGGTCCATTGCCGTGCTTGCTGTGAGCACGTCATGTTGCTGGGTCACTCCTTCCGTGTCTGCCATGAGAGCACCTTCCTTCCTCGAGGGAGGAGCGTCGTTGGAACCACGTGCTGGTTTACCTAAGCCTCGAGTAGGCAGCGCCAGCGCCGTTGCCTTTTGATGCAGGAGCGGTCTCCAAGTCCACCTCGGCCAGGTTGGCCAACAAACATCAGACAACCAAGCACTACCACTACAATTGTGACGGCATTTCGTCCGGCTTCTTCCTCAACGCCCGCACGCGCGTTGCGTGCACCTGTCAAAACGTGCGAAAAAAGCCCCCTCGCTGCGGGCTCTCTGACATGTCTCAACAGGCGCAGCGAAGCCGTCAGCTGGCCGCACTGACAACGGATGAGTGGCTCTCCGACGTTCCGGCGTGCATGCTCCTCATGCGCCTCCCTCGCAGATGCGTCGAGGAGACGACGGCTGGTTGGCGAGCACAAGGGCAAACATCACCGGCTGATGAGCTGGCAGGTCGCTTCCAAGACACTCCAAAGACCAAGAGCGTCCGGGCCACCATCACGACGAGCCGGCGCCAAGGGAAGTTCACCCGTTGGCTTGCCTTTTGCTTGGCCTGGCCTGGCGGCGGTGGACGATGCAGCCCGTCTCGTCCCACATTGACCGAACGGCTCTTCCCTCGTTCCAAGTTCCCGTCCCTCCCGCGCTTTCCCGCCCGCCAACGAGCGACGAAGAAATTGGCTGACGAAAATCCGCAGCCCCCGCTGAAACACCAACCCAAAGTCGGCGGGAAAAAAAGCAAGCTTCGACAAGCGCCGACTTCTCCTGATGCCCCTGATGCCGATCACCGCCTCCAAAACCTTTCGGGAAATGAATGGCAGGGCGGACACGGCGGACACGGGCGTGAGCTGACTCGCGAGCCGACTCGAAAACCCGTCGAAGCCTTGAAGAGGAGGGGAGGAGGGGCCACCAGAAAGGACTTCTCATCTCCCAGCCCCCCTCGTTGGTCGTGCCGGAGCCTCTGGCGTCGCAGTCTGGTCGTTGATGGTGGTCGGCCGGGGCGGTCGGCCGCTGCATTGATGAGTTGTCGCTGCAGCCATGATCCCTCGTCACCCTCACGGCCACACCTCATCCGAGGCCACGATAGGCCGGAGCTGCTGCCGCCTCCCCACCGAGACCCCTCCCTTGGACTCCCTGGACCGGCCAAATCAGGGAAGTAAACCCAGGCCACCGCCAGACGTCGCACCAGGAGCCTATTGCGAATGCAGCACCAGAAAGCCAGCTCACTCCTGCGGCCCGTGTGATAGCCGGGTCAGCCAAACAGAAGCCTCTCGAGTCCGCACCGAGATGCACCAAGCTGCACTTTTTGCACAATCCCCCCCTCCTTTTTTCCTCTGGTTCGGTGGACGGCGCGCCAACATGCGTCCATCCCCCCCGCCCTGGAGGAAATGGCTCGTCAGACCCGTCATGCTCGACAGGGGTATCCTGCATCCTCACCGTGCTCACGGCTGCGCGTCTCGCTCGCTTGTCGTTCTGCTTCCCATTAAAACCCGGTCACCCCCTCTGTCTGCCCAACCTGCCTCCTCCCTCTCTACTTTCCTGCCCAACCCGCTCCATTCCTGCCCAACTCCCGCCCCTCGAGGCCCAAAACATTGCTTCTATCCACAACACTCTTCCTCTCTCTCTCTCTTCTCCTCTCCTCGACTTCACCCTCGCAAAGGAACACCAGAGACCTCCTGTCAAGGATCACCTCGTCTTTGCCACCACCGGGATCATCCTGCTGCGCAACCCATACTCTGCCCTGACTCCGGATAGCAACCGCTGTCTGTCTTCAAACAAGAGACTCGTTGAGTCGAGAGGAACGCAGAGCCATCCATCCAAGGATTGCCTTTTGAAACCACACGAACCAGGGACACTACAAATGACGGCCATTGTTGCTTCACGTCCGGATATGCCTGGCTACAACCCCCTCGATATGGACGATGTCCACACGCCATCCAGGTACTGTTTTCCTTCTTTCTACCCTTCTCGGGCGGTCCAATCTGCTTTTTACACTCTCATGTACTGCGAACGTCATGTATCTTTCCTTGCCTCTTCTGCCTGCCAGGCACACTGAACAGACCGGATGGACATATCGACCCATGGATTTCAAGGATTTCTCTTTCAGCCGATGGACAGGACTCGACCCAGGATTTTCTTCTCAAGCCACAGGACTCGTTCGTGAAGAACACGCACAAGGAACACAGAACTTGGCCGGATCCTCGCCCCTCACGGGGTGGTCGAATGGGCGCTGCGGAAACAGCATCCGTTCGATTCGTCTAGCCAGACGGGGGAACAAACAGTATTCATGCACTCCATCACCCTTGCGGTGTTGAAGTAAGTACTCGCCATGTGCGCTGCACGCCCACCACCAAACCCACTGGAGACCTTGCCTGCATTTGTGCCGGACTTGCCCTCGCGGAGAGGTGCCTCGCCTGGACAATGATCTTGCCCACCGGATTGACTGGCCAAAGGACATGGCCCACGGAACCAGCCCATGGACTTGCGCGCGTGCTTGCTCGAGGAATGGCCTTCAGGCGCCTGCCTGCTTCTCACTGGACACGGAACAACCTGGATTCTTGACCCTTCACATTATTGCGCATCGCGGCGTGTGATTATGTGACGGAGACTGCCCGGATGGATTCTCACGACTGCGACCTTGCCCACTGGTTTCCGACACATGCGACCCATTTCTCTTCAAGGACAACACAGGCAACCACTGGAGGACCTGTGCTCGACATGCCACTGGATTCATCGCACCGCGATTTCGACATGCCCCGACCCTCGGAGGCCCATGGATTTGTGCCACAGTCTCCGTTCATGCTTGGGATTCAGTACCAAGCTGCGGAAAGCCTCGCTTTATTCAAGCCATAGGCAGACTGTTTGCCCACTCTCATCCCAAGGAAGGAAGGACTGCCACTCGACAAGGACCGTTTCAATCCAGGCTTTGCATTTCATGTTCGGACCCAACCCATGGTTTTCTGCCTCGACACTGGAACTCACAACTACAACCTGCCGCCAATGGATGTCTTTTGCCTGGATTGTTTTCGCTTTTTGAGTGCCCGACTCACATGGACCTATGACTACCCGGCCTATCTTCCCTTGAATAGTTCGTCACATCCGGACTTGCACGACTATGATGCACCCATCCACATTGCGGACAACACGGACCCAACCCAGGACCTGGCAGGACTCTGCTCGCCTGGCAATCGATCATGGTCTGTGAACGGTGTCCCCCACTCCGATGCCACTTGAAGACAACCGCTGACCGTGCATGAGCCAACAGGAAGCAAAGTTGCGCCATGTCGAAACTTGTTGTTTTTCTTGTCGTCTTTCTGCGATTGTTCTACATTTTCATCACTAGTGGAGACACAGCACACTAACCCTTCCCCTTCAGCGACTACAGCTTCTACTCTGCCGCCATGGTCTCCAACCCCGGAATGTTTTCCTTTGCTTCTCAGACAGGACCAACCTCGGACCCCATGAGCGGTTCGTCGTGGGACACGACCGGAGAAGGCTCACAGAACTTCCAGTCGGAATACCTGGACACTGGATCCTCCCACCTGGGAGACGCTGAGGACTTTCCTTTCCACTTCGACGGGGCTCTGACACCCCGAGGCCACGCCCACGCTGCTGAGGACCAGCAGAGCAAGTGGGCCGCCGCCGTTCCTGCCGCGCCCGCGGCTGTCGCCACCGTCGGCGGCGAACCGATGAGGCGTGGAACCTCCCGGACCTCGACCGGTAGCCACAAGCACCGGATTTCCAAGCCCAAGACCAAGCTGACGTCCTCGTCGTCGCAAGTATCTTCTCGTCTGTCCAACCTGGACATGTCAGGTAACGCTGTTCTTTTCAACGGATCCCGGCCTGCCCACCTGGACATGAACCAGTGCCTGTTCACGAGCGGCGTCTCGAACCAGATGCTGTTCTCTGAGATGCCCTCGGACCTTTCCCTTGGCGCCGACGTGCTGCCCTCGCCGCCGACGGAGATGAACATGCACGTTGTGCCTGCTCACATGACGCTGGACCTGGACCACTCCCCCTCGGCCTCGTGGGCCTCCCTCAGCACCCCCGAGTCTCACTTCTCTTCTCCGGCCAACAGCCCCAACGGCACGTGGATGTCTGACCCTCTCATGGCCTCGCCGCCCCGGAGCGACAACGCATCGCCCATTCTCGGAGCGCACATGAAGTTTGTTTCCCCCGTTTCTCCTGTTGCTGCTGTCGTCCTAACCAGAAATTCCCTTGTCAGGTCCGAAGGCGTCTACCCTGGTGCGGACCTCATGTCTGCCGACCTTGGTGGCAGCATGATGACCATGATCGGCGACGACTTTGGTCTCCCCGCGACCTTCCCCAGCCGCCGCTCGACTGACGGCGAGTCGGCTCGTGACCACCCCCTCTACAAGGACGCCAAGCCTGCCGCCGATGGACTCTTCCACTGCCCTTGGGAGGGTGACGCGAGCTGCAACCACAAGCCCGAGAAGCTCAAGTGCAACTACGAGTGAGTGACCTTTTGATATCGATACAACCTCCGTCATGACCTAGTCACTGACCTTGGCCCTCCCCTTTACAGCAAGTTCGTCGACTCTCACCTCAAGCCCTACCGGTGCAAGGACCAGTCCTGCGAGAACGCCAGGTTCTCTTCCACGGCGTGCCTCCTTCGCCACGAGCGTGAGGCCCACGCCATGCACGGCCACGGTGACAAGCCCTTCCTGTGCTCGTACGACGGCTGCGACCGTTCCATGCCTGGCAACGGATTCCCCCGCCAGTGGAACCTCCGGGACCACATGAGGCGCGTGCACAACGACAACCGCATGCCCGGATCGCCGACCGGCACCGGACACGGCCAGCAGGCGGCCAAGGGACGCAAGCGCAAGGACGCACCCAAGGCCTCTGCCCCCAGCCGCAAGGCGAGCACCAAGGCCGGTGCCGTCGAGGCTGCCGCCCGCGAGGTCCAGTCGCAGCGCCCGCTGCTGGAGGAGTGGACCGCCCACAGGAAGGCCCTTGAGGACATTGTCCGCGACATGAGCACGTTCCAGGATGGCAGGAACGGCCAGCTCTACCAGGCGGCACAGGACCAGATCGCCGCCATGATGCGCCTGGACTCTCACGGAGCCTTCTCCACCTCTGGCTAAATGAAGCGACTCATTCCGGGAACCAAGGATATCACACTTTTAACGGCAGACCAGGCGACTACGCCGGACTGACCGGCATCTGAAGCACCGTTGATGGTGGGTGCATCGATACGAGGCCGTTCTCGGGCCTTGTCGTGCACCTTGCCCGTCGCCCCTACCACGGGGCGGACGACGGCCTGCGCGGATGAGCCGCAGATGAGCCTCGCACCAGCGAAATGGCCATCTGCGAGGGGCCTCCAGTCGCGTGACCACGGGAAACCCCGTGGGAACGACGGGGAGCGGCAGCACAAACCTTCAGGAGAAGGGTGCAAGCCGCGGAGGTCGCGTCCAGAGGAGGATAAGGGGGAAATGCAGAGTCCGATAGATTGATTGATGGACAGACAGGACAGGAGGAGGAACCTGAACAACAGATTGGGCGACCAAGGGTATAGAGAGTTTGATTGAAGTAGATAGACAGCATGCTTGCAGCAAACGGGAACGATTCATGAACGAGCTTATACCTCGCCGTGATGTTGATGGACTAGAAGATGACTTTGTCAGCAAGACGGGGAGTACGTGTGGTGTTCCACTGTGGTGGTGGTCTTGGCGGTGGTAAACGCCGAGGTCGGCGATGGCGGGGACGTCGGGGCGGATGGATCCAGCACCGTGTTTTAGCACGACTAGAGGTCGGCGACTGGGCGGGAGGCGGTGCATTTCCGGCGACCGTCTTCTGTCTTTATAAACCTTCCCAAGACGGCGGCTTCTCGTTGAACTCGACTACAACACCAGCATTCATCAATCACGTACATCCGCTTGGGCTGTACAAACATTGACAAGCCATCTCTCATCACCAAGAAACATACCCTCTCTCCCTAGCCAACATGTGCATGAAGGCGACGTGCCCCAACTGCTGTGAGTCCCATCTCTCTCCCCTTCCTCCACCCCGCCCAGAGCAGCAGCTGACACGGGAACAGCCAAGCAGACGTGGCGTGGGTGCGGGAGCCACATCCCATCGGCGCTGGCGGGCGTGCCGGAGGAGGAGTGGTGCACGTGCACGCCCAAGGTCGAGGTCGGAGGGAAGCAGTACCCTCCTGCGGCGCCCTTCCAGGTGCCGGGCCTGTCGTGGCTGACGGGCAGTGGGAAGCAGTGAGGGGAGCTTAAAGGGCTTTGGCTAAGCGATGGTGTGTTGTCTTTCTGGGATGGCGTGAAGCAGGAATGAGTATGACTTTTTCTGCCCGACCCTGCGTGACGGGAAGTGGGCGATGAACGCTTAGATGGGAACCATAAGCCGTGTATGTGTATGTCTTGTGTCAGGGGAGACGAGATCCAGACCAGACAGACCCCTTTTTCTTCATGTCCACGTTGTTCGTCGTCCAAACCCCCGTGGCGGCCAATCGCATCTCGTCGGGGGGCTGTCCGACTTTCCACGGGGAGGTACTCTGTACCATCTGCCCTGTGAGGCTGCCGCGGAAGTGCTGGGTACCGACCTGTAACGGGCTGTGGTGTCAGGATGGCAGTGCTGCGTGTGTGTGTGCCGGTGTGTAAGAGGCATCAGACCAGATCAGTCACTGGGGCCCAGCCAAGCCCACCAGGCTCCGGCGCCTTAGGTGTTTGGGCCGAGATGGGATTGTGCATGGCATTTCCGCTTTAGAAGGGTTCTTTGGGCGTTCGAGTCGTGGGGATGGGGCTGGGAGAGATGTCGTGACTCCGTGGGTGGGTGAAACTGTGTCGACTCGCTGGGGGGATATCGAGGGTCCGATGGGGAGGGTTGAAGAAGAAATAGAGTCTGAGAGAGATGTCATGGGGTCGTTGTGGTATTAACTAGTCGAGGTTACCATCCGGGTGTCATGCATGCACTGCACCTTGGTGATCCCCTCCCCTGAGCCATACCACACCCTCGCTTCCCGTCCCCCGGATCTACCGCGCATCAACCCCCCCACTGCCCTCTCCCTTCCTCCCGGGCCACGGCCACAGCCAGGCGCAAGCCAAGGCCATGCCCGTCTCGGAGCAGTCCTCGGGATGCCCCGTGCCACGTCTGCCTGACACGGACTCGGTTTGGGAGTTTCCGCGACTCGAACGCGGCAGTGAACAGATCGTCCGTGCCACCACCCACGATGCGGATCTGCCGGTTTCCGAATACAGACAGACCCGACCTGGTCCTGGAACATGCTCACCCATTCAGGGTTTTTGTCACCCTTTTTCTATCCCCCACGCGAGAGTCCGGCCGCGCAATATCGGGGACCTGACACGAGGCGAGGCGGGGGCTCGGACGGCGCCAGAAGGCTTCCACCGCTGCAAGGTCTCTCTCGTCCGACGCGGCGTGCGTTGCTGCCCGGCATCGACAAACTTCTGTCACCCCTGCATCCGTTCGCCGGGCCCGGGCACGGCCCATTCGTTCCAACATGTCCCCCCCACATCCCTCGGGGCCTTGGGTTCGGTTCGTGTGTGTCTCGTCTCGCTGTATAAAGGCGTTCCCATGATCCCTCCTCTCCCCGGGTGTTCGTGGCCTTCCCGTGTCCTGGACCTACCGTTTTCTCTCTCGGACGTCTCTGGGATAGAGACATTACGGACCCGCCTTGCTCAGCCATACCGACTTATTCAACAACCTCTCACATAGACAGTACCCTGCTACAACAAGTCCACCCTTCGAGACAACCTCTCCGAAGAAGGCAGCGCCAGTGCTGCTGTCAAGACATCCACAGCCATGAGGCCCCCTCCGGTAGAAGTCCTCCTCGGCTGGCCGACACCAGACTACGAGAACCCCAACCGGCTCGGACCAACAGGTACCATCATCGCCGTGGTCCTCCTCGCCTCGGTCACCGTCCTCCTCGGGCTGCGAGTGTGGACCCGACGCTTCATCACCCGCAGCTTTGGCCTCGATGACATCCTCATCCTCATCGCCTTCGTCCCCGCCGTGGGCTTCACAGCCACGGGCCTCATCGCCAAGGAGCGCTTCGGCTGGGGCACCGACGTCTGGGACGTGAGGCCCCAGCTGTACCCGGGGTCGCTCCAGGCCGGCCTCGCGAGCTACCTCTTCTTCGACATGGCCACTAGCTTCACCAAGCTGTCCATGCTGGCTCTCGTGTACCGTCTCGCAGGAGGCTGCGCCACCAAGGCACCGCGCTACTTGGCCATCGGCCTTGCCGCCTTTGTCGTGGTCAGCTGCATCTCCTTCATGTTGGTCCTGCTGCTTCAGTGCCGGTATGTTCACACCCTCTCCGTGCCTCGACATGTGCTGACCGAGTCTTGCCCACCAGACCTCTGCATCTTTACTGGGAGATTTCCCTGAGGAGCCAGAGCTGCATCAACGAGGCCATCCACCTCCTCGTCGCCGGCATCATCAACACAACGACTGACGTCCTCGTCGTTCTCTTGCCCCTGGCTATCATTGTCCGCCTGCAGGGCACCGAGCGGAAGCTGGCGCCTAGGCAGGCGTTGGTCGTCAACCTCCTCTTCGCCGCTGGCTTCCTCGCCTCCGCAGCTGGCGGTGCCAGGACCTACTTTACCTGGCTCATGACCACCCATCCCGACTACAACACCACGCGACGCGCCTGGCCCAGCTGGACCGCCTCGACCGTCGAGCTCTACGTCGGCATCACCGCCGCCAGCCTCCCGGCCACCAAGCCCTTCTTCGCAAAGTATCTCCCCTCCCTCCTCGAAGCCCCCAGCCTGTCCCGGTCCTGGTCGCGGTCGAAGCGCAGTCCCGGAAGCCGTGCCCAGTCGCCGGAGGAGGCCCTGGCGGCGGCAAAGGGGTACCACGGCCACGCCTTGACGCGGGACTCGCTGTCGACCATCCACGAGATTGACGAGCAGCCCGTCTTCATGAGGCAGGTCGATGTTCCGGAGCCGCGGCGGGTGACATATTACGATCCCACCAAGCCGCTGGGCTCGCGGACGTCAACGGGAGCGTCGTTCATGTCGTTCCCGATGCGGCTTGACAATAACAGCCAGACCACACCACTGAGACCCGTGTATGAGCGGTCGGGGAGCAGTAGCAGTGACGTGTCTACGCGCAAGCAGACCGAGGGCGCTTCTTTTGTGTAGCGTCCACGTCCGTCCTTTTTCCTTTTTTCTGTCATGGCAAGCAAGCGTTGTTTCTTCCGGCTCATAGCAAGCGAGTGTGTGTGCAAGCATCGAGGCGTCCTGAGTTGGCATATCGGGAGATGGGCTTTTTTTTTTGGCGGATGGCGAACCAGACGCCGCCGTCATTACCTTGGATACCCCAACTCCTACTTACCTCCCTACAAACCTTACATTACTGCATATGATCCTTCGTGAAGCGTGAAGATGGATGTGACGAGCTCAGACGTCGGCGAGGAAGCGAGCTACCCTGTCGTTCAACCACTGCTGGGCCGCGGGCTCTTTGACTGTGTGGCTAGCCCCGGGAATGAGGTCCGACAGAGGGTGCACATGAGCGCCCAACCTCTTCCAGGAGTCCACGAGGGCCTGCCTGTCGACTGAGGCGGGGACGTGCTCGTCCTCAGCCGAGTATAGGGCCAGGGCGGGCTTCTCGAAGCGGTTCCAAAACTTGGAGACGGTCTCCTCGTCGAGGTCTGAGGAGAAGTAGTCGTCGTCTCCGCTGGGACATGTGAGTAGTGGCTCGGCCGCCCAGGCATAGCAGGCAGACGTACCCCTTGCTGATGAGCGAGTGCCAGCGGTAAGCGTTGATGGGGTCGAAGCAGTGGCCGACCTGCTCGGGACGGAGCATCCACTGGCCCTTGCCCTCGGCGATCATGTCTGCGGCGAGCTTGCAGCTGTCACGGAGGACATCGGCGTCGAGGAAGTTGGCGGCGCCCTCGCGGTCCGAGACGGGACCCTGGAGGATGAAGCCATCGACGGGCTGCTCTTTGTTTGTGGCGTACTCGATGCAGTCCTGGCAGGGTCAGCATTTCTGCTTCGGAGATAGTAGGGGACAGAAGCAACCTGTGATCCAGTCGAGTGGCCCATGAGCACGATCTTCTGCTTGCCCTGCTCGCGCAGGTAAGCCACAAGGGAGGAGATATCCTCGACGTCGTTGGCGAGGCTTGAGTACCCGAAGCCGGTGAAGGAGCTTCTGATCCGGATCTCGAAGACGGAGTAGTCCAGGCCGGCGGACGCGAGGTGCTCGGCGAGGGGCCGGACGAAGGGGACCGTATGGGGACCGTCGCCTAGGCCGCCGACGAAGATGATGGCGTTGCGAGCACCGGACTTGCCGATCTCGTAGGCGCAGGAGCCTTGCGTGGGCGAGTCGAAGGGGTGGACGGTGCAGGTGTACGGCATGTTGGTGGTGGTGGTGGTGGTGATGGGAGAAGAGGTGAGGTGAGGTGAGCGAGGATGGGGGAGCGGGAATATGGTTCGATGAGGAGGTACATTGCAATTGCCCGTTTGCCTGCGTCTTTAGGTGTACCTGTGCATCCAGTGGATGTTCCAGGTCTGCACCCCGCTTGCTGACGCCGGGGCCTGCCCAGCACTCCCATTAGGTGCCCGGCCACTAAAAAAAATCCCGACAGCGCCAGTTGTGCCGATCCAGGGACAGTTCCAGGGCATTTACAGCAAGCGCCCCAGGTTCGAGTCCAGGGCACTCACTGTTCCCCGCCATGAGGTGGAGGTTCCATTTTGGTGAGCAATGGTCTGGGCTGCTTTGCAAACCACTGCCATCAAGATCGTCACCCAACTTCAACCACAGCACAGCACCACCCATGCCGGCCATCATCATCAAGAGCCGACGGCGGCGCTCACCATGACATCCAACTCATCCACACCAGCTCGTAACGAGTTCTTCCAACAGGTGCTTCCCCTCGTCACTTTAGCTCTCGCTTCCCCCGACTGACGATGCGCAGCTCAAAAAGTACTGCGTTCCCATCAGCAGCCATGCCCTCCGCGGCGACGACGGGCCCCAGGCCATCCGCGAGCTCACCGAGCTGACGGAGCAGCTCAACGTCGTCATCCGCACCCAGCTCGACCAGGACCCTTCCGTCCTCAATGACAAGCTGGCCGACTACGTCTTCTTCCCTCTCTCTCACGTCCTGCGCCACCAGGTCAAGCATCCCGCCCGCCTCATCGAGGCCTGTCTGCGATGCACTGGCATGCTTATCTCCTACGGCTGGAAGGCCGCTTTGCCGCCGCAAATGGTCGAACAGCTTCTCATCTTGCTTACATTTATTGTTGGTGGCGTCCCCGGCCAAGAGGAGACTCATAAGCCACCCGAGGAGGTCGTCGTCGAGGCCTTCACCTGTCTTGCTGCACTCATCACAAACGCCAGCGCGTCGGCTGCTTCCGCTGCCTCTCTAGTCGATGCCAAGAATATTCCGGCCCTAGGACACGCCGTTACTGTTGTCCTGGAGAGCGTTGTCGACGGCGAGACCCCCGAGATCAAGGCCCAGGCCCTCCACGTGCTCAAGGCCATGTTCCTCGGCATCAAGGACCACGCCGCCCTGGCCACCTTCCTCCCTGGCGTCGTATCGAACCTGGCTCGCCTCTTGGCCACGCCTGCTCGCGAGAAGACGCGCGTGCTGGTGTCAGCCGTCGAGTCTCTCCGGACGGTCCTCATTGCTGTCCTCTCGGACCTACGTACACGGTCCATCCTAGCCAAGCCCCCCTCAGAAGACGAGGCCAAGCCCGAAGAGACTCAGGGCGATAAGATCCTCAGCGCCCCGTGGCTCAGGGCCACGACTATGCAGATCAGGCTCGCCCTTGTCGGCGTGCTGAAGCTGCGGACTTATCAGTCTGAAGAAGTGCGTGAAGCCGTGGGGAGCTTGGCCCTGGCGCTCCTGGATGAGTGCCATACCACGCTGGAGAACTGCACCCCTCTCCTCGTCGAGACAGCCATCATGCTCGCGCCGGAGGAAGCTCCGTCATTCCCTGCACTCACTAGTCTCAGTGATCTGGCCACGATATACCCAGAGCTCGGCGAGACCATCAAAGCAACCGTCTACGCATGGATTACCGGCCTGCGTCGCGTCGTGCAGTCTGCCGACGAGGACAAGAAGCAGACGGCCCTCCGTAATGTCCTCAGGGGCACCCGACTGGTCGCCCAGCTCCGTCTCGATTCCTCCACCTTGGATGATGCTGTCTCACTGGCCCTTCGAGAGAGCGTCTCATCCCTCATCCAAGTTGACCGGCAGAGACCTGCCGTCCACTCCCTCTCGGCCGACCTACAGGTCCTGGGAGACCGAGAGCGCTGTGCATTGGGTGCCCCTGCAGCCGAGTTCCCACTAGTCTTGCTCCCTCAGGAGAGTCAAGCAGGCACAAGATCTGAAATGCTGGCTCTCCTGTCCGGTGTCGGCAACGCCGCTCACCAGGTCAAGCTGTCATTGGAGATGCTCGACTACGCGAGGGACTCGGAGGGGGCTCTGCAGGTGTCTTCATTCTGGCTATCCTTCGAGCTAACCAAGGCCGCTCTGCGTGCCTCGAGCGACATGGACGACTTCCTCGACTTTTCCTCCGTGACCGACAGCTTCGAGGACCCAAAGACGGCCCTCGATGAGCTCTACGCATATTCCGCCTCACTACTCGATGCATACGGCGAGCCGTCCGAAGCGGACTGGAAGATGCAGGCCATCGCCCTGGAGGTCGTCGCATTTGCAGCCTCGCAGTCCAAAGAGGCTTTCAGGCCAGAGCTCATCGACGTCCTGTACCCCATCGCCACCCTCCTTGGATCACCTGAGCCTGGCCTGAGGGCTCATGCCATCACGACCCTCGACATGCTAGCAGCTTACTGTGGCTACACCTCCGTGTCGGAGCTCATCGTCGGCAACGCCGATTATATGGTCAACTCCATCTCTCTGCGCATGAACACCCTCGACATCACACCCGCTTCCACCAGGGTCCTCATCATGATGACGCGCCTCACCGGACCCCGTCTCATTCCCTACCTGGACGACGTCGTCGCCTCCATCTTTGCCGCTCTGGACAACTACCACGGCTACCCAGTCTTTGTCGAGAGTCTCTTCGCCGTCCTAAAGGAAGTCGTCGAGCAAGGCGTCAAGTCGACAAAGCTGCTGGAAGCAGGGCGTGAGACCGCGTCCTCCGGCCACAGGAAGCAGCTCCCTCCAGCAACCGACCTCAACGACGTTCTACGCCTCCTGGATACCCGCAAGCAACGGAAGAAGGACCGCGAGGAGGAAGATGCTGCCATGGAAGCCATCAAAGGCCACCCCTCTCAACCCTGGGGCTCCAACCCAGAAGGTGCTGCCGACCCGGCCGCCGAAGAGTCGGGCACGGAGCTTGAAAAAGAAAAGCCGCCCAAAACACCCACCTACATCCTTCTCGAGAAAGTCGCCTCCCTCACACAGCACTACCTCACCTCCCCGACACCGACCCTGCGCAAGTCCCTCCTCGACCTCCTCTCGGCCGTCTCCCCCGCCCTCGCCAGGGACGAGGACGCCTTCCTCCCCCTCGTCAACGCCATCTGGCCCGTCACCATCTCGCGCCTCCGCGACTCGGAGCCCTTTGTCGTCCTCGCCGCCTGTGACGCATTGGCATCCCTATGCGCCACGGCGGGGGACTTCCTCTCCTCGCGCGTCAGGACGGAATGGCAGGACGGCCTGGGCCGCTGGTGTCGTACCAAGAAGGACGAGGCGCTACGGAAGACACCTCGAGCTGCACAGATCAGGAACAGCGCCCCGTCGTCTTCGCCCTCGCCGTCGTCGTCGCTGCGCATAGGCGTTGATGCCTCCCCCGCTCTCTCTCGAGGCTTGGGGATGCTGGAGCTTAGACAGTCGTCGAGCTCCTCGGGGGAGGTGGCTTACGGTACTGGACTTGGCCGCTTCGCCTCGGCGGCACAGACATGGGAGGCTGTTGTGGCGATGCTCGTTGCTGTTGTGTCGCACGTTCGCGTACCGGACGACATTTTTGACGAGATTTTGGCGCTTCTGGCTGACCGCTTGGGACGGGACGAGTCTGTCCGCAGCGCGCTCGAGGTCGTCAACGCCGATGCGGTGTGGTTCGCCATGTACGAGCGTGGAATGATCGGCGACATGGACACGCCGCACATGGATCATGTTGTCTTCCGGCCGTTAGAGGTATTCACATAGACGAGTTCAGGAATGTAGAAGTTCTCAGCGCATGTTGCATAATCCGCCGTGGTGCCGCATCACAGGCGGCAAGGATTCAGATTCAAAACCGCATGCTCCTTCGCGGATTCTAGATGTTGTCAAAAGTCTACCCTATCTACACGCCCCAACGTCGTCCGACGTGACTGCGCTGGCTGGCCTGGGTCGGGGGTCCCTACCGCCTCGACCCGCTGGCCGAGCCGGCGTCAATGTCCGTCTCCACCATCTCGATGGCGCTGAGGCTGGGGAAGCGCTTGGAAAAGTCCGACAGGTAGTCGTCCTTCTCCTTCGGCGTCATGCTCGGGCCAGAGTCGTCAGGCAGGCCGGCGGCGATCGGGCGGTTTGGAGCGATGGCGGGCTTCGGCGCGATGCTGCCGCCCGTTGGTATGTTGTTCAGATGGACCGGCTTCCGAGGCGCGGGGGGCTTCGAGCCTGCCACGGGCCGTCCGCCAGGGAGCGGCTCCGTGCTCGGGTGCCTCAGCTTGTTGACGACGATATCTTGATCGCGAGCCTGAGGGGGCGGCATGGTCGCGATGGGTTTCCGGGGAATCTCTGGCAGCTCCTTCTCGACACGGCTCGAGGCGTGAGCCGTGTCAGAGTAGACGCCGTAGCCTTGCGCGGTGCGCGTGACGGGGCCTCTCTGGCTCTCGTCGAGCAGGCTCTGCATCCTGTTCTGGATGCTGATGGCCCGGGAAGAGCCCACTGGCTTGGGCGGAGGCGCCGGGCCCTTGCCAGATGGGCCCTGAGCGGCCTTCCGCTGGCGATACTCGACCTGCGCTGCCTCAACACGCCTCTCCTCTTCCTCCAGTTGCAGGCGTTCCATCTCGCGACGCTTCTCCGGGGAAAACTCATCAACATCATGGGCTCGGCCATCGTCGCTACGGCCGTCAGTGGCTTCAGAGCCCGCAATGGGTGTGAGATCGCGGCGGTCCAGCTCTTTCTGGGGCGATGGGGTCCGCCTCGAGGAAGGTTGTTGTTCGAATCTCTTGAAGGCATCTCCGAACTTGCCAGCGAAGATGTTCTTCGATCCGGAGGATGTGGAGCTGACGCTGGACTTTTTGATGTGCCATGAGCTCCGGTCCTTCTTGGCGTTGGACTCTTCTATGCTGCGCAAAAATTCTACGTTGGATTCGATGTTGGTCTCTTCCTCCTGAGGAAGGCCTGGGGATGGGCTCTGGTCCAGGAAGCCCGGGGAAGGCAGCGGCGAGGGCGAGTTCTTTGTGGCGTTTTGGCGCTCGCGCAAAAAGTCCAGGCTTGATTCGAGATGGGTGCTCGCCGGTCTCTCGCGCTGGGACGTTCTCGCAGACGGTACCGTGCCGAGGTACTCTGCGCTGGGCCTCCCTCCCTCCAGGGACGGCCGAGACGAAGAGGACGCCTGTGGAGCGTGGACAGGCTGGAGCGAGTTGGAATCGATGCGGGGACTCGCTGCCCGAGGCTCATCAGCCCTGACTCTTAAAGACAGGTTGTCTGGCTGTCTCGGCAAGCTGGTGGACCTGTGATGGTCCGACGACGGCACGCGCCAGATTGGCGCCCCGCGGGCTTTCGCGGGCCCCAGCGGCGGGCTTGCCCCTGTTGCGGTAGAAGTATATCTCTGCGTGGAGTGCGCGGAAATAGCCTGCAACTCTGGATTCTTGATGATAATGGCCGAGGCCCGGCTCATCTCGGAGGGTTTAGGGGGGGCGGACGCCGTCTTCTTTAAATCGACAGTGGGTGGCGGGGATCTGAGTGACGGGGAGGCATGCCCAGAGACCGGAGCGACGGCCGGCGTAGTGGTGCGAGGCCTGGGAGGCTCGACCGGGTCCGGGCTTTCGTCACTGGGGCGAGCAAAAGCCTCGTCGGCCAGGTGTGCGGTGACTTTCTGGCTCAGATCTGGGTTTTGGATGGGAGGGGACGTCGGAGAATCAAAGCTAAACTTTGCCCCCTTGTCGTGAAGAAGTGAGAACTGGTCAAGGGACGGGAACCGAGACGACAGCTCGTCGTGAGTGCCCGGAGACACGGCTTTGGTGTCGAGTGCAGCGAAGGGGTCACCGCTCGTGACGCGGCCTGGGGAAGGGCTGGGCTTGTGAGGTTGCGGCTGGACAGCCTGCGCAGCAAGCGGTACTCTACCTCGCCGCATGGGAGTGATGTCCGGTATCGACTGAGTTTCTTGCGGCGGGGGCGAGAAAGTCGCTCCCACCACAGGGGCCGGGCTCGGCTTGGCGACTGGCCGGACTGTGTCGTCAGCGCGACTTGTGCCAGAGTATATCTATGGTGAGTTAGCACATTGAACCGCGGCGACGGATCATCCATAACGCATACATCGTGAATCGGCACCTCGCGCTTCTGCATGGCGCAGCTCTCTTTTAGCACCTGGTAAATGTTTGGTCTGGCCTTCTGGTCTTCTCGTAGCATGGACGCTGAACAAATACATCGTCAGTGATCGATCGACATCCAGTGCGGCGGGAATTTGCACAAACCAATGAGCCTCTTGAGGCGGTCCGAGAAGACTGGGTGGGTGTGGAACTTGTAGCTGGCGTTGAGGATGGCAAGCTGCCCTTGGTCTTCGAAAGGAGTAGTGTAGTAGCACAGCTTGTATAGCAGGACGCCGAGTGCCCAGATGTCGGACTTTTCGTCAATGGGCTGTTTCCGGTAGACGTCGATCATCTCGGGACTGCGGTACTGCATGGTGGTGTGCTTCTGGACGTCCTCGTCCAGCAACCTGCACTCGACGACGGTCTGAGGGGCGGGCTTGGGTGGCGAGGCGGAGCCAAAGTCGCACAGCTTGAAGCGCCTCTTGGACCCGTCGGTAGATATGAGGACGTTCTCGACCTTGAGATCGCGATGGAGAAGGGCGGGCTTGAGGTAATGCATGCATGCGACGCCCTCGGCAATGTCGGTGAAGATCTGTAAGATCTCGGGCTCTGTCAGACGATGCTGGAGGCGGGTGTTCATGAAGTCGATGAGCCCGCCGCCGTTGCAATACTCCATAAGGAGGAAGACCTCGTAGCCCCCACCGTGCATCTCGGACGCATGCGAGTCCATATATGTGACAATCGGCTTGTGACCCTTGAGGCGTTTCATGGTTTCGACCTCGATGCGCATGCCTCGTAGCGCTTCCTTATCAGGTACAGCGACCCTCTTCAGGACGGCGAGGTCTGTGCCATTGTAGGGCTTTGGCAGCTTGACCAAGTAGACATGGGCGAAGCCGCCCTCGGAGAGGTATTTCTGGATAACAACTCGATGCGAGCCGACCTGGATCTTGGTGCCGGGGGCGAAGGTGCCAGCAGGGGCAGTTGGGGCGTGCATAGCCATCGGTGCGCCGTACGCAGCCGGCGCAGGCCTTGCGGCCATCTGATGACCGTGGTGTGCCATGAGTCAAATGTCTTGTGCTCAATTGTCGTAGCTGCTCTTGTCCGTCGGAGGGGGAAAGTCGGCACAGGCAACGTGGAGGGTTGGTCGGCGGTTGACAGTCGGCGAGCGCGAGGGGTTGAAGGTGAGGGAGCGGAGCTAAATCGGTTTAGCTATGGCATTGAAAGGTATTGTCGCGCGAGACAGTACCGTGATCGCGTTCCTCGCCAGAAGAGATGCCCGACGAGGTCTGTTCTCCAAGGTCATACACAAGTTGGGTTGAAGTTGGAGGTCGATGCTCGACACAGCAGGAGCAGGCAGCGCAGCGCAGCACAGCACAGCCAGGGGGGCGCCAGCCAAGGTGCACGGCCACAGGCGCCGCGGGCGGACTTGGCTTGGGTTGACGAGGGTGGCCAAGGCCAAGCGCCGTCATGCGGTTGTGCCAGGTTTCGTCTCCGGGCGGCGGCAGGCGGTCCGGAGCCCACTGCCAGCGTTCAGCACATCACCCAGCGGCCACTGTGTCAGTGTCACTGCAGTCAGCCCCAGCTGTCCAGTCTGGTAACGGCGGGGTCCACTCTAGCGCATCGGGAGGCCCCGCTCACCTTATCGATAAGACAAGCTGGAGAAATTTCTCGTCGGCGCTGTCTTGGTCTGCAAGTTGGGTCGCCCGCCTGCCGCCTTTCTAACGGGTGCATCTTCCATGACCACCTTTCAATTCCCCGAAAACTCGATAACAATGGCCAAAAGAAAGAGAGTCGAAGTCGCGGCCCCCGCGGCAAGCGAGCCTGTTGTGGCAAAGAAGCCCAAGTCGACCAAGACAAAACCCCAGCAGGAGCAGCCGCAACAGAAGCAGACGAAGACCGAGTCCAAGATCAAGACAAAGGCAAAGGCAAAGACCGAGCCCGCAAGCGAGACGAAGACCGAGAACAAGACCAGCTCCGAGAGCACGCCCTTGACACTTCAGATAGTCACCGGCTCCTACGACAGAGTTCTCCATGGCATCATTGCGACGATCACCTCCGACGACGTCGAGTTCGCCGACTCGTTCCTCTTCAACGCCCACCCGTCGCAAATCCGCTGCGTCGCCGTCTCGCCCCCTTCCGCGCCCGCCCCAGGCCAGGACCAGAAGATCCTCCTGGCTTCTGGCAGCACAGATCCCAAGATCAACATCTACAGCCTCTCCGCCCACCCCCCGAAGCGCCGCGGCCGTGACGACCTCTCCAAGGTTGCCGTCCGCCCCATCCTGGAGAACTCCAAGAACCGCGAGCTCGGCCTCTACAACCCTCACGACTCGACTGTCACCAAGCTGGTGTTCCCCACCCGCTCCAAGCTCATCTCGTCCAGCGAGGACTCGACCATCGCCGTCGCCAAGACCAGGAACTGGGAGCAGATGAGCTCCATCAAGGCGCCGAAACCCAAGGCTGTCGGCCGGCCGAGCGGCGACACGGCGGCCCTGGGCGACACGCCCTCGGGCGTCAACGACTTTGCCGTCCACCCTAGCATGAAGCTCCTCCTGACTGTCAGCAAAGGCGAGCGGTGCATGCGTCTGTGGAACCTCCTGACGGGAAAGAAGGCTGCCGTGCTCAACTTTGGCAGGGACATGCTGCAAGAGTCGGGCGAGGGAAGGCACTCGTCTGGCGAGGGGCGCAAGGTCGTGTGGGGCCCCGGCGCCGAGAGCGAGGAGTTCGCCGTCGGCTTCGACCGCAACATTGTCGTCTTCGGCATGGACAGCCTGCCCAAGTGCAGGGTCATGCAGGACAACAAGACCAAGATCCACCACTCCCAGTACATCGCCGTCGGCGACGCCGACACCGCGGCCGACGAGCCCATCATTGCCGTGTCCACGGACGACGGCAGGATCGCGCTCTTCTCCACGGCCGACAAGGACCTGAGCGAGCCGCCCAAGGACGCGAAGCTCAAGGTGGCCAAGCCCATCGCCCAGATCGGCGGCAAGGAGGCCGGCGTCACCGGGCGCATCAAGGAGTTCACTGTTCTGCGGACGGACGACGCCACCCTGCACATTGTCAGCGGCCACAGCGACGGAAATGTCCGGGTGTGGAAGTTGGCCGTGGATGAGCTCAAAGCGACCGATGCCGCTGGCGAGGGTCAGGCGGTGAGGCAGGTCGGCAAGCTTTTGGGGACGTATAGCACGGACAACCGCATCACCTGCACAACGGCCTTTGCCATGATACCCAGACCGGAAGGTGACGATGAGAGCGGCGCCGAGTCGGATGAGGATGAGCAGGATGATAGTGAGGAGGAGGAGGAGGAGGCTTGAGGGCGAGGTGCCGTCTAGTCGCTGTAGAAATTGGACATGGAATACCCAGAGCAGATTACTGTGAAGTTGACTTGAAACTCCGTGACGGATACTACGGGGCGAGAATCGATATCAAGCTGGGTGCACGCTTACTGGCCAAGCTTGCCGGACACTGCTTCTATGCCCCCGTAGAGCACATCGACGAGACTGATTGGACTGATTGTAGACCACGGATGTGAGGGAGGGGCCTTGTATGCGGGGTAAGTGTTTTCTGCCATGAGCTGAAGGCTTACCTTCCTACCTTTCCTACTAGTAGGTAGGTATTCAGCGAGTATTCGGCACTACATGCAGTATGGCGACTCGTATCGTGGTAAAGTCTATGTCAAGTTTGATTCCCGGTGAACCAAAAGATAGGAGGACGACCATGGCAGATTTGGTGTGCAGGCACGAATGGGGCTGGGACTTTGACCAAAGTCAAGATAACTATACATCAAGCGGGATGTATGAAGCCAACAATACCAAATGCTACTTCGTTTTGGACAACGGGGTGCGGGAAGACCAGACACCCACGTTCAAGGTTTATAGGTGGGATGGGCATAATATGTAAGTTTTTCAACATCTCCAGAAAGCAAATGATCAACTGATACAGTTGGGACCGTAGGAATCTACGAGCGACTCACCCAGGCATCGTCAACTATGTCAATGGACTACTGAAACATCAGACCGCTCCCGGCCTTACCGATGCAGAGTATCGTGATCAGTTTGGGCAGGAAGCGCTGGACCAGCTGGTTGATCAGAAGAGGGAGCAGCAGGCAAGGAGGCGACAAGCAACAGATGATCTGCCGTGATAGACGAGCCGGCGTGACAGAGGAGTCGCCGTGACACTCGAGTCGCCGTGACACTCGAGTCGCCGCAATAGACGATCCGCTGTGGCAGACGATCCGCAGTGATAGAAAATCCTCAGCTACCAGGAAAGGCAAGACCAGGCTGCTGGCGCGGTGGTGTGTCTTCAACTTGAACGATGTTTGTCATCGGAGGTTGGGGAGCCCTGTGGTGCATGAACTTCGGGACGCCGTTCTGCTCATGCATTCTTAGGTCCTTGGACTGCGGGGTAAGCTGCTCACACATCGGAGTCAAACCGAGACGATCGTATCGTGTCCGAGTGACCAGCGAGCGCGGTACCCACGCCGTACTCCGATTTATCCTGTCAGGTCAGCTCGAAGGATGGGTGCATAAACACGACAGACGTCTGTCACAATCCGCCAAAGCCAAGGGGGGCCACGATATGGTCGGGAGAGTTGGGACGGGCTTGGGGTTGTGAGGCATGATTCCTCCAATGGATACGCGGCGGTATCTGCTTCATCATCCGAGCCACGCCATCTGGCGACACGTCCCTGGATTCAGGGACCTTGGGGGTGGGATGACTCGGGGGGAGCCACCCGTTGGAGATTTTAGCTGGGTCTCTTGGTCGGTGAAATGACTCGCGACGGATGTGTCTTGCTTGACGAGATGTACAATGGAGCGATGGAACCTCGAAGGGCAGGGTAAATATGTACTGCATGTGTTCTTGCGTCGACCTGTGGTTTCTTGCAGCTCGCTATTATACTACATGTCCGAGTTGCAGTACAGAAGTCAAGGTGTTACCCGAGGGTGACGGGAAGTCCATCATTGCCCATGTAGTACTTATCTGAGTGACTCTCGGGTTTGATGCCATCAAACCACGAGGGGGACAAGCCTCCTGCAAAGTTGAGGAAGTGCCAGGTTGTACCGATTCGAAACCTGAAAAGAAAGGGAATATGACCAAAAGTCCTGACTGGACAGGTGCGGATGAAGCAGGGCTGCTGGTCTCACAGTCATCTTCAGCTACAGCCAAGGTACCTTCACATGTCGTGCCCGCAACTCCGTGCGCCTGCAGCGCGTCTCGCCGGGCAGCGAACGCACCAATCCTCAGCTGGACAAATGCTCCATTGGCATCTCAACTACCGCTCCGCATCCCCCGCCCCATGTCTTTCCATCCTTGATTACTTCCTGCATCCCATCGGTCATCCTCAACAATCGAGTGCCAGGCCCCCAGCAATATCATCGGGCATCCTCGTACCCGGCTCCATCTGCCAGGCTCCAGCATCAATCTCTCAACCATTATCCACCGCACCGGCTTCCGAACTGGATGCGAAGCGTGGACAAGCCCGCCGCCAACGCACCCGCGAACCCGAGGACAGAGAGCCCACTTGTTCCCCACAGGTGGCAAAACGCCCTGCTGAGCCAAGGTGCGACCCTGGTCTACCGTCTGGGCCACAACCGCATCCCGTGAGCTCTTCTCCAACCCCGGGAAAACGAGCAGACACGTGCCTCGAGAAGCTTTCCCCTCCTCAGCCTCGACCGCTAGCTCTCGCCTTTCCCGTCTGGGAATTCAATCTTCACCTCACTTCATACCCTTCGAGCAGACAGCGCCCCCGAACGAGGCTGTAGCCATTGGCGTTGCTGCATTACGATCCTTACCCCCCCTGTCGTGTCGACAGACAGATCCTACCATGTCCGAAGACGGTCCTCGCCTCGTCAGGCCCATCCCCCGCCGCCCCTTCGACGTCAACTTCATCAGCCCAACCCCTCCGTCCGACAACTCGTCCTCACCGAGCCCCCGGCCAGACTTTGAGCAGACCAGGTTGCTCTCGCCAAAGCCCAATGCCTCGGCCTCCAATGCATCCAGCGCCTCCGCGCCTGCGGCTTCAGACTCCGGGTCGATCAGCCGGACGCAGTCGATCATGAACCTTACCTCGTCGACACTCTTCGGCATATACTCCCCGACCTCCTCCTTTGGCGTCGGCAGAAAGGGCCTCGACCGCGAGGAGCCCGAGACGCCTTGGGGTACCGGCGCCCAGACGCCTGTCAAGAGACGGAGCAGCATCGACGAGTCGACCTACGAGCTCATGAGGGACCGCTCGACCGTCCAGCGTCGCCGCACGTCGCGTGCCGTGCCCCCGCCCCCGTCGGCCACCGCCACTGCGTTCTTCCTCTTTTCGAGAGTCGCCCTGCTCTTCGTCCTCGGCATGGGATACGGCGCCCTCATCACCAGACTACACCGCGCTGAGGACCTGTCAGGCTTCAATATGGGGGGTGCCGTGGCAGGGCCTGACTACGCGTGGCCAACACTCGCGTTCTGGGGCGTGTCGGGAGTTCTCCTGGGTGCGTTGCAGCCGTGGTTCGACCGGGTCTGGGCCGATACCTTTGGTGCCGAAGAGACAAGTGATGATGACGGTGACGACGGGAGCAACGAGTCCCGTCCGGGTACAGACTGGGCCATGGCCGTGCGTAGCATCGGGGCATTCGTCGGAATCGTCTTTGCCATTGTATGCCCCCTCCTTCTCACTTACCCTTCAGTTGTCTGGCAATGCTGACCGATGTGTGCAACAAACAGCGAAGGCTACCCTGGGCCTCGACCCTGCAAGTGTCGCTTACCCTGGCGCTGGTCAACCCGTTCCTTTGGTACCTCATCGACCGCTCCAAGCCGGGCTTCCTACTGTCTGCGGCCGTTGGCCTGACGGGTTCGGCCGTGCTGCTCGGAGTAAACCCCGACATGATGCCCACGCCATCAGGCTTCCTGCACCAGAACAGTTCGGCAACGGGCGCCGTCTTCGGCGAGCCGCTGGCGCTGGGCGGATTCGCGACACAGGAGACGCTGGAGACGGGCATCTGGATGCTCAGTGTGCTGTTCTGCAGCTGTGTCTGTTTCGGCAACATTGGCCGTCGCCTGGCGCTCAGCCAACCGTCTGTCGCGAGCGGACGATGGGCGGGCGTGAAATAAAAGTAATGGGCGTAGGTCCTGTTTTGTTTTCGTAGTGCAAGATTTCTGGACTGTATGCAGCATGCCGGCCGGCGAGGTCGGCCCTCGGCATAATCAGCCCGAGAAGGGTCGTGTCCAATATCATAGGGTCATAGTCGTGGACACATGGACGAATGGAACGTTTCTTGGCAGCTGAAACACCTGCTGCTGTCAGCACAAGAGAGGGGCTCTTCTTGAATAATGCTTTGTGGTGGTCATGATGAGCGCTATTTCTGACGATGCGGCGTGTAGATGGGTAAAGTGGTGACCACAGGAATGCAAACGGCAGGCAATGGCAGCAGCTGGAGATGAGGGGAGGTGTCAGCCTTGGCCTTGGCGGGCTCAATGCGGAGTTGACTCCAAGGCTGACAGGGCCAGAATCTATAGGCTGCAGCCTCTGCATCCTTGGGGATGGCCGTCGGCGTTGATCGTCGGCGTAGATATGCCTTGATTGGATGTCCCATCGGATGCCCGGATGCAGAACACAGCGTTGTATTGTAAGCTGTCGCCATGGAGCTTGTGTGGAGGCTTGGATAATATTACGAATAGGGGTCTAGGATCACGGGGCTATCGGCGTGGCCTCGACCTGGCCAAGCTGGCTCAGCATGTTCTAGCTGTTTGTGATGACGCGTGGATCTCGCAGAAAGCCGATCGGGGGGGTGCAACGCGACCCCATGTGTCCAGGTCAGGCCTTTGTGTCCTTCAGTCTTGCCGCCAGTCAGCCGGGAGAGCTGGGTTCTGCAAGGAGTAGTCCCGGGCTGGGGGCGCGCAACGAGGAATGGCGCCGATGGCAGCGACCACGCAGTCGGGCACGGGATCGGGAGATGTGGTTTGGATCAGGGCGGTTTGGCACTGATGGGTGGGTTCGCGGCGCAGTTTCCTCGATGGGGCCCGCCCGACGTGGAGTCGGGCGTTGGGACGTGCGGTGCCTTGCATATTGGTACAAGACTTGTCACGATGAGTTCTCAATAAGTACCTTGAGATCTGTTGTGCAGTGAAGAGCTAGCTGATGGATATATCAAACTCTCTGGTGTTGCAGGTTTCAAGTCTACTAGGTAGGCAATGAGTTGTTGTATGACCTTGGGTAAAACTCTGGTGTTTCGGTGAGAAACTTCGGAAGTGACTGTTCGTGAGAAGTCGTCCCTCGACAGATGTCGTCATTGCGCGTGGTGCCCTGCCGATTGCGGACGCCTCTCAACTTGAACCCTGGGCGCGCCCGCGCGAGGTGAGCGGCTTTTGGAGCCCTGAAACGGTGCAGCAGCGGGTATGAATTCAACAGCACGCCAGGACGCTGTGTTTCCAGCGCCTAGAATACCGATAATCCCGAGCCATGCTTGTGGGATGGAAACGGCCAGATAGACTTTTCAGTTTGGGGACCGTTGGACTGGGCCAGTGAGCTGCTGGGACCCGTGAGGCTGTCGGGTTCCTTCCAATCGCGGGGCGCGCGGGGCGGGAAAATCAATGTCGTCAGGGACTCTTGACAAGCGCGGGGCACTTGCCCTTTGTCGCTGCCATCGGACGACCGAGGACCGGGAAGGATTGGACTGGACCTGGAGTGAGACTGAGACTTGCCAGGGCTGCCTGCCTGGGTCGCGACTTCCCATTCCCAGAGAGGTACCTGCCATCCGTGGATATCGCATGGAACAATTTGGAAGGAGCGTCGGACTCGCTCTCGCCAAATGTTGAATGCAATGTAAGACATTGAACTCGGACTTCCGCTGAAAACCCATAAGCTTGACTTCGTTGACCTCATCACAAACCCCCCATCTGACCCCGACCCTCCGTCCCTTGACATCCGCCCACACAGAACCAGACACACCAGACACACCTCGCTGTCGTTCAACGCCGAACCGGTCCTGATTGGATGCGCCATCTTCATGTATGACGATTCCACCGCTCGCCAGCGGCCACATTGAAGACCCCTGGTCCGAGACCCTGGAGTCGTAGAGACCCCCCCCGCTGCCGCCGCCGTCGCTGGCTCACGGGTTCCCTCTGTTTCTTTTCGCCAGTCCCCTGGTCCGGGCCGCAATGCGCTGCGCTGCGCAACCCGGCGCGACGCCAGAAATCCAGGCCAAATGGGACATGCCAAGCCGCACAATACCTGCTGGAGAGAAGCAGGGTACTTACTGACTGTACATGTACCCGAGACAGCTCTCCCAGTTCAGGAACCTCCCCCGCCAACACATGCACCACACACCACATCCAACGGAGAACCCCTATACAGTTCCTACTAGCGGCTGAGGATCTATCTACCTTGCCTACCCCCTTACTCGTGGTCGCAAATCGAAACGTCCTCTTGCGCGCGCACCATCCACCACCCCTCGGCCTGCCTGCCTGACCTTGACTTGCCTGCCAGACCCGCTCGGTCCATGACACCGCCAGGGTCGTCGTGTCTCCATCTTTCTAGCTGGCTCTCTCGTCTGGTTACGCATACATTCCCATCCCGGCTGGTCACCCGCCGACATCTTCCCAGACTACATACCTGACATCCTCTGCGCTCAACCCCGTATCTTCGGCGCCCTCGGCACGACCTAACCTCACCCCCCGACCAGAGATCCTTTGAAGCTGATCCATTCGCCTCATCTTCGCCGCTACCAGCCTTTATGACCTCGTCGTGGCCCGTCAGCCCACCAGTGCAACCGCACATCACCACCACCACCTACTTTTGCGCCCCGGCCGCCACTGAAACCCGAGCGTCGCAACTTTCAACCCTCGTCGTCTACCTGGCCGCCTCGTCGTCCTCATCTGCCACAACCCGTTCGACTTGCGCCGCGCAAAAAAGCGCCCGCTTTCCTCCAGTTCGAGGTCGGCCATCACGAACCCGCAACCACAGGCGATCCGCCATACCCAGCCCGTGAGCTTGCTCACTACTGGCGTTCATGTCACAAGACCAATCCGAGGTCTTCGAGAGCAGACCTTCGGCCCTGACCTCTGACCCCACGCATGAGGCAGAGGAGGAGAAGGATCATGGCACCGTCGACAGCCCCTTGCGCCCCGAGCAGATCCGCGCCATCATCCGCCTCTTCCAATGTCGCCAATGCTCGCTGCCCCTCCGAGACCCCGTAACCCTGCCTTGCGGCCGCAGCCTATGTCGAAGCTGTCTGCCCGAGGCCCGGACACGCGAGCACATCTCCTACCCCGCCACGCCTGGCAGACTTCACGGCTTCGAATGCCCGTTCCCAGAATGCGGCAGGAAACATGCGCTAGGGGACTGCGGTGTGGATGTTGTTCTGAGCAAGGCCATCAACCACTTCAAGAAATCGCTGGAGGACCTGGGGAAACATCACACAGCCACCGAGATGTCGACGCGCATCACACCGCGGGATGAGCGAGCTCTGACTGGGGTGCCCGTCCTGGCCCCCCTGAAGACGGGTTCTAGGACCCTAGCCGGCGGCAGGCTGGTCGCGACATATGTTATGGCGACAGAGGGTGAGCTGGACTACGACATCGACCTGTCGTATGAGGAGACGCTCGCTTCAGGGGAGCAGCTGTCAAAATGGGACGAGGAGGTTTTCATGCGACTGAAGGAGACGGTTCGCACCGAGATGGACTGCCAAGTCTGCTACGCCCTCTTCTACGACCCCCTGACCACCGTGTGCGGCCACACCTTCTGCCGCTCCTGCCTGCACCGGGTCCTCGACCACTCACTCTATTGTCCCATATGCCGGAGGGGCCTTTCCGTGAGCCCTCTTCTGCACCGTCAGTCTTGTCCATCCAACGACTATCTCTCGAAAATCATCAATACTTTCTGGGCCGATGCCGTCCTGACCCGCGGTGACGCCCTGGCCGCCGAGGCTATGAACCGCCACCGCGAGTTCGACATACCCATCTTCGTCTGCACCCTCTCATTCCCTCTCATGCCCACCTTCCTCCACATCTTCGAGCCTCGGTATCGGCTGATGATCAGGAGGGCCATTGAAGGTGACCGGACGTTTGGCATGGTCCTTCCACGACGTCCGACATCGGCAGACGACGGTGCTCACTTTTGCGAGTATGGAACGCTGCTCAGGATCGTCAACGCCGAGTACTTTGCAGATGGACGCAGTCTCATCGAGACGCAAGGCATATCCAGGTTCAAGGTCCTCCGTCACGGCACACTGGATGGTTACACGGTCGCCAAGATTGATAGGGTCGACGACGTGAGCCTGGAGGAGGAGGAAGAAACAGAAGCACGAGAAACCCAGCAGCCGTCACAAATGGCGCGCAGCCCTCGCGCCCGGCATCCCAACGGTTCCCCCGACGAACATGAGACAACAGAAGAAGATGTCGCTCGCATGCCGACAAGGGAGCTGCTTGAGTTTGCCATTGCGTTTGTTGAGCGGATGCGACAACAGAGCGTCCCGTGGCTGGCACAACGCATCCTCACCATTTACGGCGAATGCCCCAATGACGCCGCTCACTTCCCTTGGTGGTTCGCAAGCATCCTTCCCGTCAAGGAGGTCGAGAAGTACAAGCTCCTGCACACCACCAGTGTGAGGGAAAGGCTTAAGATATGCTGCAACTGGGTCGTCGAGTGGCAGACAAATCGATGGTATGTGACCTACCCATAGCTCGATCCCTGTCCCCCTCGCAGATGCTTTGCTTTCCACCAACCTGTCCGTCTGTCACGTCGTTTTCTCAGCAACACGAATGCGGGCGGCGGGCTAAAATCATCATTCTTTCAGGAGCACACACGTTGACCGACGCTCAGGTCTATCCCAAACTGCCGAATCTTCTGACGAAGATGACTCTGACGACGGCGACGTGCCCGCCGAGGCTTAACGGGTGGCCTTCCCGAAAGGCTCCCCATGATTTTTTCCCACTACATCATCATGACCATGGTCCCTGGACCCTGGGAGCAGCAGCGAAAGACGTGTTATTTATTTTTGGTTCTGTTTCTCAGCATCTGCATACAGGCAAAGTTGGCGCCATAAGCGCGGCATCACATCATCTTGGATATACTACTCATGGCGCGATCATACTACAGCAGAGTGAGATTGAGATACCTACCTACCCGGAACAGCGCGGGGAATAGTACGCTAGTGTTCTTGAGACAGAAAAGAACTTCGTTACTACTGAGTCTGGACCAAAAATGAGTGATGTGATCTTAGTGTCGTGTCAGCTTCCACAACTCATCACGCAATGGGTTTTCCAAGGGGCACCAGTGTCTTCGGTGAAGGGGAACTATTCTCTCTCTTCTTGGGTATCATCGATGTTTTCTACATATCGTGTCATTCGTCCCCACACTCCCAAGGCCTTTTGTCAGATCAAGCCTCCGCAGGTGCTGCCGCCGCATCGTTCATCTCCGTATCTTGAGCAGGAACCGCATCCGCCGCAGCTTCAGCTTGTGGCGTCGCCGCGGCCTCTGCTGGTGCAGAATCCCCAGACTCCTCCCCGTTCTTCGACGGACCGTAGACAAAGTCCCGAAGAGCCGTTAACGCAGCCTCAAGATCATCGTTGACGACGACGAGATCGAATCCCTTCGTCTGCGCCGCGTTATCCTCGGCGAGGAACGGCTCCGCGCTCGCTAGCGCCTTAGTGACGGCCTCCTCGGCCTTCTCCGCCTTCTTCAGGCGCTCCTCGAGTGCTTCCTTGGAAGGGGGTGTGATGAGGATGAAGCGTGCGTTGAAGCCGTTGTCGCGCGCCTGCTGGATAGCCTCGGCGTCCATGAAGACGATGGGAACCTTGCCAGCGGTCGCGGAGGCTTCAACGGCTCGTCGGCTGGTGCCGTAGTCGACTTCGTCGACGGTGGTGTACTCGAGAAGGACGTCGCCGTCCCTCAGCATGTCGAATGCCTGCTTCTCAATGAACTGGTGGTCGCTGTCGGCGGTGCCGTCCAGCTTCCGGGTCGTGTGCCGCTTGACAAAGGCAAAGGTGCCGGGGTTGCGCTGGATTAGGAGGTCGGAGAGGGCGGTCTTGCCGGCGCCTACGGGGCCGGAGATGACCAGTGGCCTCTGGTCGGTGGGTGGGTCGGCCTTGCCTTCGGCCGCTGTCTCGTCGACGACGGCATCCGGGTCCTCGGCTTCTCCGAAGATGGGATCAATGTTGTCAGGGTCGGTGATCTTTTCAAACATGGAGATTTTGGTCTTGGCCGCGATGCGCAGGGCCCGCCACTGCTTGCTGGCCTTGCTCTCGATGGCTGCCGCCTTGGTCTCGTCGTTGGTGGGCATCTCGATCTCCAGGTCGTCGTTGGAGATTGATTTCTGGAAGCTCGCCAGCTCCGGCAGCTGATATCTGTCCGGCTGCTTGAACTTCTCCATCTCCTCGTCGTGGTCCCTGTCCCGCATGAAGTCGAGCGGGAGCGAGTTCATGGGCATCCCTCGCCGGCGCTTATTGGCGGTCATCCTGCGGAGCTCGTCCTGGGCCTTGGCAAAGTCCTCGGCCTTGACGGCCTCGCGCTCGATGGGCTGGCAGCTCTCGACCTTCCAGCGGACCCAGTTCTTGTCCCTGGCCAGGACTGTGTCGATCATGCGGTGGAATTGGGCGCCGTCGTTGCCCTGCCTGAGACAGTCCTCGACCGTCTTCTTCATGTTGAGAGCCCATGTGGCGTCCTCGTCGCTGAGCTCGTAGTCGAGGTACATGACAGACTTGTTCTGGTTCTTAACAGACTTGACCTTCTCCTTCGCCGCCTTGGATAGTGAGAGAAGGAACTCGACAATGATAAAGGCCTGGACCAGGATGTGCCTTCGGAAGGACAGATCGCTGATCTGTGATGGGTGGTTAGTCTCGGAGCGTGCGAAGTTTTCCGGGCTGAGTAGTCATACCTCGAGCTCAAACAGGTCGCGGCTGGTGAGATACTTGGGGTTGAAGGCGTTGGCCGCTCCCGAGTCCTCCTCATTCTCCCGTTTCCGCTTGGCGGCGCCTTCGGCAGCGTTCGTCGACTTTGCAGGCCGCGTACCTTGCTCTTCTTGGATGGTGCGGAATGTCTTCAGTGTCGCCTCGAGCCCAGTCTTGAAGGATGCAAGATTTGCCACATCAAACAAGCGCTTTGGTTGACTGAAGCTCTCCTGCAGCATCCAAAAGGTAGTGTACAGAGACTCTGATTTCGCAAAAGGATCTTGAGAGGCGTCTTTGTCTCCGTTAAACGATACAGCCTTTGTCTGCGACTTGGGTTCCGAGTCGATGCTCATCTTTTCGCCGGACTCTTGCGCATCGGTGGAGGGTGTCTGGTCAAACGCGGTGACGTTTTCGACATGGTACTCGCCCCTGAGATTGACGGAACTCCTATCGCCCAAGGGGAAGCTCTGGAAGAGAAAGATGAAGACGCGACCGCAAAAAGCCGTGTCCTCTGCTCGCGACAACCGGCGAAGCAGTTCATTGCAGCTTCGAAGAATGACCAAGTGCTTCCTACTCCAGTGCTTTGTCGTAATCCTCTCGCGCCGCGACTCGAGATAGTCGAAGATGCGGCGGCAGCCTGCAATCGTCTGACTATCAAGAAGCTCCTCAATCAGCCAGAAGAGTAGCCCTGCCTCGCATTGTTCATCGTCGGACAGGACAGAAATGAGGTCGAACAGGTTCCAGACGCGCACGAAGTCGGGGGATTCGATGGTCGTGGACGCCTATAGAGGTCAGCATTTGACCAAGCGCCTCGATGGTACATGGGGACTAACGATCAGGCTGCAGAACAGGTTGCGGGTTGCGGTCTCGATGGCTGCGAACTGCTTGGTCTTTGGAGGGTTTGTTGTTGGCGTGGCGCTCGAGTCGGCGGATGTCTCCTCTTCCGAACTGAATATTGACGCAATAGATTCCCTGAAGTTGCCAAAGTCGGAGGGTTGCAAGGCGGGCTCGATAGTTGAAGTCGGTTTCGCCTGTGCTGCGCGCGCGAGAAGTTCATCCAAGAGACTCGAAAACGAGACCACGGACGGCACTTGGTTGTAATCGCTAGTCGCGGAAGGCATCTTGGGCGCGACAGGAGGTTTTGGGGTCCTCCGAGCCTTGCGATGCTGGTGTTGTTTGGGCGGAGCGACCGAGTGCTGGAAGCTGAGCGGGATGAAGAGGTCCCCGACTAGAACTTGCAAGGCTGAGAGAGTGGTCAATGGAGTTGCGCAGACCCAGGACGATGGCCCATCGCTATGGGGGTTTGTTGCATACTTCTTCGCGTGCTGATTCGCTGAGACACGCCCGGAGCTTGGATCAAGCTACTCGACCCGCTATGACACTCCCAGGTGCCGGGCTAGGTATCCACTGTACTAGACCGCCAGCCGTGCAACGCTGCAGGGCGATTTGACGAGGCTGATTTTTTGAAGTAGTACCTGACCGCGCGACATCATCCATAACAACGAGAGCTACCACACCCACCCGCCGCGAACTCCAGTCACTGCCAGCATTCAATCATACGAGCCGAATCTGCACCACGACGCGATCCAATTGTGTATACCCAGCCGGCATGTTTGCTTGGCCCCTGGCCGTCTAAGAACAGCAACACCCGCGACCACCGACGATGCCCACCGCGAAGAGGCAGAAGAAGAGCAGCGGCAAGGAAGCTCAGCCTGCGAAACAAGCCACACAGGAGAGCGCGGTTGATCGCCCCACCATTGCGGACATTGAGGGGGAGAGCGAGTTTGCGCAGCTGGCTCGCAAGCACTGGCTGAAGGGAACCAAGAGGACCACCAAGGTCAAGGTCAAGAATGATGTCGTGAAGAAGGACTTGTGGGATGTTTTGGAGCGCGACAGCTTCCCCTACAAGTCACTGCTTGTTCTGGAAGGGCTGCAGACTCTGGAGAGGTATGGCTCTTCCGCTGTTCTTGGTATTCCTACACGCGTTTGCTAATACCCTTCCCTTGCAGCTATCTCTGGCCCGGATACACAGACGATTCTTCGAACCACCACGTACTTCTGATAGTCCTTCTGGTCAATGCAAAGAGGAGAGAGCAGCTCGACCTGTGGAGCACATTTGAGGATCGTCCCGACGACTTCTCGGGGCTGTTCCGTCGCATTCTCTCCCTGACCCTCGATCAGACACTCTCACCGACGATCCGCACACATCTACTTTCCTTCTTCATCTCGGCATTTCAGAGCCTCGATTGCGCTATTGTCAGGAAAGAATGCGCGCCACTTGTGTCCATCTCCATATGGCAAAACCTGTCGAGCGACGCGCTGCGGGAATCGAAGCTCGACCAAAACCCACATGCTAGGAAGGCTTGGAGAGCCTCAGTGAAGAGGTTCGATGCCTCGGATGAGGCTGCCAAGTCCAGGTTGCGGTTTGATCGCTCTTGGCTTTACACCCTCGTCCTCGACTTCCTCAACCAGCTGTACGACGCCAATGCCAAGGCTGGTGAGTGCTCTTCTTTTTTTGCGAGGAGACGAAGATCTAACAGCTGGCAGACCAAATTCTTTACTGTGAACGATTTGTGGAGTTTCTCACCGACTTGCTCAGCCAGCTGCCGACTCGCCGATATGTCAACTCTTTGCTCATCGACCTTCATCTTACAGCAGCCATGAAGCTCTCGCCACTCCTCAACAACGAGGACTGTGGTCTCCTTCAGGACCTTCGGTCTTTGCTGGCTCATTACACACACTTCACCATCGACGATCAGACAGGGACCCAGTTCAGCCAGACGCAAGCATTTGACAAGCACTGCGCGACCCTGGCGCGTCTTCAGAGAGTCGCGCTGAAGCACTTTAAGGACCAGCTCACAGTTTTGGCGTTGGCCAATTACGGCTCCATTGATAAGAGGGAAGACCTCGAGCCGCTTCTTGAACCCTTGTCTTGCGATCAGTTGGTCGAGCTTGCGAATCTGCTTCACCTGCGCACATCATACCCGGAGCATCTGGCAGTGCGGATCGACAGGAAACTGCTCCTTGAGATCCTTTCAACCACGTTCGAGCGGCGGAAGACGTTCCAGGAGATCGCCAGAGACATGAGCCTTGTCCCGACAGAGGTTTCCCTCTTCGAAGGCAGTCTGATTCGTGCTGAGAAGTACGATGGGTCGCATCCTCTCGCCATGCCGAAACTCAATCTTCAGTACCTGTCTGTTGGCGACTTCCTGTGGCGGTCACTATTCCTTGCGCGGTCAGAAGCCTTCTACGGCATTCGCAAGGATATCGAGACGGTCGTCCGGCGGCTGAAGCCGGAGAGCAGGAACCCTGGAGAGACGCGCTTCCCGGGTTTCTCAAAAATGGCAATGCAATGCTCCAAGGCCTCGTAAGTGCTCCTTTCTCAACCACCAGGTCTCATTGAGTACTAACGTGAGCAGCATTCTCGAGGTCGTTCCCGCACTGGTCGGCGATGACAAGCCCTCCGCTGTTCGGGCAGAGGTGTCTGTGGATGTGCGCCGGCTCAACGACTCAATCCGGAGGGAGTGGGACTCATTGCGGACTGGTGATGTTGTCTTCCTTCTTGCCTTGGAGGCGCCAGCCGACAAGACAGAAGAGAATGGCGCATCACTCCAATCGGAGGCTCAGTCGTTTGGGGTCGTGGGCGTGCGCACCGCAGAAGTTATTCGCATCATGGACGACAAAGGCCGGGCCGTGAAGGATCAGGGCGGCAGGAATGATGGCAAGCGAGTCTTCCAGCTGAAGCTCGACCCACGGACGTACACGCAAGACGCCGAGAAGACAGCAGCTGGAAAGCTGAACATCTACGATCGCGTAAACATCATCATGCGGCGGAGTGGGAGAGAAAACAACTTCAAGCCGGTACTGGAGTCTATCCGCAGCCTCACTCTGGCGGATGTCCCGGTAGCTTCGTGGCTTCACGAGGTCTTCCTGGGATATGGCGATCCTGCTGGTGCCACATACCGTCACTTGCCGAACCAGGTCAAGGCTCTCGATTATCGCGACACTTTCCTCGACTGGCAACATCTCATCGAGAGCTTGCCGGGTAAGATCATCGAGCCCAGCGAAGATGCCTCTGGCAGCTTCGGACCTCCTTACATACTGGAGTCTGCGGGAAAGCTACCTGCGGAGGCTCCAGCCAAGCCTTCGAAGAAACGGCGTCGGGATGCCGAGCCGGCGCTGCTTGCAGATGTTGAGACCTTCAAGGTATCCACATACGAGCCTCCAAGCATGGGCCCGTATCCCCAGGACGCCCCCAAGACAAACTCGGTCCGGTTCACTGCCGCCCAGGTCGAAGCCATCGCTTCTGGGTCCCAGCCTGGTCTCACCGTTATTGTCGGTCCTCCAGGAACAGGCAAGACGGATGTCGCGACGCAGATCATCAGCAACATCTACCACAACTTTCCCAAGCAGAAGACGCTGCTCATTGCTCACAGCAACCAGGCTTTGAACCAGCTTTTCGCCAAGATTGTCGGGCTGGACATTGATGAGCGCCACCTCCTGCGACTGGGTCGTGGTGAGGAAGAGCTCTACACGGACGCCAGCTTTAGCAAACACGGTCGTGTGGAGTCTTTCCTGGAGAACCGCGACAGGTATCTCTTGGAAGTCAATCGGCTTGCTGCGAGCATCGGCGCGCCCGGGGCCCATGGCAACTCGGCGGAGACGGCCGGCTACTTCAACTCGGTGTACGTTCAACCTGCTTGGGCCAAGTACGCTGAGATTCTCAGTGCCGAGTCGTCCTCGGGCGAGGACATTGCCAAGGCGTTCCCCTTCCACTTCTACTTCTCTTCTGCGCCGCAGCCCCTGTTTCCCCGGGAAGCAGACCGAGAAGCTGCCAAGGCGATAGCCGAGGGATGCTACCGCCACATCATGAGGATCTTCTCCGAGCTTGCGGATGTCATGCCGTTTGAGATCTTGAGACGCGACAAGGACAAGACCAATTACCTCCTCACCAACGAGGCCCGAATTGTTGCGATGACCTCGACTCATGCCGCGATCAACAGGGAAGAAATCGCCAACCTCGGCTTCCACTACGACAATGTCATCATGGAGGAGGCAGCACAGATCACGGAGATTGAGAACTTCCTTCCCCTTGCCATGCAGAAGCCTCAAAACGGACAGATGCCGCTTCAGAGGGTGGTTCTTTGCGGCGATCACCTTCAAAACTCGCCCGTTATTCAGAGCCACGCATTCCGGCACTACGCCAACCTTGAGCAGTCGCTCTTCTCTCGGCTGGTCCGACTTGGTGTGCCTACGATCAACCTGGATCAGCAGGGTCGTGCGAGACCAAGCATCGCCAACCTCTACCGCTGGCGATACGCCAAGCTTGAAGACCTCCCTCACGTTCAGAGCAACCCGGAGTTCGTGCAGGCCAATGCTGGTTTCAAGTACGATTACCAGTTCATCCAAGTGCCCGACTACAAGGGGCGGGGTGAGGCCGAACCGAGCCCGCATTTCATCCAGAACCTGGGCGAAGCCGAGTATGCGGTGGCTATTTACCAGTACATGCGGCTGCTGGGATACCCTGCATCGAAGATCAGCATTCTTACCACGTACGCGGGTCAGAAGGCGCTAATCAAGGATGTGCTGGCACATCGTTGTGCAAACAAGGCCGTCTTTGGTCAGCCGAAGATTGTCACAACAGTGGACAAGTATCAGGGCGAGCAGAATGACTGTAAGTTGACTGGCTGCCCATACAGACTGTATTCACGTTGGCTAACATGTTGCAGACGTCATCCTGTCCCTGACCAGGACATCCCGCGTCGGTTTCCTGAGAGATATCCGCCGCATGACGGTTGCACTGTCCCGTGCACGACTGGGTCTTTACATCCTCGGCCGGCGGGAAGTCTTCGAAGCATGCTACGAACTCAAGGATGCGTTTGAGCATCTGTTCCAACGCCCCGACAAGCTGACGCTGGTGACGGGCGAGCTTTGGCCTACGGAGCGCATCGCTGCCAGCGTGGGCAGCCCGGCAGTCCCGGGAGAAGTGTGCATGGAGGGCGTCGAGCATCTTGGCCAGTACGTGTACGAGATGACACAGACAAGGATCAAGCAACTCGAGGCGGATGGGGCGGTTGTTCAAGCGGCAGAGGCACTGGGCTCGATCGATGAGGCTGCCGAGGGCTATGTCGAGCAGGCGGAAGACGACGACGAGCCGGAGGTTGAAGAAGTGGACGAGAACGGTCCCGAGAATTAAGTCTACTGAGGTGGTGGTACAGGCAAATACATATGGCAGGCCGCCATGGTTGACGACCAAGTGACACCTAGGTTCCCCCCGAGACTCGAGCTTCAGGGATGGACCCGCTGGACCGTTGTGAGAGTTGGAGATTATATCCCTGTACCACTGGTATGACGAGAGCATCGGTCAGTTATGCGCGGCAAGGATCGGCCGGGGTGCATGTTGCTGCATTCCAGTCCCGACTACCCATCGAGAAATACAGGCACTAAGACCACTCCAGAGTGGTGTGATGTGAGGGCTATGGCGATTAGTTCAGCACCAGCTGAGGCCAAACCGAACCGCCTTGTACTGGCGTCCGTGTCAGTAGTACGTCACCGTGCCTGATGTACGACATTTCTGCAGGCCAGGGGGCTGCAGCCTGGATCTTGGTCAGCATTCCAGGTTTGTCCTGCTGCACATAGGTTGTCTACGATGTTCTGGTCCAGATGGCGAGCTTGGTGACTGCCACTGCCTGGTACAAACGCCTGGTTGCCTTGCCTGACCGGGCCTTTTGATGGCAGCGGTGTTTGCTTGGTGAGCTCAGGCTTTGACTCGAGAGGGCGTACTCGGGCTGGGCTCCTGCTGTAAAATAAAAGAAATGCTCAGGCACGACAAAGGACGGACGGGGGCAGGCTTCGGGAAGCTGGGAGCGGCCCCCCGGAGAGGCCCGTCCACATGGCAGAAGCCCCTTTTTCTGTCTCGAATCCCGGGTGCTAATTGGGACCTCCCGCCACCCGGGCCAGCGAGCGAGCCGTGGGGACCCTTGAGGGTGAGGGAGCCAGGAGCCTGAGGAGAGCCTGAGAGGGCGAGCAAGGGCTCCCATCTCGGGTCCGGTGGCAACTTGCCGTTGCCCTGGGTCCTGGACTTCTGGGGCCCCTGGGTGCCCGGGGCAACTTCGCAGTGGGCTCTCGCTTTCTGGGCAGTGGGCGCACGGGGCGCTGGCCAGTCCTGCGCCGTATGTACAGTACCGAGTACGTGCTAGGGGAAGCGGAGATGTGTCGCGGTCAAATCATCTGGGTTCCTTCTCGGTGCGGACTGTTTGAAACCAACATTGACATCCATTCATCTTCCGACTCTCCATTCTGCCAAGGAAAAGGCAGCCCGCGTGCTTTTTCTGGTGTACTCAATGTTTCCCAAATCATCGATAAGGATTCCACCCAGATGACGGGAATGGGGGACGTGGAGAAGAAGAAACGAGGGCAGAAATAAGCAGCCGTCGTCACTCGGCGCACTGGCGGGATTTCTTGAAATGCGACAGTGCAGGTGTGGCCCCTTCCCTTCCCCCCTCTCCCCTCTCCCCTCCCCCGGCCTTCCTTCAGGCGTTCAAGTTCGTGTCGCGTTCGCGACGTGGTTCATACAGGGCACCGACCCCATGCATCCAAATGCCATCATTGATTTTCCAACCCACACGCCGGCGTGGCCTTTCACGGTGATGGCTGATTTAAGCAGCGAGGAATCAAGTGCCGAAACACAGCCAGCTGGCGATGCGCTACGGCCCGTAAAGAAGGATATCGTGCTTGATTTGTGAAGATTCACGAGAAAGATGTGTTGTTGTTTCTGTTCATGGCTCACCCAGGAACGAAACGAGCGTCGCTGTCACTCGCATTCAAGTTCGGGGCCAGCTCTTTGTGGAGCCCTTTCTGAGCCCTTGTGCGACTCGGGAGCGGACGGGCCCCAAGGCGGCTTTGTGATGGTATTGTTGCAAAAGTCGAGGGGGAACAAACTTTCTGTCACTCCCCATGTCGGTGACTGAGGCACTGCGCCAGATTTCTTTGATTGCCTCCCCTGCGCTTCTTGCCGGAGGCATTGTGAACGGACGCGGGCCCTCCGTCGAGAACGAAGGCAGGTAGGTACCCGGGCGGCCTTGGGGGTGGGATTCAGGACCGTCAGGCACAATGCCACCCACTGACAGCCGGCGCACGACTTACCGTGTTGGCCAGATAAGTAAATTGCGCTTCTTCCACGAGCGTGTGTCTAGAGTGACAGTGGATTTCCCCCTCAAGCTCAACAGAGGCGGCAGCCACAGTGGCTTCAATTGGGAGGGAGTCACTTTTACTGAGCAATGATTATCTGCTCGATGAATCGCAATCAAGATATCCGGCCAAAATGACTTCTCGAAGCCCTTCACTTCCCTCAGGCCTCAGGGCAGGGCAAGACCGGTAGGGATATTAAACGCAATTGAAGGGCAAACGCCCGGCTCGGGAGGTGAATCGGGTTTAGTGGCATGTGACGGGGCTCGCGCGGCGAAGGAGGCCTGATTTAATCCGCCTCCAACACTCCATTAATCACACTGTACATTTAGGTGCACTGAGGCCAAGTTAGCACCCAATTACACAGTGCGGGCATAGAGTTTCCAGTCACCTAGCCAATCACCTCTGATTCGCTCACCCCCCTCCTCTGCCGCGCTTGATCCCCCTCCCCACCCCCCTCCTCAAAGTCACTGTACTGCCAGTACAGTGAGTTAGTCCCAGGCCCCAGTCAAGTCACTGGCCGGCCCTTGCTTGCCCCCCCCCCCCCCCCCCCGGCTGGCGGCCCATATCATCTCCTCACCCAAAAATTTTTGGACTCCCTTCCCAAAATCTTCCCTCACCATCAAACCATCAACCAAACCTTGGGCCCCGTGCAGGAATTATCTTTCCTTTGCCTGGCCATCTTCCCTTCTTGTGGATTGACTCTTCCTTTTCGCAAGGACATCTCCCACATCCACCCCCCGTCGAACCCAGACCCTCCCCTTCTTGTGGAGGATTCTCGAGTTCGTCTCCCGATCGCACGGTTTGGCAACTGCGATTTTCCGCTCCTTCCCTCTCACGAGAAAAAGAGAGACCGCATCGCCACCCGCCCACTCCGGCACCCATCGCCCATCGGCTCGTCATTTCGCGCAAAACCCGACGCGCCCTAATCTGAGTTTGGATTCCTTCATCAGTTTCCATCTTTCGGCATAATCGTCCCCCCCGACGTTCTTTCGAGACCCTCATCCGCTGCATCAACGCGCACCGAAAAAAAAGCCTCTTCTCCCACGCAGCCGAATCCGCGATTTGAGCTCGTTCGATTTTTTTTCAGAAGCGTCTCGTTCCCGCACCGAATCACCCCGCTCGCGACAACTTCCACGACCGTCACCAAGCCCTCGCCTCACTGCACCGAGACGAGACGACCTCCTCACCACTTATGACTTCGACTGCCGACTCTCAGAACTCCCAGGCGCCGAACTCTTCCGCTGCTGCTCCCTCGTATGCTTCTGCTGCCGGAGCATCCAAGAAGCAAGCCTCGACGCCCCTGATCGCCACGGGCTCCAACTCCTCCCCAGTTGTGGTCGGCGGCTCTTCCGCGCACAATGCTAAATCGTCTGGCCCGTCATCACTGAATGGACGTCCGGCTATAACTCCCGCTGTTCCCGCAAATCCCCACGGCGCCCACGGCTCCGGAAACAACAACAACACTATGAACGGTGCCTCCGGCGATCACAGCCGCAAGAGCTCCGTCACCATGAGCGCCAACGGCCCTAACAACTACGGCCCCAACGGCGCTGCTGCCGCCGCCGGCTCAAAGCCTCCCTCATCGCTCAAGTTCGGCTTCGACGGCTCGCCTGCCATCGCCCACAGCTCGCCCCACGTCGGCTCGAGCGCACCCATCACCATTCAGGGCACCAACGGTCCCAACCAGAGGGTTCCTTCGCCGGCCCACTCCCCGTCGCCGATTCCGCAACAGCCCATCGCCAGCGGCGGCCGGCCCCCCTCGGGCATGTCCCAGCAGAACACTCAGATGACCTTTGGCAGCCTCGGAAGCGAAGGCGACGTGAGTCTTTTTTCTCCCCTCAAACCGCAAGTTGGACATCTACTGACACCACATGCGCAGCGCCACATGCGTCAAGGCTCCGTGCCTCCTCAGAATCCCGCTGCCCTGGCCTCGCAGGCCGGTGCCCATATCCGCCGCGAGTCTGCCGTGTCTCAGCACAGCGACATGAGCGGAGCGGGTGGCAGGCCCAACTTCAACCACCAGGCCGGCCGCGGACGTGGAAACGCTGGTTTCACCCCCCAGCAGTACAACAACAACAATGTTGGCTTCCCTCCCACCAACTACGCCAGGCCCGGTGCCACCGGCCGCGGAGGTCCCTCGATGCCTCCCGCCTTCCAGCCCGGTCGCCCCATGGGCGGCTACCCCAACTCGCCTGGTCCTGGACGTAGCCCGGCTCTGGCCCACGCCCAGCCAGGCCTTTCGCAGCCCGGCACCCCGAACATGGGCACTATCCACCCCGCCAACATGGGAACGCCCCCCAGCTATCACTACGGAGCCCCGATGCCCCAGCCACAAGTACAACCCCCCCTTTCTTTGCAGCAGTCTTTCAAGCACGGCAAGAGGAAGCAGAACCGTCGCTTCGCGGACAAGTCTTCCGGTGGATCGAAGGCCATGGAGCAACCTTATAGGGCTGGATCTGCGCAGCTGAGAAATCCGTCTTCCAGATGGGTTGGATCTCGCGGCGACGACCAGGCCTGGGTGACTCCGGACTTCTATTACTACCGCGAACCCCTTGACCCGCGAGAGGCGGAGACGTGCCTGCCTCAAGCCGGCGCCAGCAGCACTCTTTCTTTCGTGGCCCCATCTGTCAAGACCAAGGATCCGATCAATCTTGATCCGTCCAGCGGCAACGTTGATGAACAGTTAGATCATTTGCTGACGCTCCAGAACCAGTACCCCTACCCCCCCTACGGCGGCCAGTACGACCCCAGGCAGCACGGCGCCTACCCCCAGCCCTTCATGAACCAGGGTCCCGCCGGCTCCCCTGGCGCCAACTTCCACGCCCCCCAGTTCACCCCGACGCCGTACCACGCTGCCGCCCCCCAGGCCATGTCGCGCACGTCGTCGCACTCCGACAGGCCCCCTTCGAGCACCGGACAGGCTGCTACTCAGCCCATCGTCGTGTCTTCTTCCCAGTCGCAGAACGGCCAGCAGAAGGCCGGACTTGGCAACAACTTCCGCCCTCCCAAGAGGAGCGCCGCTATCATCATCAAGAACGCCGCTGGCGAGGCCATCGACTTCTCGAGCATGAAGACCCCTGCCTCGCCGTCGCCTAGTGTCCAGCAGTCCAAGACTCCTCCGGTCGCCGCTGCCACGCCCCCGCCCTCGCAGAAGCCCGCCGCCTCCGCTACCCACGCACGCAACGAGAGCCAGTCTGTCCCCAAGACTGCCAAGGAGATCCAGGAGGAGCTCCGCGCCAAGATTCTGGCGGCCACACACGGCGACGACAAGCCCAAGGAGGAGGCTGCCGCCAAGCCCAAGCCTGCCGAGGACAAGGTCGCAGAGACTCCGGCCGCTCCTGCTGCCGAGGTCGCCCCCAAGGAACCCGAGCAGGATGAGAAGGCCGCTCCTGAGCCGAAGAAGGAGGAGCCCCCTGCTCCTGTTGAGGAGACCAAGGCTCCCGCCCCCGCCGCCCCCGTCGAGGACGAGGAGGATGAGCTGGAGCGCCAGATTCGCGAGATGGAAGAGCTTGAGGCTCAGCGTGAGAAGGAGGCTGCCGAATACGAGCTCAAGAAGAAGGCCAAGCTCGAGGAGCAGAAGAAGCAGGAGGCCGCCAACAAGGCCACCAGCGCTGCTGAGGAGGACAAGAAGCTTCGCGATGCCGAGGCTGAGGCTGAGCGCCTGGAAGAGGAGAAGGAGAAGAGGCGTGCCGCTGCCGAGGCTTCGGGCGTCTCTGTTGCCGACATTCTCAAGGGCAAGGCCACCCTTCCCGATGCCCCCAAGGTCAACGATGTCACCGACAAGCTTGCCAGCCTCAGCATCGGCAAGGACGCCAAGTCGTCGACCGCCGAGAAGCCCCGCGCGGCCAAGCCCCCTGCGCTTAACCTCGCTCCTCTCAACACCAAGCCTGTTGAGCCCCCGCAGCCCAGCGCTGCTCTCCAGTCTCTGAAGTCGGCTCGCTTCCTCACGGTCATGAAGGCGGACATGTACCCCACCGGTATCCAGTCCCCCAACCCTGCCCTGAACGCGGCTGTCGCCAAGAAGGGCAAGGCATTCAAGTACGATGCCCAGTTCCTTCTACAGTTCCAGAAGGTCTTCACCGAGCAGCCCTCTATGGAGTTCCACCAGCAGGTCAAGTCTCTGATCGGCGACAACGATGGCTCTCGCTCCGCCTCTACGCCCCGCCCTGGCAACAGCCGCCAGGCTTCTCGCTCTGGACCTTTCCCCCCCAGCCAGCAGAACATGGGCAGCTTCGCGAGCGCTCGCGGCACTACTTCCGCCGAGAGGTTCGCCAGGTCCACCGCGGCCATCAACGGCCCGCCCGCCCCTGGTGGTGGCATGGGCTCGTTCGGCCGCACTGGTAGCTTCCCCATGGGCGCCCCCATGTCTAGGAGTGCATCGTCGGCGAACATGGCTGGTCCCAACTCACCCCGTACTGGCAGCCGTCGTGGCCCGAGCAGACGCGGTGGCGACAGCGCTAGAGACGCTCAGGCCGCCAAGAACATGCCTCTGACGGCCGGCATGGAACTCAAGCCCATCACGGTTTCTGCTAGTGGCTGGAAGCCCATGAGCATCGGCAACAAGGCCGCCAACGCCCCCATCACCGCGGCTGGCAACATGGAGCCCGAGATGGTTCAGAGGAAGGTCAAGTCCAACCTCAACAAGATGACGCCCGAGAAGTTCGACAAGATTGCCGACCAGATTCTCGTCATCGTCGCCCAGTCCAAGAACGAGTCTGACGGCCGCACTCTCCGGCAAGTTATCCAGCTCACGTTCGAGAAGGCTACGGACGAGGCCCACTGGGCCTCCATGTACGCCAAGTTCTGCAAGCGCATGCTCGATACCATGAGCACCGACATTCGCGATGAGAACCTCAAGGACAAGAACGGCGAGGTCGTCTCCGGCGGCGCCCTGTTCAGGAAGTACCTGCTCAACAGGTGTCAGGAGGAGTTCGAGCGTGGCTGGAAGGTCAACCTGCCCGAGAAGCCCGCCGAGGAGGCCAAGGACGCCGCTCCCGGCGGAGAGGCTGCCATGCTCTCGGACGAGTACTACATCGCCGCCACCGCCAAGCGTCGCGGTCTCGGACTGGTGCAGTTCATCGGTGAGCTGTACAAGCTCGGCATGCTGACTGAGCGCATCATGCACGCTTGTGTTCAGAAGCTCGTCGACTATGAGACGATGCCCGAGGAGGCCGAGATCGAGTCTCTCTCCAAGCTCATCCGCACGATTGGTGCCAACATGGATGCCAACCCGAGGAACAAGGCCGCCATGGATGCTTATTTCACCCGCATCCAGGGCGTCATCGACATGCCCGAGCTCCCCAGCCGTCTCAAGTTCATGCTCATGGATCTTGTTGACCTGCGCCGCAAGGGCTGGGAGACCAAGGAGGCCAACAAGGGCCCCAAGACGCTCGATGAGGTTCGAGCTGAGGTATGTCGTCCCCATTCACCACACAATTATGAAGTTCTTCAGCTAACCTATCATCCAGGCTGAGGCTGCCGCCGCCGCGAAGGCCCAGGAGAATGCCCGCGGCAACCAGCGCGGACCCCCCGGTGGCCGCTCCATGGGTCGTGGTGACTCGAGGAGCTACAGCAACTACGCCCAACAGAACTCCAACCATGTCGGCATGGACGATCTGCGCCGTCTGAAGGGAGGTGCCGGTCGTGCCCCCGGCACTGTCGGCTCGCTGGGACCTACTTCTATGTTCTCGTCGCGCAGCAACAGCGGCCGCCGCCTGGGACCTGGAGGCTCGCTTGGACGCCCTGGTGAGGACTCTGGTGCCTCGTCGCGCACCGGAACGCCCCCTACCACCCACACAAATGCATTCAGGTAAGCTTCTGCCCTAGGTCACACATTCAGACCCGATCACTAACATGCCACAGCGCCCTTGCCAACCTGGATTCTGAGAACCCCGCTTCTCCTCCTTCTACCGCTGCCTCTCCGGCACTGTCCAAGACGGTCCCCGACAGCGCTGCCGGCAGCAAGTGAAGAGGAGGTTCGGATAGCGTCTTTTCGTTTTACCACGACTGCATTCCCAGATAGACCAGGCGGGGCTGTTTTCATGCATTTACACGGGGGTCGCAACGTGGTTCAAAAAGTCAGATCAGGTTTTTTTCCTTTCCCCCCACGGCCCATGATACCATTTTTCTCGGCGATCGAGATAGACGCGCCGTTTTTGCGGGTGGAGGGGAGGACAGGGCAGATCTCTGAAATCAGAGAGATCACGCTTTTTCTATTTGGCCGTGCTCTTTCTTGTCTTTGTCTGCACGTTTTCATCTTGCTCAACGGGCATTCATCCCCCCATGACGGTACCGCATCGACTCGGGAAAGCTGTTGGTAGGTGGTGGTGGTGTAGCTCGAGCTGCATCCCCTCTTGCCAACCATGCTTCATGATCCGGAACGGTGAACTCGAGGAGGTTTAGGAAGGGCATGTCGACGAGCAGAGGCGGCTCGTTCAGCACGCGTACAAACAACCCTCTCCGAGGCACGAAGCACACGGCAGGCGGGCCCCCTCTCGGTGCCGAGGCGCATCCTGATGGTGGTAGGCCCTCAGGGGGAAGTATATCGGCAGGTGGACCTCGGAAGCAGATGTTCGTTCGCCTTTCACTTGGAAGTGGAGGTTTGCAACAAACGAGTTTGCAGGAATCAAGGGGACACAGTTCAGAACAAGGGGTTTCCGCAAAAGGACCTGCAGTTATTAGCAGAGGGGCGCGAGACTTCTTCTATCTGGGCCGTTTGAGCTTCCGGGAAAGAAAGAGAGCTTGGAGAAAGCGACGTAATTCCTCTTTTGTACATGTACATTTTAATCGCTGCCGCTGTTCAGTGGCCATTGCTTTAAAAGTTTTCAGTCAGTTCATGAGAGTGTGACAGCACGGCATCTGTGATGATGATCAGCTAAAGAGACATGTGGTTTGGCAGCTGTGCTTGGGGATAACTCCGTAAACAGCACTCAAACAACATGTCACACATGAATCTCACAAGTTATGGGTATCAAAACGTTCGAACCCGATTGTTTGCAGAAGAGGACAAACATGAATTCCATACAAACGCCTATCCATCGCTCCTATGCCATCATCATCCACCCAGGTGTATTACATGCGTTGCCGAAGGAAAGACTCATGAGCCCAGAAAATCCAGTCGCGTCCAGACCAGAGTGATGAAAAGGAAATGCATTTACCGCGGCAGGAAGCAAACCAATTTGAAGTAAAACAGAACTGCCAATCACTCTTCACGGCGCCCGTTCAGGCCGCAGTCAAGGTCTTGAGGAAACCCAGCCTCAAGAACAGCGTGTCCATCGCCACCCACTGTCGGCCGCACTTTTCAAGATACTTGTCAACCACCCCCTTGACAGTCCCGAAACGCACGCGGTTGTGCTCTGCGAGAGCAAGAATCTTGTCCCGGTCTTGCTGAGAGAGCTTGCCCGAGGCCTCGTCGCCGGCGCCTGGCGCCCGAGCGTTGGGGGCAGAGACCTTTTCGCGCGCCTTGTCCACATCCCACAGGGACGCATAGTAGACGAGCTGGTTGTAGATGGCCTTTTCCGTGTAGTCATACCGCATGGTCCCGCGGCAGTCCCGCGCGAGACCCTTGGGACCCAGGCATCGGGTGCCATAGACGTTCATCTGGCGCGTGCGGATGCCGCAGGATGTGTCGTCGCAGACAAGCCAGCCCTCGTAGTATCGTGCCGTCTGCACACGGATGGCACGCTCGACCTGCGCAACGACGGAGAGTGTGGAGATGGTGCTGCCGCATGTAGAGTTTCCGCAGATGACGCCTGATGCCGTGACTCGTGAGCTCTGGGCGAAGAGGCCCTCAAAGTCTGAGGAGGTTTTGCATACGCGACAACGCAGAGAAAGTCGAGCGCAGTTCGCAAAGCGGACCTCGTCGGGGATTTGTGACTCGAGAGGGTGGACCTCGACGTCTCGGTCGGTTTCTTGCTCCCGCCGCTGCGCATAGCGGCTGGTGTCCAGGCCCAGGCACTCGGCCAGTTGAGCGGTCGAGGTGCCGACAATGTTGGCACAGAGTCGCTCCACTGGCGGGAAGATCTGCTTGCCGATGTACCACTCCACGTCCGGCTTGAGGACCGAGTCGCGCCCTGTCACGTCTGCGGGTGCGTAGGCGCGCTTGGGCGCAGGCTCTGAGCTCTGGCTGTCACCCGTAATGATGTACGAGATGACGTCTCCCTTGCGGACGTTCTTGCCGCGGCTCAGATCTCGCAGGGCAACCTGAACCTGAGGCATGGAGTCGCCATTGGGATACTCCGTGGGGCCCTTGCCGAGCTGCGTGTAGATGATGTACTTCTGGGCCGGAATGGCCTGCTCGCGCATCTTGCCAGCAATCTCTCGCAGGTACTCATGGATGTGAGACAGGGTCACCTCTGTCTCCTCGCCTGACAGGATCTCGTTAAGAATCTTGGTGGACACCTCCTTCGACAGGCCACAGTACTCGCGGCGCTTCATGTCCAGTCCCTTGACCTCCATCTGCTCGACATACTTGCCGTCCTTTTCGACCAGGTTGACGGCGGCATACTTCTTCTTGGCCTGGAGCAGGATGCGTCGGAAGACGTTGTCGATGTCGATCTCCAGCAGCCTGTACCGTTCGTTGACGGCCTTTTTGAATTCGTTGCCGACTCGGAAGGCATCGGCCACGTTGTCCACATTCGCGTTGATCATGACCGAGTCGGTGTCACCGTAGATGACCTGAAGCGACTTGGACTCGGCCAGATCCTTGGTGCTGCGAAGAATCTCACGACCCTTGAACGTGGTGAGGATGGCGAGGGGTCTCGCGTAGAACCGCGACTTGTCGTATCCCAGGCAACCGTACATCGAGTTTGCCGTGAGCTTCAGGGCGAGCTGCTTGATGTCCCAGCTTGCCAATTGCTCCGGCGTGGCGTTCTTGTCTTTCATCAGACTCTTGACCTGCCTTCTCCGGCTGACCAGAGTGGAAATCAGCTTCGGCAAGATGCCCTGATCCTGGTTCTCCGGGACCGGAGGCACTGCGTCATGATCATCAGCCTGCGCCGCATGTTAGCAATCTTGTCTATCGGTCGAATATGTAGGCCGGGTGACTTACCGACGCTGTCCTGTCAACAGTCGTAAAGCAGATGTTGTACTCCTGGATGATGGAGGGGTAGAGCGAGTTGAAGTCCATGACTAGCACGAACTTGTCATAGAGCCCCTTTTCGGGTTCGAAGACCAGACCGCCCTTGTACTTGTCCTTCTTCTTGCTGCTGTCGCCATCGTCTCGCTGCTCTTCTTTCCTGTTGCGGAAGGTCTGCTTGTCTGGGCAAATGTACTTGTTGCGGTGGAACTCATGGAGCAGAATGTACTCGTTCCGCTCTGCTCGGGTACCCATGAGCGTTCTTGCCCAAGAGTTGCCGGCCAGGTTGGTCAGGACCTTAGTCAAAGGGAGGAGCTGTACTTGGAGGGCCAAGGCGGCGATGTAGTGCGTGTCGGCCTCCATGTGTGTGATGAAATCCAACATCCCCTCCTTGGACTGCGCGGCCATGTTCTTCAGGGCAGCCTCGTTGTCGATGCGAGGCTTGGTGCCGGGCAGATACAGGCTGCACATTTCCGTCAAGCTCCAGGTCTGGCACTTGATCATGGCGGACTTTCCAGCGTCGTTGGCAAGGTCACAGAGGAGCCGGCCAGCGATGATCTGCCTCTCCGCGAAGATGTTGCCGCCAGTCTTGCCGATCGAGGGAGGCCAGACGGTTCGTTTCAACCGACCAAGGCGTGACCATAGGTGCGTCCTCTTTTCATGAAGGCGGCTGAGAAGGACACTGTAGTCGACACCCTCGAATTGGTGACCCAAAATGACATCGGGGTCGACGACATCCAGTTGAGCAAGGAAGAAGTTCAAGATCTCGGCTTCCTGCTTGAAGGTCTTGATGAGACCCATCTTCCTCTCTTTGGCCAAGGTCTCGAAGCCAATGGGGAATGTGGTTCCAGCTGCCGGCCTGGCAAGGGTGAAAGTGCGGCAGGGGAGCTTCTCCGCAGGGGTGGTATCATTGAGAGAAACGTTGTCGTAGATGCGTGCGCTGATGGCAAAGATCTCTTGCTTGTTGTCTTTGGTGTTGAACGTCGTGCGGAGAGCAACGCTCATCAGCGTCAGAGGAGGGGCATCGAGACTGTCGGACTCGCTCATCATGGAGATCATGTTCGGATGCTCCACAAGAACCTCCAGCTTGCAGTGGGAAGCATTCTTCATCGTGTCGAAGTCGGCATCCTTGATCTGCAGCCAGCCCGGGCCCATCACGTTCTTCCACAGGACAAACTGCTCGAAAAGGCCAGTGTTGGTCCCGAAAACGTGAGAGAACGTCTCGCCAGATCTTGTGGCATCGATGGCGGGCTTGGTGTATGGGTAGAGGCACTTGAGGTATTGCGCCTCCTTGGGAATGCCGGGCAGCTCAAACGCGTATTTCCTCGTGCAGCCTTTGATTTTGAACGAGGTGACGTTCATCTTCGTCATCATCGTGTCAACCTCGCTGTAGACATCCATCATGTCGACTTCCTCCCCGCTGTCTTCGCCCCCTTGGATGCGGGTCTCGCGCGGGAGGAAAAATAGCTTGCGCAGGATGTTGTCGATCTTGACGAAGCAGCTGACATACTGGTTCGTCTTCTTGTTGAGGACCTTGCCGAAGAGACAGAGACTGCCGTTGACCTCCGTGTAGTCGGTCCAATACATGCGGAGGCTCCCATCCTCCTCAATGGCATCTTTGCAGTCGATCTTGCCCGCAGTCCTAGTCTCGTTTGCCGAGCTGCTGATGACGTTAAGGTTATTGGTAACGTCGTTCCAGGCGGAGGCGTCGACGGTCTGATCCGCAGGTTTGACGGGGGATGAACTGGCGGGCGTAGGGTAGGGTTCGGCCTTGATCAGCTTCTTCGGGGGCCGAGTGCCAGTCATGTTGACGCTAGCAGTATGTACGGTACCAGCGTGGGCAACCTCCATCATGTCTTCGTCCTCGTCGTCCGAGCCGGGCTCCTTCTTAATCTGAGCCTTGCGTTCGGCAACTTTTGCTGACGGGGATGACGGTGCCGGATCGCTTCTGGTCGAGTCTGCAAACACCGGAGGCGGGGAGTCGTCCATGAACGGAAGAGCGTCGTCCTCCATGTCGTCTATCGGCGGTGACGAAGGCCTGTCATCGGTCGTCTTCTTCTTCTTTGATGCCGGGACGGGCAGCGGCGGTGGAGACTGCACGCGCACCCTTCGCCTCTCTGGAGATCGTTGCCGCTTCGGTGGTCGAGACACAGGGGCGGGTATGTTGGTGTCGACTTCGCCCAGAAGGTCCGCGAGGAAGTCGTCGTCTTCCTTGGTCTTCACCACCTGTTGAAGCACGTCAGCGGTTGATCACTCCTATGTCCAATTCGCAAAACCAACCTTGGTTTTCGTCTGCGCCTTGCCTGCTCCTTTTGTGAAGTATTCGCTAATCTGGCGGTTGCTAGCGTCTCTCTGTGCTGCCTCCTCGGCTTGCTTCTTTTTCGCTGCGCGGTGTTAGAACCTATGCCCACGGCGTCCGGGTACTGTGTGTAATGCATACCAGCCTTGCTCGGCCTACCGCGGGTAGGGAGCTCCTCTTCGCTGTCAGAGGCATACTGGTGAGGGACGCGATCCCACTCCTCCCGACCGTCATCTGCATAGCCCTCTCCGTTGTCGTCCACAACGAAGTCATCTTCGTTCAATCGTTCGCGCACAATCTTCTTGTACTGATTTTCGTCGACCTCTTCATACAGGTCCTGCACATCGTCGACCTGATAAGAGTCGAAAGCCTTCTTGCCGGCCAGGCGGAGGGCCTTGAGCTCGGCAAGCTTGGAGCGTCTCTCGGCAGCCTTCCCCATGTTGGTCGGACCTGAATGGTAAACTGACGGGCCTATTCAGAGGATTGGCGTCGCTGTACCATTGAGGAGGGGGATCGGAAGTGTCGGTCGTGGTGGGTCGTGGGTGTTGAAGAGTGCTCGGGGAACAATTAATTGGCATCAAGAAGCGTTCGCGCTTGGAGATGAGGGACACTGCACGACTTCGCCGTGGGTTGCCATGTCCGACGCGCTAGTAGGGCCTTAAGGTTGCGCATACCCCTGCTCGCGAACCGCGTCGACGCGTTGAGGACGCGTTCCCAAAGTGGTGCACGGACCTCCGGGTGGGCAGATGCAATTCAGGGGCTAAACACCACGACTTAAGTGTCAGGCGACGATTACTTAAGCCGTCGGCCCAAAAAGTCGACCACAACACCACAGGTGAAGGAGCCTCCTGGTTGGCGGCAGCACATGAAGTTGGTACAAACGTCCAGATAGCGGAGCTTCTGTGTATGATGGCACGCGTCCAAACTTCATGTTTTCCCATCTTTCGTTTTGACCGCCGGGTAAGTGATATCTACAGAGTCTTGTCTTGTCGCGAGCGAGCTTTACTCGGCATCGATGTTAACGAACACAAATGCGGGGTTGCCGGGGGTCACATCCGACGTCACTCCGTCGACGACGTCTCCTGCCTTGGACCCGAACTTGGCGACCGCCTCGTCCTTGCCAAGAGCGAACACGACCTCTCCCTTGCCATCCTCCCTCAGGCGGACAGCCTCCACGATCTCCAGCTTCCTCACGGTTGACTGGAGGCCAGGCACCATTTCCTCGAGCACCTCGACCTCCTTGAAAGGAGATTCCCGCTCAAACACGCGGTCGGGGCTCTCACCACCGTCCAGGCGCTTCTTCAGGGTCTGCAGGAAGGGCATGACCTTCTTCATCTCCTTCTTGTCGATCTTCGACATGACGGCCTTGAGGTCAGTGTTGCCCGCAGACTCAAAGTGCTCCTGGAGGACGCCTCGGTACGTGTTTTGCCATGCGGGGAATGACTCGGCAACGAAGATGGTGAGCTTCTTGGCCTTGGTCGGGTCGAACGAGGACTGCTTTCCCTTGGAAATCTTCTTGAGCTGGCGAGATTCGGCCTGCTGGATGTTGCCGGCCGTGTTCTTGATGCTATAGGGAGTCAGCCCATGTCGCCTGGTGGTCTTGGAAAGGGGGTCACGTACTAGTCCCGGACAGCCAGGAGAACGATATCAGGAGAGGTGACGGTCGGGAACAGCGCATTCTGGATGCTGGAGTCCTTGCCCAGGATCTCGCGCCACACGTATTCCGCCCAGTGAGGCGCAATCGGTGTGATGAGAAGCGCCTGCAGCTCAATGAACTGCCTGACAAGGTTGCGATGCATACCAATGCCGGCCGCCTTGCAGTGCTCGCGGTATGAGTCTCGAGCCGACTGAAGATCGTAGAAACCTGGGAACTGTTAGACGACATCCAAGGGGATCTATCCAAGGGGATCTATCCAAGGGGATCTATCCAAGGGGATCTATCCAAGGGGATCTATCCAAGGGGATCTATCCAAGGGGATCTGCATTGCTCGCAGGCTAGCTTACCAGACTTCATGGCCAGCTTGTATGACGTCCTGCAGATGATTAGCTGTGCTCACTAAGACCAGGAAACAGTGCTAGATGGCTCACCTCTCATAGTGTCCCCGTGTCTCAATGACGAGGGCCCTGAGCTCATTGTCGAAGAGCTTGTCGAAGAAGCCCCATTCTCCGGTGCGAAGGGACTCGTCCTCAAGAACGTCCTTGGACCACTTGCGAAGCTCGTAGAGGCGGAGAATGGCAGCGTTCGCCACCGTCTCCTCTAGGTTGGCATCCTCGATGCCATCGCCGGCTTCGGCCAGAGACAGGCGAGCTGCACACACGTTAGCTAAGAGCCATAACCTGGGGATGCTAAGGAAACGTACTGGCATCAGCGCCAAACTTGTCAATCGCCTGGCGCAGGGTCAGGAAGTTTCCGGTACTCTTGCTCATCTTCGAGCCGTTCAGCATCAAGTGGCCGTTGACACGGAAGCTGCGCGGCCAGAACTTCTTGGGGAACAGAGCAATGTGGTGGTAGAGGTTGAACGTCAGATGGTTCGTGATGAGGTCCTGAATTCATTAGTGAGAGACTGCAACGAGTGTCTGTGTTTGGAAACACTCACCTTTCCGGACACACGGATGTCCATGGGGTACCAGTAAGAGAAGGCATTCCTCATGGAGGCAAGATCCTCTTTGGAGATGTCCGTTTCGACCTCGTCCGAGCGGAAGAAGATGTAGTCCCAAACCTGGTCGGTCATCTGCTCAGGTGTGATTGGCTTCGTTGACAGACCGGGCGTCTTGCCGTAGATGTCACCGTGGAGCAGGTGACAGATTGTGTAGTAAGCCATGTAGACCGTGCTGTCCGAAAGACTCTCAACAAGCTGAGTGGAGTCCCAGGGAAGCTTCGTGCCAAGGCCGAAAGAACGGCTGCATGCCCAGTGGGCCAGCCAGCCGAGGGCCTGCTCGAAGGCGTGCTTGGCCTCGGGGAAGTAGCAGTCGAACTCGTCCTTGAGGTAGTCGGTGACGGTCTGGTTCCACTCGGCGTCGCCACCGTTTGCGGCGGTGCCATAGTTGAAGTACCACTGATCGAGGTAGGCCGCGATGCACTCATCTCCCGAGCGGCTGATGACGAGGCCGTCGGGCTCAGCGTAGCGGAACGCAAGCCCCTGATCAACCAGCTGCTTGGTGACAAGGTCACGAGCCTCAGGAACCGACTTGCCAGAGAACTCGCCGTAGATCATGGTGCCCTGGTAGAAGCCGTTCTTGTACGCAATCTCCTTGGCCTCAGCCAGCTGCTTGGCATCCTTGGGTGAGTTAATGCCGAGCTCTTCGTAAAGGGTCTTGGCAATGAGATTTCCCTTGGGGGTCTCGATGATGGGAAGAATCTCCCGATCAACCCACTCCTTCTTGATGCCGTAGAAGTCGGGCTTCTTGGTCAGCTCGAGGGTGGTGGCGTAGTCATCGGGGCTGTCCGAGGGCACGCAGGTGACAACCGCCGTGCCCTTGGAGTCCTTCAGACTCTCCATGGGCAGAATGCGAATGCCATCCTTCTGGGTAGAGAGGGGTGCGTGAACAAGGGTACCGATCAGGTCGGAGCCGACGAAGTCGAGGATGTGGTTGACGACTCCCCATCCTGGGCTCAGGTTCTGATACGACATGTTCTATGTTTCCAGTAAGCAGGGTATCTGGAGCGTGATGACACATCCAACTTACCCGGGCCGCACGGTGAGTGGCGACAACGTACTCGTTCTTGTCGCCCGAGAGCTCGAAGATGCCGTACTTGACACTGTCGAGGTTAGACTGTGTATGAACACACGGGTCTGTACATAGGGCATTACATACTTGGGTCCAACGAAGCAGCAGGTCTGACCGTACATGGTCTCTGGGCGCAGGGTGGCAGGCACGAAGGAGACGGAGGCACCGGCAGGAATCTTGTCGCCGATGATCTGAGAGGCGCGTTCAGACCACTCAAGAGTGCGAAGCTTGACGCAAGTATACTCCTGGACACCGACGCCCTCTCCGGCACTACGGTCGTGGTCGAGGCATGCCTGTCCATCCTTGGGGCTTTTAGGCGTTAGAGATGGGGCAGGGGGCGCCAAAGTCGCGGGGTGGGTGCCTACCTGTAGACAGTATACCGCTTACCGAACCGAACCTTGCCCAGCTCCTTCAGGCGGTTCATTTGCCAGCGAACAAAGGCATCGTAGAAGAGGTTGGCGTCCGTGGTGACCATGGATCGACGCCAGTCAATGCGGCAACCGAGCGAGGTCAGATCTACCAGACATCAGCACTCGCACGTATAGCTCAAATCCCTGGGAGTGCCACGTACCATCGCGGCAGAGCTTGGGGAAGTAGGTCAGCCAGTACGCGGGGTCTGCGAAGTTCGCAACCTCTTCGATGGGGATTCCCAGAGCCGCCATGATCTATTCCGCATGTTAGACAAGCAAGCTTTCCGGTGCTCCGGGTGATGGATAGAGTGTGTACCTGGAATTGATACTTGACAGCGCCAGTCTTGGCCACAGCCTTGCTCTTGGAGCCGCCGAACTTTCCCAGGTCGGTCTTGGCCTGGGGGTCGGCTGACTTCACAGTGGTTGCCTCCTCCGACTCCTGGTAGCCCTCAAACCTGGGGCCGAACATCTCGATCTCTCTGGCGATCTTGTCCGCGGCCGACTTGATCGGCATACCACTACAGTGGAAGCCCTGGGGGAACAGAGCTCGTCGACCCTGCATCCTGGCGAAGCCGGTGCTGAACTCTAGACCCCTAGTCAGAACGGCATGTTAACGAGGGACGCCGTTTCTTTTCGTAACGTACCGATCTTCGACATGGTAAAGGCGTGTCCAGCATGGAGAGTGCCGTTCATGTAGGGGTAGGCCGCCGTGCCAAAGAACTTGGGAGTGTCCGCATGGTTCTCGGTAGGTGCTTCGAACTCGAAGAGCTTGGCGTCGGCCCATTCCTGCTGATATTTCTTCTCGAACTCGATCAGGGCGTCGCGTTTTTCGGTCTGGCGACTAATTGTCAGTGACTCAAACAAAGAAATGGAGGGGCAGCAGCTTTGGGCAGGCACCGTACATTCTGGATCTGGAGCGTCGCCTGGCTGGGATCCGATGCGGGATGCATCGCAACGGTCTGGATGCCGGTCGTTGGAGGCATTGTGTCGGTTGCACGAGACTTGATGAGAGTCTCAGGGTTGTAGGGTGATCCGCCGTGACGACAACACGGGCAGTTCAAATTTGTGGATGGAGGGGTTCTCGCTGGCGCGGGGTCGCGGCACGGGCGAGGCGGCGGGGTCCGCGCTCAGGGCGTCGAGGCACCCGGCAGGCACTGTGCACCGCTGCTCCGGGCTTGGGGGTACGGTACACCGCTAAATTTCAACGGTACTTGCCCCACAACCACACAGCTCTCCGGCTCCTTACGAGTACTAGACACCAAGTGACACCTGCGGCACACGTGACATTGCTACCAAACGGCCAACTAGTAATTATTCAATCTGCTACCGGCGCGTACAATGAAGTTGCCAGGTTTCCCTAGTCATTGAGAGATGTGGAAATATGATTTTGACGTGTAGCGGCCGATATATTATGGCAACCGGTGAGATGGGTCCACGGGTCGCTTCCAAATATTCTGTACTGCTCATGAGAAGGACACCACGAGTCTCGACGTGGACAATCGCAAGTGATAGGAGTCGGCCGCTTTGATGCTCGTGAAGAGCTAGCCATGTCTGACAGTTGGGGAGAGAGCCGTCTGTGGGTATCTGAGACAGGTTGCTCGCGTGGCATGACAGCCCGGCCCGCGTCACTCGTACGGGGTCCTACACGTTCTCTTTGCTTTGCGGGAGCGTCAACTACCCCTGAATGAGAAGGGTTGTCGTCAAAAACCACCTCGGGCAAGCACATGTCGCCGATACTGAATGGGAGCTGATATCAGTGGCTCGAGGTCCCACGGGAACGAAATGGCTGCAGTATCTTCAGCTTTAGCATTTGCGAGCAAAATCGAGGGGATCCCAGTCGGCCCCAGCCTTGCAGGATGCAAGCGCTGGATAATGCATAAATTGCGAGATGACTTGCGGGCGGGTGGACGGACGTTCAGAACAGACAACCAGCCAGGAGCTTGGGTGCTCACGTCCCATGCCAACGAGTAGCGCCTATTCATTTGGCACGTCCTTGGGGTCCAACGCCGCTCGTCGGTTGCCGCCTTGCCGTTTCGAGATTAGGCGACTCGCTTCCAAGAGTGGCTCTGCGTTAGTACCTCGAGCCCCTGATACAGGAGCTCAAGCTTGCAAGGCGGCACACCGCCATGTATCTCGCTGCTCCTGCACAAACATGTACTTTAACTGGCAGATCCTCTCCGCCATCATCCTGCCCAGGCGTTCTCCACTTTCCGTCCCATCATCCCCCCTCCTCCACCAGGTACAGCTGCTGTGTTCATAAAGTTCCTCTCTTTCCACTCCTCCAACCATCCATCTCGAGAAGTCCGGAGGCCAAGCGTGCTACAACCAGTTGGAGGGCTCCTTCCGTCTGTTTCCTTTTTCCTCTCCGACTTGATTTGCTTGGTTTCTCTTTCCCCCCACCATAATCAACGTCTCGGCATAGTATCGCTCTTCATCTCATCCCATCTGCAGCACACTTCTTGTCTCCTCAATCGCGTTGCGCCATCATCGTCTCTTCGTCTCCCCACGTCTAGACGCACAGTCGGCCTTGCGATCCCGATAGGACAGAAAGACCAAGCCAGCAAGCTAGCCATTCCATTACTGTGCCCTGCCGCCTCACGAGTATTTTTATTGCGAGACAACAGTTCTTCAATAACGACTTACGAACGATCATCGGTGCCTTGAGTCCTCTGTTTTCTCCGCCGTTTCCACATCATCAGCCAGGCCTGTCCACCCAGAGGCGAAGCGCTTCGCCTTTTCAGACTATCCGGTACGATCACCGCAGCCCATGCCGCTCTTATCGGATCAATCCTAACAAGAATCGTCCTCCAGCACACCAGCTTCGTGGCCAACCAGCAGTGCTACCGACGCTCGATCCCGTCTCTGTAGCCTGAATCTGTTTCTTTCGAAAAATGGCCGACGGAACCGCCCCCAGCGCAGCGCAGCTGCCCCCTCCCCCTCAGCCAAACCAGGGTGCGCCGGGATTCGAGAATGGCCAGAAGCCTCCCCCTCCTCTGCACATTCCTCAGAACACAAACCCCATCCCCACGGCCATCACGTCCCCCATGTCGGGCGTAGATGGGGTACTGTCTCCAAGCAGCGCAGGCGGCTTCGGCCGTCGTGCCGCCCCCGAGCCCAACAAGCGCGCCTTGTACGTTGGCGGACTCGACCAGCGCGTCACCGAGGATGTGTTGCGCCAGATTTTCGAGACTACGGGCCATGTTCAGAGCGTCAAGATCATCCCCGACAAGAACGTGAGTCAATATTCCATGCGGAAGGGAATGCCACGGATACCTCTGCGCATCATCGCCCGCTCTACCCGTCTCCGGCCACACGAGTGCTAATCGTCGGACAAAGCAAAAGGGGTACAACTACGGCTTCGTCGAATACGACGATCCTGGTGCGGCTGAACGGGCCATGCAGACTCTGAACGGCCGTCGTGTCCATCAGTCGGTGAGTTCTCCGTTCCCGTCCCGTCACGGCCTGTACTGACAATCATCAGGAAATCCGCGTCAATTGGGCCTACCAGTCGAATACCACCAACAAGGAAGACACCTCGAACCACTTCCACATCTTCGTCGGCGACCTCTCCAATGAAGTCAACGACGAGCTCCTCTCGCAGGCCTTCTCTGCGTTCGGATCCGTCTCCGAGGCTCGCGTCATGTGGGATATGAAAACTGGCCGATCTCGCGGGTATGGATTTGTCGCTTTCCGCGACCGTCCGGAGGCCGAGAAGGCCCTGAGCTCCATGGACGGAGAATGGCTAGGCTCGCGCGCCATCCGTTGCAACTGGGCCAACCAGAAGGGCCAGCCGTCTATCGCCCAGCAGCAGGCTATGCAGGCCATGGGAATGACCCCGACGACGCCCTTCGGTCATCACCAGTTCCCTGCCCATGGCATGGCGAGCTATGAGATGATTCTGTCTCAGACGCCGAGCTGGCAGACAACCTGCTACGTTGGTAACCTCACGCCCTACACTACGCCAAACGACGTCGTGCCGCTGTTCCAGAACTTCGGCTTTGTTGTCGAGTCCCGTTTCCAGGCGGACCGTGGATTCGCCTTCATCAAGATGGAGAGCCACGAAGCCGCTGCCATGGCTATCTGCCAGATGAACGGGTACAACGTCAACGGCCGTCCTCTGAAGTGCAGCGTAAGTAGATTATTCTCCCCCTTCTGTGACCGTGGAGATGGTCAACTAACAACTGGAATCAGTGGGGCAAGGACAAGACACCTCACCCTGGTGGCAACTTCGACCCTGCCCAGCAGGGCTACAGCCCCCAGAGCGCTTCGGGACCTGGTTTCCCTGGCACCCCCACGGCCTACTTCCCTCAATATGGCGGTATGTAAAACGTCCACTGCTCCGCTATGACTGTCCCGACTAACGCGTATGAGACGTAGGTCAGTACAGTGGTCAGCCAGGCAACTTCTCTGGTCCTGGCGCGCAATCGCCCGCCGGCTATGGCGCCCAGCCCATGGGATACGGCGGGCCTCAGAGCGCCGGCGGCTACGGTCGGGGTCAGCAGCCTTCCGGCGGCCAATGGGCCCAGGGTCCTCAAGGACAGTCCTACAACAACGGGTTCAACGGCTACCAGGGGTAATGGCACAAGTTCCAGGTGAGCACCCGAGGGCCAGTGCCCATAGGCTAGGTGCTACCCCGCAAAGTGGAAGACGATGTCCGGCACTCTCCTGGACAGCGTGATACTGTCACGGCTTGTTGGGTCGGGAAGATGGGAGGCTCCAGTGGCCTGAAACTTGCGGCATGGCTTTGTTCTGCTTGTACGCTGGCCTTGATTCCTTGTCATCTCTACTTTACACTGTCGTACTACATCTCATCTTTCTACATTGTCTCTTCTGTCTTGTCTATCTGTCTGTTTGTCTATCTCAGCCTTGCGCCAGTGATTCCCTCCGAAGCATGTTTTCTCCAGTTCCTCAGCGGGGTCTTTTCTGTCTTCTCAGTTGGCTGGGGCAGCCATGAGCTCGGCCCGTGCTTTACCAAGTCGCTCGGCACCTTGGATCATGACAACAGCGGCGGACACAGTATTGTAACGAGTCACGACTTTGATATTCTGTTCGGGGGGGCCACGACGTCTGCGACGTGCGTGGTAGGGTGATGGGTTTCCTTCATATTGGATTAGCCGTTGTATAGGAAGACCCGAGTGATGGACCTGGTCATCGCTGATCCAACCTGGCACATCGCGCACTTCAAGACAAAACATTGAGGAATAGTCACGCCCGAATTCCTGAGTGCTGTTATGTTGGTGTTGTTTGATCTCCTGGGTCCGTGTCAGAGCTTTGATTTTAGAACTATACCGTTATACTTTCTACTTCTATAGTTAAAAGTTACGCAGTGTTTCTTCGTCGTCGAAAAGACCAACAATTAGTATGTACTCTATGATCTAGACAAATAAACTATAATAAATTTAGAAGAAAAGGATATAAATTATTAGTTATTATTTAAAGTCTATAATATATTAATATGTTTTTACTTTATAGTAGGACTAGGTAGAAAAAATGAGTAATACATAACTAGTAGATTTGAGGTGTTATCGTACTAATATTAAATACCTAGTATTAGCTAGCGTAGAGAACCGCAATCACCGTTTCTACTAATTCAATTATCCGGCTGGGAAATGTGCCCCATCCACCCCGGTCGCACGGCGGCAACGAGTCGCATTTGGGCGTCGCCGCGTCAGGTACCTACCCACCCACCCCAGGCATCTCGGTGCGGGCCCTTCTGAACCTTGGAACCTGAACCATCCCCCCTCCCGCTCGCCATCCTCCAGTCTCCTGATTCCTGAACCAGGTGTCGAAGAGAGCTCTCCCACGCGGAGCTCTCTGTCCACGTCCGCAGCCGACGACAAGTAAAGGATCTTCCAAAGACGGCCGTTGGACACCCGCCCACGAAACCTATTCCGTCCCCAAGCATCAACAGTCCAACAATCCAGCCCATTTGAACTTCCCTGAACCGGCGATTGCCCGTCTCCAATTATTCCCTCTCCATTCCTCCGTCTCTCTCTCCACCACCTCTCTCCTCGACACTACTCTCTTCCTTTCTTCCACCCGCACCCCACCTCACCTTGCCTAGGTACTTGGGGACGCGTCGCAGCATTTCGTCGCCTTCTTTTTGCCATCTCGTCTGCCACTGCCTTCCCTCCTCTGCTCCCCGCCGCCCGCGTTCAACGACGACACCCGCGACGGGCAGCAGCTAGCCATGGACCCTCAGTGGCAGCAGGGCTACGCTGACTCGGGCTCCTCGTCGCGACGCTACAATGGCGCCCCTCAGGCTCGAGACTACAATGGCCAGAATCCGCAGAACCCGCCCGCCCAACCTCCTGTCGGATTCAAGTATGACCAGCAGTATCAAAGCCCCGGGGCTTCGTCTACCGTGTCGCCCAACTCCACCCCGCAAATGCGCGACGGCAACGGCGACGTACCCATGCATGACGCCCAGGAGTCATACGGCAGCATCAAATACCCCATGAGGCCGCATCACCAGTCGCAGCTCTCCGGCAGCCGACCTGCGCATTTGCATTCCCCTCAGGAACCATCCGTCGCCGCCCAACGCTACTCCCCAATGGAGGCACTTTCGCCCACTTCGCCGTACGCACCCAAGCCCTCCGCCGCCCAGGGCCAGTATGCGAGCCCGCCGAGCCAACGGCAGTCTCCTACAAGGCAGGAATACACGCCTTCGAACTCCTACTTCCCCGGTCGCCATCAATCCGCGCAATTGCCGCCCATCTCTCCTTACGGCCCGAGTCTGGACGGCTTCGGCGGTTCCACAGCCCCAAACTTGGATGGGACTTTTCCCAACGACGTCAAGTCTCCACGCCGTCATGTCATCATGCCTGTTCCCGAGTTCAAGAGACTACGAGCTCCCAATGACCTTCACCCCAAGGTCAACGCGCAGCCCCCATTCCGGAGGGCCAACCCAGAAGGCGGCTTCATCAGCGTACGTGTCTCCCCCAACCGCTCTGCGTGTAACTTCGCTGACCAGAATCTCCAGCCCCTGCAATCTTTGACCGTCCATCTTCCGGCTACGTACAGAATATGCAATCCCAACTTCAAATACGAGTCGTCCCGAAACCCTCGGCGTGTCTTGACCAAGCCCAGCAAGGGCGTCAAAAATGACGGCTTCGACAACGAGGACAGCGACTACATTCTATATGTCAACGATATACTGGGCTCCGAGGAAGCTGGCCACAAGTAGGTGCTCGCCCGTAGTCGGGATCTCGGGCTCGGTTTGGGCCTAACGGGCTCCACGTGGGACTAACACTCTGATCTTGCAGGAATCGGTACCTCATTCTCGACGTGCTTGGGCAGGGCACCTTCGGCCAGGTTGTCAAGTGCCAGAACCTCAAGACGCAGGAGGTTGTTGCGGTCAAAGTCATCAAGAACCGCACTGCATACTTCAACCAGAGCATGATGGAGGTGTCTGTACTGGACCTGGTAAGTCGCCTGCCTCATGACCCTCGTGCGGCTGTCAATGTCTCGATATGCTGACATTGAATAGCTCAACACCAAGCTCGACAAGAACGACGACCACCACCTCTTGCGTCTCAAGGACACATTCATACACCGTCAGCACCTGTGTCTTGTGTTCGAACTCTTGAGCGTCAACCTGTACGAATTGATCAAGCAGAACCAGTTCCGGGGACTGAGCACTACCCTTGTCCGAGTCTTTGCCCAGCAGTTACTCAATGGTCTGGCCCTGTTGAACAAGGCAAGACTGATCCACTGCGACCTGAAGCCAGAGAATATCTTGCTCAAGAACCTTGAAAGCCCCATCATCAAGATCATCGATTTCGGTTCGGCCTGCGACGAGCGCCAAACGGTGTATACTTACATTCAATCCCGTTTCTACCGATCCCCAGAAGTACTGCTGGGATTGCCGTACTCCTCGGCCATTGATATGTGGTCACTGGGCTGCATCGTCGTCGAGCTCTTCCTGGGTCTCCCGCTCTTCCCGGGCTCGTCCGAGTACAACCAAGTCTCAAGAATTGTCGACATGCTGGGTAACCCGCCCAGCTGGATGATTGAGATGGGCAAGCAAGCTGGCGAATTCTTCGAGAAGCGGCAAGACGAGTTCGGACGTCGCACCTACAACCTGAAATCGATGGAACAGTACGCAAGGGAGCACTCGACCAAGGAGCAACCTAGCAAGAAGTACTTCCAGGCGAGCACGCTTCCTGATATCATCAAGACGTACCCCATGCCGCGGAAGAACATGAAGCAGAGCGAGATTGACAGAGGTACGACACCCCAGGGTCACAATCAAAACGCCTAACCGCTAACTTTTGCACAGAAATGAACAACCGCATCGCCTTCATCGATTTCGTGCGGGGCTTACTCAACATCAACCCCCTCGAAAGATGGTCGCCCCAACAGGCCAAGCTGCACCCTTTCATTACGCAGCAGAAGTTTACTGGCCCCTTCGTGCCGCCGATGAATCTCAAGTCAAGCTCGCTTAACAGATCGCCGGCCCCTGGAACTCAGCAGCAGCAACAGGCAGAGCAATTGAGCAAGCAAAGGGCACAAGCCGCCCAAGCGCAGGCAAACACCGCCGCGCAGCAAAGCGCGTACTCTTCGATGCCTCAGCAGTATCCCCAGACGTCACATGGCCCAGCACCAGGCGCCATGTATGGGAACAACGTTATGTTCTCCCCGGGCGGCTCACACGCGGCGCAACCCCCCGCTTACGGCCCACAACCGGGGGCGTACGGGTCCGCAGGGCTGCCTCAAGGAGCACAGCAGATGCCGCCAGGCCCCTACGGCAACATGAACCAAGGCTCGATGTATGGCCAACAGGGCGCGATGCGCACAGGGCGACAGCGCGCATCGACAATGGAGCAGCAACAGAGTGGTATTCCAGCAGCCATACAACGCGTCGCCAGCCACCTGGACCCCAGCCAGCCCATTCGGCTGCAACCCAGCCCGGCATACTACCCGCCGACTGGCGAGGGTCTGACTGGTATGGACGGCACGCCTGGGCGGGCAGCAGCAGCACGACGGGGAGGCCGTGTGCAGCAGGGTAGTAGAGGCAACCGGGATTTCATCCGCAACCTGGAGGAGCGGACTTTGGAGGAAGGCTTCATGGGCAACCAACAAAACCCATGGCATTGATAGTTTTTTTTCTGGGTCGCCTGTTGCCGCTGTAACACCAGGAGGGCACTGGGGTTTACCAAAGGAGCGTTGGTGGGCTCTCACGCGATACTTGGCACACGACAGGAGATGGGTGACGCCGTAGGCAGGGAATGCCTTCATGTTTCTTGTCCCGACGAACGGGGTACCGCATGATGGGGTCTTCCCGATGATGATAAAGACTTTCAGGAGGCAGAATTGTCATTCGGTCAGACAAGTGGACGGAAGGCGACGCTTCAAAGTAGGATCGCCAACGTGGGAATGTTCAAGATATTGATGTCGGGCCATGGTGGGTCATGAGTGTTTCGATGTCTGTTCTAGCCGTCCAGGGACGCTTTTGTATATTAGAAGTCGGGGATAGAGATAGCTCCAATTTCTCAACACCATTAAATCGACCAGGCACTGCAAGGACCTCGTTATATCTTTCCTAGTATGGGATGACCTTTTACTTAAAACTTAATCTACCTTTTAAACTTGGTTTAGATAAATATACTTAGTAAAAAGATATTTAATATCTAAGCCCATATTATTTCAAAGAATATTAGGTAAATAGATACTCTTTCAAGACCCTTTATAGTATAATACCAAGCCCTCTTTAGTTAACTAATATCTGGTTTTCTTGGACTATCGGGTGTAGTGGGGTGCCGGTGGTGGGGGACAAACGGCTAGTGCCACGACACAGCGCGCCGCGGCGCGTCGTCGCCGGGTAGGAAGGTAGGGGTAGTGCCAACGCCGCTTGGACCTTACAAATATCTAGAATCTTTGGCATCTACACCCTCCTGACCCCTCAGGCCAGCAACACGGTAGTACACGACTTTGGGCCCAGAATTCTTCCCAATCCCCCGATCTTCTCGAACCCAAGTCAATACAAATTGGTCGCCTGTGCCCTCCCTTGTTCCCAGCGGCGCAGCAAATACCACGATGGCGAAACTGAGAGGATCCGAGAAGCCTTCCGCAACGCCCAAGGTGGCGGCTGATTTCGACAAGATCATTCGCGACGGTGAGAGCCGACCAGGATTAGACCTTCCGACCAAGTCACTGACTTTGCCAAGGCCGCGAGCGCAAGAAGAATGAGGCCCTAGCCCAGAAGATCTTCTCCAAGGACCGCAGACAAAGTGCGCCTTCCAAAGTCAAGCCGGGCGCAGGACCATCGCTGGCTAGCCGTGTAGGAGTCAAGAAAGTCAGTACATGTGCCTCGGCGTCAGAGACATGATGGGTATTCTTTGCTAACATGGAGGATTACTGCAGCGTTCTTCCCTCGGTCCCGTCAAGCAGCACTCTGCCGGCAACATCGATGGTGACTGGACACACGATCTCCACAACACCGTCAATGGAAGCAAGAGCATCGCCTCGCGTGTCTCTGGTCCGGGTGCGGCCACGACGCAAAAGACAAAGCAGCGGACTGCCAAGCTTGCCAACGCCTTCGAGCGATCAGGCCAGCAACCCACGCCGTCGAACAACAAGGGTCTGTCGATCCGAGGCCTTGCCGGCCCCTTCGTTGTCATGGCCCAGAACTTCGCTCCTGGCACGACAGCGGCCGACATCGAGAGTGCCATGACCCCTGTGGGCGGTGAAATGGTCAGCTGTGTCGTCGTCAAGACCAACCCCATGATCCTTGTTGAAATGGTGTTTGTGTCCAAGGAGGGCGGCGAGGCGGTCATCGAGCGGTTCAATAACCAAACGGTAAGCAGTCGACTGTCTTCCCGAGGAAAATCGAAGGAGCTAACCGACTCTAGGCCGATGGCCGGGTGATCAAGGTCTATGCTAAGCCAGGAGGATACAACGACAACAGCCCCGGACCTTCGCGTCTCTCCCGCAACGCATCCGGCCTGGCGCATCAGTCGTACCCCGAGGGCAACATCGTCGACGGTACAAATGGCTTCGTGGATCTCATGGCCCCTGAATCGCGCGGGCAGCTCTACAGTGACAGGCTCGTTGACACCTCTCGGAGAGGACAGGGGCGCGGCCGCGGTGGACGATGAAGCAGGGTTAGAGTCTCTGATAACAACGGACTGGGAAATAGGCGTTTTGCGGCTGGTCTTCTGGCACGGGTGTGCCGATATCTAGACCATTTGCCCTTGGGGGGCATGAATTGACTTGTGCGAGCGAAGGACACATTATTGCAGCATTTCCGTTTTTATTTTTGGTCGCTCCGTATCCAACAGAGAGAGAGCATTGCGCAAGACCGCTCAGAATGCGCATATTGTGATGTATCTTACAGCTATTTTTACATGTGGGTGGGCAGCTCGGCACGTATTTCCTACGTGCTCCTATCTGCCCGTGTCTTGGCGCCAGACTCCTCGCTTCCAGGCAGGACTTCGGTGAAAGCCACAACCTGCCTGTTCAAGCTACTCCGTCTCTTTTCGAGAGCAGCTTGTGACTTTGAGTCAACGTGAGGGAGGATCTTGCTTGTGACACTAATCATCTCGCGCGCGACGTCGACAACTTGGCCTAGCTGACTGACGCGGCCTGCGTCCTTGAAGGGCATTTGCCTTTCTGCAACGAGGCGCGGTAGATGAACAGCGTCAGAAGCCCGCCCATAGGGCTCCCACATGGCTTCCAAGGAGGACGCTGCCTCCTGGCAAATGACGCGCCGTCTTTCCGAGGTCTCCTTATGCAGGGCTGCCATCCGTCCGTTGAGCACTTGCAGGTACAGCCACAAGGACTTTGAGTCAGGGGTACCGTCCCGGGCCTCTCGGAGAATGATCAGCAAAATCGCATGTGCATTGGCGAGAACGTTGGGGTTCTGCATATTCCGGAGGCATGTAGACAGAGCCGTGCGAAGGGTATAGGTTGTGATGAATGTGGAGGGCATGGCCGCCAGAAACTTGGCAGTCTCAGTGCTGGAAGATCCGAGGTGCAGAAGTTTCAGGAGCTTCAGCCAGTTGTCGCGATCTGGAACGATGCGCAGCTCGTTGACAAGGTGTTGCCAATATCGGACACCGACTTTGACGAGACGCATCTTGGTTGTTGCCTCCAAGATGAGGTCGAGTGTGCGAGTGTCAGGGCTAATTCGAGAGTTGTCGGGGATGCTGAACGGTTTGTAGACAGATGCAGGCTGTCCGTCGGGAGATGTCGGCTTGCTAGACGCTGTCTCGTTCTGGTCGAACCGTGGCAGATCCATGGTCTGCTGAAGAAGCGCAAATATGTTCCTCTGGTTCCGTACTTGACCATGGAGAAGCAGCCTGCCCATTGTAGCGACGAGGGATTCGTCGAATCGGAGCGCACCCTTACGCCACTTGCGCACGATCTCTCCCCATATTGTCTCGCAGCGGCCGATAATCTCCCCCGCCGCCTCTTCGCGCTCACCGGATGGTGACTCCTCGGTTGAGTTTTGTACGGACTCTAGCTGCAGCCGCATGCCCTGGAGGATCGTCGAGTAGCTCGAGGAGTCCATTCGGAGCTGCTTGTTGTCGTCCATCTTATCCAAGAAGGCGAACATGGCGTCCATGTCGCCTGCTCGGACGCAGACGTGCAGCACGGCATTGGCGTGTATGAGGTTCGGGCGCACAGCGCCGTCTTTCGACATTGAGTTGTAAATCCGGACCGCCTCTGTGAGTGCGAGGTCCTTGTGCGGGTTCTCTGCGCAGCCACGGAAGATGATGGTGTATGTTTGTTGGTTCGGCTTCTGGCCTCGTTTCTTCATCTCGTTGAATAGCTTGATCGCTGGGCGAAGGCGCTTCATCTTGAAGTGGTGATCGATGAGGTGGTTCCAAGAAACAGTGACGGGTGTGTTTTTGGAAGCTGTCTGCACGAGGAGGAGGACTTCGTCAAACCGCGAGTCGCCGGTCTGGCGAAGCGTTCGTTCGACATGTTGGGCGATGTTCCAAGGATCGTTGAGGCGCTCAAGGTGCTTGCCGACAGCAAAACGGAGCTTCTTCTGCTGTTTCTTCTCAGCGACCGAGTCGTCCGCTTCCTCGAATGAATGTGTCGGGCTGGCGCGTATTGTTCCAGCAGATATCGGGAGGTCGGCGGTGTTCGAGGTTGAGAAGAGTCGAGGCCCTGACGTTTGCGTCAAGCGGAGCTGGGGCGCATATGTCGCTTGTAACCGAAGATTCCGAGGCGCGGTTCTCGATAGGAGAAGAAGGTTTCGCCTCAAGCATGCAATGCAGGTAAACATCCTCGGTTCCGCTTGATTCGAGCAGCAGCTGATGAAGAAAGCTGCGTCTTGCGAGCATCTTCACGAGCGCAAGAAAACATTAGATCACAGACGGGAGACCCACACGGATGCATGGCCTGCAGCTCGGGGAGCCACAAACCCCACTAAAGAAACCAGGGTACAATCAGCCGGACAAAACGGGGCATGTGAGACCTTACTCAAGGTTAAATCCCTATCACTATCCAGGAAGGCAGGAAGAATACATGGTGAAGTGGCTTGAGGCAGAAAGCTTGGTCCATCGAAGAGAGGTGAAGTTCACAAGTATGATGCAATCTAGTCCATCTCTGAACTGTGAATCCTGTACTGATACAAAATCAATGGATTCACTAGTATGATACATGGTCTATAGCGATGTCCATCTGAAACAAGTGGCTAACCGGGCAGCTCAGGGATCTGATACGCACCAGGCCCTTGCTGGCTCACCCCAGCCAGCGCCCTGGCACTCAACTCACTTCACCTTACAACTTTCTCCCCTTTATCCAACCAGCCTGACAACACCCTCCACCACATTTCAACCGCTCAACATGGCAAACAGATCGCCAGCTGACCCCCTTGACAGCCTTCAGTTCATGCTGAATGATCTGGTGAGTTGCATGTCAGCTCAACACCTCAACGCTTGTCTAACAACACGTCAAGATTGTTCAAATCGGGAAAGCACTCCGAGCTGCGAGTAAGCAGCCTGGTCGTCGCGACGTCGCCGTGGTCCAGACCATACTCCAGAACCATGTGCCCAGCAGCATCGAAGGGTTTCACAGCGCACTTGATGGCATGGAAACCGATATTGTAAGTCATGCTACGCCTGGGCAGTGATTCAGCCTACACGTGTAGGGTATGCCATGACGCACTAACCCTCCCGCAGATGAGAGCCAAGGCTGTCTTGAGACGAGACCTTCAACATCTCCAAGCTCGGTCTATGAGCAATGCATCTTACACAGCACCTGACATGGCGGTCGATGCCCCTATGCCAAATCTAGGCTCAGCGTTTCCAGTGGAGCCTGTTCGGACACCCGAATCATCCATTGCGCCTGCAAAGCCGTCACATCAGGTTCTTTCAGCATCGAGCGCTCCAACCGCGCCGATGGCCCCCGTGCCAGACATGGGCGGTGACATAGCACCTGTCGAGCCCCAGATAAAGCGAGAAATGGCGCCTTCTGCTCCTCAGGCTTCGATGGAGCCCGCAAAGGAAGCCGCACCGCCCCCAGACTCATTGCAGCCATCTACGTCCGACCCATCGGCTCCCCCTGCGGCCCCCGAGGCGCCGATGGACGACTTGTTCAACATTGGCGACGGCGGTGCCGCAGTAGGCAATAACCCCGGCGAATTCAACTTTACGGATATCACCTTCAGCCTGGCCCCCGTCAACGGCGAGTCGCAGGATGCAGCACGAGCTCGTCAGCCAGAAATGGACATGTCCGCGTTTGGAAACGAGGACATGAGCTCTCTTGACAACATGCTCCCTACGGATGCCCTCATGCCAGCCGCAGCCGCAGCAGCCGGCCCTGGCCCTGGCCCTGGCCCTGGCGGGGACTTGGGGAACGCTGCGGTCAATGCCACGGCGCCCCAAGACAAGACGCAAGGAGCCAACGCTGACGCATCGGACAACCTAGACGACATGTTCACCCTCGGGGGGATGGCGGCATGGAGCTTGACTCGAGCAATTTTGACAGCATGTTCTTCACCGAGATGGACGACGTCAAGTACGACGATGATTTTTTCAACATTGCCGAGTAACCCACGACACAAGGTATTAATAGGTGTAATGAATCTCAGTTGACATTGCCGCCGAGATCGCAATGGGCTATGTAGCGGCTGAACCTCCACCATCTTGGAGTTCAAGTTGCTGTGGGAGACGCCGTTCCCAGGCTACCTCCCATGAAATCAAGTTTTGGGCCGTTCTCATGGACTCTGTGTGGTGCTGAACATCCTTCCTAGCAACCCCTTGAACTGTGGGTTTCTCCAGTCGTTCCAACCTCTGTCCAGAGCACCCCAGGTTTCGTCAGCGTCGATCCTGCGGTCTCTCACGTAGTATGAGCCCTGGACAGCCCATAGCGCCCAGTCCGCGTCGTTGCTCTCGAGCCAACCCACCAAACACTTCAAGTACGCATAGTGCTCCTCGCTAAGGCCACTCTCTCTCCCTCCGGTCATGTCAACCCCGAACTCGGACATCCAGAGCGGCCCGGTGTACGGCTTGTTTTGCTCCAGGACGAAGCCGTAGAGCAGTCCGTACTGTGCTCGCTGTGCGTCGCAGTTTCCCCCGATATCAGGTGTTGTCACCGTGAAGGCGTAGTCGTGCGCTTCCCAGACGGTCTTCTGTGGCCAGCCCGAGACATCAAGAGCGCGTGTTCGCAACGGAGTAAAGTCAGTTGCGGAGTTGAGGCCGCCGATGACCACCAGAAGATGGGGAGCAGCCGTATGCACCGCCTTGGCCCCCCTCGTGACAAAGCTGTACCAGTCAGCCGCTGCGAATGGTATCTGAGTCCATGTCGCGCGGAGCTCATTCCGGATGCCAAGCCCAACGACGCCCTGGTGCTTTGCCGCCCATGTGGAGATGGAGGTGAGTCCGTCGAGCCAATTCTTCGTGTCAAAGTAGCGGCTGTTGGCTGCCCAGTAGAAGCGGGCATCCTTCCACCAGCCATTTCCATCTCCTCTGGATGAATGTCAGCACGGGAGCCATACAGGCCGTGATGGCCATGCACTTACAGGTCGCAGCACCAGCCGGCGCGGGAGATGTGGTTGTCCAGCAGTGTCATGACGTCCCTCTCCCATAGAGACTCGATGACTTTGTCAAAGACATCCCGCTGTGTCGCATGCGCGAGGAACGGGTTGCGTTCAACGGCTTGCTCGTAGAGCTTCATCAGCGCTGTCTCGTCGACACCGCTCTCCATGGCGCCGTTCCGGAATCCATCCTTGACCAGAACGTGAGGGCTCAAAGCATGATCGATGGAGAATGTCAGGCGAACACAGTTGAAGCCTTCACCGGCGATCCAGTCCGCGATAGTTTCGATGGATTGGTGTTGTAGGCCCTCGGGGATGTTGACTTCCATGTGTCCAGCCCAGTTGATGCAGCGAAGCTTGACACGTTCATTTTTGGCGTCGACTATCCATCGGCTGGAGGAGAAGAGAGGCAAAGAAGGCCGGTAGGCAGCGGCATGGTCGATAGCTGCAGACAGAACACAAGCTACTAAGAGCAGCGCTGCTAGGCAGGTCATATTGAGGCCAAATTATCCAGATGCCGTCTGGCGATGGCACGCATGGAGATCTCGTCGACAGGCAAGACCGGTCCCATCGACCGCGAAAAGGGGAAGAGTGGTTTATAAGGGACTATCGAAGTTGATCACACGCCGTCAAGCTCAGTTCACATGTGGCACGAGACGATCACCTCGACCGTCCGACAGCAGTCATCTGCTGCAAGTAGCCAAACATCGCACCGAAAAAGATTCCTCTATGCTACCTCGGAACAGGTCCCATGAAGCAAGTAGCCCCTATACTGACCTTGAAAGGAGATGCCAGCAGCCTCCGTGGGCACTTGAACAAAATGATTGGAGGAGTGCTGAAATGATGGGTGTGGTGTTGAGCACCAATCATACTACGCCATGGCAACTCGGCCAGAGGCGTTGGCAGGATAGGATGGCGTTCGCCTCCACAGGGTAGTACTGTGCAGTCATTCTGAAAGCGAGCCACATGCCTGATGAAACATGCGCTTGGCGACTTGGTCTGGCGCGAATCGATTGGTTTGGCGGCTGTAGGAAGAGAGCCCGTGGCGTTTACGGTCACCATTGACGGTCTTCATCGGCGGCGTGAAGCGCCATAATGTTGAGGGGGCTCCGGCGCGCAAAGGCGTTGGGGCCAGGACCAGTCGACATCTAGGGCAACAGCTGAAACAAATGGGAAACGTGTTGATCGTAAATTTCTCAAGCTGTGCTCTCTCCACTATGCTTCCCTGAGACCAGTGTCGGGCCATGCCCGCTGCCCTTGAGAAAGTAGCCGCATTTCGCGTCCAGGCGCCGTAAATCTAGGCACCCTGGTTCGCCGGCTCTTGCGGCTTCAAACCGGGTCCCTCGAGGACGCGGCCGCGGCAGCGCGCGCCTCTAGCTCCTTCCGCTTGGCTATCAGACTCTTGAAAGCACCCAAGCAATGGATGAGTGACTCTTCGTCGAGTGCGCAGAACCTGTAGCTCTTCTCCTCGGTGATTAATTGGAGGCAGTTGATTTTGGTCCTGCTGACGGGGTCGATGTCGACAACGTCGATAATGGCCGACATGGGCCGGATGAACTTTGCGGTGTACTCCGACTCATCCCTGTAGAGAATGAAGTTCCTCGGCCGCAGCAAAGCCCAGTATTTCTTCCATTGCCGCACGCCTCCTTTGTTTCGCAGCAGCCAGAGCCAGCCTTGCCATATGACCCGATCGGGATCTTGCTCGAGATTCAGACCACTGGCCTGACTCAAGTTGCGATCAGGCAGGCCTGGCCGGTCCGACGTATCTGGTGTTGTCACAGTGCAAGCTCCGGTCGCGGAATTTACGGGTAGGTCTTCGATGGACATGCCTTGAAGCCGCTGGACGTCCGAGTCGGAAAAGTCGGAATGAGATGCTAGCTCGTTGCCAGAATAGCCAGACGAATCGGGTACGTGTGATGATCTTCGAGCTTCGGATATAGCAAATTGGGGGGCTGGCGGGCCGAAACCCTTAGGTGCGCTCGAGGCAGCTCTCTCGTGTAGACTGATGTCGGCCATCTTGTTCGGGCTCGCGCTCGTCGCAACCATGAATGAGTTACGTTGGCCTATGGGGCTGGCCAGGAGCATCTCTTCTTCTTCTTCGTCTATCCTGGCGTGTGACCTGATCAAATTGACCCATTCTTCGGCTTCTTGGTCGCTGCTGGCTTGGAAGTGGTAGTTCTTTGCAGGAGAGAACAGACCAAAGACGTGCTTTCGTTTTTGTTTCGGGTCCTTGAGCAATGCGACGGCGGTCAGGTCTGAAAGGTGCAGCTTGTGACGGAGTTTCGTTTCGGCATCGGACTTATACATGGATATCGCGTTCGGGCGCAGGACGAGGAAAACAGATTTCCAGGTCTAGAAGGAAAGATATGTCAGTCACGAGGAAGCCAAACGGCCATGGTGCCAGAAGGGCCATACCTTGGTCTTCTGTGTCCGCTTGTGAAGCGTACCGCTCTTCACGACCCGATCGAACTCGAAGCTGCCATTCTGGTTCACGGGCGAAGTAAAAGGATCGAGGTGCGCCCGGGCTTCGGAGCTTGGATTTGCTGTATTCAGCGGCAAATTGACGAATGACTGCGAGATTGTAGTGTCCTTTGTGTTGGCTGGGAGGACCGGGCGTATTGGGAGTTGTATTTCGGCCATTTTGAAGTAGACTTTTCGGATGTTCGGGTTCGTAGACAAGGGGAGAAGCGAGGTTCGGCTTGGCCTCCGATGACCGGCTTCCTAGGCCTACGTATTATCGTGATGTTTCGCTGCTGGCCTGTATGGGAGAGCAGGTGTCATTTGTCGTCAAGGCCCAGGTTGGGGCGAGCTGCAGTCTGTCGCTTGCCTTGATCCTCGTCGTATGACTTGGCGACAAGGAGGAGCTGGTGTTGTTGTCGAGATGTAGGAGCAGATGAGGTCTCGGTCGGGGGGGAGGGAGGCGGCTGTCGCGGTACAGTCGGGGTTACTCGTTGGCGTTGCTGGAGTCAGGGGAGAGTTGGAATGTCTCCTGGCGGGGACGGGATATGCTTGGATACATTAGTCCACAGGCTAAGCTTTCCTAGCTCGTCTGATCTGCACAGGCGAAGCCGCCCGTTTCAAGATACCGGCACCCTGCCACTCGGCGCAGCCACACACGCGGGGCGCAGCACACCTTGATAGGTTGCCAACAAACGTATAGGTACGTGGAGAGTATATTCCAAGTGCGCATTTATTTAGCTTGAAGAATGCATTGGGATATTATCTATTCTATGTATTTGTTACTTTGCTAGGAAGTCTGTACTCTTATTAGTCTCATATCATAAGTTTATAATAAACTACTTTGAAAAAGTATAAGTACTAGATGTACTAGCTTATTAAGCTCGTAGCTAAGTAGTATACTCATATAACTCCGAGGAGCTCTACTTCTAGTGTATAATCCGGATTTCAATTCTCAAGGCTGTTAGTACTAGCCTCGACCTACCTCGCCCGCGCTACCACCGGCATCTACAATGTGGGTCACAACCTCCACGGACAGTGAAGTTTTGGCGTCACTGCCCTGCCAAGCCAGGAGGGGCAGTGACTTTTCGCGGGCAAAGCTTACAATTCAGGATAATCCGAAAAGCAAACCCCCGTGGCTCTCAAAACCAAAAACAGCAGCAATATGGTTGACTCAACGCCTTGCAAACGCTGTAAATCCAGTCCCGGCACATTGTTGCTGCGAGGCGATGCTTTTTGCGAGTTGAGTTCACTCCCCCGATGATGACCCTTTATCGAAATCTCACTGACAATATCAAGCTCTTGCTACGTGGAACACTTGACACAAAAGCCCGGTAAAAACCAGTCACTCATCGCCAGAGGACTTCGTCAAGCATCTTCCGATCCTCGTACTTTCCAACCAAAGTACCTGATCGGTTTGTCATTGGGACCTTCTTCCGCTGGGCTGTTGCACATGCTGGATAGCAAGGCACGCTTCTTCCAAACCAACAAGCCAGTGAACAATTTCGAATTCACCATCGTTCATATCGACACCTCTTTGGAGACGCCGGCCGGTCAGCAGTCCCCTGCCCAGGTCTTGTTGGAGAGATACGCCGCACGCTTCCCCCATCTTCAATTCGAATCAGTTCCCGTCTCTTCAGCGTTGGACCTAGATACGATTGATTGGTCCGTTCTTCCGAGTTTGCAAGCAGGCCTTGATTCTTTGGGTCAGCTGCGGCAACTTATTCGGGACCTGCCGTCTGTTTCATCCCGCGTGGACCTACTCCGGCTTTTCGTCCGACATCTCCTTCTGCAGGCGGCCCTCGAAAGAGGTAGCAATGCTCTGCTTCTAGGCACGACAACCACAGCCTTGGCGGAGCTGACGCTAGCAGAGACAGCAAAGGGCAGGGGCTACGCCATCCCATGTCAAATCGCTGATGGACCCTATCCGATACCTACTTTCCCGAGGCGTGTGTCAGGAGAGAACGTCGACAATCGGAGTGCCCGCCAGGCACGCAACTCGCCAGAGGTGAAGGTGTTGCCAGTATATCACCCTCTGAGAGACATATTTCGAAAGGAAATGGTGCAGTACGTCAACTCGCCCCTCGTTTCAATGGGAGAGCTCGTGGCCCCCGACGATATGGCAACGGGCGCCACCGTCGTCTCGCACAAAGAGCTGAGTATCGAGGATATCATGTCACGATACTTCGCAGACGTGGAAACAGGGTATCCTTCCGTCGTGGCCAATGTCGTCCGCACGTCGGAGAAGTTGTCAAGGCCCACAGGGAGCCCCTGCGCAATGTGCAGCATGCCGCTGGACTCGCAAGGTGACGACAGATGGAGGGGGGAGATAGGCGAGGCACGAGATGCAACACTCGCTCTGTCAGGGACGAGGTTGTGCTACGGGTGCACACGGTCGATTCGCGGTTGAAGCCCAATCAAAAGACAACTTCGAATTCACCCAGATTGATTGATGTGCGTGCCAGTTCCAGCGCATCCTAAGGCTTGAACTCGCGCTCGATTCTACACGCTGCCCAAGATTCCATCTAAATGGCACCCAAGCTGATATGCTTGATAACTCCCAAACCCATGCAAGAGGCCGATAAAGTTACACCGCCGCCCACGTCCGCTACAGTTACGGGTTCTCCAGGACCGCTGGAGGAATGATCCGGGTTTCCACCAGGCGCACGAGCTTGTTTGTTTGCTCTGCCAGACTCAGGGTCAGGATGGTGTGGGGCAGGATTCTGGCGAGGTGCGGAAGGAATCCCTTGTAGATAGCGAAGAGGCCCTCGGTGCGGACCGTCTTCATCAAGCAGTCGAAGACGCCCTTGTACAAGTTTCCGTTCTGGTTGTAGAGACGAGACATGATCGTGTCTGCGGTCAAGTGTTAGTTGGTGGTCACCACGCTAGTGCTCCCATGGGGTGAGGCAGGGACATACCAGGAGGGTGCATCACGCAGCAGACCACGAAGCCGCTCACGGTGCTACTGGCGAGATGGAGGGCTGGTCCCTCCTCCATGCCAAGGTGTTTGACAAGTCTTCTCTTGGCGAAGAAGTACGTCGGCAGCTGAACTGAGCTTCCAAAGCCGGTCCGGATCATGGCAGCGCCAACTCCGCGATAGAGGCCAGTGATGCCCTCAGCTTTGTAGATCGACGTAAAGCCGTGCACAGCGTTCTTGTAGTTGTGCTGTGTGCCGACGGGCAGGAATGGGGAGAAGCTCTGTAGCCTCGTCTTGACCAGGAAGAAGGGGCTTCCCATGGCAGCGCCAATGACACCAGAGGAAGCTCCGCAGAACATGTTGATGCCCAGATTTTGCGTCTTTCCATCCTTGAAGACGAGCGTTGCTAGGCCATTGCGCATTGGCTCGTAGAAGCCCAGGCGGCAGCCGTTCAGGAGGATCTGGTAGATGTACGCGCTTCCAATTCCCCTGTAAATGCCTCGGACACCTTCGTTTCTGACGATCACAGAGACGCCCTGGAGCGGACCGCGGTACTTGTGTGGTTGGTGGCCCTTGTCTTGCAGCTCGCCCTGGAGCTGCATGCTGTTCGGCGCAAAATTAGCAGCTGGTCGCGCTGGTCGGCGGGGAGGAAGAGGCAAGTCCGTACCGGATCTTCACCGTCTCAAAAGGGTGCGTGGCCGTGACCGCGCCACAGGCTGCAATGCCGCCGGCAATGAATGCGCTACGTAGACATCTCAGCTTCTTGTGCGCTTCCAAGCCGGACATGAGCGAGGAGAGCTTTACCCTGCAGTCGTCGACATTGCGTGATTCGGAGAGCCTTCTCGAGGCAGCCGGTGCGGGAAGAAAGCTTGGTTCAGTGGTGACTGCTGATGCGCATCTGACACGGCGTGAAGGGAGTCCGGCTCTGAATGCGGATTGCGAAGGAACTCTACGCGGCGGAAACGTCAGCACAGGAAAATAGATGCTGACGAAAGTCAAGTCGGTTTGGAAAGAGACTGACCTACTGTCTAGCAGCTATTACTCACGTTGGTCCTTTCTTCGCAAGGATCGGGCCGTGCCTTCGTGGAAGAAATTGGGTCTTGACCGGCGATGTCGGCATTCATGGAGCTGAGGACTCGGGGCCGGTGTTTTTACTTCGTAATCGCCCATGGAATCCGCCGCGAATAGCCATTGCCGGGGGCCGACAGTCGGAGGTCGGCTTCCAGGGGCTTACTTCTGCAGGGGTTGGCGCTTAGTGTTGACCCTCCACAGCACGGCCAGAGCCGGGGGAGGGGGTCTAAGCGCGTCATGAACGGGGTGAACTATCGGAGCTCCCCTCCTCAATTGCGGTCCGCTCTCAACCACCAGGGGGGTCAATTCCGAACCGCAACCCACCTTTCATTGATGCTGCATCGAAAGTTTGCCAGCTTCGCGCCTCTCCCTACCGCTCGGACTTGCGGCTTCCCTCGCCGTCGGACCACATGAACCCTTGCGCCAAACGATCGTCTTGCTCCAGCAGATGCGCTTGGCGCGTCCACGGCGACTTCGGCCATGGATATTGACGGGGATTCGGCCGCCAATGGCAACTCGTTGAACATCACGAGAACGGCGCAAAGCAGCACATCACAGCTCAGCGATGTGGTCGCCAACTTTCGGCCAACAAAGGTATGTTACAATATCTCCGCGTAATCGCACTGAAATCGCGACAGAGATTGATACCTAGCTAGCTTTTCCGCCGGGAGGACATCAAGGATGGCCGCCCGCAGCCCCGCGTTCTCTCTCTCGACTATGATGACCCCGGCGAACTCCTCATGACGTCGGAAAGCGATGATACGATCCAGATCTACAACGTGCGCGAGGGGCGGCATTACAAGAGTTTGCTCAGCAAGAAGTATGGAGTCAAGCTGGCCAAATTCACCCATGCCAGCTCCAGCATCATTTACGCCAGCACGTTGCAAAACGGTATGCCTTGTCCTTTCTGATGGACCTCATGGATCGTATGCTGACCGCAATGCGACAGACCAGATTCGATATCTTGCAACACACGATAACTCCTTCATCCGATACTTCGAGGGCCACGAGAAGAGCGTCACCTGCTTGACCATGCACCCGGGGGCTGATAGATTCATCTCTTGTGGCCAGGACGACACGGTGCGCTTGTGGCAGGTGCACTCGAGGCAGTGGGTCGGAATGCTGGAGCTCAAGGACCCAACGCTTGCCGCATATGATCCCTCTGGGAGGGTATTCGCCGTGGCGTCCCCTAGTGCAGGCTCCGTGCTCTTGTACGACTGCAGGAACTTCGATAAGGCGCCGTTCCAGACGATAGATGTAGTCGACGCCGTCTCTCATCTCGACGTCAACACGGCCATGAGAGGCTGGACTAAGCTCGAGTTCTCCAACGACGGGAAACACATCCTGCTCGGCACAAACGGTCACGGGCATTTCCTGCTCGACTCCTTCAGCGGCCAGCTTAAGGCTTACCTGCGAAGGGCTGACGGCGGCACCCGCCGCTTGGCCCCAGGGGAGCTAGTGGCAACAAATGGCACATCCAAGACTGGGCCATCTGCCACAGAAAGCAGCGGTGAATGCGCCTTCACAGTCGATGGTCGGTTTGTTCTCAGTGGTTCCAAGAAGAACGTGCTGGTCTGGGATGTCCAGCAGCAGCCGGATGAGCAGAAGATTCTCGACCCGGCGCACATATTCGAGGACAAGCGAGAGGCAGCAGTCCTTGCGTTCAACCCTCGGTACAACTTCTTCGCAACTGCAGACCAGGAAGTTGTTTTCTGGCTACCAGACCCGCATGCCTAGGAGCGTCGGGCAACAGGACATGACTTGGATGCGGTGGCTTCACGTAGCTCTGGATAGTGCTGCAAATGGCAGTTTATGAGACGACCGTCAAAAATCACGAACACCTCCCGCTTTGGGAGGCATACAAAATCGAGGCTCACTCAGCCGCCTGCACCCTGAACGTGAAGTGTCTGATGTACAAGTGATTGTTGCAGAAGTATGCACCCAGTGCTATGGCCAGACTAAAACATCGTTCATCAAGCCTGGTCATCCATGGATCTCAAAAGTCTCGAGGCTACCAATACCAGGCGTAATAATGCATTTGCGATCTGGGTTTAAGTTGAACCGCAGAGTGTAGGTAGAATACACTCTCGACAGGTTACAGTACTAAGAATCAAAATATAGTTACAAAACTATTAGCTAGAATATTTTTAATAATTAGAATAAAGTTGATTAGAGCTTATAAGTATTGATTGTCGAAAGAAACTACGATTTATAGCACACTCTAGTCCACGCTTAACTAGCATGTGTATATGGATTAGCTTTGAGCTGCGGTGTGGCTTGATAGACCGCATAGTTGCATATTCGACTCGTCCACTAGCTGGCCAGGAACGACCCCGCGCCCACTCGCCCAAAGAGCCGCCACCAGGTACCTGCGGCCGCAGCTACTTCATTTGCGATACAACCTCGAGAAGGCACATTGGATGTCAGCGTTCGCAGTTGCTTCCAAGCCCCGTCACGAGACCAAACATGCCACACTACAAGACGAGCCAAGAATGGCTTGAGCAGTCGGCGCTCCTGCTCCAAGCCAGACCGACAACAGTATGCCGGCAAGCCCAAACGCATGTCGCGTGCGCCCATCGCTGACATTGGTTTCCCACCTCTAGACACGCATCACGACGAAATACTCGATCAAGCCCTTCGCTGTCCGAAAGTCCAAGAGCGACACAACCTCGGGCGAGGATGTGCCCATGACCGATTCCAAACCGCCTCGTGGAGCATTGGAGCTCAAGACATATGACCCGATCACCGGCGTCGCACTGAAGTACCGGACGACCAAGGCCGCCGAAGTTTCCCGCCTCATCCTTTCCCTCGGCAGGCTTGGGCGGGCGATGGCAGCCCTGCCAGACGTGCAGGAGGAGGAGGTTGCAGAAGTTCCGGCCAAGGAGGAGGAAGCCAAGACGACACAGCAACAACCGCAAGCATCTGCACCAGGCAAGAAGAAGAAGAAAGGCAAGAAGTGAGACGACAGCTGTTGGGACAATGGGGAAGACACGATGGATCGACCAGCCTCTTCGAGTCTCTCGATCCGTGCCTCGGTGGCTTAGGAAATCCAAACACATCACCATTTCACCCATGCGGAAATGTGCATTCATCGACAATTCATGTTGCGCAACTAGAGAAATCATTTATGATCGTCGTGATACCTACGTTTCCCTCCCATCCCTCACGACCCATGACCGAGAACAAGTACAATATGAAGAAACAGCAAAAACCAGACCCGCCAACGCCTTCTCATGTTCCAACAAGAGGTATGCCACATCTTGATCCAAGAGGGCCAACATTTCCTCGTGTGCCGCCGCTCCATCCAGCAGTTTTTCCCCAAGGGGCAAATGTATGCGCCGGGGTGCTGTCATTATAACCCGCGGCGAGGTGAAAGTAGTACAAGGGTATCAAGCAAGAAAAGACAGATGACTCCCGGGGGCCGAGCATCTAGAAGTCGTCGTCGAAGGTGAAGTCACCACCATTGCCGTCCTCGTTGCCGGGAGTGGCAGCGTCGTCCTTCTTCTGGGTGCTACCCATGACGCCGGCCTTCTGGTAGTCGGCGACACGCTTCTCGAAGAAGTTGGTCTTGCCGCCGAGGGAGATGTTCTCCATGAAGTCGAAGGGGTTGGAAACCTTGTAGACCTTCTCATTGCCGAGGGCGACGAGCAGACGATCGGCAACGAACTCGATGTACTGCTTCATCAGGGTGGCGTTCATGCCGAGCAGGCCGCAGGGAAGAGCCTCGGTGAGGAACTCTTGCTCGATGGCAACAGCGTCGACGATGATCTCCTGGATCATCTGCTTGCTGGGACGGTTGTTGAGGTGAGAGAACAGCAGGCAGGCGAAGTCCGTGTGCAGGCCCTCGTCGCGGGAGATGAGCTCGTTGGAGAAGGTCAGGCCGGGCATGAGGCCACGCTTCTTGAGCCAGAAGATGGAGGCAAAGGCGCCGCTGAAGAAGATGCCCTCGACAGCAGCGAAGGCGACGAGACGGGACGCGAAGGTAGACTTCTTGTCCGTGATCCAGTGAAGAGCCCAATCGGCCTTCTTGCGGATGGCGGGGACTAGAGATGTTGTTAGACGGGACTTCAGAGCAGGGCTGGGGGACAAGGGCATCTTACTCGTGTCAATGGCGTTGAAGAGGTAGGTGCGCTGGGCAGGCTCCTTGATGTATGTGTCGATGAGCAGGGAGTAGGTCTCGGAGTGGATGTTCTCCATCATGATCTGGAAGCCGTAGAAGCAGCGAGCCTCGGGGACCTGAACCTCGCCGCTGAAGCGCTCAACCAGGTTCTCGTTGACGATGCCATCGGACGCGGCGAAGAAGGCCAGGATGTGCGAGATGAAGTACTTTTCGTCGTCATTGATCTTATTGTTCCAGTCGTGCATGTCCTTGGACAGGTCGATCTCCTCGGCGGTCCAGAAGGAAGCCTCGGCCTTCTTGTACATTTGCCAGATCTGTGATGCAACCGGTTAGACTAGTCTCAGCATGTTTGAAAAGTTGCGACAGCACTCACCTCGTGGTACTTGATGGGGAACAGGACGAAGCGTTGAGGGTTCTCCCGGAGCAGGGGCTCGTCAATCTCGGTGGACTCGACGGGCTCGGACTCTGTGTTGACCTCAGAGGGCTTGGTGACCTCGGGCTCTGATGTGGCGACGGGCTCCTCGACGGGAGTCGACTCGTCATTGGGGCCGACGGGCTTGTTCTCCTTGTCGGCAGAGCCGAAGTCAAGCTTCTTGATAGGGCTCTCCATCTTGAAGGATTCGATTGCCGAAGCAGCCTGGATTGCCAGAGAGTTAGCGGGCACAGCACGAAAGAGTCTCCTAGGAGACGCGAGCGACAATGGCACGCGGAGGGGTACGAACCTGCTTGGATGGCGTGATCTCGATAGACATTGCGAAGGTGGGAAGAGACTGAGAAAGGCAAGCAATGGTTCAAAGATCTTCCAGGAGTAGAGGCAATGTTCTGTGACTGGATTGCAGGCGTAGGAGAATTGGTGGTGTTGGCTTTGGAAGTGGAGGAGAGGCATGCTGGTGAACGACGGTCCGCGTCTTTTGTAGAGTGCCATCACGTGTCGGTGGAGACGCGTTCAGTGGGCGTGCACTTTTCGTGTCTTCAGCTTATGGAACGCGTTCACGACGCCAACCACCCACTTAAACAGGCCTGCTCTTCGACAAATCCGGCCACGACCCTGGTCAGGTCCCGCCCGTTGCCTGGTGCGGCTCCCGTTGTCGCGTTCCGAGTTAAAGAGCTCCGACCGCGTCACAGCACCACCCTTGCTTCAACAGCCCACGGGGCCTCCACCTCGCCGCCACCATGTGGGAGAGAACTGCTTAACAGGGTCGGAGACATGGATTCTCTGCGCGGTCTGACATTCCCTTGCCAACCTAGCCGGAGGGACCGTTCGTCATCAAATGTCGGAGGTCCACTAGAAGGATCTGATAACGGAGGGAGGGGCTTGGGGCATCACCAGCTTGAATATTCACACACCCCTTCGGCTAACAACCCGGGCTCCTCGGCCATACGGTCGGCGAGGTCGGAGGCCCCGAGTCGAGGCACGCCCGACCACCTTTCAGCTCATCCAGTTACACATGCTACAACAGTCATGACTTCTTCTTCGCTGGAGGAGGGCTGCTTGGTGTTCTCGACCTCATCGTCACTGTTTTTTCACTCGCTGAGTACTGCTCTCTTGGGGACGGGGTGCAAGCAGAATATGTAAGCTACGTTGCCGGCTATCTACAGACTACAGTACACTCCACGACCCCACGGAAACTACTGCTGGCGGTACACCCTAGAAACAATCACCAAAGAAAAGTATTGCAGGCTGCGTATCGTTTCGTACCTCAATCAGAATCATGGTCGAACCAGTCGGCCTCCTTGAACGCCTCGAAAACACACCCAGGTAATGTTGGCCTCCTGCCTCAACGTTCGCGCCGAAGACGTTTGCTAGGCTCACGGACAGGCGGTGCGGTCGTGACCACCTCACCCGGCTGGGCATCAGCCCTCTCGAGATCCGTCTGTCGCGATCTGCCCCAGTTGAACCAGCCTCGGGAAGCTGGCTGAGAGTCGCGAGTTTTGGCCGCAGCCGGGACAGCTATGTCATGCTGCGCGGCTCTGGCATCGGCGGTGTGGTTGTTCGTTGTACGGCCCGAATGACCTGCCGGCCGTCTCGTGTCGGCAGGTCTGCTGGACATGGTGGCATGTTGGCGCGGCTGGTGACCGATGACCTCTCCATCAGAGTCCACCTCCTCCACTCTCCGGTCGAAGGTGTCTGGGTCGCTTGGGTCGATTGTTGGGACCGGTTGACCGCTCGCCAGGAGATTCTTCTTGCCCTTCTCGCGGAGGTACTCCTCCAGTAGAACGGCGTTCTTAGTGTTGCAGCGGAACGCGGCGTCGGCGATGTCTCCAACGAAGGGAACCAGACCAAGGGCGAAGTCGAAGGCAATGTTGAACATCATCTTCAGCCTGAGCCCTCCTGGGAGGCCATCCTCGACCTTGCAGCAGGTGCGAAAGACCATGAGGGCCATGAAAGCGTCCATGACGTCGCCGATGGCCGGGATAATTCCAATGGCGCTGCCCCAGCCGAATCGGACTCCGCAGCAGCTGAACAGACACATGTCGAGACGCCAAGCACGTCTCTTGACCTTGGTCAACACTCTGCCATCGTGTACAGAGACGCCAGGTGGCAAGGCCTTCTTGCGTTTCTTAACCTTGCCGGTAGGTGTGCCATCGAGACGAGTGGCCGGGACCGATTCGAAGTAAGGATCCTGCCGTGCTGGTTAGCCTTGATATGGAGGGAAGCAAACATCTGCAATGTACCTCTTGCCCGAAGCCATTCGAGACTCTCTCCTTCAAAATCTTCTTGGCGATGATCTTGGCGACGAAACTCATTATGGCGGTAGACTTCCCTATTCAAGTGCGGCAGGGGACGGCCGAGAGGTTTGGTTATGTCGGGGCAAATTGACGGACGCGCAGAAAGCAGATGATGCGACAAGGAGGGTTTGCGGCCGATGTGGTGGACTTATAAAACTGAAGTGCGGCAAGGACAAGCGGGTTGCAGCAATCAACCCTCTGGGTAAGAACAAATGTAGGGATCGAACTTCTAAATGGAATCTGAGACCACCTAGCAGGCGTGCCTCAAATTTCCTGTTTTGGGTCCCGACCGCCTCAGGGGTCTAAGTTCACCTTGCCTCGCCGCCGTCACCCGTCCAGTGCAATGATGTAATGGGAGGCCTGCTTAAAGACGCCGCGCTTCGGTAGCTCGACCGCTGTGAACCTGTGACGCTCCAGCCGGGCAGAGGTGGACCGTCTGATGGAAGTACCGGTACTTGATCTGACCCCACCTCAAATGCCATTGCGGCCAATTGAATGACTCAATGCCGCGGTAGCGCGTCAGCAAAGCTGCGAAACTTGCTTGGCCATCGGCAATCAATGGCTTCGGCAAACGCAAAACCCCAAGAAGGCGCCCCCGTACCTGTACAGCCGTAGCACGAGCCGGGAAGGTTCCTCCTTGCCTTCCATTGCGGGGGCAATTGGGCACCTGTAGCAGGGAGGTACGAATAGGTTCAGGGAGTTTCAGGCTTCTTCGTTAAATGCCGCCAACCACCAGCATTTTACCACCTGATCCACCCCGCGCGCGCTTGCCATCTGAAGACCACCACCCCAAGCAGAATCGCGTCTAATCACCACTCTCCTGGAGGTAGCCGATCGCCCTCTATCATTCCATCCCTAGCACCAGCCTGCGATCGTCCGAGTCATTCAGGTGGTGCCCATAGCATCCCTGCGACCAGCCTGGCCATCTCGTTCCGGGCCGCTTGGAGCCTTTCGTGGTGGTACAACGTCCCATCGTAGACATGCCGCCGCAGCCTCACTCGACACCCTACTCCGAGACAAATCTTTCGTGGTCCTGACTGCAGCACTCCACACACCGACGCGTATTCAGCGCCGATCCAGTATCGGACTGACATGAAATAAAAGCCAATGGACATGGCTGGCGACAAGATGCATTTGGAAGATTGTGCGGCGAATCCTCCATCCTCCATCAGACTTTGCTAACCAGGTTATAGGGCTGGACGACTTGTGCGTCCGGTTCATCATCAATCTTCCCGAAGAAGACCTATCTTCCATAGCTCGAATCTGTTTCCAGATAGAAGAGGCACAATGGTTCTACGAAGATTTCATCCGTCCGTTAGATCCGACACTTCCCTCGATGACCTTGCGAAGCTTCAGCCTTCGGATATTCCAACACTGCCCCCTTCTTGCGCCGTTTTCGGTTGAAAACCACACGAGAGCTTTCGAGGAGTTCCTGCAGTACAAGACGAGAGTACCTGTTCGCGGCGCCATTCTTCTGAACGAGGACATGGATTCGACAATCCTGGTCAAGGGTTGGAAGAAGGGAGCCAACTGGAGCTTCCCTCGCGGCAAGATCAACAAAGACGAGGACGACTTGGAGTGCGCTATCCGCGAAGTGTACGAAGAGACGGGCTACGATCTCCATGGGGCTGGCCTGGTCCCAAAAGATCGAGAGGTCAAATACATAGAGATCACGATGCGGGAGCAGCAGATGCGTCTCTACGTCTTTCGGAACGTCCCAATGGACACACACTTCGCGCCTCGCACCAGGAAGGAAATCAGCAAGATTCAATGGTACCGGCTGTCTGAGCTACCCGCCTTTCGCAGGAAGGGCGCAAATGCCAACGACCAAAACGACGCCGCCGTCGCGGCCAACGCCAACAAGTTCTACATGGTCGCACCATTCCTGGTGCCTCTGAAGAAGTGGGTGGTACAACAGAAGAAGAGGGAGGCCAGGATGGCGGGAGCCCATGCTCCATCCCATGCCGTCATCGAAGAACCCCCCACGGAAGATGATGCCTGGGCCCAAAGTTACGACGCTGCCCCGGCGGCCAGGCAGCCCGCCCAAGCCCATTCAGATCACATCCCGGCGCTGGACACACTTGAGGGTGCAACGGAGGAGCTTCAGCGTTTGCTGAAGGGACAGCAGATTGGAGGGCCGACGTCCATCGCAGATACGCCTTCTGACAAAGGGGCATCCTTGCTGGCTATGCTCAAGGCGAGCAGCCAGTCCTCCGGCTCAGGGCCGTCTTTCCAGAGAATCCAGCAGAACAGCACTGCCAGCCACATCACACAACATCACCAATATCAGCACCATCACGAATTTCAGCATCAAGTGCCCTACCCGCCCCAGGCCAGCGCGAACCCGCAGCAATGGCAACGACAGGGCGAGCCACCATCGCTTCAGGCCCATCACCAGGCCCATCAACAGGCCCTGCCGATGGCTCCAGTCCAAGGATATCCTCAAGCGCCTCTGAGACACCCGCAGCCCTTGCCACCACAGGTTCAGATCAATAGGGGTGGTTTCATGAGCTCCCCGCAACCACCAACGATGGGGCACCACCAGGAACAGTCCAGTTTCGGGCCACAGGCGACAGCTCAAGTGATGCATCAAGGCCGAGCTCATCCGTCCAACCTGACGAGCCAGTCTCAAGCTTTATTGAACGTCTTCGCTTCAGGCAGTGGGACATCGCCTGTTCCCACTGTAGTATCAACAGCGACGCCGCCAGCGAATTCGGGAGAACCCCGCCACTTCGTCCCGAACGCAGCTGCAAGCCCAAACATGCCGGCCGCTATGACGGCTCCTACAGGTGCCGGGGCACGTCGTCCCAGTCAGGTCACTACTCAACAACGTGCAACTTTGCTCAGCATGTTCAAGAAGGCAGACGTTGCCAGCGCTCCTTCTGGCGAACAAGTCTCTCTGTCTGCAGGCGAGACACTCCTGAAGCAGATGCTCACGACCGCCCCCTCCCCACGCGCGGCTGAGCCAAACGTGCTGCATACAGGCCAGCAAGGCTTTGACCTGCTGTCCCGGCTCCAGCAATCTACTCATGACTCAACTCGTCCAAGAGAAGTCGGGGCCGCTACCGATCCCCGACAGGTCCAGCAACCTTCTCCAAACTACGCAGACCCTCGCCGTGCTGAGATTGCCGCGTCCCACCACTCCCCATCAGTGGACCAAAGCACCATCAACGCACATGCGAACCATCAGAGACCTACTAGTCTCACAAGCCCTCCTGCCACGTCTTCACTGCCGACGCCAGCTATCCTGCAGGGGAAGCACTCCATGTCACACGAGCAAAGAAACAAACTTCTATCACTGTTTGGCAAGCAGCAAGTCTCGAAGCACGAAGCCCCTGTGCCCGATAAGCAGGGCAAAGGCAAGGAGGTTGCTCTCCAGTCTGCAAGTCCAATTCCGGCTGCTTCCGGGTCTGCTCTGCACTTGTCAGAATCTCGGCGCGGCAGCCAGACACCTATTTCGCCTGCTGATCGCAGCTTCCTCCTGAACTATCTTGCCTCGGCTACGAGCAAGGCCCAGTGAGGGCTTGGTGGTAGGCTCTGATAGTGGCAGGACTTGGGACAGCTTGGGTTTCCTCGACCCAGCTGCGTCTCTCCCGCATAAGGCTTGATAGCAATCCGATAGTAGGCTTCGCCAGAAGAAGTATGTTATTTGCCAATAATACAATCGTTCACTCCAGTGGGTTGTTCCTTAAGCTGCGCCGCTATCTCGTTGGATGGATTGCAGTTGAGCTCTGCTCAGTGTGTGACAAACCAGTGTTTTCGTTCCAAGCACCCAAGATGATGACCAAAGGTCGGTTGAGTGGCCGAAGTATGAGTACGAGTAGTGTCGGCCGTCAAATCGCTGCCACAGGAGGCACAGCGACGTCAGGTCCCGCGAGCTTGGTTGGAATGGCACGATCGGAATGCACATGATATGAAGCATGACATAAGACGGTATGTTACTCACAAGCAGTGATTCCAAGTTGCTTAAATAAGTCCAACGCCCCCGCCACCTCTTGCGCCGTTGTCTACTGGTACTGCAAGTAGTTCGGCGGCGGGTGGGCTGATGGCTGATGAGAGCGGCTCTGGGTATTTTTAGGCCGATCAGCCACAAGCTGGAGCCCGGAACACGAAGGATGCGGAGCTGTTGTGCGTCGAGGCGACAGGACAAGTAACGCGAAATGCCGGGAATACGATGTTCGGTGGAGGGGGCTATCCCCAATGCCGTTAATGGCTCAGGCACGCAAGGGTCACCTAGGCGATGATCACCACCTCTCCCGCCCCTTCCAAGGAAAGCACCTACAAGTACGGGACTGTCAAGGTCTTGAACGGCGACTGAGCGAGATCCGAAAGGAGAGGCACCAGTCAGGCCAGTAGACCACTAGGAAGGCGATGCGCGAGACGCCAAGCGGCTTTCCTGCAGCAACGCTTGACCCTAGGTTGGTACGACTTACTTTTTGCAGTCAGTAGGATGGGGGGTCTTGGGTTGTTTTGTTGTTTTTGTCGGACCTCCGCGCGGGCCAGCAGCCCCCATCCCCCCCTTTCCACAAGTGGACCGCATGAATTCGCTGGTACGAGTACCCCCAGAAAGATCTTATTTGTTACCACGATCTGGCGGAGGCACTGTTCGATGACCTCCCAACGGAACATCACATTCCTCTGCATACTTGCAATAATCCAGGCATCTCGCCGATCGGCTCTCACATTTCCCGCGTGGTGATGATTTCTTTCCGGGCATATGCTCTAGGGGAGCTGAGTATTTATGCAGACGACGGCAAGTGCTTGGCTGGTGGCTGGTACCTTGAGAGCAGTAACCTGTACCCGTTCATGCCTTTCAAGTTCAGACTGGCTGTTGCGCTGGAACATCGACGCAAAAAGGGGTGGGCGCAGTGGAGGATTGGCTCTGAATGTACTAGCGCAAAGGTACAGCCACGGGGGTGAGGTGACCCGGGAGGACCGTCGGACAGTTCCAGTGCTCGTACCGTACAGGGGGGCAGGCCCCCGGCAGGCGAGGCCTGCCAACCGGGCTACGGCAAAGCAAAACTCTCCTCTCTCTTGCCATTCCGTCCTTCCACCTCCTCGACACTCCTCTCGCTTCCATGTGATCTCTGTCAACCTCACGTTCGCATCGCTTCTTCTCGACACTCGCTCACCTCGGCCTACCACTCGTTTTTTGCTTCCGCACACACTCGCGTCGGCTCATCTTATCAACTACTAATACTGAAACAACGCGTCCATCCATCGAAGCCCCCGAATACGAGCGGCACTGTTCACTTTCAACCTGTCCAAGGAGCCATCTACGCTCTTCGTCAAGCGAGCGATCCGGTCTCCGTTGCTTAGCCAGGATTTCCACCTCTTTCACCCGCGATCGCTGCATTTTCGAGCCGAACATATTCAAAATGAAGCCCGTGGCGTCTCTCACCATTGCCCTCGCTGCCTTCACGCCTCTGGCCGCAGCATGGCCGAGCTGGCTCCCAGCCGTCGATGCTCTCGTCGCACGACAGGACTCGGAATCCTCCGGTGGTATGTGACTCTGTCTCATCAGATTCAACTCACCATCGTGCTGATTGTTTGTGCTGCAGAAGCATCCGCGACGCCAACTCCCACAACCGGGGGATCGAGGACCTCTACCCAGTCTGCCAATGACGAGGACACGACAAGCGCTGCCACGACCGGAGGGAGGCAAACAGGGGACTTGAACACAGCCAGAGTTCCTACCGGCTCCAGGACGGGAACGGCCACCCGTTCCCGTACCACCTCGATCGACGACACGGCGCCCGTTGGCGGCATCTCCATGGTCACTCCCGCCCCGACGGCCGCGGGCCTCAACCTCTACAAGATCGGGAACAACATTACCTTTGGATGGAACTACACCAACGTCGTCGTCAACCCCACGGCCATTGACGTGCTCGCGAGTTGCTCTGCTGCGGCCCGTGTCTGGACTTTGACCGCCAACATGACCTGGGAGACCGAAGGTTCCTACACCTGGGACACGCAGGAGCAGGCCACCGACGTCCAATCCCCGCTCCTCACCGAGCAGTACACTCTGATCATCCACGATGCCGATGCCGAGGTCACTGATACCGCTAGGCCGGGCTACCTCGGTACTGCCAGCGGCTTCACGTTCAAGCTGTACAAGCCTCAGGACTACGTGCCGCGCAACGAGTGGAAGTGCCCGACTTGCAGCGCCGCGCCTCCCAGTCTCAACTCGAAGGGACTCCCGCTCGTCTTGGCCATGAGCGCCGCTACCGTAATGAGCTTCACCTGGTTCGTCACGGGCATGGCTCTGTAACGCGGAATGCACGAATTACTCGCCTGAAATTTTGGTCGATTTCTGCAGGGGGCACGGACGGCGTTATCAAGGCAATGTCTGCAGGATGTTTTTTGGTGTTATAATCCGGGACTGTAGGAAGACATTTGGAAAGCACAGGTCGTTTTGATACATAAAATTAATGAAGATCACCTGAATGTACCCATGCCTTCTGGACGTGAGTCATGACAGTAAGGCTGGGCCTAATGGCTTTACACCATCCGCAACTGAAACCCGCCTCCTCGTGCTTCCGACTCTCGCCCCTGGAAAATGCCGCTCAGGTCGGCATCACCAAGTGTCGCGGCCTGCTGGTCACGACCTGGAGCGTGCGGCTCGTGCTTCCGTCTCCGCTCCTGGCCTGCCCGGCTGGGGAAGGTGGGAAACAGGCTCTCCGGCTTGGGTTTGGGGTCCTCCGCGAAATACTTGTGCGACAGCATCTCTTTCGCCGTTGGACGCCGTTCGGGATCCAGGGCGAGCAGGTCGTTCAGGAGCGCCACGCCAGCGTTCGTGAGTGACGTGAACTTGGTGCGAACGGCGGAGCCCATTTCTGCTGTTGATGAGGGTTTCGGCAGCCGCAAGGCACGGGCGTTCGGCAGGCTGCGGAACGTAGGCCACGAGGACTGTGATGGGACGCCGCAGAGCTCAAAGATCTTGGTGACCTGGTCGACCTCGTTGGCCCCTTGCAACAACGGCTCGCGTGACAGTATTTCGCCAAAGATGCAGCCGACGCTCCACATGTCGACCGCGCCGTTGTACACCTTTGCGCCGAGGAGCAGCTCCGGCGACCGGTACCAGAGCGTGACGACTAGCTGCGTCAGTTTGGGACCAGGGTCGCCGACGTAGCGAGCCATGCCGAAATCCGCAATCTTGAGCTGGCCGCGGTTGTTCAAGAGCAGATTCGACGTCTTCAGGTCTCTGTGTAGGATCCAGTTGTCGTGTAGGTAGGCCACGCCTTGCGTGAGTTGCAGGACGAGCCTCTTCACCTCGGAGAGAAGGAACGGTTCCGGCATGTCGTCAAGAACCGACTTGAGGTCATGCTCGACAAACTCGAGGACGAGGAAGATGCTGTTGAGTGACTCGTCGTTAGCAACGCCCACCAAGATAGACAGGGTGTGGGGGGAGACGGGTATATGCCTGACCTCTCAATCTTGGACGTATCATCGCCGACAACAACCTCTCGTAGCTTGACAATGTTGTCGTGGCTGCAATCTCTCAGGATCTGAATTTCACGTAGTCCCGTCACTGGCAGGCCATTTCGATCAGACGGTTCTGCCTTGAGCCTCTTCAAAGCTACGACTGTGCCGGTAGCGGTATCCTTCGCCCTGGAAACCCATCCGTAGGTTCCCTCCTCAATGTCATTCAGCTTGCTGTACCGCTCGACACTTCGGCAGTTCCGCCAGGATCGGTCGGGGAATCGTAGGAGCTTGGCTTCGTTTGTATCGGGCTCGCCTCGGTCAGGGGTGAGTCGACGCCGTTTCGCTGGTCGGTCACCCTCCCCCGCTCCTTCGGAGGAGTCTACCGTCGCCTTCTGAGCGTCCTCTGCGGCTTTCGCCCGTCGCGCCTTCTCCTCCTTCTGTCGTTTCTTGTCCTCCTTTTCCTTGCGACGTCTCGCTTCGAGGACGGCGTCCTCTTCGGTGTCAGCCCATCGTGATGCTCCGGCCATGGCGATTGATCATCCGTGTTGTTGCGCTGTGGTGGTTTTCAAGGGTTGTCGGGGAATTGTGCTACTTGTTGTCGGATGCTTTACACGCGCGCTGGGCTTACAGGTAGAGTCCGAAGCTCGCTCGTCGCGGAGGGTCTCCAGCTCGTCACAGCGGCAGTGGACGAAGTCGGCATGTCGGCGGAGCATCCGCCGATCTGGTCAGTGCTCTGGTCGGTACTTTTTAGTTATCTTATCAGGCGCAACCACAAGCTGCCCGCGTTGAGAGTCGCGACTCGAGCTTGACCAACGCGGCCCTTTGCGACGACATACCAGTCTGGGCACGACACAGGCATGGTTTTGAATGGTCCAGCAGCATGCGCCCTTCGCGGCACCATACGTCGGCCCCTGAGCTGGAGAGCGTTGCGACCACAATCGGCTAGCCGAGCCATTCCGACGGCAGCGAGGCTTCCTCTACGAAACCTGAGCAGCACTGCGGTACAGCACAATGAGGACCAGAGGACGTGGACAACGCCATTGGCGAAGCAGTTGGCGGATGCAATGATGGTACGCGAGCTATCCTATTCTTGACTGCGCTCCCTGCTGACTTTCCAGATCACTGGGCCTGTGCCGCTCGCTAGCTACATGCGCATGTGTCTTACCGGCGACATAGGAGGATACTACACCGGCTTGACCGAGAAGAACAGGGACCAATTTGGGCTGAAGGGTGATTTCGTCACGTCTCCTGAGATATCCCAAATATTTGGCGAGCTTGTCGGCATCTGGTTCGTTGCCGAATGGATGAGCCAAGGGAAACCAAAGAACGTCCATCTGATCGAGCTCGGCCCTGGACGCGGAACCCTGATGGACGACATTCTACGTGTAGGTCAACTTTTGGTCCCGAATGGACAAGACCTCCCAAGCTGATCACCCTACAGACCCTGTCAAATTTCAAGGACTTGACGCAAAGCATCGAGACGATCTACATGGTTGAAGCGAGCGCGACACTTCGCGAGACTCAGAAGAAACTGCTGTGTGGTGCGCAGGCTCAGGTCACCGAGTCGGCCGTGGGACACCACAGTGTCTCCAAGCACCTGGGCGTTCCCATCATATGGGCAGAATCGGTCAAGGCCATCCCCCACCGTAAGCATCCTGTCATCACTGCACCGACTCGAGGGACATCACCTAATTTGAACAGATCCCAGCAGTGTGCCTTTCATGGTCGCCCATGAATTTTTCGACGCGTTGCCCATACACGCCTTCCAGACGGTGACGGTCAACCAACAACCAAAAACGCCTACCACGACGGTTCCTCAACCAGCCTCGTCCGAGGCAGCTGTGGAGGCTTCTCCTGCAACAACAAAGTCCGAGACAAGCAACACAGACAACACGTCGACACCCACTGTGGAATGGCGGGAGTTGGTTGTGTCTCCTGTACCGCCAAACTCGACACATGCTACCCTGAACACGCCTCAATCCCAGCGGGACGGACCTGTCCCTGAATTCCAGCTCACTCAGTCAACCTCCCCAACGCACCATGCCCGCTACGTCCCCGAGTCATCACCTCGTTATCGAGCTCTCAAGACAGTCGCAGGTGCCACTATAGAGGTATGTCCAGATGCGACCATGTTTGCTGCGGACCTAGCAACTCGCATTGGCGGATCGTCGGATCATCCCAAGCCTCGCCCCTCAGGAGCAGCCCTCATCCTTGACTACGGCACCTCGGACACCGTGCCGATAAACTCTCTGCGCGGCATTCGCAGGCATCGTCTCGTCAGCCCTTTCACTGAGCCGGGCCTTGTTGACCTGAGTGCCGATGTGGATTTCATGGCGCTCGCAGACTCAGCGACCAAGGCCAGTCCAGGCGTCGAGGTACACGGGCCAGTTGAGCAAGCAGCGTTCCTGGGCCAGATGGGCATACGCGAGAGGGCGGAGATGCTCACCAAGCGGCCAGGCATGCCCCAGAAGCGACAGGATGACATCGACCGTTCTTGGCGGCGGTTGGTTGACAGGGGACCTGGAGGGATGGGCAAGGTGTACAAGGTTCTGGCCATTCTGCCTGAAAATAGGGGCCAGAGACGTCCCGTTGGTTTCGGGGGGGACATTTAAGACATTGTACGATGTAGGCAGGGCGGGAAGCCATTTGTGTAGACCACGTGTACGAATAACTATCTGTGGCCAATCCGGCTCCTATGCGGATGCCACCGCTTCATGATGCTATTGTCAATCTTACAAGCAGTGTGACCTGTACGAGCTCACAGACCACGCTCATCTCCGCACTCATCTCATTTGTTTCCCTTAACCAGCTTCTGGTTCTCTTCATCCGAGTCGTCCGAGAAACGATCACCATCCTCACCGACGGCAAAGATGGTCTCGCCATCGAGGGACTCCCGCGGGAGAGGTCGGCGTCCCGACTGTTGTGTCGTCTGCGACGGCTGTTGCTGGTTCGCTGCGCTACCTCCAGCGTTTGTGAGCTGCGCCACAAGGGGCAAGGGAGGTTGCTGGGACGGCTTCTTGCCGATCGCTTCCTCCTCATCATCCGAATCATCCGGCGCTCCAATGTCTCCCATGGTAAATGTGCCGTCGTCATCTTGCGCGAGCTCGTCAGACATGGCAAAGCGTCGGTTGTTGGCGGTCGGCCTCCAGACGTAGGCAATCCACGCCACATCTGCGAAGTAGACGAGGTTCAGCCAGCCATCCAGGACGAACCACCGCGATTTCCAATGGAAGGGCACATAGTCCGGGTCGTTAACCGAGGCGAAGGAGAAGCTGTTGAAGAAGAAGAAGCCAAAGATGACGAAGATGCTGACGAGGATGCACCACCACAGCTTCCTGTACATGAGCTCCTTGGCGGACTGTTTGCGCTCTCGGAGATCTTTCAGGGTCAAGTTGAGTGAGTTGAGCGTCCAGACGTAAAATGCGGTGAGGGTGCCTGCCAAGGGCAACACAATCAGGAGCACGAAAGGTCCTATCAAGAAGAGATCAGTATAAGCCCGGCTCCCACCAAATTTCGAGAGGCCGCTTACCTGCTTGGTCGGGAGTAATCACAAGACTGGTAATCGCATAAACCAAGCCGAACACGAAGTGAGCAATGGCGAGCCATCGTACCCAGACCATGGTCTGTCCAAGGGTGTGCTTGACGACACCGTATCCCATACAGACGATGAGGAGGAGGAAGAAGGAGAAGGAGTTGCGGAATGCGTTCAGGATGGCAACGATCACCAGGAACACCTTGGAACCAATGTTGGCTCCGTTACGGTTGAGATAGTCTGCTTTTTGTCAGCCCACATGCCACAGCTTAGCTGTTTTTGGGCGGACGAACCGTAGAATCCCCAGGTCATGAGCATTTCGACCACGAGGAAAATCAGAATGGCGGTGATGTAGTTCTGCACAGGCACTGGGTCCGTTGTAAGCTCCCGTCTTCAATATCTTCAGTGCGAGTCGACTCACGAATATCCTGGCGGTGCTGGTAGTAGAGGAAGCCCCAGAAAACAGCGACGAGGGCGTAGAGGATGGTGATGCCACCGTAGAAGGGCAGCTTGGGAATCTGGGTTGCGGGCAGCTCTCCGTAGGCGTTCCGGAACTCGACCACGGCCTCGTATTCGCTGGCAGAAAAGCGATCCGTCAAGACGCAATAGTAGCCAGTCTGTGTAATCATGTACTTCGTGGGCTTGCCGGGCTCCTTCAGATGCACGGCGTATGTCTCGATCAGGTTCTTGGACTTGGAGGTCGCGCCTTCGGCCAAGATGTACTCTCCAATGTTGGTTTCGTTGCAGTAGCCCTTCTTCACCCACTTGTCTTCGCAAATGCCGATTTTCTGGAGAGTTCGTTAGGTCCCGCATTCGCAATGTACATGGGAGTCGTCGTAGGATGGTACCTGGACAGAGTCGGGTTTCTCGCGAATGCCGATGAGGTCCTCGTCCTTCCACTCGAATATCACGACGCTGACTGCCGGGTCTTGGCCATCGGGAACTTGCTTCGGAGGGAACATGACGTTGATGTACGGGTCGACTGGGCCTCCCCAGGCTGTTCGGCTGTACATGCCTGATGAATGATGATGTTAGTCTGATGGAGCGGCAAGGTTCGAGGAGACCACGGGAGACACCTACCAGCGCATCGTTGCCGGTTATCTTCTGACTGGTCCTGTAACAGAATGGTCAATGGCGGTGCTCGAGTTCTGTGTTCAGAACCGCGTACCATCTTGACTTCCAAGGCATCTGCTCCCAGAAGGGAGGCCCCGAGGAGGAGGGCCGACAGTAGTGACTTCATGGTGTAGCGAACTGTCATCGAGTAACGACTCGAAGGCCGGGTACTGATAAGGGTGGCAGGTGTAGGTCGGAGGGGGTTGTCGCAATGTTGGTTTGCGTGTTGGAGTGACCGGACGGTCGAAACGGAAAGTATAGGCAGCTTCTTGCCTTTCCGAACGATATGTGATCCTCGCTGATATCCAATGAGATAGTAGCGGCTGTCTGCGATGCGTGTCTTCTGCAGTCGCGGCTGATGGGGCTGACGAGGCTTTGTTGCGGGAAGCTCAATCGTGTCCGCGCGGATCCATGGGTTTATGGAGGATTCCAGTGGTTCCAAGGGACAGCTGGCTCAGGGAGTCGGCAAGGACAGGGATCATACCTTGAACGGTCCTAGAATGGCCCTTGCGTGCCTGCAGACAGTAGTGACTCCACTCTGATCTGGTCAGCACAGTACACTAATCAGTGGTATTACAGACCTATGACATCAAGGGTGTAATCACTGCTTATATTGTCTAGCGCTTAAGAGGCATCAAAGTGCACGTGAAGAATAGATTGTAGTATTTACGGGTATTTAAAAGAGAATATATTTAGAATTTAGGAATAAGAGTATAATAAATAAACTAATACTGTATCCAGAACTGCTTCCTAGGATAAAACTCGAGGATATTAGTCACGGTTAGTCTGCCTATGTGTCTTGTGCGTTTGGTGGGTTTCTTAGCTTCTGATAATTTGTGAATATACGTAGCTGGGGTACCTATCTAGGAATGTTAGTCGCGGCTCTGTTTCAAGCTACCTTCACCACGCCTTCTCGTCGCAACTTCCCCTCGACTGTACGCCAGCGCCGAAACAATGGGAAAAGGCACAGACAAGCTATACATTACGCACAGCGAATGGGCCAGCGGTGACAACTACTCGGCATCGGCTGGAGCTCGCAGCCGTGCAGGCGCACATTCCTTCCGACGACTGCCGTACAACTTTTGTGCCGCCAGCCTCCAACCCTTCAAAAACCCAGTATGCACCCAGGACGGTACAATATTCGACCTCGAGGTCATCAGCGCCTGGCTTGAGAAGAACAAGACAAACCCTGTCGACGGCGAACCGTTGTCCGCCAAGGACTTGATCAAGCTGAACTTCGCGCGCAACGCCAGTTCAGACTCGCAAGCACCAGGCTTCAGCGATGGCCAGGGCGATTTGATAGACCCTGTCTCGTACAAGGTCTTTACCGACAACACACATATCGTGGCAATTCGTCATGGCAGCTCGGCCAACGTGTTCGCGTGGGAGACGGTCGAGAGGATGAACATCAAGGCCAAAAACTGGCGGGATCTGGTCGACGACACCGAATTTACCCGCGCGGATATCATCACACTACAGGACCCTCAGAACATCGCGAGTAGGGACCTTGGGCGCTTCAAGCACCTCACCGACGGCCAATCAGCAATCCTCACGCCAGAGCAGATAGAGGAGCGCAAGCAGGGCGACATCAACGTGGATGCTCTGGGCAGAGTGGGTGAAAAGGTTCTTCGGGCCAAACGAGCAGTCGAAAAGGCGCGACGTGAAAGAGAGGCCCGGGGCGATGTCAACAGGAGCAGCGCGGGTACCGTTCAGAAATCGGTGTCGGGAGCCCCAAAGAGGACGGCCATGATACAAGACAAGACCATTGCTCCCAACGCCGCTACATACACTACCGGCAGGGCGGCCGCCAGTTTCACGAGCACTGGCTTGACCCCGGAAACAAGCGGCGAGCGCGCCCTTTTGACGGACGAGGAATACATGTTGAAGCCAAAGCGAGTCAAGAACAAGGGCTACGCGAGGATAGAAACAAGCATGGGTGACCTCAACATTGAGCTGTACCCCGAGTTTGCGCCTCGGGCCGTGTGGAATTTCACGAGACTCGCCCAGAAGGGCTACTACAAGGGTGTATCGTTCCATCGCAACATCCGCAACTTCATGATCCAGGGCGGAGACCCTACCGGCACTGGAAAGGGTGGTGAGAGCATATGGGGCAAGAACTTCGTGGACGAGTTCGAGGGACCCCTGACACATGACTCTCGAGGCATCCTGAGCATGGCCAACAAGGGAAAGAATACCAATTCGAGCCAGTTCTTCATCAGCTACCGTGCCGCCAGTCATCTTGACCGCAAGCACACCATTTTCGGCAAGGTTTCAGGCGGACTCGATGTGCTCGCGAAACTTGAGAACGCCCCGGTCGATGGATCGGATCGTCCGCTTCGGCCGATTATCATGACCGACGTTGTCGTCTACGTCGATCCTTTTGAGGAATTTATGAAGGGCAGAGCGCAGCATGAGCTGGCAGCCCAGAAGGCAGAAGCAACCCGCCTTGGAGGAGGCACCGAAGATGACAGGACGACATGGACAGGGAAGCGCATTCGACAGGATGGCAACGTCGAAACAACAGCACCACCCAGTAAAGTCGGAAAGGTGTGTACCACAGAGTTCAGATCCCCATCATACCCCTATTCTCGACCCAAGAACAGCTACTGACCTGAGGCGCTGTAGTACATGCAAGCTGCAAAGAGCGATGAGACCGGCGACGAGATCGTGGAGGATTTGCCTGATACATGGCAGGAGCCGACGAAGAAGAAAGCGAAGCTGGGCGGTTTCGGCAACTTCGACGGATGGTAGTCGGCCTCTAGGGCAGCCTCGATGAGCTGGACCCGGTCCGCAACATGCTTGACGGAATCGCAGGGCGCATAGCGGTGATTCCTGGAATGACCTTGAAGGGAGTGCTCGCCAGCGACAAGCTCGAGGTAGCGGCAAGGGAGAAAATACACCACGAAGAGGGATCTGGTGAGACCTCCCCATCCTGTTCATGTACCCAGCCCCTGTGACAATTACCTCCGTGCCCCAGGACGGTTCGTAGGTCTGGCCGATTGCCCTTCATCAACAACCAGGCTGATCTTCCACTCATCATCCGGAAAGATGGCGTTGGTTTACGGTGATGAGCTGAACGACATGGGAGGAGGGGTTCCGGGGGTCAGTGGCGCCCCCAATTGCCCTTCTCAGTTGTCCAGGCGCGAAGTCTCGCCTCTGGTGCCCATCAGCTCGGCCTACAGCCACGCTGACGCGCCTTGGCGCGCGCCGGTGGCCTCCCCTTTCTGCCTGTCCAAACGAGCTGGATGTCGAGTTAAAATTCGCCATCCTGTTCTTCATGTGCGTCTTGTCAATATACCCAGATGTGCCGGAGGCTTACCGGAAAAGCCCTCGCCCGGTGTCCGCCCTCGACATTTTGCCATCTCAGAGATATGGCGACGGAGTCAGTCCAAGTGTGGCGCCGTTTGATTAAGGCATAGTAGAGGACAGGGCAATGCCCAAATCGCGCCAACAAGGGATACACATATCTGGGCCAACATGGTTTACTGTGGCAAGCCCTCGAAGGGGTGCTCCAGCTGCCGCGAACGCAAGATCAGAGTAAGTCCAAAGCGCTCACTACCCGCAAATTCGTTCTAACAGACCGGCAATAGTGTGTAAGGTGTTCAGGCTTGGTGCTCCTCCTTCAGCCAGCGCTGACATGAAACCTCAAGGATCAACGAGATCCTGGCTGCGGCCAGTGCGAGAAGAGGAACCTGCAATGTCCCGGGTATCGAAACCTCGTCGATCTCATGTTCCGCGACGAAAGCTCTCATGTCATCAAGAAGGCCAAGAAGGCGCGCGTGAAGGCCACGACACATATTTCGGCACTGGCAACAACCGGCGGTCCCCTTGCCACTGTCACAGCACCTCTCACATCCACGCGGCAATACTCTGCTGATCGACAGACGATATCGACACCGCCTTCTCCAGGAAATTTGCCGTCCGCACAACTGAGATCAACCGGCAATCATCGATCAAGTCAGCTCGGTAATGCCTGGCCGCCATCCTCTGATGACCTCGATCGAGGTCAAGATGGCACTTTCATAGGTATCGCCAGTGGTGTTTCGCCAGAAAAGGAACACTGGCCCAGACAGCCTACCGAGGGGTCGCTACCGTTTGACCTGCCTGCAGCGTTAGAAGAACAGGGCGTTGCATACTTCTTTGCACAGGCGAGTACCTCATGGTTTTCTATCATTCCCGACAGCTTCAACTTGCAGCTATCGGCAGCTTCTTGTCCGAGCCCTCAGGGAATCCCCAAGAAACACCACCTGACTCCCTGTTCTCACAGTACGTCACGGCAGATGAAGTAGCCAACATGCAGCCTTTCGACTTCATGTTTGAGATTTGGCGGCCGGGACGCAGCCTCACCGAGCGTCAGAACGACAGCGTCATGGCTGCCATGGCTGCCGTAGGTCTTGCTGGCCTATCCCGGCTGAAGACCTGCCCAAACATGTTAGCCTGGTCACGTCGAAGTTATGGCACTGCGCTACGCCTGACCAACGATGCTCTGCGGAGAGCATCCGACGTTGTCAAGGACACCACACTGCTGTCTGTGCTCATCCTCAGTTCGTATGAACTGCTGACGGGTCACGACCCGCAGGCTGCGCGTGCTTGGCAGGATCATGTCAACGGTGCTTCTATCCTGGCCAAGATGCGCGGAACTGGCCAGTTCTCTTCGCGAGCTGGAATTAGCATGTTCAACGCCCTGAGGCACACAATCCTTATCAACTGCGTACAGCACCAACTGCCACTTCCGACTGCACTGGCCCAACTGGGAACAGAGCTTGAGAGCGTCTTGTCTTCCATGGGAGAAGGTCCTGGTTGGCGCCTGGCAGAACCCATCAGCAGGATCTTGAAGCTACGACACGATGTAAGCCGAGGCCTTCAGGACTCCCCTGACAATGTCATCGCGCAGCTTCTCATGACAGATGAGAAACTGAGCGACATGGCGGTGGCATCTATCAACGACCACCAAAAGGGGTATAGGCTTGTGAGGGTATCGCGAGGAAACGGCATTGCCTTTGACGATCATTGCCATATCTACTCTTCCCCGGCGCAGGCAACAGCTTGGAATAACATGCGGTGCATACGACTGCTCCTGCACGAAATAATCATTCAGCAAATCCTACCCGAACGACCACACGGCAACCGGGAAACACCGCCAAGTTACCGGCTCGTCCTCGCACGCTCAGTCATATTGCTCGAGAAGCTTCGTGCCGCCATTCTAGCCACTGTGCCACAGCATCTTGGCAGCATCACGTCCAAGGACGTTGACTGTGGTATCACTACGAATAGTAACAGTGCATTGGGGACCTTGGACGTCAGGAGCCCGCCGATACACTTGGGTGTGACAGACCGTCCAATGTCGACACCATCAGCCTCCCCATCCTTGACGACCTCGTCTCTGAGTGCACCCCGGACCTTTCTTGCTCTTCCCATACAGCCTCCGAGCCAGGCTGGCATGGATGAAGAAGCCGTGGATGAGATCATGACGCTGGTCTCCGCCAGCAACACGCTAGTTTGGCCGCTCTACGTCGTGGGTGTTTCTCGCCTTAGCACCAAGAACGAAAAGGAATATGTTGTGGCACGGCTGATGGACGTGTATCGAGACTTTGGCGTCCCCCAAGCTTGTATCGTGGCATCTTTGCTCTCGAAGCATGCCATCTCCGCCCCTTTGACTGTTACAGATGTACTAGGAGACGCTGGGTTGAGAAGGGCGTGTAGTGAAGAGCTGGACATAACATGATAAACTCGGGCAGATAAACTTGTGCGCAGAGAATCCGACGAGCCGTGAGTGCTTCATGTGGTAATCGCGAGGACTGGACTCGCATTAAGATGCGATTTAGTGTATGTGACTGACAAGCTCGAAGGTAGCATTGATACCAACCAGGTAAAATCAACGTGCGAACGACTTGCGAGGCCTCAGACAAGCCTTTCTAAGCAAATCCAAAGTCATGTCGCAATTTTCGTCTCTCCAATGCACATGGTCAGTCGACCGTGACTGGCTTTGCTTCCCAGCAACCGTCCTTTTCAAATTGCGAGTCTCAGCAGCTGGTGGATTAACTTCCCGTGCCTCACTACTCGCCCGAGTTTCCGGTCAATGATGATCATATGCAATCGACAAGAACAATCTGTATATCGAACAAGGTATCTGAGCGAAGTCAAGGTGCATGAGAATAGCGCAAAGCATGGAATGAAAAAGAGACAGGAAAACGAGAAAACCAAAGCAAGCCGGATAGCCGGCGACAACAACGTCGTCGACAGTAATTAGCAGAGGTGACGGAAAGTACTGCGGGAATAATGGAAAAAAACAATTACGCGGCGGTAAGGAAATAGCACGGTCCGTCGACAGAGATGGGAAGAGAGAAAGAGGAGAGGAGAGAGGAGAGAGCAAAGAAGAAGCAAAAGACGAGGCCCGACGAGGGGCATTGTAGGAAAGTCCCCTAAAATGGTCCAGCCAACTGTGCCACAGAAACGGGCTTTGGGTATGCCGGGGCTCGTGCCATGATCTCCTGTAACCTGCGCCCCGAAGGGGAGCCGTCTCGCGAGACCCCGAAAACCACCCACCCACCGTCCCATGTGCCATCCTCTCCGTCATTGCCGGTCCTAGAGGCCATCCAACCCCGTAAACAACCCAAACTGTGCTTGTTGAGCCCAAGATGAAAGCAGAAAAATGACCAACAACCGGAGTCCAGCGCCACAAGCCATGCCTTTCCGCTGTCCACGTACGGGCTGCGACGGTGCCGAAACGGGCCTGAGATACCCCGAACGCCAAACAGGACAAAGAGGTATATGCTTTGACGGGGCAAGTCAACAAACAAAACAGCCCATGCCGGCGGGATCTGTGCGGCCGAGCGTGCAAGGAAATCGCAAGCAAAGAAAGATGATTCGAAAGACAAAGGAAATCGTTTCGTCGTCTCAACTAATACACGCTGTCCTCGTCAGCGCCCTGCGAGATCATCGAGGGCGTTGAAACGTTCGAGGAAGCTTCCATGTCGTCGACATAGCCGACAAGCGCCTGTGAGTGGAGGCGGAAGGATTCGCCCATCAACCGAGTGATGCTGTGGTCACGTTAGCAAATATCTAAGGCAGTAGGGGGAACGGGAAAGACTCACCCCCAGACGACCACTTCGTCAAGCATGGATCCCCAAAGACGGGCAACAAACGAGCTGAGCTGCGATGCATACTGCTCCTCGAGATCCTTCTCGAAGAGTCTGCGCACCTTGTTGTACATGACCAGCTCCTCTTCCGTGGCCGGTTCCTCGTCATGTTCCAGACGATAGAGCCACAGCGTGAGGGTGATCATGAGATCAAGGCTGCAGAGCGCATGTTCGACACTCCAGTTGGTCGGGGATGTGCGGGCAACCCAACGAACACCTTGCACAACGGCAATCTCGAGGCAGTTGTAGCACTCTTGGATGACCTTGAGCACTTCGCTTGACCTCTTGACACGGTCCCTAGCATGGGTCATCGCAGCCGCAACCTCGTACGAGTCATGGTACCGCAAGGCCTCCTGAACCGACTTCAAATCCACCTCGAGGCGAAGACGCGCGTTGCGGTACAGCGCCTTGGCGTTGAAAATCAGCGGATGTCCCTTGTGAGGGGCTTGGAGCATCACGTCGGTAGTCTCCGGCTCGCAGAGGTCAAGGGATTTCTCCCACGTCTCCAGCGCGAGTCGAAGCTTGTACTCGGTGACAACATCCTGAAGCGCCTCAGGGCTGCGCTTGTGGTACCAAACCTCGAGGAAGAGGGCGTTGATCATGACCCGGCTGGCAAAGGCACTGTAACCAAGCGTCTCCCCCTGGAAGAGATTGTCGTGCGCCTCCATGAAGGTGACTGCTTTCGAAGATTGCAGCTGCTCCTGCCAGGCAGCGTCACTGGCGACCTTGAGATTCCACAAGCCCTCCGTTGAGGGGAGTTGCAGATCCTCAAATTCGTTGAAGCTGATCGCAGGGGTGTGGTTGTACGACATTGTCAGCAGACCAAAGAAGATGTAGACCGCGTAGTAGGTACGGCGGCAGCCTTCATCTTCGATCCACTCAGCACGGCTGGGCAAAGCACCTTCCCTGGCATCCTGTCGAAGCTTCAGTTCGTACCGGTTCCCGGCGACCATGTTTGCGAGCAGACTCTTGATAGAGCACGCCCACTCAAGTCCCTTCGGGTCTCCACTCCAACTGGCGAAGATCATGTTGAGGAGGGAGCCCTGCATCGTCCACAGCGGGCACTTCCGCGAGCTGAAGTTCTCCTTATGCTGCAGGAACTGGCTGACGAGGACCTTGGACCCGATGTGAAGAACATAGGCGTGGTCTTGGTCGAAGGCATACAGAGCTCCGATGCTCAGCACGCCGAGGAGAAGCGCAGGCGACACGCGTGTCGGCTCAAACGAGGCCGGATGCAAGAAGGGCAGGTGGTGATGGAAGAGACCGAAGTACGTTGACAGGTACCTGTTGAGGGACGCAAGGTTGGGAAGGCGAAAGCCATCCGGAATGGCGTGCTCCGTGTCGTTTGCACGAATGTTGTCCAGAATCATGTTCCGCTCCTCATCGCTCGCGACCAACGGCACAGGCAAAGCCGAGTTGTCGTTGGCAGGGTGCGGGCTCTGCGCCATGGGGGTGTCACCGCCAGAACCGCGGGGAAGAGAGCTGATCATGGACTGAAGTGCAGGGACGAGACCATTGCAGTTTTGGCCGCTGAGGTGATTGCTGGGATGCAGTGTGCCCGAGGAACTGAACGACTGCTGGGACTCGAAAGAGCCAGAGGCAGACGATGTGATGGAGTGTGCTTTGGGTTCCGATGACGGGGGCATGAAGCTGTCCCATTGAACCTGGGGGAGAGCAATAGCCCCGGAAGGGTACGTGACTGAGGGGTCCAGAATGCCAGTCCTGTGAGGCGAGTACGGTGTGGTGCCAGTGCCCTCGTAAGGACTGTTGCTTGATCGCATGGCGGCTGTGGCCTTGTGATGCAGGTCTGCGACGAGCATCGCAGCGGTCTCGACGTCGAACATGCCATCACTGCTGGCCTCGATTTGTTCCAGAGCCGAAGCGTCAATGGCAAGAGGTGTCTTTGACGGGCCGCCAATGGCTCGTGTCTTGGGGCCAGAGCGTCGCTTGCCGTCACTGTGCAACGGTACACCACCATCTTTCGCGTGGACAGTACGGTCGTGTCTGAGCAGAAGATCGCGTCGAACGAAGGTGCTGCGGCACTTCATGCACTTGAACGGGCGTTCCTTCGTATCTGGGAGAGTTAGTTACAGACTCAGGGGCAGCAACGGCAAAGTGAGGGTCCGTCAACGACCAAGCCATCGTCTCGTCATCCAGGCGAGATCAACGGGAGGTATGAGGTCGGTCGCCCCTGAGTGGTGGGGGTAGGTGCTTGGATGAAGTGTAGAACTCACGAGATCGTTCGTGTCTGCTCCTGTGCTCGCTTCTCGAGAACGCGCGGTTGCTGCAACGAATGTCTTGTCAGCACTCAAGCTCTGTAAAAATCGGATTGCAAAGAGGCAGGAGCTGGAAGGCATCACTTTGCTGTCGGCGGGGGGAGCCGTCGAGTGCGACGGGGGCGGGTGGAGCCAAACTTACCAGAACTGGCATTTGTACTTCCTCTCTGGTGCGAGGGAGGTCTTTCTCGTGGCCGGAGTCGATGTGGCCGATGGAGGCATGACGGCAACGCTTGCGCCAGGCATTGTGTCGACGGCTGGCTGTTCAACAGGCAGTCGTGGGCTTCCGATCCGAGACGTGACGAGTTCGGGGCGGGATGCTCGGTGGCAGACAGCTGTGGCGGCAACGCAAGCACGGCTGGCTGAGTCTGGCTGGGTCGGGTCGGTCGGTCGGTCAAGAAAACTATGTCGACTCGCTTGCAGGACGATGGTTGAAATCTCCTGTCGGCTTCCTCTCGCTCAACGCGCGCTCCCGTGGCGATTTAAAGTGTGACGGTCAGGGTCTGAAGGGCAGTAGAAATCATTTGGGTCGATATCCTCATAGGTTCTCGGGTTTTGTGGTGGTTTTGTGATGGATGGCGAAAGCCAGAGAAGAAGCGACTCGTCTTGCAGGCGACAAGAACGCTGTTGAGATGTAGGTGCGATGATGCAGAGATGTGGTGTCGCGGCGGGATGTGCGAAAGCAGGGAGGCGGGGGAGGAGGAGTAGTAAAAGAATAGGAGGCGGCAGGAGGGGGGGTTTTGGGGGAGGGGGACGTGGAGTGAGGACACGAGCTTCCGTGTAGTGGGTAGTGGGTGCCTCCACCCCTCCCTACTCTCGAGTGCCAGTGGCACGGTGCGGGTGGGGATGGGTGGCCGGGTGTGTACTCGGTATTTCCGCGCACGGTGTGAGTACCTCGCGTCGTGTACAGGTACTGAATCGCCCCTGGATCTGTGATGATTCTAGGCCAGTTGGCCGACGCGAGAGGGGTAAAAAACTCAAGAAAACTCATCCAAACCGATACCGACCGGCGGTCAACATCACGGCATTGAATCCGTCAAGACCGCCATACTTGTACACCGATTCTTTCATTATGGAGTCTACCCGACATGTCAGAGTGCGGGTGCTGCAGACGTGGTGGACCAGCTGTGCATAGGTGCCCGCCCTCAGTCCACTCTGGGTAACGACACCGACCTCCAAGTACCCTTCGGGACCAGGGGTAGCAGAAATGGGGCGGCCAGAGCGACCAGCTGGCAGTGCCCACCATGGCAGCGTCCGTTGACGCGAACGGCTGGGTAGGCAGGGCAGGCAAGGCAGGGCGAGCACGTCGCCAGTCGAAGCACAGTATGTACGCAGTGCGTTGAAGCGGTGGTGCTGCTGCCCGCCCACCTTATTACTTATCTTCCAGCGGCAGCACAAGTACCTCTTCAGCTCGATCATTTTGATCGTCAGGTACCTTGGGGGAGAGGGGCTCCACCAAGTCCACCACAGCTGCTCCCTGTAGGTACTATTACCGGAACATGAGGGCGTGGTCCGTAATCGCTGGAAATGCCCCTCCCATACGTGCTGAGGCGTCGTGCACAGGCAATGCTCGGGTCCGGGATAAGGGGCCGGAGAGCATTCCAAACAGAAGCAAAATGCGTTTTATTACCACCTGAGCACTCAGTAGCAAAAGGAGGCCGCCGAAAAATTTTCCTCGAGCATGCCCCTGACCGGGCCAGCCATGGAGGGGTCAAACAGACGACGAGAAGAGGAAGCTCGACTTGCAGTCCCTGTTGATAGTTGCCGAGGGTGCGCATCTTAGTCGGACTCTTCTTCTGGCTGGCGTCCGTTCTCCACGTGGAGGTTCGGCAATAATCGTTTGTGGCCATTTCCAGCCAGCCAGTCCAAACAGCGCTGGCTGACCTGGCCCCCTCCAGCCTCGAGAGCAAACAACGACACCGCAGCGGGCATCGTGGCCTCGCTTCAGTCCTCGGGGCCCGCCCATCACCAGACGACACCGCCTCGACTACGAATATTCCTTGCAACTGCTTGCTTCGTTGTCCTGCGTTAGCGCTGCTGTTGCAAGTCGGTGAGAAGACACCCCTGGCATGTCGGCGGTGTGTTGACAGATGTCTCTGGCAGGTGGGCTCGCTCGGAACCAAGACGTTCGTGGATCAATACCCCGGAGGCCTGCCCAGCGAAAAAAAAAAAAAAAAATCCAAGCAAGTCCGTCCCGAGTCCCCCGACCTAGCCTCCCCCGAGATGGTGTTTGAACACGTCCGGCTGGCGGCGTCGTTGGAGGGAGGCTTGGAGCTCGGTTTGTCCGGGCAGCTGCTGCTGGGGGCAGGCATCATGACATGTTGCTTATTTGAGTGAGGCGGGCGGCCGGTCCCTCGAACTTTGGCTCCGCCCGCAGCGGGGAGCGCCAGTGACAGCAATGTAGCGGCCCGGGCCAGACCAAAAGGGAGAGAGGAGAGACTCCGAGAAGGGGATGCAGCGCAGCATTGATCTCGGAAAAGAGGTGCCCGGATGGCAAGGGAGGCTGGCGTGGAACGGCACGACGGGGCTCGGGAACGACAGGATGGGCGGTGGCATGGAAACCTGGCAATGGCAAGCCTGGCTGGCTGCTGGCAGCCGGCGTTGCTGGGTTCCAGTCCCGTTCATTTGGGCTACCACCCCTGCTGGCCCAACGGGGAGGAAGCCGCACCCCGCGCTAGTGTGATTAGCCCACAGGGAGCGAATGAGACGGCGTGGAATGGGGCGGGGGATCCTGGCCGTGGCCCGCCGTGGAACATCTCGTCGTGCTCGCCAGCTCGCCCCGGCGTCAGGGGGGACGGAGGGGGGACGGGAGCCACTCGAGTCCACAAAACGACCTGAACGTTCAAACCGGGACCTCGGCCCCCTTTAAAGCAGAAGGTACCTGCGGGGGCCGTCGACACAGGCACACCGTAGCGCGGTACTTGGGGCTCGCTAGGCTCCGGAACCTTTCCGGTACATGCCGGGGAGCTATTCGTACTCCGCCCCGGTGCTTGGAGTTCCCAGGCGAAGTGTGGGCTCCTGGAAGTGAAGTGGGCTGTCCATCTGCCCCTCTCGGAGGGTCGACTCAGCACGAGTCGGCACCTTGCGAACCTCCGGCGACCAACTGGAAGGGGAAGCAGCGGGGCACATGCTCCTTTCCAATGACCGACCATACCGTCAATCCCCCGCACTGTACGTGGACGTCGTCAAGGGATGCAATTGTCTGTCGCCTTCCCGCGTTTGTCTCGTGTTTGTCTTGTCCCAGGGATCTGGTGAGGATCTGGTGAGCTTGGACAGCTATCCATCAGTCAAGATCATCTTGGGCTTCGCGACGTTCGGGCTTGGCTTGACTGCCTTCGTGTATGGAGACATCTCGTAGTCATCAATGACGGAAGGTTCAAAGTACCCACGCACCACGCGACTGCAGTCCACGTCCTGTCACGCGGGGGAGGGAGGGGCGGGGCCGGCAGGAGGGGACGCGTCTGACCCGACGAGCGCGAACTGAACTTGAAGAGCTTGCCGTCCCGCTCCCGATTCAATCAGATTGACCCCGCCCTGCTTGCGCCGCACTGTACCAGCTGGCAAGTACCTCTCTACGAGTATTATGCGTGCACCCACCCGGGTACTTGTAGCTCTGCATCGTTTACGCATCGCACATGCCTGCGTCTGGGCAGGGAGCAAATGCTTGGAGCAGAGCACACACTGCTCACTGTTTACAGAACAATCCCCTCTGCCCCTCATGCCGCCCTCGACTCGATGCTCGCAATGTGCTGAGAAGTAGAATAGGTATTGATCTACCTGCATTGCCTGTCCCAGGCGTAGCGAACATCTCGAAACGCGAAACCATCCACAGTGCTCATTTGCTAGCGGTAGATGACTTAGGCGGGGCGACGAAAAAAAGATTGGACAAACGTTCCAGCCCCTTGGGCCTCATGCTTTGCTGCAGAGCGGGCGGAACGGGCCACCGGCGCCGTCTGTTCATGCCGCTCTAGAAAAGCAACTCCTGAGAAGACGAGAGGATCTCCAGGGCGATCCGTCATGCGGTCTTGATAGTTCCCGGTTGCTCGTGACACCCGGGAGTCAACCGAACCACCTCGAACCCCACAGCAGAACACGGTGCTGCTCGACGCCGGTAAAGACGTCACATGCAGGCAGAGACAAGACACCCAGCTATCATGGCAAACAATCAATCGCCTCGAATATTAGACTCGAGATACTTACTGCCTGTGGTTCTTGCGACGACAGGTCAGGGGCGATAGAGCGGCATGCCTGGCGTGGTTGATGATATTTTCCGACGAGACTGCACCATGCGGCAGACAACCCGCCGCTCCGAGCCAAAAGACAGCGTTGAACCAATCCAGCAAGTCAACTGGCGTGGCAACGGAGTCTGCCAGGAAATGCACCCGTGCAGCAATACGCCTGATGATACTGTGACTCCCCGGCATGTCGAGCAGAGAAAGGCATGGTGGTCTCAGCAGTTGCCTTCCAAGCACGTGAAACTACTAGTACCCGGTGGTTGGTTCTTTGAACTTGGAAAGGCCGGAGTCCGTAGCCCCGTTCTCTACTGACCCGTCGCTGAGTTGGTATGTTCCGTGGGAAACATGCCTCATCGGGCCCAATCCAGGCATCATTGACTCCGTCCTCCAACTACACGATCTGGAGTAAAGGGGTCATGGAGGATTGACAATCGCACTGTCATGTACGAGTAAATGACTCCAGATGTCATATATCGCGCCTAGATTCATGTCCCAAAGTTTGAAAACATCGAGTCACATGGACCTCATGGGTTCAACGGCTTGAGGGTTGCAGCCATGTCCAGCTTCAAATGAACAGGCACCTTGTAGCTCGATTTACAGGTCTCCAGCAATTGTACGTGCCATGTCAAATACACCCGTCCTCGCATGGAAGCCAACGAAACGCCTGGTAGGCAGATGAGGCATGTGTGATGCTCCGCGGCCTTGGTCGTGCAGGCTGCCTCAGGGTTGAGGTTGCACAACGTGGCTTCACCCTGCAATGACCACGCACAAGGGGATTGCGCTAGTCCCGAAGAGGAAGCCAGGAGGGACCACCACTTCGACACACGAGTCCTAACTGCTCGCTCGCGGGTCACGAGAAACCCCACAGAGAGAGCTCGACGAACCGATTTCCAAGTACGAGCCTTTTTGACAGGCGCGGGAACACGGAGTCTAGAGACTGACGCCAGCATCAATCATCACCGCCCCGACGCGAGCGTTCTTTATGGGTCGGTCAGAGCTCCGAGCGAACTTGCGGTAACACCATCGGAACAGCGGCCAAAACAACCTCAGCACCCACCCCCTCTCTTTGCAGGCTTCACAACTGGCCGCGGCGACAACTCAGAGAAGTCCAGAAACCACAACATAGCCGGAAACACACGCGCATTTCTTCGCTGCTTTTCGTGTCATCGAAAGTCTCGCTCCGATTTACACTGCGAATACACGCCGTTCCCGACTCCTCTGCGGACTCATCTGCAGCCATCGCAGACCGACCACTCTCCCCCCTCCCGGGTGAACAGCGACACCGCCGCGCCACCGCACGCGCTGCTCCTTCAAGAACCAGGGCCATCGCTTGCGCAGCTTCAACAGATCGCCGCATCCGAACAGCCGCCGAAGACTCTGTTGCGCGGGGCAGAACATGGCCTGATACCCAACCCCCGCATCGGCTTGACTTCTTCCAAATAATCCCTGGTCCGCAATATGCCCAGTGACACGGCTTGCTGTGCCGGCACATGCTCTATCGAAAGCGGAAGATCATCACACGAAGAACAGACCCGGACACGCGATCTCCATCTTGCCCCCACCTCTACGCACGCAGGCCGACTCTCGACTATCTGCAACGATGGCTTCAGTCAATACCGATCTGTTCGTGAGGGCCCTCTACTCGTACGAGTCTGAGGACGAGGGCTCCCTATCTTTCAACGAGGGTGACGTGATCCAGGTTATAACACAGCAAGTCGAACCCTCTTGCTCTCTTCTGCATGCGATGGCGCTGACGAAACCCTTGAAGACTGGAGAGCGGCTGGTGGGACGGCGTAATCAACGGCGTGCGCGGCTGGTTCCCGAGTAACTACTGCCAGATCATCACGAGCCCCGACGATATTCCAGAACAAGATGCTGGCGGCGAGGCCGAGCAGCCCGAGGATGAGGTCGACGACCCTCAGATTTATGAAGAACACCTAGAAGACGTGGACGAATCCGACAACGATGGCACAAACGGCCTGCCCGTTGGCGGGTCACAGCGACGACAAACGTCCGGGGCCGACTTCTGGATTCCTCAAGCGACGGCCGATGGTCGGCTTTTCTACTACAATATGATGACCGGAGACCGCAGCATGGAGCTGCCCCTGGAATCACCCGTGTCGGCTTCGGAGAGTGGGCCGCAGGACAGGCTGAACACGGCCATTCCGGACAGGACACGCCCCCCACCGGAGATGATGGCACGCGGCCTCATTCAGGAGGAGGATGAAGACTCTGAGGCAAACTCCTCGTCAGAATTGGAGGGCGAGTCTCTGATGCTCGCGTCCCGAGGCTCAGGTGTAGGTTTGCGCCCGTCTTGAACGGTTGACGTCGAGCTAACATCGTTCTCTCAGACCCGTGTTCGCCAATCATACGGCGAGAACACTCTCTCCCCGTCAACATCCATGGATTCCATCAATGGCTTCTCGGCACCCATCCGAACACGAAATGATTCAGTGGCCGCCTCTGTCGTGGGCCCGCACTCAACCATAGCATCTGCCACCTCCTTCACCAGCACAGCTTACAATGGCCCACCAACGAGCATTGTGCCACGATCCTTCTTCGACGACGGCGCGTCGCCTCCCCTGACATGGACGCGCCTGGTCTCCAACATGAGGAGAGCTGTCGATCGCTACAGGGACGCCATATCCAATAACAACAGATCAGAATACGTCGCACGTGCAGAGGACATTTCGGACCATCTCAGGCTGCTTCTTGCTGCAGCATCTGGGACAACTGACAACCACTCTGGCCAACCATCCATCATATCCACCAACAAGGCGCTGTACCCCCTCTTCAGGGACATGATGTCCAAGTTCTCGAAACTCGTCATTTCATCCCACATTGCCGCCGCTGACTGGCCGAGCTCTGAGTCCGTCCAAAAGTGCCTGCAGGAAGCCGATGGCGTCTTGCTGGGTGTCTTCAGCTACGTCGAGATCGCGCGGCAGCAGCGCGGGGAAGAAATCCCGAGGCTCTTCCCCGGCTTCGTTATTGGCAGCTCGACAGGAGGAAGCTGGCAGAATAATGGCTTCGGACCTCGAGACCCCATCACCGCAAATTTCTTGGAGGATGATGAAGGCCTTGCAGACAATGCTGTCGCGCTCGACGGCAAGCTCCTCGAGAGGCTGGACGAACTCAAGAGGATGCTTGTGTTTAGTGTCCGGGAGCTGGACAAGCACCTGGTCGTGGCCGAGAAAGTCATCACGCCCTTCCGGCATGAAGTGATCGGCAACAACGTCTGCTCCGCTGGTGGCAAGGTGCTGGAGACCTTTAAACCCTGGATCGCAGTCATTGAGTCAGTCGATATGTCCTCACTTGGCAACGCCTTCCAAACGCCGCACCTTGCAGACTTCAGCGTCAACAAGCAAGGCCTCTACGACAATATCTCTGACCTCCTCTTGGGGTGCCAAGCCGTGGCAGGCCCCTTGGCAGATGAGTGGGCGGAAGTTCATGGGGAGTCCCTTGAGGACCGTCTTGAATATGTCAGGCAGTGTGCCAAGGCCCTGGAGACGAACTCATCACAGATAGGGTTTTCCCTGCAACTGCTGTCCGAACAGGTGCAGATCAACCAGCAGCAGCAGCAACCGTCACAGCAACAAGCGCAAACCGAGCCGCGGTCCGACGTCATGCAACGTGAACAGCTGCGGCGAGGCGAGACGATGCCGTACGACCGGCCGCATCAGCGGACTGAGTCAAGGACCGCCCCGGCCAGGCCACCGCTGATAACGTCCCAATCATTCACCGAGGGTGATCCCGGGGCTGGCAACTTCCGCAAGGGCGACTTCGCCAAGGTCAAGAAGATATTGGGAGATGACCCCAGTCCTCAGACCATGATCCCGCCGCCGGTCGATGACACCCCCGACTTTCTTCTGCTGGAACACGAAGCCGACTTGTCTTGGGACGCAAAGTTTCAGCCACCCACAATCAAGGGCGGAACACTGCTGGCGCTCGTGGAACAGCTCACGCGGCATGACAAACTGGACTCGAACTTTAACAACACTTTTCTTCTCACCTACAAGTCCTTCACTTCGGCTCGAGAGCTCTTTGGCTTGCTCGTGAGTCGGTTCAACCTCCAGCCGCCAGAAGGCTTGGCGCCCGCAGATTTCGACGTTTGGCGGGACCGGAAACAGAAGCTCATCCGTGTCCGCGTCGTCAACATTCTGAGGAGCTGGTTTGACAATTTCTGGATGGAGGATTTCAACGAAGAATCCAAGCAGCTCATTCGCGATGTCTACGCCTTCGCCAGAGACACAGTCAAGTCAACAGAAACACCAGGGTCGGCCCTGCTGATGTCGATCCTAGACCAGCGGCTGAGCGGCAAGGAGGCCGGCGCTCGGCGAATGATCCAGACGGCGAACCAGACGACGCCACAGCCCATCATGCCAAAGAACATGAAGAAGCTCAAATTCCTCGACATTGATGTCACCGAGTTTGCGCGACAGCTCACCATCATCGAATCCAGGCTCTATGGCAAGATCAAGCCCACGGAATGTCTGAACAAGACTTGGCAGAAGAAAGTGGCCGAGGGTGACCCAGAACCTGCGCCAAATGTCAAGCTGCTCATCTTGCACTCCAACCAGATGACAAACTGGGTGGCAGAAATGATTCTTGCGCAGATGGATGTCAAGAAGAGGGTCGTTGTGATCAAGCATTTCGTCGCCGTTGCCGACGTAAGTAGACGTCATATTGCAGCCGTCATGTCCCAGCCGCTAACCACTAACCCTACCAGAAATGTCGAAGTCTCAACAACTTTTCCACTCTGACCTCGATCATCTCGGCCCTCGGCACGGCCCCAATTGCACGCCTCAAGCGCACTTGGGACCAGGTGCCGCAGCGTACCAACGCGGTGCTGGAAAACATGAGACGTCTCATGGCAAGCACCAAGAATTTCGGCGAATATAGGGAGGCCCTTCACGCCGCCAACCCTCCATGCATACCCTTCTTCGGTATGTCGACAGACACGAGACTAGTCTCGCTCTCTCTTCTAATGTTTCTTGTGACTAGGCGTCTACCTCACGGACCTTACATTTATCGAAGACGGCATTCCATCCATTATTAAAAAGACGAACCTCATCAACATGGCCAAACGGTCCAAAACCGCAGAGGTGATACGAGACATCCAACAGTACCAAGCTGTGGGATACTCGCTTCAGCCGGTTCCGGAGTTGCAAGACTACATCCTGAGTAATATGCAGGCTGCTGGCGATGTGCACGAAATGTACGACAAGAGTCTACAAGTGGAACCGCGGGAACGAGAAGACGAGAAGATTGTTAGGTACGTTTTGTGGCGAGATTCGCCTTCTGATCTACGTTTGATGGTCATGAGCTTACCATCGTCCGTCTGCTGGCAGGGTTCTTGCAGAGTCCGGCTTCCTCTGAGGGACACTCTGCAGTCGAGTGTGGCCCCAGTTATGCTATTTGTCGAAGCTCCTGGAGCGAGGCAGCCGGCGTCGATTTGCGACCGCGACAGCACGTGCGTTTTCGTCGCTGTCGGACCTTGGGTATGTGCCGGCCAAATAATCCATTTCATGATGGTGGTTTCAGGAATCATTGCAGCCAGCTTAGAAGTAGTCGTCACGCTCGAGTCGACGGATCAAATAGCTGTTGGATGGCTTGATTGTCGCCCCTTGCTACCTATTCTCTGCCGTTTTTGTGACCTCCCTTTTCGACGGTTGCACGTTGAGTTATGTGGTTCTCCAGACACATAGTTCAATTTGCCAGTAAGTGTCCTGCTACGCGTACAGATTACATTCAGTTGGGAATTCAACAATTAAGAAATGAAACAACAGGAAGTACAGGGCTCGTTCTCTCCGAGGCAAGCGCGATCAGCGTCTAGTGCTTGTGCAGCTTGGCCTTGATCTTCTCCTTCAGACTCAACTTCTCACCGCCAGCGCCTGAGCCGCCCAGGTCGGACTTCGCGGCACCGTGGCCGGATTTGCTCGAAGCAGGGTCGCTGTTGGTCTGGGGGTTGTGCTCGTCCAGCAGACCTGGTTCACGGTCAGTTTTTAGAACCAGGAGAAAGGTGCCAAGTCAACTCACGATCGGCCTCTCGAGCAGCTCCAGCAGCCGCAGCATCGAAGTCGCCCCCTTCGGCAGCAAACCCGGTGCTTTTGACAACCTTCTCGCCGGTACCCTCTTGGCTCTTGTCACCCTTCGGATCATCAGGGAGGGTAGAAGGACCGGTTGGCTTGGTATGTTCGGCAGCTTTGCCAGCATCTCCTCCGTGTTCCCGGGCCAGGGTCTCCAACGGCTTGGGTCCGGGCTTGCTCAGGTCCACATCAACTACCTGCTCTTCTGGCCTGTCGGACCCATCGAGCTTGGCCTCCTGACTAGTCTCGGGCTTGATGGGCGAAGCTGAGCTCTCAGGCTTCACTGAAGAGACATCTGCACTGGGTCCGGTCTTGCTGCTCTCGGCGATATCTACCTGTGTCCCGCTGCTCTGGGTGGTGTGCTCGGTATGCTTCTCACCATCCAGACGATCCAGGGGCTTGGTCGTGCTGGAGACCTCATGCGGCTCTGGGGCTTGTCAGTGATCCAACGCAACTAGGCCACAGCTTAAGATCTGTAGCAAAGGTTGCACGAACCCATGTTTCCAGCGTCATACGGCTCGCCCTCTGCAGTGTTTCCCTTTACGCCGGACACGGGCTCCTGCTTGGTTTCAGGACTGCCCCAGACAGCCTTTGCTGCTGCGCTGGCTACGTTGTTGATTGTCTCCATGTTGGTATGCCACGTGATATCGCGAGAAGGAGTAGGTGCTTGGCACGAAGTTTTGAGGCTTGGAATGGCAGGTATGTTGAGGTTGTGAGGGTTCTGGATGACTCGCGGGATGGACTGTCACCGGGGGCCAAGACCTTAAAGTAGGGGTTCTAGCTCTACGAATTCGCTGCCAACTTCCACATACATTCTGACGTCGTTCCATCAACACCTACCCGGGGTGAAAGACGGCAACTGCACTTCATTGCCAGTACACACGTCAAATGACGTTGGTGCCGTCGAGGGCTTACACGGGTACGTCATAGCGCGCTGGGAAGGGAAGTCGGCATCTTATCGATAGCACGTCAGGTACTACATGTACCACGGTTAGCTAATCTGGGTACACTAAGATCTCGCAGTGCATTACCAGGGTAGTCAAGTAGGTAACGAAGACTGGCCTATTCTACTTGAAATATAGATATGGATTTTAGCTACTACTTAATTATTTTCTTAAATAATGTTATAACTTTATTTATCTATTTATATTACTAAAAACTTTAAAAGATAGTAATAAATAACAGATTCGAAGTATAGTACGACTAGAAGAATATACTTAATATACCTCTGAGAGCTTAATCAGTATGAAGTACTTAGAGTACTCTTATAGTTAGTATTAGGAGCTTCTTCGACTGGACTGGTGCAGTGTTGTCCCAGTGTTTCAGCTTACCCCGTGTTTCCCATGTGCTTCCCCCACACCACCTAGCAGCAGCCTCACCTGTGAGTGGCACAAGCGTGAAGAGGACTAAGGCGCAGCCTGGACGACTTCTTGCCTCGGCAGACACGCTAGGCTCACCAGCTCTTTACTGACCCTTATACGTCCCCAAGCGGATGTAGTCGCCCCTTGTTTTACGAGCACATGCAAGTAAACTCGATTCCCGCTGGCCTACGCAGTAGAAAGTGCCCGCCCCAGCTCCACAGACATCGCGCCGCACGGTCCTTCATCGCGCAGTACTGAGACTCGCTCCGTCCTTTCGGGGCATCTCATAATAGGTGGTCATTTGCGCCCTCGTCTTACGGAAAGCCCGGCCTTCTCATTGAGCTAGGAATACAACCACTGCGCTCACAAACATGGTCTATTGCGGCAAAGCGTCGGAGGGCTGCCAGAACTGTCGCAAGCGACGTATCAAGGTATGCTGCTGCTGAGGGGGTGAGCAGCAACAGAGTGCTTTCTCCCGAGAGTGCCGGACACATCTACCCATGTGTCGTATGGGCTTCACTGGCTGACCATGACTGCCAGTGTGACAAAGCAAAACCGGAATGCTCGCAATGTGTTCGCCAGGCCATGCAATGCCCTGGCTACCGAGACCAGCTATCCCTCATGTTTCGTGATGAGAGCACCAAGGTTATTCGGAAAGCTCATGCGCAATGGGGACTAGATTCGCCGTCTACATCCGGGGAGGCCGTAGCCACAGGCACCGTGGCTGAAGAACCCGACATGACTACTCCCCAGGTCACATCAGAAAGGAGAGGCTCGCGCACACAGACTGGACACACGTCCTCCGAGCATAAATCTCCTGTCAAAAGCCGCCGCCCCTCTTCGGCCTCCTCTCCCATATCTCAAACTGGCAGTGCACAAGTGGCTCCGCCCTGCCAAGCTCAGAAGAAAGCAAGGAGCTCCTCACTATCGACATCGCCACCAGCAGCCACCCGTCCCAATGCCCTCTCGGAAATGGGCATGGAAAAGCCGTCCTTATCCCTGGTCCCAATCGGTCCGACCATAGAGGAGCAGGGTGTTCACTTCTATGTAAACCGGTACCTTGTCGGCCTCCCTGATGAGCCTAAATCCACTTCCGATATAACTGCATCGCACTGGATCTGGAATCCCGCTCTTCAACACATCGCGGCCGCCATTGGGCTCGCAGGGTTGTCTAACCTTACCGGCAACGCAGGTGAGCCCATCCCGTTCCAGGCAGTGACCTTCTACTCATGCGTCATGACCTCCAGAGATGATGGCTGCAGCCCGGATGAAGTACGGGCGTGCCTTGCGTCAGACAGGCCAACTAATCCAGCCACCCAACTCCCCAAGTCTGGATGTGACAATGCGATCTGTTGTCATGCTGGCCATGTATGAAGTGAGTAGCCTCGTTGAGCATGTCGCATTTAGAACGAGGAGCGATAGCCATACTGACAACTTGACTTGCAGGTGGTGAAGGGAACGCACCATGCGCATGGGACAGTACATGCCCATGTCATGGGCGGTGCGGCCCTCATCAGGAGCTGGATACCCCTACCAAATGCGCCATTCGGTGGGTTCAGGGCTCTCATTCAGCTGAGCTACTCCATTGTACGTGCCTCCACCCCATTAAACACAGTCTGCGATGCCTAACAAGGACGCAGTTCATACCGATTCAAGTTGCCGGCATGGAAGTGCCACGCCAACTCTTCGACTGGATTGCCGTGGCCACCCAACTACAGTATGAAATCGACAGACCAGCTACCGATCTAGCGGTCATTATTGCCCGCTTTCTGCAAATAAGCGCGTTTGTGGAATCTCAGGTGCTAAGCGACGGAAGACCGAAGACATCCAACGCCATCCATCAGCTACTCGATCTCGATGCCGACATGGCTGCCTGGGCCGCCGGGCTCCAGGGGGTTTGGCTTTATCAAACCGAGAAAGCACCCCATCTATCATCAAGGGCATTGTTCCGGGGCGAATACCACGTCTACTACGATGTGCTGATCGCCAGAACATGGAACTATTTCCGATGGGCAAGAATCTTGGTGAACCAAATTCTGGTCGACCTCGTGGACAAATATCCGGCATCTAGTCTGCGTCTGGTTTCGGTCATCAGACGCAACCAGGCTCTTCGGACCATTCGAAGACTGGCAAAGGAAACCCTCGTTTCTACGCCAAGTCATTGGAGGCACCCTCTTTTGGAGGACACTCGCATCACCGTGGAAAACGCCGGTGGCGGGGGTGCAGGAGCCGCTGGTATTCCAGCTTTGCTCTTCCAACTCAAGGTCGCCAGCTGCTCCCCGGGCGTGCCGAGGGAATACTGGCAGTGGGCGTTGGATATCATCACAACAATCTGGGGTGACATGGGCATGCTGTACGCTCGTATTGTTATTGAGGCCATGCGTGCACATCAGGACAACATCCAAAGGGGCGGGGCTGATGGCATATTGGCGGAAAACTGGTAGTTGGTAGTACCAAGCAGACAGCTGCCAACCTCGTGTGAAGTTATGCAAATGGGACAACAGATGCGTGACCGAGTTAGGTGTGCTGATGCGCAGGACTCCGGTTGACAGCTCAACCTGAAGCCTCGACCTTCTCATTGCGCATGGCTAACCAGCATAAGAAAATGCCGAACAAGCATAAACGCGCAGAGAGTGAAGCAGTCTGGCAAGTCGAGAGCGGTATGGAAGACTCGACCGTCAGATGCCGTCCTTCCCCCCTAGAGCAGCCAGAAACACGTGCCTCTACAGTATCTAGAGTTATTGCACACTGTGAATGTAGCTTTGCGGCGCAGCGCCACCGAAAGGTACCTAATGGTGGGTCACGCATTTGGGTGACAGACTGCACGCTCATCCTAGTCCAACGACATGCAACACCACGCAATCATCACGGATCAATAACGCGACATCATCGGCCCCCACCTCCGTCCCTGGACAACGATCCGAAGCACCCATACTCGAAGGATCTGTTCTGAGCAACACGATCCATTTATAATCGAATCATCGCTGCAGGCCCTGCTGCGACACGAAGGCGTGCCCGATCCGCCACCTCTTCTTCCTCGCCTCGCGGATCCTCGATCCTGGTCGATACGCAGCAAAACATCGATCTACCGCCATGGCGACCGTATCAGATGCGAAAAAGAGTAAGTCTCTAACCTCTGTTCCTCTGACCCGCGCTGACCACCGATTCTATAGACGACAACCAGACGATCAAGGTGGCGTCCAAAAAGGACAGCCGAGACAAACCCAACGGCGTTATCAAACTGAAGAAGCCAGCCCCGAAGCACAACAAACCCGGAAATTGGAGAGAGGGAAGCGTAATTGATGGTACATTGCACTGCACTGATGCGCTCGCCTGCCCGTTGCTGACCCATCGCGCAGAGGACAAGAAGAAGAAGGTCAACGACGTCGTGGAAGCAGCCTCGCCCGGACCTGTCGTCAACCCCCTCGATGACTCGGCCAGAGAGGCTTTCGCCACCGGGCGTCCACTCGAGGACAGCCCGGATCTCCAACAATGCAAGCACTGCAAGAAGAGCATACTCAAGACAGCTGCGAAGTCCCACATCGCACAATGTCTGAAACTGAAAAGAGAGAAGGCCCAACGGAAGAAAGAGGCGCGCGAAGCACGAGAGCGGGCCAAGGAGGCCGCGAGAGAGGAGGCCCGCAAAGCCGACGAAGAAGCCGAAGGGAAAAACGAGGACGACAGCGACGTTGATGAGGAGGAGAACAGCGAAAAGAAGGCCAGCAAAACAGCCAAGAAGGCAACTGGGAGGAAAGAGGAGCCCAGCAAGGGGAAGAAGAGGAAAGCCGAGGGTGATGGGGACAAGGGCCCCAAAACCAAGAAGAAGAAAGAAGAGCCCAAGGCCAAGGTGCCAAAGCCCAAAGGTGAGGCGGGGAGACCCCGCGGAGTCGTCAATCGGCGGAGCTCTTGCTAATCTAAGAACCAGGACCTGTCGATGTTGAGCGACAGTGCGGTGTCCTGCTCCCCAATGGCATGCCATGCGCCAGGTCTCTTACCTGCAAAAGCCATAGTATGGGTGCCAAGAGGGCCGTCGCCGGCAGATCTCTGCCATACGACATGCTGCTGGCTGCCTATCAGAAGAAGAACCAAGCAAAACAGCAGAGTAAGCCGCCCTTGGACCCCAAACTGTTCACCTTCATTTGCTAATGCTTAACCCCCCTTGCCAGAGGCTGCGCTCGATGCCAATGCGCCGCTTGAAGATGACGATGAGGTGAACGCTGGTCCAGTGGATTCAGATGAGGAGACTGCTGCTGTGATGAACGCCCTATCACGATGGAGACCACAGCCGGTCGTTCCACAACCAGTGTTTAACCCGATCAAGAGAAACTACCAACTGGCGCGCCTTCACGAGCAGCTACAGATGGCCACCAACGGAGGGCGGACAAACATATTCCGCGTCGTAGGGTATGGGTCACAGAAGTTACCTGAAAATCACCCGGCGATGGCAGCAGATGGAGACGACGCTCCCGGGGAGCCCGACCTAGACTTGGCGCCGGCATTGAAGCGAACTTCCAGTTTTGCTGTGCACAGCGGCGCTGAGCATTCAAGAGCCACTGTCGCAGGCAGGGCGTGAGCTGGCCAGACGAGGGGCAGATTCGGGACAAGCCACCGGCGAGCCGGTGTGTATGAGAACATTGAACTTGTTGAGGTGGTAGGACCTTCGCATTAACAGTAATAGCGGTGCCGCACGCAGTACATTGCAGCTGCAACTCGGTTTCCCCCTAAACTGACCAGCAATGGCCAACAGACCCCAATTGGCAACCGACTGTCTTCATGCCGCAGGTTGTGACATTGCAAGTTACGTGCTGCTAGAAGAGTAGAGTGAAGACTAGCATTGAAACGCAACGCCCTCTCTCTGTATCGTGTTGCCGCCACGAGCAGAGAACCCTGTGCCCTCGGAACGTAGCTCGACTAGTCCACGGAATTCTCCGACACGCGGGTGTTCTGGGTCGTTCTTTTCGTCGCCCGTTGACAGTTCCTGGTCGCAGACGAAGCACATTTGTGGCTCTTGCTTGCTGGCGGCCTTGGCCGGGGCTACCAGCTTGACAACGCAGTTGCGGCATAGGACGTGACCACAATTGATGGCCATGAGGGGCTGCGACGCATTACCAAGCGTCTTCATGCAAGAAGGGCATTTCCGCCGCATGCTGTCGGGGTTAGAGTCGTCCACTTCCTCCGTGAAAATGATGGGTTTCAGGCTTTTCAGAGAGTATCGGTGCTGTGTGCCAGCTTGGGAAGCAGGGCAGACGGGTTCGGACTTGACATTCTTCGCAAGGGTGGCTGCTTTCTGGAGAGCCTCGGTGTCGTGTCTCTGCGACGGCGCCCATGTTGAGCGTGTTTTTTCTCCCTGGAGCCAACCTTAAGCTTTGATATCATGCGGAGTATGAGGGAATCACTAACCTTGGTCTCCCCGAGGACCTTTCTTGCTTTGTGCCGGTCCTCTGATGGTGTCTCTTCGTCCGTTGCCGCCTTTCTCTTCTCGCCACTTCTCGACTCGATTGCGCCAGCTTGGTCTGTTTTCGAGGGTTTGATTGGTTTCAGTCCAGCCTGGATAAGCTCAAACTCCCTCACTGCACTCTGCTGTGCTTGTTCATCCTCCTGTAGGGCTGCATCGTGTAGCTCTGCTTCCAGTCGTGCCCGCGCCCGGGATGTGCGTTTGATTTCCTTCTTCTGAGCGACGAGGTTCGACACGGCGCATTCGCGACAGAATATGTCACCGTGACTGCATGCAACAGGGTCGCGGGCGGTCTCTAGACATAGGTAACAGGACCCGAAGGGTAGGAACGAGTCTCGTTGTAGTCGTGCCGAGTTGGAGGACCACGCAGCTTTGGCCAAGCTACGCTCGTAGGACGTGAAGACACTGCGCGACGTGTTTCTCTTACCTGCCGTCAGAGTTTAATGTTAGAAATCACGTATCAGGTGTCGGGGGTTGCCATGATGACATGTGGAACGTACTATGCGACATTGAAATCAAGTCAGGCGTTCAAGATGGATTTCTGGTGTAGTCGATCGTAGGTACGCAGGGAGCAACTCGACACTGCCTAGGGGTACAAGGAGATTCGAGTTCCATACTGTCACCACTACCGCTACTTTTAGAAGCTTAACACAGGGTCTCAGTCTCACAGAATATACGTATTTCGATAAGATAGCATAAGCTATTATCTAATATAAGATAGTTATACTATAAAACGTAATCGGGGAGTCTTAAGCTTTTAATTAGGTTACTACGGGTACTACTAATATAAATAACTACTAACCGCTACCTCTATTTTAACTCCTCCGCTACTATTTCGCTATTTTATAATTCTCCTACTTTACTCTTTTACCTTAATAGATTTACTATTTACTATAGCCTACGATACTACCTATATAAACTAGTTATTAAAATCTCTACTCCTATACCTAGCTACCCAGGCGTCCCTTATAGGGGAGGCCTTCTCGGATAGGTAGCTTAGTACCTTTTTTTCTAACTTAACTAAAGTATAATCCGTATTAGTATATAGGTTTACCCGTACGTAATATTAATTATATAGAGTAAGGTTGATTTATTCTTCGGGTATATATTTAGGCTTATAGTATAGGTTATACCTTTAGATTATAAGGATTATCGTCTCGGGACTCTCGACGTAGATATAGAAGTCAGGGTTAGACTTTATAGTGAATATAATTATCGTTATATTAGTATAAATAATAATAGTAGGATAGGTAAATATATCTATAGTATTTTTTTAATAGTAAGTTATAAGTAAAGTAAGAGAGTCTTAGTAAGTAAAGGCTATAAGGGAGGAGAGCCTTTTAAAGAGTAGCCTAGTAGTAATACTACTATTTAGAGTTTAGTCTATAATAAGATAACTTACGATAGTATAGTCTACCTAGAGATCCGTCTCTAAAAACTAATAATCGGGTATTCTTATACTAATATTATAAAATATCTTTTTATTAATAATACTTCTTATTTTTTAATTAGAATCTAAAAAAAAGTAGTATCTAGATTAAATAATAATATTAAATAAACTACTAGACTCTTGTTAGACTAGAAGTGTCTAACTATAGTATTAGCTGGAGTGAAAGCAGGATTTAGTGCGCGCTTGCTTGTATGTAGATAGGTACAGGTACCTAAGGTACCTACATGAGGTAGTGGGCTGCCAGAACTGACAGGGTGGGAGTGGAACCAATCGTCATCAAGTCGGACGCGTGCTTCAGTGTTGACACGCGAGTCGAGGGCCGTAGTGAAACCAGACGCTGGGTTGTCTGGCAAAAGGAGAACCGCGAGATGACTGGCCATCAATCTCTAGCTAGGCGCAGTCTGTCATGGCGGCTGACCTCGTCGCTGGTTACCGGCCTGGCCGGCGCAGTTTCACGGGGCTTTCTGTACGGCCTGAACAATGTTGAGACGCCAGGCTTAGACCAATTCCTCAATCTCCTGGACGAACGGCTGTCTGGGCATCATAGAGAGGGGCTTCTGACAGGTATGCTACTTCAAAAGGGTCATATTCGCCGCCGCTGATCATTGGTGACAGTCTCGAATCATACGAGCGTGTGAGTGTTGCTTTGTGGCATCCTCTACGTGAACCGTGACGGCCTCTCACACATCTTCTAGCCTTGACGACCCCCTCATGTGGGGTGTACTTCCCGTGCGGTATTCATTGAGGCCAGCAAGCATCCGATGGGGCTTGGGTGCTCACGATATCTGTTTTAAGAAGTGAGTTGTTCAAGTATCACCGTAGACCGGGGATGGGCACCGTCTGACCGTCCATATAGTGCGGTGGCAGCTCGATTCTTCAGTCTGGGCCAGATCTTGCCAACTCATAGGCTGTTACACTCGCCACACGGCGGTCTATTTCAGCACACCATGGCCGAAGCTGTCCATGCACTGTCCGGCCCCGAACCCTCTCCTCCGTCCAAGCCCCAGCAGGGTCTCACCTTTACGACTACCGCTGGGGAGACGTTCCCGTCGCCATCTGCCTACGTCGACAAAGCCTGGGTTCATGCCTTTCCAGAGGCCTGCGTCCACCAGCACCCCGAGCTTGCACTTCGATACTTCAAATGGGGCGTGTCTCGGCTTGTTCTCGAGAGCAACCCAGCCCCCAAGCTGGTTCCTATGTTCATAAGTGGCTTCCAGAACATCATGCATGAGAACAGGAAGAGACCACGTTGGCTGCCCCGGATTGGCGCCGACATCAAGGTTCACTTTGGCAACGCGTTAGATACCGGGGAGCTTTTCAAAGAGTCCCGAGAGCGGTGGCGCCTTCTGGTAGAGAAAAGTCATGTCAGCCCTTCCACATCTATCGGCGACAGCCATACCTACCCCGAGCTGCTTCGGTCAGGAGAGGAGGCAGTCCATTTAAGGATCGAGGTTGCCAAAGCAATCCGAGCGGAAGTTGTCAAATTGAGGACCGCCGCTGGGCATCCGCCTGACGACCCAAGCTTCGCAGACGCAGCAACGTGGAAGGCCGACCCTTCTGATAGACATTACAAAAGCCCCATAGACGGGAGTTTGGTACACAGGGAATGAGCATCAACCAACGCAAGCTAGCATCATGGCTTCATAATTTGTACCACCACAACCCAATCTACTTCAGTTAAAGACACTCGCCAGATGCCTTGTTCGCCTTTGCGCAGTCGACCCCGGATTGTCCATTTGGGCTGGATAACGACTTGATCAATGTTATAGCGTGCATGTCTGCCCCACGTGCCCCGATGACGAGACTAAACTGCCGCCAACACGGACGGATGAGTGTCAATCGTGTCGACAGGGCTCAACACAACAATGGCCGCTCATCCTGGGCCGAAATCGTTCTGCCCCCACCAGCCAGTACCCTGGTGCATACCTCCAAATGGTAGACTTTGCTAGTATGACTGATATGACCCTTGGGGAGCGGAGTACCCTCTGGATTGCGTCTGAAGGGTTTGCTGCTGCTGCTGCTGTTGTTGCTGCTGCTGCATCAGAAGGTCGTTGAACCAGGGATGCTTCAAGGCATCATGGGCGCTGATCCTGAGCTCCGGACGGAGCTGCAGCATGCGCTGAAGCAGGTCGATACCAGTAGGGTCAATTTGTGGTAGGATTTGTCGCAAGTCCTGGGTCGCGTAGAGGCTGAAGGTGGGTTTGTACTCCGGGAGCTGCGTGATGCCAGCCCATGTCCTCTCGGTTGGCGTACCCATGATTCGGAATATCCGAGTCAGCTGATCCTCGTTTGTTGTCCCGGGGAAAAGAGGCCTGCCGGTGTACATTTCGGCCATGATACAGCCTGCAGACCAGATGTCGATGCTGGTGTTGTACGTACGACTCCCGAGAAGCACGTCAGGCGCACGGTACCAGAGGGTGACGACTTCGTTGGAGAAAGTGTTGACCGGGATGCCAAACGCTCTGGCAAGTCCAAAGTCCCCCAACTTGAGTTGTCCCTTGCTGTTGATAAGCAGGTTCTGAGGTTTGAGATCGCGATGAAGAACCCTGTTCTGATGGCAGAAGTCAATGCCACGCAGCAGCTGGTACATGAAAGACTTGATTTGGGCCGGCTTCAGGGCACCACGGTCGCCGTGCGTGTCCATGTACTTCTTCAGATCACCATCCAGATACTCGAACACCAACATGAGCTTGTTCTCGGTGTGGATGACATCATGGAGGGCAACAATGTTCTCGTGCTTGAGCTCCTTCATCAACGAGATCTCGCGAATCGCCGTAGATGGTGTACCCTCCTCGGAATCGAGATGTATCTCTTTGAGGGCAACAAGTTCGCCAGTCTGCCGGTTGCGACCTTTGAATACCTGCTCAGTGGTCAGCAGGGGCAATGACAGAGACACCGCGTCCGAGGGCATCTTACGGTCGCATATGTACCCTCTCCAAGCTTCTCGAGCTGTTGGAAGGAGCTGGGGTGCCGCTTGCCATCCATTGCAAGGGAGTTTGAAGTGTTGACCACGGCTAGACGCCGACGATTGTATCCACTCAGTCCCTGTTATTGCAGACTCCGCGCGCAACCTATCGATCGCTGCCTAGGTTCTACTGTGTCGGGTGCTTTTTCGGTAGGCGCGACTGGTAATTTGTATCGACTGAGTTTGCAGTTCGTACTCCGAGCTTCGATGAAGGTAGGGATAGAGTGCTGAACGGATCGACGACCCTGTTGTGTGTGGGTGTAGTACTTGATGAGAGGGGAGGTCTCGGAGTTGGCGCGGTGCTAGTAAAGGGAATCCGGGAACGGCGACGAGGCGAAGGTAGGTAGATTGCTATCGTGGACGTTAGGATCTGGAATGCTCGAGCTGCCCATTCACAAGTTTGTTCCTGGTTTGGAGCTTCCGCAAGGACGTAGGTACCAGAATGGAACCTAAGCCCACCTCAGCGCGCGGTGGGGTGGGTGCACGTGCTGTATTTGAATGGACCCCGCGTCAGGCAGCATCCAGCAGTGCCCCGCCTGCACTGTAAGAGGTACTTGGCTACCCCTCATGGTCAAGGTACTGGAGTGTCACCTATCAGTCTTATCGCGACTTGCTCGGACAAGGGTGTCATGCATCGGATGTCACTTGACCTGGCAGACCTCAGGAAGTCCGGCACACCGCGTCCTTCAAGTTGCCACATGTAGCCGCCTTTCTACATCTCTGTATCTGCGAATGCTGGCCGGAGCCCAACTGTTGACAGGAACGCTTCGAGATGCGACCTAGACCAGCGATCACTGGGCGTGCCCCATCCTCGCCCTCTCCAATGGCCGGAGGCGCGTCCGACGTCGCCGCCTCTTCTTCGACTTCGTCGCACATGACCTTCGTCTTGGCCAGCGAACCCTCTCTCGACTCTTGCTCCCAAATCCCAAATTCTGCCACACATCCCGGCGGATCTGGCTCGGGGTCTTGCTGGAAACCAGCGGGGCGAGAGGGTGTCCCCAGCCAGGGCAACGCAGTCGGGGGGCCAACCGTTGGCAGACAATCAAACCTGGAGCCGGTGAAGACCACACACTTAGGTCCGCTGCCATCAACGCCGTCAACCCCACAGAGTCCTCCGCGCGTCGGATTAGGACCTCCTTCAGTCCTGAGTAACCCCTCGTCACAGCGAGACTCGCTGGCTGCGTCTCTTTCAGAAGGCCGGGGTAGCTTCATATCAAGCATGCTAGACGAACCCTGGAACGACTGCACAATATCCCTGGCAGGATCGGACCAAGATGTTGTGGAGGAATCCCAGTTCATCATGCCGACAATACCAGTGCCAAACCAGACACATTTCACCGACGAGGGGAAATCACTTGGCAGGCTCAAGGTGCTTGTTGCAGGGCAGACAGGTATGTTATGCTCACGACATCTCTAGCATACGCTTGAGGCCATACTCAATCCCCAAGGGATGCTGACCCGTCTTGCAAAGGTCTAGGGAAGACGTCCTTGATCGAGGCTATAATTCGGTCCAGCCAACACATTATCCATGTCGAACCTGCTGTGCCTGCATCCATATGCGACGGACGAAATGATCCGGGTGGGTTTGCTGCGAATAGCAGAAGCCTATTCCCGATGATCTCAGAAACACATGCTAGTACTAGACCCTTGCCTGCTTGGCGAAGGCCTCGGGACGAACGACAAGGTACGGGGGGTGGTCATGCAGGCTCTGCCTTTGACATGAACATATGCTTCGCGGACCTTGATGGCGGGCAGTTTCACCAGGTTAGTAGTGAGCCTTCTGTCTTGTCCAGCCGGATCACTTCGTTACACTTGCTGACCAATATTTAGTCGCCCGAAGCTGCGCAGGTGTTGAGCTACTTCGCAAGCCATCTTGAACGGACTGCTTTCGACAATCTGAACGACGCCGAGGTCCTGAGGATCGTGGGGGATGGCGGTGGGCTATTGGTCGACGCCATGCTGTACCTTGTCCCGAAGACAGGTTTGTTCTCGAAGTGCTCCCAGATGTACGATGCAGACTGACCGTGGGCGTTCGCAGGTCTCACGAGTGACGAGCTTGATCTCCTTCGGCAGGCGAGCGCCAACACCAATATTATACCCATACTTGCTCAAGCAGATACTCTGTCCGCCGAGGACATTGCGGACAGCCAGGTTCTCATCAAGCAGCAATTGAGAGAGCGAGGTGTCGATGTTTTCACGTTCGGATCAACAGCCACGGAGGACCCTACCCCTACCATTTATGCCGTGTCGAGCAACACCGCAGACAGGCCCGGGACAACCACGGACGCGTGCTCGGTTGCAGATCTGTCTTGTTTGGTCACCCAGCTGTTCAGTGCCCAAGGAGGCGCGCAACTTCGTCAGGCGGCGGCAAGTAGGCTCGTTCAGTGGCGCAGATCAAGCCAGCGACGTGTGCTAGAAGCACAGACTCACGGCCAGCTGATCCGCGTGGGGAGGATGGACTCCGTACTACACACGCGCCGGGCGGGTCGAGAAGCATCTCGGGATCCACGCCACTGGCCCCGGATCCGCCTCGTCAACTGGGCCGTGGATTTGCAGCATTGCTTGATGCGGGAGCAAGCCGCATATCAACAGCTATCACAGCTACGGGAACAGGGACACTGGATGACACATGATTCGGATGGGAGCGCAGGGTCCAATGTCGCCGTTCCAGTAAGGGGCCGGGGAAGGGTGTTGCATGGAGACCGTCGACTGAGAGCGCCGGACGGGCCACGAGAACAGGATCCTCTCGGGCTCTTGGAACTTGGACTGCATCCGAGATGGGGGAGGTGGTACAGTGTAGAACTTACAGGTAGTCTGGTGGTCGCCAGCGGCCTCTTGGCCTGGGTCTTTTCCTAGACCTTGAGACATCTAGACTTACCTATCGAAATGAAATAACTTATTCATCGATACCAAGTATATGATCGGAAATTTAGTAAGATATCTAGTTTAAATTACTTATTTATTAGTATTTAGATAACTAATTTTTATTTTAACCATACTAAATATTATTTTAAGTTAATATAACTATATTTTATCTCTAGGAGTACTTTAAACTATGGCCTGTAATTAGTAAGGAGAGAATTGAAATACTAGGCCTATAGCTATACTGTGTCGATGCATGTTTGAGACTAGGACTAATATGGATTAGCGTATCCTCGCCCGGTGGCCCACCTGCCTGGATCAAACACTGCGCGGGTCCAGTGCAAACGACGAATCCTAGTGTTGGCACCTCCTGCAGGCAACCCCAGGAACCAAGGGTAGCTTCCTACCTGCAGCTTTGGCCTCTGGCGCTTACTTTCTTCCCCAGTGCACCTCCAGCACCAGACGTGGTTAGCCACTCTCTGGCGCGCTTCTTCTGCTACACCATCACCACCGGCCGTGATTGTTCCTGCCGCGCCGTGGTCAACTCGACGTTCTCTACCAACATTTCCTTACTACGACGCGAACCTGGCCGAACAGGACGATGGCCGGGCCGGAGAAACAGCCCTTGGGCGTGACACCCCCCATCTCGACGGCACTCCCAAGCGATGCGGAGCTGATCGCCAACGAGGCAATGCTGGAAGAGCTGAAGCGCCAGAATACCTTTGAGTCGCCCGCGGAGACTGCCAAACGGCAAGTGCAGCCCAGCATTTTCCCCCGGCGAATTGAGCGACACTAAAGGCATGATCGCAGGCATGATGTACTTGCCCAGTTGCAGGCAATCTGCGACGAATTTGTCAAACGAGTCGCTGCGGAACGCGAGGCCGGAAGCGATGCTCTCATCAAAGAGGCAAAAGGCAGAATATTCACATACGGCAGCTTTCGACTGGGCGTCTATGGCCCGGGATCCGACATTGATACCCTCGTGGTAGCCCCTCGATACGTCACGCGACAAGACTACTTCGCTGTCTTCCCGAACCTCCTCCTGGAGATGACCAAACCGGGTGCCATAACAGACTTGTCCATGGTGCAAGACGCATTCGTTCCCATCATCAAGTTCGAATTCAACGGTATCAGCATCGATCTCATCTTCTCAAGAATTGCCTCCCTGAAGCAATTGCCTAAGGAAAAGAATTGGAATCTCAAGGACTCGAACCTCCTTCGAGGTCTGGATGAGGCCGAGCTTCGTTCCTTGAACGGCACCCGGGTGACGGACGAAATCATCGACTTGGTTCCCGAGCCCAGCACATTCAGACTGGCTCTCCGCGCCATTAAACTATGGGCCCAACGCCGTGCCATCTACGCCAACATCATGGGTTTCCCTGGTGGTGTGGCATGGGCCATGCTCGTGGCACGCGTTTGCCAGCTCTACCCCAAGGCCACAAGCTCTCTCATCGTCAACAAGTTCTTCCACATCATGCGCCGCTGGCCATGGCCGCAGCCTGTCTTGCTCAAGACGGTCGAAAACGGTCCATTGCAAGTTCGGGTCTGGAACCCCAAGGTTCGTTTTCCATGCCCACACACGTTAATGGCCGAGTCAATGCTGATCCACTGCCTCACAGGTGTACAAGGGCGACCAATTTCATCTGATGCCGATCATCACGCCCGCATACCCTTCAATGTGTGCCACCTACAACATCACCAAGTCGGCCATGACCATCATCCAGCAAGAGCTCCAGCGTGGCTGCGAGATCACAGACAGTGTTTTGCTGTCGAAGCGGCCATGGAGCGACCTCTTCACCAAGCACACGTTTTTCACTGCGAGTTATAAGTACTACATCTCGGTGATCACGACCAGCAAGACGAAGGAGGCGCACAAAACTTGGTCTGGCTATGTCGAGTCCAAGGTTCGAGTGCTGGTTCAGGGGCTGGAACAGCATCAGTCCATTGACATTGCTCAGCCCTTCAACAAGGGCTACGACCGGCGCCATATTTGCAAAAGCGAAGCGGAACTATCTCGCATCCAGGATGGCGACCTTTCGTGCCTAGCCAAGGATGGCGAAACAATCCCCGCCGATGCCCAGCAGACCCCTGCCGTGACAGAACTGGCCGTCAATGCTGAAGGCATGCCAGACGGTGTGCCTGAGAAGGTCGACGGATCAAAGTCGGAAAGCGACCCCAATTCAGACGCGTCGAGCCCGGCAGAGGTCTTCACGACAACCCATTACATTGGGCTTCAGTTGAAGGAAGGTATGTGCTGTGCGACACTCACACCTGCCACTCTCCCTCCCTGTCACCCAGTCTATCCTCTTTGGGTGATCAGCAGTTGACGATGTAGGCGCGAAATCTCTTGACCTGTCCTACCAAGTGGACAATTTCAAGCAACTCTGCACGCAGTGGGACAAGTATGAAGCCAGCTTGAACCACTTGTCGATTCAGCACGTCCGGAAGTAAGTGGTGGCCGGATACACATTGCAGAGACCCTCAACTGATACCTTCATGCAGCTTCGATTTGCCCACGGATGTGTTCGACTCCGGTGAAAGCAAGCCAACAAAGCCGCGCAAGAAAGCAGCCGCCAATGGAACAGGCTCGGTCAAGAAACGAGGCCCCTCCGATGTAATCCCCCCACGTCTCGCGGAAGCAGCATGCCGAAGACACTTATTGTTCTGTGTGACGGAGCAGACGCTGACGTATATGGCGACAGGATGCTCAGCCACCGGCGAAACGCCAGCAAGCCTCCATTCCGACTGCTGGTTGAGGTAATTACGGCGCATTCAAGATATCGCGCAGGGCATTCGGACACCCCGTTGCCACCCACACGGCTGTATCATGATGGCGGCCATGTGCGGCCCTTCCACTGTCGTGACTAACCTTTAGAATGGGCCGCTGGCTTCAGTGGTCATCATGGCGAGGGCAAATCGACAACCCAGTGCAACATCTGAAATTGCGACTTGGCAAGAACCGGCGGCTGGCGTCAGGCCGAACAAAACTTGCGGGGAGAAAAACACCTCGAGCAATGCATTGGGGTCGAAATGATGGCAATGCCAAGTCAACCAGACGGGTCCACCAGGCCTGACTGCAGTGGACGTTTCCACGAACCAGTAGCATGTTGGCGCACATGAGGAGCGCTTTGGTATGTCGCCGGAGACCCAACGTCCCTTGGTTTGTCCAACTGGACGGCCCGAAAATGCTAAAGAGTCGATGTCAAGTTGTCGCAGATATCGGTGTGGAAACCGATGCCTCCCATGGTCCTCGACACTCGTGTTTGAGGCCATTACTCACGTTCAATGATCTGGTCGACTAAACTGCAGCATCTGCTTGCCTGGTCTGTGCAGTTTTGTCATTTGGCCGAGGATGCTGGCTCAGTCTTTGTGCGTAGATTCTTTTACCGAGTCTCTCAATAAACAATAATTTAAAAGTACCCCAAGTCTACCTTCCTGTCCTCCGCTACTGCCAGTTTTCAAGGCAGTGTCATCAGTCATCATCGTCATCGCTGCCACTTGACCAGCCGTCGCGATAAGCATCGGCGAGCTCGGCCAGTTCGTTCCCAAGATCCTCGCGTTCCTCGATGGCGATAGACGCTGAGACAACCGATCGTAGTTCTTTGACTGCATCGGAAACGCCAGTATCGGTAGTTAATCTTGTGATTACCCCGGCGGACTGGGAGAGAGCGGCTCCTTTGGAATCCATGTATATAGCGGGGAAGCTGTCCAGCAACGGGAACGGTGCCTTCTCGAGCAGTCTGTACTTTATGTCAGCAACGGCTTGTCGCGGCAACCCTCCGTGCGGATCGTTGTGAACGCTTGGCTCAACTTACCGGTGGGTACGCGGGTCCTTGTACTGGTGGCTGGAGCGTTCAGCGTCTTCGTCGTCCTGATCGCCACTGCTGCTCTGCACGCCAGACGTAGCCCGCAGTGCCCAACTTTGCCCGAAGCACTTCCTCATGCTTGGGCGAGGGGCTCGTGTCTTGTTGGAGCGAGGGAATTGGAATAGGTCTACGTCAAGCGTAGAGTCGGATCCCGGGATCGGAGGCGAGGCAGACTGGTCATCTTCGGGTGACCAAGCTTGGGAGACACTCATCTGAAGCCGGCTCAAGGACTGCTTGCCACCAGTGTTGAGTCTCGCAGCAACATTGCCCAGGGTCTCCCGACCTCCCTTGGACGTGGCCCGCGAGCTGAAGCCTGCCGTTTCCACGGCTGTGCTTAGCAAGGCGGATGTGTGCCATGGCGACTGTGAATCGAAGCGAATATTTGGCGGCAAGTCTTTGGCGGCTGGAACGCTGAGGGGCACCAGCATGGTCGCCTGTTCACAGATGCTCGCGACGGAACGTGCGAGGTTATGCAGCTGGCGGCGCGGAAGGCGGGGGGTTTGTATACCCCAGACCCATATGGTAGCTTTGGGGTATTCGTCTCGCAGGCGGTCAACGTAGTCTGCTGCGAAGCCACCCCAGGCATCGTCAAGACAGGTGAATAGTTGTATGGCCTGCATCTGATCTGCTTCCTCGATGAATGGGCGAAAGTCACGGTCCACCATGTCTTCTTCGCGGTCGAGAGACTTGAAGAGCTCTTGACCCAGGTGCCAGTCCTCGAAAGGCCGTATGGAGGAATTGAGCTCGTAGTCATAAAGCTGGTTCAGGGACTTTGGGTGGTAAAAGACTCGGCTGAAGTCAGACCAGTACCGTACATGGGAAGACGTGAGCTCAGGGGCTGCTTCTCCAGCATCAAGGCTCTGCTGGTAGACACCCTGAGGTATGGCAGGGAGCTTCTGGACGACGGGCTTGGCCGACCTTGGGTCTGTTAGCAGCATAAGTACCTGGGTTTGGGATTCATACATACCATGTCATGGCCGACGCAGCATCGTTGCCCTCGACAGGTTCATAGAGAGCGTTGATCTTGCGCAGTGACCCAAAACCTCCCTTGAGGTCGTAGATTACGGTCCGCGGTAAGAAGGTCTCGGCTCCATCTGCACCGATGCCGGCCCTCCAGTGAACGTTGGGGTCTACGGCTGGCTCGGATGGGTCGTTGTCGTACGTGAAGTATGATTCCTGTCATGAAAGTCTCAGCACACAAGCTCGCCGTGCCGCGAACGCTCCCAGAGGTCAGACCTGGGTGTTCCAGAAGTGGGTCGCGACATAGTTGCTTGCCTGACCAAGCTGAAGTGTGATGATCTCGTGCATGATAACGTTGCCTGCTGTCTAGGACTAGGTTGATCTTCTCGGGTCAAGGAAGGTCAGGATGAGTCCGAGTGAAGTCGGTTTATCGTGCTGGTCTCGACCTGATAATCAAACGCACTTGATTCAAGTTGTGGGGTGGAACTGCCTGTCAGCCAGTGCCTGGCGGCAATGCTTTTTATGCGGCGAGTTTGGCCAACTGAAGGACCTTTCTTCAACCAGGAAGCGCAATGTTGCAGTATGTAGGTAGTAGTTCTGTGGCGCATCCAGTGCCTTGTATGCCTCTCAATCCTGCACGCACTTAAAGTCAAGAAACCCTCAGGGCTCTCAGGGCCGCTGGATTGATTGAACCAGAATCACGACGAAGACCCGTGACGGTGTCAGCCACAGTAGGAGGCGGAGACGCGAGCCGCGCCTGTTGACAGCTGCAATGTCTGTTTGTCTTGTGGAATTTACGATTCTTCGGAACGCGAACCTCGCCTAAACGTCTTGCTGTGATGGAATGGATGAGTGATGGGAGAACTGGCTGTGGCAGGCAGAGCAGGACATCGACCAAGCCACACACACTCCGACAGGCTTGTCAGGGTACCTAGGGCGGACCCACCAGGGATATGTCCCCATAAAACCCGAATGCACATCATTACTACCGGTGCGGTACCATGACACGGGCTGTCCCTACACTTTGCATTAGGTGAGTGTTCCAGGGTACACGTCGATGGACCGAGTTGACGCGCCGCCCACATTTGATCAAGCTCGCGACGTCGCGCCCGCCCCCGCCTGTCCCTTTTGTCTTCGTTCCCAAACTTTCACAAAAGCTTTCTCGACACGACGGAACGACACTGACGCCGAATCTCGTGCATGCTCCCCGGAACGCAGTCTTCGAGTCCTCGGTTTAGGGCTGGACGGAGCATCTTTTGAGCCCGGCCCCAGCAGCACAATCGAAGCAGCGCGTGCCGAAATCATCATCAGCAACCACCCCCGTTGGATGCCAACCCAACTCACACACCGACCGCTAGGGGAAAATCGAAAGGCAGAAAGTCTGGATATAGAAGATCCAGAACACATCCGACCTTTCATTTGTTTCGTGCCTCACCATGGCGCCCTCGTCAAAGCGCTCCCAGCGCACACGTCGCGACACTCGAAGGGAGCTGTCACCCTCCCATATCGAAGACTCCTCGCCAAGCAGACCGGCCAAGCGTCGCAAGAAGGTTCACCTGCACCCTCCAAAGACACAAGCAGACCGAAAAACTGCTTCACTCCCATTGGTTGTGACCTGCTAACTCTTCTCCCATGGCGTAGGCTCCCGAAGCAGCAGTTCCCTCCGAACAGGCCGACGACGAAGACTCGAGCCTCTTGGCTGACCGATCCACCGCCCTCGACGGCGACCAACTTCTATCCCAAGTCATTCAGCACTTGGTGTATCCCAAGGAAGGCCCCGTACAAGCCAGCAAGGATCACGCCAACAGCATCCACGAGGCGAACCAAGATGGCGTCAAGGCCTACGCCAAGATCGCTGCCCTCGATTGGACGTTCTACGTGACCAAGTTGACCGTCAACATTGGTCGGTCCTCTGATCCCGTCACAGGTGCGAAAGAGCAAGCGGCTGCCGCGGAGGACGAGGAGGAGTTTGTCCACATTGATCTCGGGCCTGGCAAGATGGTCTCCCGGCAGCATGCCCGTATCCTCTTCAACTCGGAAGACGAGGCCTGGTTCCTCCACGTGCGGGGGCGCAACGGGGTCAAGGTGAACAACGAGCCGCTGAAGCAGGGTGTTGCTCACCCGCTCCGAAGCGGCGAGGTGCTCGAGGTTGGCGGGACGGAGATGATGTTTGTCCTTCCCACCGAGATAAGCACCCTCGACATCCATCCCACATACCTCAAGAGGGCCGGCCTCACGCAACGAGATGTGTTGGAGCAACCTGCTGCCTCGACTAGTCTGCCTGGGGATGCAACATCTCAGCCCACGGCAGGTCCCAGCCGGGCACAGCCAGCGCGACAGGCCATCGCCCCAGCCCCGCCCGACTACAAGCGACCCGGCACTCCCCCTTCCACCCGGGGCAAGATGCCAGCCTCACAGCACAAGTCGCCTGGATTCTCCAGCTCTGGGACGCTGTTGCTCAATGCCAACGACGTGGACCTCAGCATTGACGACAACCGGCACATCAAGCCCCAGTTCAGCTACGCTCAGATGATCACCCAAGCCATCATGAACACCGCAGAAGGGAAACTGAACTTGAACGGCATCTACAACTTCATAACCACGAACTATGCCTACTACAGACATCAGCCCGCCGCTGGCTGGCAGGTACGGAAACGTGATCCTAAAATGGCCGGGCCAAAGACCGCCGTGTTGACATGCTAGTAGAACTCCATCCGGCACAACCTTTCCCTCAACAAGTCCTTCGACAAGATTGCACGCTCCACTGACGAGCCGGGCAAGGGCATGAAGTGGCAGATTGTACCTGAGTCTCGCGATGAGATGATTCGCAGCGCATACCGAGGTGGCCGCGGCGGCCATCGAGGGTCCTCGGCACCATCGTCCCCAAGTCACCTGAACTACATCACACACGGTCCTGGAGACGTCGCCTCCAGGGAGCCCATGTCTCGGCGGAAAAAGCTGCCGACCATTGTTTCGCCATCGACGAACTCCTCGCTTCATGCCCAGTCCACCCCTGACCGGGCTACGAGGCGTCATATGCCTTCCGCCATGGTGTCCACTGCTGACGGCAGCCCATTGCCCAGGGCCCGGAAGCAAGCGGGCGCTGGGGCACCTCCTGTTCCGACATCATCGGCTACATATACCTCCCTCCACGACCAAGAATCGCCTACACTGACGTCCTCGATCCAGGACGAGGGAGGCTCCTTCATCACTCCTGCACCCCTGCGGGTACACCCTCGTCTCGCTCCTCCCAGCACAGCGCAGAGACCTAGTCAGCACATGCCGACCAGTTCTCCCGCGCCATTCTGGAAGTACGCCGACATCGGCAGCACTCCTCTGAAACCAATCTCCAACTTCGACATTAGCCCCTCCAAGCCGACAACTGGAGGGGTTGGAGCACGCCCAAATCGCAACAGCAGCTCTCCACCACCAGCCAAATCACCGGCTCCTAGTCCAACAAGAATCCGCGAGTCGACAAGAGAGCGGACGATCGAGGCGCAGGTCCCAATGCCCACGTCGGAGCCCCCTGAAGATGATGACGAAGGGGGTTTCGACCTCACGAAGTAAGTCATTCGTCCAACGTATAAAGTACACCGACTGACCAGCAAACTCGCATAACAGAGGATTCCAGAGCATAGGCTCATACCACGCTCCCGTCGGCCGCGGCATTGCAGTGGCCAGGGCGTTGAATGGTGGACGGAAGTAGAGCCTGCACTCAAGTCGAACAGGAAAATGTGACCGGAGTGATTCAATGCGCAGGAGCCATCTTGCTATAGCCTTGGAGAAGATCACTTGATGGGACGCTGATTTTGCCAATTGTTCAGAATGAGTGAAGATTGTTCTGCTGTCTCGAGAGTGATTGCGTGGCATGCGATGACATGTGAACAACCGGGACCAGTTACACCGTCCTACCACCGGACATATACTGTACACGGGTCCTCTTCAAGTGCCTCTTGCCGCCGATAGTCCTCTGCCGGCGTCATATCCGCCTGTTTTTTCTTTGAAACGATGCTGCTATTGTACATTTGGTCTAATTACAAGTGAGGGGGGGTTATTGTTAAGTGCTGTTGCGTACCCGTCAAGCCTTGGTGCGTCTCTTAGGGTTGCCACGCTGTTGGCGGTTGGAGGTTTGGCTCGCTTGCTTGCTGTCTCCCTCGATGTACTTAAGCAAGTCTTCAATGCTGCGGTCGTCTGTTCGGGCAGACGTGGTAGGCGCGAGAGCATTCGTTTCGAAGGGCACCCGGAGACGCCTGGCCTGAGCATCTTTGGCATGCTTGGCAATCGAGACGGCATTTTGAGTCAGCTGCGTCAGCCAGCTCTCTGCCTCCTTGGTGTTCTTGTCGTCGGCGCCAAGTTCGGCCTTGAAAATGTGCCATGACTCCCTCATGCGGATCACGGCCGCCTTGGAATCCTGATCGAGGGCCAGAGCCTGGGCCAGCTGGAACAGCAACGTGGCTGCGTTGACAGACTTGTCTCCAAAGACCTTTGTGCACACTCGGAGGGACTCCTCAAACCATTCCCGAGATTCGCGATACGCCTTGAGGTGCTGGAGCATCACGGCACCATTGTTGATCGTCGTGATCGAGTCAGGGTGGTCGGCGCCATAAATGATCTTCCAAAGCTCGAGGGCGTGCTTGACGTAGGCCAGTGCAGTCCGGCTGTCTCCTGTCTGGTGCAGGAAGAGACTCAAGTTCAGATAGTTGAGAAGAGTTTCCGTCGAGTCGACGCCCACCGTCCGCTCGGCGACGACAATGGCCTTCCGTGCCAGTTCAACGGCGGCCTCCTTCTCGTCCAGCTGATAGTAGATCATGGACAGCGTGTTGTACACCCGGGCAACCTCGGGGTGAAGGATGCCGTAAATTTGTTCGTGAAGAGAGAGGGACTCCAGCAGAAGCTCCTGGCCGAGTTTCTTCTGACCTTGCATGATGGAAATGCGACCCGCCTCGAGAGCCTCCTCGGCAAGTGTGCTGCGCGGCGCCGAGTGCTTGACAACAGGCACAATGTTCACCAGGTCATCCGACGTGAAAGTGTGGGAAGCAACCTGAGCGGCTGGCGTGGAGGGGGACGAATCGCGGTTCTTGCTCTTCTTCTTCTTCTTGCCCTCTCCACTAACCTGGCCGGTCGAGTTGGAATCGTCCCGCTTCTCAACATTTCCAACGGGTGACTCGGCCTTTGCGGCAAAGGCGTACTGTCGTGCTTGAAGCTGCAGACCCAGCTTCAGAGCAATCTCGCGCAGCAGCTGGAGAGGCTTCAAAGAGTCGGACCAGCCGTCAGCCAGCTGGTAACGGAACCGTTTCAGTATCTCTAAGGAAACCTTGGACTGGAGGGTTTCGGGGGTGACGTCTTCGAAGGAAAAGTCAGACTCGGCGTAGAGAGTCTTGAGATCGCTGTCAACTTCGGCAACAGGTTCAGGGTTGAAGTTGGCTCCGAGCAAGCAGTTGAGCAGATGCGCGATGCAAGCAGGAGCGAAAGGAGGCGGCAGATCGCGAAGGTACTCCGAAGCGATGTGCTTGAAGGCACGGGCGACCATGTCCTGAAGGGCAACGTCTTTCAGGCATTGCAGACGAGGTCCGCTTGCCAAAGTGGCCACCTTGCCCAGGTAGCGGATGTTGATGCCGCGCTTATGCAGGAGTCGGCCGAGGGCCTGACCGTCCATTGGGAAGCTAGTCTCGGCGTCCTCGAGTTCGCGGATGAAATCGGGAAGAACCTTGAGGAGCAGATAGTCGCAAGCGTTGCGAACCTCCTTCTCGTCGGCCTCCAACTCGGCCTTTTCATCATCGGTCGTGGGTGATTGGCCGCTGAAGACGTCGGGGTTCAGGGAGAACTGGAACTCGGACAAGTCGATGTGCTCCTTCTTCTTGGTCGCTCCCTCCTCCAATTCATCTGCATCTTCAGAGTTGCCCTCGCCCGACTCGGCGTCCTTTGTCGTTTCCTGAGAGGATTGCTTTCGCTTCTCCAGTTCGGCATCCACCCACTCCTTCATCTTCTTGCGGCCGAAAGAATCCACCAGTTCAGGGCGGAGGACGGTCATCCGATGAGGGTACTCAACACCGCCGTCTTGGGTCGGCTCTTCAAGCCAGGCGATGTCCAGTGGTGTGACCCGGTAGAGGTCGAGGACGTACTTGCGCCCGTCGGTGCCCATCAGGCCCTTCGTCTCGACGCTCGCCTCCAAATCGACTCGCTTGCCATCCTTGTCCCAGACAGGGTGCTTCTTGACCTTGAGAGCCTTGGAAAGCTTCTCGAAGGTCTGGACAAATCGTTCGTCGGATGCAACGATATCCTTGCCCTCAACTGCACCGTAGTCGATCTGGTTCTCGCCGGGCTCTCTGGGCTTGAAAATGCCCGGAACGATGCTCTGGCCCACAACGCGCTTGCCAAGGTAGTCCACAACAACCGTCGCGGTCGTGAAGAGACCATCCACGTCGATCTGGTTCACCAGGCGAACGCCAGCAACATCCTTGCCGGTCGCGACTCTGGCTGCCTCATCACCACCCTCGGAGGCGAACGTGCCGACGCCATCCGCGCCGAAAGAGAAGAAGACGTTGTTGTATACAAAAATCTGGGCATCCTTGGCCTCCGTCGGGTTCAGCGGCGGGATCTCGCCCCTTGCGACGAGTATTGCGCCTCGGGTGGCGGCGTCATTGTAGTCGGCAAAGAGTTTGGAGATAAGACGCTCCCGGAACACCCTATCCTGGACTGTCTCCTTGGGAAGTTCCTTGGCCGACTGGAACTCCTCATTCCAGTCTCGCAGGGTGTCGGTGTTGTCGGCTCCAGCGATGAGGTAAGTTTCCTGGGACCTCGTTGGGTCGGAGACGTGAGCCAGCAGCGACGACGACGACGAAGGCACGGCCCAGGGCGCAGCGGGGATTGCGTTCGCAATCTGAAACGTGGCAAGGGGATCCTTCTTGTTGTTGAACTCCTGCAGGGAACGGAAGGCGGCGTCGAACCCGGGCGAGACAAGCTCAAGGAGACCGAGAAGAGAGTGCGAGGACTGACCCTTGGGGGACGGCCGGGGGAAAGGGTCGAACTTGGCATTTGCGGACTTGTTGACGAAGAATCCCGACACATGTGCCGTGATCTGGAGCTGCTCGCCTTCGTTGGTGGTCAAGATGAGATACAGAAGGTGTCCCCTTTGCTTCAAATGGGGAGGGGGAGGGTTCCACGGAGACAAGGTGATTGTCTTGACCGTCTTTGGCGAATCGGGCGAGACGGGGGGCAGGAGCCGCGAGATGTCAGGGCGCGATCCGAAACCGAATGCGGGCTTGGACGCAGCGTCTTCGCCAGTCTCCGCAACAGTGTCGAGGAGCGACAGGCCGGGGAGTACGCCTTGGACGAGATCGGTTCGATCTCCAGCAGCGCCAATGAGCTCGCGAATGCGCACGAAGTGGATGCGAGCCTCTTTCTCGGTATACGGATCTTCCACGAGTGTCACCACTGGGTTTTCGAGCAGGTCGGGAACCTCGGCGATGGACACGAAGTCGTTAACGCGCTGGCCTTTGTGCTCCAGGTGGAAGCAGGTGTATCTGAACGCAGCAGGCAGGTCGATGACTGACTGCCTGACCTCGTGAACTTGTTCTTGGGGAGATACCTGTCAAGGAGTGTCAGCCGGGTGCTGCCGCAGGGTCTAAATGGTGACATGGTACTGACCAAGATGGACATTGTCTTGGGCTCGTGCGGAAGGATGATCTCCAGAGTGATCAGGGCTTGTTGAGTTAGCTTCCGTCGGCCGATTTAACTCAAGAGGTCCCATACCTTCACCAGGGTGCTCGACATCCTCGTCGCCCGTGTGTGCGTTGTGCTCCGGGGAATTAGAGTGGTCTACGCATGTCAGCCTCTCCCCTCCATGGTTGGGTGAAAGCAGGCTGGCTCACCGAGCCCATTGGTCTCGCTGGCCTCGTTCGACGCCATTGTCGGAGTGACAGGTGGTTTGCTGGTCTACTGTAGACAGCTACTGGTGGGTTCGGATGTGTCGTGGAATAGGAATACGAAAGGTTCGGGTTGTTGTACAAGAGCTATGGTTGGAAAAGGTGTGCTTCAAATGACGGAGGGTCGACGTAATGTACAGAAAAATGGCTCGGCCCGGCCCGTGAAGGAGAAATGCAACAGGAAGAAAGCTCTGTCGTGAAACTGGTAGTCGACTCCTGGGATTCTCGTTCGGGGGAGAAGTGTTGTCGAGGCTGAGTCGGGACCGGGAAAAAAATAGTCAGTCCTCCAGACTCGGGAGAAGGGCGGAAAATTACCTAGTGGACTGCCGAGCATCCATGCGCGCATGAATTGGCCAACCAGCGCATCTGCACCTTGTCGAGCAATACCCAGTCCGGGATCGCTGATTACCAGTTAGGTAATCCAGCCAGGTAGCTCGGACGCCCCACGCCGATGACATTTGGCTGGAGTAGTAAGTAAACAAACAACCCTGCATGAGAGCTACCTCACCACTTGTAGTCTTGAACCTATCACTCGGATTACCTAGGTACCTGGGTATCGCCAACTGCTCGCCCACGAACCATGCACATGCCTCATATTCTACATACTCCTATCAGTCACTTACTGAATTCTTACTGGACGCCTGAGCAGCTTTAGGCATCACGGGACAGCTTGCCGCACCTCTCCGGGGGATTGCTGGCGTACCTTCAATCAAGTCGGGTTTTGGGCTGAAGAGCAGCACCTTCGACTGGGTACCTCCGTCAAACAGCAAGGGCCACAGGGACACTCCCGCTGCATCGATTCAAAGCTCAACATCTTGCGCCCATGCCGCCTTCAGCACAGGCGGGCGAGAGCAGACCGACGGTTGTTTGGAATGCAGCTCGTTGCAACCGGCTGTTGCGACCGCTTCAGAATCGAATTGCTGCTTTGAGGAGGCCACGGATTCCTACGACGTCTGCTCTCGAAGCCATTTCAGATGGGAGCTCACAAAAAGGGGCAAAGAGGCTCCTCGAGGCAGAGACATCAACTCAACGAAAGAAGCGCAGCAAAACGTACTCTCAAAAACCCGTTACTTCATCCGGGACGGGCTCTCACGGGCAAGCCGGCAAAGATGCGATCAAGCGTGGCATCTCGACTGTCACAGGATCCAGGACAACAGAAGCCGGCTCCAGCATCGCAACGCCACTGTTGCGTCGTGCCAGATTTCTTCACTCGTCCCCCGCCGCGCCCCATAGCAGTGGGCAGGCTGTCGTTCAGAGGCCTGAGTTGTTCAGCGGGATCTCAAACCCCAGCAACCACCTCACCACATGCCTGACAAACCTGGCGGCACATCGCACCGAGCTCGGGGAGGCCGAGTACGGCATCTACGAGGGCATTTTGAGGGACTACAACGCCATATTATCCTCGACCAAGGCAACCGAGACTACAGGCGCAAAGAGCCTTCTCGTAATGTGTCTCCGTCAGATCCCAAGCTGTGTCGCCTTGATTGCCAAGAAGGAGAGGGAAGGAGCCCGCCGTGTGGTCGCATCGAGTTTTGAGGTGGAAGATCCCTTTATGCGCGTTTACGATGAGCTCGAAGGCTTCGGTCATGGGGCGGGCTGGAGGCATCTGTCCACCGTTGTCAGATCTCATGCCCTGTGGCTCCTCAAGGACGTGATCACAAGCGGCCTTCTTGGCTCAAGCATGGTGGACATTCTAGCACACTGCTGCCGCTGCTACGGATACCACGATGACGCTGTCAGTCTCCTGGAGGCTTTGGCGGCGCGGCCCTATCCCGGGCCTCAGGGCCCGAAGAGCACCTTCAGGGATCACAAGAACCTGGAGTTGCTGTCAAAATTTGCCGACACCTTCGACACATCGAGGTCTCATCGGCCCGATTCCTGCCTGGTGCAGCTTATACTCCGCAGGCGAGAGCTTCCAGCGGCCTGGTTGTCCACAAGAGGGTTTCAGCCGTGTTGGGCCCGACTCATTGCTTCGCTTGCAGGCGGCCACATGGCCACCAACGAACAACAGTTACTCCAGTCAGCCATCGCTGTTCTTTGTTCATCTCGTGCGTGGCCGCTCTCAGACGACTCGCACGAAACAAGCCCGGAGGATCATACGCTTGTTGCAGTTGTTGGCGCGATGGTGTCTATGACTCTGGTGGCCGCGGGCAGCTTCGACTCGCCACGCAAATCCATGAAGAATTCCCCACGTCGTCGACGGGTCCAGAGAAGAATGCTGCGAGTCCTCTGGGGAGCCTTGTACGAGGCACGGAGCCACGACGCGAGGCCTCATGCTCTCGCCATGCTGCGGTTGGGCATATTTTTCCACATCGACCAACCCAGGCGTCAATCCATGGATGAGATCATGCACCAGTCGGGAGGAGCGCGGCTGCAGCCGGCTCTGGCAGACAGAACATCTGAGCTGACCGCTACACTGGTCTGCTCCATCGCCCGATGCTCCAGCAGAGCTCTATGCCGCCCACCACAACCCTTCTATAATTGGCTGTGCGACCAACTTCAAGCTGGTCGGATCATGACACACAAGGCCATACGGGCTGACGCGGCATTCATGCTTGCTCGGGAAACGGCCGACTTGAGGGATCTCGTGTTTGCGGAGGCTGTCCGTAAATCAACATCAAGACCTCCAGGTGCGATCCAGAACACCAATTCTCAGCACACATCAGCATTTGCAGGATATCGATGGGAAGAAGGCATCAGCGAGTGGGTTCTCGTCAGCCCAGACACACGGAAGAGGCCGATGGCAGCCTTGGCCCCCTCACCCGCGTGGAGGCACCAGGCCAAGTGCCTGCCCGGCCCTCAGCTACGTGGCCAGCAGAGGCCCGAAACAGTCGATGGATTGAAAAGACGACATAGTGCACAGCATTTGCAGAAAGAGACGCATGTGCGTCAGGGGCTAGTGGGGGAGGAGCGCGGTCTCCGGGAGCCATCAAAGCGAGCCGTTGACTCGTCGTCGTGGGCGGGTGGGGTGTCCAAAAATACGATGGACCCCAAGACTGGCTTGATCAGGTCGCGTCAAACTTCATCGCGACGACGGGCGACTTTCTCTATCCTCCAAGTGGCCGGGAGTGGCTATGGGAGTGAGGATGAGCTTCTGGCCTGAAGAGAACCGAACCGCGATCGGTAGACGATGGCCGAACTCAAAGTGTACAACTACACAGCATGAACATGAGTATCTTAGCTGAAATGAATTGCAATGAGTCAAATGATCCGGCAGACGACATGTGACATGTGCCCGACACGCCGCACGCAATTCAACGGTCGGTTGGTGAGTTGGGAACCCCCTCTTGCCCCTCGGCCTCTGCCTTACGAAGAGATTCCAAAGCAGATGACGGGTTTGTCCGCGGCCACCGGCGCGCGACCCCAGCATTAATGGCGGTTTCATGTTGCTGCGTGTGCCTTGCCTTTGCTTGCGTGCCTTGCATGGTGGCGCCGCGGCGCGTAAACGCCGCCCTGGACGAACTCGTCTCAAGCTGTCGACCGCCCCACATGGTCATCCCTTTTCATTGCAGGTTGTCGTCTGATTGGCCTCCAAGAGCACGGGCTGCCGAGCCGCCAAAAAGCAGCGCGTCCGTCCCCTGTTGAGTAGCGTGTGTTTCGGCGCCCAAGAGCGGGCGTGGACCCCAACTTGAACCCGCCAACTTGAACTGCAGAAACCTCCTTTTGACCTGGCTTGGGCTGGCATGCAACGGCCCCCCTGCTTTGATTCTACCGATGATTCCTGGTGAGACACACAACAAGAGGGTCGATTGGCGACGTCCACGCATCAATTCCAATCGCTCTCAACCCAGGAAGTATCTCGTGTTTTTGTTCCTGTCTCAAGCCCGAGTCACACAGCAGCCCCCCTGCGGCGGCGCGATCAGGCCGCCCGGCAGTTTATCACGGTTCGTACAGAGTGGTGGCTCGCACGAGCTGTTGCGAGTAAAGTGCGCAAGGGCACGGCCTCAAGTATATTAAAAGTCGTTACTCGTATCTCGGGCCAGCTAGAACAATCTGGGGAGGTCGTCCCGGTCTCCACCAACCAGCCGGCATCCACACCAGCATCAGATCCTTTCACAGCACAGGCATGGCGGGATTTCCTCATCTTTGGTACGGCAGCGAGCCGGCAGCCAGCCGGCATCTCAGTCAGATAGGAAGTGGTACCACGCCCCTCATCGAACGGGGCCGGTCGAGGTCTGTATGGATACTGTAGATGCACCGGCCTTCCCACTTCCAAGTCCTGCCAGATCTCCGTCCCTCCAATTTAGAAGATCACTTCCTCATCCACCATGAACCATCCCGGTACCAGTCACTGACAGTGCTGTCCTGACAGGCGCTTGCTGCCGTGGCTGGGGTCATCAGGGATCACCCAAGCACGACCTCATCCCCGAGTCCCCACCAACTTGCTTTTGCCTCCTCCCCCATTCCAGGGCCCGTTCTAACTTCTGCCCGTCCCCTCCCTCGGAACTTAAGCCGCCCTCTCGACTCAGCGTGCTTCTCGTCCATACCTGCCAACCTCGACGGTTCCTTCCCCCCCCCCAACTGTTTTCCTTGACAGCCCTCGTTCCTCCTTTCGTTCCTCGCGGCCCTTTCCCCCCTCCCCATCGCTCGCCACAGTCGTTGCGTCGGGTTCTGTTCCCTTCTCGTCATTGCCGTTCCTTTACCAGGCGCTGACACCCGTTTTATCACTCCTTGTCTTTCTCTCGCGTGCTCGCAGCACTCGTCCTCGTCCTCGATCACACGAAAGAGAAACAGCACGTCACTCACTCTCTTCAGCCTCTACCACGGCGTCATCTTCAGTACTCTCGGCTTGCTGGTCATGATCGGGACGGACTAACCAGTCTACAATACTTTACTCTTCACTTCATCCCGGCCCATTCATCATCACGACTCTCTCCCAGGAATACGCCGCCAAGTACAGCAACAATGGCTCCTCCAGGACAGGACTCACCCGAAGCCAAGGCTGCCGCGGCCTTGGCCAAGCGCATCAACATGGAGCTCGCTAGCTACCTGTTCTACATCATCGCCGGCCTATCGTTCCTCCTCATTGCCTACCGCGCCTCCGTCTGCGCACTGCGGTACATCCGCACCCTCGCCTGTCTGAAGAACGACTCGCAACTCTACTTTACTACCGCCCACCAGAAGTTTGCCTTTTTCAAGAGGAACATACTGTACTCGCCAATCTTCCGCAAGCGCCACAACCGAGAGTTCCAGCTCAGCAGCGCGATCAACGTTGGAACCCTGCCGACTCGTCTTCAACTCGCCTTCCTGTTCTCCTACTTTGCGTTCAATGTCGTCTTCTCCGTCATCGACATTCCTTGGGCAACGACCTTCTCGCAGGCATGCCGTGCCTTCAGAAACCGCACCGGAGTCCTTGCTGTCGCCAACATGGTCCCGCTGTTCCTCATGGCAGCGCGCAACAACCCTTTCATCAACCTTCTCGGCATCTCTTTTGACACCTTCAACCTCCTCCATCGCTGGTTCGGCCGCATCGTCATCATCGAGGCTGTTGCCCACACCATGGCTTACCTCGTCGGCTCAGCGTCCACTGGCAGCTGGGCGGCTGCTATTACATCCGCCACCACTGTTCCCTGGATGTTCTGGGGCTTCCTGGTATGTCGAATCGTTGAATACCGCGCCCGGTCTGCCTCTCATACTGACTTCCTGACCAGGGCACGTGTGGATTCGCCGCCATCTTCATCCAGGCATGGAGCCCTATTCGACACGCCTTCTACGAGACGTTCAAGGTGCTCCACATCGGCCTCGCCATCCTCGCCGTCATCGGAACTTGGTACCACCTGCATCTGAAGGATCTCCCGCAGCTGCCGTACCTCATTACAGCCATCGTCATTTGGGCCGCCGACCGCTTCTGGCGAGTCTTCCGTGTCGTCTACGGCAACGTTGGAAGGGGTGGAAGCAAGGCCCTCGTTGAAGCCCTGCCGGGCAACGCCGTTCGCGTCACCGTGTCCATGGCCCGTCCATGGATCTTCCGCCCAGGGCAGCATGCGTACATGTACATGCCGTCTCTGAGCTTCTGGCAGTCGCACCCCTTCTCCGTCGCTTGGAGCGAAGAGGCCGACGACATCGCCGGGGAGAAGCTTGGCATGAACCGACAGGAGATCCTTGAGATGCGCAAGACCACCATGTCTTTTGTCATCCGCGCCCGCACCGGTTTCACCAACACCCTCTACCAGAAGGCCGCAGCCTGTGCTGGCGGTCGAATGGAGACCACCTGCATGGTCGAGGGGCCATACGGCGAGCTGCATGGCATGAAGTCGTACGGTACGGTCATGCTGTTCGCCGGCGGTGTGGGCATCACACAGGCTGTGCCCCATGTCCGGGATCTGGTCATTGGGTACGCCAACGAAACCGTTGCCACGAGGAGGATCACCCTGGTCTGGATCATCCAGAGTCCCGAGCATCTTGAATGGATCAGGCCTTGGATGACCCAGATCCTTGCCCTGGACAAGCGACGGGACGTCCTCCGCATCATGCTCTTCGTCAGCAGGCCCCGCTCGAGCAAGGAGATTCACAGTCCTTCGGCAACGGTGCAGATGTTCCCCGGCCGTCCCAACATCGACACGCTCCTGGCAGCCGAGATGGAGCAGCAAGTTGGTGCCATGGGCGTCTCGGTTTGCGGTCCGGGAGTCCTCAGCGACGACGTTCGTCGCGCCGTCAGAAACCGTCAGTACCAGGGCGAGATCGACTTTGTGGAGGAGGCCTTTTCGTGGTAACCGACCGATCTCACGTCATCATCAAGACTTCGTGCCTTTGGAAATGGGCAAACGACGTCTGCAATGGTTGGTCAAGACGGGACCGCTTTCATTCACTTTCCACTTCTTGAAACGTTGTATATATAGGGACGGACAGCTTTATGTACATGCCAAGAGATGTCGACAATGCGACTTGAGCTTCTGAAATGCTAGAACATATCGTTTAAAACACTACTAGCACCTATATTATTAACCCGTGGAACAAAATCGAATATCGCTAAGACTTCAATTTATCTAAGAGAAGTATATAAACTTCGTGATTTAGTTTTTACTATTAATACTAAAGCTTAAATATTACTTATATAGTTATACTCGAGAAAATACTAATAGCTATATATATTTAAGATAATTACAGGCTAATAAATATAGATACTATGAACTATTATACTAGAATAAGAAGTTTTCTACTTATATAGGGTACTAATTATATAGATTTTAGAAGCTGATTATAGTACTACTTACCTTGTTGTAAGATCACGGCTGATATGTCATCACTTAGGTGTGTATCCACTCGTCGAGGGTCACCGGTGTCCTTATCGATTAACACCCGGGCCTGGGCAGCCTGCCTGGACAAACGTCATCCCTCCCTCCCTGACCTCTACCACCCCAGACACGTTGACACCAGTGCCTTTGGTGGGCGGAAAGCCCCACGTTTTCAACTGCTGAACCAAGTCGAAAGTGCTGTACTGTTTCCGGGCCACCGAGATCACGTCGCCATGGGTCTCGCCTACAACACCTATCTCAGCAGCAATAAGATATACGGCTGCAAGGGATGCAAGGCTCACCTTGCCAACCACGAAGACATCATCAGCCGAGTATGTCATCATCGCCTTGTGGTGTTCCGGTGGCTTTGAATCGCATATGAACTTCACGACGCTTAGGCTTCTCAGTCTTTGGTGTCAGGACCTTCACTGACGCAGAGTAGAACTTCCGCGGGCAGCATGGCAAAGCGTACCTGTTCAACAGCGTCGTCAACATTGACACTGGCGAACCCAGCGAGCGCAACATGACAACGGGAAGGCACATCGTCCGGGACATTACCTGCCGACAATGCAAGGAAACCGTGGGGTGGAAGTATGACAAGGCATACGAGGCGACGGAGAAGTACAAGGAGGGGAAGTACATACTTGAGGCGGAGCTGCTATGCAATGTCACCTGAGCGAGGGCCTTCCTGGCTACATGTAGTTGGCTGAGATGAGAATTCATACTGGCAGGGTTATCTCCTGTTTCGCGATGGAGGCATGACCATTGGTCATCTTGAATAGTCTTATCAATCACCGGCACGTATGACTGCAGACTCTCACCATGAAGGGGCGACGAGTGAGCACACATGACCTTCATTCAATATAGCTACGGTGAGACTAGAGCATCTGCTAAACTGCCATCAATCATCCACGGAGAGAGCCCACGGGCATGTATTGCATTTGCCTTCCCGATCGCCGCCTAGCGAGCTTCAGTGCCAGAATTGGTTCTGTGGTCGACCTGGGTCCACTGCCAACACAGATGTCGGCGGGAAATGGCTCGGGTTGCGACACAACCTACCATCTGAGACTGGGCATCTAGTGATGCTCGATTGGCTCCTCCGGCAGCAGCTCCTCAACTTCCTGCTCGACCTGGAGGAACTGGAACGGGGGCTGCACAATCCCGTTGAACAGGAAGGTGAAGTAAACCAACATGGCGAAGCCGACGACCTGGAGCCACTTGAAGGACTCCCAGCGCAGCCCAAGAGAGACGATCCAAATGAAAAGAGTCCTGCAGGTGTCGATGGTCGACCTTGACGTCGCACTGACACTTCTCGTCACCGATAATCCAAAGAAGTTAAAACCGCTACAGATCGCAGTGTGTTAGTCGACCAAGGGTAAGGGGGGAGGGGCTGCTAATCATACCCGATACTGATCATGATCAGGAGGCTGGAGAGTCCGATCTCCTTGTTAGTTGTCATTTGTCTCCAACCCTCGACCATGTCAAAGTAGCCGAGGCGGCCAGCGTCTGACCGTCCAAAGGAAAGGTGCAGGATGACCATAGCAAAGACGGTGACCACAAAGCCAAAGACGCCTTCCCATCCCACAACCTGGATCGGCTCTATGGCCCAGCGCTCCAGCATGTATTCTTCGAGAACGAACTGGGTCGCGGTGAATATCTGAGCTCCGGCGATGAGGAGAACTCCGGCCACCGAGAGCCACGCGCTTGAGGCTGGCGGAGAGGCGGTGATCAGCTTACTGCCAGCCTCGCCCTTGCCCTCGTGGAACAAGGCGCCAGCAAGGCCAACGATAGCGACACCCAGAACGACGCCGGCAAGCGACAGCCACTGGAACAGAAACAGCCGTCTGCGCAAGAAGAGAACACTGAAGAGTCCAACAAATAGAACGAGGGCTCCTCGAGTCATCTGGTAGATTGATGCCACGACAAGGAGGAGGCCGACATTCATCAATGTCGTTCCGCAGATGTCGCAGATCGCAGGTAGGGCGAGAAGAAGGATAAGGCGCCCCTTCATGATGGGGGTATCGCCATCGCCACCCGCGGGCTTGGGCCCGTCGTCGTTGGGGTCAATAAGGGACGTTGTTGCCTGCGCCGCATCCCCGTCGTTATCGCTGCTGCGGATGGCTTCGTATCCATGGCTCTGCGCACCCTTCCTTGCTGCGAGCTTACGCCAGAGAGCCATTGCCCCAACGACGAGCCAGCAGCCCATCTCTCCGACGAACATCTGCGCCGTCTGAAGTACTGGCTGGTTGAAATACGCATGTTTCGAGGCATCGGGGTCGTCGCAGTTTCGGACGCATTGCATATCCTAGCCCCGGGTTAGCAGGAGCTGGGTGTTTGAGGGGACAATGGCGCGCCGGCATACCTGGTATTTTGTCAATAGTGTGTTGCAGACGCCCGTCAGGAGCATCATAGCAACAAGAAAAGGGACAATAGATCGAGACGCCATCTTGATGAGAAGCACGCGTGTCCAGCGTGCGGTGATTGTAGAGGTGGAAGAGGCGGGTCAGTCACGGAGGGAGTCGCCCGCTGCGACAATGACATCTGGCTGCGGAGGGAGGACCAACGCTAGGCAATTTGCAGCCACAGGCCCGCTTTATCTGAGGCAGGTACAACAGCTCGGTCTACTACACCGAGGTACCAGGATTCTCGCCATAGTAAATAAGATCCGTATAACCTGGTCAGACTCGATCAAGTATGCATTTCATTTCAAAGGGGGTTAATGTTCTGTACTGATCGATTAGAAGTATGGTGGTAATAGTAAGTAGGTTCTGCAGATTGGAACTAAGTCACTCCACTTATCTTTGCCTTCATTTGAATATTTGAGAAATAAACGCTTGTTGACCATTAAACATCATACTTGGCTGTACGTATAAAGAAACCTCCATACAACGTATTCTACTTTCCCCCCTTCTCCTTCGGCTTCTTGTCCTTGATGTTGTTGTAGTGAATGATGCCCGCCTCCTTGTCACGGGCCAGCTGCTGCAAATCCTTCTCACACACTGGTATGCCCTCGATGCTCTTGACCTTCTTGCCCTCGAAGAACATCATCAGGCCACCGACCATGGCGGCTACCATTGCCAACCCAACAAAGAGTCCCGTCGACCAGGAGGGTCTGTCGTAGCGGTTCATACCCCACATGAAACCTGCCAGACAACACTGCAGAAACGTGTTCCAGACGTTAAACCAGATAACGAAATCCAACTTCCACGGCGCCGTGGCGGGTGCTCGTACGCCCGTCAATGGAGGGTCTGGGATCTTCGACTCTGGCAAGGGAATACTGGCAAGGTCACTGCCTGCAGCGTAATCTCCCACGTTGTCGGGGCCAATGTCCAGAGGTATGTTGTCAGAGCCTCGAAGACGGAACCAACCGCGGTGAATACCGGCCAGCCGCCGAAGGTCGTTGGTGCGCGACCCAAACCTCCATTTGACAAGGTAGTATAGATCGCGAAACCGCCAGGGTGCCAGGCCAAAACCGGTGACGCAGAACAGTCCGTTGAGAATTTGAGACGTAGTCTCGATCCATTTCCGCCGTGGCGAGTTGATGTCGTTGCACGTTGGGTGACACATGGCGGGGGCAGCGTTGCAGAGAAGCAGGAAAAGCATGCCTCCCCACGCCACAACGTTCAAGCCATATAGAACAACAAAGAAGCCGAGCCATGTTGTTGTGTAGGCCCAGAAGGCCTTACAGCCGCGAGTGAAACCCTCCTTCCAGCTAAGCGAAGGCGGGAAGTGGTAGCCATTGGGGTAAGGTTCCGTCAAGGGCGCATATTGGGCGCCGACCTTGAGGGTGGCGAGTCCCGTCGGCACTCTTTCGTGGCCGGTCGCCACAGTAGCCAGTTCTGTCATTGTGCCATTTTGAGATTCCAGTCTGCCGAGGTCGTCACCCCGAGTGTCTTTGCAGGGGGCTTTGGTAACCATCGAAGCCGAGCCTATTGTGTCGATTGCTTCGGGAGAGGTTGTACTTTCGGAATCGCTGGGATGTCGGGTCCAGGCTGTGGTGCAACAGGTGGTGACGTCGAGGTAGTATGGCGAAGGCGTCGAAAGCAGCGCCGATCTGGACAAATGTGCAAAGTCGCTGAAAACTCTGTGATGTAGCGATGCAATGCGCACGAGGATGTATGGTGGCGCGGTCGAAGTAGGTGTGCTAGGGGGGGCGGGGAGGAAGGAAGTCAAGGGTTCAATGTCTCTGTGACTTGTAGCTCAAGAACAGCTTGTCGATAGAAGAGTTGGGATGCGTCGAGCAGCGTAGTTTAGTAGGTATGGGGATGTTGAGGGAGCGCGGCTGATGGTGGATGAAACTGGGAACGGGAGAACAGTCGCCATGTGAAGAACTGGGTAAGACGTAGGTACCTGCAGGGCCAGGTAGTGACGGCGAACGACCGTGAAATGACGCCGGTTGCAAACGTCCGGCTGAACAGGGATCTTCCGAAGCTCAGAGCCAATCATAAGCCCCTGCAACTTGAGGTCTAGATGCAGGCTGGACAATTTTGATGATTCTTGGTGCCAGGACAATAGGACGCCCCTGAGGTGATGTGATAGCTGCTGGAAGTTTGTTCCACAGATGTTGTTCCTTCTAGTAATCGATAGTTGAGGGCTTCAATTAGGTACCCGACTGCTCGGACACGGCTCCGGTTTGAATTCGGGGAACCGCATCACGTCCTCGATACGCAAGCCCCTATAGGTGCATAGACTACATCAGGCACTAGGTAGCTAGAGGGGCGACTGTGGAGTCGCCCCAACTTCGTCTCCAAACGCCAAAAAAAAAACGCCTCGATTCCGTCTTGAGGCGTCATCGAGGGTTCACCGCAATTCAGAGTGTCGAGCAAACCCGGCGACGAGGGTAAAGTCACCACCATGGAGAGCGTCCAGGAACATCTCCAGCACCTTGCCGCATCTGTTGCCGCCAATCTCACCAACCAACATGACTGGACAAGCGTCAACACACACCGGACTGCATCTGACTCGACCCAACGCTGCCATGATCTCAGGCCACTTCTCTATGGATTGCCGCCACGCAGGCTGTATATCCACCCAGATGAACAAGTCGCCGCTCTACAAAGCGGTGCGCCGTCAAGTCAAATAAGCCAGGCTCCCGAAGCAGAGTGGGTACTTCCAGTTCACATCAAGGAGAAGTTGTCACTCGCAAATTTTACGGCCATCTTCGACTCGATAGGGCCGCTTCCACCGCTTGATGTCGCTAGTGCAGCGGCTCCAGTGGCCTCCGAAGGTCGGGACTGGAGGAGATCTGGGCGCCACAAGAGGATTCTGCTCGCAGTCGTCCACGACGATTCAACTGTGTCTTACTACATCATGCACGATGGCATCGTGAAGCCCAGGCAGAACTGAACGGGCTTGCAACATGTGCTGATATACTCTGGTGCCACCCCTGGATTTTGAGTATCTAGGTGAAGCAACCACTGGGAGCGCCGCCACATGACTGGAACGGCGGTCCATCACCAGGTTCATTCCCTGGTTCTCGTCGTTTCCGATAGAGCATTGCGCAGTTGGGCAACCTGAAGATGCCTGAGGCGCGAGCCCGGCATTGAACCCCTGGCCATTGGCAGAGGCGACGACAACCAACGGCTGCATTCAACAACACCCATGGCATTTCTGCTTGATTGCGACTAGTAATAGACAAAAGTACTCTCGAGAGCCAAGCACGCCTTCACCTTCAACACTGCCACGGCTGCGTGAATCTTCCTCCTCAAGTACCGAAGGAGTTTCTCGTGCATGCAGGATTGATGTGGGCATTGACTCGTCCGACATTCGGAACAGTTCACCCCGCGTGTATGGGGCTGGGTATGATTTCCCCGGAAAATGGCAATTCAAACTCGGCAGAACCCTCCCCTAACAAGATTCAGTACCCGGTTGCCACTGCTTACTCTGAGAGTTACCTCTGTCACGCTACGAATGCCAAGCATTTTTCGAAGTCATGGGCTCCGTCTAGATGGTGCAAGATCCCTGACTTTCCCCAGTCGGGCAGCCAATGGTCCACCGAGGCGTGGGTCAAGAGTGAGGCTTAGATCAAAGTGGAGGCATTGGGGTGCGGGACGCGCCTGTGATCGGATTGGCTGTCTTCGCTAGACACATTTCAAGGCATCCACTAGGTACAGCAGCTCAAAGTACCCATTCGCCGGCCCAAGGCGTATCCTGTACAGGCGTCAACCGTACCCTCGGCGGGGCTTGTCGGTGCCAGGGACCTGCCGATTGAACTGGCGGTCACCTGCCGTGTACGGCGCTTTCCCCAGGCTCAGCAAGTGACTGACCCCCTCCGCCCCTCATGGCGACCTGTGTGGTGCCTCCTCTTTCCACATGCCCCCGCGAATTCGGGTCCCTCTGCCATCGCCCAGTCGCAGCGCAACCTCTAGTGTTCCTCCCAACTTCCAGTCTCGTACATACTCGTCTGTCTCCCATGAGCGAAAGGGAGAGCCGCATCTCATCAGACTCATCACTGCGCGAAACTCCTTCTTGGCGCAGCGCACGCTTCGACGCGCCCCAGCACTGGGAACATTATACTTTCACCGCGCCCAGGTACACATTTAGATGATCACTGGCCCCTCTGCGACAATCCTCTGCGCCCCAGCCGAACACCACAACAACTCACGCACGCCGCCTAGAGTGTATACCGAGTTGCCAATCCTCACGAATACAGCAGTTGGCATCGTTACCGCGTCTCAAGCGACAGAGTAGCAGTGCGCACTCTTGAAGTCTCCCCTACCGTCCCTAAGCCTGCTGTGCCAGTTGGGCAGTCGACAAGTCGCCAAACCGCCTCGACTCGACACCGATTTCTCACCGAGCAACTTTGTGGTAGTAAAGCTGCGCGGCAGTTTCTGGGTGTTGGGCCCGGATGGGGCATGCGGTACTCCTTCTAGATCTGGCCAGAGCACATCACGTCTCGTCTCAGGACCGCCCCAGCTCTTACGGCAGCAGCATATCCATCCTGAGCATCGGCACATCCTAGCTCATGCCGGTCGACCCTCCGCTGCACATCTGCTTCGAAACGGTGCTGCTCATATCCATACGTTGCCTCCACCTATGCGCCAGAGACTGAGCTGCACCGCGATTCGGTCTGCTGCGCCTCGCGTCCCGACACTCTCGGCACTCTACATCTGCCTCTCCAAGCGCGACTGTGGCAATACAACTGCGCATGCACTTGGCCATAAGATCATTCGGTTTTCCCAACTTATCCCACCTTCTCAAGCATGACGACTTCGGCAGCACGCCCACCTCATCAAGCTCCCCCGGATGAATGTTACGGTTACGACCCTGAGTCCAGTCCATCCAGGGGAAGCCCCCGGATGGAGTCTATCAAGCCAGACCTAGGGCCGGGGCGTAGCCCCCAGTTTGCCACTCCTAGACATGTATGTGGAACAACTAACGGAGTCGGGAAGAGGCTCACACTAACATTTTCAGGTTGAATTTGGGCGGGGAGAGGCCGTCTTGATCAAGCATCTCAGCGATGGCTGTAAGGAACACGGTGCATTCATGGACGACGCGCCGCCTACCTTTGTCGTTGATGTCGGCTCCCAGTTTCGCCCGGTGTCCCCCGTCCAGTCATCGCCTGGTCAGTCTCCAGAACCCTCTGGCTCTCCAAATCCAAAAAAGTCCGCGCTGTTGAATGTCGAGAGCCTCGCAGGCCTCGCGGCTGGTGCTCTTGCGTTCAGCACGGGCGGAACTTGCGTACCAAGTCCTCACAGTTCTCATTCCTCCGCAGCCACGAATCCGCCAAAACTGGACCTGGTTCATGCTACGACTGAGCAACGACGACAGGCCTCCGAAGGGCCTGATCAACCGTGCCGCTTGCCTATACGAGAGGATCGAGACAGCTCAGGGGGTTCTGTCGGCGGAATTTCTGGCCCGGATCACTACTCTAGCCGGCCTTCTATGACGGCACCGCGACATGGTCTAGAAGTTGCAACATCAGCCTCTCCGCCACAATCTGGATCTGGTGGCTTGCCGCCGTTACAGATTGATTCACCGCGATCGGATCACAGCGGTCACGGCCGAGCACTTCCTTCTATACGACAACATTTTTCAGATTTGCAGCTCTCGCCAGACAAGGATGTACCAGGGCGCCGGCATGCGTCGTCATTTTCCCGGTCACCTCCATCTGGGCTCCCCGGCATATCTTCCATGCCCAATTTCACAGGACCTCATCCCACCTCCCCTACCTCCCCTGGTAGCAACTTTCGAAGAGATCTACCATCTCCTCAAGCTGTAAGCGCATCGTCTTACGGTTTCCTCCCATACATGCATAGCAGACCCCTAGGAGGGGAGCACACCACCGCACCCCCGGACTCTCCAACCAGCGATCAGCCAGCAAGTCTTGCCATCGGCCAAGCTGTAGACCGACTGGTCGTTGAACATGGGAATGGGTCCAACCAACACGGAACATACGTGTGCACGTTCTCGGGCTGCACCGCAGCCCCCTTTCAGACTCAGTATTTGCTCAACTCACATGCCAACGTCCATTCTTCTGCGCGACCACACTATTGCCCTGTACCTGGCTGCTCACGCAGCGAGGGCGGGAAGGGCTTCAAGCGGAAAAACGAAATGATTCGCCATGGCCTGGTACACGAGTCGCCTGGATATGTGTGTCCATTTTGTCCTGATCGCGAACACAAGTATCCTCGTCCCGACAATCTGCAAAGGTTAGTGCTCCAACTAGACGGGAGGTCTGATGCTCTTGGAATACCAAACTGACGACGGACAGACATGTACGGGTCCACCACGTGGACAAGGATAAAGATGACCCCTTGCTGCGGGACGTCCTATCACAGCGGCCAGATGGCCCAAACCGTGGCAGACGGCGGAGGGGGTTAGCATTATAGCAGCTGGAACCTCTCGTTTTGCGTGTACTTGGACGCATGTTCATTTTTGTCAGGGGCTCGATTTCTCGTCGCGTCAACAGCGCTGTACCTCACTGCATACCTGCAGTTTTTGTCTGAGCATTCACAAGCCTCTACTTCCTTCTGTTTGGGTGGTATGGATCTCGCGTGCATGCCATGATCGGCTACAAGACAAAATCATATACACAGTGAGGAGTTGGCACTCCACACAAGATTAAACGTCTTCAAACGTCTGCATCGGTCTGCGTCTGGTGGCACAGGGTTCACATGGCTTATGTCTCACCAAGAAAGCAAGGGAATGTCAGGCGACAGTGGATCTTTAGTGATATGATGAACTCTTTTCTCTCTGAAAGCGACTTCAGCCTGCGCATCAGACATGAATCGCCTCCCAATGGTCTGCATACACTTGGTTATCCCCCAGAATTCAATATGTACCCCCCCTCGAGCGGCAGAGCTGCCGAGCAACTCTACCACGAGCCAGAGCTCCTCCCTCTGTAGCCGCTCCGGCTCAATATCGAACTCTGACGTGCGAAGCGACGTGATCAGCTCCCGGAAAGCGCCATGCGCAGATACAGCAACGAGAGATGCCTGGGAGCCTCGTCCGTACAATATCGACATGCGCAACGATGCACGGGGTGCGTGCTGGCCGTCTTGATCGGTGTTCAGCGGACATGATGCTACGACATGTGCTCTGGTCAGTCGCGACGCTGATATTCTGATGCGTCTCTCCCCAACACCAGCGGGGAACTCCACCGGCGGGGCAGGAGACCGCAAGAGACCTGCATCTTCTCCTGGCATAGGGCGGACAGTGAGCGGCACCATAGCGCCTACTCGCATGGTGAAATCCGCCAGCTGTCCGGCCTCGAAAGTAGAGCATACAATTATGTACGAGCCGGCCTGTACTTTCGGAGCTTGAACGTATGCGTTTCCGCCTCGATAGTCTCCAGAGCTGGCAACCACATCCTTGCGTGTTATCGAGGTCGCCCGCTTGCCCGTCGACCACACCAAGTCAATGTGAATGGCTACACCCCGGCTCCCTGTGGCTAGAAGCACCGACAGTGGTGTTTCTTGTGGGATGTAAACACCAAACTGTGGGTTCTGTGAGTAAAGTGGCGATGCTGCATTGCCGCCAGCTGTCCTGCGGGTCCAAGAGCCTGAAATCTCCTGGTATTGACCCAATTCATCTTTGGCAACTTCTATGTGCAGAGGAATGGTCGAGAAGAACGAGAATGTACATGCGTACTCGTCGAGGGGGAGATCTTCCTGCGCCATGACGACCGTGTAAGTCATGTCGGCACCGAGTTCGAGCTTGGCCAGTGTCTGCGACGAGTCCACATATGGTCCGCGGTAAAGGGCGCCGTCAGGGGCCTCGACTCGACAGCCTCTGTTGTCGAAGACAGATATGCTCATGTACCCGAGCTGCTTGGCCACCGAGGCGAGGGAGCCCGGCCGCCTGTTCCGGGCAATGTCCAATTCTTCGTCGGCGAAGTGTCGGCTGAGGAGTACCCATACACTGGATCGCGCATTGGCCCGGACTGTGTACTGGGGGTTGTACGCGAATGTGCCGGCCACGTTTCTCTTCGGCATGTTCCATTTGAAATGACGATCCTGTCGATGCGCAAAACAGGCAGGGTTCCAGTTGAGGTACATCGACTCGAAGTTCTGGGCGACTTCTTCGAGGGTGATCCAAAATGTTCCGGTTGATGTGGAAGGCCGAAACATCTCGAGGTGTGCCCCGGTTGCAGGCCACGACTCGTCTCCGGGTGTGTGTTCCACAGGACGTCCGCCAGATGCGTCCGCGCCTTTCCATACCAGTCCGTCGCACCAAGGGTTTTTGACGAGTAGTCGACGGGCTCCGCTTGTGCTGTCCATGTCAAGGACCGCATAGTCGTGTTCGCCAACAAGTCCGAGGGTCTCTTCCTCTGTTGTCGAGAGACGGCCAGTGCCCAGCGTGATAATAACGTTGTCGTATTGATAGCCGCGAGCCATGCGGTCCCAGGCTTGTTCCAGATCGACGTCCTCGCTGTGACATTTGTCAGTCCAGCCAATGACCAGGTGGAAGTGGCCCCTGGCCAAGATCATGTGCCTCACCTTTGAAGAAACAGCTGTTCTGGAATCCAGCCGGTTAATACCCAAAGGTCTGTCCCCGAGTTACTGCCAGGAAAGTCGTATCCGCCGCGAACTTTCAGGTAGGCCTTCTCCATAAGCGCAGGCCATAGGAGATTAGGGTTCCGACGATCAACCACGAACAGGTTTCGGCCAATGTCCGCCCGAGACACTGGAAGCCTATCATCAACGACGACCTCGCGAAAACACCCGTTAAAATGCATGCGAAAGATGTACTTCCCATTCGGAGATACTCGCGGCCGGTTGTTCTCATGATCAAATGGGAACATGAGTGTTGATAAGAGCTGAAATTACGTCAGTCGATGCGTAGACACGAGGTTGTGTTGTCGAAGAGGAGACCAACAGGCGCGCCCGCCGAGCCAAGGAGGAGAATCTTCATCGCAGCACACAAGCTTGCCACGACTGAACAGTCGGTGGTAATATCTTGGACCAGATCACAGTCACCGACTGGCTCCATGAGCGCAGCCTCCCAAGACTCCTTGGAGCTTTCCGGGGTGGTCAGGAGCGCCGCCGGACGCTTCCATGAGTCAAGGATGGACTCCTGGAGCTGGGACATGGTGTACTCGGCCGAGTCCCTATGTCGTTCCCTAATTTAGAAGGAGGATGAGTCGAGGATAAAGGGGATGAACGAACGTGAAAGGCCGGCTGTCGTTCCCGGCTGAGAACTGTGCATCGGAAGGATTGCGCTTCCATTGAAGGAAGCGATTTCCATGCAGCTTACTGGAGAGATTCAGGATCAGATCCTCCTCTGCCGTAATACCCTGGCCACTGGAACTCGGTCGCGGTGGTCTCTGTGCCTTGAGCTGTTCGGCAAGAACCACAAGCTCCTCAAACTTCCGCCGCAGGGACGCTTTTCGCCCCCGATCACCCGGGCCCGCCTCTTTGTAGGCGGCCATGTATAGGTCGGCAGCAGCAATGGCATGAGACAGTGCATCAGCTCGGGAAGCCCCAGAGTCCTTCGCCATGAGCTCCCTGATCTATCAATATCATCAGTGTCTGTTTCCTGGGTCGAACCAGTACAGTACTAACAAGGGCCTGGTCCTCAGTCCCGGCCATGGCACCAAAGTGGAAGATGTGAGGAACAACTTCACCGCGCAGGGTCAGCTACTGTTTCCCATGGCTGTAAAGCCCAGGTTTGAGCAAGTGCTGACGGCACTATACCCTGGGCCTCGTGGATCTGTGGCAATCAAAGACTGACGGACTAAAGATGAAATGCTGTGCGTTGCCTCGTTGTGGCGCACCGTGCCGGCGAGAGGGGTTTAATTGCTCGGGTTATGTGGCCGAGCTAACCGTTGAGTGAATGCTGATGGGTGTTGTCGCACTACTCAGGGCAGCCCAGACGCAACTCAATGGGGACGACACGTATGAAGGGATGTTGATCAATGATGGGGCTAGATCGCCTCTATGCTGGTCCGAGTCGTTGGCCGGCAGGTCGAAAAGACCGATGCAGACAGCTATGCAGAGGGTGGGGAGTCGAGCTTGAATGGACTGGATGGCTCGTGCGAGCTATGCCCGACTCAACCTGCAGGCAGGTACTTGGCAAAGGACGCTGTTTCATTTCGATGGCAGATTTCCTAGCACTCTGTTCAGGTCGAGGCATTCCGTATGTTTAGGTCGTTCCGCAGGAGACAGCTGGAGACGTTCTGTCGGTGGTCCAAATACCTTCTATACCGAACGCAATGTGGCTGACGACACTGGTGAGGTTACCGTGACGGTAGATGATTTCCTCCCGCTCCCGCGTCACCACAGAAGTAGTTTGCCGAGGTCCCGGCAGCTGACTGCGGTACCTACTGCTCCCCCCGGGCCCCCAGTGAGGACTCGATGGACGAGCCCGAAAGCGGCCGGCGGGTCAATGGCGACACGGCCGTGCTGAAACGTCATTCACAGATAAGATAACACGCCCCTCCCCGGTGACCTCACAGCGATTAGCCGAACGTCCGCCCGGTGCGCAGGCCGAGGTCGCGGCATCCCGACTTTGAAATGGCGTACCGACTCGGTTTACTAGTAGCATCGCTGCAGATGCCCGTTCTGGCGCGGCACTTCCTCCACACACACATCTGGACGACCTACTCCTCGATGTTACGTTGACAAGTCTGGCGCGACCTCACCGTTCGATTTATCGACAGCTAGCACCCTGCCATCTACCTGCCCACGGCGACCACCCTGCTCGCTGAAGACCGAGGAGACAATATTTGTCTACAGGTCAACCGGTGGTTATCACATACGTCTTCCGTTGCTCCAGTATGGCGGTTCACTCAAAGCCAGAGGCGCTGTCCCCTTGGGGAAAAGCGGCCGCGGGTGCCACTGGCGCAGTGCTTGCCAATGCCCTCGTGTACCCTCTTGACATGTGAGTCTCTCCTTGCGTACACTCGGTTTGACGTGGTGTTGACGGTTCTCCAATGATCAGCGTAAAGACTCGACTTCAAGTTCAAGTAAATCCCCGAGGCATCGAAGCATCCGGCAAGGATCGAAGCGCAACCGCCGAAGACCCCCACTACGCATCGACTTGGGACGCCCTCTCTCAAATATTCGAGGAAGACGGTGTACGCGGTCTGTACACCGGCATCCACTCGTCCCTAGTCGGTGTCGCGTCGACAAACTTTGCCTATTTCTACTGGTACTCTATCGTCCGGACCGTGTACCAACGGTCCGTCGCGCAGAATGCCCCCTCTTCCACACTCGCCGAGCTCGGCCTCGGCGCCGTTGCCGGCGCCATTGCGCAGATCTTTACGATCCCGGTTGCCGTTGTCACGACAAGACAGCAGACACAGCGCAAGGGGGAGAGAAAGGGCTTCTTCGAAACCGGGCGTGAAGTGGTAGATGGTGAAGACGGTGTGTCTGGGCTCTGGAGGGGGCTGAAGGCCAGCCTTGTCCTTGTCGTCAACCCTGCAATCACATACGGTGCCTATGAGAGGCTCAAGGACATCATCTTCCCCGGAAAGAAGAACCTTCAGCTCTGGGAGGCCTTCCGTACGTGATCAGGCCCTGCTCCGCCGAATCCCGAGATGGTCAGTGTTGCTAACGCCCATTAGTTCTCGGAGCCACGTCCAAGGCGCTTGCTACAATCGCAACACAGCCTCTCATCGTGGCGAAGGTCGGTCTGCAGTCGCGCCCGCCTGCTGAGAGGCATGGCAAGCCCTTCAAAAGCTTCGGCGAGGTGATCAAGTTCATCCTGGACAGGGAAGGCCCCCTGGGTCTCTTCAAAGGAATCGGTCCTCAGATCCTCAAGGGTTTCCTCGTTCAGGGCATCTTGATGATGACGAAGGAGCGGTGAGTTATAGTTGCCACCGTATTGGTGCCGAGACTTGTCACTGACGTGATACCTACAGCATGGAGCTGGTGTTCCTCTTGTTCCTCCGGTACGTCAGGCTCACGCTGCAAAAGCGTCTGCGCAGCTCCGTCCCCGAAACTGCTCGACATGGCGGCCTACCCAAGCCCTGAGATGTCATTCTGCATCGCCACCAACTGGGGTTATTGTGTCGTGGATGCCTGAACAAGCTGGGTCAATGGCTATAGAGAGCTGTATTTTGTCGGAAAGGAAATGGGCGTAAAGTGTCGCTGAGCGCCTGGTTCTGGAGGCAGCAGAAAGGGGGTCTCATAGGATCAGGAACTGTCAATATTTCGTGTTACTCTGGCCAACATCAAGTGAAATAGGGTGCTACTTTCGCAGCAAATGCGAGCTGGATGCAATTGCCCGCATCTGGCTTGCTCGGGGCTCACGTGGGGACACCCCGCAGCTGGGCAGACGGCCTGCCGGACAGCCAGCGAAAAAGCGGCTTATGTAATGCGGCAGAATAGGGCATGGTTTTCACGCCCCACACCACGTAATTCTCAATTGCGGCATCAAATCGAGAAGGGAAGCAATCACCACCAGCTTCTATCACCCTTCAGCGAAAGAATCACATCAGTCGCAGCCATGGCCAGTACGTTGAACCTGTGTCTTGTACGGTCCTGCGACCTTCTCATGCTGACGTTCAACCACAGAGTCCAAGAACTCCTCGCAGCACAACCAGTCGCGCAAGGCGCACCGCAACGGGTCCGTCAATCCTCCAAATCGTGGTCGGTACAAAGCTAACGGTTGTCTCTGCTGCAGCATCAAGAAGCCCAAGACCGCCAGGTACCCTTCGCTCAAGGGAACCGACCCCAAGTTCCGTCGCAACCACCGTCATGCTCTGCACGGCACTGCCAGGGCTCTGGTACGCAACACCGACACCATTTCCGACCGCGATTCTCCTCCAGCGCTAACAACGTCCACAGAAGGAGCTCAAGGAGGGCAAGCGCGAGAAGGCTTAGACAAGCGTTTGGGACGAAAACATGTCTTTTGGGACCTGGGATGGCGTATTGCGGCAACGCGGGCAGCAGCTGATGCTGACCCATCGGCCTGGGTGCATATGACACCTTGTGAAGGCCTGCGGACGGATAGACTACACTCTTCACCGTCACCTACCGACATGACGGAATTGAAGCACGATTCATCGCTCACGGCTACCTCCACGTACAACACCGGTGTGTGTCGGGACCGAACTGGTTCTCCAAATTGGCTTTTCGGTGATGCCCTGTCCCTGTTGGAGACTCCGTGCACGTTGAGCGGGGGAATAGCAGATGGCTCTCAACAGAGCCGGAATCACGGTGGGAGCAACTGGGTGACGATGTGGTTGTTGGCGGAGGGGCAGCCTATCGCCTGGCGCAAGTTTGCCATCATACAACCTCGACCTACCCCTGGCCAGGCCATGTATTCACCTGTTCATCCAACACAACGTCCAGCTGTCTGAGAGCGCGAAGAACATGGTGCAAGCCGCGGTAGTAAGCGTAGACCTTGCACGACAACAGCAGCAGTCGTCGGGGTGTCTCGGGAGAGACCCCACCCATGTGCCAGGTGCGAGTGCTTGGCCACCAGCAAGGATGGAAGTGCTATTCTGGTCATTCAGTGCATCATCCATATGAAGCCAGCTCGTGGTGATCTGTTTGGGATTTCGTTCCATGGCATGTCTGCCCTAGAATTGAGATACCCACGTCCACCTCCTGCCTCACCCTGTAGCAAGCAGATACTGTTGCTTGATTCTGTAAGATGTGTGTAGTTGGAGTCAAGCGATCACGGCCCAGTCAGAAACCCATTTAGTGCAATCATGTGCAGACGAGTGGTCAACAGCATCATCTAAGCCGTTCGAGGTCCTGGTGGGAAGGTTCAGGCGACTGACTAGGAACATGCAAGCAAGTGCCGAGTAGAACCCAGATCACCCAAATAGTACGCTGGATTCTCGCCTCTGGTCGTCAAGCTCTTTGGTTTCTTTTTCCGATCCCAAACAATACGAGAGGAGGGCTTGGTGGCAGGCTGCGACTGTTGGTATAGTGCCGAGTCTCAAGGGGTCTACGTACCTAGGTAGGTACATAGGTAGGGTACTTCGACCTGGGTGTGCATTCACTTTTGCAGCAATACTACCTACCTATTAACTCCACCACAGTCTTCTGGATTCGTCCGTGGCCTTGACCCTTTTCATCTGCAAAAGCCAAAGCTCGGAAGACACGTTGCTCACACAACAGCTGTCCTCCGACAATCCGTCCAATCAGTCCCGAAACGGGTGCTGGGTCCCTGTGCAAGCCGAAGCCCCTGGACTCTGCCCCCTGGCCTTTGACGCTCCACCAGGCACGTTTCATCCTTTCCAGCAACAAAACCCATCGCCGACCAGAGGGTCGTTCCCAACTCTGCCCACCCAACTCCGAGATCCGAGAGTCCACGCTTCCCGGGACGCCGCTCAACATGTCTGGCAGTCACATCGTCGGGAATCGCAACAGCACCCCCGAGGCCAACACGGCCTCCTCTCTCCGCCCACCCTCCGCTCGAGCTATCGGTGCCGGGCATCACCTGCGGGCTTCGGCGGACATGGCTGCCATCTCTGGCGCTTCGCCTGCGAGCCGCATCCGACCCTCCTCCGACTTTTACGGCCAGTCCCAACAAGGTCAGAACCAGGGCAACGCCGAGGGCGACGCACAGGACAAGATTGCGCAGCAATGGATCGCCGACATTGATCAATACGAGACCACGCTCGAAGAAATGGCCGCAGCCACGCTCGACCAGGACTTCAAAGACGAGCTCAGTGCCATTGAACAATGGTTCCGGGTGCTCAGCGAAGCAGAGCGGACCGCTGCTCTGTATGCTCTCCTGCAGCAGACCACCCAGGTCCAGATTCGTTTCTTCATCCAGGTCCTCCAGCAGATGGGCAAGAATCATCCCATGTCGGGCGTCCTTTCGCCTGCCAACTTTGACAAAGGTACGAGTTCACGTTCTCTCCTCGAGTTGCTCGAACTAACAACGTCCTAGACCCCATGTCCAACCGCCTGAGCGATGCTATGAACAAGCTCAACGTCGACTCGGCCAGAAACTCGGTTGTGCGTCCTTCGAGCATCGCCACAGGAAAGCGGACATCGGCACTGGACACGTCGACCATCAACGCCATGTTCCCCGACGCCGCCGCGGCCATTGCCACGGAGAAGGCAAAGTACACGCAGCAGACGGGAAACCAGCCTCCCTCCAACAGAAACAGCACCATCACCGAGGCCCCGGAGGCAACAATCGGCCAGGCACAGAGCTGGAACTCCGCAGAGCAGGCAGGACGTCCCAAGTCAACAACTGGACAAACGCCCATGGGCCAGTTTGTCCAGCCGCCACCTTCGGCTGGTCTGAGGTCTCCGCGTCCCCAGATCTCGAGTAACTCGGCCATCCAGAGCACGACTTTGACGACAGGCGACAAGTCGGGCGACATGCCGCTGCTATCCCCTTACGCGGCCGGTAGTGGAAACTGGGCATCCATGGTGAACACCCCCATGGCAGCGAATTTCGGCAGCCCTGGAGCCGGAAACCCTGGTGCCCATGGCGGCACCCAGGCAGATATGCTCGCCAATGCCACGGCCATGAAGCTTGCAGCCCTTTCCACCGTTAACAACCGATTCGCTCTCGACGACGTCCGCAAGTATCGAAGGGCTCGCTCTAACGACGCACCCAATGCCCCCGGACAACATGCCGCGCAGGGCGTAAACATCCCCGGTGCCAACGTTGTCATGATCAACGAACATGGTCAGGTTCTGAGTCGGGAACAGATGCTGGCACTCCAGGCACAGCAGCAGCATCAGCATCAGATGGGCCTTGGTGGACACCGCTCCCGCCCAAGCTCACCGGGCATTGCCATTCAGCCCTCCTTTGGTCACATGCCATTCGCTTCGCCCCAGAACAACGGTTTCCTCAGCGCCTACGACGGCCAAGCATCCATGTTGAGCGGCGGTATTCCCTCGCTCAACGTCAACCAGCTCGGACTCACTGGCCCTGAAGGATATCTGTCGGACCACTCGGACATGGTGCGCGGGCGGTCTCCGCGGGGCAGGCGGGGCAGCTCCAAGCCACCTGAGGACCCTACCGATCCTACCCTCCTTCAAGACATCCCCAGCTGGCTGAGGAGTCTGCGTCTGCACAAGTACACCGATAACCTCAAGGACATGAAGTGGACCGATCTGGTCGAGCTCGATGACAAGGCACTGGAGGATCGCGGGGTCAATGCCCTCGGCGCACGGAGGAAGATGCTCAAGGTTTTTGAACAAGTCAAGGGTACGCATGCGCAACGCGGGTAGAGTCTCGGGCCACGTTTTGCGCGTGTACTGACGGATGAAGTAGAAGCGAAGATACAGGGCAAGCTTGGCTAAGTCCAGCACGCCACCCTCGATGACAGCTTGCACAATATCGCGTTTTGGATCGAGTCTCCTGGTGACCTGCTCGCCCCAACGGTCCGCGCGGACCTGCTGTAGAACATAGTCTGAATTTAATATCGCCTAAACAAGTCGCATGCGCTCCTCTGTCGAATGGATTCGAAAAGTCCAAGTTGCTTAACCTTGGTACACACGTCCATGCCTCTCAAATTGACACTGAGCACCTGCCGAGGTGGCGCTCCACATTACACGCCCCGGGGTGGCTACCTGCCTTGCCTTTTATGACCACCGACAGTTTTAGCTCCTCCAAGTCAATCAGTGCCTCACCCAAACTACGTATCCGGCAGTCAGTCATACACCCATTCGCAACAGCGGGCAACATTCCATTTTTCAGCTTTGCGCAGTCCAGGACGCTGTATTCTGGGTATGCCTTTACCGTTCACATGTTGGCCCCCGACATCACACTCAGCCACAGTTTCATTGGCGGTGAGATCACAGCTTCACCCAGCATCATCTCGCCCTCCGACCAGTGACCACCCAGCCCACCGGCCTTCATGATCTCGATGCAATATGGATCTCCGTGAAGGACACAACGTGGACCACGGGATCGACACTGCAGACGCCGTGGATGCAGATCACGCCGGCGACGCCACCGCTCCTGACGCCGTCTCGGATGCCGACTCAGATGAACTCGAATTGCGACTTGAGAATGCCAAGTTTGAGCGTGAGGTCCAAGCATTTCTGGACAACCATCGAGCATCGGAAGATGCACCACTTCGCCCCAAGCCCCGAAGGGGTAGGCCCCCTCAGAAGGGGCTCTTTCGATCGTCCCGCAAGGAAGTAGAGCCCCGACCAGACATTAAGCTTCGCCTGACCCAGGTCAACGGTGCCTTTCTGAGGGGGGATTATGCCCAGGCCGAGAGAATGATCCATGAGATCATTAGGATAAACGCCGAGACATACCAGGCGTGGACAACACTGGGGACCATTCTGGAGGACCAGGGCCGGCACCTCGACGCGCTCACAGCCAAGCTGTACGCATCGTTCCTGCGGGACAAGGACGATGCGGCATGGGTCAGCTGCGCGAAGTTAGCTCTCGAGCTGGCTGGCGACGATGATGGCAGCCCGATGTTGAAGACAGCAAGCATGTGTTTCGCCAATGCCATCAAGGCAAATTCCAGCAATGACGAGGCTCGGGCCGGGAGAGCGGAAGTCAATCATCGACGAGGCCACCTTGCCAAGGCTGTGTCCCAGTATAGCGACATATTGAAGCGCCGGGCAAACGATATCAGCACCATCAGGAAACTGGCCGATGTCTGTTCAGCCACCCAAAATCCCGAGCACATCAGTAAGGCCACCGCGGCGTATGAGAGCTACATGGATGCCTTGCGACACGGCGATCCGGCGGAACATGGCAACGTGCTGTGGGCGGACATCAGCATCTATGTCGACCTTCTCATTTGTGCCCGCGATTATGAAGCAGCTCTGTTCCAGCTTAAATCCCTGGCGCGGTGGCGGCTTTCACGAGAAGATGAGCGGTACTGGGACGATTGGACCACTGACGATCGAGAATGGGATCGCGACGATGACCGTCGCGTGCAGGTACCGGGTTTCGATCCTCTGCTGTACTTGCCTCGGCAATACGGACTAGGACTCCCCCTGGAATTAAGAGCCCAGCTTGGCCTTTGTAGGATAAGACTTGGGCACACTGAAGAGTTCGAGGTGGGCATTTGCGATGAACATCGCCTCATTCGATGAAATGCTGACTTGAGTGACAGAGACACCTTTCGTGGCTCGACCCGACCGAGTCTGCGACTACGGCTGCTGTGGAGAGCTTCCCGGGGCTTGCGAGGGATATCGCCAACGCGCTATTCGAACACGGGGCGTTTCCTCGTGCCCTCGACTACTTCGAGATGCTCCGCGACTCATCTTGCAGTCATGACCCGGAGCTCTTGTTCAACTTGGGCATGTGCTATGTCAACGGTGGCGATACAGGTGCTGCCGAGGATTGCTTCTTGTTGACCATCGAGGTCGACGAGAACAACATCAATGCTCGAGTAGAGCTGGCGAGAATCTACGAGCAGGCGCACGAGGACGAGGAAGCCCTCATTCTCGTGACAGAGGCGATAGCCCTCCAGGACATGAGGGGATCATCTCGCGAGAACGGGGCTGTGCCTCCTGCGGCAGGTCTCGAGCCAACAGAGGATGACACCGGCCCGAGGACTCGCCCTGGCCGTAAGCCCGGCACGGGAGTTGCGCGGCGGTACAGGCCTAAACGGTTGGTCGGTGCCGATCAGCGAAAGCTCAAGGAACGAGAGAGAGCAGACGAGTTGTCTCGCCGGTACAAGGACGTGCGACATCTTAAGAGGCTGATCCAGGCTGGCGACCGAACTCTGGTGTCCGATTGGATGGCAGCGGCGAGGGATCTCGTCGATGACTTCCGCTCCTTCAGGAGATTCTATACCTGGGACAAGTATGTCAAGTATCTGGGCGCCGCAAACGATATGGTCTTCAACGCACCGTACCAGGTTCAGTCGGGGACTTCAGAGCTACATCAATTTGCTGAGCGCCTGTCACGCAGTATGAATCCGCCACCCATCTATGGGGCATAGACTCGGACTAACCTCTTCACAGATGTGATTCCCGGGCAGGCGGATGACAGTCGTCCCCCCAATGACGATGGGTATCGAGGCATTCCTTTTGGCGAGTGGCTGGAGCTGTTCCTCGACTATGCCATTTGTTTGGCGATGGGCGGCAACGGCGAGGAAGCGTACTCGGTCTGCGAGGCGGCGAGAGACTCGATTGTCTTCACCAACTCGAAGGACTACATGTTCCTGATCCACGTGGCGTGGGCAGGTCAGGACATATCCCTGGACCCCTCGACATATCCAATTACTGACTTCTACGTAGCTTGTGCCATCTATATGGCGGATGATGAAGTATGCGTTGCCATGGGCAGATTCTTCCTCAAAGTGAATCAACTCGACTCGGATGCGTATCGCATGTTTGCGGCATTATGCCGCTTTTGCCAGTCCCCCGCATCTTGGTATAACTCTGGTCCTGTCCAGAAGTTCATTCTGCGGCAGATCAGAGTCATTGATGCGACGCAAATCAGAGCTACGATGCCAGACACCGACCTGATCGCCCCTGCCGACTTTTCAACGGTCAGCGGCGAGATTCGTAACCTGGATGTTTGCCTCCTCATGCTATACGGGCACGTTTTGTTCACGTCGACAAGCTATACCTTTGCTCTGAGTACGCTGCTCCGCCATGTTCCTGCCACGACGGCTTTTCTAATTATACTTCTCTTTACCAGACTATTTTCTCCGCGCCAAGGCGCTTGCTCCACGGAACCCTATGGTCAACCTGAGCGTTGGTTTGGGCTATGTGCACCATGGCCTGAAAAGGCAGGCAGACAACAGACAGTACCTCATCATGCAGGGTATGGCTGCAATATTCGAGTACGCAGACATTCGCGCCATGTCAGCATCACCTGTGGTCAGGCGAGAGGTTTCGTTCACGGTTGCACGGGTCTTCCACATGCTTGGACTTCACCATCTAGCCCATGAGGGATACCTGAAGGCCCTGGACGGCTTGACGGTCGCTGATCCCGTACCTGGTTTCTCCGACATTCGTGTTGGCGCTGCCTTCAACGAGTATATTCTGCTTTCAGTCAGCCAGGATCCGAGAACAATGGAGGATGTTCTCACCCGGTACTTATACTTGTAACTTAGTACTAGGTCTATATAGGACGTCGAGAATAGAGATAATACCCTTAGGGGACTAATAAGGCCGCGACTTAAGTATATAATACTAGTTTAGTAAGTAAAGATATTTATAGTACTTAAGTAATCGGGTAGTTTTAAGCTTTTAAATATATATCTTTAGAAGATTATACCTGGGTCGTAATATTAGGTTACTATAGATACTACTAATATTAAGGTTAAATTTCCCGATTATAGTTTCTTTTAGAGATAAATCTCTAGGTAGGCTATATTATTATATATTTTTATACTTATAAACTAAACTCTAAATAGAGGTATTACTACCGGGTATTTAAAAAGCTTTCTATACTTATAGCCTTCTATTATAACCCAGGTATAATCTTCTAAAGATATATAGTCTAGAGAGGCGGTGGTGTATACTAGTAGTATATACTAGGTAACTAAAGAGTAAGGTGTTATAGTAGTTATTGTTATTATACTTATCGTGATGTTGTAAAGTATTACGCTTCTTTACTATAAACTAAGGAGGTTTTTAATAAAGACTTAAATTAATTACTATTATAAATCTAACTATAGTTATATACCGACGAGGTATCGCTTTATATAGGCGAGTGTACCTCGCCTAATTCCCTTAGATTATAAATAATTATAATCCTTCCCTAGGATTACCTATAGCGGTGATCTAGCGATAGAGTATATCTTAGCGTAAGCTATAGATTACTAGCGGCCGTAATCTATATTACGTAACCTACTTATCTAACGTAATACCTACTAGTCTAAGTTATCCACGGGGTCGCCCTTCTAGCCGGGCTACGCCGTATTAGGCCTTCTTTCCTATAGGTAACTAGCTAGGTATTATAAGATTCCCCTCCTCTAGGTCGATATCCTAGCGACTATAAGTATATATAAAGCCCCGTAAACGGGTCCTATAGGACTTCCTTTCTTACTAACCCGATATAATATCAGGATTAGTTATAAAATAGCCTACTCGAAAATCCGATAAATAAACTCGATTATTTAATCGAATTATCCACGAAGGTTCCGACGCTAATATACCTTATACGTAGTATTTCCGGAAGTATCTAAAATATTAGATAAAGGAGGGCTTTTCGTAGTACGGTAAATATACTAGGTATAGTTATTAATATAATAGTATAAAGGTTACTTAGTCTTATAAGTACGGGGTATTATAGGTATATCGTGGTATTAAGCTAATAATCGGTAGTAGAACGTCTCGATAAGTCTAAAGTAGATCTTAAAGTAAAAGAAGAGGAAGCTAAGGAAACTCTAGCTTAGCTTTAGGAGTAGCTTATAGAGGTTATTAGTTATTTATAGCGGATTTAATAATTAAAGCGGAAGGTAAAGGATTATAGTAATAAGTTATTTACTTATAGGATATAGGAGTTAACTAATTAGGATTAGGCTAAGGTTAATCGACTAGTAAATACGGCTTTCGAGTCGGGTCTCGAGGTCTAGGAGATAGGTACTATTAGCTTTTTGTCGGGTTTCGGGGTTTCTACCGATAAGGACTAGTCCTTATTTAGGTTAGGGCCCCTTCCTAATAAACTACTAGATATTCCCGTAGGAGCTCCGGATAGTAGATTAGGTACTCGATAGGTTCCTAAGTATTTTCTTTATACCTATAGTTTTCCTATTTAATAAGGTATTCTACCTTCCTATCTTACTACTAGTAGTCTAGGATTTATTCTATAATAAATTCTTCTATATCGTTTACCTCTAGGTAGTATTCTACCGGTATATCGTTTAGTACTACTTCGAGTAGTATAATATAGAAAACCGGGTGGATCTTTATATTCTCGGGTAAGGAAAGTTAAAAATTAGTATCCGAGATTTTCTACTAAATTTAAAAAAGTCCGATTTTTTTAAAATCTAACTTACTATTAGGGTATATAGTTTTAATATTTTTATAAATAAGGTAGATTTTATCCCCCTCCTTAAAGGATAGTCCCTTTATCCTTAACTAGTTAGTATATTTAGTTATTCTGATATATACTAGTTAAAGGTCTTAACGTAGTATATTATAAATATCCCTAATATCCTAGGCTAGTTTATTAGCCTTAGGAGTTTTCGAAGTTTCCCTGGGTTCTCTATATATTATAGGGTTAAATCTATAGTTAGTATAGAAAGGTAAGACTTTAGTTAACTTACTAGGTATATTATTATAAGTAAACTATACTATTAGAAGAAGTATTACCTAGTTATCCTATCGCTTATTAACGTAGTAGTAAAGATACTATTTAAGGGTCTAGTTAGTCTTTTCTGTTTATCTGTCTAACTATAGATAGAATATAGTTAAGAGGTAGTAGTCGGGTCTAAGTTACTTTATAAGTCCTTTCTAAAAGTAGTTTATAAATAACTTATCGCGATCGGAAATAAATTCCTTTAGTATACTATACTATATAGTAATATTATATAGGAAGATATATATAAAGTCTTCCGTAGTTCCCGTTTTAAGATATAGTAGAAAGTAGGAATACTTAGTAAATTAATTAATAATAACTAGGATAGTATTATACTACCGTCCTAAGACTAGTTCCTTAGACTTAGGTAAGTCTATAATAAAATCTAAAGAAATAGATATCTATAGTCCTTCCGCTATAGGTAGAGGCTTAAGCTCTCTATAGGGCTTATACCTAACAGCTTTACTCTTATAGTAGAGGTTATAGGTTTTAAGTACTTCTTATACTTAAAGGTATATAATACTCTTATTATAGTATTATCGGATATACTAGTATATTTTCTAGACTCCCTGGTATCTATAGGCTAGAGTACTATAGATATATATAATAAGTTCTTATATAGTTTCCTTATAAGTAGTAAGAACTTCTAAGACTTATTTATTAGGTATAAGATTACCTTATAAATTAATTAAGAGGATTATATTATAGTCGGGGACTTTAGTACTTACTAAGTCGTTATATTAACTTAAGGCGTCTACTTAACTATTCTCTAATCCTTTATAGTATAAGATAGTAAAGTTAAATTCTAAAAGGAACTTAGCCTATCTTATCTATTATTTATTTAATTCCTTTATAGTTATAAAGTTAATAAGGTTTTTATAGTCTGTAAGAACCCTAACTAGGTATATAATACCTAAGAGGTATAGTTTTTATTCCTTAAAGGCTTTAATAATAGCTATTAACTCTTTATTATAGATCTAATAGTTAAGTTCTAGTCTGTAAAACTTCTTAGAGTAGAAAGTAACGGGGTAAAGTCGTCCTTCTTTATCCCTCTATCTTAGTTATCCTCTAAGTATATAATCGGATATATTAGTTTCGACTTTAAATAGTAATTTAGGGTCGGGGATTTTAAGAATTAGTTTACTTAAAATACTATTCTTAATACTCTAAAAGGCTTATTCTTCGGTATCCTACTAACGGAATAACTAGTCTTTCTTTATAAAGTCGGTAAGAGGTCGGGATATCTAACTATATCCCTTTATAAATTATTAGTAGAAGTTAATAAATTTAAGAAATCCTTTAACGTCGGAGATATTAGCTAGTATCGGTTAGTTCTTAACTATCTTAATCTTCCTAGGATCTATATAGACTTCCCCCGGTCGGATATTATATCTAAGGAAGTCTACGTCCTAAGTATAGAATTTACTCTTCTCGGGTTTAATAAGTAGTTTAATATCTATTAATTATTTTAAGACTTAGTAAATATATTTTCGATATTCCTTAAGGGTTTTTAAAAAGATAAGGATATTATTAAGGTATACTATTATAAAGATATCGAGAAAGTTACGAAAGACTTTATTAATTATTATTTAGAATATAGCCGGAGTATTTATAAACCCGAAAGGTATTACTAAATACTTAAAGTATCCTCGGTAAGTACGGAAAGTTATTTTCTACTCCTCTCCTTCCTTTATACGGATTAAGTTATATACTCCTTTAAGGTTAATAACTATAAACTATTACGTTTTAACTAGTAAATCCTAAAGCTCGGCGATAAATAGTAAGGGGTAGTAATTCTTAATTATAATATTATTAAGTTATTAGTAGTTAATATATAGTCTAAGTTTCCTATTCTTTTTAGGGATAAAAAGGATTAGGTATCTAGCTAGTAACTTAGATAGTCGGATATATCCTTTCCGAAGGTTCTCTTCTAAGTACTTATTAAGTATAGCCTACTACTTCTTATTAAACTAGTAGATTTTATAAAACCTAGGCTATATACCTTCCTTAAGTATAATCTTATAGTTATAATAGCTATAGAGGGGTAACCTAGTCTTGAGTTCCTCCTTAAATAGGATTAAGTACTTCTAGTAGTCGATCGGAATATTCTTTATTTATTCCTTAAGTACCTTACGTTATTTATCGTAGCTAAGGTCTCGGTTTAAGCTATTATTATATTTATAAATTTCTTTATTAAGCTATATAAGATATCTCGTAGTCTTTATATAAGACTATATCGGAGCTATATCTCTCTATTAAATCTAGCTAGGATTCTAATTTACTTAGGGATTCTACTTTCTTAACTATAGGATACCTAGGATAATATCCTAATCTCCGATTTCCGTAATATCGAATACGGTTAGTATTATATACCCTTAGATATAGATCTCGAGGTATATAGTCTCCTAATCGATACTTCTATAGTTATACTATATAAACCTGCCTTCTACGGACTTTAGCTAGTAAGGGTGTCTCTTACGGTTTATTATAAGTCTAAGTCGCTATTAAAGTCGTAGTGATATATAGTTCCCCTATACTCTACTATCTAGGAGTATTATATATTTATACCCTTATAGGGTAACTCTTAGTATAAGATAGTCGGAGTCGCTTTTATTATATACTATATTATATAGGGTCTTAATAGTTTTTACTTATACCTACTCTTACCCTTATAAGAGCGGCGTAACTCTTTTCCCGAGTTATTATAGTATTTACACCTTATCTTAGGTTATTACGAGGAAGAACTCGATAATCTAGACTTCTTTTTCCTAACTTTATCCGATATAGTTATACCGGTACCTTAGGCCTAATAACCTAAGGTAGGTAGACTTATAATTAAATCGCGGCGGGTAATAGTAGATTCTAGGGTTATAGGTAAGTTAAAGTACTATTATTCCTTATTCTTCCGAAGGGTCTTTTTAGCCTTTTAGTAACGGAGTTTATAGTTACCCTAGTTATTTAGGTTAATTCTAGTAAGGGTCTGTCCTAAGTTTTTAGCGATACTTAGCTAGGACTAGAGGAGCCTCTACTCGCGGATCTTCCGCGAAGTATATACCCTATATATATTAATAGGATAGTTAAACTAAAGGGTCTCGCGACTAATATATAATATAGGGTATTTAGGTAATAATATAAAGATAATGATTCTCTTCCCTAGTAGGTAAATAGTAGGTACCTAATAAGGTAGTTCCTTATTAGTATAGACGTACTTAATTATATTATCGTTAGGTCGCCTAGGATAGAAGTTATAACTAAGCTTCTATACGTAGTATATAGGGTAATTATCGTAGATATATTAGGCCTAAAATATAGTATTATAGTTAGGGCTACTAGGGGGTAGGCGATTATTATTATCTTCCCTAGGACTAAAAGTATAGGTTATATAGGGTATTTTACTAGTATCTTAAGTACTATACCCGAAGAAGTCGATAGCTTTATTTTCTTTAAGATCTCTATATCCCTCTAGTCGGGTAGTAAGTTATTAGTCTTATAGCTAGGTATCGGGGATTAATTCTTTATTATCGGAGGTTACGGGTTCCTATATTATTTTACTTTCCTTTTCTTTATTAGAGATATATATTAGAAGATAAATATAATATAACTATAAGATAACTATACTTATATCTCTATATAACTATAACTATAACTATATCTATAACTATACCTATACTCTCTGTAAGTCCTCTCCCTTACTATAGAACTAGGATAACTACGTAGGAAGACTACTACTAACGTAGGAACGGATTCCCTGAATACCTCGAAGGTCTACTACCGACGTAAGACCTACTACTATAGTAAGACCTACTACTATAGTAAGACCTACTACTATAGTAATACAGACTAGTATAGTAAGACCTACTATACTAGTATAACCGGATCCGTATAACCGGATCCGTGTACTATACTATACTATATCCGTATAACCGGATCCGTAGAACCGGATCCGGATATCTAGATCTACCGGATCTAGATAATAATAGCGAAGGAATAACCGAGGTTAATAGATCTAGAGATCTATATATACAGAGGGTAATTTCCAAGGAAAGGAACTTAGAAGGAGCATCTCTTACACACACTCACACAATACACCTACCTTTCCAATACTACTTCTTTACTCTTTATATCCCAGTCGTCTTCTTACTACTATAGTATCCTATACTATATAGTATATCTATTACTTCCCTGCCTTTACTACTATTATATAGTAGATATACCACCTTATATCCTCATATACCTTGAACATTCTTTACTAGGGTCGATAATTTCGACCTAGTAGTTCTATCGGACTACCCTTTCTTAGGTAGATATTAAACTATATCCTAGGACTATAATAGTTTAGATTATAGTTTAGGGCTTTTTATTATACTAAGTAGTATTAAGTTATCGGGGGCTTTCGATATACTTAGGTTATTAGTAATTATATATAAAGTAGCCTATCTTATAGTAGTTAAAGTATTTAATATCCTTCTTATCTTTCTTTCCCTTCTATAATACGTTAAACTCTATAGGGCCGGTATATATAGTCCCTCTATAAGTAGTTATTATACGATATTTATTATATTAGTAGGGTTAGTATTAGTAACGGCGGTTAGTATTAGACTAGAAGGTAGGGCGAGCTCCCTATCCCCTTCCTATCTAGCTATAGTTCCCCTTTTCCGTGTATTTTTCGTACTAATAGTTATCGATCTTAATAGCTAAAACGATATAGTCGACTAATTTATCGGGTTATTTTTCGCGGATAAAGTCGTCCTTAATAGAGTCTTTTAGGCCTTTATAGAATCGGGCTATAAAAGTAGTCTTATTTTAGTCCGGGAGGTAAGAGGTAAGTTATCGGAACTTAGCGGTATACTTTAGTAGATCCCGTTTACTTAAGGTAGAGGATTTTACGTTTAGTATTATATTATTTATCGATATTACTAAAAGTTACTTAGAGAGTTTTTTTAAATTTATTAATACTACTAAGGACGGTTTAGACTTTATCCGAGATATCGTCTTTATCCTTACTAGTATACTTATATATATAGGGTTCGAACTAAATAAAGGTATTACCCCTAAGGTAGGATATAACGTTAGCGATATATTCTCCCTAGTACTTAAACTAGTTATTATTAGCTTTCTAATATATACGGAGTTAGGTAAGGAAGGCCTATAGAGTACTAGGCTTCCCGTCGAAGGCTTAAGGCGGGAGGGCCTTAATCGAGCCTCCTCCTCCGCTTTAGAGTTAAAAGATAGCGGCTTAGAGTTATTTATTCTTCTCCTTAAACTCTATAAATATAGCTTAGTAGTTAGTAGAGTTATTACCCTAGCTAGTAGAAGAATAAGGGGCTATCGTAGCTGTGTAAGTATTACTTAGTAGTTATAGAGAATATACTAAATAAGAGTAATTAAAGTATTACGACCTAGGTATAATCTTCTAAAGATATATAGTCTGGAGAGGCGGTAGTATTACTAGTAGTATATACTAGGTAACTAAAGAGTAAGGTATCGTAGTAGTTATTATTATTATACTTATTGTAATATTATAAAGTACTATACTTCTTTACTATAGGCTAAGGAGGTTTCTAATAAAGACTTAAATTAATTACTATTATAAATCTAACTATAGTTATATACCGACAAGGTATTACCTTATATAGGTAAGTATACCTCGCCTAATTCCCTTAGATTACAAATAGTTATAATCCTTCCCTAGGATTACCTATAGCGGTAATCTAGCGATAGAGTACGTCTTAGTGTGAGTTATAGATTACTAGCGGCCGTGATCTATATCACGTGACCTACTTGTCTGACGTAATACCTACTAGTCTAAGCTATCCGCGGGGTCGCCCTTCTAGCCGGGCTGCGCCGCGTTAGGCCTTCTTTCCTATAGGTAACTAGCTAGGCGTTATACCTTCCCTTACTAAGACTCTCTTATAGTATATAAAAGTCTTACTTTTACTACCTTATAAATATAAACTATAAATTTACCTATACTTTACCTATTAGTATAAAAATACCCGATTATTAGTTTTTAGAAATAGATCTCTAGGTAGGTTATACTATTATAAGCTATCTTATTATATAAGGGGGCTAAACCGCGGAGTGTTTAGTAAGCTATCGGTAACTATACGTAATAGGGGCGGTAATTACTTAGTATAGGGTACTAGAGCTATAGGCGAGGGTGTATATTACTATAAGGCTTTAACGGGTTAAGTTAAAGTCTTCTAACTAATATAGACTTACGCTATAATATACTACTTATAGACCCGATTTAGGCTTTTAGTTAATATCCTTATAATTTTTTAACTTCTACTTATTCTAGGAGAATTAGTAATATAGCATATCGGTGTAGGTTATATAAAGTAGTTAGACTCAAGTTATTAAACTAACTACTAAGCCGGATAATACTATGTTATACTTAGAGACTATATAATATATATAAATATATCCGATTATTAGTCTTTAGAGACGGATCTCTAGGTAGGTTATACCCTTATAAACTATCTTATTATAAACTAAACTCTAAATAGTAGTATTACTACCGGGTCTTTAAAAGGCTCTCCTCCCCTATAACCTTTACTTACTAAGACTCTCTTACTTTACTTATAATATACTATTAAAAAATACTATAGATACTTTTACTAATCCTACTACTATTACCTATACTAATATAATAACGATTATATTTACCGTAAAGTCCTGCCCCGACTTCTATAACTATATTAAGGGTCTTAATATAATAACTATCCTAATAATTAAAGAGACTAACCTAGGCTATAAGTATAAATATATACCTAAAGAATAGGTTAACCTAGCTATATATAGCTAGTATTATATACGGGTAAGTTTATATACTAATACGGATTATACCTCCGTTAAGGTAGAAATAAAGGTACTAAGTTATATATCTAAGAAAGACTCCCCTATAAGGGACGCCTAGGTAGCTAGGTATAGGAGTAGGGATTTCGATAGCTAGTTTATATAGGTAGTATAGTAGGCTATAGCGAATAGTAGATCTATTAAGGTAAAGGAGTAAAGTAGGAGAATTAGAAAGAGGCGAAATAGTAGCGGAGGAGTTAAAATAGAGGCGGTAGTTAGTAACTATTTATATTAGTAGTACCCGTAACAACCTAATTAAAAGCTTAAGACTCCCCGATTAGAGACTATATAGTATAATAAAGAGATAACTAACTTTAAAGAATATAATAACTATAGAGAGGATAAATATAGAATACTTATAGACTAAAAGGTAATTAATTACTTTTTTAAAGGCTATTAGAGAGGCTTAATAAACTAAGGGACTTTACTACTAAATAGAGTCTAAAGACTTTAACTACCCGGCTATTAAACTTAGTATTCCGGCCGGGGAGTTAATCCCTAACTATATTAAGTAGGTATACCTAAGGATTTAAGCCTATTCTTACTCCCTATAATAAATACTAAGCCGGAGTATATCTTTATATTATTTTTACTTGTTAGGCGGTTATAAACCTTTATAAAAGGGATACTAAGACTACTTACAGGATAATAGTACTTTAAGTATAATAAGGTACTTAATTAGAGATACCTCTAATATTATTAGAGTTATACTTAAGATATAAATAGATTAATATTACTAATAGGAATAAACTAATAAGTTTTTATACTTAGTTACTACTAAATAAATTATAAACTTTTTAAGGGGTAAGAGTTATAGGAAGGGACTTAATCGGGGAGTCTTAAGCTTTTAATTAGGTTATTACGGGTACTACTAATATAAATAATTACTAACTACCGCTTTTATTTTAACTCCTCCGCTACTATCTTACCTCCTTATTATTCACCTACTTTACTCCTTTACTTTAATAGATTTACTATTTACGATAGCCTATAATACTACCTATATAAACTAGCTATCGAAATCTCTACTCCTATACCTAACTACCTAGGTATTATTAGAGATATATATTATAAGATAAATATAATATAACTATAAGATAACTATACCTATATCTCTATATAACTATAACTATAACTATAACTATAACTATAACTATAACCTATACTCTCTATAAGTCCTCTCCCTTACTATAGAACTAGGATAACTACGTAGGGAGACTACTACTAACGTAGGAACGGATTCCCCGAATACCTCGAAGGTCTACTACTAACGTAAGACCTACTACTATAGTAAGACCTACTACTATAGTAAAACAGACTAGTATAGTAAGACCTACTATACTAGTATAACCGGATCCGTATAACCGAATCTATATACTATACTATACTATATCCGTAGAACCGGATCCGTAGAACCGGATCCGGATATCTAGATCTACTGGATCTAGATAATAATAGCAAAGGAATAACCGAGGATAATAGATCTAGAGATCTATATATAGAGAGGGTAATTCCTAAGGAAAGGAACTTAGAAGAACTATCTCTTATATATACTTATATAATATACCTATCTTTCTAATACTACTTCTTTACTCTTTATATCCTAATCTTCTTTATACTATAGTATTATATACTATATAGTATATCTATTACTTCCCTGCCTTTACTACTATTATATAGTAGATATACTACCTTATATCCTTATATACCTTTAATAAATCCGGGTCTAGGAGTTATATAGTATCCGGTCTTAGGAAATAGGATGTAATAGGACCGGTAAGGGTATCCGGGGATTCTATTAGAACCGGGCGGAGTAGTAGTCTCTATAGAAGCGGTTATAATACTACCTATTATACTAGCTACTAAGAAGGATATCTTAATAGACTACTCTAACGTATAATACCTATAAACCCGATATATTTAATAACCGTTAGGAAATTAGCCTTAAATATAGCCTTATCGGTATACTAGCCGGGTAGATATAAGTAAGGGATAGATATAACGCCTAAGTAGGCTATAGGTTACTCGGCCTAAGACCCCGCGGAAACTAACCCCTTTAGGTAATAGGGTATATAGGCTAAGTATAGACTATAGGTTATAAATACTAAGAGAGTAAGCCTATTTAATACTTTACTCCGGGTTTACTATAAATACCCTAGATATTCGACGGATAGTAGGAGTTATTATTATATAATATAGATTATAGTTATTATAATAGTAATCTAGTAGTCGGCTTATAATAGATTATAAAGTAATCTAGTATAATCCCTAGGAACCTTCGTCTATATAAGATACTACCTTATAGTATATAACTCTACCTAGATTCACGATAGCGATTAATTTAAGTCTTTATTAGAAACCTCCTTAGCCTATACTAAAGAAGTATATTACTTTATAATATTATAATATAAATAATAATAATAATAGTTATAATATATTACTCTTTAGCTACCTAGTATATACTACTAGTATCTACTACTAGTATATACTACCTCGGTTCTAGACTATATATCTTTAGAAGATTATACCTAGGTTATAGTACTTTAATTACTTTTATTTAGTATATTCTCTATAACTACTAAGTAATACCTATATAGTTATTATAACCCCCGTTATATATAAATCCGGTTCCGTTATTAAAACTCCGGGTACTAGTATAGACTAGGCCCTTACTATAATTACCTAACTCTAATAGGAGAATAGTAAGATAAAGGAGTAACTTACTAATAAGGCTACTAGAGGCCTATACCTCCGCTACCCTAAACCTCCTATTTTTAACAGAAGAAAGGAGGAACTCCCTAGTTTCCTTATATACCTAAAGGCTTTCTAGGTTTTCTATACCCGTAACCTTTAGTAGGAAGTCGATAAAGTCTTTAGTATTACTATATTCCTTAGAGGTAATACTCTTACTTAGTTTAAACCTATCTAGTATAACTACCTAGACTATACCTATAACCTAGAGAAGTATAAAGCCCTTACTATTAAAATCTTTAGTAACTTTAAAGTATTCGAGAAGTACCTTAGGGCTACCTTTAGGGACCCCGATAAAGAATATACTACTAAATAGTAACTCCGAAACTTTAAATAGTAAGGATCTACTACCGACTATATTACTAAATTCCGATAGATTATATCCCGTTTAGGATAGGATAATAAACCCTTAATAACTAAGTTCTATAATAGATTTAAGGATAAAGTAAAAGATAAACTTTCTAAGTTAGACTAACTTACTAAGTTTAGTAACTATACTACTAAAACCGTTAAAATCGATAACTATTTATATAAAAATAAGTAGGAGAAATACGGATATTAGTCCGGATATTTTAGTAGACTTCTATATACTAATATAAACTATAAATATTAATACCTATCTAACTATTATAATAAATACCGTATAACTACTACCTATAGGGGGACTATATATACTAACCCTATAGAGCTTAACGTTTTATAGAAAAGGAAGAAAGATAAAAAGGATATTAAGTAGTTTAACTATTATAAGATAGGCTATTTTATATATAACTACTATTAACCTAAGTATATTAAAAACCCCTAATAACGTAATACTACTTAGTATAATAAGAAACCCTAAACTATAGTCCGGACTTTTATAATCCTAGAGTATAGCCTAATATCTACCCGAGATAAAGTAGTCTAATAGAACTACTAGGTTAAAACTATCGACCCTAGTAAAGAGAAAGAAAGTAAGATAATATAGGAACCTAAAACCTCCGAAAATAATAAGTTAATTCCCGATACCTAACTATAAGACTAATAACTTACTATCCGGCTAGAAGGGTATAAAAACCTTAAGGAGAATAAAACTATCGACTTCTTTAGGTATAATACTTAAGATACTAGTAAAGTACCCTATATAACTTATACTTTTAGTCCTAGGGAAGATAATAATAATTACTTACCCCCTAGTAGCCCCGGCTATAATAGTATATTTTAAGCCTAATATATTTATAACGATTACCCTATATACTATATATAGAAACTTAGTTATAATTTCTACCCTAGATAACCTAACGATAATATAATTAAGTATATCTATACTAATAAAGAGTTACCCTATTAGGTACCTACTATTTACCTACTAGGGAAGAGAATTATTATTTTTATATTATTATCTAAATACCCTATACTATATATTAGTTATAAGACCCTTTAGTTTAACTATCCTATAAATTTATATAGGGTATATACTTTACGGAAGATCCGTGAATAAAGGATCCTCTAGTCCTAGCTAGGTACTACTAAGAACCTAGGATAGACCCTTACTAGGATTAACCCGAACTACTAAAGTAACTATAAACTCTATCGCTAAAAGGCTAAAAGGACCCTTCGGAAGAATAAAGAATAATAATACCTTAACTTACCTATAACTCTAGAGTTAACTATTATCCGCTATAACTTAATTATAAGCCTACCTAGTTTAGGCTATTAGGCCTAAAGTACCGGTATAACTACGTCGGATAAAGTTAGGAGAAAGAAATCTAGATCCTTAAGTTCTTCCTTTTAATAACCTAAGATAAAGTGTAAATACTATAATAACTCGGGAAAAGAGTTACGTTACTCTTATAAGGGTAAGAGTTAGTGTAAGTAAAATCCGTTAAAACCCTATATAATATAGTATATAATAAAAGTAACTCCGACTATCTTATACTAAGAGTTACCCTATAAGGGTATAAATATATAATACTCCTAGATAGTAAAGTATAGGGGAACTATATATTACTATAACTTTAATAGTAACTCGGACTTATAATAACCCGTAAGAGATACCCTTACTAGTTAAGATCTATAGAAAGTAGGCTTATATAGTATAACTAAGGAAGTATCGATTAACAGACTATATACCTTAAGATTTATATCTAAAGGTATATAATACTAACTATATTCGATATTACGGAAATCGGAGATTAGGATATTATCCTAAGTATCCTATAGTTAAAAAAGTAAAATCCCTAAGTAAATTAAAATCCTAGCTAGATCTAATAGAGAGATATTACTTTAGTATAGTTTTATATAAAGACTATAAGATATCTTTAATAGTTTATAAAAGAGTTTATTAAATATAACTATAACTTAAACTAAGACTTTAGCTATAGTAAATAATATAAAGTATTTAAAGAATAGATAAAGTATATTCCCGTTAACTACTAGAAGTATTTTATATTATTCGAGGAGGAATTTAATACTAAATTATCCTTATATAGTTATTATAACTATAAAATTATACTTAAAAAAGGAGTATAACTAAAGTTCTATAAGATTTATTAACTTAATAAGAAGTAGTAGGTTATACTCGATAAATATCTTAAGGAAATACTATAGAAAGGATATATCCGACTATCTAAGTTACTAGCTAGATACTTAATCCTTTTTATCCCTAAGAAAAATAGTAAACTCTAATTATATATTAACTACTAATAGTTTAACGATATTATAATTAAAAACTATTACCCCTTACTATTTATCGCTAAGTTTTAGGATTTACTAGTTAGAGTATAATAGTTTATAGCTATTAACCTTAAAGGAGTATATAACTTAATCCGTATAAAGGAAGGAGAGGAATAGAAAATAATATTCCGTATTTACCGAGGATACTTTAAGTATTTAGTAATACCCTTTAGGTTTATATATATACCGGCTATATTCTAAATAATAATTAATGAAGTCCTTTAGGACTTCCTTAATATCTTTATAGTAGTATACCTTAACGATGTCCTTATCTTTTCGAGAACCCTTAAGGAATATCGAAAGTATATTTACTAGGTCTTAAAACGACTAATAGATACTAAACTACTTATTAAACCTAAGAAGAGTAAATTCTATATTTAGGATATAAACTTCCTCGGATATAATATCCGACTAGGAGAAATCCGTATAGACCCTAAGAAAGTCGAGATAGTTAAAAACTAACTAATATTAACTAATATCTCTAATATTAAAGGATTTCTCGGATTTATTAATTTCTTTCGATAACTTATAAAGGGATATAGTTAGATCTCCCGACCTTTTATAGACCTTACGAAGAAAGACTAGTAGTTCCGTTAGTAGGATACTAAAAAATAAACCTTTTAGAGTATTAAGAATAGTATCTTAAGTAAGTTAATTCTTAAAATCCCTAACCCTAAACTATTATTCGAAGTTAAAATTAATATATCTAACTATATACTTAGAGGATAACTAGGATAAAGGGATAAAGAAAGATAACTTTACCCTATTATTTTCTACTTAAAAAAGGTTTATAAAACGGAACTTAACTATTAGATCTATAATAAAGAATTAATAGTTATTATTAAAGCCTTTAAGGAATAGAAGTTATACCTTTTAGGTATTATATACTTAGTTAAGGTTCTTATAGACTATAAAAACTTTATTAACTTTACGATTATAAAAGAGTTAAATAAATAATAGATAAAATAGGCTAAGTTCCTTTCGGAATTTAACTTTACTATCTTATACTATAAAGGATTAAAGAATAACTAAGTAGATACCTTAAGTTAATATAGTAATTTAGTAAGTACTAAAGTCCCCGACTATAATATAATTCTCTTAATTAATTTTTGAAGTAATCCTACCCCTAATAAATAAGTCTTAAAAGTCTTTACTATTTATAAGGAGACTACTTAAGAATTTATTATACGTACCTATAGTACTCTAGCCTATAGATATTAAGGAGTCTAGAAAATATACTAATATATCTAATAATACTATAATAAGAATATTATATACCTTTAAGTATAGGTAATACTTAAGACTTATATATAAGAGTATAGCTATTAGGTATAAACGCTACGGAGAACTTAAGCCTCTACCCGTAGCGGAAGGACTATAGATATCTATCTCTTTAGATTTTATTACGGACTTACCTAAGTCTAAGGAACTAGTCTTAGGACGATAGTATAATACTATCCTAGTTATCGTTAATTACTTTACTAAGTATTCCTATTTTCTACTATACCTTAAGATAGGGACTATAGAAGACTTTATATATATCTTCCTACGTAATATCGCCTTATAGTATAGTATACTAAAGGAATTTATTTCCGATTACGATAAGTTATTTATAAACTACTTTTAGTAAGGACTTATAAAGTAACTTAGACCCGACTATTACCTCTTAACTATATTCTATCTATAGTTAGATAGATAAATAGAAAAGACTAACTAAACCCTTAAATAGTATTTTTACTACTATATTAATAAATAATAAGATAACTAAGTAATACTTCTTCCGATAGTTTAGTTTACCTATAATAGTATACCTAGTAAGTTAACTAAGGTTTTACCTTTCTATACTAACTTTAGATTTAACCTAATAATATATAAAGAACCTAGGGAAGTTTTAAAAACTCCTAGAGTTAATAAACTTACTAACGATATTTAGTAGATTAATAATATATTTTATAATAACTTTTAATTAGTATATATTTGAATAACTAAATATACTAACTAGTTAAGGATTAAGAGACTATCCTTTAAGAAGGGGGATAAAGTCTACTTTATTTATAAAAATATTAAAACTATATACCCTGATAGTAAGTTAGATTTTAAAAAGATCGGACCCTTTCGAATTTAGTAGAAAATCTCGGATATTAATTTTCGACTTTCCTTACCCGAGAATATAAAGATTTACCCGGTCTTTTATTTTATACTACTCGAAGTAGTACCCGTTAATATACTACTCGAGGATAATCTCGAAGTAGATAATACTAAAGAATTTACTATTAAAAAGATGCTTAATTATAGATAATATAAAGGATATACCGAGTACCTTATTAAATAGGAGAACTACGGATATAAAAAAAATACCTAGGAACCTATTAAGTACTTACGGAACTACCCCTTATTAAAGGTATATGAGGATATTATTAAAGGTATATGAGGATATAAGGTGGTATATCTACTATATAATAGTAGTAAAGGCAGGGAAGTAATAGATATACTATATAGTATAGGATACTATAGTAGTAAGAAGACAACTGGGATATAAAGAGTAAAGAAGTAGTATTGGAAAGGTAGGTGTATTATGTGAGTGTGTGTAAGAGATGCTTCTTCTAAGTTCCTTTCCTTAGGAATTACCCTCTGTATATACAGATCTTTAGATCTATTAACCTCGGTTATTCCTTCGCTATTATTATCTAGATTAGGTAGATCTAGATATCCGGATCCGGTTCTACGGATCCGGTTATACGGATCCGGTTATACTAGTATAGTAGGTCTTACTATACTAGTCTGTATTACTATAGTAGTAGGTCTTACTATAGTAGTAGGTCTTACGTCGGTAGTAGACCTTCGAGGTATTCAGGGAATCCGTTCCTACGTTAGTAGTAGTCTTCCTACGTAGTTATCCTAGTTCTATAGTAAGGGAGAGGACTTACAGAGAGTATAGGTATAGTTATAGATATAGATATAGTTATAGTTATAGTTATATAGAGATATAGGTATAGTTATCTTATAGTTATCTTATATTTATCTTATAATATATATCTCTAATACCCCTAACGTCTAAAGGAGTATTACTAATCTTAAACTATAGTAATAATCCTAAATCTATAAAGTTTTCGCTAACTTACAAGGAGGATTAATCTAATATATCCCCGGTACCCTACTCCCTAAAGTTATTTATAACCTAAAACTCCACTATCGTTAAAGATATAATACTATCTTTTTTATCTAACTTTATTATTCCTTAACTAAAGAGGGCCTCCTCTTACTTTTTAGTTACTTTCCGAAATTAGTATATCCGTAATTTTATACTAAGTATAACTACTAACTTTATCTAGAGAACCTCTAACTCTATCTCTTTCTCTTCTATCTCCTTATCTAATTACTTTAATTCTTTTAATACCTTCTCGACTATAAAATTTATTAGTAACCCTAAATATAATACTAGAACGATAGACTTACGGGTAGAAGTTACGTTAACCCTATCGTAAAAATAACCTTACTTAATATAAATAGTATAATAAGTCGATCCCGGTATTATCTTATACGTTAGGTTATACTAGAAATACTAAATATATAGTATTCTGTTTTTACTATCGGATTTAATTAAAGCTATAAGTATAGAATACTATTTAGTTTTATCGGATTTTCATTTTTCGATTTAACTAGATATTATATCGGTATTAGTAAAGGAATTAGGACTACGGGACGTAACGATAGGGGTATATACCTATTTATAGTTACTAGGATATTAACCTAAAGGAGGGGAATCTTATAATACCTAAGTAGGTTATAGGTTACTCGGCCTAAAACCGCGCGGAAACTAGCCCCCTTAGGTAATTAGGTATATAGACTAAGTACGGACTATAGATTATAAATACTAAGAGAGTAAACCTATTTACTACTTTACTCCGGGTTTACTATAGATACCCTAGATATTTAATAAATAGTAGGGGCTATTATTATATAATATAGATTACGGTTATTATAATAGTAATCTAATAGTCGGCTTATAATAGATTATAAAGTAATCTAATATAATCCCTAGAAACCTCTATCTATATAAGATACTACCTTATAGTATATAGCTCTACCTAGATTTATAATAGTAATTAATTTAAGTCTTTATTAGAAACCTCCTTAGCCTATAGTGAAAAAACGTAACGCTTTACGATATTACGATATAAACGATAATAACGATAACTACGATATATTACTCTTTAGCTGCCTAGTACGTACTACTAGTATATACCACCTCGGTTCCAGACTATATATCTTTAGAAGATTATACCTAGGTTATAATATCGGGCGGGCGTATCGGTATAAATATAGTAAAAACCCCGTAGCTACCTTACCGCGCCCCCTCGCTATAAGGTATTAACGGCTTTAATTAGGCGTTATAATTAAATCGCCTATTATACCTATTATAAGGAGCTAGGTTAGCTTTAGGCTTAAGGTACCCGGCGGCCTCGACTACTTAGCGTATAGATTTCGCCGGCCGGTAGGTCAGGCCTTATAAAATCTCGTAAAGCTATAAAGTAGCTAACTATATAATAAAACTAATTCTTAGGCGCCGTTACTTAGTTTAGTTCTTCTCTTTTTCCTTACCTTTTTAGTTCCTAAGTAAGTTAACCCTAAGACCCTATACCGCCCGCCTATCCGCCTTACGGCGAGTTTAGTTTTTCCCCGAGTCCCGCTATTATAGTAAAGTTGAAGTAAATTCCGGTTTTAGTTATTATTATAAGTTAAAAGTTAATATATATATAGAATCTCGGTAATACTACCTTTTTAGATTCCGAAGTAGGTTTAGCCCTTACGTAGTCGATATAAAGTTACGAACTAGTCGTCTAGATTTTTCCTTATCTTACCGCCCGGGTTCTTAGAACCTAACTTCCGTATAAGTTTTCCGTATATCTTTACTATATCTTTACTAGGTTATCTAACCGCTAGTAGTATATCTCCTCCCGGCCTTCCGAGGCCTATTATCTATATTAGTTATACTAATAAAATCGCCGGTACCTTTAGCCCTAAGTCGGGCCTTAATACCCTTCTAACGGCTTACTATTATTAAACCCGTAAGTTTAATCCGTCTTTACTATAAGTTTATATACTAATCGTTATAAGTCTAGGTACTACTAAAATAGACCCTAAGTATTATAAGTATAATACCGTAAAGTATATATATAAAGAGGTAAGTCTACTATCTATTATATTGTATCTATTACTAACTAATAGTAAAACTCCCCGCTAGTATTATTATAGCCGTTACTACCCTTTAGGTTACCGGTCGCGACTTTTATATTAATATTATAGATACTAAGGTTTATTATATTATATTATTATTATATATTTACCCTACCGTTAGGCCTTTAGCTAGGCTAAGACAGCCGCTAAGAAGGCCGTTACTCCCGCCGGCGTTACTACACCCGCCGCCCCCGTAGCCCCTATAGCTATTACTTCCGTACTCCCCGCGCCTACTATATATTCCCGCTACGTTTTCGCTATATCTTTATATTATTAATATTATCCTACTAGCCCGCTACCGCCTCTTAGGAGGCTAACCCGGTAACCCTCGAGGTTACCGGCTTTTATTATAACCTTACTATAACCATAGCTAAATTCCGCTATAAGTCTAAAAAAACTTATAAGTTTCTATACCGCCTAGCCTATTAGAGTAGTATATCGGATAATAACCCCGATACGTAAAGTATCGACCTTTTATTTTCGTTACGGCTTTACTATAAGCTCCGGCCTTTATTTCTTTATATATAACCCGGGGGGGCGGGTTAAAATAACCCCTTAGATTAATTAAGATATACGTATATTTTCCTTACTCTTTATTCCCTTTATAATAACTATAATATACTTATATCTTTATTATAGTTTCTAGTAATTATATTACTAACTTAGGCTATTATTAGTTATAATAGTTTTATACTTTACTTTAAAGTTATTAATAACCTAGGTATCTATTAGGTTAGTAACTAGTTTTTAGGTCGGCTCGAAGTAACCTTCCTACCTAACTAATACCTAATAGACTTTACTGTAACCTCGGTATTTCGTCCGAGTATAGAGGATCTCCGCGATTACCTATTCTTCTCCTCTATCGGCGTCTCGGATAAGGCCTAGCTAGGTAATATCTACTACCTATCCTGGGATTAAGTCCTAGTAGGCTTACCTTAAGTAGTTATATAGAAGTAGGGATATATACCTAAAGGTACTATAAGTTTAACTATATCTAGGTATAGTACCGAGATAATTTTATACTTAAAGTAAACCTAGTTAAGTTTCTTTAACGGGCGGGGGCTTATATAATTCTTAAGATTTAGCTACGCGAAATCTCTCGCCTCCTAGTACTTAGCCGGAGTATACCTTTTATTTATTACGGCTTCTATATACTATTAGGCCACTACGATTATAGCCTAGATAAAAGAGGTTATATCTTAGAGGTAATCTACTAAGGCTATAATACTATATTCTCGCGGGTCGATTAGGTCGGGCTTATTAACCTAGATAGGGTTAACTTAATACCCGTATTCTATAAAGAACAGGTTTATACTAATTACTATAACTTCGCGGTTATTTAGTACTAACTATACTACGGTAAGCTAATTATCCTAGTTATCCTAGCTATATATAATATAGGGTTAGAGGTAGGTTTATACCTTTTAGTTAGCTTACTTTATACTCCTATCCGACTCCGGGTAGTATATAGTACTAAGTCGCTATAAGATTATTAGGAGTTTATAAAGATATCTTTAGAACTTACTTATCTAGTTAGACCCGTAGTCTAAGATTATAGAAAGTAGGATACTATAGTACTAGTAGTAGTACTATAGAAATTACTCTATATATACCTTAGCTTCTATACTAACTATTAGTTCTAACGTAATATTCTTTATAAAGTAGTCTCTAATAACTATAATGCCTAGCTTAGGGAGTAGGCGAGATAATAAGGGTTAGTCTTATTAGGCTACGGATAAGTAGACCCGACCTACTATACCTAGCTAATCGTGTATAGAGTTTAGAGTATAGTAAGCTATAAGCTAGATAGCTTATAGGCCTACTATACTAATAAATTACACTAGGAGTTTAGAGTACTATAGGAAGTAAGCCTTTAGCTTATAGAGTATATTAAGTTATAATCTAACTAACTAACCTTACTAGAGGGATAGATTACTATAGTCGGTAATCTAGGCCGAGCTACTCGGAATTTAAGATAGTTTAAGTAGTAAGGTAGTATAGATAACTCTTATAATAGTAATTAATTTAAGTTTTATTAGAAATACCCTCTATCTCTAGTAGAGAAGTATAACACTTTATAATACCTTAGTTACCTACCTACTAAACTATTACTTAATAGTTACTTAGTACGTCCTACTAGTATAGACTACCTCGGTTCTAGCCTATAGTCTTAAGAAGATTATATCTAGGTCGTAATACTTTAATTACTTTATTTAGTATATTCTCCGCGACTACTAAGTAATACTAGGAAGTAGTTATAGTGCCCGTTACTAGAGATACCGGTTCTACTACTAGGGCTCCCGCCGCTAGTATAGAAACTATCTTTACTATAATTATATAACTTTAGTAGGAAAATAATAAGATACAGGAGTAGCTTACTAATAAGCTACCGGAGGATTATACCTCCGCTACTTAAGCCTCCTACCTTTAACGGAAAGAAGGATAAACTCCCCGGATTCCTTACTTATCTTAAGGTATTCTAGATATTCTACTAACGGACTTTTAATAGGAAGTCGATAAAGTTTTTAGTACTATTACCTTTCTCCGAGGTAATACCCTTAACTAGTTCGAACCTATTAGAAAGACTACCTAGAATATACTAATAACCCTAAGTATTAAAATAAACTTATAAAGGAAGTTTAAGGACTTTCGCTATATTTAAATAATACCTTAGAAAGACTTTCGGAGACCCCGATAAAGAGTATACCGCGGAATAATAACTATAAAACCTTAAGTAATAAGGTTAGTAGCCGACTATACTACTAAGTTCCGATAGTAACTATATACCTTAACTAGGATAATAAGTCCATTATAATAGCCTACTATAGTAGACTTAAAGATAAAGTTAAGGATAAGCCTACTAAGTTTAACTATCCCGACGAGTTTACCGACTATATTACTACTACTATTAAAATCGATAACTACCTATATAAATATAAGTAGGAGAAATATAGATACTAACCTAACTACTTTAATAGACTATAGTATACTAATATAGGCTATAGGTATTAGTACCCGTCCTACCGTAACGATTATTATATTACCACGGCTTATAGAGGTACTACTTATATAAGCCTTATAAAACTTAACTTATTATAGAAAGGATATAAGGATAAGAAGGATATCGAGTACTTTAACTATTATAAGATTAGATACTTTACTTATAAATATCGACAGCCTAAGTAACTCGAGGGGCCTTCCCGGTAAGTTAATACTACTAGGTATAAGGAATTATAGACTACCGTTAGGATTATTACTATCCTAGAATATAGTAATATACCGGTAAAAGAGAAAGTTCTACGTTAGAATTAGTAACTTACTACTATATATAAACTCAATAAGGAAGAAAGTAAAGGAATATTTAAACCTTAGATATCCGACTCTAAGGAATTAATCCCTAATAGGTAACCTGACTACTAGTTAATAGTTATTATACTAGAAAGATATAAAACTTTTAAGGAGAATAAAAAGGTAGAACTCTTTAGGCTACCCGCCCGAGAAGCTACTTAGTATCTATATACTATTTCGAGGTACCTACCCCGTTATAAAGACAATACCCGTCTAAGTATAGGATACTAATAATACTTAGATATCTTCTAGGCCTAGTATATCTATAATAACTATAACTAATTCCGAAAATCTAAAATTACTAAGAACTTCTTCCCGTAATAACCTAATAATAAATATATTAAGTATACCTATACTAATAAAGATCTCCTATACTAATAACTAACCGTTAGGTACCTAATATAAAAACTAATTATCTTTACCTAAATACCTATCTACCTACGTTAATCGAGAAGTTACTTAGTATAACTACCCCTTTAATATTTAATAAATATACGTAGTACGTAAGATTAGGGAATAAAGACTCTTATAGTAGGAGTTAAGGCTTATATAAACCCTTAGTAACTACCTATATATCCTCGATAGTACTAACTAGGGAGAATATAAAATCCGGATTTAATAAACTAAACGGATACTCCCTAAGATATAAAAGTAATAGTAACTCCTCTCGCCTCCTAGAGTAAGTAATAACCCTAATACTAGATAAGCTTTAACCGCCTCCGTACGGAAAATAGAGATATAACCTAAAACTAGGTATAGTTATTATAATAACTCCGGAAAAAAGTTATATTACTCCGAGAAGGGTAAGAGCCGGTACTAAGAACTATTATAAAAACCCTATATATAATAGTATATAACGAAAGTAACTCCGACTATCTTATTTTAAGAGTTACCCTATAAGGGTAAGAGTATATAGTACTCCTAGATAACAGAGCGTAGGGGACCTATATATCGCCGCGACTATAGTAGCGATTAAGGCTTACGATAAATAGTAAAGCTTACCTCTATAACCTAAAATCCGTAGAAAGCGGCTTATATAGTATAACTAGGGACGTATTAATAAAGAGACTATTACTAGCTAGTAGGGTATAGCCACAAGTAGGGGCACTAGCTATATAGTATCGTGATATACTACTAGATTATAGCTAGCTACCCTTAGTAGCTAACTTAGCTATATTTATATCTCTATTTACTATAACTAGTAGCTACTATAATAATAGTAGTAAGAGGCTAAAATCCTTAATACTTACTATACTATACTATTAATTATTTACTAAATCCCTTTAGTATTTCCCTTATTATTCTCTTTATCGAGTTTCTTCCGCTACTAGCGACGTTATTACTACTAAGTATTAGATACTACCGTATATTATTATCCGTTAAGTAATCCTCCTCCTATCTAGTGTTAACTACTACTATTTAGTACCTCCAGGAACCCTCTATTCCCTATCGCGGAATATAGTAAGTCTATCACAGGATATAGTAATCGGACCTTTTTATCTTAGTAATTAGCCGTTATATTAGGGCCTGTCTAGAGAGGTAGTATAAATGGCTAGAGAGGTAGTAAATAATGGGGCGGACTGCGCTAACCCGATTAAGCGGCTTTTCCATCCGAACCTGTCCTTAGCTTATATCAGGTCCCAGCTAAAAACAGCTGTTTTTGTATCCACTGAAGACTTGCTGACTCGACCCCCTGAAGCCCTTGTCGCGTAGGGCCTGTGGGTCCGATTGAAGCTATCGCGAGGTCGCCGATCGGCGCGCCCCGGCGTAACGGTTTAATTGAACTGCCGGTCGTAAGGTCGTTAATTGAAGCTATTCGGGTTGACATTGGTGAAGCAATAAATACGGTGGGCGGGCGTAGGCGGTAGAATCCCAATTGAGCTTAGAGCGCGCTTGGGCTAAGTCAGAATTCCGCTTTGGGGTAAAGCGCGGATTAGATTACCTACACCTCGGGTTTTAGGTAACGGGTGACGCTTGGGCTACCCGGGGTCTCTACTTTTTACTGCCTCTCTAGCTATTTATACTGCCTCTCTAGACAGGCCCTTATATTACTACCCCGTATATCTCCTACTTTTAATACCTAGTATTATAGTATTACCTACCCCCTATAGTAAATCTAGTTCTAACCTACTTACCCTTTATTCCTATACTCTTATTAGCCTATAGTACCTACTACTTTTATTAGTCTATATAAAACCCTACTATATAACCTAGTATATATATATATTCTACCCCGTAGATTATTATCCCTAGTAACTACCCTACTATTATATAGTAGTTCTAATCTATAGTATAATCTAGATCTATAGTTAATAGGGAACTTACTAATATTACTATATTTATTATATTAAATCCTATTAATATCAATATAAACTTCTTTTCCGTTAAAGTATATAAAGTAGTACTAGTAGCGGCTATATATCTACCGCCCGTACTACTAACTATATAAACCCGTTAGTCTATCCCTAACTCCTATCTACCCGGCTAGTATACTAATAAGGCTATATTTAAGGCTAATTTCCTAATAGTTATTAAATATATCGGGTTTATAAGTACTATTTATTATAGTAGTCTATTAAGATATCCTTTTTAGTAACTAGTATAATAAGTAGTATTATAACTATTTCTATAAAGACTACTACTCCGCCCGGTTCTAATAGAATCCCCGGATCCCCTTACTAGTCCTGTTATACCCTATTCCCTAAGACTAGATACTACATAACTCTTAGACCCCGATTAACCCTTACTAAATATTAAGTAAAATCTATTACTAGGATTTTTTCCCGTAACTATATTATACTAACCCGTATTATACTAACTATAACTATACCCTTAGATATTAATAGAGAGTTTATCCCTAGTTTCTAACCCTCCCCCGCTATTATAACACCCGGTATTAATAGGTATTTATCCTATTATATTAACCTATTTTAATAATAAATAAACCTTTATTCCTATCTACTTAAGTAAGGTATAGAGATAAACTATTGCCTATCTAATCCGTTAGTATACTTATAAACCTTTAGTAATATAACGTTTTTAGTTACTATTATAATTAATAGTATTATCTAATAAGTAACTAGTTAATAATACTAATTAGTTAGTAAAAGACTAGTATAGAGATTTACTACTCTAGGTTACTTAGAGTTTTTTACTAACTAACTCTTTAAATCCGTTTATTAAATCGCCTTTACTATAACTACTAATATAGATACCTATACCTATATAATCGGAGTTACTACTTATAACACCCGATATAGTTACTATCTAGCTCTTAGATAAGTAGTTCTAAATACTACTAGGTAGGTTCCTACCCCTATATATAGATATAAGTAATAACTAGAAGTTTTAAGATATTAGTTTCTTTACTCTAATTTCGGTAGATACCGATAGCCCTATATTTATTATATCTAGATATAAAGTCTACTAGTAGGATATTAACCTCTTTATCGAGAATATCTATAAGAATTATAATACTACTAAGCGCCTTAAGCTTATATATACTAATCTTTACTAGTTATATACTAGCCTTATATAATAATAATAACTTACTAACCTTAGTAAAGTTTAATACTAAGAGGTAAAGTATAGCCTTAATACTTAGTTTAATTTACTTTATAAATACTAATACCCGACGGTATTTATAACTATTACTTACCTAAATAATATAAAGTTTATATCCCGTAATATTATTAAAAGTACTAACTTTACTACCTAAACCCTATAAATATGCTAATTATTTAAAAGGATAAGTATATTTATATTATTTACTATCTAAACCTAAATTTAGTTTAGGATTAACTTAAACCTACGTAAGATATTAGTAAGCCCTAATAATATACCTACTCTTAACTAATTTATCCGGTAAATCTAGGAATAAGTATATATATATAAAGAAAAACTTAATAACGATATTTAAAATAATACTCTCCGGTATAACTAACTAAGTTTTTATAGTAATAAGACTTTACCCGCCCCGCCTAGCCTTACTACTACTATCCCCGAGAATAAAATACTTACCTTTATTATAGAAGATAATAATAGTTATAACGGTATTAATTAGGCTAACTATAGAGGTATTTATTATAGTAACGGCTTTTATAGCGAATAAGGTAGATACCGTAATAGTAACTATAATAACCGCCTATATAGTAACTTTTATAAAAGTAGTATTTATAATAAGTATTCTAGCTATAATAACTTTAGTAATAGTAATTACTATAATAACTTTAGTAATAGTATTTATTATAGAAACTTTAGTAATAATTCTTCCTATAATCACGATAATAGTTACTTTAAAGATAATATTTATAGTTATATCTTTTATAATAATAGTAAGTAATTCCGATATAATACCTAGTTATATTACTACTATCGATAGATAGAGGGCCTGTCTAGAGAGGTAGTATAAATAGCTAGAGAGGTAGTAAATAATAGGGCGGACTATAATAACCCGATTAAACGGCTTTTTTATCCGAACCTGTCCTTAGCTTATATTAGGTTCTAGCTAAAAACAGCTGTTTTTATATCTACTAAAGACTCCCTAACTCGATCCTCTAAAGTACTTATCGCACGGAGCCTGTAGGACTAATTAAAGCTATCGCGAGGTTACCGATTAGTATACCCGGGCGTAAGGGTCGCTAAATAAACTACCGGTCGTAAGGGCTTAAAAACACCGGTTGTAAGGGCGTTAATTAAAGTAATCACGAGGGGCACGCCCGGGCGTAACAGTTTAATTAAACTACCGATCGTAAGTGTTTAATTAAAGTAATCGCGAGGGCTCTAAACTACCGGTCGTAAGGGCGTTAATTAAAGCTATTCGGGTTAACGTTAACGAAGTAGTAGTTACGGTAGGCGGGCGTAGGCGGTAGAATCCCGATTAAGATTAGTATAAGTATAGGCTAGGCTAAAACCCCCCTTTTAGGGTAAGGCGTGGGTTATAGTACTTACACCTCGGGTTTTAGGTAACGGATAGCGCTTAGGCCACCTCTAGCCCCACCTTTTACTACCTCTCTAGCTATATATACTACCTCTCTAGATAGGCCCTAGATAAACTAAGGATAAAGTAATACTATTAATATTATTTTAGATACCGATACTACTAATACTAAGGAACCCGTACTATAAGAATAGGGATATATATATATTAATACTATCGATAGTAACGGAGAGGAGGAGGACCTATATAAGATAACCCTAGAGGAAACCACTAAAATTAACTAGTATAACTATTTAATAACCCTACCCTATTATACTAAGATAAGTAGTAAACTAAGGTACTAATCCCGTACCTTTATAATAAAATAACTTAGGATATAGATATATATATACTAACGGAACCCTATAGTAATAAACCTTCCTTAACGGAAGTTATAACTACTAAGCGATAAGGATTATAAAGCTTTAATAGTATTAACTATAGATATTAGTACTCGGTATCTACCGGTACTAGCTGAGTTATAAAGAGCCTTATAAGTACTAATAGTTAATAGTAGTACCTATTAGTAATCGAGACTACCCCCGGTACTACTAAAGTTATAGAAAGAACTTTACTATTATAAATACTACCGGACTAATTTTACCTCTAGTAATAAACTAATATAATATATTTATAGTAATACCTATACTAAATATAAAAAACCTTACCGGTAATAAGTAGTATCTCCGTAACACCCCTTAATAACGTTATCTTTTACTAAAAGATAAGTTATTAAAGTATAGCTAGTTAATATAAAACGGGAATCTAACCCTTACTAGATATACCGGATTAATATCTAAATAGATAGTAGTATTATATACTACGCTATCTACCTCGATACTAGTTACTCTATAATCTTAGTAGACTACTACTAGTTTTATAAATAAGCCTGTAATATCTAGATTATACAGGTAGTAGTATTATATCCTATAATAAGGTTTATAGGTAATACTATAGTAATAGAGGAGGCTACTTTTAATTTCTATATCCCGGGTATTATTAACTCTACCGAAAACTAGTCTATTAATATATATAAAGTTATTTTATAGTTATAGTATAGATTATTAATAACCTTAGACCCGGGCTTTTACTTAGTATATTATTTTTAGAAGAAAATACTATCGATATCTTATTTTTAATAAAAACTATTATTTTCCAGGGCTATTATAGGCTAGTAGTACTAATAATACCTAACTTTACTAGATAACGGGTTACTAGATAAGTAATATCCGTTACTATAGTTACTACCCTACCTTATACGGCTATACTATATTAGAGATATATATCATAAGATAAATATAATATAACTATAAAATAACTATACCTATATCTCTATATAACTATAACTATATCTATAACTATATCTATACTCTCTGTAAGTCCTCTCCCTTACTAAAGAACTAGGATAACTACGTAGGGAGACTACTACTAACGTAGGAATAGATTCCCCGAATACCTCGAAGGTCTACTACTATAGTAAGACCTACTACTATAGTAAGACCTACTACTATAGTAAGACCTACTACTATAGTAAGACCTACTACTATTATAATACAGACTAGTATAGTAGGACCTACTATACTAGTATAACTAGATCCGTATAACCGGATCCGTATACTATACTATACTATATCCGTATAACCGGATCCGTAGAACCGGATCTAGATAATAATAGCGAAGGAATAACCGAGGTTAATAGATCTAGAGATCTATATATACAGAGGGTAATTCCCAAGGAAAGGAACTTAGAAGAAGTATCTCTTACATACACTTACATAATACACCGACCTTTCTAATACTACTTCTTTACTCTTTATATCCCAGTCTTCTTACTACTTTAGTATTCTATACTATATAGTATATCTATTACTTCCCTGCCTTTACTACTATTATATAGTAGATATACTACCTTATATCCTTATATACCTTTAACAAGTATTATATATAATACCCCTTATAGATTCGTAATCGGTTAATATAATTATTACTATCCGGTATAATTAGAGGCGAAGTTATAGTACTTTTAATACTTATATCCAAAGTAGTCACGTGCCGGAGGCAAGCAGGAGGCAGGAACGCGAGCGGCCGCAGGCGGCCGCACTTTTACTTTCACTTTACCGGGGAGGCAGGTACACACACAAGCAGCCCGCGCGCCACCGCCCTGGATCGGGGGCGGCCGCGCGCAGCCGACTACACCCGACAAACACACGGAGGAGTATACGGGTGTGTCCGGCGACGGCACGGTAAAGCAAAACGGACACCCGGGATATCGTAAGACAGGCGTTTAGGGCGGTTTTTACCCGGCCGCGGCCGTTTACGGCCGTAGGAATAGTTTTCCCGCCTCTAGATAAAGCGTAGAGCTCTCCTATAGTTTACACACCTAGTAAATTTAAGGTAGTATTACTTAAAAAAAAATAAAAAAAATTCACTTATATTAAATATACTACTTTTAGTTCTATAGGCTAGTATTTATATTCCTTTACTATATATATATAGCTAAGAAACAGGATAGGTTATATCTTAGAGGTAGGAATCTTACTACTTATCTATAGTATTAATAGGTAGAAAAGGAAGATACCGAAACCTACCTTACTAGTATCGATATTAAGGAAAGTCTACTTAGTAGGGTTATAATAATAGAGTACTATCTTATTTATTATTTACTATTATAGAAGTCGGAAAGCTTTATATTTAGTTATTATTAGTATAAAATTAAATATACTAGCCTACCTATCCCTAGCCCTCTTACTAGCTTTATCTATTAGGAGTCTTTACTCTTTACTAACCGATAAAAGGGATATTTTATATACGTTTATTAGTTTAACCTCTTAATAAAACTAGGGAATAAACTTCCGGAGGAATATAACCTTACCGATATATATCTCTAAGTCGGTAAGTATCTCTAGTATCTTAATCTTATATAGGGCTTCTATCTAGTCGCTAGTAGTATATATACTAAGTCTATTAACCTTAAATCCTAGTAACTATACTAATATATATCCGTAGAAGGATTTATTAGGTAATAGTACTAACCTAATATCTTAGAAGACTTAGAGAAACCGTCTTTTATAGTCGAGGTAATCTTACTATAATTTACTAAATATAACTATATTATCGATATATACTATAATAAATACTTATAATAGTTAAAACCGGTTATCTATAAATCGTTATATAAAAGCGGGTATATTCTTAAAAACTATAATAACGACGTTTAATACCTCTAGGCTTTACGGGGTAATAATAACTATCCTATCTCGATACTACTTAGTAACTAGTAACTAGTAGAAGAAAACCAATATATTAAAGTATTATAGTTAAGTTTCCTAATTATAGTCTTTTAGAGACGGATCTCTAGGTAGGCTATACTATCGTAAGCTATCTTTATTATAAACTAAACTCTAAATAGAGGTACTACTACCGGGTATTTAAAAGGCATTCCTTACCTATAGCCTTCCCTTACTAAGACTCTCTTATAGTACCTAAGAGCCTTACCTTTACTACCTTATAAATATAAACCGTAAATTTACCTATACTTTACTTATAGTAACCGGCTATATACCTAGAGAGGGGGCCGCCCTTACCTTTACCCTTAAGGCCGAGCCTACCTAACGTAAGGGTATTAAAGCCCTACCTAAGGAAGTACTTATATCTATCTAAGGTAATAAGAGATATATTAATAAGTAGATAAATACTAAAATATTATTTTATCTCCTACTTTTCGGCTAGCGATATATTCTTACTAATTATTACGTTAATATAGACCCCGAGTCTAACTATCTAGAGATAACTTACCTATAGGCTTTACTAGAGGGTAAAAGTACTATAAAGCGGATATTTCTTAAGATATATTATAAAGGTATTTTCTAGCTATAGATTTAGGTATTAGTTTTAGTTATAAATAATAGAAAGATAAATAATAAGGAGTAAAATATAGCGGTTTAATAGTAGTATAGTAAAGTAGGAGAATTATAAGGAGGTAAAATAGTAGCGGAAGAATTAAAATAGAGGCGGTAGTTAGTAACTATTTATATTAGTAGTACCCGTAGTAACCCCCTAATTAAAAGCTTAAGACTCCCCGATCCCTCTACCTCTATAAATACCGTAATACTAGCTACGTCCTATATAGTATTAGATAGTTTCCTATCCTCGGTTAGTATTACCTACTCTATATTATTAGTCTATAGTATATTACTATTATTATTAGTATATATTATTAGTAATATAGCCTTATCCTAAGAAATACTATTATCTTTACCTTTTAGTCTCTACTAAATATATATAAACTTCTAGAGGCGGTTAATTTTCAAGGGTTTATCTATAATATTATAATAAATTATTATCTTAATAGTTTCCGTTATATATAAGTAGCCGAGCGCCTAGGGAACTATAGAAGTTAACTTATACTTAGTACCTTTCGGTAGGTCTATATAAACTACTAGGATTAGTATAGCTATATAAGGTAGGATAGTAACTCTAGTAACGGATATTACTTATTTAGTAACCCGTTATCTAGTAAAGTTAGGTACTATTAGTATTACTAGCCTATAGTAGCCCTAGAAAATAATAGCTTTTATCGAGAATAAGATATTAATAATATTTACTTCTAAAAGTAATATACTAAGTAGAAGCCCGGGTCTAAGGCTATTAATAATCTATACTATAACTATATAACCTTATATATTAATAGACTAGTTATTAGTAGAGTTAATAACGCCCGGGATATAGAAATTAAAAGTAGCCTCCTCTATTACTATAGTATTACCTGTAAACCCTATTATAAGATATAGTACCGCCGCCTTTATAATCTAGATATTACGGGCTTATTTATAAAGCTAGTAGTAGTCTACTAAGATTATAGAGTAACTAGTATTAAGGTAGATAGTATAGTATACGGTACTACTATCTATTTAGATATTAATCCGGTATATCTAGTAAAGGCCGGATTCCCGTTTTATATTAACTAGTTATACTTTAATAACTTATCTTTTAGTAAAAAATAATATTATTAAGGGGCGTTATAGAGATACTACCTATTACCGGTAAAGTTTCTTATACTTAGTATAGATATTACTATAAATATATTATATTAGTTTATTACTAGAGGTAAAATTAGTCCGGTAGTATTTACGATAGTAAAGTTCTTTCTATAACTTTAGTAGTACCGGGGGTAGTCTTAATTACCGATAAATACCGCTTTTAATTTTAGTATTTATAAAACTCTCTATCGCTTAGTTAATACTAGCGGATACTAAGTACTAATATTTATAGTTAATACTATAAAAGCCTTATAATCCTTATTATTAAGTAGTTATAATATCCGTTAAGGAAGGCTTATTACTCTAGGGTTCCGCCGGTATATATATATTTATATCCTAAGTTATTTTATTATAAAAATATAGGGTCGGTACCTTAATCTACTACTTATCTTAGTACTACGGGGTAGGGTTATTAAGTAGTTATACTAGTTAAATTTAGCGTCTTCCTCTAAGGTTATCTTATATAGGTCCTCCTCCTCTTTATTACTATTATAAGTATTAATATATATATATCCCTATTCTTATAGTACGGGTTCCTTAGTTTTAGTATTATTAGTATCTAAAATAATATTAACGGTATCGCCTTATCCTTAGTTTATCTATCGATAGTAATAATATAGTTAGGTATTAAGTCGGAACTACTTACTATTATTATAGAAGGTATAGTTATAAATATTACTTCTAAAGTAACTATTATCGTAACTATAGTAAGAATTATTACTAAAGTTTCTATAGTAATTATTATTACTAAAGTTATTATAGTAATTACTATTACTAAAGTTATTATAACTAAAATACTTATTATAAGTATTACTTTTATAGGAGTTACTATATAGGTGGTTATTATAGTTACTATTATAGTATCCTTTTCATCTACTATAAAAGCCGTTACTATAATAAGTACCTCCGCGGTTAGCCTAATTAATATTATTATAACTATTATTATCTTTTATAATAAAGGTAAGTATTTTATTCTTAGGGATAGTAGTAGTAGGGCTAGGCGAGGCGGGTAAGGTCTTATTACTATAAGGGTTTAGTTAGTTACGCCGGAGGGTATTATTATAAATATTATTATTAAGTTTTTCTTTATATATATATACTTATTCCTAAATTTACCGGATAAATTAGTTAAGAGTAAGTATATTATTAGGGCTTACTAATAACTTATATAGGCTTAGGTTAATCCTAAACTAAATTTAGGTTTAAATAGTAAATAATATAAATATACCTATACTCTTTAATAATCGGTTTACTTATAGGGCCTAGGTAGTAAAGTTAGTACCTTTAATAATATTACGGGATATAAACTTTATATTATTTAGGCGAGTAGTAATTATAATTACTATCGGGTATTAGTATTTATAAAGTAAGTTAAACTAAGTACTAAAACTATACTTTACCTTTTAGTATTAGACTTTATTAAGGCCGGTAAGTTACTACTATTACGTAAGGCCGGTATATAACTAGTAAAGATTAGTATATATAAACTTAAGGTACTAGGGAGTACTATAATTCTTACGGATATTCCCGATAAAGAGGTTAATATCTTACTAGTAGACTTTATATCTAGATATAATAGATATAAGGCTATCGGTATCTACTAAAATTAGAGAAAAGAAACTAATATCTTAGAACTTCTAGTTATTACTTATATCTATATATAGGGGTAGGAACCTACCTAGTAGTACTTAGAACTACTTATCTAAGAGCTAGATAGCGGCTATATCGGGTATTAAAGGTAGTAACTCCGATTATATAGGTATAGGTATCTATATTAGTAGTTATAGTAAAGGCGATTTAATAAACGGATTTAAAGAGTTAGTTAGTAAAAAACTCTAAGTAACCTAGAGTAGTAAATCTCTATACTAGTCTTTTACTAACTAATTAGTATTATTAACTAGTTACTTATTAGATAATACTATTAATTATAATAGTAACTAAAAACGTTATATTACTAAAGGTTTATAAGTATACTAACGGATTAGATAGGCAATAGTTTATCTCTATACCTTACTTAAGTAGATAGGAATAAAGGTTTATTTATTATTAAAATAGGTTAATATAATAGGATAAATACCTATTAATACCGGGTGTTATAATAGCGGGGGAGGGTTAGAAACTAGGGATAAACTCTCTATTAATATCTAAGGGTATAGTTATAGTTAGTATAATACGGGTTAGTATAATATAGTTACGGGAAAAAATCCTAGTAATAGATTTTACTTAATATTTAGTAAGGGTTAATCGGGGTCTAAGAGTTATATAGTATCTAGTCTTAGGGAATAGGGTATAACAGGACTAGTAAGGGGATCCGGGGATTCTATTAGAACCGGGCGGAGTAGTAGTCTTTATAGAAATAGTTATAATACTACTTATTATACTAGTTACTAAAAAGGATATCTTAATAGACTACTATAATAAATAGTACTTATAAACCCGATATATTTAATAACTATTAGGAAATTAGCCTTAAATATAGCCTTATTAGTATACTAGCCGGGTAGATAGGAGTTAGGGATAGACTAACGGGTTTATATAGTTAGTAGTACGGGCGGTAGATATATAGCCGCTACTAGTACTACTTTATATACTTTAACGGAAAAGAAGTTTATATTGATATTAATAGGATTTAATATAATAAATATAGTAATATTAGTAAGTTCCCTATTAGTTATCGATCTGGGTTATACTATAGATTAGAACTACTATATAATAGTAGGGTAGTTACTAGGGATAATAATCTACGGGATAGAATATATATATACTAGGTTACGTAGTAGGGTTTTATATAGGGCCTGTCTAGAAAGCACGTATAGATAGCTAGTAAGCCCGTAAGTACTAGGGCCGACCGTACTAACCCGAATAAGCTATCTTTATATAAAAAACTATCGCTAGACTATATAAAGCCCTAGCTAAAAACAGGGGTTCTTATATACCCTAAAGACTTCCTATATATAGGGTTATCAGCCCGCTAGGTATACCTATCCTATAGGTATTTAAAGTTATTACGAGGTTCCCGATCGGTACGCCCGGTCGTAGGTTTAATTAAATCGCCGGTTATAAGTATTTAATTAAATCGCTAGTCGTAAGGGCGATAATTAAAGTAATCGCGAGGGGTACTCTCTACCGGTCGTAAGGTCGTTAATTAAAGCGATCGCGAGGGGTATACCCGGGCGTAGGTTTAATTAAATCGCCGGTCGTAAGGGTTGTTAATCAAACTACCGGTTATAAGTATTTAATTAAAGTTATCGTAAGGTTACTAATCGGCGCGGGCGGGTGTAGGCGGTAGAATTCTTAAAAGGGCTTAGTAGGTACTTAGGCTATACTAAATTTCCGCTTTAGGCTTAGTGCCTATTTAAATACCTAAGTCCTGCGGTTTAGCCCGATAGCGGGAGCTTAGGCTACCGGCGGGCCCCTACTTTTTACAGGCTTACTAGCTAAACGTACGGGCTTTCTAGACAGGCCCTTTATATAGACTAATAAAAGTAGTAGGTACCGTAGGCTAATAAGAGTATAGGAACAAAGGGTAAGTAGGTTAGAACTAGATTTACTATAGGGGGTAGGTAATACTATAATACTAGGTATTAAAAGTAGGAGATATACGGGGTAGTAATATAACGGCTAATTACTAAGATAAAAAGGTCCGATTACTATATCCTGTAATAGACTTACTATATTCCGCGATAGGGAATAGAGGATTCCTGGAGGTACTAAATAGTAGTATCTAATACTTAGTAGCAATAACGTTACTAGTAGTAGTATCTAATACTTAGTAGCAATAACGTTACTAGTAGTAATAACGTTACTAGTAGTAATAACGTTACTAGTAGTAGAAGAAACTCGATAAAGAGAATAATAAGGGAAATACTAAAGGGATTTAGTAAATAATTATTAATATAGTATAATAAGGATTAAGGATCTTAGCCTCTTACTACTATTATTAATAATAGCTACTAGTTATAGTAAATAGAGATAAAAAGAAAGCTAAGTTAGGTACTAAGGGTGGCTAGCTACGATCTAGTAGTATATTACGATACTATATAGCTAGTGCCCCTACGTGTGGCTATGCCCTACTAGCTAGTAACTCTTTATTTAGGGGGAGGAGATAGAAGCTATATTATAGGGCCTGTCCAGAGAGGTAATATAAATAGCTAGAGAGGTAGTAAAAAATAGGGCGGACTATAATAACCTAATTAAACGGCCTTTTTATCCGAACCTATCCTTAGCTTATCTTAGGTTATAACTTTTATTTTATTTAATTTTCAAGTAATACTGCCTTGAATTTACTAGGTATATAAACTATAGGAGAGCTCTACGCTTTATCTAGAGGTAGGAAAACTATTCCTACGGCTATAAATAGCCGCGGCGGGGTAAAAACTACCCTAAACGCCTGTCTTATAATATCGCGGGTATCTATTTTACTTTACTATACTATTACCGGATATACCTATATACTCCTCTGTATACTTATCGGGTATAGTCGGCTATATATAGCTATCCCCGATCTAGGGCGGTAGTATATTGGCTACTTATATATATACCTACCTCCCCGGTAAAGGAAAATAAAGGTATAGCTACCTATAGCTACTTATATTCCTACCTCCTACCTACCTCCGGTACGTAACTACTTTATTATATAGGCGGGGTAAATAATAGCTTCCGAATAGCTATATTATCCCCGGAGATTAGGTAGTTACTATTATACGGGGTATAGGCGGGTACTTTCGGCTATATAATATCGTTTACCGCCGGGTATCGTCGGGCTTTAGGCGCTAAGTATATCTCGGAATAACTTTAGGTTTTACTACCTATATTTCCTAGCTAAAAAAAACCCGTACCTACTATATAGGGGGTAGTAGGTATACTGTTTCCTTTAAATATACTTAGGGTTTCCCTATTAAAGGCGCCCCTTATATACTATAAGGTATAGTTTTTCCTTTTTTAACTACTACTTTAATCCGTACGTTTAACCCCCTTTATACCTAGCCCTAGGAGCCCTGTTTTCCGTTACTAGGCGCCCGCGGTAGCCTTATCGTAGGTATAGCTAGCTTATTATACCCGTTATACCGCCTGTTTCCCGTTCTTTCCGTTTTTATTATTTAAGGGTTTTATAATCGGTAGTTTTAGCCTCGAAAGAGCCTACTTTCCCCTATATATAGTTACTAACTACTATATACCTCCTTAGATTAATCTCGCGGCGCCTCCTACTACCTAACTTCTATAAATATATTTACTACTCCCTCGAAAGTTTTTAAAAATATCCTCCCGTGTTTATATATACTCTTTTATACTCGCCTATAATAACTCTCGACCCTTACCTTAGTTATATCTACTTTATATCGCGCGGCGTTAATAATACCCCCGGATTAGGTATTTATAGCCCCCCGTACCTATATACGTATATTACTACTTATAAGTCTTTTCCTTCTTCTTTTACCGGTATATATATTATCTTACGGGTATTAACGATTATTTCTAGGTATTTCTAACTAATTTTAGCCTATAGTTATTACTATAAGTATACTAAGAGTAATAGTTTTTATAATCCGGTAAGTTTTTTCCCCTATTATACTATCTCCCGCGGCCTATCGCGGCCTCCTATATTTATATTCCCTTACTAATAAGTACTTTATAATACCCTAGGTCCCTCTTTAGTATACGGGTATTACCTATACTTTAATTTAGGTATAGATAGTTATTTATAGTAGCGACTTATCGACTACGGCTTTAGATATATACCGGGCTATAGTTACTACTTAGTATTAGGCTACCCCTTCCCTAAAGGAGTTTACCTGTATATTAAAGGCGGTTATTACTACTACCGTAAGTTTAAATATACCCACTTATAATATTATCGCTAATCTTTCGGCTTTAGTCTTTAATCCTATTACTCCCGCGGCCGATACTAGTTATTTATAGGCTATTATAGTTATAATTAACTATAATACTACCGTTATTAAGGCGTTAATAGCTGTTATCGCTACCCTTACTAAAACTTAGTATAAGATTATAAGTTTCTAGTTATTTTTAAGTTTAGGTACTTATTCTTAGGTATATTTCTATATATTTAGCTACTAACCCCTATTAGGTTAAGGTTCTTAGTAAGTATAAGTATATTAATAATTCCGATCCCGATAAATAAGCCGCCTATAGTTATATTCTGTCGCCCCGGTCTACGTATAGTTATATAGCCTTTCTTTTCCGGACTTCTAAATAGTAGGGGGGGGGGGATTAGGAAAGGGAAAGGTTAATAAGTTTTTATAGAGGATTATATTTAGTTTTATATACCTATAGTTACGGGCGGGGTTTTATATTTCTCTAATATTTAGTTAGGGCCTGTCTAGAGAGGTAGTATAGATAGCTAGAGAGGTAGTAAAAAGTAGATCCGTTAGTAGCCTAAGCGCTACCCGTTGCCTAAAACCTAAGGTATAAGTACTGTAACCCGCGCCTTACCCTAAAACGGAAATTATAACCTAGCCTAAGCGTATACTAAGCCTAATTAGGATTCTACCACCCGCGCCCGCCTACTATATCTTAGCTTCGCTAACGTTAACCCGAATAACTTTAATTAACAACCTTACAACCGGCAGATTTCGCCCCTCGCGATAGCTTTAATTAACAACCTTACTACCGGCAGTTTAATTAAGCCCTTACACCCGGGCACGCCGATCGGTAACCTCGCGATAGCTTCAAGTAGCGCTAACCGGACCTACAGGCCCTATACGACAAGGGCTTCAGAAGGTCGAGTTACGGAGTCTTTAGTAGATACAAAAACAGCTATTTTTAGCTAGGACCTGATATAAGCTAAGGACAGGTTTGGATAGAAAAGCCGCTTAATCGGGTTAGCGTAGTCCGCCCTATTCTTTACTACCTCTCTAGCTATCTATACTACCTCTCTAGACAGGCCCTTTAGTTATTAGATACTACCCTCCTTCTTAGATAAAGAGGCTAAAAAGACTTTCTTTTTCTCTCTTTTCTTAGTCCTAAGACTCCTCCCGTACCTAAAGGAGTTTACAGGTAGTATTAAACTATTATAGGTTACTAGTATTTATAATAAAGTAGACTATTACCCTAGTAAACTTCCTCTTCTAAAGGGAGGCGGGGTATAACCTTATATCTAGGTATACCGCCTATAACTACCGGCGTTTATATCCTTCCTAGGGGTAGAAGCCGAGGATATAAACTACTCTCTCCCGCGGGGTACTATAGGTATATATAGGAGTCTATATAAAGGGGACTCTAACCTTAAAGAGGAAGCTATTTAGGTTAATCTACTTTATATAGGTTTATATAAAAATTATACTTTTAGCCTTAGTAAATATCTTATATAGTAGTATATTACTATAAACTAGGTATTATTTCTATATAAGTATTCCTATATATACATTAGTAGGTATTTATACCTTAAAGTAGTCTCTCTATTTATCTAGTATTTAGTCTACTAGCTTTACTTTCTAACCTAGCTACCCGAGGGACTACCGGAGTCCTTATAGGCTATAGGTCCCGGCCTTAGGACTAAGCCTATATATAAAGGCCTTACGGGTACGGGTAATTATATAGTCCCGTAGTTTATTAAACGCGGTATAGACTTATTTTTTTTTCCGTAGTTATTACTAGAAGCCGGTAATCTATTAACTAAATTAGATATCTATTAGTAGGGTATATACTTTTACTTTATAGAGGGTAGTAGGTATTACTCTAATTATACCTATAATTATATATAGGTATCTATTTTATATCTTTTTAAGGTAGTTTATAACGGGGTTCGGCTTACCGGGGGTATACTAAACTAGGGTGTTATAGCCGCCGGCCGCCTATATATATATATAATAGACTATATATACTCTTAAAAGCCTAGGGCTACTTACCGAGGAGATAATTCTAGTAAGTATAAGGGTCTAGGTTTTTATTTTCGCGGCGACTATAACTATATATACCCGCTAGTTAAGTTTCCTATTAAGTATAACCCCGAGGACTCTACCCTTATTATCTAGCTTAATTATATAGTCGCTAATATATATAGATATAACTAGCCTTTTACGCCGGTTAGAGAAGTTAATTAGGTTATATTTCCCAGGGTCGAAAGTAACCCTAAACTTTTTTATTTATTTAAGATAGATATTATATATAGCCTTAAGATTAGTATAGGTATCTTTATATATCCGGCTACTACCGATAAGGTATATATTATCTATATAAGTAACTACTAGGAAGCCTTATAATTAGAGTATTTTATATAAGCTAACGGTATAGAGGATAAAGAGGATAGTTAAGAGGGGGGACTTTTACGGGATACTATAGTAAACCGGGAGAGGTTATAATTACTTACTATCGAAGATAAATTTAGATATATAACCTATAAGGAAGTTAAGGATAAACTTAATAAGGGAGCCTAGGAAGCCTATCTTTATAAGTTCCTAGGTAAGGTAGTAGTAGATAATACTATCGAAAGTACCCGTTATATCTAGTAAGAGGAGGGAGGTAACTACTCCCTTTTTCGCCGCGGCCTATAGGATAGAGGTAATTACGTAGACTATAGTTTTAGCGGAGTAGTTTTATCTAAAGCTAAATTAGGTAGGAGGTAGTAAGCCGGTATCTTTAGCTACTTACGTAAGCCTATATCTATTTATCTTTTTAGTAATTTTTCCCCCGGTATAAAATAGTATAATCGGTTATTATACCCCTAGGTAGTCTATTTTCTTTTTATTTTTCGGGAGGACTACTATAATTATATATTTATAGGGGCTAGGGAAATATCCTATCTATAGGTAGGCGGTTAGTAGGACTATAATTATAGTTATAATTAACTCCCTATAAGTATAAAGGAACCCGTTTAGAAGTCCTATCTACCCGGGAATATCCTACTATTTTACTTTTTTTAGTATTCTTTTAACATCTTTTACTAAGATATTAAGGCTAAATTTAAAGTAGCCTAGGTCTAGAAGAGAGGGTTCCTATACGGGCGGGATATTACTAAAGTCTATAGTTATAGTCGGGTAGAAGTAGGTAATAAGGAGTTTAGTTTTCTCCTTATAGGTAAATATAATCGGGGGGCTACTAGTATCCTCGGATACCTATAAGTCGGGTATTTATAATAGTATATAGGGGTATTAGCTTTATATTTTTACTTACTTAGTAATAACTTAAATACCTTCCGGGGTTTCCCTTTATTTATCTAGTATCTATTATAAGGAGGTTTATTTTACTAAGGTAATTATTTTATATTTTACTATAGTTACCTAGGTAAGGGTATTTTTATTTACTTACGTCCGCCTTATAGCCTAAGAGTTCCGTACCTATCTCTCCTTTTAGACTACCTTATAGTACTCTTTTATCTATTAGTTATTTTTAGGGGGAGCCCCTATATATTAACGGGTATAAGTAGTTATTATTATCTAGAGGTATTTAAAGAGGGAGAGTTAGGTAGTATCTATTACTTCGGTAGTTAGGAGTTCCTATAGTTTAGGTAGTTTAATAAAAGAGTATTTATAGTCGAGTTATACTAGGTCTAGGGTTTACTAATTAATATAGTCGGGTATATATAGGAGTTTACGGGGGATAGTATATACTTAACCTAGGTAGTCGGATCCGGTATAAGTAGCTATTTTTACCTAGGCGCCTCTAAGGGCGGGTATAACCTAGGCGAGGTTTATTATAGAGTCCCTATAGTTATATTTCTATTAGGTAGGTATATCGGCGGGGGTAAGAAAGTCTAGTCCCTTATCCTCTACTAACTATAGGAGGAGATCCGTACCTATATATACTTATCTACCTATCTACTAGAGGGAGTAGTATAGGTTAAAGTCTCCTAGGAGGACTATAGCCTTAGGCCTTAGTACCTAGCTAAGGTATATAATCGGGGTAGGCTAGTTATATATACTCGGTAAGCCGGGCGGTTATAAATATATATAGATAAAGGAGACTACGGGTATATTTTCCTTAGCTAGGAGGGTTACCCGGTACTAGTCCTACTAGGTCTTATATATCTATACTTAGTAGTAGTTATATATAAAGAGGGCTACCTATAGCTAGTTACCCCTAAGGGCTTAGATAACTATAGAGCCGTTTTATAAGGGGTAAAGTATATTTATTATTTTATCCTAAGGGTTTTTTTTTACTGTAATTATATTATACTAAGTAGGGGTATTTAACGCCTCTATAAGGTTTTATCTACCTTACTATATATCCTATAAGAGGGTTATAAACCCCTTTATTTAGCCGCGGGCCCCTATTTATATATATCCTCTACCCACGGGGTCTATAGCGGGAGAGAGAGTAGTAAGGCGGCTAGGGCTAGGGGGTTCTAATTAGCTTTCTAGTTTAGGAATCTATTAATTAAGGGTATACCTAGGGGTAGGTTTACGTTTTATTACGGGCGGCCGGCTATTAGTATAGCCGGCTAACTCCCTATACCCCTAGAGGTAGGAGTAGTTAAGGTTACCCTCCTTTTAGCTAGAGACTAGGTAAGGGTAGGGCTTTATTCCTCCGCGGGCGGTAGTATATATATAAGTATAAGTATAGGTAGTTTTTAGTTAGGGACGGTAAAAGTCTAGGGCTTAGCGTACTAGTCGGCTAAGGCCTCCTTAGCTTAGGCCTAGTATATAGTATAGTCTTATACCTAGGTAGCGTAACGGCTATAGTAGTTTATATAATATAACTCGCGGCTACTCTTCCTGTTATTATAATAGTCTCTTCCTTTATAGTCCCGATCCCTATACCCTAGGTAGCTATAGTATCCGTACTTTTATAGTTACCTATAGTTAATTACGGGCCTGTCTAGAAAGCCCGTACGTTTAGCTAGTAAGCCTATTAAAAGTAGGGGCCCGCCGGTAGCCTAAGCTCCCGCTATCGGGCTAAACCGCAGGACTTAGGTATTTAACTAGGTACTAAGCCTAAAGTAGAAACTTAGTATAGCCTAAACGCCTACTAAGCCTTTTTAAGAATTCTACCGCCTACGCCCGCCCGCGCCGATTAGTAACCTTACGATAGCTTTAATTAAACGCTTACGACCGGTAGTTTAATCGGTAACCCTTACGACTAGTAGAGAGCGCCCCTCGCGATAGCTTTAATTAACGCCTTTACGACCGGCGATTTTAGCGACCCTTACGACCGGCGATTTAATTAAACGCTTACGACCGGTAGTTTAATTAAACCTACACCCGGGCGTACCGATTAGTAACCTCGCGATAGCTGTAAATACCTATAGGATAGGTATACCTAGCGGGCTGATAACCCTATATATAGGAAGTCTTTAGGGTATATAAAAACCCCTGTTTTTAGCTGGGGATTTATATAGCCTAGCGATAGTTTTTTATATAACGATAGCTTAATCGGGTTAGCACGGTCGGCCCTAGTATTTAGGTGCTTAGTAGCTATCTATACGTGCTTTCTAGATAGGCCCTTAATTACGGTATACCCGAACCCTTAATATTTAAAGTACTATTTCGCGTGGGTTATACTAATATATAGGGAGGCGGTAAGTTACCTTACGTTAACTATAATCCCGTTATTATAGGCTTTTTTTACTTAGGCGGGGTTTTTAAAGTTAAAGTAGAGGGATATATACTTACGGTTATTTATATTTATATACTTTAGTAGGGCGGTATATATAATAGAGGAGAGGGTAGGATTATCCCTCCTAATAAAGTCGAGGAAGTCTTTTTTTATAAGGCTATTTATAGTCGCCTTCGGGAAGGGGCCGGTATAGATAGTATACTATATATATCTAGCTTCGGCTTTAACGTTAAAGGCTATCTTTACCTATTCTTTATCCCTAGTAACTTTCTTAAGGGTTACTATATCCTTAAAGGTAAGGACTTATTCTCCTTATAGTAACCTATAGGTAGCTATAACTACCTCCGTTTCTATAATAGTATTTATAATTATAATTACTTCCTTTAACTCTTTCCCTTTAAGATTACTATTAAAGTCCCTAGTAACCTATATTTTATATTATTTATTATTTAAGACTATAACTATAGGCGGGCGGGCGGCTATAACCTAGGCCTAGGTTAGTTACCCTAGGTATCCCTTTAGGGGGAGGTAGTTTTTAATATCGTCGAGTTTATAGATAATAATAGTAAGTATACTCTCTAGTAGCTAAGGGTTACTTCCCTTAGTTATAAATACCTAAAAAAGAGTATTTATAACTCTCTTAATACCCTATTTAGTTTAGTCGGAGAGAAATTTCTTTCCTTAGTTAATTACTATCTTATAGTTACTTAGCTTAGTAGGCGGCTACGGGTATTTATATTTAGGAATAAGTATCTAGGGAGGCTTTTCCCTAGGTCCGCGGGATATCGACTATCTATCGGTATACCTAGGTTTAGGTTAGTTACTAGTAAAGGGGTTATCTGTAAAGGGGTTATCTATAACTTAGGAGAGGGAGATATATTTAGTCTTAGCTACCCGTACTTACTTACGGATAAAGCCCCCCCCCTCGCGGGGGAGGTTACCCGGCGGCCTGGAGTATCTCCTTTATTATAGGTAGCTAGAGGTTAGTATTATCGTGGGTATCCGTATACAGTTTTAATCGGCTATATACAATATAGGAGGGAAGTTAACTAAAAATAGTTATTTTTATATCTACTAAAGACTTACTAGCTTAACCCCCTAAAGCCCTTATTATATAGGGCCTATAGGTCTAATTAAAGCTATCGCAAGGTCGCCGCTTAGTATTATTTAAAGCTATCGCGAGGTTACTAATTAGTATATCCGGGTGTAATAGTTTAATTAAATCGCTAGTTGTAAGGGTATTAATTAAAGTAATTACAAGGTGCGTGCCTAGGTATAGGTTTAAATAGCGGCGCCGATACCTACACCGACTAGTAACCCAGCGATCGGGGTATTACCTACGGAAATAAAGTACTAGCTCGGGAAAGTAGCCTGTTACAAGGTACCTAGCGCGGCCGGTAGGGCTGTCTATAGTAAAGCTATTAGTAGTGTTATTTTTATAATAGTTTCCTTAGTATTAAAGTATAATCCTATACGTATTAAGTAAGGCTATTTATAGATTACTTCTAACTATAATACAACTGTAGATTTATAAGTTATCTCCCGTAGTTAGTTTATCCTCTTTATCCTACCTAATCTATAAACCTAGGAGCCCCTTATACTATATAGAAATAAGGCTATCGCTAGTCTTATCGCTATCTTTATTATCTTCTAGTACCGCTATAAACTACACCGACCGGCGTAGTACCTTAGTTCCTACCTTATAGGGATTATCGTTATCTAAGCTAGGGCTCGGGCTAGGGGTAGGGCTTAGGGTAGGTATAGGTATACGGTAAAGCCGTCGCCGCCCGCCTCTACCCCTAGTACTAGATATTAGCCGACCGGGGATAGATACTAGCCTAGCGGGTATAGTTAAGGGGGGTACTATTATTAGGGCCTGTCTAGAAAGCCCGTACGTTTAGCTAGTAAGCCCGTAAAAAGTAGGGGCCCGCCGGTAGCCTAAGCTCCCGCTATCGGGCTAAACCGTAGGACTTAGGTATTTAACTAGGTACTAAGCCTAAAGCGGAAATTTAGTATAGCCTAAGTACCTACTAAGCCCTTTTAAGAATTCTACCGCCTATACCCGCCCGCGCCGATCGGTAACCTCGTAATAACTTTAATTAAATACTTATAACCGGTAGTTTAATTAGTAACTCTTATAACCGGCGATTTAATTAAACCTACGCCTTGCACGCCCCTTATAATTACTTTAATTAATAACCTTACGACCGGTAGAGAACACCCCTCACAATTACTTTAATTAACACCCTTATAACCGGCAATTTAATTAAATACTTACGACTAGCGATTTAATTAAACCTACGACCGGGCGTACCGATCGGGAACCTCGCGATAGCTTTAAATACCTACAGGATAGGTATATCTAGCGGGCTAATAACCCTATATATAGGAAGTCTTTGGGGTATATAAAAACCCCTATTTTCAGCTAGGGCTTTATATAGTCTAGTAATAGTTTTTTATATAACGACAGCTTAATCGGGTTAGCACGGTTAGCCCTAGTACTTACAGGCTTACTAGCTATCTATACGTACTTTCTAGACAGGCCCTATTATTACCTCCGCGATTTTATTATTTTTAATATTTTCGAACGATAAGGGTATATAGTATATTCCTAGGGCTTTATAGTTCCTTTCCTTTATTATCTTCTAAATCGTAACGGAGCTATAAGGTATTATAACCTAGGTATAATCTCCTAAAGATATATAGTCTAGAGAGGCGGTAGTATATACTAGTAGTACGTACTAGGTAACTAAAGAGTAATATATCGTAGTTATCGGTATTATTATACTTATCGTGATATTATAAAGTATTATACTTCTCTACTATAGGTTAAAGAGGTTTCTAATAAAGACTTAAATTAATTACTATCGTAAATCTAGGTAGAGCTATATACTATAAGGTAGTACCTTATATAGACGGAGGTCCCTAGGGATTATACTAGATTACTTTATAATCTATCGTAAGCCGACTACTAGATTACTATTATAACGACTATAATTTATATTACGTAATAATAGCCCCTACTATTTATTAAATATCTAGGGTATCTATAGTAAACCCGGAGTAGAGTATTAAATAAGTTTACCCTCTTAGTACTTATAATTTATAGTCTGTATTTAGTCTATACACCTAATTACCTAAAGGGGTTAACTTCTACGGGGTTTTAGGCCGAGTAACCTATAACCTACTTAAGTATTATAAGATTCCCCTCCTCTAGGTTAATATCCTAGCGACTATAAATAGGTATATCCCCCTATTATTACGTCCCGTAATCTTTATTCCTTTACTAATACTAATATAACATTTAGTTAAATCGAAAAATAAGAATTCGATAAAACTAAATAGTATTATATACTTATAGCCCTAATTAAATCCGATAGTAAAAATAGAATACTATATACTTAGTATTTCTAGTATAACCTAACGTATAAAATAACACCGGGATTAACTTATTATACTATCTATATTAAGTAAGGTTATTCTTACGATAGGGTTAATATAACCTCTACCCGTAAGTCTATTATTTTAGTACTACGTTTAAGGTTACTAACGTATCTTATAGTTAAGAAGGTATTAAAAGAGTCAAAACGATTAGATAAGGAGATAAAAAAGAAAGAGATAGAGTTAGAGGTTCTCTAGACGAAATTAGTAGCTATACTTAGTATAATATTACGGATTTATCGACTTCGGAAGGTAACTAAAAAGTAAGAGGAGGCCCTCTTTAGTTAAGGAATAATAGAGTTAGATAAAAAAGATAGTATTATATCTTTAACGATAACGGAGTTTTATATTATAAATAACCTTAGGGAGTAAGGTACTAAGGATATATTAGATTAGTCCTCCCTAGGAGTCGGTAAAGGTTTTATAGATTTAGGACTATTACTATAGTTTAGGGTTAACGATACTCCTCTAGATACTAAGGGTAGTTCCGTAGGTACTTAATAGGTTCCTAGGTATTTTCTTTATATCTATAATTCTCCTACTTAATAAAGTACTTAGTATATCCGTAGTATTATCTATAGTTAAGGATCTTCTCGATAGTAAATTCCTTAGTATTATCTACTTTAAGGTTATCTTTAAGTAATACGTTATCTAGTATAACTTTAAGTAGTATAATATAGAAGACCGGGTAGATCTTTATATTCTCGGGTAAGGAAAGTCGAAAATTAGTATCCGAGAATTTCTACTAAATTTTAAAAAGTCTAATCTTTTTAAAATATAACTTACTATTAGGGTATATAGTTTTAATATTTTTATAAATAAGGTAGACTTTATCCCCCTCCTTAAAGGATAGTCCCTTTATCCTTAACTAGTTAGTATATTTAGTTATTTTAACGTATACTAGTTAAAAGTCCTAATATAGTATATTATAAATTTCCCCTAATATCCTAGGTTAGCTTATTAACTTTAGGAGTTTTCGAAGTTTCCCTAGGTTCTCCATATATTATAGGGTTAAATCTATAGTTAGTATAGAAAGGTAAGACCTTAGTTAACTTACTAGGTACGCTATTATAGGTAAACTATACTATCAGAAGAAATATTACTTAGTTATCCTATTACTTATTAATATAGGAGTAAAGGTACTACTTAAGGGTCTAGTTAGTCCTTTCTATTTATCCCTCTAATTATAGATAGAATATAGTTAGGAGGTAATAATCGGGTCTAAGTTATTTTATAAGTCTTTTCTAAAAGTAACTTATAAATAGCTTATTAAGATCGGAAATAAATTCCTTTAGTATACTATATTATAAAGTAATATTATATAGGAAGATATATATAAAGTCTCCTATAGTCCCTATTTTAAGGTATAGTAGAAAATAGGAATACTTAGTAAAGTAATCGACGATAACTAGGATAGTATTATACTACCGTCCTAAGACCGGTTCCTTAGACTTAGGTAAGTCCGTAATAAAATCTAAAGAGATAGAAATCTATAGTTCTTCTACTATAGGTAGAGGCTTAAGTTCTCCGTAGGGCTTATACCTAGCGGCTTTACTCTTATAGTAGAGGTTATAAGTTTTAAGTACTTCCTATACTTAAAGGTATATAATATTCTCGTTATAGTACTATCGGATATACTAGTATATTTTCTACACTCCTTAATATCCGTAGGCTAGGGTACTATAGATATATATAATAAGCTTTTATATAGTTTCCTTATAAGTAGTAAGAACCTCTAAGACTTATTTATTAGGTATAAAATCGCCTTATAAATTAATTAAGAGGATTATATTATAATCGGGGACTTTAGTACTTACTAAGTTACTTTATCGACTTAAGGTATCTACTCGACTATTCTCTAATCCTTTATAGTATAAGATAATAAAATTAAACTCTAAGAGGAATTTAGCCTATCTAGTCTATTATTTATTTAACTCTTTTATAGTTATAAAGTTAATAAGGTTTTTATAGTCCGTAAGAACCTTAACTAGGTATATAGTACCTAAGAGGTATAGTTTTTATTCCTTAAAGGTTTTAATAATAGTTATTAGTTTTTTATTATAAATCCAATAGTTAAGTTCTAGTCTATAAAGTTTTTTTAAGTAGAAAGTAATAGAGTAAAGTTATCCTTCTTATCCTCTAAGTATATAGTCTAATACGTCGGTCTTAACTTTAAATAGTAACTTAGGGTTAGGGATTTTAAGAATTAGTTTACTTAAGATATTATTCTTAATACTCTAAAAGGCTTATTTTTCGGTATCCTATTAACGGAATAGTTTTTTTTTTTTATTAAGTTAGTAAGAGGTCGGGAGATTTAACTATATCCCTTTATAAATTATTAGTAAAATTTAATAAATCTAAGGAGTCTTTTAATATCGGAGATATTAACTAGCATCGGTTAGTTTTTAACTATCTCGATCTTCTTAGGGTCTATACGGATTTCCCTTAATTAGATATTATATCCGAGGAAGTCTATATCCTAAGTATAGAACTTACTCTTTTTAGGTTTAATAAGTAGTTTAGTATCTATTAGTTATTTTAAGACCTAGTAAATATACTTTCGATATTCCTTAAGAGTTTTCGAAAAAATAAAGATATTATCGAGATATACTACTATAAAGATATCTAGGAAGTTATAAAGAACTTTATTAATTATCGTTTAGAATATAGCCGGAGTATTTATAAGCCCGAAAGGTATTACTAAATACTTAAAGTATCCTCGGTAAGTACGGAAAGTTATCTTTTACTCCTCTCCTTCCTTTATACGGATTAAATTATATTAAATATATATACTATATATCTATACTATTAATATAGGGAGTATTTCATCGAAGTCTTAAAATCTCGTAACTAACTAACATCTCTTAGATTACTAATATCAGGCGTTAGGCTTTATATTACTATATTATAACTATAGCTATATATTAGATACTACGTTATCTATATATAGAATTATTTAGAGCCTAGTACTATTATTACTTAGCGCTATATATAATTATATAAATTTAAGAATTCCGAAAGTTCACAACTCGACGGTTAGAAACTTTCAAAGTAGTAAATCGATCATCTCTAGATCTACTATATATAACTAAGCTTATACAGGCTATATATAATACTATACTTATAATAGTTATATATATATATATATCGGAGATATCGGCTATTTACCTCGGGGTATTTAAGGTTTACCTCGGTAATTAAAATACCGAAGCGTAACGTACTACGGTAAATTAATTCACCGTAGTAGGGATCTAACCGGGGATTAAAAAGCCGACTCGGGGTCGGTTTTCTCGGTAATTTCAGGGTACGTATCTACGTACCGATTTCTATAGGGACGAATTTTCTATAAAAGAAAGTCGACCCCCTTACCTTAAGGAGTTTTATTTTCTATCTTCCATAATCACACAGATCACCTACTATAATAACTACTACTACCTACTACTACTACTACTATTACTACTACTACCCTTATACTACTATCTTCTACTATTTAATGGTTTTACTTATTACTATTAATACGTATAAGTAATAACCGCTTCTTCGATACAGACCTTCGATTTACGACTTTCGATTCTTCCGCGAGTATTACTATATTTCTACTATATAGTAGTACTATTTATTTAACAAATTATATACTCCTTTAAAGTTAATAACTATAAACTATTATACTCTAACTAGTAAATCCCGAAACTTAGTAATAAATAGTAGGGGGTAATAATTCTTAATTATAATATCGTTAAGTTATCGGTAGTTAATATATAATCGGAGTTTACTATTCTTCTTAGGGACGAAAAGGATCGGGTATCTAGTTAGTAACTTAGATAGTCAGATATATCCTTTCCGTAGTATCTCTTTAAAATACTTATTAAGTATAACCTACTACTTCTTATTAAGTTAGTAGATCTTATAGAACTTTAGTTATACTCCTTATTTAAGTATAATCTTATAGTTATAGTAGTGATATAAAGGTAGTCTAGTATCGAGTTCCTCCTCGAATAATATAGAGTATTTCTAGTAGTTAACGGGAATATACTTTATCTATTCTTTAAGTACTTTATATAGTTTATCGTAGCTAAAGTCTCGGTTTAAATTATAGTTATATTTAATAAACTCTTTTATAAACTATTAGAGATATCTTATAGTCTTTATATAAAACTATACTAGAGTTATATCTCTCTATTAAATCTAGCTAGGATTTTAATTTACTTAGGGATTCTACTTTCTTAACTACGGGATACCTAGAATAATATTCTAATCTCCGATTTCCTTAATATTAAATATAGTTAGTATTATATACCCTTAGATACGGATCTTAAGGTATATAGTCTCTTAATCGATACTTCCTTAGTTATACTATATAAAGCCGCTTTCTACGGATCTTAGTTAGTAAGGGTATCTCTTATAGTTTATTATAAATCTAAGTTACTATTAAAGTCGTAGTGATATATAATTCCCCTATCCTCTGTTATCTAGGAGTATTATATACTTATACCCTTATAGGGTAACTCTTAGTATAAGATAGTTAGAGTTACTTTTATTATATACTGTGTTATATAGGGTTTTAACGGATATTCCTAGTACTTACTTTTACCCTTATAGGAGCGGTATAATCTATTTCCCGAGTTATCGGGGTAGGATTATCGTAAGGAAGAACTTAATAACCCGGATTATTTTCTCTTAACTTTATTTAATATAGTTATACTAGTACTTTAGGCCTAGTAGCCTAAGGTAAGTAGGTTAGTAATTAAGTCTTAATAGATAACGGGTAACTCCGGGGTTATAAGTAAGTTAAGGTTTTACTATTCCTTATTCTTCCGAAGGGTCCTTTTAGCCTTTTAGTAACGGAGTTTATAGTCGCCCTAGTAGTTTAGGTCGATCCTAGTAAGGGTTTATCCTAGGTTTTTAGTAGTATCTAGCTAGGACTAGAGGATCCTCTATTTACGGATCTTCCGTAAAGTATATACCCTATATATATCAACAGGGTAGTTAAACTAGAGGGTCTCGCGACTAATATATAGTATAGGATATTCGGGTAATAGTATAAAGATAATAGTTCTCTTCCTAGGTAGGTAAATATTAGGTACCTAATAGGGTAACTCCTTATTAGTATAGATATACTCGATTATATCGTTATTAAGTCGCCTAGGGTAGAAGTTATAACTAAACTTCTATATATAGTATATAGGGTACTCGTTATAGATATATTAAGCCTAAAATATAGTATTATAGTCGGGGCTACTAGGGGGTAGGCGATTATTATTATCTTCCCTAGGACTAAAAGTATAGGTTATATAGGGTACTTTACTAGTATCTTAAGTATTATACCTAAAGAAGTTAATAACTTTATTTTCTTTAAAATCTCCGTATCTTTCTAGCCGGATAGTAAGTTATTAGTCTTATAGCTAGGTATTAGGAATTAATTTATTATCTTTAGAGGTCTTAGGTTCCTATATTATCTTACTTTTTTCTTTTTTACTAGGGTCGATAGTCTTAACCTAATAGTTCTATTAGACTACCTTATCTCGGGTAGATATCGGGTTTTACTCTAGGATTATAAGAGTCCGGACTATAGTTTAGGGTTTCTTATTATACTAAATAGTATTAAATTATTAGGGGCTTTTAATATACTAAGGTTAATAGTAGTTATATATAAAGTAACCTATCTTATAGTAGTTAAAGTATTTAATATCCTTTTTATCTTTTTATTCTTCTATAGAATATTAAGCTTTATAGGGCTAGTATATATAGTCCCCCTATAGGCGGTAGTTATACGGTATTTATTACGATAGTTAGACGGGTATTAATATTTATAGTTTATATTAGTATATAGAGGTCTACTAAAATATCCGGACTAATATCTATATTTCTCCTACTTACGTTTATATAGGCGGTTATTAATTTTAATAGCTTTAGTAATATAGTTACTAAACTTAGTAAGTCGGTTTAGTTTAGAAAGTTTATCCTTTACTTTATCCTTAAGTTTATTATAGAAAGTAGTTATTAAGGGTTTATTATCCTATCCTAAACGGGAGGTAATCTACCGGAATTTAGTAATATAATTAGTAATAAATCCTTATTACTTAAGGTTCCGGAGTTACTACTTAACGGTATATTCTTTATTAGGGTCCCTAAAGGTAGCCTTAAGGTACTTCTTAAATACTTTAAAATTACTAAAGATTTTAGTAGTAAGGGTTTTATACTTTTTTAGGTTATAAGTATAGTCTAGGTAGTTATACTAGATAGGTTCGAACTAGGTAAGAGTATTACCCTTAAGGAATATAGTAATACTAAAGACTTTATTAATATCCTACTAGAGGTTACGGGTATAAAAGACCTAGAAAGCCTTTAGGTATATAAAGAAGCTAGGGAGTTCTTCCTTTTTTTTATCGAAGGTAGGAGGTTTAGGGTAGTAGAGGTATAAGCCTCCGGTAGCCCTGTTAGTAAGTTACTCCTTTGTCTTACTATTCTCCTACTAGAGTTAGGTAATTATAGTAAGGACCTAGTCTATACTAGTAGCCGGAGCCTTAATAACGGAATTAGATTTATATATAACGGGAGTTATAATAGCTATATAGCTATTACTTAGTAGTTATAGAGAATATACTAAATAAAAGTAATTAAAGTATTATAACCTAGGTATAATCTTCTAAAGATATATAGTCTAGAGAGGCGGTAGTATATATTAGTAGTATATACTAAGTAACTAAAGAGTAATATATCGTAACGGTTATTATTCTACTTATCGTAATATCGTAAAGTATTCTACTTCTTTACTATAGGCTAAGGAGGTTTCTAATAAAGACTTAAATTAATTACTATTGTAAATCTAACTATAACTATATACCGATAAGGTATCGCTTTATATAGGCGAGTATACCTTACTTAATTCCCCTGGATTATAAATAGTTATAATCCTTCCCTAGGATTACTTATAGTAGTAATCTAACAATAGAGTATATCTTAGTATAATCTATAGATTACTAGCGACTATAATCTATATCACGTAACCTACTTATCTAACGTAATATCTACTAGCCTAGGCCTACCCGTAGGGTCGCCCTTCTAGCCGAGTTACACCGTGTTAGGCCTCCTTTCCTATAGGTAACTAGCTAGGCGTTACACTATACTAGTCTATTTTACTATAGTAGTAGGTCTTACTATAGTAGTAGGTCTTACTATAGTAGTAGGTCTTACTATAGTAGTAGGTCTTACTATAGTAGTAGGTCTTACTATAGTAGTAGGTCTTACTATAGTAGTAGGTCTTACTATAGTAGTAGGTCTTACTATAGTAGTAGGTCTTACTATAGTAGTAGGTCTTACGTCGGTAGTAGACCTTCGAGATATTCGGGGAATCCGTTCCTATATTAGTAGTAGTCTCCCTAAATAGTTATCCTAGTTCTATAGTAAGGGAGAGGACTTATAGAGAGTATAGGTTTTAGTTATAGTTATAGTTATATAGAGAGTATAGGTTTTAGTTATAGTTATAGTTATATAGAGATATAAGTATAGTTATCTTATAGTTATATTATATTTATCTTATAATATATATCTCTAATACTTACGGGTAGTAGCCTACTCCTTAAGGTTAAACTATACTATACGGATAGTAAGTATATCGCCCTTAAGGCCGGCGATTTAGACGGGATTAGTAATCTACTTAAAGAGGCGATACTAGTATCCGTTTATAATAACGATATAGTTAATAATATAATAATACTTATAGGAACGGAAGTAAGTAATACCGGTAACCTACTAATAAGTAGAAACCTTACGAAAGGTAATAGTCTTAACCTAGTTCTAGTACTCCTAGGTACCGGAAATAATATAGTTAGGGATTTATAAGAGTTAGTAAGGCCTATTAGTAAGGGGATAGTAAATATATAATAATATATTTAAAGTTAGCCTTAGTATAGGTAGTATAATAACTAGGGTTTACCGAGGTAATATAGATTACTTTAAGATTATTATAAGTCTATATAAGGTAGTAGATATAAAGGCGGCTATCCTACTTAATATACTTACCGGGAGTACCTATCTAGCTATTAATAGTTTAGTATTAGTATTTCTCGAAGAGATAGGTAATAGGGGTAATAACTAATATCTTCGCGAAAAGTCCGTAAATATTATAAGAAAGTAAAAGGGGTAAAAAAAGAGGGAGAGTTATAAGTAGTAAGGAAGAAAAAGAAACCTAGGTTAATAGAGAGGCTAGGGAGTATTATTTATACTACTAGCGTAGAGATATTTACTAGATAATAACTCGGCGGGTAGTTACTAAGTAAATTATAAAAATAATTAGACAAAATCGGATTACTTAAAGAGTTTACTTAAATAGGTAATTAAGGTTATTTACGAAGGCGGTAGGGGCTACCGCTACCTAAAGGGGGGGTAACTACACGGGAAATAAAAGTAAGAAAAAAGCTACTAAAAATAGTAAAAATAAGGCTATTATAAGATAAAAGTCCGTAACCTATTAGTAAAGATAGTATAATCTATTATTAAAAGACTAATAATCCTAGAGAGAGGGTTAGTTATAAAGGGGCTAAGCCGTGGGTAGCTTAGTAAGCCGTCGGTAACTACGTATAGTAGGGACGGTAATTACTTAGCGTAGGGCACCTAAGCTATAGGTAAGGGCGTGTATAGCTATAAGGCTTTAACGGGTTAAGTTAAAGTCTTATAGCTAACATAGACCTACCCTACGAAATACTACCTCTAGACCCGATTTAGGCTCTTAACTAATATCCTTATACTTTATTTAATTTAGTAAACTAAATACTAACGTTTAAGGGTTTTTCGAGATAAAAGGGGATTAGGTAATTAACTAGATATTATATTAGTTAACTAAGGAAGGAAGTCTATTAAAAACCCGCGCGATAGGTCTACTTACTACTTATAGTTATTAGGATATCGACCTAAAAAAGGGGAATCTTATAATACCTAGCTTAGGGAGTAGGTAAGATAATAAGGGTTAGTCTTATCGGGCTATAGATAAATAGACCCGACTTACTATACCTAGCTAATTATATATATAGTTTAGAGTATAGTAAGCTATAAATTAGATAACTTATAGGCCTACTATACTAGTAAATTATACTAGGAGTTTAGAGTACTATTATAGTTAAGTTTCCCGATTATAGTTTTTTAGAGACGGATCTCTAGGCAGGCTATACTATTATAAACTATCTTTATTTAAACTAAACTCTAAATAAAGTCGTTACTACCGGGTATTTAAAAGGCCTTCCTTACCTATAGCCTTCCCTCGCTAAGACTCTCTTATAGTACCTAAGAGCCTCGCCTTTACTACCTTATAAATATAAACCGTAAATTTACCTATACTTTACCTATAGTAACTAGCTATATACCTAGAGAGGGGGCTACCCTTACCTTTACCCTTAAGGCCGAGCCTACCTAATATAAAGGTATTAAAGCCCTACCTAAGGAAGTACTTATATCTATCCGAGGTAATAAGAGATATATTAACGAGTAAATAAGTACTAAAATAGTACTTTATCTCCTACTTTTCGGTTAGTAATATGTTCTCGCTAATCCTTATATTAATATAGACCCTAAGTCTATCTATCTAGAGATAGCCTACCTATAGGCTCTACTAGAGGGCGAGAATACTATAAAACGGACTTTTCTCGAGACGTATCGTAAGGGTATTTTCTAGCTATAGATTTAGGCGCTAGCTTTAGCTATAAGTAACGGCGAGATTAATAACGAGGAGTAAAATATAGCGGTTTAGTAGCGGTATAGTAAAGTAGGAGAATTACGAGGAGGCGAAACGGTAGCGGAAGAATTAAAATAGAGGTAGTAGTTAGTAGTTATTTATATTAGTAGTACCTATAGTAACCCCCCTAATTAAAAGCTTAAGACTACCCGATTATTTAGAGTACTATAGAAAGTAAGCCTTTAGCTTATAGAGTATAAGTATAGTAAGCTATAATCTAACTAACTAACCTTACTAGAGGGATAGATTACTATAGTCGGTAATCCAGGCTAAGCTACTCGGTATTTAAGATAGTTTAAGTAATAGGTTAGTATAGATAACTCTTACGATAGTAATTAATTTAAGTCTTTATTAGAAAGACCCTTTTATCTCTAGTAGAGAAGTATAATACTTTATAATACCCTTAGTTACCCGCCTACTAAACCTATTACTTAATAGTCGCCTAGCACGTCCTACTAGTATAGACCACCTCCGTTCCAGCCTATAGTCTTTAGAAGATTATACCTGGGTCGTAATAATAACCTAGAGGTAGTAGGTACCTATAGTTAGCCCCTTTAGAAGGTCTACTATAAAGTTTATAAAGAGGTCGCTCCGAATTTACTCCGGTACCGGTAGGGGTTTAAAGAGACCCTACTTTATAGTATACTAGATATTCTTATAACTATAGATATTATAATTCTTATAGAAATAGCGTACGTCCTTGTATATCCCAGGCTAGTAAGACCTCCTTATTAATATAGCTAGGGTTTTATTATAGCCTAGATAGCCGCTAACTAATAAGTTATACGTAGCTTCGATAAAGTAGCCTTATAGGGTACTTACTATTAAAGCGGTAGGGACCTAGTAGTAGTTACGGTATAGGAGGTAGCCTCCCTATACTAACCTATAATTAGCGATTTATAATTAGAGGCGAAGTTAGCGGGTAGGATATAGTCTCTCCTTAATACCGCTACTATTACGGTCTAGTAGGTATTATCTTCCTTAACCTCTACGTCCTAAGCTTTTTAGAGGCTCGGGTCTACCGGGAATAATAGGGCGGGAGCAAGGAGAGGGTATAATAATATATCCGCTCCCTTACTATATCTAGCCCGGCTACCCTCCCTATCCGGCTCCCGGAGGCTCCTTAAAAGGAGTTAGGCTATTTAAATTAAGAGACTTATAACTTCGCGGTATTTATATACCTTAGTAGTAGTATTAACCGGGATTAACTTATCTAGAATAAGTTAAATAATCCGGCCCCGGTTCCTTTTATTATCGGCTCCCTTCGGTAAGTCCTATTTATAATAGGAAAGTATATATACTATAAGGTTAAAGCTACTTTTTCGGTATTTTAGGGTATAATTTAACTAGGCGAGATTTATAGCCTAGCGGCTTTAGTATTTATTAAGGAGTCTCTTTATCTTAAAGTACTTAAGGTTCTTATAGTCTGTAAGTACTATAAAATAGTTATAACTAAGTAACTCTAATCTCTATACTATTAAGTAGGTATATACCGTAAGTATCTCTTTATTATAGATTAGGTAGTTAAACTCCGTTAAGTTTAAATAATATAAAAAGTATATAATAATAAACTTATTTCCTTATAAGTCTATCTAAATAAGGGTATATCCTAGAGTATAGCCGGAGTAGTTAGTCTTAGCGACTATCTTATAGCTAGGGTTAAATAGCTAGAGGATAGGCGGGTCGAGGAAGTTATATTTTATCTACTTAAACGTTACGTTTCTACTAGGACCCTAGATATAGGGTACTCCTTTCTTTATAAACCTAACTAATAGCCTTAAAGCCTTAGTAAAGTCGGGTATATAGTTATAATAGTAATTAGTAAAACTAAGCTAACTTAATACCCCTTTTATAGAGGTTAGAGCCTCCTACTCCTAAATAACTTATAACTTATTAGAGTTATAGGATATACCCTCCCCTACTATAAAGATAAAACCTAGGTACTTTACTCTCTTTACGTTAAATTTATATTTTATAGAGTTAAGATAAAAGCCCGCCTCTAGGAGTTTCTCTAGAACTTACTATACCTTTACTTTATAGTTAGTATAGGACCTACTTAAGTAGATTAGGATATTATCTATATATATAGTAGTAAAGTTATTAAGGAACTCCTAGAGTACTTAATTAATATATTACTAGAATATTACGGGTATACCGCTAAGCCTAAACGGGTATACTAGTTATTTAAAGCTACCTAGCTATATACAGAATATAGTCTTATATTCTTTACCTAAGGCTATCCGGATTTTAAAGGGCCTGTCTAGAGAGGCAGTATAGATAGCTAGAGAGGCAGTAAAGAATAGGGCGGACTGCGCTAACCCGATTAAGCGGCTTTTCTATCCGAACCTATCCTTAGCTTATATTAGGTCCTAGCTAAAAACAGCTATTTTTATATCTACTAAAGACTCCGTAACTCGACCTTCTAAAGCCCTTATCGTACAGGGCCTGTAGGTCCGGTTAGCGCTACTTAAAGCTATCGCGAGGTTACCGATCGGCACGCCCGGGCGTAAGGGCTTAATTAAACTACCGGTAGTAAGGTTGTTAATTAAAGCTATCGCGAGGGGCGAAATCTGCCGGTTATAAGGTTGTTAATTAAAGCTATTCGGGTTAATATTAGCGAAACTAAGATATAGTAGGCGGGTACGGGCGGCAGAATCCTAATTAGGCTTAGTATACACTCAGGCCAGGTTATAATTTCCGTTTTAGGGCAAGGCGCGGGTTACAGTACTTACACCTTAGGTTTTAGGCAACGGGTGGCACTTAGGCCACTAACGGATCCACTTTTTACTACCTCTCTAGCTATCTATACTGCCTCTCTAGACAGGCCTATTTTAAAGAGAGTAGTAACTACGTCGAGTTTAGTATACTACTAGGCCTTTCCTAGGTTACGTTTTATTTCCGAGATTAAGGGGAGGGGGTAGTAATCTAGCTATAAGATTATATTTAGGGCTTAATAGTTATAATAAAACTAAAGGCTACCCTAAAGCTTCCTTATAAAGAGTACTAGCGTTATAGTAGCGGAGTTACTAACTTAAATAAACCCCTTATTAAGGAGTTCTCGGATTATTTTCCGAAGGATAAGGAGTTCCTCTTTTATTATATTATAGTAGGGGCCCTATAGTAGGGACGGGCTATTCCTATTAGGACTTAACTTTAACCTTACTATATAGTAAATCCTAGGTTAATAAGGAGGTAGTTATAAAGATATATCTATAGAGAATAGTTCCCTAAACTCCTTAAGGATTTCCTTTAGGATAAAAAGGCTAGGGTTTACCGGTACTTTTAGTTACAAAGCCTTCTTAATATCCTATAAAGTTACTATAAAGATAGCCGCCTTACGACTCTCTACTAGTATAACTTCTTTATAGTACTAGTAATATTCTAACTAGTAGTAAGTTTTCCGGAACGCCTAAGCCGAGAGAAGTTATACCGACTATATTATAGCTACCCGTAGGGGCTCTATCTCCTTATAAAGATAAAGGTCGAGTTTTATAATACCGTAAGAAACTCGTTTCTCCCTTACGTAGTAAGTAACGTTATTAATCTCTATCTATAACCGCCCTAGGATTAGTCTCTAGTCTAGGCTAGTAATTACGTAGGTAAATAAATACTCTAGGTAGCTATAGAGGTCTAGTTTATTAGTTATAATACCTACTAGGTAGATAGGGCCTAACTCCTCGGAGAAACTACTAAGTCGCCGTAGTAATTTATCTATATATATAGAAGGGAGAGTTATATAACTAGTTCTAGGTTAATAGCTAAGTATATATTATAACCTATATCTACTAATATATAAACTTATATATTATTAACCCTAACTTAAATAACTACCGGAGGGTTACTTATATAATACTTCTTTACTTTATATTTATACTTTAGTCTCCCTATCTTCTCTAATACCTATTTCTATATTAAGGTTACTTATTTCCCGAGTCCTTACTATTATCCTCTATAACTAATATAATAATATTACTTTAAGTTCTTAATACCCCTACCCTATTAATACTTTAGTAGTCCGGCTCTAGGTACTAGGGAGAGATATATCCCTTTTTATTATAGTTATAATAGGTATAAGTTTTAGTATAGTCTTAGGAGCCCCTACGGGAGTTTTTTTTAAGCTAGTTAACACCGTTTATCTTTATATCCCTGTTATTATCCCTATAATCCCGATAGGGGGTTACTATAAACTTCTCTTTATTAGTTTTCCCGGGAGCCTTAACTTAGCTTATTACCTTTTATACCCGGAGTATCTACTAAGGGTAGCTATCGGTAGGTAGTATTACTACTACTAAGTTATTATATAAGTAGGAGAATATAGTATTATTATATTATCGTAGTTTCCTTAACTTAGTTATAGTATAATATTATTTATTTACGTCTTTATAGTTTCGATTAAGGTACTTTAAGAATATAGTAGGGTTAAAAAGACCTCCCGGCCCCCCCGATATATAAAAGGTAGTTATAGTTTATTAGGGCTGGGTATTAAGGTAAGAGTTAATAAGATACTATACTTCCCGGTAGCTACCGATAAGGTATTTATTAAGGGTGATTTTATCCCGTATTTACTAAGACTATACTATATAATCGACGTATTTACTAGAGAACTTCGGAGGGTTTAGGAGGGGTTTAGAGTATCTTATCGGGACTAGTAGAGGAGTTACCTCTTCGGGTAATAGAATAACCTATAAGGCTACTACGGGGTTTTTATATATTCGGGGTATAGAGTTTTCGGCTAGTTATTAGATAAAACTCTAAAGTTAGGTAAGGTACTCTTAGAGAGGCCGGATAGCGGTACTTACTATCTCCTAGATATAGTAATTAAAGGTCTTACTTATTTCGAATTTACTATTAACCCGGTATATATCTAGGCTACCCGGGTTTATTAGTTATTAATCGAAGATATATTAATAGTTAGTCCCGTTTAGAGGTCCGGAAAAGGAGGCTATAGAATTACCTATCTTTAATACCGAAAAGGGGGTAGGAAGAGTTTACTACGAGGTAGCTATAAAGCCTTAAGGCGGCTGTTAGCCTATAGTCACGTGGCCGGTCACGGCTGTCCGGGGATTAGCCGTGACCTTACACTAGGCTATAGCTTATAATAGTTACCCTAATAATTTCTATATTAATACTAGGGTTTATTTTAATACTATTAATAGTATTATTTATCTAAAGATATATTAGTAGTTAGCCCTATTAAATTAACCTAAAAAGGAGGCTATAAAATTATCTATCTTTAGTATCGGAAAAAAGGATAAAAAGGTATAAGTTTACTATAAGGTTATAGGAAAGGCTTTATAGGTAGAAAAAGTAGGCTCCTATAGACTATATAATTATAGCTAAGTCCGGTATATAACTAAACCTACTACTAGGCTCTAATCTATAATAGAAAGCTAAGTATTCCTACTAAGAGTAGCTAGCTAGAATATAGTTATATACTACTCTGTTATACTATATCCCGCTAATCGGTCTTACTAACTAGTAATAATACCCCTCCCTTCTTTATAATATAGGCCCGAGTAGAGTCTTGTCTCCCACCTTAGTTCCAGGCTTATAGCCAGTCTGTCACAAAGTATCTATAACTATCGGGCAAACACAAGAACACAGCGAAAGGCAATGGTTTAAGTTGAAGTTTTCCAAATCCAGGCATACGTACAAGTTGCTTTTTCTTGTATTTTCCCCAAACGCCATATTATCAAACCAGCAGATCGCCCCACAGCGACAATTCTATTACTGCTGCAGCTCGAGGTGGAATGCGCGAAGGATACTGTCCGTGTCGTCAATGGCAAGAGGGCGAATATCGGCCATCTGCTTAATCTTGGCAGTGCTGCGGCTAATGTCAGTATCTACTGGGGACTGGCGAGACAACAATGGGGACTTACACTGCCTTGACCTGGTCGTCCGTCATGTGCAGGCCGAGCTGGTCAGCACGGCTGCGAACAGCGTTCCATCCGGTTCTGAGCAATGGTCAGCATCAACGCGGCACAATGAGTTTGGATTTGACTTACATGCGACTGTTGATGGAAACGTAGCGAGAGAGACCGAAGTCTTCAGGGTTGATGATCTCGTAGGTCTGGAAGGTCAGTCCACGAAGAGCGAGACGTTGTGGCGTGTTTTGGCACAGGAAGTCTTACCGAAGGGTTGTTGAGAATGGCCTTGGCGTGAATGCCGGCCTTGTGGGTGAAGGCACAGAAGCCACTGTGTCATATCAGTCAGGACTGGATCCCTCGCTGGAACGCAACAGGTCACATACGTGATGGGGTTGTTGAAGGGAATGTTGATCTGCACAGCATCGGCGACAAGTGTCTCAAGAGCCTTGAGCTCCTTGAGCTTGTACTTGGACTTGGTGTACTCTGGCGCCGTCACGACCATGCGGGCCATGAGGGCACCGAGGGGGGTAATTCCGTTACGCTCGCCTGTCACCTCTTTGTCAGTTTTGATCATGGGAAAGAGTGCTCTCTGGGCAGGGTGAACGTACCGATTCCGAGGACCGAGGTATCGACGTGGGTTGCACCCGCCTCGAGCGCGGTGAAGGCGTTGGCAACGGAGCATCCTGTGATCGTCAGACATCATGGGTCACGCCGACGTATCCGTGGAGCACTCACCCGTGTCGTCGTGGAAGTGGCACTCAATGTCCGAGTGCACGACGCCTAGAATATCTTCAGCCTTGCCCGAAACTCACTTCGATGGATGACAAACTTACCACGCAGGGTTCGCACCAGATCATACACCATCCTCGGGGTCGCACCACCGACTGTGTCAGCAATGCCCACGCGGTTCACGCCGGCACCGTCAACAGCCTTGTACAGAGTGAGGAGGTCCACAAGGTCGGAGCGGAAGGAGTCCTCCGACGAGAACCGCACCTCGACGCCCTGGCTGTGCACAGAAAGCGGTTAGCAGGCAACGAGGTTTGGCTGGTGAGATTTGCGTATCGTGTTGCCGGGCTCTAATAGGAAATGACCTAGGACGTACCTCTTGACGTAAGCGATGACTTCCAGGGCAGTCTTCTGGATCATCTCCATGCTCTTGCCGTGAGAAAACTGGCGAAGGTAGGTAGAGGTGCCAATGACCAGATCAACACCGTCGACTCCAGCCTCAACCTGAGATCGCTAGATTAGCACATGTCTGACAATCGCACGCAGACGAGAGACTTGCCGCCTTCTTGGCATCATCCATGTGGCAGCGGACATCTGCTAAGGGTTAGGTCAATCGGAAATATCGGCAAAGTGACAGTACGAACGGGTGAGAATCTTGGCCTATCTGGAGGTCAGCAGGGAAATATATCGCAGGAGATACACAGCTTTGGTGTTCCCTCAACGGGGCGGCTGGCAACACTGACCTTGAGGCCGAGACCGGCAATGGTCTTGCAGTCTTCGAAAGACTGGGGGCTGGAGCAGGGGTTCGTCAACTCGATGTAGTCGACACCGAACGAGTCCAGGGCCTTGGCGCTACACGACGGCGTCAACGTCAGTAACCAAAGTGTGGTGCGTATTTGGGAGGTGGGTCTTCTATCGTACATCTTAATCTTGGTCTCGAGGTCGAAGAACGCGTTGGCGAACTGCTCGCCCTCCCGGAGGGTGCTCTCGATGATCTTGTACTTGTCGACATTCGAGAGGTAGTCCTTGACAGACTGGTAAGGCGAGGACTTGGACTGAGCTTGGTGGTTGCCATTCGCCGTCGTCGTGCCATTGGAAGCGGTACCATTGGCGATTGAAACAGCCTCTGCGGGCTCGGCACCATTGGCGATTGAACCAGCCGCAGCGGGCTCAGCACCATTGGCGACTGAGCCAGTGGCAGCCGGCTCGGCAGTGCCGTTTGTGGTGCCGTTGCAAGTTCCGCACATTTTGCTTCCTGTCTGTGTTGGTCGTCGAGGGGGCAGGAATCCAATTGAGGAGTTGTTTGTCGGTCCAGGTCGGTATTTTAGGGGTTAGTCGAAGGGGAAGTTTTTTTTCTCGGGGAGAGCGAGGGCGAAGACATTTGGCGGAGGGGTACTGAATAAAGCCCAGTTCCGATGGCGGAGTCATTCATCTTCCGTGACTCACATTGGTCCGGACCCCGCGATGAAGTCACTGTACATCTTTCACCCCACAGTATGACTGCAATGCCGCGTGCATGACTAATATCACAGGTGGGACTGAGGTGGCGGGGTTGATTGCCTGCACCCGGAGACGGCGACTGTGGGTGTACCAGTACTCGTCCCCCACCCCACTAACCTGCTGGGCCCTGCAGCGTGCAAGTACCTCGAGAGTGCTGACAGGAGTTGCTGAGAAAAATCCAGCCAAAATTTACCACGGCTTCACACTGCACCTTGGGCAGCACCAACCCCGCCTTTGCCGAGAAGCAACCACTCGTGGAGACATCGGAGAACCGATCAATCAATCAATCCCTTGCTCTGGACCATGGTGCATGCCACCCGCGATCTCTGGACCCGACAAAGCTCTGCGCCGTGACACGACCGGACCCGACGCGACCCGACACTACTGGGAGTTCTGGTCTGGCTCTGAACAGTCGCGACAGCTCAACACACTCGCTTCCCACCGGGGCGCACCCGGGACTCGCTCTTCATAATGTCTACCACGGCTGTGAGGCCTGTCAAGTCCCAGCTTGTCGAGACGCTGCCGAAGCGGTTCCAGGGTATCAAGTTTGGCATCCAGTACGTTTCTTGACAGTCGCCCGGATAAGCTAGCTGTATAGATCGACACTAAACCTTGAACACACAGGTCGAACCAGGATATCGCGAACCAGGCCGTCCTCGAAGTCTCCGACCGTCTTCTATACGACATTGAGAACAACAGGGCTCCCTATCAACATGGGCCACTCGACCCCCGACTGGCAAGTTGCGCACCCATGTGACGCAGAGCTTCGGAGCTTTATATCTGACAGTTGGGCGCATACAGGGCACGTCGAGCAAAGTAGGCAAATGCGCTACATGCCAGGAGTCTCTACAGAACTGCACCGGCCATTTCGGTCATGTCAGACTGCCGTTGCCGGCCTTCCACATTGGCTACCTACCCTTTGTCCGCACTATCCTGCAGGACATTTGCAAGGTCAGTAGTCCTCCCGAACGCCGCTTCCACATTGCCAAACTAACATCGGTCTTAGGACTGTGGTCGAGTGCTCCTAACCGAAGCCGAGCGGCAATCGTTTCTCAAGGAGCTTCGCAGGCCGTTTCTCGATAACCTTCGCCGAACCCAGATCTGCAAGAAGATCAACGAACAATGCAGGAAGATGAAAACATGCATCTACTGTGGATCTGTCAACGGCCAGATCCGCAAGGTCGGCGTGCTCAAACTTGTCCACGACAAGTTCGTGGCCTTCACCAAGTCTACGGCAATCAGGAAGGTTCCTCCAGCGAGCAAGGTCGTCTTCGACGACTCGTTCCAGGAGGCCAAGAAACAAAACCCCGAGCTTGAGAAGCACCTGCGCAAAGCCATGGAGGATCTCAACCCCCTCCGAGTCCTCAACCTGTTCAAGATGATCAGCCCAACAGACTGCGAGCTACTGGGTCTCGATCCCGTTGAGGGCCGGCCAGAGATGTTCATATGGCAATTCCTGCCAGCACCGCCTGTTTGCATCAGGCCATCGGTTGCCCAAGACAATGCAAGCACTGAGGATGACCTGACTACCAAGCTGGCCGACATTGTCTGGATCAGTGGCATGATCAGGGCCGCGTTGCAGAAGGGCTCGCCCATCCAGACGATCATGGAGCAGTGGGAATACTTGCAACTGCAGGTCGCCATGTACGTGAACAGCGATGTTCCCGGCCTGCAGCAGCCGGGCTTCGGGAAGACTGTGCGCGGTTTCTGCCAAAGACTCAAAGGCAAACAAGGTCGCTTCCGAGGAAACCTTTCCGGCAAACGTGTCGACTTCTCCGGCAGAACCGTCATTGGCCCCGATCCGAACCTTGGAATCAACCAGGTTGCTGTGCCAATCCTCGTTGCGAAGAACCTCACATATCCCGAGCGTGTCTCCGACTACAACATCAAGAAGCTGCGGGAATGCGTCAAGAACGGGCCGGACGAATGGCCCGGGGCGCAGCAGGTGATCAAGAACGACGACGGGGAGTACAAGATCAATCTGAAGTTCGGCGACAGGAAACAGGTGGCCAAATATCTCCGAGTCGGCGATGTTGTCGAACGCCACCTCGAGGACAACGACATCGTGCTCTTCAACCGGCAGCCATCACTCCACAAGCTGAGTATTATGAGCCACTTGGTCAAGGTCCGTCCGTGGAGGACGTTCAGACTGAACGAGTGTGTTTGCACGCCATACAACGCAGACTTCGATGGCGACGAGATGAATCTGCATGTCCCACAAACGGAAGAGGCTCGAGCAGAAGCCATCAACCTGATGGGCGTCATGCACAACCTTGCGACGCCCAAGAACGGCGAGCCAATCATCGCTGCTACGCAGGACTTTATCACCGCCGCGTATCTTTTGAGCGGCAAGGACCGGTTCTTCGATCGAAAGACATTCACATACATTGTCATGTCCATGATGGACGGCAATGTCCACCTCGATATGCCACCCCCAGCAATCCTCAAGCCCCGCGCTCTGTGGACGGGCAAGCAGGTGTTCAGCATGCTGTTGCGCCCGAACAAGGAGTGTCAGGTCAAGATCAACCTGGATGCCAAGTGCAGAGAATACAAGGGCAAGAAGGGTGATGTGCCCGATATGTGTCCCAACGACGCCTGGCTTGTTATCCGCAACTCAGAAGTCATGTGCGGCCGCATGGACAAATCGACGGTCGGCGGCGGCAAGAAGGATTCCGTCTTCTACGTCATTCTGCGAGACTTTGGCCCCGAGGCAGCCGTCGTGGCCATGAATCGCCTTGCGAAGCTTTGCGCCCGCCAACTTACCAACCGCGGCTTTTCCATTGGCGTCGGCGAC